>CM055117.1:417021127-418257265 GCA_029206835.1 Rana muscosa
AGGTGTTCCTTTACACCTTTCATTCAACAGCGGGGGTTACACATGATAAAAGGCTCAATTAACTATAGCCATAAGAAGCTATAACCTGTCATAATGATTATTACCTTTAGCAATGAGAGGCAATGGTAGCTGAAGATGGGTGGAAATAACAGTCATTATGGCAAATGACACAAGCATTATAACTTAGTGAATTGAGACTAATGCAGCTATTTTTATAGTCTTCTCGGTATATATGGTTCTAGATTTTAAGTAAGGCTCCCTTGATAAGCGTGAGTAGTATTAAAAATGTGGGACATCATGCTTCCTTTTGTTCTTAATCCTATTGTTTTAAAATAAAGGGCTGCTGAAATAATATGTTCAGGTAATAATTTTGCCCTCTTTTGTGTGATGGGAAAGAAGCTAATACTGTATACGGGGCAAAGCACCCTGAAAATCTCTAGGCTTAGTCTCTGCATTCACCTCTGAACATCCCTAGCAAGATTACTAACAATATGAATTCAAAATTTATCGCACAGTAAGAATAATTGGTTAACAGTGAATAGCACGTCACATATTTGATTTAAAGATTACTAATAGTGTTGAGCGAACCCGAACTGTAAATTTCGGGTCCGTACCGAACTTTAGCTTTTTCCTGAACCCGAACCCGGACTTTGCGCAAAAGTCCGGGTTCGGGTTCGGGTTCGGCAATCTAATTACGCAGTTAGAAATGCTTCAGGGGCCAGCCAATCACCTTTTGATTAGCTGGTGTGCCCTTAGAAGCCATCATAGCCATGCCTACTAATGGCATGGCTGTGATTGGTCAGTGCAACATGTGACCCAGCTTCTATATAAGCTAGAGGCACACAGCACACATGTCACTCTGCTTCAGAATAGATAGGGAGAGGATCTTGTCTGCTGCTGCTGCTTTTAGGGAGAGATAGAAAAATACATGAGTTAGTCCTGATTCTGGAATCTGAGGGAAAAGATAGAGAGACAGTGTAGTGTAGGGCCAGGTTCCTGTTTTTTGCTTTTAGGGAGAGAGATATATTATATAGGAATAGGAGTCCAGATTCAGAGATATAACTCAGCGATCTGCATAGGTTTATGGAGCCCAGTGTCAGAGAAAATCTACCTTTTTATCTGCAAGCTCAGTGCACCAGCACTGCATATATTACGTTGAGAGATACACCGTTTCCATACTGTGGGTGTATTCTGCTCTTGGAAAAAGATCCATTTAGGACAACAAAAAAAAAAGGCACTTTATTGTGCTCTTTTCCAAAAGACCCATTAAGGGCAAAAAATAAATAAAAAATTTGCACTTTAATGTAAGCTTGCAAAAAGACCCATTTAGGGCCACAAAAAATATTTTGCAGTGTGTTATACATATGTGGAGGCGTGTGAAATAAACAATTTATATATAGTTTTCTTCTACTGTGCTATACTAAAAAAACAATTTTTTTTTTGAATAGCATTTTCTGCAGTTCTGTAGCTGTGCGATTCAGCGGTTACGTACTGTGGGTGTGTTCTTCTCTCCTAAATTTGGAAAATATGAGGAGAAGGTCAAAGGGACGTGGTGGCCCCGGTCGTGGTGCTGCTGGTGGAGCTCCTGTTGCAGGGAGAGGACGTGGTGGATCTGTGCCAGATACACGCACAAGTGAAACACTTTCCTCAGGTGCGAGTAGGCGACCGAGCCTGCGGCGGTATTTTGTCGCGCTTAATGAGGCTGTACGAATGTTTAGGCCAGGACAAGTACAGGCGATAGTAGATTGGGTTGCTGACAGTGCCTCGGGTTCCTTCACATTGTCTCCCACCCACTCTTCTGATGAAAGATCAGAGTTGGCACCTGAAACCCATGTCCATCAGTCTTTCACCTCACCCCCTTGCAAATCAGCCAAGCAGTCTGAGCCCCAAATCATGCAGCAGTCTCTTCTGCTTTTCGATGACTCTGTTAGCAGGGTTTCCCAGGGCCATCCACCTAGCCCTGCCCCATGAATGGTCCATGAATCCTACAGAATTAGGGTGTTTGAGCCTATTTACCACTCAAACACTTCCCTTAAATTTAGCACCCCGCTACATTTTTATTTCAAAGTATTTTATTTTCCCACTAGCTTATCCATTATATTGAATAATTTATTCCAGAAAGGGCGTATTCTGGGGCATTCCCACCATATGTGTGGCATCGTGCCGTTGAGTTTCTGAGGTTCTTAATGACTTCCCGCACCTCTTCTGCTGAAAAGGGGGCCTCCAGCATATTTTTTCATTTTTTTATTTTTTTTATGTTATTTTAACCACTTAACGACCGCTCACTGTATATATACGTCGGCAGAATGGCACCGACAGGCACAATCACGTAGAGCATACGTGATTGCCTTTGTCCAATCGGACCCCCCTCCTATACAGTGAGCGGTGGCTAAGTGTCCGGGAGCATTCCGGGATGAGGGGGCAGCCATTCGTTTCTGGCCACCCCCTCGCGATCGCTCCCGGCGAATGGAAATGCCCCCTCTGTCTGTGTCAGACAGAGGGAGCAGGAGGAAGTGATGTCATCTCTGGTGCGGCGCTCACATATACCGAGCGCCGTACAAGAGAAGACATCAGGTCAGTGCACACAACACTACACTGACACCAGGACACATAGGGACATAAATCGCCCCCCAGGCCCCCCCAGACACCCCAGATCACCCCCCAGCCCCCAGTCACAGTGTCACTGATTGCAGTGACCATTTATTTAGTGATCACTGCAATCAGTGACATTTGTGACTGTAAAAGTGTCACCAAAGTTTAGTCTTAGGTCCAGTGTAGCCCCCTAACCCCCCCTAATAAAGGTTTAACCCCCTGATCACCCCCCAGATAACCCTTTCACCCCCTATCACCACTGTCGCTAAGCGATCATTTTTCTGATCGCTGTCTTAGCGTCAGTGATGCCGATCGGCAGCCAGTAATTTTTTTTAGGTTCGCCGCATGTTTTTATAGCGTCAGGTACCCCAATATATTATCTAATAAAGGTTTAACCCCCTTGATCGCCCCCCAGGTAACCCTTTCACCCCCTATCACCACTGTCACTAAGCGATCGTTTTTCGAAACGCTGTCTCAGTGTCTGTGATGCAGATCGGTAGCCGGTAATATTTTTTAGGTTCGCCGCAGGTTTTTATAGCGTCAGGTACCCCAATATATTATCTAATAAAGGTTTAACCCCCTTGATCGCCCCCCAGGTAACCCTTTCACCCCCTATCACCACTGTCGCTAAGCAATTGTTTTTCTAAACGCTTTCTTAGTGTCGGTGATGCAGATCGCTAGCCAGTAATTTTTTTTAGGTTCGCTGCATGTTTTTATAGCGTCAGGTACCCCAATATATTATCTAATAAAGGTTTAACCCCCTTGATCGCCCCCAGGTAACCCTTTCACCCCCATCACCACTGTCGCTAAGCGATCGTTTTTCTAAACGCTGTCTTAGTGTCGGTGATGCAGATCGGTAGCTGGTAATTTTTTTTAGGTTCGCCGCAGGTTTTTATAGCGTCAGGTACCCCAATATATTATCTAATAAAGGTTTAACCCCCTTGATCGCCCCCCAGGTAACCCTTTCACCCCCTATCACCACTGTCGCTAAGCGATCGTTTTTCTAAACGCTGTCTTAGTGTCGGTGATGCAGATCGGTAGCCAGTAATTTTTTTTAGGTTCGCCGCATGTTTTTATAGCGTCAGGTACCCCAATATATTATCTAATAAAGGTTTAACCCCCTTGATCGACCCCCAGGTAACCCTTTCACCCCCATCACCACTGTCGCTAAGCAATCGTTTTTCTAAACGCTGTCTTAGTGTCGGTGATGCAGATCGGTAGCTAGTAATTTTTTTTAGGTTCGCCGCAGGTTTTTATAGCGTCAGGTACCCCCATATATTATCTAATAAAGGTTTTAACCCCCTGATTGCCCCTAGTTAACCCTTTCACCAGTGATCACCAAATAAGTGTTACGGGTGACGCTGGTTGGTTAGTTTGCTTTTTATAGTGTCAGGGCACCCGCCGTGTATATAACCCAATAAAGGTTTAACCCCCTGATCGCCCGGCGGGTGATATCAATTAGGTTTTAGCGTCAGAGAGGGTCTGAGTCACACCCCAGGCAGCGTCAGGTTAGTGCCAGTAATGCTAACACCCACGCGTGAAGCATACACCCCCCTTAGTGGTATAGTATCTGAACAGATCAATATCTGATCTGATCAGATCTATACTAGCGTCCCCAACAGTTTAGGGTTCCCAAAAACGCAGTGTTAGCGGAATCAGCCCAGATACCTGCTGGCACCTGCGTTTTACCCCTCCGTCCAGCCCAGGCCACCCAAGTGCAGTATCGATCGATCACTGTCACTTACAAACAAAAACACACATAACTGCAGCGTTCGCAGAGACAGGCCTGATCCCTGCGACTCCAGTGCTGTAGGAGGTGATTTCACCACCACAGTTAAAAAAAAAAAGCAAATATGCCGAAGCATTGGGGCAGCAGGGGCGGAGGAGTGATTTTGCTCCTAATGCCGCGTACATACGGTCGAAATTCCGACAGAGGCTTGCCCGTGGAAAAGTCCGACCATGTGTGCGCGGCATAACTTTTTTGCGGGAGGATGCCCCCATGCTTCGGCATATATAAATGGTGCGTGTATGCCCATCATTGGAAGTGGGTGGATGAAGGGCGGTATTCTAATGGTGGGCATACCCACCGATCAATCTCTTTTTTCGTTCAGCCAACTGGCTGCATGAAAAAAAAAGATTACAATACATGTCCAACAAGGACCAGCAACGTACTGGTATGTTGCTGGATTTTGAATGTTTATACCAGAATGATGCCTGCGGGTTTAGGTATCATCTTGGTATCATTCTTTTCAGCCTGCGGCCGGCTTTCATGTAAAAGCAATACTAGCGGCTAATTAGCCTCTGGACAGCTTTTACAAGCAGTGGGAGGGAATGCCCCCCCGGATATAAAAAGCGCCATTGGGAAATTGGGAAAGCATTTTATCACACCGATCTTGGTGTGGTCAGATGCTTTGAGGGCAGAGGAAAAATCTAGGGTCTAGAAGACCCCAGTTTTTTCAAAAAAAGAGTACCTGTCACTACCTATTGCTATCATAGGGGATATTTACATTCCCTGAGATAACAATAAAAATGATAAAAAAAAAAATACTTGGAAGGAACAATTTAAAAATAAAATAAAAAAGCAAAATTAATAATAAAAAAAAAGAAAAAAAAAAAAAGCACCCCTGTCCTGCCCTGCTCTTGCCCAATGGCGAACGCAAGCGTCGGTCTGGCGTCATATGTAAACAGCAATTGCACCATGCATGTGAGGTATCACCGCGAAGGTCAGATCGAGGGCAATCATTTTAGCAGTAGACCTCCTCTGTAAATCTACTGGGGTAACCTGTAAAGGCTTTTAAAGGCTTTTAAAAATGTATGTAGTTTGTCGCCAATGCGCGTTTGTGCGAAATTTTAAAGCATGTCGTGTTTGGTATCTATGTACTCGGCCCAAGATCATCTTTTTTATTTCATCAAACATTTGGGCAATATAGTGTGTTTTAGTGCATTAAAATTAAAAAAGTGTCTTTTTTAACCCAAAAAATGCGTTTGAAAAATCGCTGCGCAAATACAAAAAAAAAAATGCAACACCCACCATTTTAATCTGTAGGGCCTTTGCTTTAAAAATATATATAATGTTTGGGGGTTCAACATAATTTTCTTGCAAAAAAAAATGTTTTCATGTAAACAAAAAGTGTCAAAAAGGGCTTTGTCTTCAAGTGGTTAGAAGAGTGGATGTAAGCTTCCTAATGTTGTGTATAAAATGCCAGAACAGTTCAAAACCCCCCCAAATGACCCCATTTTGGAAAATAGACACCCCAAGCTATATACTGAGAGGCATGTCAAGTTCTTGGAACATTTTATATGTTGACACAAGTTGCGGAAAAACAACAATTTTTTTTTTTTTGCACAAAGTTGTCACTAAATGATATATTGCTCAAACATACCATGGGCATATGTGGAATTACACCCCAAAATACATTCTGTTGCTTCTCCTGAGTACGGGGATATCACATGTGTGAGACTTTTTGGGAGCCTAGCCACGTACGGGACCCCAAAAACCAAGCACCGCCTTCAGGCTTTCTAAGGGTGTAAATTTTTGATTTCACTTCTCACTGCCTATCACAGTTTCGGAGGCCATGGAATGCCCAGATAGCACAAAACCCCCCCCAAATGACCCCATTTTGGAAAGTAGACACACCAAGCTATTTGCTGAGAGGTATTGTGAGTATTTTGCAGATCTCGCTTTTTGTCACAAAGTTTTGAAAATTGAAAAAAAAAAAAAAAAATTTCTTTCTTCATTTTCAAAAACAAATGAGAGCTGTAAAATACTCGCCATTCCTCTCAGCAAATAGCTTGGGATGTCTATATTCCAAAATGGGGTCATTTGGGGGGGTTTTGTGCGATTTTGGCATTTTATGGCCTTCGAAACTGTGATAGGTAGTGAGGAGTGAAATCAAAAATTTGTGCCTAGAAATCCTGAAGGCGGTGCTTGGTTTTCGGGGTCCCGTACGCGGCTAGGCTCCTAAAAAGTCCCACACATGTGGTATCCCCGTACTCAGGAGAAGCAGAAAAATGTATTTTGGGGTGTAATTCCACATATAACCATGGCATGTGTGAGCAATATATCATTTAGTGACAACTTTTTGTAATTTTTTTTTTTTTTGTCATTATTCAATCACTTGGGACAAAAAAAAATATATTCAATAGGCTCAACAGGCCTCTCAGCAATTTCCTTGGGGTGTCTACTTTCTAAAATGGGGTCATTTGGGGGGGTTTTGTGCTATTTTGGCATTTTATGGCCTTCGAAACTGTGATAGGTAGTGAGGAGTGAAATCAAAAATTTGCGCCCTTAGAAATCCTGAAGGCGGTGCTTGGTTTCCGGGGTCCCGTACGCGGCTAGGCTCCCAAAAAGTCCCACACATGTGGTATCCCCGTACTCAGGAGAAGCAGCAAAATGTATTTTGGGGTGAAATTCCACATATAACCATGGCATGTGTGAGCAATATATCATTTAGTGACAACTTTTTGTAACTTTTTTTTTTTGTCATTATTCAATCACTTGGGACAAAAAAAAATTCAATGGGCTCAACATGCCTCTCAGCAATTTCCTTGGGATGTCTACTTTCCAAAATGGGGTCATTTGGGGGGGTTTTGTACTGCCCTGTCATTTTAGCACCTCAAGAAATGAGATAGGCAGTCATAAATTTAAAGCTGTGTAAATTTCAGAAAATGTACCCTAGTTTGTAAACTCTATAACTTTTGCGCAAACTAATAAATATACGCTTATTGACATTTTTTTTACTAAAAACATGTGGCTGAATACATTTTGGCCTAAATGTATGACTACAATTGAGTTTATTCGATTTTTCTTATAACAAAAAGTAGAAAATATCATTTTTTTTTCTACATTTTCGGTCTTTTTCCGTTTATATCGCAAAAAATAAAAATTGCAGAGGCAATCAAATACCATTAAAATAAAGCTCTATTTGTGGGAAGAAAAGGACGCAAATTTCGTTTGGGTACAACATTGCATGTCCGCACAATTTACAGTTAAAGCAGCGCAGTGCAAAATTCTGAATTCACCTCTGGTCCTTTAGGTACCAAATGGTCCGGGGCTTAAGTGGTTAAGTTATTTCCCTATCCGCATTTGTTTGCAGAGCACTTGCCATGCTCTTAACAACATTTTGCTGCCATTTGCAGCCCTCTAGCCCTTTCCATTACTTTTTTAGAGCCTTTTTAGTCCTTAGAAGTCCGGGTCCCCATTGACTTCAATGGGGTTCGGGTTCGGGTTTGGGTTAAAGTTCGGTCCCGAACTTTTTTCCGAAGTTCGGCCGAACCCGTCGAACCCGAACATCCAGGTGTCCGCTCAACTCTAATTACTAACAAAATTCCCTTTTTTTTAACATAAGTTAGAGTAAACCTGTCATAAGGGATATATGGGGACTACCATTGCTGACTCCTAAAAAATATTTAGTCTCCGGCTAGTGTTCTGAGCTACTAGCTTTAAAGTAACACTAATCTCTGGTTTTAAAAAAAGTAATCTATTCAAGCATGTATTCTTAACTCAAAAAAAGTACCTTCTATTGTTCTTAGGTTCCTCCAAATCCTATTTTTTTGCTGCTGGAATCTGTTTTTCTGTTGGAGAATGGCTACATTTGTTCATCATGGTCCTGCTGTTTGTAGGAATGTAGCCACCCTCTTTTGTTTTCTCCTGAGATGGACTTTAGGATCGATAGAGTGCATAGAGCAGTGCACACGACCCCCAACTAACTTGTACTGCTCATTCCAAACAAATGGAAGTGAGCTGAAAAAAAAAGATTTGGTAGCTCATGGAGGACATTACAAGGAGGCAAAAAAACACAGTACCAATGATTTCATGAAAAATTGATTAACCACTTAACGACCGCCCACCGCCGATTTACGTCGGCAGAATGGCACCGACAGGCAGAATCACGTAGATCTACGTGATCGCCTTTGTGCAGTTGGGGGGTCCATCCGGACCCCCCTTCACTGCAGTGAGCGGCCGTTAAGTGTTCGGGAGCGATCAGGCATGAGGGGGCGGCCGCTCGATTCCGCCCCCCCCTCGCGATCGCTCCCGGCCAATGAAAATGCTTCCTCCTGCCTGAAATGTAAACACAGGCTGGAGGAAGTGATGTCATCTCCCTCGCCGCGGTCTTTTCGTTCCCGGCGCCGAGCAGAGAAGAAGCAGGTTAGTGCACCAACAGTCCACTGACACGTAGGTACACATAGGCACACAAATCACCCCCCAGTCACCCCCAGATCACCCCCCAGGTCACCCCAAAGCCCCCAATCACAGTGTCACTGATTGCAGTGATCATTTATTTTACTGATCACTGCATTTAGTGTCATCTGTGATTGTAAAAAGTTGCAGGGCAGTTAGGATTAGGCCCCTTTAGGTCCAGGGTAGCCCCCTAACCCCCCCTAATAAAGGTTTAACCCCTTGATCACCCCCCAGGTAACCCTTTCACCCCCTAACTTCAGCGTCACTAAGCGATTGTTTTTCCGATCGCTGTATTCGTGTCGCTGGTGTTTTAGATAGGCAGTTATTTTTTTTTAGGTTCGCCGCAGGTTTTTATTAGTGTCAGGTACCCCCATATATTATTTTAACCCCCTGATTGCCCCTAGAGTTAACCCTTTCACCAGTGATCGCCGTATAAGCGTCACTGGTGTCACTGGTTAGCCAGTAAGTTATTTAGTTATTTAGGTTACCCGTCAGGTTTTTATATAGTGTCAGGTACCCCCATATTTAACCTAATAAAGGTTTTAACCCCCTGATTGCCCCTAGTTAACCCTTTCACCAGTGATCACCATATAAAGGTTACGGGTGACGCTGGTTGATTAGTTTGCTTTTTATAGCATCAGGGCACCCGCCGTATATAACCCAATAAAGGTTTAACCCCCCTGATCGCCCGGCGGGTGAGATCAATTAGGTTTTAGCGCCAGAGAGGGTCTGCGTCGCCCCAGGCAGTGTTAGGTTAGTGCCAGTAACGCTAACACCCAGCGCAAAGCATACACCCCCCTTAGTGGTATAGTATCTGATCAGATCTATACTAGCATCCCCAGCGGTTTAGGGTTCCCAAAAACGCAGTGTTAGCGGGATCAGCCCAGATACCTGCTAGCGCCTGCATTTAGCCCCTCCGCCCAGCCCAGCCCAGCCCAGCCCACCCAAGTGCAGTATCGATCGATCACTGTCACTTACCAAACACAACACACATAACTGCAGCGTTCGCAGAGACAGGCCTGATCCCTGCGATCGCTAACAGTTTTTTTGTAGCGTTTGATATATTTGCTGACGACAGTCAGGTGCTTTTTTTCCTGTGAATCTTACTAGTGTACCCCTAAATTTAGAGCCCAAAATGGCAAGACGAAGGTACACTAGTAAAGAGGCCTACGAGATTCTGAGCATGACAGATAGTGAAGAGGAGGTCACGTATCTGTCAGATTCAGGCTCAGAATATCTTCCCGTAGAAGACAGTGACGTCAGCGGCCCCACGTCAGATAGCTCTGACAACGAAGTTGAGGTCCCTGCTAAGGTCAGGTGTACCCGATCCCGATCTTCTGAGGTTGTTGAGGAGCAAGAACCGCAGGTCTCTCGTATCATGGAGCAGAGTAGTACTAGCGCCGCTATTCCTTCTGGTGAACTGGCAAGCACCAGCGGCCTAGTACAGCCTGGACGTACATCCAGCACTGCAGTAACACTTGGTGACGTGGCGAGTCCCATAAGTGCAGTTCAAGCTGGCGAGGTGGCAAGCACAAGTAGTGTCCCGCTGCCACCAAGAAGACAAAGGCAGGCCCGTCGTGCCCATACTGCCCTTCCTGCAGAATTCGCCTATCCTGATTGGGTCCCCACCACTTCTGCAGAACCCGTACTTCCCCCATTCACTGCCCAACCTGGTATTCAGGTGGAAACAGCTGATTTTATTCCAATTGATTTTTATTCGCTGTTTTTCACGGAAGATCTCTATAGATCTATTGTGGACCAGAGTAATTTATATGCTGGTCAATTTATTGCCGCTAACCCCCAGTTGCCTAAAATTGCCAGAAATTGGAAACCAATTACGGTTTCCGAATTTAAGACCTTTCTGGGCCTTTCCCTCAACATGGGCACACATAAATTTCCGTCATTGCGTGCTTATTGGTCCACGCACCCAATTGACCACATGCCCGTGTTCTCTGCCTCCATGTCCAGGGCACGATACGAGCAGATTTTGCGGTTCATGCACTTCAACGACAATGAACTTTGTCGTCCACGTGGGGACCCTGAATACGACCGGCTCTATAAAATTCGGCCCCTCATAAACCACTTCAACGAACGTTTTGCAGCCTTGTTTACTCCCGATCAAGTTGTCTGCGTTGATGAGTCCCTGATTAAATTTTCTGGCCGCTTGTCTTTCAAGCAGTACCTTCCCAGCAAGCGTGCCAGATACGGGGTCAAGCTCTACAAGTTCTGTGACAGGGCAACAGGCTATGTAGTGAACTTTACGGTTTATGAGGGAAAAGATAGTCAGATTGAGTCGGTCAACTGCCCGGATTACATAGGGAGCGCTGGCAAGATAGTGTGGAACTTGGTGTCACCCTTATTCGGAAAGGGGTACCACTTGTATGTGGACAATTATTACACAAGCGTGCCACTGTTTAGTCACTTGTTTGATCATCAGATTGGAGCATGTGGCACCGTGCGACCTAATCGCCGGGGCTTTCCCCAGCGGCTTGTAGATGCCCGTCTTAGGCTGGGGGAGAGAGCCTGCTTGAAGTGTAATAACTTGCTCGCTATGAAGTGGAGGGACAATAAGAATGTTTTCCTTCTTACCTCCCTTCATGCAGACACGACAGTCCAAATTCGTACGGCGACTGGTGTTGTGGAGAAACCCCTCTGTGTCCACGAATATAACCAAAATATGGGAGGGGTGGACCTCAATGACCAGTTGATGGCGCCGTATCTAATTGACCGTAAGGCGAGACGCTGGTACAAAAAAGTGTCTCTATCATTATTCCAATTGGCTTTGCTGAACGCTCATGTGCTATACAGAGCTTCAGGCGGGACGTTATCTCTTCTAAAACTCCAGAATGAGATAGTCACAGAACTCCTGTATCCAGGCGGTTCTGCACCTCACCATCCCCAACCAAATGCAGTAAGCCGGCTGCATGAGAGGCATTATTCGTATGTCCTCCCGAGTACCCCTACCCAAAGCCACCCCCAAAAAAGATGTCGTGTCTGTAGCAAGCGCGGATTTAGGCGTGACACCCGTAGTTTTTGTCCACTCTGTCCTGACAAGCCTGGTCTTTGCCAAGGTGAATGTTTTGAACGCTACCACTCAAAAGTTTTAGCGTAGGGTACAGCATTTCACAGACAAGGACACACTTACACAGGGTCTCCCAAGATGCCATTACATTTTGAGAGACCCGAACCATTACAGTTGTAAAGTTACAAAAAAAAGTGTAAAAAAGAAAAAAGAAAACGTAAAAAACAAAACACAAAAAAATATAAAATAAAAAAACCAAAAATAGTTGTCGTTTTATTGTTCTCTCTCTCTCTATTTTCTCTCTATTGTTCTGCTCTTTTTTACTGTATTCTATTCTGCAATGTTTTATCATGCTTGCTTTTCAGGTATGTAATTTTTTGTTTTCAGGTGCGCCATTCAACTGCAGCGCGGAATTATTTATCTTGACAGCAACAGTGTTTGCTCCCACGATACATAAAGCCGTGACTCCAGTGCTGTAGGAGGTGATTTCACCACCACAGTTAAAAAAAAAGAGCATATATGCCGAAGCATGGGGGCAGCAGGGGCGGAGGAGCGATTTTGCTCCTAATGCCGCGTATATACGGTCAAAATTCCAACGGAGGCTTGCCCGTGGAAAAGTCCGACCGTGTGTACGCGGCATAACTTTCTTGCGGGAGGATGCCCCCATGCTTCGGCATATATATATTTTAGGCACAGGTTGCGTTAAAACATTTTTTTATTTTTTACTAGGTTTTGTTTTGGTATTTGCTTTGCAGGTATGGCATGGTAAGGTCTTACTGTTGTACTGTAATGTTACTTTGTTTTAATGTTAACCACCATTTGCTTAGCAGGTACGCCATTCAGTTGCAGCGCGGATCTATTTATCTTGACAGCAACAGCGTTTGCTCCCACGATACATAAAGCCGTGACTCCAACGCTGTAGGAGGTGATTTCACCACCACAGTTAAAAAAAAGAGCATATATGCCGAAGCATGGGGGCAGCAGGGGCGGAGGAGCGATTTTGCTCCTAATGCCGCGTATATACGGTCAAAATTCCAACGGAGGCTTGCCCGTGGAAAAGTCCGACCGTGTGTACGCGGCATAACCTTTTATGCCGCGTACATACGGTCGAAATTCCGACGAAGGCTTGACCGTGTGTACGCGGCATAACTTTTTTGCGGGAGGATGCCCCCATGCTTCGGCATATATGCCCATCATTAGAAGTGGGTGGATGAAGGGAGGTATTCTAATGGTGGGCATACCCACCAATCAATCTCTTTTTTTCGTTCAGCCAATAGGCTGTATGAAAAAAAAGATTACAATACATGTCCAACAAGGACCAGCAACGTACTGGTATGTTGCTGGACTTTGAATGTTTATACCAGAATGATGCCTGCGGGTTTAGGTATCATCTTGGTATCATTCTTTTCAGCCAGCAGCCGGATTTCATGTAAAAGCAATTCTAGCAGATAATTAGCCTCTAGACTGCTTTTACAAGCAGTGGGAGGGAATGTCCCCCCCCCGGATATAAAAAGCGCCATTGGGAAATTGGGAAAGCATTTTATCACACCGATCTTGGTGTGGTCAGATGCTTTGAGGGCAGAGGAAAGATCTAGGGTCTAACCCCCCAATTTTTTTTCAAAAAAAGAGTACCTGTCACTACTTATTGCTATCATAGGGGATATTTACATTCCCTGAGATAACGATAAAAATGGTAAAAAAATAAAATATGGAAGGCACAGTTTAAAAATAAAATAAAAAAGCCAAATAAATAATAAAAAAAAAAAAAGCACCGCTGTCCCCCCCTGCTCTTGCGCAAAGGCGAACGCAAGCGTCGGTCTAGCGTCATATGTAAACAGCAATTGCATCATGCATGTGAGGTATCACCGCGAAGGTCAGATCGAGGGCAGTCATTTTAGCAGTAGACCTCCTCTGTAAATCTAACGTGGTAACCTGTAAAGGCTTTTAAATGCTTTTAAAAATGAATGTAGTTTGTCGCCGCTGCGCGTTTGTGCGCAATTTTAAAGCATGTCGTGTTTGGTATCCATGTACTCGGCCTATGATCATCTTTTTTATTTCATCAAACATTTGGGCAATATAGTGTTTTTTAGTGCATTAAAAATAAAAAAAGTGTGTTTTTCCCCCAAAAAATGCGTTTGAAAAATCGCTGCGCAAATACTGTGTGGAAAAAAAAATGCAACACCCACTATTTTAATCTGTAGGGCCTTTGCTTTAAAAAAAATATATAATGTTTAGGGGTTCAACATAATTTTCTTGCAAAAAAAAA
The DNA here is from genome assembly GCA_029206835.1 of Rana muscosa. Classification (NCBI taxonomy): domain Eukaryota; kingdom Metazoa; phylum Chordata; class Amphibia; order Anura; family Ranidae; genus Rana; species Rana muscosa. Next base: position 417,035,189 of record CM055117.1, read on the forward strand.
TTTTTTTTCATGTAAACAAAAAGTGTCAGAAAGGGCTTTGTCTTCAAGTGGTTAGAAGAGTGGATGATGTGTGACATAAGCTTCCTAATGTTGTGCATAAAATGCCAGGACAGTTCAAACCCCCCCAAATGACCCCATTTTGTAAAGTAGACACCTCAAGCTATTTGCTGAGAGGCATGTTGAGCCCATTGAATATTTTTTTTTTTTGTCCCAAGTGATTGAATAATGACCAAAAAAAAAAAAAATGTACAAAAAGTTGTCACTAAATTATATATTGCTCAAACATGCCATGGGCATATGTGGAATTACACCCCAAAATACATTCTGTTGCTTCTCCTGAGTACGGGGATACCACATGTGTGGGACTTTTTGGGAGCCTAGTCGCGTACGGGACCCCAAAAACCAAGCACCGCCTTCAGGATTTCTATGGGTGTAAATTTTTGATTTCACTCCTCACTGCCTATCACAGTTTCGGAGGCCATGGAATGCCCAGATGGCACAAACCCCCCAAATGACCCCATTTTGGAAAGTAGACACCCCAAGCTATTTGCTGAGAGGTATGTTGAGTATTTTGCAGATCTCGCTTTTTGTCACAAAGTTTTGAAAATGTAAAAAAAGAAAAAAAAAAGAAAAAAAAATGTCTTTCTTAATTTTCAAAAACAAATGAGAGCTGTAAAATACTCACCATGCCTCTCAGAAAATAGCTTGGGGTGTCTACTTTCCAAAATGGGGTCATTTGGGGGGGTTTTGTGCTATTTTGGCATTTTATGGCCTTCAAAACTATGATAGGTAGTGAGGAGTAGTGATGAGCCGAACACCCCCGGGTTCGGTTCGCACCAGAACCCGCGAACGGACCGAAAGTTCGAACGAACATTAGAACCCTATTAAATACAATGGATGCGAACGTTCGAATTCTAAAGTGCTAATTATAACAACTATTATGCATGTTATTGTCATAAATAGGGGTTGTGCACCAGGGGACATGTATCAATGCAAAAATAAGTTTTAAAAACGGTCGTTTTTCGGGAGCAGTCATTTTAATGATGCATAAAGTGAAAAAAAAAAAGTCAAATATTCCTTTAAATATCGTACCTGGGGGGTGTCTAAAGTATGCCTGTGAAGTGCCACGTGTTTCCCGTGTTTAGAACTGTCCCTGCACAAAATGACACTTCTAAAGGAAAAAAAAGCCATTTAAAACTGCTTGCGGCTTTAATGTAATGTCTGGTCCCGGTAATATGGATGAAATTCTTTAAGAAAAATGGCATAGCTACCCCATGACCCCCCCCCTACCCCAGCCCATTACCAGCCCCTTCGGGTCTTGTATGGATATTAAGGGGAACCCCGCACATAAAATAAAAAAGGCCCTATATACTCTGAACAGCCGTATACAGGCGGTGCATACAAGACAGGGACTGTAGGTTTGTTCTTATGTAGAATCTGTTTGTAATTTTGAACAGGTACATTGTTGAAGTGTAGCTCCAGCCCAAAAATCTATTTTTAAACTTTTTGGGAAACATAGGTAAGGGTTATCACCCCTGTAACATTTGTTTTGCTGTCTGTGCCCCTGTTCAGAACATTTCACCTCACTTTCCGTCCCAATGACAACTGTTTTTGAAATGTGGTGTTTTTCTTGAAACAAGGATTGCTGATAAAGCATCAGTACAGATGAGACCCCTTTCTCCCATATTTATTCTTACAGGAGAGAATTTTCCTTTCTAGGGGTAGATTTCCTCTCACTTCCTGTTGTCTTCTTTCGTTTGCAAGTAGGAGTCGTTTGTAAGTTGGATGTTTGAAAGTAGGGACCTGCCGTATATACTCTGCAGAAATAGGCCCCTTAGTTGTTGGTGTTGGCACAACACTGTAAGCACTCAGTTACTCTTGGTTGGTGCTGGAACGCCCTGCTGTCAACTATTATATCAGGAATTTTAATTACATATAATTGTTGAACAGTGGTAGTAAAAATTGGGGCTTTGATGGTGGTGCTGGTGCCACAACACTGTAAGCCCTGACAGTTACTCTTGGTGGGTGCAGCAATGGGCCCTGCTGTGAATTATTAGATCAAGAATTGTAATTACATGCCCCTTTTGAACAGGGGCTGAAAAATTGGGCCTTTCGTGGTGGTGGTGGTGGTGGCGTTGCCACAAGACTGTAAGCCCTCAGAGTTACTCTTGGTGGGTGCAGCAATGGACCCTGCTGTGAATTATTAGATCAAGAATTGTAATTGCATGCCCCTGTTGAACAGGGGCTGAAAAATTGGGCCTTAGGCACTGGTGGCACAACACTACAACCCCTCACAGATACTGTACTTGGAGCACAGCAATGAGCCCTGTTGCAAAGTATTGCTTCAAAAATTGTAATGACACGCCCCTGTTAAACAGGGGCTGAAAAATTGGGCCTTAGGCACTGGTGCCACAACACTCCAACCCCTCACAGATACTGTACTTGGAGCACAGCAATGAGCCCTATGGCAAATTATTGCTAAAAAAATTGTAATTACACGCCCCTGTAAAACAGGGGCTGAAAAATTGGGCCTTAGCCACTGGTGGCGGCACCCATAAACAAAAATGATCTTCCAAGCTATCATCATCAATCGTATCATTGAGGACTCGGAGGAGGAGGATAGCCAGTCAACATAACAGCACAGGCACTCAGCATCAGCATCAGTCTTGAAGGGATGTGACATGTTAAAATCAATTAGTCTGTTATATCAGCATCAGGTGTGTGGTAGCTGGTGGTGATCCAAGACTGGTTCATCTTGATGAAAGTCAGTCGATCAACCGAGTCGGTGGACAGGCGCACCCTGTGATCCGTGACAAATCCTCCAGCAGCACTGAATGTGCGTTCCGAAAGAACGCTGGATGCAGGACAGGCCAGTAGCTCAATTGCATACTGTGCAAGCTCTGGCCAGTGATCCATCCTCAAGACCCAGTAAGCCAGAGGATTTTCGGTGGGGAAGGTGTCCAAGTCTGACCTTGCCCCTAGATATTCCTGCACCATGTTTATCAGACGCTGGCGATGGTTGCTGGAACCGATCATACTTTGGGGCTGCGGACTAAAGAATTGTCTGAACGCATCGGTCAGACGGCCACCTTCCCCACCGCTCCTTCTTTGACTGGCCGAAGCCTCAGCAACTCGTTGTCCAGGACCAGGAGTTTGTAACCTCCCAGTCTCTGGGAACGCGTTGCACAGACCTTTCTGCAAGGCCTCCCGGAGTTGTCTCATCCTCTGCTCCCTCTGCGACGGTAACATAAGGTCCGCAACCTTACCCTTGTACCGTGGATCAAGGAGAGTGGCCAGCCAGTAATGGTCCCTCTCCTTGATCCGAAGAATACGAGGATCCTTCCGCAGACTTTGCAGGATCAGGGAGGCCATGCAGCGTAGGTTTGCTGAGGCATTCGCTCCGGAGTCCTCTGGGTCACTAAGGACGACATGATCCGCAGCCACCTCCTCCCAGCCACGTACAAGTCCACTGGTTTCTTGGGACTGTAAATCATCCCTAAAAGACTGCTGCTGATGATGCTGAGTGCCAGCCTCCACCTCCATGCTGACACAATCCTCCTCCTCCTCCTCCTCCTCCTCCTCCTCTTCCTGTGCGATGGGTGGGACAGAAGGAACACTGTCTGGGTAAAGGGGGCCTTGAGAGGCAAGGAAGTCCTCCTCTTCCTGCCTCTGTTCTGCCTCAAGTGCCCTGTCCATTATTCCACGCAGCGTGTGCTCCAACAGGTGGACAAGAGGTACAGTGTCACTGATGCATGCACTGTCACTGCTCACCATCCTCGTGGCCTCCTCAAATGGTGCCAGGACAGTGCATGCATCCCTGATCATGCCCCACTGGCGTGGAGAAAAAAAACCAAGCTCCCCTGACCCTGTCCTGGTGCCGTAGTCGCACAGGTACTCATTGATGGCCCTCTGCTGCGTGTGCAGCCGCTGCAGCATGGCCAACGTTGAGTTCCACCTGGTGGGCATGTCACATATAAGGCGGTTCTTGGGCAGGTTCAACTCCTTTTGCAGCTCAGCCAGGCGAGCACTGGCATTATAAGATCTGCGGAAATGCACACAGACTTTCCTGGCCTGCCTCAGGACATCCTGTAAGCCCGGGTACCTGCCCAAGAACCGCTGCACCACCAGGTTAAGGACGTGAGCCACACAGGGCACATGGGTCAGTTGTCCCTGTCAGAGGGCGGAGAGGAGGTTGGTGCCATTGTCGCAAACCACCATTCCTGGCTTAAGCTGGCGTGGCGTCAACCACCTCTCGGCCTGGCCCTGCAGAGCAGACAGGACCTCTGCCCCAGTGTGGCTTCTGTCCCCCAAACACACCAGCGCAAGCACGGCATGGCATCTTTTTGCCTGCGTACTTGCGTAGCCCCGTGAACGGCTACGGAGCACCGCTGGTTCATAGGACAAACCACAGGAAGAGGCCATGGAGGAAGAAGAAGAGGAGGGGGTGGAGGAGAGAGGTGTGTCACAACCAGTAGTAGCATTTTGGAGGCGTGGCGGTGGGACAACCTCCAACACTACTGCACCTTGTCCTGCATCCTTCCCAGCTGCCAAAAGAGTGACCCAATGGGCCGTGAAAGAAAGGTAACGTCCCTGTCCATGCCTGCTGGACCATGAGTCAGCGGTAATATGCACCTTACCGCTGACCGCCCTGTCCAGCGAGGCCAAGACATTGCCTTCCACATGCCGGTAGAGAGCCGGAATAGCCTTCCGTGAGAAAAAGTGGCGTTTGGGAACCTGCCACTGAGGAACCGCACATTGCACAAACTCACGGAAGGGGGCCGAGTCTACCAACTGAAAAGGCAGCAGTTGAAGCGCTAGCAATTTAGCCAAGCTAGCATTCAACCGCTGGGCATGTGGATGGCTGGGAGTGAACTTCTTTCGACGGTCCAGCAGCTGGGGCAGGGAAATTTGCCTGCTAGAATCGGACGTCGGTGTACTGCTAGCAGAGTGGCCGCAAGTACTTGGCTGTGACACACCTAATTCTACACCTTCATTCCTCTCAGTGCATGTTTCAGAGAGGACTGAAGTTATAGTGGGGTTGGAGATCCCAGCTGATGCGGTGCAAGGAGAGGTCCGCTTTGTTCTTTGGTGTGGGTCTTTGAGGTAGGCTTGCCAACGAGCTGCATGGCAGGTCAACATATGTCTGGTCAGGCATGTGGTACCCAAGCGGCTGATGTTTTGGCCACGCGATATACGCTTGAGACATATGTTGCAAACAGCAGCTGTGCGATCTGATGCACTAGCCTCAAAAAAGGCCCACACCAAAGAACTTTTTGAATGACGGGCAGAGGCAGCGCCCTGCACAGGCGGAGCTCTGCGGTGTGATTCCGTCGGTGTACTGCCCCTACGCTGGCCACCAAAGGGCATCCTGCCTCGTTGGAGATGTGCCTCCTCCTCATCCTCCTCCTCCTCCTCTCTCCTATTAGGCACCCACGTGGAGTCAGTGACCTCATCATCCCCTCCCTCCTCATCACTGGAGCCAATCTGGCAGTATGCTGCAGCTGCTGGAACATGACTGCCAGATTGGTGTCCTTCTTGAGCATCCCCTCTGTCTGCTCTCACGCTACTGCCTTCCTCTAGCTGGGTTTCATCATCAGACCCTTCGAAACGCTGGGCATCCTCCTGGAGCATGTACCCAACACTGTGCTGAAACAGTTCGGGGGACTCCTCAGGAGGAGGACATGGTGGGTCTAGGGAAGGAGTGACTGATGATTTGTCTGACATTGATACCAGGGAAGACGACGCTTTGGCAGCTGCTTTTCCAGTACCCTGAGCCTGGGTGAGAGAGGATGAGGAGGAGGAGGAGGGCTTGGTCATCCACTCTACCAAGTCTTCGGCATGATGTGGCTCAACATGTCCAGCTGCCGAAAAGAAGGACAAGCGTGTCCCATGGCCATGTGCTGATGACAATGCACCGCGTCCACGACCAGCACTGTTGCCCCCAGACACAGAGCCTGCTTGCCCTCTTTTATTGCCTCCTGACTGTCTGCCTCTCCTTGTTTGCCTTCCAGACATTCTAATAGATGGCCTGCAGGGAGATGGGAAAAAAGCAATAAGGGCTACCTTCAGGTGTCCTTCTCTGTCCCTTGAAACAAGGACTTTCACAGTGAAAGAAACTGACACTCTCCCTACCTACAGTTTTCTGTCCCTAGAATAAATGTTTTTTTTAAGCACAATATAGCACAAGGACAATTCACTCACTGTCCTTACAGGTCCCTGGAAACAAGGACTTGCAGAGTGAAAGAAAAAAAACACTCTCCCTACCTACAGTTTTCTGTCCCTAGAAAAAATGTTTTTTTTAATCACAATATAGCACAAGAACAATTCACTCACTGTCCTTACAGGTCCCTGGAAACAAGGACTTGCAGAGTGAAATAAACTGACACTCTCCCTACCTACAGTTTTCTGTCCCTAGAATAAATGTTTTTTTTAAGCACAATATAGCACAAGGACAATTCACTCACTGTCCTTACAGGTCCCTGGAAACAAGGACTTGCAGAGTGAAAGAAAAAAAACACTCTCCCTACCTACAGTTTTCTGTCCCTAGAAAAAATGTTTTTTTTAATCACAATATAGCACAAGGACAATTCACTCACTGTCCTTACAGGTCCCTGGAAACAAGGACTTGCAGAGTGAAAGAAAAAAAACACTCTCCCTACCTACAGTTTTCTGTCCCTAGAAAAAATGTTTTTTTTAATCACAATATAGCACAAGGACAATTCACTCACTGTCCTTACAGGTCCCTGGAAACAAGGACTTGCAGAGTGAAATAAACTGACACTCTCCCTACCTACAGTTTTCTGTCCCTAGAATAAATGTTTTTTTTTATCACAATATAGCACAAGGACAATTCACTCACTGTCCTTACAGGTCCCTGGAAACAAGGACTTGCAGAGTGAAAGAAAATAAACACTCTCCCTACCTACAGTTTTCTGTCCCTAGAATAAATGTTTTTTTTAAGCACAATATAGCACAAGGACAATTCACTCACTGTCCTTACAGGTCCCTGGAAACAAGGACTTGCAGAGTGAAATAAACTGACACTCTCCCTACCTACAGTTTTCTGTCCCTAGAATAAATGTTTTTTTTAAGCACAATATAGCACAAGGAGAATTCACTCACTGTCCTTCCAGGTCCCTGGAAACAAGGACTTGCAGAGTGAAAGAAAAAAAACACTCTCCCTACCTACAGTTTTCTGTCCCTAGAAAAAATGTTTTTTTTAATCACAATATAGCACAAGGACAATTCACTCACTGTCCTTACAGGTCCCTGGAAACAAGGACTTGCAGAGTGAAATAAACTGACACTCTCCCTACCTACAGTTTTCTGTCCCTAGAATAAATGTTTTTTTTAAGCACAATATAGCACAAGGACAATTCACTCACTGTCCTTACAGGTCCCTGGAAACAAGGACTTGCAGAGTGAAAGAAAAAAAACACTCTCCCTACCTACAGTTTTCTGTCCCTAGAAAAAATGTTTTTTTTAATCACAATATAGCACAAGAACAATTCACTCACTGTCCTTACAGGTCCCTGGAAACAAGGACTTGCAGAGTGAAATAAACTGACACTCTCCCTACCTACAGTTTTCTGTCCCTAGAATAAATGTTTTTTTTAAGCACAATATAGCACAAGGACAATTCACTCACTGTCCTTACAGGTCCCTGGAAACAAGGACTTGCAGAGTGAAAGAAAAAAAACACTCTCCCTACCTACAGTTTTCTGTCCCTAGAAAAAATGTTTTTTTTAATCACAATATAGCACAAGGACAATTCACTCACTGTCCTTACAGGTCCCTGGAAACAAGGACTTGCAGAGTGAAAGAAAAAAAACACTCTCCCTACCTACAGTTTTCTGTCCCTAGAAAAAATGTTTTTTTTAATCACAATATAGCACAAGGACAATTCACTCACTGTCCTTACAGGTCCCTGGAAACAAGGACTTGCAGAGTGAAATAAACTGACACTCTCCCTACCTACAGTTTTCTGTCCCTAGAATAAATGTTTTTTTTAAGCACAATATAGCACAAGGACAATTCACTCACTGTCCTTACAGGTCCCTGGAAACAAGGACTTGCAGAGTGAAATAAACTGACACTCTCCCTACCTACAGTTTTCTGTCCCTAGAATAAATGTTTTTTTTAAGCACAATATAGCACAAGGAGAATTCACTCACTGTCCTTCCAGGTCCCTGGAAACAAGGACTTGCAGAGTGAAAGAAAAAAAACACTCTCCCTACCTACAGTTTTCTGTCCCTAGAAAAAATGTTTTTTTTAATCACAATATAGCACAAGGACAATTCACTCACTGTCCTTACAGGTCCCTGGAAACAAGGACTTGCAGAGTGAAATAAACTGACACTCTCCCTACCTACAGTTTTCTGTCCCTAGAATAAATGTTTTTTTTAAGCACAATATAGCACAAGGACAATTCACTCACTGTCCTTACAGGTCCCTGGAAACAAGGACTTGCAGAGTGAAAGAAAAAAAACACTCTCCCTACCTACAGTTTTCTGTCCCTAGAAAAAATGTTTTTTTTAATCACAATATAGCACAAGGACAATTCACTCACTGTCCTTACAGGTCCCTGGAAACAAGGACTTGCAGAGTGAAAGAAAATAAACACTCTCCCTACCTACAGTTTTCTGTCCCTAGAATAAATGTTTTTTTTAAGCACAATATAGCACAAGGACAATTCACTCACTGTCCTTACAGGTCCCTGGAAACAAGGACTTGCAGAGTGAAATAAACTGACACTCTCCCTACCTACAGTTTTCTGTCCCTAGAATTAATGTTTTTTTTAAGCACAATATAGCACAAGGAGAATTCACTCACTGTCCTTCCAGGTCCCTGGAAACAAGGACTTGCAGAGTGAAAGAAAAAAAACACTCTCCCTACCTACAGTTTTCTGTCCCTAGAAAAAATGTTTTTTTTAATCACAATATAGCACAAGGACAATTCACTCACTGTCCTTACAGGTCCCTGGAAACAAGGACTTGCAGAGTGAAATAAACTGACACTCTCCCTACCTACAGTTTTCTGTCCCTAGAATAAATGTTTTTTTTAAGCACAATATAGCACAAGGACAATTCACTCACTGTCCTTACAGGTCCCTGGAAACAAGGACTTGCAGAGTGAAAAAAAAAAAACACTCTCCCTACCTACAGTTTTCTGTCCCTAGAAAAAATGTTTTTTTTAATCACAATATAGCACAAGGACAATTCACTCACTGTCCTTACAGGTCCCTGGAAACAAGGACTTGCAGAGTGAAAGAAACTGACACTCTCCCTACCTACAGTTTTCTGTCCCTAGAATAAATGTTTTTTTAAGCACAATATAGCACAAGGACAATTCACTCACTGTCCTTCCAGGTCCCTGGAAACAAGGACTTGCAGAGTGAAAGAAACTGACACTGTCCCTACCTACAGTTTTCTGTCCCTAGAATAAATGTTTTTTTTAAGCACACTATAGCACAAGCACAAAACACACTGACACTCTCCCTACCTATCCTTCTCTTTCCCTAAACTAAAGGAATCCAGGTTAAGCAAGAAAGAAATAACAGTCACTGTCCCTGCCTATGCTGCTCTATCCCTGCTCCGGAACACACTACACTAGGCCGCCGTGCTGGCGGCCTTTTATAGTGTGGGGCGTGTACTAAACACCCTCAGCAATAATTGGCCACAGGCATCCTGCCTGTGGCCAATCATTGCTCTCCTCGCTGCCGGCGCTGTGATTGGCCAAGCATGCGGGGTCACAGTGCATGCTTGGCCAATCACAGCGCCTGGATGACACTGCGATGGCGTAGTGCATTGTGGGCCGTTCGCGTCACTCGAATTTGGCGCGAACGGCCCAAATCGTTCGATCTTCGTCGAACGATCGAACAGCCGATGTTCGAGTCGAACGTATGTTCGACTCGAACACGAAGCTCATCCCTAGTGAGGAGTGAAATCAAAAATTTGCGCCCTTAGAAATCCTGAAGGCGGTGCTTGGTTTCCGGGGTCCCGTACGCGGCTAGGCTCCCAAAAAGTCCCACACATGTGGTATCCCCGTACTCAGGAGAAGCAGCAAAATGTATTTTGGGGTGAAATTCCACATATAACCATGGCATGTGTGAGCAATATATCATTTAGTGACAACTTTTTGTAATTTTTTTTTTTTTTTTGTCATTATTCAATCACTTGGGACAAAAAAAAAATTCAATGGGCTCAACATGCCTCTCAGCAATTTCCTTGGGATGTCTACTTTCCAAAATGGGGTCATTTGGGGGGGGGTTTTGTACTGCCCTGTCATTTTAGCACCTCAAGAAATGAGATAGGCAGTCATAAATTTAAAGCTGTGTAAATTTCAGAAAATGTACCCTAGTTTGTAAACTCTATAACTTTTGCGCAAACTAATAAATATATGCTTATTGACATTTTTTTTACTAAAAACATGTGGCTGAATACATTTTGGCCTAAATGTATGACTACAATTGAGTTTATTCAATCTTTCTTATAACAAAAAGTAGAAAATATCATTTTTTTTCTACATTTTCGGTCTTTTTCCGTTTATATCGCAAAAAATAAAAATTGCAGAGGCAATCAAATACCATTAAAATAAAGCTCTATTTGTGGGAAGAAAAGGACGCAAATTTCGTTTGGGTACAACATTGCATGTCCGCACAATTTACAGTTAAAGCAGCGCAGTGCAAAATTCTGAATTCACCTCTGGTCCTTTAGGTACCAAATGGTCCGGGGCTTAAGTGGTTAAGTTATTTCCCTATCCACATTTGTTTGCAGAGCACTTGCCATGCTCTTAACAACATTTTGCTGCCATTTGCAGCCCTCTAGCCCTTTCCATTACTTTTTTAGAGCCTTTTTAGTCCTTAGAAGTCCGGGTCCCCATTGACTTCAATGGGGTTCGGGTTCGGGTTTGGGTTAAAGTTCGGTCCCGAACCCGAACTTTTTTCCGAAGTTCGGCCGAACCCGTCGAACCCGAACATCCAGGTGTCTGCTCAACTCTAATTACTAACAAAATTCCCTTTTTTTTAACATAAGTTAGAGTAAACCTGTCATAAGGGATATATGGGGACTACCATTGCTGACTCCTAAAAAATATTTAGTCTCCGGCTAGTGTTCTGAGCTACTAGCTTTAAAGTAACACTAATCTCTGGTTTTAAAAAAAGTAATCTATTCAAGCATGTATTCTTAACTCAAAAAAAGTACCTTCTATTGTTCTTAGGTTCCTCCAAATCCTATTTTTTTGCTGCTGGAATCTGTTTTTCTGTTGGAGAATGGCTACATTTGTTCATCATGGTCCTGCTGTTTGTAGGAATGTAGCCACCCTCTTTTGTTTTCTCCTGAGATGGACTTTAGGATCGATAGAGTGCATAGAGCAGTGCACACGACCCCCAACTAACTTGTACTGCTCATTCCAAACAAATGGAAGTGAGCTGAAAAAAAAAGATTTGGTAGCTCATGGAGGACATTACAAGGAGGCAAAAAAACACAGTACCAATGATTTCATGAAAAATTGATTAACCACTTAACGACCGCCCACCGCCGATTTACGTCGGCAGAATGGCACCGACAGGCAGAATCACGTAGATCTACGTGATCGCCTTTGTGCAGTTGGGGGGTCCATCCGGACCCCCCTTCACTGCAGTGAGCGGCCGTTAAGTGTTCGGGAGCGATCAGGCATGAGGGGGCGGCCGCTCGATTCCGCCCCCCCTTCGCGATCGCTCCCGGCCAATGAAAATGCTTCCTCCTGCCTGAAATGTAAACACAGGCTGGAGGAAGTGATGTCATCTCCCTCGCCGCGGTCTTTTCGTTCCCGGCGCCGAGCAGAGAAGAAGCAGGTTAGTGCACCAACAGTCCACTGACACGTAGGTACACATAGGCACACAAATCACCCCCCAGTCACCCCCAGATCACCCCCCAGGTCACCCCAAAGCCCCCAATCACAGTGTCACTGATTGCAGTGATCATTTATTTTACTGATCACTGCATTTAGTGTCATCTGTGATTGTAAAAAGTTGCAGGGCAGTTAGGATTAGGCCCCTTTAGGTCCAGGGTAGCCCCCTAACCCCCCCTAATAAAGGTTTAACCCCTTGATCAACCCCCAGGTAACCCTTTCACCCCCTAACTTCAGCGTCACTAAGCGATTGTTTTTCCGATCGCTGTATTCGTGTCGCTGGTGTTTTAGATAGGCAGTTATTTTTTTTTAGGTTCGCCGCAGGTTTTTATTAGTGTCAGGTACCCCCATATATTATTTTAACCCCCTGATTGCCCCTAGAGTTAACCCTTTCACCAGTGATCGCCGTATAAGCGTCACTGGTGTCACTGGTTAGCCAGTAAGTTATTTAGTTATTTAGGTTACCCGTCAGGTTTTTATATAGTGTCAGGTACCCCCATATTTAACCTAATAAAGGTTTTAACCCCCCGATTGCCCCTAGTTAACCCTTTCACCAGTGATCACCATATAAAGGTTACGGGTGACGCTGGTTGATTAGTTTGCTTTTTATAGCATCAGGGCACCCGCCGTATATAACCCAATAAAGGTTTAACCCCCCTGATCGCCCGGCGGGTGAGATCAATTAGGTTTTAGCGCCAGAGAGGGTCTGCGTCGCCCCAGGCAGTGTTAGGTTAGTGCCAGTAACGCTAACACCCACGCGCAAAGCATACACCCCCCTTAGTGGTATAGTATCTGATCAGATCTATACTAGCATCCCCAGCGGTTTAGGGTTCCCAAAAACGCAGTGTTAGCGGGATCAGCCCAGATACCTGCTAGCGCCTGCGTTTAGCCCCTCCGCCCAGCCCAGCCCAGCCCAGCCCACCCAAGTGCAGTATCGATCGATCACTGTCACTTACCAAACACAACACACATAACTGCAGCGTTCGCAGAGACAGGCCTGATCCCTGCGATCGCTAACAGTTTTTTTGAAGCGTTTGATATATTTGCTGACGACAGTCAGGTGCTTTTTTTCCTGTGAATCTTACTAGTGTACCCCTAAATTTAGAGCCCAAAATGGCAAGACGAAGGTACACTAGTAAAGAGGCCTACGAGATTCTGAGCATGACAGATAGTGAAGAGGAGGTCACGTATCTGTCAGATACAGGCTCAGAATATCTTCCCGTAGAAGACAGTGACGTCAGCGGCCCCACGTCAGATAGCTCTGACGACGAAGTTGAGGTCCCTGCTAAGGTCAGGTGTACCCGATCCCGATCTTTTGAGGTTGTTGAGGAGCAAGAACCGCAGGTCTCTCGTATCATGGAGCAGAGTAGTACTAGCGCCGCTATTCCTTCTGGTGAACTGGCAAGCACCAGCGGCCTAGTACAGCCTGGACGTACATCCAGCACTGCAGTAACACTTGGTGACGTGGCGAGTCCCATAAGTGCAGTTCAAGCTGGCGAGGTGGCAAGCACAAGTAGTGTCCCGCTGCCACCAAGAAGACAAAGGCAGGCCCGTCGTGCCCATACTGCCCTTCCTGCAGAATTCGCCTATCCTGATTGGGTCCCCACCACTTCTGCAGAACCCGTACTTCCCCCATTCACTGCCCAACCCGGTATTCAGGTGGAAACAGCTGATTTTATTCCAATTGATTTTTATTCGCTGTTTTTCACGGAAGATCTCTATAGATCTATTGTGGACCAGAGTAATTTATATGCTGGTCAATTTATCGCCGCTAACCCCCAGTTGCCTAAAATTGCCAGAAATTGGAAACCAATTACGGTTTCCGAATTTAAGACCTTTCTGGGCCTTTCCCTCAACATGGGCACACATAAATTTCCGTCATTGCGTGCTTATTGGTCCACGCACCCAATTGACCACATGCCTGTGTTCTCTGCCTCCATGTCCAGGGCACGATACGAGCAGATTTTGCGGTTCATGCACTTCAACGACAATGAACTTTGTCGTCCACGTGGGGACCCTGAATACGACCGGCTCTATAAAATTCGGCCCCTCATAAACCACTTCAACGAACGTTTTGCAGCCTTGTTTACTCCCGATCAAGTTGTCTGCGTTGATGAGTCCCTGATTAAATTTTCTGGCCGCTTGTCTTTCAAGCAGTACCTTCCCAGCAAGCGTGCCAGATACGGGGTCAAGCTCTACAAGTTCTGTGACAGGGCAACAGGCTATGTAGTGAACTTTACGGTTTATGAGGGAAAAGATAGTCAGATTGAGTCGGTCAACTGCCCGGATTACATAGGGAGCGCTGGCAAGATAGTGTGGAACTTGGTGTCACCCTTATTCGGAAAGGGGTACCACTTGTATGTGGACAATTATTACACGAGCGTGCCACTGTTTAGTCACTTGTTTGATCATCAGATTGGAGCATGTGGCACCGTGCGACCTAATCGCCGGGGCTTTCCCCAGCGGCTTGTAGATGCCCGTCTTAGGCTGGAGGAGAGAGCCTGCTTGAAGTGTAATAACTTGCTCGCTATGAAGTGGAGGGACAATAAGAATGTTTTCCTTCTTACCTCCCTTCATGCAGACACGACAGTCCAAATTCGTACGGCGACTGGTGTTGTGGAGAAACCCCTCTGTGTCCACGAATATAACCAAAATATGGGAGGGGTGGACCTCAACGACCAGTTGATGGCGCCGTATCTAATTGACCGTAAGGCGAGACGCTGGTACAAAAAAGTGTCTCTATCATTATTCCAATTGGCTTTGCTGAACGCTCATGTGCTATACAGAGCTTCAGGCGGGACGTTATCTCTTCTAAAACTCCAGAATGAGATAGTCACAGAACTCCTGTATCCAGGCGGTTCTGCACCTCACCATCCCCAACCAAATGCAGTAAGCCGGCTGCATGAGAGGCATTATTCGTATGTCCTCCCGAGTACCCCTACCCAAAGCCACCCCCAAAAAAGATGTCGTGTCTGTAGCAAGCGCGGATTTAGGCGTGACACCCGTAGTTTTTGTCCACTCTGTCCTGACAAGCCTGGTCTTTGCCAAGGTGAATGTTTTGAACGCTACCACTCAAAAGTGAAGTTTTAGCGTAGGGTACAGCATTTCACAGACAAGGACACACTTACACAGGGTCTCCCAAGATGCCATTACATTTTGAGAGACCCGAACCATTACAGTTGTAAAGTTACAAAAAAAAGTGTAAAAAAGAAAAAAAAAACGTAAAAAACAAAACACAAAAAAAATATAAAATAAAAAAACCAAAAATAGTTGTCGTTTTATTGTTCTTTCTCTCTCTATTTTCTCTCTATTGTTCTGCTCTTTTTTACTGTATTCTATTCTGCAATGTTTTATCATGCTTGCTTTTCAGGTATGTAATTTTTTGTTTTCAGGTGCGCCATTCAACTGCAGCGCGGAATTATTTATCTTGACAGCAACAGTGTTTGCTCCCACGATACATAAAGCCGTGACTCCAGTGCTGTAGGAGGTGATTTCACCACCACAGTTAAAAAAAAGAGCATATATGCCGAAGCATGGGGGCAGCAGGGGCGGAGGAGCGATTTTGCTCCTAATGCCGCGTACATACGGTCGAAATTCCGACGGAGGCCTGCCCGTGGAAAATTCCGACCGTGTGTACGCGGCATAACTTTTTTGCGGGAGGATGCCCCCATGCTTCGGCATATATATATTTTAGGCACAGGTTGCGTTAAAACATTTTTTTATTTTTTACTAGGTTTTGTTTTGGTATTTGCTTTGCAGGTATGGCATGGTAAGGTCTTACTGTTGTACTGTAATGTTACTTTGTTTTAATGTTAACCACCATTTGCTTAGCAGGTACGCCATTCAGTTGCAGCGCGGATCTATTTATCTTGACAGCAACAGCGTTTGCTCCCACGATACATAAAGCCGTGACTCGAACGCTGTAGGAGGTGATTTCACCACCACAGTTAAAAAAAAGAGCATATATGCTGAAGCATGGGGGCAGCAGGGGCGGAGGAGCGATTTTGCTCCTAATGCCGCGTATATACGGTCGAAATTCCAACGGAGGCTTGCCCGTGGAAAAGTCCGACCGTGTGTACGCGGCATAACCTTTTATGCCGCGTACATACGGTCGAAATTCCGACGAAGGCTTGACCGTGTGTACGCGGCATAACTTTTTTGCGGGAGGATGCCCCCATGCTTCGGCATATATGCCCATCATTAGAAGTGGGTGGATGAAGGGAGGTATTCTAATGGTGGGCATACCCACCAATCAATCTCTTTTTTTCGCTCAGCCAATAGGCTGTATGAAAAAAAAGATTACAATACATGTCCAACAAGGACCAGCAACGTACTGGTATGTTGCTGGACTTTGAATGTTTATACCAGAATGATGCCTGCGGGTTTAGGTATCATCTTGGTATCATTCTTTTCAGCCAGCAGCCGGCTTTCATGTAAAAGCAATTCTAGCAGATAATTAGCCTCTAGACTGCTTTTACAAGCAGTGGGAGGGAATGTCCCCCCCCGGATATAAAAAGCGCCATTGGGAAATTGGGAAAGCATTTTATCACACCGATCTTGGTGTGGTCAGATGCTTTGAGGGCAGAGGAAAGATCTAGGGTCTAACCCCCCAATTTTTTTCAAAAAAAGAGTACCTGTCACTACTTATTGCTATCATAGGGGATATTTACATTCCCTGAGATAACGATAAAAATGGTAAAAAAATAAAATATGGAAGGCACAGTTTAAAAATAAAATAAAAAAGCCAAATAAATAAAAAAAAAAAAAAAAAGCACCGCTGTCCCCCCCTGCTCTTGCGCAAAGGCGAACGCAAGCGTCGGTCTAGCGTCATATGTAAACAGCAATTGCATCATGCATGTGAGGTATCACCGCGAAGGTCAGATCGAGGGCAGTCATTTTAGCAGTAGACCTCCTCTGTAAATCTAACGTGGTAACCTGTAAAGGCTTTTAAATGCTTTTAAAAATGAATGTAGTTTGTCGCCGCTGCGCGTTTGTGTGCAATTTTAAAGCATGTCGTGTTTGGTATCCATGTACTCGGCCTATGATCATCTTTTTTATTTCATCAAACATTTGGGAAATATAGTGTTTTTTAGTGCATTAAAAATAAAAAAAGTGTGTTTTTCCCCCAAAAAATGCGTTTGAAAAATCGCTGTGCAAATACTGTGTGGAAAAAAAAAATGCAACACCCACTATTTTAATCTGTAGGGCCTTTGCTTTAAAAAAATATATAATGTTTAGGGGTTCAACATAATTTTCTTGCAAAAAATTTTTTTTTTCATGTAAACAAAAAGTGTCAGAAAGGGCTTTGTCTTCAAGTGGTTAGAAGAGTGGATGATGTGTGACATAAGCTTCATAATGTTGTGCATAAAATGCCAGGACAGTTCAAACCCCCCCCAAATGACCCCATTTTGTAAAGTAGACACCTCAAGCTATTTGCTGAGAGGCATGTTGAGCCCATTGAATATTTTTTTTTTTTGTCCCAAGTGATTGAATAATGACCAAAAAAAAAAAAAAAATGTACAAAAAGTTGTCACTAAATTATATATTGCTCATACATGCCATGGGCATATGTGGAATTACACCCCAAAATACATTCTGTTGCTTCTCCTGAGTACGGGGATACCACATGTGTGGGACTTTTTGGGAGCCTAGTCGCGTACGGGACCCCAAAAACCAAGCACCGCCTTCAGGATTTCTATGGGTGTAAATTTTTGATTTCACTCCTCACTGCCTATCACAGTTTCGGAGGCCATGGAATGCCCAGATGGCACAAACCCCCCCAAATGACCCCATTTTGGAAAGTAGACACCCCAAGCTATTTGCTGAGAGGTATGTTGAGTATTTTGCAGATCTCGCTTTTTGTCACAAAGTTTTGAAAATGTAAAAAAAGAAAAAAAAAGAAAAAAAAATGTCTTTCTTAATTTTCAAAAACAAATGAGAGCTGTAAAATACTCACCATGCCTCTCAGCAAATAGCTTGGGGTGTCTACTTTCCAAAATGGGGTCATTTGGGGGGGTTTTGTGCTATTTTGGCATTTTATGGCCTTCAAAACTATGATAGGTAGTGAGGAGTGAAATCAAAAATTTGCGCCCTTAGAAATCCTGAAGGCGGTGCTTGGTTTCCGGGGTCCCGTACGCGGCTAGGCTCCCAAAAAGTCCCACACATGTGGTATCCCCATACTCAGGAGAAGCAGCAAAATGTATTTTGGGGTGAAATTCCACATATAACCATGGCATGTGTGAGCAATATATCATTTAGTGACAACTTTTTGTAATTTTTTTTTTTTGTCATTATTCAATCACTTGGGACAAAAAAAAATTCAATGGGCTCAACATGCCTCTCAGCAATTTCCTTGGGATGTCTACTTTCCAAAATGGGGTTATTTGGGGGGGTTTTGTACTGCCCTGTCATTTTAGCACCTCAAGAAATGAGATAGGCAGTCATAAATTTAAAGCTGTGTAAATTTCAGAAAATGTACCCTAGTTTGTAAACTCTATAACTTTTGCGCAAACTAATAAATATACGCTTATTGACATTTTTTTTACTAAAAACATGTGGCTGAATACATTTTGGCCTAAATGTATGACTACAATTGAGTTTATTCAATTTTTCTTATAACAAAAAGTAGAAAATATCATTTTTTTTCTACATTTTCGGTCTTTTTCCGTTTATATCGCAAAAAATAAAAATTGCAGAAGCAATCAAATACCATTAAAATAAAGCTCTATTTGTGGGAAGAAAAGGACGCAAATTTCGTTTGGGTACAACATTGCATGTCCGCACAATTTACAGTTAAAGCAGCGCAGTGCAAAATTCTGAATTCACCTCTGGTCCTTTAGGTATCAAATGGTCCGGGGCTTAAGTGGTTAAGTTATTTCCCTATCCACATTTGTTTGCAGAGCACTTGCCATGCTCTTAACAACATTTTGCTGCCATTTGCAGCCCTCTAGCCCTTTCCATTACTTTTTTAGAGCCTTTTTAGTCCTTAGAAGTCCGGGTCCCCATTGACTTCAATGGGGTTCGGGTTCGGGTTTGGGTTAAAGTTCGGTCCCGAACCCGAACTTTTTTCCGAAGTTCGGCCGAACCCGTCGAACCCGAACATCCAGGTGTCCGCTCAACTCTAATTACTAACAAAATTCCCTTTTTTTAACATAAGTTAGAGTAAACCTGTCATAAGGGATATATGGGGACTACCATTGCTGACTCCTAAAAAATATTTAGTCTCCGGCTAGTGTTCTGAGCTACTAGCTTTAAAGTAACACTAATCTCTGGTTTTAAAAAAAGTAATCTATTCAAGCATGTATTCTTAACTCAAAAAAAGTACCTTCTATTGTTCTTAGGTTCCTCCAAATCCTATTTTTTTGCTGCTGGAATCTGTTTTTCTGTTGGAGAATGGCTACATTTGTTCATCATGGTCCTGCTGTTTGTAGGAATGTAGCCACCCTCTTTTGTTTTCTCCTGAGATGGACTTTAGGATCGATAGAGTGCATAGAGCAGTGCACACGACCCCCAACTAACTTGTACTGCTCATTCCAAACAAATGGAAGTGAGCTGAAAAAAAAAGATTTGGTAGCTCATGGAGGACATTACAAGGAGGCAAAAAAACACAGTACCAATGATTTCATGAAAAATTGATTAACCACTTAACGACCGCCCACCGCCGATTTACGTCGGCAGAATGGCACCGACAGGCAGAATCACGTAGATCTACGTGATCGCCTTTGTGCAGTTGGGGGGTCCATCCGGACCCCCCTTCACTGCAGTGAGCGGCCGTTAAGTGTTCGGGAGCGATCAGGCATGAGGGGGCGGCCGCTCGATTCCGCCCCCCCCTCGCGATCGCTCCCGGCCAATGAAAATGCTTCCTCCTGCCTGAAATGTAAACACAGGCTGGAGGAAGTGATGTCATCTCCCTCGCCGCGGTCTTTTCGTTCCCGGCGCCGAGCAGAGAAGAAGCAGGTTAGTGCACCAACAGTCCACTGACACGTAGGTACACATAGGCACACAAATCACCCCCCAGTCACCCCCAGATCACCCCCCAGGTCACCCCAAAGCCCCCAATCACAGTGTCACTGATTGCAGTGATCATTTATTTTACTGATCACTGCATTTAGTGTCATCTGTGATTGTAAAAAGTTGCAGGGCAGTTAGGATTAGGCCCCTTTAGGTCCAGGGTAGCCCCCTAACCCCCCCTAATAAAGGTTTAACCCCTTGATCACCCCCCAGGTAACCCTTTCACCCCCTAACTTCAGCGTCACTAAGCGATTGTTTTTCCGATCGCTGTATTCGTGTCGCTGGTGTTTTAGATAGGCAGTTATTTTTTTTTAGGTTCGCCGCAGGTTTTTATTAGTGTCAGGTACCCCCATATATTATTTTAACCCCCTGATTGCCCCTAGAGTTAACCCTTTCACCAGTGATCGCCGTATAAGCGTCACTGGTGTCACTGGTTAGCCAGTAAGTTATTTAGTTATTTAGGTTACCCGTCAGGTTTTTATATAGTGTCAGGTACCCCCATATTTAACCTAATAAAGGTTTTAACCCCCTGATTGCCCCTAGTTAACCCTTTCACCAGTGATCACCATATAAAGGTTACGGGTGACGCTGGTTGATTAGTTTGCTTTTTATAGCATCAGGGCACCCGCCGTATATAACCCAATAAAGGTTTAACCCCCCTGATCGCCCGGCGGGTGAGATCAATTAGGTTTTAGCGCCAGAGAGGGTCTGCGTCGCCCCAGGCAGTGTTAGGTTAGTGCCAGTAACGCTAACACCCACGCGCAAAGCATACACCCCCCTTAGTGGTATAGTATCTGATCAGATCTATACTAGCATCCCCAGCGGTTTAGGGTTCCCAAAAACGCAGTGTTAGCGGGATCAGCCCAGATACCTGCTAGCGCCTGCGTTTAGCCCCTCCGCCCAGCCCAGCCCAGCCCAGCCCACCCAAGTGCAGTATCGATCGATCACTGTCACTTACCAAACACAACACACATAACTGCAGCGTTCGCAGAGACAGGCCTGATCCCTGCGATCGCTAACAGTTTTTTTGTAGCGTTTGATATATTTGCTGACGACAGTCAGGTGCTTTTTTTCCTGTGAATCTTACTAGTGTACCACTAAATTTAGAGCCCAAAATGGCAAGACGAAGGTACACTAGTAAAGAGGCCTACGAGATTCTGAGCATGACAGATAGTGAAGAGGAGGTCACGTATCTGTCAGATTCAGGCTCAGAATATCTTCCCGTAGAAGACAGTGACGTCAGCGGCCCCACGTCAGATAGCTCTGACGACGAAGTTGAGGTCCCTGCTAAGGTCAGGTGTACCCGATCCCGATCTTCTGAGGTTGTTGAGGAGCAAGAACCGCAGGTCTCTCGTATCATGGAGCAGAGTAGTACTAGCGCCGCTATTCCTTCTGGTGAACTGGCAAGCACCAGCGGCCTAGTACAGCCTGGACGTACATCCAGCACTGCAGTAACACTTGGTGACGTGGCGAGTCCCATAAGTGCAGTTCAAGCTGGCGAGGTGGCAAGCACAAGTAGTGTCCCGCTGCCACCAAGAAGACAAAGGCAGGCCCGTCGTGCCCATACTGCCCTTCCTGCAGAATTCGCCTATCCTGATTGGGTCCCCACCACTTCTGCAGAACCCGTACTTCCCCCATTCACTGCCCAACCCGGTATTCAGGTGGAAACAGCTGATTTTATTCCAATTGATTTTTATTCGCTGTTTTTCACGGAAGATCTCTATAGATCTATTGTGGACCAGAGTAATTTATATGCTGGTCAATTTATCGCCGCTAACCCCCAGTTGCCTAAAATTGCCAGAAATTGGAAACCAATTACGGTTTCCGAATTTAAGACCTTTCTGGGCCTTTCCCTCAACATGGGCACACATAAATTTCAGTCATTGCGTGCTTATTGGTCCACGCACCCAATTGACCACATGCCCGTGTTCTCTGCCTCCATGTCCAGGGCACGATACGAGCAGATTTTGCGGTTCATGCACTTCAACGACAATGAACTTTGTCGTCCACGTGGGGACCCTGAATACGACCGGCTCTATAAAATTCGGCCCCTCATAAACCACTTCAACGAACGTTTTGCAGCCTTGTTTACTCCCGATCAAGTTGTCTGCGTTGATGAGTCCCTGATTAAATTTTCTGGCCGCTTGTCTTTCAAGCAGTACCTTCCCAGCAAGCGTGCCAGATACGGGGTCAAGCTCTACAAGTTCTGTGACAGGGCAACAGGCTATGTAGTGAACTTTACGGTTTATGAGGGAAAAGATAGTCAGATTGAGTCGGTCAACTGCCCGGATTACATAGGGAGCGCTGGCAAGATAGTGTGGAACTTGGTGTCACCCTTATTCGGAAAGGGGTACCACATGTATGTGGACAATTATTACACGAGCGTGCCACTGTTTAGTCACTTGTTTGATCATCAGATTGGAGCATGTGGCACCGTGCGACCTAATCGCCGGGGCTTTCCCCAGCGGCTTGTAGATGCCCGTCTTAGGCTGGGGGAGAGAGCCTGCTTGAAGTGTAATAACTTGCTCGCTATGAAGTGGAGGGACAATAAGAATGTTTTCCTTCTTACCTCCCTTCATGCAGACACGACAGTCCAAATTCGTACGGCGACTGGTGTTGTGGAGAAACCCCTCTGTGTCCACGAATATAACCAAAATATGGGAGGGGTGGACCTCAACGACCAGTTGATGGCGCCGTATCTAATTGACCGTAAGGCGAGACGCTGGTACAAAAAAGTGTCTCTATCATTATTCCAATTGGCTTTGCTGAACGCTCATGTGCTATACAGAGCTTCAGGCGGGACGTTATCTCTTCTAAAACTCCAGAATGAGATAGTCACAGAACTCCTGTATCCAGGCGGTTCTGCACCTCACCATCCCCAACCAAATGCAGTAAGCCGGCTGCATGAGAGGCATTATTCGTATGTCCTCCCGAGTACCCCTACCCAAAGCCACCCCCAAAAAAGATGTCGTGTCTGTAGCAAGCGCGGATTTAGGCGTGACACCCGTAGTTTTTGTCCACTCTGTCCTGACAAGCCTGGTCTTTGCCAAGGTGAATGTTTTAAACGCTACCACTCAAAAGTGAAGTTTTAGCGTAGGGTACAGCATTTCACAGACAAGGACACACTTACACAGGGTCTCCCAAGATGCCATTACATTTTGAGAGACCCGAACCATTACAGTTGTAAAGTTACAAAAAAAAGTGTAAAAAAGAAAAAAAAAAACGTAAAAAACAAAACACAAAAAAAATATAAAATAAAAAAACCAAAAATAGTTGTCGTTTTATTGTTCTCTCTCTCTCTATTTTCTCTCTATTGTTCTGCTCTTTTTTACTGTATTCTATTCTGCAATGTTTTATCATGCTTGCTTTTCAGGTATGTAATTTTTTGTTTTCAGGTGCGCCATTCAACTGCAGCGCGGAATTATTTATCTTGACAGCAACAGTGTTTGCTCCCACGATACATAAAGCCGTGACTCCAGTGCTGTAGGAGGTGATTTCACCACCACAGTTAAAAAAAAGAGCATATATGCCGAAGCATGGGGGCAGCAGGGGCGGAGGAGCGATTTTGCTCCTAATGCCGCGTACATACGGTCGAAATTCCGACGGAGGCCTGCCCGTGGAAAATTCCGACCGTGTGTACGCGGCATAACTTTTTTGCGGGAGGATGCCCCCATGCTTCGGCATATATATATTTTAGGCACAGGTTGCGTTAAAACATTTTTTTATTTTTTACTAGGTTTTGTTTTGGTATTTGCTTTGCAGGTATGGCATGGTAAGGTCTTACTGTTGTACTGTAATGTTACTTTGTTTTAATGTTAACCACCATTTGCTTAGCAGGTACGCCATTCAGTTGCAGCGCGGATCTATTTATCTTGACAGCAACAGCGTTTGCTCCCACGATACATAAAGCCGTGACTCCAACGCTGTAGGAGGTGATTTCACCACCACAGTTAAAAAAAAGAGCATATATGCCGAAGCATGGGGGCAGCAGGGGCGGAGGAGCGATTTTGCTCCTAATGCCGCGTACATACGGTCGAAATTCCGATGGAGGCCTGCCCGTGGAAAATTCCGACCGTGTGTACGCGGCATAACTTTTTTGCGGGAGGATGCCCCCATGCTTCGGCATATATATATTTTAGGCACAGGTTGCGTTAAAACATTTTTTTATTTTTTACTAGGTTTTGTTTTGGTATTTGCTTTGCAGGTATGGCATGGTAAGGTCTTACTGTTGTACTGTAATGTTACTTTGTTTTAATGTTAACCACCATTTGCTTAGCAGGTACGCCATTCAGTTGCAGCGCGGATCTATTTATCTTGACAGCAACAGCGTTTGCTCCCACGATACATAAAGCCGTGACTCCAACGCTGTAGGAGGTGATTTCACCACCACAGTTAAAAAAAAGAGCATATATGCCGAAGCATGGGGGCAGCAGGGGCGGAGGAGCGATTTTGCTCCTAATGCCGCGTATATACGGTCAAAATTCCAACGGAGGCTTGCCCGTGGAAAAGTCCGACCGTGTGTACGCGGCATAACCTTTTATGCCGCGTACATACGGTCGAAATTCCGACGAAGGCTTGACCGTGTGTACGCGGCATAACTTTTTTGCGGGAGGATGCCCCCATGCTTCGGCATATATGCCCATCATTAGAAGTGGGTGGATGAAGGGAGGTATTCTAATGGTGGGCATACCCACCAATCAATCTCTTTTTTTCGTTCAGCCAATAGGCTGTATGAAAAAAAAAATTACAATACATGTCCAACAAGGACCAGCAACGTACTGGTATGTTGCTGGACTTTGAATGTTTATACCAGAATGATGCCTGCGGGTTTAGGTATCATCTTGGTATCATTCTTTTCAGCCAGCAGCCGGCTTTCATGTAAAAGCAATTCTAGCAGATAATTAGCCTCTAGACTGCTTTTACAAGCAGTGGGAGGGAATGTCCCCCCCCCCCCGGATATAAAAAGCGCCATTGGGAAATTGGGAAAGCATTTTATCACACCGATCTTGGTGTGGTCAGATGCTTTGAGGGCAGAGGAAAGATCTAGGGTCTAACCCCCCAATTTTTTTCAAAAAAAGAGTACCTGTCACTACTTATTGCTATCATAGGGGATATTTACATTCCCTGAGATAACGATAAAAATGGTAAAAAAATAAAATATGGAAGGCACAGTTTAAAAATAAAATAAAAACGCCAAATAAATAAAAAAAAAAAAAAAAAAAAGCACCTCTGTCCCCCCCTGCTCTTGCGCAAAGGCGAACGCAAGCGTCGGTCTAGCGTCATATGTAAACAGCAATTGCATCATGCATGTGAGGTATCACCACGAAGGTCAGATCGAGGGCAGTCATTTTAGCAGTAGACCTCCTCTGTAAATCTAATGTGGTAACCTGTAAAGGCTTTTAAATGCTTTTAAAAATGAATGTAGTTTGTCGCCGCTGCGCGTTTGTGCGCAATTTTAAAGCATGTCATGTTTGGTATCCATGTACTCGGCCTATGATCATCTTTTTTATTTCATCAAACATTTGGGCAATATAGTGTTTTTTAGTGCATTAAAAATAAAAAAAGTGTGTTTTTCCCCCAAAAAATGCGTTTGAAAAATCGCTGCGCAAATACTGTGTGGAAAAAAAAAATGCAACACCCACTATTTTAATCTGTAGGGCCGTTGCTTTAAAAAAATATATAATGTTTAGGGGTTCAACATAATTTTCTTGCAAAAAAAAAAATTTTTTCATGTAAACAAAAAGTGTCAGAAAGGGCTTTGTCTTCAAGTGGTTAGAAGAGTGGATGATGTGTGACATAAGCTTCCTAATGTTGTGCATAAAATGCCAGGACAGTTCAAACCCCCCCAAATGACCCCATTTTGTAAAGTAGACACCTCAAGCTATTTGCTGAGAGGCATGTTGAGCCCATTGAATATTTTTTTTTTTTGTCCCAAGTGATTGAATAATGACCAAAAAAAAAAAAAAATATACAAAAAGTTGTCACTAAATTATATATTGCTCAAACATGCCATGGGCATATGTGGAATTACACCCCAAAATACATTCTGTTGCTTCTCCTGAGTACGGGGATACCACATGTGTGGGACTTTTTGGGAGCCTAGTCGCGTACGGGACCCCAAAAACCAAGCACCGCCTTCAGGATTTCTATGGGTGTAAATTTTTGATTTCACTCCTCACTGCCTATCACAGTTTCGGAGGCCATGGAATGCCCAGATGGCACAAACCCCCCCAAATGACCCCATTTTGGAAAGTAGACACCCCAAGCTATTTGCTGAGAGGTATGTTGAGTATTTTGCAGATCTCGCTTTTTGTCACAAAGTTTTGAAAATGTAAAAAAAGAAAAAAAAAAGAAAAAAAAATGTCTTTCTTAATTTTCAAAAACAAATGAGAGCTGTAAAATACTCACCATGCCTCTCAGCAAATAGCTTGGGGTGTCTACTTTCCAAAATGGGGTCATTTGTGGGGGTTTTGGGCTATTTTGACATTTTATGGCCTTCAAAACTGTGATAGGTAGTGAGGAGTGAAATCAAAAATTTATGCCCTTAGAAACCTTGAAGGCGGTGCTTGGTTTTTGGGGTCCCGTACGCGGCTAGGCTCCCAAAAAGTCCCACACATGTGGTATCCCCGTACTCAGGAGAAGCAGCAGAATGTATTTTGGGGTGTAATTTCACATATAACCATGGCATGTGTGAGCAATATATCATTTAGTGACAACTTTTTGTAATTTTTTATTTTTTTTGTCATTATTCAATCACTTGAGACAAAAAAATAAAAATATTCAATGGGCTCAACATGCCTCTCAGCAATTTCCTTGGGATGTCTACTTTCCAAAATGGGGTCATTTGGGGGGGTTTTGTACTGCCCTGCCATTTTAGCACCTCAATAAATGAGATAGGCAGTCATAAATTAAAAGCTGTGTAAATTCCAGAAAATGTACCCTAGTTTGTAGACGCTATAACTTTTGCGCAAACCAATAAATATACTTATAACAAAAAGTAGAAAATATCATTTTTTTTAAAAAAATTCATTTTTCTTCCGTTTATATCGCAAAAAATAAAAATCGTAGAGGCAATCAAATACCATTAAAAGAAAGCTCTATTTGTGGGAAGAGAAGGACGCAAATTTTGTTTGTGTACAACATTGCATGTCCGCACAATTTACAGTTAAAGCAGCGCAGTGCAAAATTCTGAAAACACCTCTGGTCCTTTAGCTACAAAATGGTCCGGGGCCTAAGTGGTTAAGGATGAGTTCTGACGCGTTCGCATACTCCACGCGCAGAGCCCGCCAGGAAGTCGGCACGGCGCTGCGCTAATCACAGGCAGGGAGACATTTTCCGATCTCTGCAGCCGAGCATCGGGACAATGTCTCCCTGCCTGTGATTAGCGCAGCGCCGTGCCGACTTCCTGGCGGGCTCTGCACGTCGAGTATGTGAACACACCAGAGCTCATCCCTACACATCATATACCAGGCTGCACATTATACACCCACGAAGCTTCAATTTGTTTTAAAACCCAGACTTTATCTAGAGATCACAGACTAGGAAATGGTTTAAACTTGCATTTTAAGTTCTGACTTTATTAACCCATTGCATAGCCTCTCTACAACATTAAACATTAGACGACAGGGGTTGCATTTAAAAGGTAATTTCACTTTTCATAAGAAAAAAATGTAAGTACTACACTACATTTTGTATTTTTACAATTACAATTACCTATGTAATTTCATCTGCTGCCCGCTATGACTCATAAAACTGGCATATGTTTAAACATGGTGTACATGTAGGGTGGCGTTTTGTACACGGTCAATGTACAGAACACCAACTGTGTTATGTAAGTTTCAATACAAGCAATAACAAGCAGGGATCTGCAATGACATTTGCCAACTTGGAAATATGCTTCGTTTTAGGTCCAAATGCAGGCAAAAATTTGGGCCAGATTCATCCCTGAAATGGAGAACAGGGACGCACCGGACCCCTGCTGTGAGCCTCTCTGCACAACAGTGTGAATCTAGCCTGAATGGGGCCTTAAACTTACTCTGAAGCATGAATCAAACTGATGGTATATCAAGCACAGAAAAAGACTTGTGATGATCGCTTAGAAATATGGCTACATGAGATAACAAATGGCTCCGATTAAAGCTTAAAAAATACTGGCATTTGACATTGTTTTTCTCAGCCTGTAAAAGCACCTGTATGTTAGCTTATGTGTCCATGTGCACACAGGCGTTTACAGACATATTAGAAGCAGAGCAATTACAGTCTGAAAAAAAAAACCCATGGAAAGCACGTTTAGGAGAGGAGATGAAGCGCAGAAAAAAGCTAAACACACTGAAACGCTAGACGCATTTAGGCGCATTTGAGAGGTAATGCATTTAAATGGCCAGAACAAATAAATATTTTGGCCAATAGGATACATTTACGATAAAACGCATGACGTGCCTGCAGTGGGCTTTTCTCCTGCCAGGAGTTCTGATGTTTAGAGGAGCAAAGCAAACATCCTGTGTGCATGAGGTCTATTGGGTAGATTATGAAATTTTATGGACATTAGACTATTATTAACCACTTAACGACCGCTCACTGTATATATACGTCGGCAGAATGGCACCGACAGGCACAATCACGTACAGTGTACGTGATCGCCTTTGTACAGTTGGGGGGTCCGATCGGACCCCCCTCCTATACAGTGAGCGGCCGTTTATCGTTGGGGAGCGATCAGAGATGAGGGGGTGACCATTCGATTTCGGCCACCCCCTCGCGATCGCTCCCGGCCAATGAAAATGCTTCCTCCGCCATGTGATGTAAACACAGGCAGGAGGAAGTGATGTCATCTCCCTCGCGGCGGTCTTTTCGATTCCGGCGCCGAGGAGAGAGGAAGCAGGTTAGTGCACCAACAGTCCACTGACACTTAGGTACACATAGGCACACATTTCACCCCCCAGTCACCCCCAGATCACCCCCCAGGTCACCCCCCAGCCCCCAATCACAGTGTCACTGATTGCAGTGATCGTTTATTTTACTGATCACTGCATTTAGTGTCATCTGTGATAGTAAAAAGTTGCAGGGCAGTTAGGTTTAGGCCCCTTTAGGTCCAGGGTAGCCCCCTAACCCCCTAATAAAGGTTTAACCCCTTTATTGCCCCCCAGGTAACCCTTTCACCCCCTAACGCCAGCGTCACTAAGCGATCGTATTTTCGATCGCTGTATTTAGTGCCGGTGGTGCCCTAGATAGCCAGTTATTTATTTTTAGTTTTGCCGCAGGTTTTTAGAGCGTCAGGTACCCCCAGATATTATTTTAACCCCCTGATTGCCCCTAGAGTTAACCCTTTCACCAGTGATCACCGTATAAGCGTCACTGGTGACACTGGTTACCCAGTTAGTTATTTCGTTATTTAGGTAACCCGTCAGGTTTTTATATAGCGTCGGGTACCCCCATATTTAACCTAATAAAGGTTTTAACCCCCTGATTGCCCCTAGTTAACCCTTTCACCAGTGATCACCATATAAAGGTTACGGGTGACGCTGGTTGGTTAGCTTGCTTTTTATAGCATCAGGGCACCCGCCGTATATAACCCAATAAAGGTTTAACCCCCTGATCGCCCGGCGGGTGAGATCAATTAGGTTTTAGCGCCAGAGAGGGTCTGCGTCGCCCCAGACAGCGTTAGGTTAGTGCCAGTAACGCTAACACCCACGCGCAAAGCATACACCTCCCTTAGTGGTATAGTATCTGATCAGATCTATACTAGCGTCCCCAGCGGTTTAGGGTTCCCAAAAACGCAGTGTTAGCGGGATCAGCCCAGATACCTGCTAGCACCTGCGTTTAGCCCCTCCGCCCAGCCCAGCCCACCCAAGTGCAGTATCGATCGATCACTGTCACTTACCAAACACAAAACACATAACTGCAGCGTTCGCAGAGACAGTCCTGATCCCTGCGACCGCTAACAGTTTTTTTGTAGCGTTTGATATATTTGCTGACAACAGTCGGGTGCTTTTTCTTTCTCGTACATCACGGGACACAGAGCGACATAGTCATTACTAATGGGTTATATAGATACCGTCAGGTGCTGGCACTGGCAACTTCCAAAACCGGAAGTACCCTCCCCTATATAAGCCCCTCCCATCCGGGAGCACCTCAGTTTTTTGCCAGTGTCTAAGGTGTTGGCCAAGAAGAAACATGTGTTTTTCACTGAGCTTGCGTACAGGTTCTTTTGGGCCTCAGTAAGCTATTCCGGATCCGACCAAAAAAGCTTCATAGCTAAACGGTCGGTACCCGGGCCTTGCAGAGAAGAGCAAGGTTCTGCCTGTAATGCTTCTCTTAGGAGAGCTGGACCCTGGGATCCAGAGCTCTGGTCATACCCACGACCAAGATGTTTTCTGTGCAGGGTGCTATACAGGTCCAGGGGAGTGGAATCCTTGGGAACCCGGTCCCTGAAGGTTTGATTACAATGCCTGCCGTGATAGGTGAAGTTTGGGCTTTTGTGGACCAAACAAAGTCCTGCGGCGGGGAACAGGTAAGTGGGGGCCCCCAGGAACTTGGTTCTATTGGGGGACCCCCAAGCCTAATTTGTCTTTCTGTCTGTTACCTAATGGTATTCCCGCAAAATTCTGTGCATGCCTGTAACTACTAAAAAAATGTAATAATTTTTAATGGTGGTCAAGAAAAAAAAAAAAAAAAAAAATTTTTTTATATATATTTAATATATTAGACTGCGGTACCTGTGTTTGTCCACTAGAGGCCGCTGTGGAATGTTTTCTTGTCATGTGGACTAGCTTCTTCTCAGCAGAGCAAAGTCCAGGCAGATGGTGAGTTCTCTTATAGGAAACTGCTTCCTCTGCCATGTTGCAGTGCTCGTCCATCCCCCGGCCTGCGGCAAAGAGGGGCCCTGGCTCCTGTCCCTTGTTACCATATTTGAAATTAGCGCCGAAGGCGCACGTGCCCGCGCGCGTGCGCGTGCACGCGCCTCTATATATAGAGGTGAGCCGGGAAAGGGGGCGGAGCCTGGGGGATGACGCTCTGTGCGCGCCGCAGCGCTTCTGCGCATGTGCGGGCGTCCCAGCAGTTTAAAAAAACCACAATATTGTAGTGAGCTGGCTATGAAGTACAGAGACAGAGCTGGCAACATTTAAAGGCATACAGCAAGCGGTTGATACAGGCATCCCCTAGAAAGGCACATTAGTAGACACCAACTGTGATATAGCAGCAATTGTGCTAGACTATTCTCAGTAAAAGTGGTGTATTACGGCTGGAATACCTCAGCTTTAGGCTTAGGAATATGCCGTCCAGAAGCTCCGGAACTGAATCTTCCAGGAAGCGAAGGGGGTCTCATCGGGCTCGGAGGATCTTGGGCATACTCCTGCTGCACCAGTCTCCCCTGAAGTTCAGAGGTAAGTGACCGTAGAGACCCCGCAGGGTACTTGGTACTGTGGCTGTCCTCAGTTCACCTGCTCCTGTGTATGTAACAGAGGAGGTTTTTTCCTCAGCTCTGGGAGGATTAGAGAGAGATTGTCAACATTTATCGCTGCCTCCCTGTCAGGGAAAGCACGCCCGATCTCCGTCACCTCCTTCAGAGTGCCTGTTAGCAGAGCAACAGTCCCATACAGGGATCGACCTGCCTGAAGGGGATCAGGATGAGGTTGATTCTGTTATAGAGGAATCAACAGTGGGGGAACCTTTTCTCAGCATCTTAAGCTGAAAGATTATGGGTTCAGTCTCTGACTAACATGGTCCGATCAGCATTTAAAAATGCACCTTGCGGAACCATCAACCACTACTGTATCCTCGTTGGGGTCGCTAGAAGCCCCCAGACTGTTTGTTCTTTTCCACTTCACCCTTTACTGAAAGGGCTCATTTACCAGGATTGGGAACGTCCTGAGAAAATATTTATTCCCCCAAGAGATTTCCGGTGGTCTATCCCATGGAGGATAAGTTCATCAAAAAAAAAAAATGGAAGGTCCCTACAGTGGACGCAGCCATCTCTTGTATGTATAAATCACTGACATGTCCAGTGGATAATGTCCAAATGTTCAAGAACCCAATAGATAAAAGATTGGAGTCCTTATGAAAATCTGCTTGGTGATACAACCAGCAGTAGCAGCTATTGGGGTCTGCTAAGCAGTGAAGGATCAGTTGAAACAGGTCTTGAGGGACTTGACAGATCAGCAGGCTTTGCCCTAGCTGATCTACCTAGAGCCTTAGGCTTTGCGGTTGACGCCATAGAGGATTCAGTCCATCAGGCCTCCCGCCTTACGCTGTCTATAGTACATATGCGTAGGCTCCTATGGCTCAAAAACTGGTCTGCTGAAGCTCCCTGTAAAGAATGGCTGGTTAGCGTCCCATTTCATGGTGAACGCTTATTCAGGGAAAACCTGGACAAATATATCCAGAAAATTTCCAGCGGTAAAAATACGCTCTTGCCGGTTAAAAGCAGAGTTAGAGGTCCCTCTTTAAGAGGCCTGCTTCTCCAGTCCCTGGGGCATTGGCTGTGTAACAGTTCCGACGGCCTCCTCGGTCAAATCCCGGGGGTAAAAAAACAGGGACAGTAGCAGGGTAATGAGAAACCCTGGGTCAGGGGAGGTACAAAACCTCCCCCAAAGTTAAATTCATTGAAGCCCCCACTCAGTCGGGTGGGGGGAGGACTCCAGTTGTTCGCAAGAGACCTGGCGGGACACGATCAAGACAGATAGGTGCTCTCCGCAGTAGGTTTGGGATACAGTTTGGAGTTAAAAGACTCTCCTCCTTCCCATTTTTTGAGGTCAAACGTGCCAAGGGATCCCCGGAAGAGAGAGTCCCTCCTGTTGGCACTAGAACAACTATTGCTCCAATGAGTAATTATGGAGGTTCCCCTGGAAGAATGAGGGTTCGGGTTTTACTCAAACCTCTTTACAGTCCCGAAGCAAACGCGGACGGGAGGCCCATATTAATTCTAAAAGGGCTATACAAATTCCTGTATATCAGGACTTTCCGATGGAGTCGATCCGATCGGTGGCCACTGCCCTACAAGGGGAGGATTGGTTAGCCACGATCGACATCAAAGATGCTTATTTGCACATTCCCATCTTTCCAGTCCACCAAAAATTTCTACGCTTTGCAGTAGAAGGGCGCCATTTTCAGTTCAGAGCCTTACCCTTCGGTTTGGCCACAGCACCACGAGTGTTTACAAAAATTCTGGCCCTTTATTGGCCAATCTAAGAACACAAGGTGTAATGATAATGGCATATCTGGATGACTTGTTGCTGATAGACCACTCAGTGAAAAAACTAGACGTGGTCGTTCACAAGACGATCAAGTATCTGGAATCTCACGGTTGGATTATCAACCGAGACAAGTCAGCCCTAAAAACCAGTCAAAAGTCTGGAATACTTGGGGCTAAGGTTGGATTCAGGCCAGAGAAAAATATTCTTGCCTCGAGGAAAGGTGTTGTCTTTGAAAGATTTGATCCACTTAGTGGGTACAAAAAAGACAGCCGTCTATACGCCTGTATATGAGGCTGCTGGGAAAAATGGTGGCATCATTCGAAGCAGTACCCTACGGTCAATTCCATTCAAGGAATTTGCAAGGGGCCATACTGTCAGCCTGGAACAAAAAAGTTCAGGCCCTAGACTTACAATGTCCTTGTCCCCTTCCGTTCGCAAGAGCCTCCGTTGGTGGTTGGTTCCCCAGAATCTGGAAAAAAGGAAATCCTTCAGTCCGATTTCTTGGAAGGTGGTCACTACAGATGCCAGCCTTATAGGCTGGGGAGCAGTACTGGAGCAATAGTCTCTCCAGGGCAGATGGTCGGATGCAGAAAAGGCCCTGCCCATCAATCTCTTAGAGATACGAGCAGCCCGGTATGCCCTAGTAGCATGGACATCCAAACTCCAAGGGTCCCCTGTCAGAATTCAATCAGACAATGCCACAGCAGTGGCATATATCAATCATCAGGGGGGCACCAGGAGTCGTGCAGCCCAGAGGGAAGTAAATTACATCCTGAAATGGGCAGAAAAATATGTCCCAGCCATATCTGCGGTATTCATTCCAGGAGTGGAGAATTGGAAGGCGGACTTTCTAAGTCGCCAGCAATTAGGCCCAGAGGAAGGGTCCCTTCACCCCGAGGTTTTCTGGACAATATGTCAGCGGTGGGGAACATCGGATGTAGATCTTCTAGCATCCAGATTCAACGCAAAGGGGGACAGGTTTGTCTCTCGGACAAGGGATCCCCTAGCTTGCGGCTCGGATGCCCTAGTGTTCCCTTGGGATCAGTTCAAGCTGATATATGCATTCACACCGCCAATGGTTACCTCGATTACTCCGCAGAATCAGGGTAGAAAAGAAACCAGTGATTCCGGTGGCTCCAGCGTGGCCCCGAAGAGCGTGGTACGCGGAGATTGTAAAATTTCAGTGGGGAGTCCTTGGACTCTCCCACGTCGTCCGGCTTTCGCAAGGACCGATATACCACCCTTCCTTACCAGCCCTAGGTTTGACGGCCTGGCTATTGAAGCCCACATTCTAAAAAAGAGAGGGCTCTCTAATGCTGTGGTATCTACCATGATCAATGCCAGGAAGCCGGTATCCAGGCAGATCTACTATAGAATCTGGAAGGCGTACATCGCGTGGTGTGAGGCCAAGAAATGGCATCCACATAAGTACGTAATAGGTAGGATTCTGGACTTCCTACAGTGGGCTGTAGATAGGAAGCTTGCCTTGAGTACTATCAAGGGTCAGATTTCGGCCTTGTCAATATTTTTTCAAAGGCCCTTGGCTTCGCATTCACTAGTCAAAGCCTTTATACAAGGAGTGATGCGTATTAGTCCTCCGGTTAATATTCCCATATGTCCATGGGATCTAAACTTGGTTCTGTCGGTTCTACAGAAACAACCATTTGAACCATTACAGCATATTTCCTTGGTGCTTCTCACCAGGAAATTGATTTTTCTAGTAGCCATTTGTTCGGCTAAAAGAGTATCGGAATTAGCAGCTATGTCCTGTAAGGAGCCATATCTGGTTATCCATAAGGACAGAGTAGTGTTACGTCCTCATCCAGCCTTCTTCCTAAGGTGGTATCGAGGTTTCATTTGAACCAAGATGTGGTTCTTCCTTCTTTTTTCCCCAAACCTACTTCGGTAGAGGAAAAGTTATTGCATTCTTTGGATGTAGTAAGAGCAGTTAAAGCTTATCTAAAAGCCACTGCTCAGATTCGCAGAACGGATACTTTGTTTATTCTGCCGGAAGGCCCCAGAAAGGGTCAGGCAGCGTCAAAGTCTACTTTAGCCAAGTGGATTCGACAGGTCATTATGCAAGCTTATGGCTTGAGAAGGAGACCACCTCCGTTCAAAGTTGGAGCGCACTCCACGAGGGCAGTTGGAACTTCATGGGCAGTGCATCACCAGGCCTCCCTGGCTCAAATCTGTAAGGCCGCAACATGGTCTTCGGTACACACGTTTACTAGGTCCTACCAGGTGGACGTTAGAAGTCAGGAGGATGTCGCCTTTGGGCGCAGTGTGTTGCAGGCCGCAAAAGATCCTCATGTCTGATAGCGCTCAGCTTATATATGGTGTATCCCCCCCCTCATTTGGCATTGCTTTAGGACATCCCATTAGTAATGACTATGTCGCTCTGTGTCCCGTGATGTACGAGAAAGAAAATAGGATTTTTATAACAGC
Source organism: Rana muscosa (assembly GCA_029206835.1). Lineage (NCBI taxonomy): Eukaryota > Metazoa > Chordata > Amphibia > Anura > Ranidae > Rana > Rana muscosa. The sequence continues at coordinate 417,070,723 of CM055117.1, forward strand.
TTACCTGTAAAATCCTTTTCTTGGAGTACATCACGGGACACAGAGCTCCCGCCCCTCTTTAGGGACACTTATTGCTTTGCTACAAAACTGAGGTGCTCCCGGATGGGAGGGGCTTATATAGGGGAGGGTACTTCCGGTTTTGGAAGTTGCCAGTGCCAGCACCTGACGGTATCTATATAACCCATTAGTAATGACTATGTCGCTCTGTGTCCCGTGATGTACTCCAAGAAAAGGATTTTACAGGTAAGCTGTTATAAAAATCCTATTTTTTCCTGTGAATCTTACTAGTGTACCCCTAAATTTAGAGCCCAAAATGGCAAGACGAAGGTACACTAGTAAAGAGGCCTACGAGATTCTGAGCATGACAGATAGTGAAGAGGAGGTCACGTATCTGTCAGATTCAGGCTCAGAATATCTTCCCGTAGAAGACAGTGACGTCAGCGGCCCCACGTCAGATAGCTCTGACGACAAAGTTGAGGTCCCTGCTAAGGTCAGGCGTACCCAATCCCGATCTTCTGAGGTTGTTGAGGAGCAAGAACTGCAGGGCTCTCGTATCATGGAGCAGAGTAGTACTAGCGCCGCTATTCCTTCTGGTGAATTGGCAAGCACCAGTGGTCTAGTACAGCCTGGGCGTACATCCAGCACTGCAGTATCACTTGGTGACGTGGCGAGTCCCATAAGTGCAGTTCAAGCTGGCGAGGTGGCAAGCACAAGTAGTGTCCCGCTGCCACCAATAAGAAGACAAAGGCAGGCCCGTCGTACCCATAGTGCTCTTCCTGCAGAATTCGCCTATCCTGATTGGGTCCCCACCACTTCTGCAGAACCCGTACTTCCCCCATTCACTGCCCAACCCGGTATTCAGGTGGAAACAGCTGATTTTATGCCAATTGACTATTATTCGCTGTTTTTCACGGAAGATCTCTATAGATCTATTGTGGACCAGAGTAATTTATATGCTGGTCAATTCATCGCCGATAATCCCCAGTTGCCTTCCATTGCCAAAGATTGGAAACCAATTACGGTTTCCGAATTTAAGACCTTTCTGGGCCTTTCCCTCAACATGGGCACACATAAATTCCCGTCATTGCGTGCTTATTGGTCCACGCACCCAATTGACCACATGCCCGTGTTCTCTGCCTCCATGCCCAGGACACGATACGAGCAGATTTTGCGGTTCATGCACTTCAACGACAATGAACTTTGTCGTCCACGTGGAGACCCTGAGTACGAACGGCTCTATAAAATTCGGCCCCTCATAAACCACTTCAACGAACGTTTTGCAGCCTTGTTTATTCCTGATCAAGCTGTCTGCGTTGATGAGTCCCTGATTAAATTTTCTGGCCGCTTGGCTTTCAAGCAGTACCTTCCCAGCAAGCGTGCCAGATACGGGGTCAAGCTCTATAAGTGCTGTGACAGGGCAACAGGCTATGTATGGAGCTTTATGGTTTATGAGGGAAAAGATAGTCAGGTTGAGCCGGTCAACTGCCCGGATTACATAGGGAGCGCTGGCAAGATAGTGTGGAAATTGGTGTCACCCTTATTCGGAAAGGGGTACCACTTGTATGTGGACAATTATTACACGAGCGTGCCACTGTTTAGTCACTTGTTTGATCATCAGATTGGAGCATGTGGCACCGTGCGACCTAATCGCCGGGGCTTTCCCCAGCGGCTTGTAGATGCCCGTCTTAGGCTGGGGGAGAGAGCCTGTGTAAAGTGTAATAACTTGCTCGCTATGAAGTGGAGGGACAATAAGAATGTTTTCCTTCTTAACTCCCTTCATGCAGACACGACAGTCCAAATTCGTACGGCGACTGGTGTTGTGGAGAAACCCCTCTGTGTCCACGAATATAACAAAAATATGGGAGGGGTGGACCTCAACGACCAGTTGTTGGCGCCGTATCTAATTGACCGTAAGGCGAGACGCTGGTACAAAAAAGTGTCTCTATCCTTATTTCAATTGGCTTTGCTGAACGCTCATGTGCTATACAGAGCTTCAGGCGGGACGTTATCTCTTCTAAAATTCCAGAATGAGATTGTCACAGAACTCCTGTATCCAGGCGGTTCTGCACCTCACCATCCCCTACCAAATGCAGTAAGCCGGCTGCATGAGAGGCATTATACGCATGTCCTCCCGAGTACCCCTACCCAACGAGCCCCCCAAAAAAGATGTCGTGTCTGTAGCAAGCGTGGATTTAAGCGTGACACCCGTCATTATTGTCCACTCTGTCCTGACAAACCTGGTCTTTGCCTTGGTGAATGTTTTGAACGCTACCACTCAAAAGTGAAGTTTTAGCGTAGGGTACAGCATTTCACAGACTAGGACACACTTACACAGGGTCTCCCAAGATGCCATTACATTTTGAGAGACCCGAACCATTACAGTTGTTAAAGTTACAAAAAAAAAGTGTAAAAAAGAAAAAAAAAACGTAAAAAACAAAAACACAAAAAATATATAAAATCAAAAAACCAAAAATAGTTGTCGTTTTATTGTTCTCTCTCTCTCTCTCTATTTTCTCTCTATTGTTCTGCTCTTTTTTACTGTATTCCATTCTGCAATGTTTTATCATGCTTTGCTTTTCAGGTATGTAATTTTTTGTTTTCAGGTGCGCCATTCAACTGCAGCGCGGAATTATTTATCTTGACAGCAACAGTGTTTGCTCCCAAGATACATAAAGCCATGACTCCAGTGCTGTAGGAGGTGATTTCACCACCACAGTTAAAAAAAAAGAGCATATATGCCGAAGCATGGGGGCAGCAGGGACGGAGGAGCGATTTTGCTCCTAATGCCGCGTACATACGGTCGAAATTCCGACGGAGGCTTGCCCGTGGAAAAGTCCGACCGTGTGTACGCGGCATAACCTTTTATGCCGCTTACATACGGTCAAAATTTCGACAAAGGCTTGCCTGTGGAAAAGTCAGACCGTGTGTACGCGGCATAACTTTTTGGGGGGAGGATGCCCCCATGCTTCGGCATATATATATTTTAGGCACAGGTTGCTTTAAAAAAATGTTTTATTTTTTACTAGGTTTTGTTTTGGTATTTGCTTTGCAGGTATGGTATGGTAAGGTCTTACTGTTGTACTGTAATGTTACTTTGTTTTAATGTTAACCATCATTTGCTTAGCAGGTACACCATTCAGTTGCATCGCGGATTTATTTATCTTAACAGCAACAGTGTTTGCTCCCACGATACATAAAGCCGTGACTCCAACGCTGTAGGAGGTGATTTCACCACCACAGTTAAAAAAAGAGCATATATGCCGAAGCATGGGGGCAGCAGGGGCGGAGGAGCGATTTTGTATATATGATTTTGTATATACGGTCGAATTTCCGACAGAGGCCTGCCCGTGGAAAAGTTCGACCGTGTGTACGCGGCATAACCTTTTATGCCGCGTACATACGGTCGAAATTTCGACAAAGGCTTGCCCGTGGAAAAGTCCGACCGTGTGTACGCGGCATAACTTTTTTGCGGGAGGATGCCCCATGCTTCGGCATATATGCCCATCATTAGAAGTGGGTGGGTATACCCACCGATCAATCTCTTTTTTTCGTTCAGCCAACAGGCTGTATGAAAAAAAAGATTACAATACATGTCCAACAAGGACCAGCAACGTACTGGTATGTTGCTGGACTTTGAATGTTTATACCAGAATGATGCCTGCAGGTTTAGGTATCATCTTGGTATCATTCTTTTCAGCCAGTGACCGGCTTTCATGTAAAAGCAATTCTAGCAGATAACTAGCCTCTAGACTGCTTTTACAAGCAGTGGGAGGGAATGCCCCCCCGGATATAAACAGCGCCATTGGGAAATTGGGAAAGCATTTTATCACACCGATCTTGGTGTGGTCAGATGCTTTGAGGGCAGAGGAAAGATCTAGGGTCTAACCCCCCATTTTTTTTTCAAAAAAAGAGTACCTGTCACTACTTATTGCTATCATAGGGGATATTTACATTCCCTGAGATAACAATAAAAATGATAAAAATAAATAAATATGGAAGGAACAGTTTAAAAATAAAATAAAAAAGTAAAATAAATAATAATAAAAAAAAAAAGCACCTAGCGTCGGTCTAGCGTCATATGTAAACAGCAATTGCATCATGCATGTGAGGTATCACCGCGAAGGTCAGATCGAGGGCAGTAATTTTAGCAGTAGACCTCCTCTGTAAATCTAACGTGGTAACCTGTAAAGGCTTTTAAATGCTTTTAAAATGAATGTAGTTTCTCGCCGCTGCGCGTTTGTGCGCAATTTTAAAGCATGTCGTGTTTGGTATCCATGTACTCGGCCTAAGATCATCTTTTTTATTTCATCAAACATTTGGGCAATATAGTGTTTTTTAGTGCATTAAAAATAAAAAAAGTGTGTTTTTCCCCCAAAAAATGCGTTTGAAAAATCGCTGCGCGAATACTGTGTGGAAAAAAAAATGCAACACCCACTATTTTAATCTGTAGGGCCTTTGCTTTAAAAATATATATAATGTTTGGGGGTTCAACATAATTTTCTTGCAAAAAAAAAAATGTTTTCATGTAAACAAAAAGTGTCAGAAAGGGCTTTGTCTTCAAGTGGTTAGAAGAGTGGATGATGTGTGACATAAGCTTCCTAATGTTGTGCATAAAATGCCAGGACAGTTCAAAACCCCCCCCCCCCAAAATGACCCCATTTTGGAAAGTAGACACCTCAAGTTATTTGCTGAGAGGCATGTTGAGCCCATTGAATATTTTTTTTTTGTCCCAAGTGATTGAATAATGACAACAAGAAAAAAAAAATGTACAAAAAGTTGTCTCTAAATTATATATTGCTCAAACATGCCATGGTTATATGTGGAATTGCACCGCAAAATACATTCTGTTGCTTCTCCTGAGTACGGGGATACCACATGTGTGAGACATTTTGGGAGCCTAGCTGCGTACAGGACCCCGAAAACCAAGCACCGCCTTCAGGATTTCTATGGGTGTAAATTTTTGATTTCACTCCTCACTGCCTATCACAGTTTTGGAGGCCATGGAATGCCCAGATGGCACAAAACCCCCCCAAATGACCCCATTTTGGAAAGTAGACACCCCAAGCTATTTGCTGAGAGGTATGTTGAGTATTTTGCAGATCTCGCTTTTTGTCACAAAGTTTTAAAAATTGAAAAAAAAAAAAATGTCTTTCTTCATTTTCAAAAACAAATGAGAGCTGTAAAATACTCACCATGCCTCTCGGCAAATAGCTTGGGGTGTCTACTTTCCAAAATGGGGTCATTTGTGGGGGTTTTGGGCTATCTTGGCATTTTATGGCCTTCAAAACTGTGATAGGTAGTGAGGAGTGAAATCAAAAATTTGTGCCCTTAGAAATCCTGAAGGCGGTGCTTGGTTTTCGGGGGCCCGTACGCGGCTAGGCTCTCAAAAAGTCCCACACATATGGTATCCCCGTACTCAGGAGAAGCAGCCAAATGTATTTTGGGGTGAAATTCCGCATATAACCATGGCATGTTTGAGCAATTTATCATTTAGTGACAACTTTTGGTACATTTTTTTTTCTTTTTGTCATTATTCAATCACTTTGGACAAAAAAAAAATATTCAATGGGCTCAACATGCCTCTCAGCAATTTCCTTGGGGTGTCTACTTTCCAAAATGGGGTCATTTTTGGGGGTTTTGTGCTATCTTGGCATTTTATGGCCTTCAAAACTGTGATAGGTAGTGAGGAGTGAAATCAAAAATGTATGCCCTTAGAAACCTTGAAGGCGGTGCTTGATTTTTGGGGTCCCGTACGCGGCTAGGCTCCCAAAAAGTCCCACACATGTGGTATCCCCGTACTCAGGAGAAGCAGCAGAATGTATTTTGGGGTGTAATTTCACATATGCCCATGGCATGTGTGAGCAATATATCATTTAGTGACAACTTTGTGCAAAAAAAATAAAGTTTGTCATATTCCCGCAACTTGTGGCAAAATATAAAATATTTCATGGACTAATCATGCCTCTCAGTAAATAGCTTTGGGTGTCTACTTTCCAAAATGGGGTCATTTGGGGGGGTTTTGTGCTATTTTGGCATTTTATGGCCTTCGAAACTGTGATAGGTAGTGAGGAGTGAAATCAAAAATTTGCGCCCTTAGAAATCCTGAAGGCGGTGCTTGGTTTCCGGGGTCCCGTACGTGGCTAGGCTCCTAAAAAGTCCCACACATGTGGTATCCCCGTACTCAGGAGAAGCAGCAGAATGTATTTTGGGGAGCAATTCCACATATAACCATGGCATGTGTGAGCAATATATTATTTAGTGACAACTTTTTGTAATTTTTTTTTTTTTTTTGTCATTATTCAATCACTTGGGACAAAAAAAAAATATTCAATGGGCTCAACATGCCTCTCAGCAATTTCCTTGGGGTGTCTACTTTCCAAAATGGGGTCATTTGGGGGGGTTTTGTACTGCCCTGCCATTTTAGCACCTCAAGAAATGAGATAGGCAGTCATAAATTAAAAGCTGTGTAAATTCCAGAAAATGTACCCTAGTTTGTAGACGCTATAACTTTTGCGCAAACCAATAAATATACGCTTATTGACATTTTTTTTACTAAAGACATGTGGCTGAATACATTTTGGCCTAAATGTATGAATACAATTGAGTTTATTCGATTTTTCTTATAACAAAAAGTAGAAAATATCATTTTTTTTCACAATTTTCGGTCTTTTTCCGTTTATATCGCAAAAAATTAAAATCGCAGAGGCAATCAAATACCATTAAAAGAAAGCTCTATTTGTGGGAAGAAAAGGACGCAAATTTCGTTTGGGTACAACTTTGCATGTCCGCACAATTTACAGTTAAAGCAGCACAGTGCAAAATTCTGAATTCACCTCTGGTCCTTTAGCTACCAAATGGTCCGGGGCTTAAGTGGTTAAAGAAGTAGGGAATCTGCACTCAGGAAAACACCAGACAGAGGTTGCAGCCCCCCTAAAAACTCCCTAGGGAGAATAGGATATAATATAAAAGAATGGGGTGTTGGTGCTACTTCCCACTATAGAGACCCACCGGGTCTAAGTGATCAAATAAATGTATAAGGACAGGCTGTACTGAGTTCCCTGGTCTGTACACCTATGGTGCCCATTATGAGGGGTTCCCACCATCCCTGTGCAGAGTTCCTGGGTCTGTACACCTGAGGTGCCCATTATGAGGAGTTCCCACCATCCCTGTACTGAGTTCCCAGGTCTGTACACCCGCTGTGCCCATTATGATGGTTCCTCCCACCATCCCTTTACACCTACTGTGCCTATTATGAGGGGTTCCTACCATCCCTGTACTGAGTTCCTGGGTCTGTACACCTGCTGTGCCCATTATGAGGGTTCCCACCATCCCTGTACTGAGTTCCTGGGTCTGTACACCTACTGTGCCCATTATGAGGGGTTCCCACCATCCCTGTAACGAGCTCCTGGGTCTGTACACCTGCTGTGCCCATTATGAGGGGTTCCCACCATCCCTGTAACAAGTTCCTGGGTCTGTACACCTGCTGTGCCCATTATGAGGGTTCCCACCATCCCTGTACTGAGTTCCTGGGTCTGTACACCTACTGTGCCCATTATGAGGGGTTCCCACCATCCCTGTACTGAGTTCCTGGGTCTGTACACCTACTGTGCCCATTATGAGGGGTTCACACCATCCCTGTAACGAGCTCCTGGATCTGTACACCTACTGTGCCCATTATGAGGGGTTCCCACCATCCCTGTAACAAGTTCCTGGGTCTGTACTCCTGCTGTGCCCATTATGAGGGTTCCCACCATCCCTGTGCTGAGTTCCTGGGTCTGTACACCTGCTGTGCCCATTATGAGGGGTTTCCATCATCCCTGTGCTGAGTTCCTGGGTCTGTACACCTACTGTGCCCCCCCCATTTGTCTACTAATCTCTGCATTCTTATCTCCCGTCAGTACAACTCTGCCCCTAACTCATCATCTGCTAACCTCTGTCCCCCAAACCCCTACTTTGCTAACCTCTGCAATCCAACACTTCCTTCCCACTCACTCTGCACCTCTGTACACCACCTCTGACTGCACACCTCCTCTGCTCACCTCTGCACCTCAAGCACCCCTTTTTGATTACCTCTACATGCCCCCTATGCTCACATGTATGCTGTCTAGGTGGGAGGCATGCAGAGGATGGGGCGTGATTTGCATATGAATCGCGGCGGACGATCTAATTTGCATAACAATGCCCGCGCGATTTACATGTGAATAATGTTAATTTAAGAACAATGCCTTTTCTTTCTCTATAGCAGCTGAAGGCAGGGGAGGAAAGGGAAGGTGTACAGACTTGCATTACATGGAGAGAGGTGAAGTAAAGTTGGAGATTAACCACTTCAATACCATGCACTTATGCACCTTCCCGCCCAGACCAATTTTCAGCTTTCAGTACTCTCACACTTTGAATGACAATTACTTAGTCATGCTACACTGTATCCAAACAAAATTTTTATCATTTTCTTCTCACAAATAGAGCTTTCTTTTGGTGGTATTTAATCGCCACTGGGTTTTTTATTTTTTGCGATATAAGCAAAAAAACAGCAATTTTTTTTTTAAAAAAAAAACACTTTTTTTTAGTTTCTATTGTAAAATTTTGCAAATAAGTAATTTTTCTTCATAAATTTGTGCCAAAATGTATACTGCTACATATCTTTGGTAAAATGAACCCAAATTAGTGTATATTATTTGGTCTTTGTGAAAGTTATAGAGTCTACAAACTATGGTGGCAATCACTGAAAATTTATCACATCTGATCACGCCTGATGTACTGAAGGCCTATCTCATTTCTTGAGACACTAACAAGCCAGGAAAGTACAAATAACCCAAAATTACCCCTTTTTGGAAAGTAGACAGTCCAAGGTATTTACTAAGAGGCGTGGTGAGTTTTTTGAAGTTGTATTTTTTTCCCACAATTCTTGGGAAAATATTTTTTTTTTTTTTTTTTTTTTTTACACAAACTGGTCATATTAACAGTTTTTTTCTCACACACAGCATATGCATAATTGCAACTACACCCCAAAATACATTCTGCTACTCCTCCTGAGTGTAGCGATACCACATGTGTGAGACTTTTACACAGCCTGGCCACATACAGAGGCCCAACATTGAAGTAGCACTTTCAGGCGTTCTACAAGCATAAATCGCACATATCCTTTCTCAACCACCTATTACACTTTTGAAGGCCCTGGAGCACCAGGACAATGGAATTTTCCACAAAATGACCCCATTTTGGAAAGCACACACCCCAATGTATAATCTATGAAGCATTATGAGTCTTTTGAACGGTTCATTTTTTTCCAGAAGGTTTTGGAAAATGTGGAGAAAAAATGAAAATGCATTTTTTTTACACAAAGTTGTCCATTTATAAGATATTTCTAACGCATAGCATATACATAGCAAAAATGACACCCCAAAATGCATTCTGCTACTCCTCCTGAGTATAGCGATACCACATGTGTGAGACTTTTATACAGCCTGGCCATATACAGAGGCCCAACATTGAAGTAGCACTTTCAGGCGTTCTACAAGCATAAATCGCACATATCCTTTCTCAACCACCTATTACAATTTTGAAGGCCCTGGAGCACCAGGACAATAGAATTTTCCACAAAATGACCCCATTTTGGAAAGCACACACCCCAACGTATAATCTATGAAGCATTATGAGTCTTTTGAACGGTTCATTTTTTTTCCAGAAGGTTTTGGAAAATGTGGAGAAAAAATGAAAATGCATTTTTTTTACACAAAGTTGTCCATTTATAAGATATTTCTAACGCATAGCATATACATAGCAAAAATAACACCCCAAAATGCATTCTGCTACTCCTCCTGAGTATAGCGATACCACATGTGTGAGACTTTTACACAGCCTGGCCATATACAGAGGCCCAACATTGAAGTAGCACTTTCAGGCGTTCTACAAGCATAAATCGCACATATTCTTTCTCAACCACCTATTACAATTTTGAAGGCCCTGGAGCACCAGGACAATAGAATTTTCCACAAAATGACCCCATTTTGGAAAGCACACACCCCAACGTATAATCTATGAAGCATTATGAGTCTTTTGAACGGTTCATTTTTTTCCAGAAGGTTTTGGAAAATGTGGAGAAAAAATGAAAATGCATTTTTTTTACACAAAGTTGTCCATTTATAAGATATTTCTAACGCATAGCATATACATAGCAAAAATAACACCCCAAAATGCATTCTGATACTCCTCCTGAGTATAGCGATACCACATGTGTGAGACTTTTACACAGCCTGGCCATATACAGAGGCCCAACATTGAAGTAGCACTTTCAGGCGTTCTACAAGCATAAATCGCACATATCCTTTCTCAACCACCTATTACAATTTTGAAGGCCCTGGAGCACCAGGACAATAGAATTTTCCACAAAATGACCCCATTTTGGAAAGCACACACCCCAACGTATAATCTATGAGGCATTATGAGTCTTTTGAACGGTTCATTTTTTTCCAGAAGGTTTTGGAAAATGTGGAGAAAAAATTAAAATGCATTTTTTTTACACAAAGTTGTCAATTTATAAGATATTTCTAACACATAATATGTACATAGCAAAAATTACACCCCAAAATGCATTCTGCTACTCCTCCTGAGTATGGCGATACCACATGTTTGAGACTTTTACACAGCCTGGCCACATACAGAGGCCCAACATCCAAGTAGCACCTCCAGGCATTCTAGCAGCATTAATTGCACATATCATTTTCTGACTACCGATCACATTTTTGAAGGCCCTTCATATATCTAACACATAGCAGGTACATACCAAATAACAAAAGATTACCTGTGGTTTTAGAAGTGCAGTGGTCCACAGAGGAGAGCATCGGTCCAGGCAGCAGGCAGGGATGAGGTCAGCGACAGCAAAAGCAATCATCCAGGCAGCAGGCAGGAATACTGTCCATAGTTCGCACAGGCAGAGATACTGTCAGCACAGCCAGAGCACAGCCAAAGCACAGGTCCAGGTAGCAGGCAGAGGTGTCCCGGCAGAAATGCTGTCTAAAGTCAGTAGAGGCAGCAGGCAGATATATGGTCAACACAGCCAAAGTATTGGTCCAAGCAGCAGGAAGAAACATGGTCCATAATGTCATGGGTCATTACAGGCAGTAATATGGTCAGCACAGCCAAATTATTGGTCCAGGCAGCAGGAAGGACCATCAAGCTTAGGGCCAGGGGGACAGGGGTAGAGGCTTCTCCCACCCAAATTGCTTTGAAGCCTCCGGGCAACCAGACCCTGTTCTTGGAGCACAGAAAACGAAAAACTGTTTTTCTCTACTCAGAACGCTATTCTGAAGCCCCTCACATATGTGAGACCCCTGTGTACTAAAAGTAGATGGCCAAAAGATCAGTCCAAGTGGCAGGCAAAAACATGGTCGATTAACAGGCCAAGGTCGGTACATGTGGAAGTCAGAAACGTGGTTTAAATCGGCAGGCAGAGGCATCGTCGGTAAACAGGCTGAGGTTGGTGCACGTGGAGGTCAGAAACGTGGTTTAAATCGGCAAGCAAAGACATCGTCGGTAAACAGGCCAGGGTAAGTTAATTAACATGGAAGGTAGTTAGTAACATGGTAGCAGGCAAATAGGGAAATGGCAGTCTGTTAATAATAAGGGGAACTAATGGATGTATGATAATTTTTGAAGCAATTTCCGATGCACAGGCCAGGTTGGGAGGGACAATCGGGACAATAATAGCTGGTGTCTCTTCTTACTCCTCCTCTGCTGCATACACGGCATTTCTTTTGGCGTCTTCTTCCAGATTCTGTGGGGGGGATGCTAAAGGGATAGTGTCGCTCGTGAAGCCGACTCACACTATCAGAGCGAATGCTTCCTGGGGCGGGATCTTGTTGGTAAATGAGGGCATCGATGATATCTTCGATATATTGGAGGTAGTGGAGTCGGTGATTTTGAGTTGCTTTTTGGTAGCAAACAAACGAATTAAAAAGGGCCATGTGAAACAGGTGAAACGCAACTTTTTTGTGCCAATAACGGGACTTTCTGGTTGATAAGTAGGGCTGTAGCATCTGATCGTTTAAATCCACCCCACCATGTACAAATTGTAGTCGTGGACACATTCGGGCTTTACAATGGAGCCGCGTCTTCTTGGGATCTCCACCATGGTGTCATTGTGGATCGTAGAGAGGATGTGGACATCTTTCTTGTCCCTCCACTTCATGGCCAACACCTCCTCGTTCCTCATGGATGCCGATTCTCCAGGTCGCAATTTTTTTGTCAATAAATTTTGTGGGAATCCCTTCCTTTTTTTTTGAAGGTACCGCAGGCCGGGGTTTGTTTACTGTAAAGGTGGCGAAAAAGGGGCAGGCTGGTATAATAATTATCAACATATAAATGGTAACCTTTTCCGAACAGGGGGTATGCCAACTCCCAGACAATTTTCCCACTGGTTCCAATATATGTGGGGCAATCACGGGGCTGGAGCTGGGAGTCTTTGCCTTTGTAGATCCTGAATTTGCAGACGTATCCAGTGGCTCGATCACATAATTTATTTAATTTTAACCCATACCTGGCTCTCTTGCTTGGTATGTACTGCTTGAACTGCAGTCGGCCGGTGAAATGTACGAGGGACTCGTCCACACAAATTTTTTGGTCTGGGATGAAAACTTCTTCAAATCGCTGGGAAAAGGCATTGATTAGGGGGCGTATCTTGTACAATTTGTCGTAGTTGGGATGATCTCGGGGAGGGCACTGTGAATTGTCATTGAAGTGGAGAAAGCGCATAATCATGTCGTATCTTTTCCTGGACATGACAGCGGAATATATGGGCATGTGTTGGATGGGGCGTTTGGACCAATATGAATGGACTTCGTTCTTTTTTGTAAGCCCCATATTGAACATAAGGCCCAAAAATAATTTAAATTCCTCCAATGTTAGACGCCGCCACTGGAACATGCGGGCGTAGGAAGAATCGGGGTTGGCAGCAATAAATTGGGATGCATACAGATTCGTTTGATCCACTATATTCTGCAGCAAATCTTGTGGGAAAAATAAACAAAAATAATCAAATTTAGAAAAATTTGTAGTGTCGGGCTGCACACCTGGCTGTGCGGTGAAAGGGGGGATGATAGCGGATCCTGAGTTGGCAGGCAACCATAAGGGGTTTGCCAGGGCATCGGGAAGGTAGGATTGGGGCTGGATTCTTCGGGTTGGGCGTGCATTTCCATTGCTTGTACTGGGCTCCTCTTCCTGGGGTATGGCGCTGCTGGTGGTGGGCAGTTCTCCTGATCTTGGTGCTGATCTTGGTGCTGATCTTGGTGCCGATCGCATTCTTTTGGGAGGGACGGTTTCCTCCGGGGACTCGGACTCTGAGCCACTATCCTCCACTGGCTCGTATTCCGAACCAGAATCGGATAATGGGAGCTCCCCGCTGCTCTCATCATCCGACATGGCAAGAATGGCATATGCCTCCTCAGGTGTGTAAACCCTTTGGGACATTATGGCAGTGCTTATTGGTGGGCCTGTGTAATGGTACTGCTGGTGGTAGTGGTGGCGGTCTGTGTGGTAGTACCGATGGAGGTATTAGTGGTGGGCCTGTGTAGTGGTACCGATGGCGGTATGGGTGGTGGTGGTACCAATGGCGGTACAGGTGGTGGTGGTACCGATGGCGGTACGGGTGGTGGTGGTGACGGCGGTACCGATGGCGGTACAGGTGGCGGTACGGGTGGTGGTGGTAGCGATGGCGGGATGGGTGGTGGTGGTACCGATGGCGGTACAGGTGGTGGTGGTACCGATTGCGGTACAGGTGGTGGTGGTACCAATGGCGGTACGGGTGGTGATGGTACCGATGGCGGTACAGGTGGTGGTACAGGTGGTGGTGGCACTACCGACGGTGGTACGGGTGGTGGTACTGGTGGTGGTACCGATGGCGGCACTAGTGGTGATACTGGTAGCGGGCCTGTGTGGCAGTATAGATGCTGGGCCTGGTGGCGGTACTGGTGGTGGTACTGGTACCGATGGCGGTACTGGTAGCCTGTGTGGCGGTGCCAATGGCGGTACCGATGGAGGTGGGCCTGTGACAGATGATTGACAGATGGGCTGATTGATTGACAGATGGGCTGATTGATTGACAGATGGGCTGATTGATTGACAGATGGGGTGATTGATTGACAGGTGGGGTGATTGATTGACAGATCGGCTGATTGATTGACAGATCGGCTGATTGATTGACAGATGGGCTGATTGATTGACAGATGGGCTGATTGACAGATGGGCTGATTGACAGATGGGCTGATTGGCTGGGCTGATTGATGTGCTGGGCTGTGTGACAGGTCCTCTTTATGGGGGGGGCGTGTTGTGCACTGTAAACTTATGTAGACAAACTACACTGAGCTAACTTACTGATCTCTTCTCTCTCCTCACAGATCGGTGTGTGAGGAGAGAGCAGGGATCAGGTAGTAACTCCTGTGGAGTTTGTTTACATTTGTGACCGGCTGTGATTGGACACAGCCGGTCACGTGGTAAACAGCCAATTCATTGGCTGTTTACTCTGATCGGGGACGCGCTGTGTCCAAGGGACACTCGCCTTCCCCGATCCCCGCTCTGCAAGCCTGTGGCGGCGCGCACGGAGCGCGCCGCCGAGTTTGTTTTGACAGGTGATCGGCTGTGACTTTGACACAGCCGATCACATGGTAAACAGCCAATGAAATTGGCTGTTTACAGTGATCGGGGAAGCGCTGTGTCCGAGGGACACATGCCGTCCCCGATCACCGCGCTGCGCGCCCCCCGCGGGCGCGCGCAAGGCATTATCCTGCAGGACGTCATATGACGTCCAGTATCAATAATGCAACCACTTCCCGGACGTCAATTCAATATTGACTGGGCGGGAAGTGGTTAAAATGCTGCTTTACAGTCTCTCAGGACACAGTGATAATAGCCCCTTCTGCCCCCCTTTACCTCCAGTCCTGGCATGTAGTGTACCTGAAGATTTCTGTGTGCACTGCTGGATGCTGAGTCTGTGTCACAGGGAGATGAATCGAGCTGCCTCTGCACATCGCTCCCTGTCTCCCCTGACCAGTTCTCTTCTGCTGGTGATTTCCCCCTCACTTACTGAAGGAGACAGGCAGCCTGTGAGCCAATGATGCTGCAGGTCTGATTAAAGCCCCACCCAATGGACCCAATCAATTACAAGCACTGGAAACCTAATGCTAGAGCCTAGAGGTGGAGTTTTCGTGGCTACAAACTTTGCACCCCGAACACACTCTAAACTACGCCAATAGAGCTTCTTAGCCCCAATCACGTGTTTACACATGTGTCATGCCTCCAATAGCACCCTATGTCCGGCCGCCCTTAACACACGCATTTAAAGGGACACTTTTAAAAAATATATATATATATATTTTTATTTTATTTAATTTTTAATTTTTTTTAATAAGTAGCTCTGGGGGGGGGGGTGGCGCCCCTGCGCCCCCTATTGATGGGCCGCCACTGTGGAGGGCTTTAGTTTGGAGATCAGATGATCGGAACAATTAATGTGAAAAAGCAGCCTAGCTAAATATATATGATCTGGAACATCCCCTTTACCATATGAAAAATCAACACATTTTATTTTAATACAGTTTAGTAATTTAGGAAGAAGGAAGAAGTTTAGTGAGTTTAGGAAGAATTGGTGACCATTTTGGCTGTCTTCTGTGGCAACAAGTTTCATGGGGATACTATAAAGATTGACATCTGCCAACACTTTTTGGGATATTACAGAAGCAGATGGCTTGATTTCCAAACAAGGCCTCAAGAGCAGTGGTCATCAACCCTCTCCTCAGGACCCACTAACAGGCCAGGTTTGCAAGATAACTGAAATACATCACAGGTGATATCATTTGCTGCTCAGTGATTGCAGTATTCTAGTCTGCATCTCCCCAAGGTAATACATAAAATCTGGCCTGTTCGTGGGCCCTGAGGACAGAGTTGATGTCCACAGCTCTAGAGAACATACAATTGTGTTGAACAAGTACATTATGCACAGCCATGCCATCCCAGGTATGATGACGTTTCTTGCAGCACTACATTCCTAAACAATGACCCATTCAGTACTTGCAAGGGCAATTGGCAAGTAGGTCTGGACAAAGCTGCATTCTGTGAGAGGGAAAAATCATCCTGCAACACACGGACAGTATATACACTTCTACCATAGCAAGCCATGAAAATGGGTTTACTGCTCTGGAGTAGGGATGAGCCGAACACCCCCCTGTTCGGTTCGCATTCAGAACATGCGAACAGACAGAAAGATTGCGTAAACATTCGAACACCGTTAAAGTCTATGGGACTTGAATGTGAGAAATCAAAAGTGCGAATTTTAAAGCCTAATATGCAAGTTATTGTCCTAAAAAGGGTTTAGGGACCCGGGTCCGGCCCCAGGGGACATATATCAATGCAAAAAAAGTTTTAAAAACTGCAGTTTTTTCGGGAGCAGTGATTTTAATGATGCTTAAAGTGAAAAAATAAAAGTGAAATATTCCTTTAAATATCGTACCTGGGGGGTGTCTATAGTATGCCTGTAAAGTGGTGCATGTTTCCCGTGTTTATAATTGTCCCTGCACAAAATGACATTTCTAAAGGAATAAAAGTCATTTAAAACTGCTTGTGGCTTTAACCCCTTAAGCGGTATTCCCGAGTCAGGCTCGGGGTGAGTTTTTAATGCTAAGAGCGGTAACCCCGAGCCAGACTTGGGCTGCATCGCAGAATCCAGAGGAAGTTACTTACCTTGTTCCCTGGATCCTGCAATGTCTCCCGCAGTGTGTACGAGCAGTGTCTCGCTCGATTCACACTCCTGAGTGCCGAGCTCCATTCCCTGCGACGTTGCGGCACACGGGGGCGGAGTTAAGCGCCAAATTCAAAAAGTGAAAAACACACAATACATCTTACTGATTACAGTACTGTATCAAATAATTACACACCCCCTTTGTCCCTAGTGGTCTGTCCAGTGTCCTGCATGCACTTTTATATTATAAAAACTGTTCTTTCTGCCTGGAAACTGGAGGTTGTCCATAACAACCAAAAAGTGTCCCTTTATGTAAAAAGTAGTTTTATACCAGCTAAAAAACAGCGATAATAAATTAGAATCACTTGCAGAATTGAGCGATAGCGATTTGTGGGGAAATTCATCATCAAACACTAAATCTAATGACAGCAACAATTCTGCAACCAAGCTAATTTCTGATTTGATTACATTATTGAATAATTTTTATTATAAATACATTACTATTTGTTATAATTATTTATTATATTATAATTTATGATTTTGTGTTTCAAACTTTATCATACCCGGGATGTCTTCTAAACTCTTGTTTGGTCAGGTTTAAGTAAGTAATTACTAAGAATTGCAGGCCTACAATACATAACACCAAATTTCCATGCAAAATAATTGTACCGCTTTTGGTACATAATTCCAGACAGAATCATACCGCCAGGGTGGTTAATGTAATGTCTGGTCCCGGCAATATGGATGAAAATCATTGAGAAAAACGGCATGGGTACCCCCCCCAGCCCATTACCAGCCCCTTTGGGTCTTGTATGGATATTAAGGGGAACCCCACACCCAAATTAAAATAAGGAAAGGCGTGGGGCCCTCGGGCCCTATATACTCTGAACAGCAGTATACAGGCGGTGCAAACAAGACAGGGACTGTAGGTTTGTTCTTAAGTATAAGCTGTTTGTAATTTTGAACTGGTACATTTTTAAAGTGTAGCTCCAGCCAAAAACCTATTTTTAAGCTTTTTGGAAAACACAGGGAAGGTTTATCACCCCTGTAACATTTGTTTTGCTGTCTGTCCACCTGTTCAGAATATTTCACCTCACTTTCTGTCCCAATGACAATTGGATTTTGTAAATTAGTTTTTTTTAGGGAAACAAGGATTGGTGATAAAGCATCTGTGGAGAGGAGACACCTTTTTCCCATATTAACTCTTACAGCAGAGAATTTCCCTTCCTAGGGGTAGATTTCCTCTGACTTCCTGTTGTCTCCCTCCGTTTGAAAGTAGGAGTCGTTTGTAAGTCGGATGTTTTAAAGTAGAGGCCTGCCCTATATACTCTGCAGAAATTTGGGCCTTAGGTGTTGGCGTTGCCACAACACTGTAAGCCCTCACAGTTACTCTTGGTGGGCGCAGGAATGGGCCCTGCTGTGAAATATTAGATCAAGAATTGTAATTACATGCCCCTGTTAAACAGGGGCAGACAGATTGGGCCTTAGGCAGTGGTGGAGGTGGTGCCACAACACTGCAATCCCTCACAGATACTCTAGTTGGAGCGCAGCAATGAGCCCTGCTGCAAAGTATTGCATAAAAAATTGAAATTACACACCCCTGTTAAACAGGGGCAGAAAAATTGGGCCTTAGGCACTGGTGCTGGTGCCAAAACACTGCAACCCCTCACAGATACTCTAGATGGAGTGCAGGAATGAGCCCTGCTGCAAAGTATTGCAACAAAAATTGGGCCTTAGCCACTGGTGGCAGTGCCCAGAACCAAAAATGTTCTTACAAGCTATCAACATGAACATTGAGGAGGAAGAGGATAGTCACTCAGCATAACAGGATAGTCACTCAGCATCAGCATAGGCAGTCTTGAAGGGATCTCACATTAAAAAAAAAAATATTCGGTTACATCAGCATCAGGTGCTTGGTAGCTGGTGGTGATCCAAGACTGATTCATTTTTATGAAGGTCAGCCGATCGACCAAGACGGTGGACACGCGCACCCTGTGATTGGTTACAAAGCCTCCAGCAGCACTGAATGTGCATTCCGAAAGAACGCTGGATGCAGGACAGGCCAGTAGCTCAATTGCATACTGTGCAAGCTCTGGCCAGTGATCCATCCTCAAGACCCAGTAACCCAGAGAATTTTCGGTGGGAAAGGTGTCCAAGTCTGATCTTGCCCCTAGGTATTCCTGCACCATGTAACTCAGACGCTGGCGATGGTTGCTCGAACCGATCATACCTTGGGGCTGCGGACTAAAAAATTGTCTGAACTCATCGGTCAGACGGCCACCTTCTCCACTGCTCCTTCTGTGACTGACCGAAGCCTCAGCAACACATTGTCCAGGACCAGGAATTTGTAACCTCCCAGTCTCTGGAAACACATTGCACAAACCTTTCTGCAAGGCCTCCCGAAGATGTTTCATCCTCTGCTCCCTCTGTGACGGCTGGATAAGGTCCGCAACCTTACCCTTGTAACGTGGATCAAGGGTAAGCCAGCCAGTAATGATCTCTCTCCTTGATACCGAGGATCCTTTCGCAGGCTTTGAAGGATCAGGGAGGCCATGCAGTGTAGCTTTGCTGAGGCATTCGGTCCGGAGTCCTCTGGGTCACTAAGGACGACGTGATCTGCAGCCACCTCCACCCAGCCTCGTACAAGTCCACGGGTTTCTGGGGACTGTAAATGATCCCTTGAAGACTGCTGCTGATGCTGAGTGCTAGGCTCCACCTCCATGCTGACACAATCCTCCCCCTCCTCGTCCTCTTCCTGTGTGATCGGCGGGCCCGCAGGAACACTGTCTGGATAAAGGGGGCCTTGAGAGGTAAGGAAGTCCTCCTCTTCCTCCCTCTGTTCTGCCTCAAGTGCCCTGTCCATTATTCCATGCAGAGTGTGCTCCAACAGGTGGACAAGAGGGACAGTATCACTGATGCATGCACTGTCACTGCTCACCATCCTCGTAGCCTCCTCTAATGGTGACAGGACAGTGCATGCATCCCTGATCATGACCCACTTGCGTGGCGAAAAAAAACAAGCTCCCCTGACCCTGTCCTGGTGCCATAGTCGCACAGGTACTCATTGATGGCCCTCTGCTGCATGTGCAGCCACTGCAGCATGGCCAATGTTGAGTTCCATCTGGTGGGCATGTCATAGATTAGGCGGTTCTTAGGCAGGTTAAATTCCTTTTGGAGGTCAGCCAGCCGAGCACTGGCATTATATGACCGGTGGAAATTCACACAGACTTTCCTGGCCTGCCTCAGGAGATCCTGTAAGCCTTGGTACCTGCCCAAGAACCGCTGCACCACCAAGATAAGGACGTGAGCCAAACAGGGCACATGGGTCAGGTGTCCCTGTCGGAGGATGGAGAGGAGGTTGGTGCCATTGTCGCAAACCACCATTCCTGGCTGAAGCTGGTGTGGCGTCAACCATATCTGAGCCTGCCCCTGCAGAGCTGACAGAATCTCTGCCCCAGTGTGGCTCCTGTCCCCCAAGCACAAGCACCACATGGCATCTCTTTGCCTGCGTGCTTGCGTGCCCCCCTTGAACACTTACGGAGCACCGCTGGTTCCGAGGACAAATCAGCAGAGGAAGAGGCCATGGAGGAAGAAAAAGAGGAGGGGATGGAGGAGAGAGGTGTGTCAGAATCACCACTATTAGCATTTTGGAGGCGTGGTGGCGGAACAACCTCTAACACTACTGCACCCTGTCCTGCATCCTTCCCAGCTGCCACTAGAGTCACCCAGTGCGCCGTGAAAGATAGTTAACATCCCTGTCCATGCCTGCTGGACCATGAGTCAGCGATTATATGCACCTTACCGCTGACCGCCCTGTCCAGCGAGGCCAAGACATTGCCATCCACATGCCGGTAGAGAGCCGGAATCGCCTTCTGTGAAAAAAAGTGATATTTTGGAACCTGCCACTGAGGTATCGCACATTCCACAAATTCACGGAAGGGGCAGAGTCTACCAACTGAAAAGGCAGCAGTTGAAGTGCTAGCAATTTAGCTAAGCTAGCACTCAACCGCTGGGCATGTGGATGGCTGGGAGCAAATTTCTTTCGCCGGTGTAGCAACTGGGTCAGGGAAATTTGCCTGCTACAATCGGACGTTCGTGTACCGATAGCAGATTGCCCGCAAGAACTTGGCAGTGGCACACCTAATTCTACACCTTCATTCCTCAGTGCAGGTTTCTGAGAGGACTGAAGGTATAGTGGGTTTGGAGATCCCAGCTGATGAGGAGCAAGGAGAGGTCTGCTTTGTTCTTTGGTGTGGGTCTTTTATTACGCTTGCCAATGGACTGCATGGCAGGTCGACATATGTCTGGTCAAGCATGTGGTGCCCAAGCGGCTGCTGTTTTGACCATGCTTGATACGCTTCAGACATATGTTGCAAATAGCAACAGTGCGATCTGCTGCACACGCCTGAAAAAAGGTCCACACCAAAGAACTTTTGAAAAAATGAGTCAGCAGCGCCCTGCACATGTGGAGCTCTGCGGTGTGATGCAGTCGGTTGGTTGCCCTTAAGGTGGCCCCTGCAGGGTGTCCTGCCTCGTTGGACATGTGCCTCCTCCTCCTCTTCCTCCTCCCCCTCCTCTTTCCTATCAGGCACCCTCGTAGAGTCAGTGACCTCATCAGCCCCTCCCTCCTTGTCACTGGAGCAAACCTGGCAGTATGCTGCAGCTGGGGGAACATGACTGTCAGTTTGCTGTCCTTCTTGGGCACCCCCTCTCTCTGGGCTCACGTTACTGCCTTCCTCAAGCTGGGTACCATCATCGGAGCCTTCAAAACGCTGCACATCCTCCTGCAGCATGTACCCGACACTGTGGTCGAACAGTTCACATGCTTTTGGGGGACTTCCTGCAGCATGTACCCGACACTGTGGTCGAACAGTTCACATGCTTTTGGGGGACTTCAGATGTGTTTTATACAAAATGTAGCCGGGCTTGGATGTTTTTCTTTGTAATTAAAGGCATATGAAGAATATGGGAGATTGTTGTCACATGAAACACACAGCCAGTACCTGCCAAATATTCCTGCAGCTCCTTTAATGTTGCTGTAGGCCTCTTGGCAGCCTACGTATTCTCGTATGGCGCATATGCGTGCGCATGCGCGCATTCCCGGACAACGTCAGAATCCCAGAGCGCCAATGCGCATTCACGTGCGCAATGAACGGCGTGCACGCGCAGGAGCGCGTCCCTAATGCCAGTTGCCGCCAGACGGCCTATTTAAAGGGTGCTCTGACTCCCTACAAGTGCTGGCTGGTCTTCAGCTTGTCCTGTGAAACTTCCTGCTATCCGTGTGATTAACCTGATACCCGTTGCTGACTCTGGCTTGCCCTGACGCTGTCTCTGGACTCTGATTATTTGCTGACTTATGGTTCCTGATCCCGGCTTCCTTTGACCCTGCTACTGCTTTCTCCTTGTACTGCGCTGCCTGCCTGTTGCTGAACCCCGCTACCCTTTGACCTCTGTTCCAGTTTGCTACGTTCCAGAACCTGCATGTGGGTTGGAGTTCCCCTTTACACCTGCTCTTCCATAAAGTGCCTGGAACCTGTCTACCCATCTGGATCTCCCAGTTTCACCTGCCCCTGCAACTTCTGCTAGCAACCTCTACTGGCACTCGTGTTCCTCCTAGCCTTGCCACCATCTGTTCTACCCTCAGTGGGGCTTGGACTGGAGATACAAGAGAGGCCGACCTCGTCATATAACACTCCTACCAGGTACGTGACAGTACCAGCCAGCCAGGGATGGAGTCTGAAAGGGAGGCCTCTCCATCTAAGGCTTTGCTCGAGACAATCTCTGCTCTCACCCATGTCGTGCAGAGCTTACAGAGCGATTTCAGTCGCATGGAAGAGCAACTCTTGGACAAGAAAGGAGTCGCATCTGCTTGCGTTTCTCCTCCTCCGGAACCCAGAGTGCCTATCCTTGAACGGTTTTCTGGAGATCGTAAAATGTTCAGGACTTTCCGGAACTCCTGTGAGCTCTACTTCTCCCTGCTACCCAGGACCTTTGTAGCCGAAGACATTAAAGTAGGGTTTGTGATTACTCTTCTCCTGAATGAACCGCTGTCCTGGGCTCTTCTCCTTCGGGAGCAGCATGATCCTGTTCTGGCAACCACCGTTTGCTTCTTCTCGGCCATGACCCTTTCCGCCAGCAGTCTGCAGAATCTAAACTTGGCAGGCTTCAACAAGGGTCAAGGCCGGTTTTAGGATTACATCTCAGACTTTCGTTTCCTGTGTGCGGACACCCTATGGAATGATCCTGCTCTTCGCCACCAGTTTCGTCTTGGTCTTTTAGACCCTTTAAAAGATGAAATAGCCAGAATTGCTACTCCTACGTCCCTGGAAGGTCTGATTAGCGCAAACACCCTGATCGACCGGCGATTGCGTGAAAGGCAATCCGAAAGGACTAAAAAGACTCTTTCTGTGGCTTCTTGCCCCGACACGCCTGCTGCCACATTTGATGTGTCTCCCAGAGGGAAGATTCAGCACAGGACATACCACAGGAGTTTCCTCAGATCACCTCTTTCCCCAGCTGAACGGCTCCGACGACAACATGCCAATCTGTGCCTCTATTGTGGAGAAGCGGGTCACTTTATACAGACTTGTCCAGCAAAATCTTGTAGAACCTGCCCTCCACAGCCCCCTGTGGAGCTTTCTTCTGGAGATGCCCGGTCTCACATTTCCCTCTCCGTCATTCTCCACTTAACCGGGAAGTCACTTCCAGTATTAGCCATTATAGACTCTGGTGCTTGTAGCTGCTTTGTGGACTCCACATTTGTTTCCCTTCATCAGCTTCCTGTATGTACCAAGAGACAGGGGTTCCGGGTCCACTTGGCCGATGGCTCTGGAATTAAATCTGGCCCGGTCACTCAAGAAACTATACCTATTTCTTGTCAAACCTCCTCTGGTCACCATGAATTCCTGCGGTTGGATGTCATTACCTCGCCTATGTTCCCCATCATCCTGGGCATCCCCTGGTTAAAAGCACATAACCCGCACATCAATAGGCTTACAGGAGACGTCACCTTTTCTTCCAGCTATTGCCAGATGCACTGTTACCCCGAAAGGACTGCTTGTACCACTCCTCTCCTAAGTCTACAGTCCGACCCAGAAACCATTAAGTTGGTCCCGGCTGCCTACCACGAATACCTTGATGTGTTTAACAAAAAGACTGCAGACACCCTTCCACCTCATAGGACTTATGATTGCCCTATTGATCTCCTACCTGGGGCAGAGATTCCCTTTGGGCGGATCTATCCTCTCTCCGAACCAGAACTGGAAGCCCTCCGTGCTTATATCAATGAAAGTCTGGCAAAGAAGTTCATTCGGCCCTCCACATCACCAGCAGGTGCCGGTATCTTCTTTGTAGAGAAAAAAGATCACTCCTTAAGACCTTGTATTGACTACCGGGACCTTAACAAAGTCACAGTCAAGAACCAGTACCCCCTTCCCTTGATTCCTGAACTTTTCCAGAGGCTGCGGGGGGCACGAATATTTTCCAAACTGGATCTGAGGGGTGCACACAATCTCGTCAGAATCAGGGAGGGGGACGAATGGAAGACGGCTTTTCGAAGACGCTTCGGCCATTTCGAGTACCTGGTCATGCCATTCGGACTCTGCAATGCTCCAGCCAAATTCCAGTACCTGGTGAATGATGTCTTTCGGGACTACCTGGACTTGTTCATTATAATTTACTTGGACGACATCCTGATATTCTCCGAATCCTTGGAAGCACATCAATCTCATGTCCAGAAGGTACTGGCCCGACTCCGGAAACACTCCCTCTATGCAAAGGCAGAGAAATGCGACTTTGAGAAAAGGATGGTACATTTCCTGGGACTGGTCATCTCTGCCGATGGAATCTCCATGGACCCACAAAAGGTCACTTCGGTTCTGGAATGGCCTGCCCCTACCGACAAAAAAGCTGTTCAGAGGTTTGTGGGGTTTGCCAACTTCTACAGGAAGTTTATCAAGAACTTTTCCGGTATCCTTTCTCCCATTACTCAACTAACCAAGCAACACATTCCTTTCCGTTGGACACCTGAAGCTCAAGAGGCTTTTGAGCAATTGAAACTTTTATTCACCTCAGCTCCCATCCTGAAGCATCCTGACCCATCCTTGGCCTATGTGTTAGAGGTTGATGCTTCTGAGAGTGCAGTCGGGGCTATATTGTCTCAACGTCAAGGCCCTAAGTCCTTACTCTACCCTGTGGCCTTTTTCTCCAAAAGACTAAACCCGTCCGAGAGAAATTATGACGTGGGAGACGGGGAGCTACTGGCCATCAAGGCTGCACTTGAGGAATGGCGCTACCTCCTGGAGGGAGCTGCCCACCCGATCCTCATATTTACGGACCACAAGAACCTTGAGTACCTGCGAACAGCTAAGCGCCTAAGACCTCGACAAGCAAGATGGGCACTGTTCTTTTCTCGGTTCTCATTCCATATAACCTTCCGTCCTTGTTCTAAAAATGGCAAACCAGATGCCTTGTCCCGCATGTTCAATGATCCTGTAAATCCCCTGGAGCCTGATACCATTCTCCCGGCCAAGAATTTTCTGTTCCTTCAAATGGACCTGATATCCCTAATAAAGACCAGTGTGGTTAATCAACCACCTCCCCAGGATTTGGCTCTTCAATTAAGGGACGGCCTTTTCTTCCATAAGGAACAAATCTTTGTCCCGGAGCAATTCAGAGTGTCCATTCTAAGACGCCACCATGATCATCCTCTAGCAGGACATTACGGAATCCGCAAGACTGCCGATTTGGTTTCCCGTACCTTCTGGTGGCCTGACCTGATGCAGGACTGTAAAGCCCTGTACACACGATCGGATAACCTATGGATTTTCGTCCGATGGATTTGACCATCGGAAATCCGATGAAACTGTTTTTCATCAGTCTTGGCCACACACCATCAGTCAACAAACTGACGGCAAGAAAATGACGGCACGTTCAAAACGTACGACGCGCTATAAAAGGGCCGTACAAATCTAATGGCGCCACCCCTTGGGCTGCTTTTGCTGATTTTGTGTTACCGCGTGTTAGTAAAAGTTTGGTGAGAGCCGATTCGCGCTTTTCAGTCTCCGTGCTTTGCAGATCGTTTCCTGGTGTTCAGTTTGTGCTTGTGGGTTTGTATTTGTGATTCAGTGCGTGCAGTCAGGTCGTTACTCCCTTGCAGTGCCTTCTTGGCCATTCGTTTACTGTTTTTCAGATCGTTCTTCTCAGGCCTTGCTGTTCCACGGTGCGTTCTGTTTGAGTGCGTTCTGACCAGCCGACCGGTTTAAAACCATGTTTGAAGTGCGTTCTCGTTCTCGAGCTCGTGCTGGCTTTGGGCTTGGTGTTGCAGTTAACAATGTAACCCGAGTTCAGTCTGTGAACAGGGTGAGGAGGAGTTCATGGACTAAGAATTGGTTGCTCCAGCGGGACCAATTCTCTCATATGCCTCTGCTGCGGGAAATCCATGAGAATAACCCTGATGATTTCAGGAATTATCTCAGGATGACGGACCCCGTATTTCACCGTCTGTTGGATTTGCTGTCCCCCTATATCACGAGGCAGGACACTGTGATGCGCCAGGCCATCACTGCCGAGCAGAGGCTTATTGCCACGTTGAGATACCTGGCAACTGGGAGAAGCTTGCAGGACCTCAAGTTCTCAACAGGCATCTCCCCCCAGGCTCTGGGGATCATTATCCCTGAGACGTGTTCGGCCATCATTCAGGTCCTGCAGAAGGACTATATGAAGGTAATTATGCTCCTTTAACCTCACATTATCTGTTTTTATTCTTTTGGAATCTTCTCTTTTTTTTCCCTCCTAACACAAATGTGCCTGTTTGTAATATCCTGGTAATGTCCCCATTTTCCCCATGCCTTTTTTTACCTGTAAAGCCCTTTTTGGGCCCTACATGCCTATTTCCCTTCACTAACCTCTCCAGCATGCTATCGTGGGCGCAAACCCAGCTAGCCTTCTATTTTCCTTTTCATTTTTGGGGGGTCATTGCCCTCGTAGTTTGACAACCCTCCCCCCCCTAAACATGTTTAAAAATTTTTAGTTCTCAATCAAGCTCAGCAGAGTGGTAGAGCGTTTTTTTGGATCCCCCACAATCACCTTAGCCCCCCCCCTTAGATTATTTTAGAATGTCCACTCAGCGGGGGTGAGGCATCTGCTAAGTGGGCCTTTGTTTATTGGTAGGAAAAACTCCCTTAAATAATAATGTTAGAATGATGTTGGTCACAAATGTTTTTGTGTGTAATCTGCTTGCACTGTAAACATAAACCGTACTAATGTCTTCTTTTTGTTTGACTCCACAGTTCCCTAGCACACCACAGGAATGGCTGACTGTGGCCTCCCAATTTGCCCAGCGTTGGGATTTCCCCAACTGCGGAGGGGCAATTGATGGGAAGCACGTCCACATAGTGCCGCCACCCCGTTCGGGGTCATACTATTTCAACTATAAAGGTTTTAATAGCATAGTGTTAATGGCGGTGGTGTCGGCACGGTACAAGTTCCTATATGTGGACGTGGGGAAGAACGGCCGGATGTCCGATGGCGGATCATTCGCGGAGACGGAGTTTGCTCACTGTCTGCAGGCTGGGGGTCTTGCACTGCCTCCAGATGCAGAGAACGTGGAAGGGCTCCCGTTCGTTTTCATTGCGGATGAGGATTTTGGACTAGGACCACACCTGATGCGGCCGTTTCCCCAATGCACCCTCACCCCGGAGAGGAGGGTTTTTAATTACCGGCTGGCCAGAGCCCGGAGAGTTGTGGAGAATGCCTTCGGGATAATGGCCAGCCGGTTCCGCCTGTTCCAGACAGCGATACATTTGGCGGATTATAAACTGAACAACATCGTCTACTGCTGCTGCTTGTTGCACAATTTTCTACGCAAATTTGCTACAAATTATGTCTCATCGTTTGGGCCTGAGGCCGGTCCATCAGAACTGATTAATCTGACCGGCCTCAGCACTGCCCGTACTGGCTTGGCCCCCCAAAGTGCCCGTGAAGTACACCAGAAATACGTAGAGTACTTCACGGGTAGGGGGGCCATCGCAATGCCAGACCACATCTGAACGAGGATTATACCTTTTTAAAATAAAACAAAAAATTGGAATTCATACAAACTTGTGTTGTCATTCTTGTATTTTGGGTTTATGTGTCTCCCAGGTTCTAGTAGTGCCAAATGTATTTGTCCTTAGTAAATAGCCTCAAAACTCAGAGGGAAAAACACTTTTTTTGCATCTTCAGAACTGCTCTTGAGCATAGAACAAGGCACACCTTTTTTAGACTTCCCAAATGTTTTTATTGATTGCACCACATTTTTTTATTTTTTCAAAATACTAGCCTTTTTGTTTTTGGTGCGGCTTTATTTGCAGAAACATGCATGGGTCGAAAGCCTTTTTGTTTTTTCAGAAAAAAGTAATAAAATAACACAGTGAAAAATACAAACAGGAGATGGGGTGATGTTACCCCTGATCCATCCCAAATGTGAAGAACCACACTTTATTTTTGGGGCTCAAATGGGTATCTTCAACATGATCCCATGGCTAAGGTAAACATGTGCTATCTGCCATCATGGGGGATCAATGGATGTGCTTTGGGGGTGAAAACCCTTCCTCTCACCTACTTGAGGAGGGAGGAAGAGGTTGCACCCCCAAAACAGGGACATAGATATCCTGTGACGGCAGATAGCACATGTTGAGTCAGTGTGTGCATCTTCACATTTGGGCTGGTGGAAATCCCAGAGATAATTTCAGACGCATAACAAAACACACAAAAAGGGGGGGTTCACACTATTCTCCCCAAAATATCTATCATGTTTTTATATTTTTGCTCAATCACAATCATTCTCTTTCTTATAATGTCCATTTCGCTACTGCATTCCATGATTTCCTGAATGATTATTTTGGCGCTGGCACTCGAGAATGGAGGATTTGGACTTCCTGACACACCCCCACGTTCAGTCCCTAAAAAGAAACAAAATTTTTAAAACTAGGCAGGCCTACATCTGTATTTACCTTGAAGTTGTGGTGACAGACACTGAGCTGTTGTGCTGATAAGCTCCACCTCTCCTTCCTCCACCTCCCTTTCCTCCACCTCCGCTTTCTCCCCCTCCGCTTCCTGAACCTGCTGATCTTGGTCTGCTTTGTGATCTTCGGGGAGTTTCTGTGGTGTTGGGTTCCTCGTCTCCTGAGCATGGTGTGCTCCCAGTCTCCTCTCCCCTATGGGAATTGAAAAAAATAATGTATCCTTTAGCACACAGACTTTTTAGGCCTGAAAATGGATTCTCAATGTTTTAAAGTGGGGTCCAATTGATATTTGGCCCTGAGTTTCAAGATGAACATATGAGATCTTGCAAACTCAACAAAGCAACATGTTATTTTGGAGGACAC
This sequence comes from Rana muscosa, assembly GCA_029206835.1. NCBI lineage: Eukaryota > Metazoa > Chordata > Amphibia > Anura > Ranidae > Rana > Rana muscosa. The sequence continues at coordinate 417,099,814 of CM055117.1, forward strand.
TCACAAATACACTTTGGATAATCACCAAGGTATCCACTGGACCACCTGCGTGTGACACCGTTAAGAAATTTGGTCATGTGGCCCAGAGTATAGTATCTTGATCAAGAACAAAAAAAAGTACACAACTGCTGGAGTGTCATCTCCTTTACCCAGAATACAGTTTATCCTTTCATTCACATTCTAATTTTCCTTACAACACATCATCTAGCCAACAATGTGTAGATAAACATTGTTGAAGTAAAATGAGGCATGCCCACATGTAGTTTACGTGGATATGTGCCAAACATGTTTGGGGGAAGAGCAGCAATTTTTTTTTTCACACATTTAGCAAATAAGTGGACTCTCCACTTAACATAAAAGTTGAGATTTTAAAATGTGAAACCAGTCAAGCCAAGCACATGGTGCAAAACATGGAAGAATACATATTACAATGTGAAAGAACACAGTGAAATAAACTTACTTTTTTCTATGCTTTTTATAAGCTTCCTATACTGCTCCGGCTCCCTGAGCTTCAGGTCTGACCACCTTTTACGGAGTTGTTCCTTGGATCTCCTGACCCCATATTTTTTATAGAGAGTCTTCGCCACTTCGTCCATAATTTGAGACTTCCGGAGATTAGGGGTGTCGTATGGGCCATGCTTGCCGTCGTAATCCTTCCTCCGCAGAATGTCCACCATCTCCGCCATCTCTGAAAAAGACATATTAGTCGCCTTGTATCTTTTTTTACAGGATCGGGACGTTTCCGCCTCCGGGCTTTCCTCGTCGGTAATTTCTACTAAAGAAGCCACCTGTGTCTGTGACATGTCGCCGTCTCACACTGTGCGCCAATCGTTAAGGGGCGGGGAAATGCTGAAAAAGTCCGTCATGGGCAGGCGACGAGGGCGGAGTTACACGCATGCGCAGGGTATAAAAAGGGGAAAGAAGTTATTAGGGATGCGTGGAGTAAGGACGACCGGAAGTGAACCAACAAAGTGAACTAAGGTAAGAAGGGAACTCGGGCCTGCAGTGGCATATTAATGGGTCATGATTGTAAAGGGCAATATTGTGATAAGTTGAGGAGAAACAATTCTGATCCTTTTATTTATTTTTATTTTTTTGGTACTTGCTGATCCAAATAGATGCATAAACTAAGAGAGCTGGAGGTGATGCTGATTTTTATCGAAAAGTATAAGGAACAGCGCAACCTGTGGGAGCTCAAACACCCTGCGTATCACAAAAGTGATGTACGACGGGCAACTATTACCAAATTAGCAGAAGATATGAAGCCATGGATCCCAGATGCAGACTACACAATGATCAATAATAAAATCAACAACCTGCGCAATTCTTATAAAAAAAAATACAAGGAAGTGCGCCAGTCCAAGAGATCAGGAGCAGCAGCCGACGATGTAGTAAAGCCCAAGCTGTGGTACTACAGACATCTCCAATTTCTGGATGACCAGATCGAGGCCAGGGAATCTATTTCCAGCCTTCCCTCAACCCTTCCTTCCACCCTTCCCTCCAGCGTTCCTTCCACCCTTCCTTCCACCCCTGCAGAGACGGAGGAGGAGCCTCCTGAGCTCGAAGAGCCAGATCTTCGCATCTTCAGCCAGGTATAGTATTTTTGATGCTAATTATTGTCCAGTAAGTAATATTGAGTTGAACTGTTTTGATTAGCCATAAAGGATCCCATCCCCCCCCTCAAAAAAAAACAGTAATGAGATCAAAATTGTGTGTGATCGTTTACTCAAATAATATAATTTTTCATTTTATTTTATAAACAGGATGAGGCAAGCCAGGAGAAAGAGGGTCAGGAGTGTGACAGGCAGGAGGAGGCAGGGCCCAGTGGTACTCAGCAGGTCCCCAGGCCTAGTGGCAGCACCGTCTCCCAAGTGGCTCCCCTCCACGTCAGACCGCCAAAACAACGGCGGATGACACAAGTGGAGGAGGAGTCACTAAAGATGATTCAGGAGGCTGCTGCCATTATGAGGGCCCCCCTCAACATTACGGAGGGGTTTAGCACCTATCTGGCAGATAAGCTGCTCAGAATGGAGGCGGGACAACGGGCCCTCTGTGAGCATCTCATCTATATGGCCATACACCTGGGGGCGAGGGGACAGCTGACTGAGGCCACCCATATCTCACATCAGCCCAATCCCTCTCCTCCTTCTCCTCCTCCTCCTGCCACATCACCACCCACAGTGGCCCAGCCTGCAAGGGTGCGTGGACGGGGCCGTGGAGAGAACGCTGCAGAGAGGCGTGGAAGGAAGGCTACAAGGAAGAGCAGGAGGTGATTCCCTGGCCTCGAGCTGCTCATCCAGAAATTGAAGGTTGATGGAGTACCACAGCTTGGGATGATGTATGTCTTTGGCTGCTGCTCCTGATTTCATGCTGTTGTTGATTTTATTATTGATCATAGTCAGGTCTGCATTTGGGATCTAATGACTTTATATTCTCTGCTAATTTGGGAATAGTTGCCCTTCGGTTTTTGTTTTGTTTATTTCCGAAATAAAGGGAAATTTGATTTCAGCAAACCTACATGCCTGATGTGTTTTTTTGTGAAGTAGCAATAAGATTGCATAAATACAATGTGTAATCAATAACAAGGGACACCAACCTCCATGATTTTTTAAAAATAAAATATTATGTTGTTCTGATAAATTGACACACCAAAAAATGCACAACAAAATTAAAGACCCCAAAAAAAAAATGGGGTAATTTGTGAGGTCGGCCTTGAAGAATTTTAATAATTATTCCTAAAATCACAAGAAAAAAGAAAGACATACATTTGTCAGAACTCATGAGAAAGTTCTGCGGCCAAAATGACATTTTAAAGACCGTTCGAAAGCAAAAAACATGTGCTGCATTAAACGAAGCAATAACTTGCAGAATGACGAATGTGCTCTCTCCATTAGGAACGCTAGTTTTACAAGAACGAGCGCTCCCGTCTCCTAATTCAGTCTGAGCATGCGTGGGTTTTTTAACCAAAGGACTTGCCCATAGACGATTGGAAATTCCCATCGGTTTTTTATCCATCGGAAAATTTTAAAACAAGTTCTATTTTTTCCAACCGATGGAAAAAAGACCGATGGGTACCATACACGATCGGTTGGTCTGATGAAAACCATCCATCGGACGGTTTTCATCAGTTAAACCGATCGTGTGTACAGAGCTTAAGAGTTATGTTGGATCCTGTACAACGTGCCTTCAGAAAAAAACCGCCAGAACAAAGACTTGGGGTCTCTTGGAGCCTCTCCCCATACCTCAGAAACCGTGGAGCATGATCTCAATGGACTTCATTGTGGAGCTACCCCCATCCGAAGACTTCACTACCATCTTTGTCGTGGAAGACCGCCTGACCAAAATGGCTCACTTTATTCCTCTGCAAGGAACCCCCTCCGCCTCTGAGACTGCCTCTGCCTTCATCAAAGAGATTGTCAGACTGCATGGTATTCCGGATAGCATCGTCTCCGATCGTGGCGTGCAGTTCACCTCTAGATTCTGGAGGGCCTTATGTGAAGCACTTAATATTGAGCTCTGCCTCTCCACAGCGTACCATCCGCAAACTAACGGACAGACTGAGAGGACTAACCAAACCCTCGAACAATACTTACGATGTTTTTCCTCTTTCACGCAGGACGATTGGCTATCTCTCCTTCCTCTGGCAGAGTTCTCTTACAACAATAGTATCCACTCAGCAACCAAGCAGTCACCCTTTTTTGCCAATTTTGGATATCATCCCTCTTTTCTGCCTGAAATATCTGTGGAATCTTCTCTACCTGCGGTACAGGATCGATTAAGCTTCCTCAACACCAACAATCAAATCCTACAAGAAACTATCTCTAAGACCCAGGTTAGCAACAAGAAGTTCTTCGACAGAAAGAGGAGGGGTAACCTGAATCTAGAACCAGGGGACAAGGTCTGGTTGTCCACGGCAAACCTGAAATTGAGCTGTCCTTCTAAAAAACTTGGCCTCTAAGTTTTTGGGACCTTTTCCTGTCAAACGGAGGGTCAATGCAGTAGCTTTTGAACTGGCGTTACCCAAAAGCCTGAAAATACATCTGGTATTCCATGTTTCTTTATTGAAACCCACCGTGCCCAACCCCTTTCCTGATCGGGTGTCTGGGACCCCTCCTCTGATTGTTGTCGAAGGAAATGAGGAATTTGAAGTGGAGGCCTTGCTGGACTGTAGACGGAGGAATAATCAGATGCAGTTCCTTGTCAAATGGAAGGGCTACGGTCCTGAGGAAAATTCTTGAGAACCAGCCTCCAATGTACATGCCCCAAGACTGGTACAAGCTTTCTTTCAGCGACACCCTGAAAAAAGAGCCCTGAAGGGCATCCGGAGGCTGCCCTTAAGGGGGGGGGCAATGTAAGAGAACTACGTATTCTCGTATGGCGCATATGCGTGCGCATGCGCGCATTCTCGGACAACGTCAGAATCCCAGAGCGCCAATGCGCATGCGCGTGCGCAATGAACGGTGTGCACGCGCAGGAGCGCGTCCCTAATGCCAGTTGGCGCCAGACGGCCTATTTAAAGGGTGCTCTGACTCCCTACAAGTGCTGGCTGGTCTTCAGCTTGTCCTGTGAAACTTCCTGCTATCCGTGTGATTAACCTGATACCCGTTGCTGACTCTGGCTTGCCCTGACGCTGTCTCTGGACTCTGATTATTTGCTGACTTATGGTTCCTGATCCCGGCTTCCTTTGACCCTGCTACTGCTTTCTCCTTGTACTGCGCTGCCTGCCTGTTGCTGAACCCGGCTACCCTTTGACCTCTGTTCCAGTTTGTTACGTTCCAGAACCTGCATGTGGGTTGGAGTTCCCCTTTACACCTGCTCTTCCATAAAGTGCCTGGAACCTGTCTACCCATCTGGATCTCCAAGTTTCACCTGCCCCTGCAACTTCTGCTAGCAACCTCTACTGGCACTCGTGTTCCTCCTAGCCTTGCCACCATCTGTTCCACCCTCAGTGGGGCTTGGACTGGAGATACAAGAGAGGCCGACCTCATCATATCAGACTCCTACCAGGTACGTGACACAGCCTCCCTGACCAGTTTTCTTCTTGTCTTTTCATAAATTTTGGAGGGACGTCCAGTTCTTGGTAATGTCACGCCATATTTTCTCCACTTAATGATGACTGTCTTCACTGTGTTCCATGGTATATCTAATGCCTTGGAAATTCTTTTGTACCCTTCTCCTGACTGATACCTTTTAACAATGAGATCCCGCTGATGCTTTGGAAGCTCTCTGTGGATCATGGCCTTTGCTGTAGAATGCAACTACGAAAATGTCAGGAAAAACCTACTAGAACAGCTGAACTTTATTTGGGGTTAATCAGAGGCACTTTAAATGATGGCAGGTGGGTACTGACCTACCTATTTAACATGAGTTTGAATGTGATTGCTTAATTCTGAACACAGCTACATCCCCAGTTATAAGAGGGTGTGTACACTTATGCAACCGCATTACTTTTTTTTTTTTTTTTTTTTACTTCTTCCCTCCTAAAATATTTTAGTTTGTTTTTCAATTGATTTGTACAGTTTATAGGCACATTAGAGGTGGAAAAGGTTCTGAAGTGATTTATCTTTGTCTCATTTTTTTTACATCACAGAAACCTGACATTTTACCAGGGGTGTGTAGACTTTTTATATCCACTGTAAACTTTAATGGCATCCCAGTCTTAGTCTGCAGGGTTCAATATTGAGTTGGCTTACCCTTTGCAGCTATAACAGCTCCAACTCTTCTGGGAAGGCTGTCCACAAGGTTTAGGAGTGTGTCTATGGGAATGTTTGACCATTCTTCCAGAAGCGTATTTGTGAGGTCAGGCACTGATGTTGGACGAGAAGGCCTGGCTCGCAGTCTCTCACAGTCAGGACTCTCTGCAGGCCAGTCAAGTTCCTCCACCCAAGACTCGCTCATCCCTGTCTTTATGAACCTTGCTTTGTAAACTGGTGTGCAGTCATGTTGGAACAGGAAGAGGCCATCCCTAAAATGTTCCCACAAATTGTCCAAAATTTCTTGGTATGCTGACACCTTAAGAGTTCCCTTCATTGGAACAAAGGGGCCAAGCCCAACCCCAACCACCACACCATAATCCCCCCTCCTGGATTGAGGAGGAAAAACAACCCTCTCTGCTAAATGATATGGACCAGTGCACAAAGCAAGGTCCATAAAGATATGGATGAGCAAGTTTGGGGTGGAGGAACTTGACTGGCCTGTACAGAGTCCTGACCTCAACCCTTTGGGATGAATTAGAGTGGAGACTGCGAGCTAAGACTTCTCATCCAACATCAGTGCCAACATCAGTGCCTGATCTCACAAATGCCCTTCTGGAAGAATGGTCAAACATTCCCATAGACACACTACTAAACCTTGTGGGCAGCCTTCCTAGAAGAGTTGAAACTGTTATAGCTGCAAAGGGTGGGTCAACTCAATATTGAACCCTACAGCCTAAGACTGGGATGCCAAATTAATGTGTGTGTAAAGGCAGGTGCCTCAATACTTTTGACATGACTTAACTTGCTGTGCTTGATCTGGGTCTGTGGCATAGTTGAAGGTAGAGACATGCAACTATAATTTTCAGTAGGACGGCACAGGAAGTACTGTGTTTCTTTCATAACAAACTTCCTTTAATAATCTAGGGGCAAAGAAATCCAAGCAAGAAGTTGTATATGTGAAATACAGTAACACAGGAGGCTAAGGGAATATATACTGTATATTTTTCAAGAAATAAGAAATGTATCTGATTAGTGTTTAGCGAACCCGAACTGTAAAGTTCGGGTCCCAAACCCGAACCCGAACCCGGACTTTGCGCAAAAGTCCGGGTTCGGGTTTGGCAATCTAATTACGCATTTAGAAATGCTTCAGGGGCCAGCCAATCACCTTTTGATTAGCTGGTGTGCCCTTAGAGGCCATCATAGCCATGCCTACTAATGGCATGGCTGTGATTGGTCAGTGCAACATGTGACCCAGCTTCTATATAAGCTAGAGGCACACAGCACACACGTCACTCTGCTTCAGAATAGATAGGGAGAGGATCTTGGCTGCTGCTGTTGCTAATAGGGAGAGATTGTAAAATACATGAGGTAGTCCTGATTCTGCAATCTGAGGGAAAATATAGAGAGATAGTCTGGTGTAGGGCCAGGTTCCTGTTGGTGCTTTCAGGGAGAGAGAATATTATATAGGAGTCCAGATTCAGAGATTAAAATCAGCGATCTGCATAGGTTTACCTGTTTGTGTTGCAGTGCACAGTTTTTTTACACTGCCATGAGCCCAGTGTCAGAGAAAATCTAACTTTTATCTGCAAGCTCAGTGCACCAGCACTGCATATATTACGTTGAGAGATACACCGTTTCCATACTGTGGGTGTATTCTGCTCTTTGAAAAAGATCCATTTAGGGGAAAAAAAAGGCACTTTATTGTGCTCTTTTCCAAAAGACCCATAGGGCAAAAAAAAAAAAAAATTTGCATTTTATTTTGCTCGTGCAAAAAAAGACCCGTTTAGGGCAAAAAAAAAAAAAAAAAAAAATTTGCACTTTAATGTAAGCTTGCAAAAAGAGCCATTCAGGGCCACAAAAAATAGTTTGCAGTGTGTTATACATATGTGGAGGTGTGTGAAATAAACAATTTCTATATAGTTTTCTCCTACTGTGCTATACTAAAAAAACAACATTTTTTTTTAATAGCATTTTCTGCAGTTCTGTAGCTGTGCGATTCAGCGGTTACGTACTGTGGGTGTGTTCTGCTCTTCCAAAAACACCCATTTATGGCAAGATCCTAAATTTGGAAAATATGAGGAGAAGGTCAAAGGGACGTGGTGTATTTAGCACGGCAGGGGGCGTTATCACAGACAAGCGCAGCCGCCTGTCCAGAGCCAATGTGGACAAGCTCACGTTCATTAAAATGAACCAGGCATGGATCCCACAGGACTTGTCCGTACCTTGTGCAGAATAGACATGTATACCAGTGTTGTGACAAAAACTGTCCGGCCATCGGATTGTGTCCAGCCCATACTGCGAAGGCGCAGCGCTTGCGCAGTACAGAGGACAAGGAGATTCACAAAATCTCCGAAGATGAACGGCGCCTGCGCTGTGAGTGCAGGTTCAAGCCCCACCATCCAAGTGGACATACGGTAGCACATAGTAACAGGGCCCCTCACGGGCTCGGTTCGATTGCCACGCTTCGGGCACGGCCTCACTTGGCTCGGCTTGAACCACGGATGGTGTGGCCTTCACCTGAACTCACCACGCAGGCGCTGTTCGTCTTGGGAGATTTTCGAAATCCCCTTGTCCTACATACTGAGCAAGCGCAGTACAGGGTGGACACTATTTGACGGGGGACAGAATTCGACACATCACCGGCCTTACGCAGCCATTGTTGTATTTTTGAACCAGTGTTGGCTACCTCGTCCTCCTCCACCGCCGCTTCCACCTACACAGCCACATCCACCGCCACCTCAACCTCCTACTCCATATGGACCTCGTCCTCCTAGGTCAAGATTATAATTTTTATTTTATTTTTTTGTAGCACACAGATCCTTTCCCCCTTACCTGCCTTTATGTTGTTTGCTCCTCGCAGGAGGGAGAAAGGCACACCGCACTACCAGCCCGTACCCTCCTATATAAAGAGGTTGAGCGGTGTACTTGACGGGCCGTGTCCACAGCCGGAGTCAAAACTCCTCCAGAGGATGATTCTCACCTCTACTGTAGGTAGAGGCAAGTCCTTTAATTCCCAGTAAAGTCAATGTCCACACCAGCTGAAATTACAACTCTTATTCTCTCATGGCAAAATAAACTCTACTCGGATAGAAAAGGTTAGAGCAAAGAAACAGGACAGCTTAAGGTGTGGAGAAGGTCCAGGCACAAACGTAGCACATTCACTTCACTGCTTAGGTTTCTCAAACAGTTTTAGGTGCACGGTCTCTGCCACAGACCTTGAGGTTGGTCTCTGCCACAGACCGGGTATACAAGGCCCCTGCCACGGGCCGGGTGAATAAGGCCTCTGATACAGTCAAGATGACCTTGAGCTTCTCCTTCTACGAACCTAGCCTATATCAAGGGGAAGATATCTCTCCAGGGAGTCAACAGACCCTTCCTTCACCGTGACTCCCACATCGGTCCATCAGAATGATCCTCCCTTCCCTGGAACATGGTCCCCTACACGAGGCGGCACCCTAAGACTCCTCGACCCTTAGCGGACTCCAGACGAAGGCTCTGGACTCCAGGCTTTACTCCCGCACCTAGGCCTCCATACCCAGGGCAGCAGGAACTCCAGGATAGTACCTCACCCCGGGCTAAAGGTACCCGAGATGGAACAGGAACACATGCACCCAGGCCAAAGGCACCTGGGCATGGACCCCACTGGACATCAGCCCCCCGGCCAAAGGTCTTCCCCGTTTATATGCTCTCCCGGAATGCACAGCAGGTTCCCCGCCCCGCTGTACTACTGCCAAGAGGGGACACAAAAGGCACAGCACTGTATCGGCGGTTCAACCCTAGCCTACCATGGCAGCGCCACCTGTAGGCCGCAGGGAACTGCACACCAATACTGTCCCCCGAGGACAAAATGGTCCATGAATCCTACAGAATTAGGGTGTTTGAGCCTATTTACCACTCAAACACTTCCCTTAAATTTAGCACCCCGCTACATTTTTATTTCAAAGTATTTTATTTTCCCACTAGCTTATCCATTAAATTGAATAATTTATTCCAGAAAGGGCGTATTCTGGGGCATTCCCACCATATGTGTGGCATCGTGCCGTTGAGTTTCTGAGGTTCTTAATGACTTCCCGTACCTCTTCTGCTGAAAAGGGGGCCTCCAGCATATTTTTTTATTTTTTTTATTTTTTTTATGTTATTTTAAGTTATTTCCCTATCCACATTTGTTTGCAGAGCACTTGCCATGCTCTTAACAACATTTTGCTGCCATTTGCAGCCCTCTAGCCCTTTCCATTACTTTTTTAGAGCCTTTTTAGTCCTTAGAAGTCCGGGTCCCCATTGACTTCAATGGGGTTCGGGTTCGGGTCCGGGTTCGGGTTAAAGTTCGGTCCCGAACCCGAACTTTTTTCCGAAGTTCGGCCGAACCCGTCGAACCCGAACATCCAGGTGTCCACTCAACTCTATATCTGATGGGAAAAAAAAATTTAAGAAACTGAAACACAAAGTTGTTTTAGGCCTTGTCTTGACAAAGTGATGGTAAGTGGGATAAGTTATTCATTAACAAATTATTTTCACTCTTATCTGCTAGTTTTTAAAGAAGTTGTAAAAAAAAACAAAAAAAACTAACAAAAAACAAATTCACATCAAACATTTTATGCAACAGATGTTTAATAAATGTTTCTAATAAATTCACAGAGCTTACCCTTTATACAGCTTTGGAATTTTGCCTCCATATTCTAAAACAGCTATTTTGCAATGTCTTCCTTTTTTTTGCAATATTTCGTTTAGTCTTTCATGTACATTGTAATTATGTGTCCATTGTGATAATTAGGAGTCATTGGCAAGCAGAAAAAGCTGATGCATAGATGGGGATAAGGAGGAAAGAGTGGGTGAAGAAAGGGATAATATAGGAAGTGATAGCTAGCATTGATTTATGAAAGACAGATGTTGTCAAGCCAAGAAAATTAAATTTCTGATGAGTAAGAAAGCAGTAATTTTAAAAGGGAAGTAATTGTGGAGTAGCTAAAGCATTTGACATGGTTCTTCCCCATCGTCAAATGTGTAAATTAAGATCTACTGGTTTAAAAATACAACATGTAAATGGATAGAGAAATAGAACTGGCGAAACATCATGATAATACTGAACATTCTGAAATAACCATCTGCACACTGTTATACACTCTTCGCTGGCCAACTGCTTCAAAGTGATCTGTCCAATCCCTACTCTACTGTATAAAATGCCAAATACTCACTTGTTCATAGCATAGCATAGGTGCATAAGGGTTTATTTTTCTAAAGGCTGTACATTTTGCAAACTCATTTTCCCTTAGCGAATGTGGTGAAAATGCACAATAAAATTATGTTTTTTTGGGGTTTTTTTTACACATAAGATCATGAGCTTCATGGTCATGCCCTTGCAGAAAATTGTAGGGATGATCAATTGGCTTGGGATTGGTCAAATATTTTTTGCAGTGATTTCCAACTGTGTGGGCTTCCCTTTGTTTTATCAATAGCCATGTTAGGAGCAATTTATAGTATATTATTTTAGATTGTAAGCTTCCAGTGACTAATGTGGATTACACACTATTAGTTTTTTTTTTTCGTTCAACCCAGCAGGCTGAATGAAATAAACATGCAGATCGTAGTACTAACACAAGCAATGTTAGTGCGGTGATCTCACCCCCCACTAAACTATTGTGTTCTGACAGGGGGACTGCCCCCCAGCCATTGGTTGCGAGCCCTAATCGGATGCTAGTTTTCCAGCATGCCCGTTATACAGAAGCCGTTCTTGAGATGCTATGGGCCGAAAGTTGACCGGTTGACCGGTTCCTGCCGAACTGACCATTTTCAGCTGATTTCAGCCTAACGATACTATATTGAACTCTGTTGTAACTGTAATTTCTTCTTTTATTTTGTAAATATCTGCATAAATAAAAATATGTTTTTTTAATTGCTTGTGTCATATTAATCCTGTATTATAATAATAATTATAATATTATTATTACAATGTACAAAATACAGTAATTCAATACACCACATTTCAATCAACTAGCATAGTTATAATTGACGTGCACTAATAAAAGATGGATGTAAATGCTGTTACTTTATACTGTTCCTAGCATTGTAACTGTAATTTCTTATTTTATTTTGTAAATCACTGCATAAATATAAATATATTTTTTTATATTGCTTATATTCATATAAATCCTGTATTATAATAATACCGGTAGTTACTATATTATTATTAAAAAAAATAAAAATAAACTGCGCTAAGAGTGAATAACAACAAAATTATCCTGCAGTGAACAGGAAATTAGTGCAAATGAACACCAGTGCCAAGCTGCGACTTTCTGTGATACATCAAACAGTGAACAACATAGAAAAAATAAATAAAGCCGTGCTAACCAATAAAAATTGAAAGGAGTTCCCAGAATGGATTATTGTGAGAAACAGTGTATAAATTAATAAAAACACAATCCCAAATAACAATAATAATAAATGTGAAAATTATAAAATGTATGAATTGTGTAAAGTTCCAAATAAAGTCCAAAAGTGAATAATAGATCCTTGGATCATCCACAAATGGATATAGATAGTTAATCAATTCCACCAGTGCGAATAGTCCTATAATGTTGACAGTCCACGCTCTTCAGCAATGTAGTAGCGAACAGAAAGTGTTATCCACCACCAATGAAGGGAATCCACTTACCAGAGCCCCGTGGTCCCCTGTTATGGAGGACCCAGGGAAGCCTTGGATGTAAATGCCGCTGAGTTGCTGGGCTGAGTGGTTCCAGACTCCTCCACGCCTGCTACACTTAAACCTCCAAGGTGATGGATCCCGATGGATGGGAAATTATATGGAACAAACAAAAAGCCTCTAAAGCCTCGTACACACGACCGAGTTTCTCGGCAAAAACCAGCAAGAAACTTGCTGGCAGAGATTTTTTGCCGAGAAATTTGTTCGTGTGTATGGTTTCTCGTCAAGAAAAGCGTCAAGAATCTCGATGAGAAAATAGAGAACCTGCTCTCTATTTTCTCATCGAGATTCTCGTCAGCCTGTTTCTCGACGAGAAAATTGTGTGTGTGTACACTTACCTTTTCGCCGGGAAGCCCGCGCATGCTCGAAATGACTTTGACGCATGCACGGTAGCTTCCTAGGCATAGGTAGGGTGAACCAAGATGGCGGCGACGGCATCAAATGTGACGAGCGCATGCTCGTTGTATTCGATGACGTCACCGCGTTCGCTCCATTCAAAGAACCGCGGGTTCTTTGAAAGGAGCGTGTGTACACTCGGCCGGGACAAGTTTCTTGTCCAAGAATCTCGTCGAAAAAAACGACATGTTTTTTTCGACGAGAATCTCGGCCGTGTGTACGAGGCTTAATAGTGTAAAATCTTCAGTTTTATTCCAAAACATATACACGAAATACACTTACAGAGTTGCAGTGACAGATAAGCCTATAGCCTGTTGCGCCGGCCAGATGCAAACAGGCCACCCGTCCAACCAGGAGATATGAGCAAAAGAAGGGAGGTGACGACAGCGCACAAACGGAACGAGCAAAAGAAGGGAGGTGGCGACAGCGCACGAACGGAACGAGCGGTGCGCTGTCGTCACCTCCCTTCTTTTGCTCGTATCTCCTGGATGGACGGGTGGCCTGTTTGCGTCCAGCCGGCGCAACAGGCTATAGGCTTATCTGTCACTGCAACTCTGTAAGTGTATTTCGTGTATGTGTTTTGGAATAAACCTGAAGATTTTACACAATTAGAGGCTTTTTGTTTGTCCCATATAATTTCCCATCCATCGGGATCCATCACCATGGAGGTTTAAGTGTAGCAGGCGTGGAGGAGTCTGGAAACACTCAGCCCAGCAATCCAGCAGCATTTACATCCAAGGCTTCCCTGGGTCCTCCGTAACAGGGGACCACGGGGCTCTAGTAAGTGGATTCCCTTCATTGGTGGTGGATAACACTTTCTGTTCGCTATTCCATTGCTGCAGAGCGTGGACTGTCAACATTATAGGACTATTCGCATGGGTGGAATTGATTAAATATCTATATCCATTTGTGGATGATCCAAGGATCTATTATTAACTTTTGGACTTTATTTGGAACTTTACACAATTCATAATTTTTATAATTTTCACATTTATTATTATTGTAATTTGGGATTGTGTTTTTATTCATTTATACACTGTTTCTCACAATAGGAATTCCCATTCTGGGAACTCCTTTAAATTTTTATTGGTTAGCGCGGCTTTATTAATTTTTTCTATTATATTATTATTACAATGTACAAAATACAGTAATTCAATACACAACATTTCAATCAGCTAGCATAGTTAGGATTGAATTGCACTAATAAAAGATGGATGTAAATTCTGTTACTGTATTCTGTTCCTAGCATGGCCATACAGAGAGTGTATGTGTTAAAAAAAAGTAGAAAACAAATACAGCTTATAGTCTGCTTTATGTTTCAGTGCTCTTATTCAAGTTGCATACAGTTTTAAAATACCTAATTCAGTTTAGTCAAAATTTCCTGTGATGTTCTGTAAAAGCATTTATTGTTTTTGAAGTCATAATTCATGGACTACATAAGGGGACACAAAAGCTGTAGAAATGTCATCAGCTGTGAGACATGTTCAGTAAAATTCGTTCAATCTGTGTGAAAAATGCAACATTTTCAATACACTTTAAACGCCTAAAAATTCATTCATGTATTAGAATGAGCACACCCTGAAAGAATAATGACAGCTCCTTTTATCTGCATGCAGCAGTGTTCTGTGAGCCAACTGTTATTTTTTTAAAAGAGACATGTGACCTAGAAAAAAATCCCAAAAACTTGGTATCATTTTATTTCATCTCTTCGTTCCAAGAAAGCACAGTCCTCAAAATTCCAAAAGACAGCTGCTAGATTCATGTGCTATGTATTGCTTAGGTGTGGTCTTTGGGGAGTGAACTATCAACTCCCCCTCAGGTAAGCAACACCTGAAACCCACCCCTGTCAAACACATGCGTGTTCTGATAGGTCACATCATGTTGTCTGTCAATATCACTTTAACTGACGCGACATACAAAAAGCCTTCAGCTTAAAATGGGCAGATCAGATGACTCCCTCTGCACAATGCTCACCTGGCAGTCTGCTTTTGTGTATTCCTGTCTTTCTGAATCTATTACTGCCTCCCTCCCTCCCTTTCTTTCTTAATCCTCAACCAACAAATGCAGCTTTATAGCTCTACTTTTTTTTATTTTTTATGCTGTGGCATAAACTAAAAAAAAAATATAACTTTTTTTTTCTTGGGAGGTTCTTTACTTTTTCATTCAGAATTATAGCAAGGTATCTTCTACTGTTAACTTTAACATATCTTCTAAGTTCTCTTTTGTTAACCAGACCATATGCATATGCAACTAAAATCTTTTACGAGGCTTATTGCAACTTTTTTCTGCTGCTTTTTGACATGTTTCACATACGGAAGATATTTAGAAACTTCCAAACATTAACACAGTGCTTTACATTTTATGCTTCTGTCATTCCCTATTACTTCTTTTCTTTTATATGACTAAAGAATGAAGATTTTATCACTGATGATTGATAATTGAAAGGTGAGTAGGACTTTTCTTTCACACTTTGTTTTAGATGATATAGATAAAGTAGAATGAAAGCAAGCAAAAAAACATTGGACAACGTTATAAGTAAAACATTGTGACGTTTTAAGAGATACACGTTTTTTTTTTTCTCTGTCTTCCTTTTTAATAAGAAAAACAAAAAACATTTCATATGTATTTTTTTAAGATTAAGTTTAGCTTTTGGACTTAAAGTGTAAATATAACGTATCCTCTTAATGCTAGGCTTTTGTATATTTAGGAACTTTGTTTCCATAAAATGCAGCATTGCTCTTTATTTTAGTAAAAGGTACTCCTATATGATCATATATCATATATGTATGATCACAGATACATTGTTTCTATGCAAAATCTACCATCTTTTCTATGCTGACCCCAAAGAACGAGCACTATTTAGAATTTTTCACTTAGTCTAGTAAATAAGATAACATTGTTTTTTGTTTTTTATTGTTTTTTCACATAATTTTGCAAATTAAATTTTCACTTAGTTTAATATCATTCACTAAACTAAGTGAACATTCACTTGTTCCACTCCTTACATAAATCACCCCCTTTCTTTTCTAGAAGAAATTGGTTGGAAAATATTTTTTTGCTTTAATAAAACTGTGTTATGGAACTGTGATCTTTATCTAGGTTATTTGCCTGACAAAAGGCTGGAGAATCTAGAATTAATATAATGTTAAGGCAGTTAAAACATGGAATATTGCAAAACTTGCAGTTAAAGTACTGAACCAAAGTTTGGTTGAGTTTTATATTTTCAGGTAACTACTTAAAACAAATACCTCAGCAAAGTTTCACTCTCTGTTATGCAATGAGGTCCTGAAGCAGGCATTCCTGTATAAAGGATATTTGACTAAATAAATGTAAACCTTTACTTGAAGTGCTATTGTTATGGTTGTGTTGATTTAGGCTGAAGTAGCTCACTATTGTATTGTATTGCATTGCCTGTGAACTGATAGGAAGCTATTGTGAAAGTGTATGCAAGTTAAAACAATGTAGTCATAGTTTTGCAACAGCCTTCAATCTCTAGCACATGCCAAATATATATCTCTAGAATCAGGGGTCTTCAAACTACGGCCCTCCAGTTGTTCAGGAACTACAATTCCCATCATGCCTAGTCATGTCTGTGAATGTCAGAGTTTTACAATGCCTCATGGGATTTGTACTTCTGCAACAGCTGGAGGGCCTTAGCTTGAGGATCCCTGCTCTAGATTATTTTCAGAGTGGTTATTTACCACTATGTTGCCTTGAAGTGTGCATTATATAACCACGATCTATTTGATTACCAATTTATTTGGTTCATTAACCTAATGTCCCTTCTTATTTTTTTATTTGTATACACAAGCAATTTTTTATCTCATAGGCAGAAAGAAGGTGCAAAAGAATAAAAAAAAAATTTATTCAGTGCTATGGTAGGAGATTTTTTTATTTATTTTTTGTTCAGCCACTGAAAGATTAGGCTATGGCAACATAGGCAAATTCTAATCTCAGATACTGACAGCATCTCCTTGAAATAAGATCACTATTCTATATCACTATAGTTGCAATTATTAATAGCCGAGCAATGCCTTTTAATTTGCAATGCCTTTTTAATTTCTTGTGTAGAAGCTCTCATGGAAACTAATGGGACATGAAGAAAGCAATCAAATGCAAAAAAATTGTTGCCTCACTGAGCAAAAAGATTACCCATATAGCCCTTGTATTAAGGTCAATCTTTTCAGTATATCTTCAGTTCAGAGGATCTATAAAAGTACATTTAAAAAGTATGAGAATAAGAATCAGGTATAGATTTATGATAAAAAATTGCAATAGCAGATTTCTCACACAATGACAAGTGATAGTTAATTTAATATAAAGAGCTTATATAAAACAAGGCAACATTTTAGAGATCAAAATGCTATTATGTCATACATATGTTAACATTTGACAACTAAAATTTGATAGATATGTATAACTCTTTATTTCATTGCAAAACCAAATTACATTATGCAACAGAATCTGTTTTTTTTTTCCCAAATAATTATTGTGGGAACTCTTCCTGAGTCACATCACAGTTCATACAAAGCTCTTTTAGATGATTATTGCCTCTGGCTATTTTTTTTCCCTTCTCAGACTACTTTAGGCCAGACCACTGTTTGATCATGCAGTGTAAACTGTGTACTATGTGAAAGCTCGTCAAGACATGTCTTGAAGAAGGAAGCATTTCATATAGGCCCAGACTGCGTGGTGGAATTCAAAGCTCCAGGTGCATCCTATCCCATATATGGTGATTAAACAGCTCAAAACCACGACAAGCCCTGACAGAAAAAAAGGCAAGGCAGTGAACAAAGTCTGAGTAATACAAGCTATAGCCATCACATGATAGTAAGTTAACAAAACAAATGAAGAAGGTTCACATTTTCAGTGGCTTAACCAGGACCAAAGATTTATTAGCTTAACATAATGTAATTATGTCTTATAATAATCAGATTAATTAACCATTGCTTGTTCTCAACACTTTTGTACTTGACCTAAATGTATTGCATGCCCAATACAAACAGTGAGTTCCTATTTCTACACCTTTGGGATATCTTTAAAACTTACTTTCACACTAGTAAATCTGTATTTGCCCCAAATAGTTGGGAAGTGAGGAGGATTGGTTGTATGTTTCTTACCCCAACAAAGTTGACCTTTTAATTAACCCAGATTTTTTGGCCTAATAACTCATTAGTAAATCACCCAATCTTTGACATATAAAGCACTTAAACGCAATGATCTTGGATGGGATGGTTTTTTGTACAATCCAGTGAAGATCCAATATACACATTTTTTTACATTCTAGCTGAAAAATATATAAAAATGGGACATATTGGCTGAAATGAGTTACTAACTTCTCTGGTAATCTTTCTCTGTAGATAGACATATTTGGTAAATGTTTTTTAATACAAGATGTTGCTTAGCATAGAAGGAAAAACAACCTAAAAATATCTGCAATTTTTTTAAGAACAAACAACTGAAAACAATGTAAAACTAAAATCATGCAAGGCACACAAAGTATTGCCAAATTTATGTTACTATTGTTCTCACTCTTGTATTCACTCTTAATCATTCCCTCTTCCATGAAGATGTTGGATGTTTGTTAAAGTGTAACTCCACTTTCGTTGGGGAAAAAAATGAGAAAAAAAAAAAAAGAATATAGCTTATACAGTTACATTTTAAGTCATATTGTAATTGAATGTTTTAAAAAATTACCTTTCCTTTTCAATCTGCAATGCTGCAATTTTCTGTAAAATGCTATGCAATATGGCTACCTGGAGACATTGGGGGTTATTTACTAAAGGCAAATCCACTTTGCACTACAAGTGCACTTGGAAGTGAAGTCACTGTAGATCTGAGGGGGACATGCAAGGAAAATTAAAAACCAGCATTTTTGCTTGCACATGATTGGATGATAAAATCAGCAGAGCTTCCCCTCATTTCAGAGCTTCCCCTCAGATCTACAGCAATCTACAGCGACTGCACTTCCAAGTGCAATTTCAAGTGCACTCGCAGTGCAGTGGGTTTGCCTTTAGTAAATCAACCCCATTGTGTACACACAAGATGTGCAGAATGCCCCCTAAAAAAGTAATTTTCTGCTTAAGTGATTGGCTTACTCATTTTCCCAGAAGTGTGCACTTCGATTCAAATATGATTTTGAGCATCCCCAGCAACAAAAAATTCATTTTTGGTGAGATATTCCCAAAGGGAAAATATTTCTAAAGGAATGTAGATCTTGCCACTTTCCTCATTAGAGCCCTGCAGGTGCAGCAAGTGATTGATAATTATAAAATTACTCCCATACAGATTCACTCTGTCCATGGACACAGACAAACAACCAGCTATTTCTTTAGAAAACGAAAAAGTAGGAATCTGCAATAAAGTTTGTTAGGATCCTTGCTATGTACATAGATCACCCATAGGGGAATGTTTTTTTCTCAACAAAAGTGGATTTACTCTTTAAACTATATACACTTAAGGTGATTGTAGCTGTATTGGTGCACTTGCAACTATATGACAGCTCACAGAGCAACCTATTCTTGACTTGTAATCAATGCTTGGTGATGCTTACAAATATTTGTAGATTATTTATCAAGCAGAGGAGAGAGGTGGAGCAGGAGCTGACATATCTGTAGTTAACCGTTCTGCCCTTGTGACAGCAGAAAAGTAGCCCATAGACATGAGGTTGTAAAAACTGTCTTTCATCTCAACTGTATAAATACCTATAGTACTGTAAATGAACAAATTCAATTGTTTATTAGGTTTGTGAAATCGAAAGATTTTTGAAACGTGATGTATTATTATCACAACATATTATTATGTCTTAGATTGCTTACATAACTAATGTTACCTTACAAATATTCACATACTTTGAAATAATGTTATGTAGTGAGTAATTTTACATCTTGTTTTATGTTCATAGTTGATGCTACAATTGTTCCTATATTGTTAAGCATTACAAAAAACTGAGATGGTCTTGAAAATTAATATCTTCTAGTTTTAAGACAGGTACCAGCTTCAGGTCACTGGTTTAAAGATGGATCCACGTGTCCTGCTGTCCTTCATTCCACCGGAGTCTGTCTCATACCTAATCAGATTTCAGTGGGGTGAAGCACAGTAGGCATGTAGCAGTGTCAGCACAACCTACAATGGAGACCAAGCCAGGACTGAATACCTCTTGTGATTCACTAATATGGAATTTACCAAAACCGATTATGTGCAAAAACATATACAGGTATTTAAACAAATTGCATTGATTGTTTTAATTATTAAACCCATTAAATATTCTACAGCTCCTCTAGATGTCTACTCTCCTTTATTCCATGGTCTTGTTTCATGATCACAGTGTGTTTTTTTTTTTTATGAATTAAATACTACTGACATCATGGGGTTGATTTACTGAAGGCAAATACTGTTTTTTTTTTTTTTACCTTGCATGTGATTAGGTTTTAATTGCAAGGAGAATATTCACCACTTTCACTAAGCCAAAGGAAAATTCACTTGTAAAGTGATGATTCCTTTGCAAAGTGAACAGTTTCTTTCCTTTGTTAAAAAGAAATGAAAAAAAAACAAACAAAAAAAACAAAACAACCCCTATGAATATGAAGGCAGAAAATTGCAAGCTTTCAAATTATGTTTAGTCTAGTCCATATAGTTGCACATTTCCCTAGGAGACAAACAAGTGAACTAATTTTTTGCCTTTCAATAAAAGTATAGTGTTATGAAATAAAAAGGAATTATAAGAGCAGCTTTGGACATACTGTATCTAGAACAGTGTAAGGAAAATAATGGCAGCCAATTAGAGTAAATGTTCTGATACATAAATAAAGTACACCATTTTGCCTAACTGTATCATTGCATATACTATTGTCATATGACAGAAACAGTGGCTGCAGTGATTTTTATACTGAATAACAATATTTATACTTGCATACAGGTTACTGATTGTTCAAGGAAAAACAGATAAAAATTGATCTCAGTAAAGTCAGTGGAGTACTTAACAAATGACAATATTGTAGGTGCCCCCCTTCCCCCCAAAGACTAAAATCATTATTATTTTCAAGCAGCTGATTATAGTGGATAATGCTAATTAGTTGGAAAGGTTATATTCATTTGTATTAAACCACTCTTTGTTCTGAAGTGTGGGGGTAGGCAGTATGAATATATTTGTACCGAAGAAGCATTCATGCATTTGTTCTTTGCACTACCCTTTGAAAACCCATCTCCATGATTGTTGTTTTTTCAAACCCCCTTTATTTAAAGCGGAAGTAAACCCATCGATTTAACAGTTTCAAAAAGCAGTTACCGTATATACTCGAGTATAAGCCGACCCGAGTATAAGCCGAGGTACCTAATGTTACCACAAAAAAATGGGAAAACTTACTGACTCGAGTATAAGCTGAGGGTGAGAATGCAGCAGCTACTGTAAGTGAAAGAGGGTCAACAATGCCCATTTGCACGCCTCACTGTGCCCATTGCAACCTCACTAAGCCAATTGTCACTGTGCCCAACCTCACTCTGCCCATTGCCACCTTACTGTGCCCATCCTCACTGTGCCCATCCTCACTGTGCCCCTAAAATTGAAATTGTACCTGAAATTGAGAGGCTGCGGGCGTCCATTCATTGTTTAAAACTCTGGGTCTCTTCCTGGTCCCTTCCGTGATAGGCGTTTCTAATCAGACACAGTTCCGCCTATCACGAACGTTCTCTCATCCTCAGTTTCCCAGCAGACACTGTGTTCAGTGTTCCGCCAATCACAGGCGTCCTCTTGTCTGAGGATGAAAAGGCGTCTGTGATTTGCGGCACACAGTGTCTGCTGGGATGGGTGAGGATGAGAGAACGTTCGTGATAGGCGATTCTCAGCAGACACAGTTCTGCCTATCACGGAAGGGACCAGGAGGAGACTGCGAGATTTAAACGATGGACTCCCGCAGCCTCTCAATATTTTTCAGGTACACTGACTCGAGTATAAGCCAAAGGGCTGAAAATCTCGGCTGTTACTCGAGTATATACGGTACATTCCCGGCATGCTGGGAATGCCAACTGTCACAATGGTTGTGCTCTCAACCAAACTGTCAAACCATCCAATGGCTGGAGTCATAACTGATCACATGTGCAGCATCATGGCAGTTGAAGATTAAACAGAGGCCAAGATGGCAGCTTCCTTGCCTGAAAATGATAGGAGGGTTTACTTCCACTTTAAAAACAGTCATTGCTAAGCACTTCTTCCCTCTTTCAGACTCCAGCACTGCACTCTGTACCTTAAAGTGACACTAAAGGTTCCCTTTTTTTTTAAATAACAAACATGTCATACTTACCTCCACTGTGCAGTTTGTTTTGCACAGAGTGGCCCCGATCGTCCTCTTCTGGGGTCCCACAGCGGCTCTCCCGGCTCCTCCCCGCATTAGATAACCCCCTCTGGGAAGCTCTCTCACAAGGGGGTTACCTTGCGGGCATGCTCCTGTGTCCTACACTCGGCGTCCATAGACGCCGTGTGTATGACTCGACCCCACTCCCCGCCGCCCACGTCATTGGATTTGATTGACAGCAGCAGGAGCCAATGGCTGCACTGCTATCAATCTATCCAATCCAAGCCGGGACTCCAAGGAGAGAAGGATGGCGGGGATGCGCCCACAGAAATTTGGGGCTCTGGTAAGTAAAACGGGGGGGCCGGACACTGCAAGGTGTTTTTTCATCTTAATGCATAGGATGCATTAAGGTGAAAAAACACAAAGGTTTACAACCCCTTTAAAGCCCGTACACAAGATCAGAATGTTGGGAGACATTTGCTGGTTAAAAAAAACAAAAACGGTGGACATTCTTTCCTTTTGTTGGACGTGCATGCTGGAAAACCAGCATCCGGCCGACTCTGATCATTGGCTGAGAGCAATGATTGGAGTGTTCTGGGAGGGGGCTGTCCCCCTGTCAGAACACAAAAGCTCAGCGGGGGGAAGATCACTGGACTAACCTTGCATGGTTAGTACAGAGGCTCCGACCGCTGGATTGCATGGAAAAAAAAATGTAGTGTGTACCCACTTAAGTCTTCCAGCACTGATTCTCTTCTGTGTTGAATGGTGTCTAGCATCAATTAACACTTCCTGTTATCCAAACTTGTCATGGAAACACCCCCAGGGGTGCATTATCATGTCAGCCTAGACTTACAGCACAATGCTGCAGAGAACTGCCCTCATGTTTTAACATGAGTGCTTTCCTTTACAGTATTGAGGACCTCCCCCCATCAGAGTTGAGTTGAGTTGAGTTGAGAGGTATCTTAATATAGCGCAGTCTTACCCCGAAAGGATGACAGTCAGTGCCTATACAGATGCCAATCAGTGCCTATAAAGATGCCAATCAGTGCCCATCAGCAATGCCTGCCAGTGCCATCAGTGATGCCCATCAGTGACATCTATCAGTGTCCATCAGTGCCACCCATCAGGGTCCATCAGTGCCACCTATCAGTGCCACCCATAAGTGCCCATCAGTGCAGCCTTTCAGTGCCTGTCAGTGCCACCTACGAGTGCCCATCAGTGCTGCCTATCAGTGCCACCCATATGTTCCCATCAGTGCAGCCTTTCAGTGCATATCAGTGCCCATCAGTGCCACCTATAAATGCCCATCAGTGCTGCATATCAGTGTCGCCTATCAGTGCCCATCAGTGCTTACTATCAGTGCCCATAATCAGTGCCACCTCATCAGTGCCCATAAGTGCCACCTGATCAGTGCCCATTAGTGCCGCCTCATCAGCTCCCACCAGTGAAGGAGAAAACTTACTTATTTACAAAATTTTATAACAAAAACAAAGAAAAACTTTTTTTTTTTTCAAAATTTGTTTAGCAAAAAATAAATAAATGCAGAGGTGATCAAATACCACCAAAAGACAGCTCTATTTGTGGGAAATGATAAAAAAATTGTGTGAGTACAGTGTAGCATGACCACGCAATTTTCATTTAAAAAGTGACAGCGCTGAAAGCTGAAAATTGGCTTGGACAGGAAAGGGAGGAAGTGCCTGATATTGAAGTGGTAAATAAGCAGCTAGAATGGCTGATGTTAAAGGTTAACTCCAATTTCAGAGAACAAATATAGCAATTAAAAAAATTATTGTAATATTGTAATGTTGTTAAAAATTGCCTCTTCTTTTCAAACTGCATTGCTGTAATTTTCAGTACAATTCAATGCAATATGGCAACCTGGAGGCATTCTGTACACTGTTGGTGTACAGAACACCCCCTGAAATGTAATTTCCTGCTTCGGTGAAAAACTCTACATTAGATACAAGCCAGATTTTAGGCACCTCCTGCAACAAAAAATACATTCTGGATGGGATACTCCCTAAGGGTTAATGCCTTCTAAAGGGATGCAAACACTGCACATTTTATGATCAGAACCTTGAAAGTGCATCAGCGGAATAAAATGAATTGAGTATTCCCATTCAGTATTACTGTGCTTAGGATAATGTCTAACAAAGATATTGCTTCCGAGCAGAAACAGGAAGGAATCTGCTACAAAGTTTGTTAAAATCCCCACGGTATACAGTACATTGGTTACCCATAGGAAATCGCTTTTTTCTCAACAAAAGTGGAATTATTGTTCAAATTATTCACCCTATAGTGGGATACGTACTGCCAGAGATACAGCCACTTTGGGCTGCTAACAACATTGATGCAAATCTACTCATTTATTATGCGCACGGGAAAAAAATTCTAACGAATTCTGTAAAGGGTTATGGGGTGTCATACTGTATGCTAGAATATATTTGGAGTTTCTCAGTGTGTTGGAAATTATGACTGAGCTGCAAGAATAGCACATTGGCCTCAACAGGAAAATTATGTAATCCTACAGGTAAAGCCAAATTAACATTTTAGTTTAAATGAGCTAAATGCATTCCAGATGCATCAAAGGACTGAACTAGAGCTTCCCAATCAGGAGAAAGCACGGTGGATTGCCTGGCAGATCTCTGCGGAAAGAGCACTACTTTGACACAGAGACCAATGGAATGCTGACAGGGTAAATCTTTTTATTTCATTTGGTCAATCCATATATCACTTAGTGAAAAGCATGTCAAGATAAGTTGTGCAACACATGACCTTATATCCACATCATCCACTATTTCGGAATGCATTTCAAAATACCTTAGGTGGGGATTTACAACTATTAAATCATTTCAATAACTGGATGACATGTAAATGGTGCACAGAGGATGGGGTGGCTCAATTTGTTTTAATACTTTGAAAGTATGGGTGGGATAGCTGTCACTCACAAAACCATCATGAGGGGGAGGGGGGAGAAGAAAGCACAGAAATCAAAGAACAAGAGAAAAACGCAAGCAGGCTTATCTAGTAGAAATAGGTGTTAGTTCCTTGTCTGCATCCCCTTTTCCTTGCAGTGATGCACAGAACTATATAGTTACATAGTAGGTGAGGTTGAAAAAAGACCATCAATTCCAACCTATGTGTGTGATTATATGTCGGAATTACATTGTATATCCCTGTATGTTGCGGTCATTCATGTGCTTATCTAATAGTTTTTTGAAACTATCGATGCTCCCCGCTGAAAGCAACGCCTGTGGAAGGGAATTCCACATCCTTACCGCTATTACAGTAAAGAACACTCTACGTAGTTTAATGTTAAACTAGTGTTCTTCTAATTTTAATGAGTGACAACGTGTCTTATTAACCACTTAAGCCCCGGACCATTTCGGGCCATTAGGACCAAGCCTGTTTTTTGGATTCGGCACTGCGCTGCTTTAACTGTAAATTGTGCGGACATGCAATGTTGTACCCAAATGAAATTTGCGTCCTTTTCTTCCCACAAATAGAGCTTTCTTTTAATGGTATTTGATTGCCTCTGCGATTTTTATTTTTTGCGATATAAACAGAAAAAGACCGAAAATTTTGAAAAAAAATGATATTTTCTACTTTTTGTTATAAGAAAAATCGAATAAACTCAATTTTAGTCATACATTTAGGCCAAAATGTATTCAGCCACATGTCTTTAGTAAAAAAAATGTCAATAAGCGTATATTTATTGGTTTGCGCAAAAGTTATAGCGTTTACAAACTAGGGTACATTTTCTGAAATTTACACAGCTTTAAATTTATGACTGCCTATCTCATTTCTTGAGGTGCTAAAATGGCAGGGCAGTACAAAACCCCCCCAAATGACCCCATTTTGGAAAGTAGACACCCCAAGGAAATTGCTGAGAGGCATGTTGAGCCCATTGAATATTTATTTTTTTGTCCCAAGTGATTGAATAATGACAAAAAAAAAAATACAAAAAGTTGTCACTAAATGATATATTGCTCACACATGCCATGGTTATATGTGGAATTGCACCCCAAAATACATTCTGCTGCTTCTCCTGAGTACGGGGATACCACATGTGTGGGACTTTTTAGGAGCCTAGCCACGTACGGGACCCCGGAAACCAAGCACCGCCTTCAGGATTTCTAAGGGCGCAAATTTTTGATTTCACTCCTCACTACCTATCACAGTTTCGAAGGCCATAAAATGCCAAAATAGCACAAAACCCCCCCAAATGACCCCATTTTGGAAAGTAGACACCCCAAGCTATTTACTGAGAGGCATGTTCAGTCCATGGAATATTTTATATTTTGCCACAAGTTGCGGGAATATGACAAACTTTTTTTTTTTTGCACAAAGTTGTCACTAAATGATATATTGCTCACACATGCCATGGGCATATGTGAAATTACACCCCAAAATACATTCTGCTGCTTCTCTTGAGTACGGGGATACCACATGTGTGGGACTTTTTGGGAGCCTAGCCGCGTACGGGACCCCAAAAACCAAGCACCGCCTTCAAGGTTTCTAAGGGCATAAATTTTTGATTTCACTCCTCACTACCTATCACAGTTTTGAAGGCCATAAAATGCCAAGATGGCACAAAATCCCCCCAAATGACCCCATTTTGGAAAGTAGACACCCCAAGCTATTTGCTGAGAGGCATGTTGACCCCATTGAATATTTTTTTTTTGTCCCAAATGATTGAATAATGACAAAAAGAAAAAAAAATGTACAAAAAGTTGTCACTAAATGATATATTGCTCACACATGCCATGGTTATATGTGGAATTGCACCCCAAAATACATTCTGCTGCTTTTCCTGAGTACGGGGATACCACATGTGTGGGACTTTTTGGGAGCCTAGCCGCGTACAGGGCCCCAAAAACCAAGCACCGCCTTCAGGATTTCTAAGGGCGTAAATTTTTGATTTCACTCCTCACTACCTATCACAGTTTCGAAGGCCATAAAATGCCAAAATAGCACAAAACCCCCCCAAATTACCCCATTTTGGAAAGTAGACACCCCAAGCTATTTGCTGAGAGGCATGTTGAGTCCATGGAATATTTTATATTTTGCCACAGGTTGCGGGAATATGACAAACTGTTTTTTTTTTGCACAAAGTTGTCACTAAATGATATATTGCTCACACATGCCATGGGCATATGTGAAATTACACCCCAAAATACATTCTGCTGCTTCTCCTGAGTACGGGGATACCACATGTGTGGGACTTTTTGGGAGCCTAGCCGCGTACGGGACCCCAAAAACCAAGCACCGCCTTCAAGGTTTCTAAGGGCATACATTTTTGATTTCGCTCCTCACTACCTATCACAGTTTTGAAGGCCATAAAATGCCAAGATGGCACAAAACCCCCCCAAATGACCCCATTTTGGAAAGTAGACACCCCAAGCTATTTGCTGAGAGGCATGTTGAGCCCATTGAATATTTTTTTTTTGTCCCAAATGATTGAATAATGACAAAAAGAAATATAAAAAAAAATGTACAAAAAGTTGTCACTAAATGATATATTGCTCACACATGCCATGGTTATATGTGAAATTACACCCCAAAATACATTCTGCTGCTTCTCCTGAGTACGGGGATACCACATGTGTGGGACTTTTTGGGAGCCTAGCCGCGTACGGGACCCCAAAAACCAAGCACCGCCTTCAAGGTTTCTAAGGGCATACATTTTTGATTTCACTCCTCACTACCTATCACAGTTTTGAAGGCCATAAAATGTCAAAATAGCCCAAAACCCCCACAAATGACCCCATTTTGGAAAGTAGACACCCCAAGCTATTTGCTGAGAGGCATGGTGAGTATTTTACAGCTCTCATTTGTTTTTGAAAATTAAGAAAGACATTTTTTTTTCTTTTTTTTTTCTTTTTTTACATTTTCAAAACTTTGTGACAAAAAGCGAGATCTGCAAAATACTCAACATACCTCTCAGCAAATAGCTTGGGGTGTCTACTTTCCAAAATGGGGTCATTTGGGGGGGTTTTGTGCCATCTGGGCATTCCATGGCCTCCGAAACTGTGATAGGCATTGAGGAGTGAAATCAAAAATTTACACCCATAGAAATCCTGAAGGCGGTGCTTGGTTTTTGGGGTCCCGTACGCGACTAGGCTCCCAAAAAGTCCCACACATATGGTATCCCCGTACTCAGGAGAAGCAACAGAATGTATTTTGGGGTGTAATTCCACATATGCCCATGGCATGTTTGAGCAATATATAATTTAGTGACAACTTTTTGTACATTTTTTTTTTTTTTGGTCATTATTCAATCACTTGGGACAAAAAAAAAATATTCAATGGGCTCAACATGCCTCTCAGCAAATAGCTTGAGGTGTCTACTTTACAAAATGGGGTCATTTGGGGGGGTTTTGAACTGTCCTGGCATTTTATGCACAACATTAGGAAGCTTATGTCACACATCATCCACTCTTCTAACCACTTGAAGACAAAGCCCTTTCTGACACTTTTTGTTTACATGAAAAAAAAAGTTTTTTTGCAAGAAAATTATGTTGAACCCCCAAACATTATATATTTTTTTAAAGCAAAGGCCCTACAGATTAAAATAGTGGGTGTTGCATTTTTTTTTCCACACAGTATTTGCGCAGCGATTTTTCAAACGCATTTTTTGGGGGAAAAACACACTTTTTTTATTTTTAATGCACTAAAAAACACTATATTGCCCAAATGTTTGATGAAATAAAAAAGATGATCATAGGCCGAGTACATGGATACCAAACACGACATGCTTTAAAATTGCGCACAAACGCGCAGCGGCGACAAACTACATTCATTTTTAAAAGCATTTAAAAGCCTTTACAGGTTACCACGTTAGATTTACAGAGGAGGTCTACTGCTAAAATGACTGCCCTCGATCTGACCTTCGCGGTGATACCTCACATGCATGATGCAATTGCTGTTTACATATGACGCTAGACCGACGCTTGCGTTCGCCTTTGCGCAATAGCAGGGGGGACAGCGGTGCTTTTTTTTTTTTTTTTTTTTATTATTTATTTGGCTTTTTTATTTTATTTTTAAACTGTGCCTTCCATATTTTATTTTTTTACCATTTTTATCGTTATCTCAGGGAATGTAAATATCCCCTATGATAGCAATAGGTAGTGACAGGTACTCTTTTTTTGAAAAAAATTGGGGGGTTAGACCCTAGATCTTTCCTCTGCCCTCAAAGCATCTGACCACACCAAGATCGGTGTGATAAAATGCTTTCCCAATTTCCCAATGGCGCTTTTTATATCCGGGGGGGGGACATTCCCTCCCACTGCTTGTAAAAGCAGTCTAGAGGCTAATTATCTGCTAGAATTGCTTTTACATGAAAGCCGGCCGCTGGCTGAAAAGAATGATACCAAGATGATACCTAAACCCGCAGGCATCATTCTGGTATAAACATTCAAAGTCCAGCAACATACCAGTACGTTGCTGGTCCTTGTTGGACGTGTATTGTAATCTTTTTTTTCATACAGCCTATTGGCTGAACGAAAAAAAGAGATTGATTGGTGGGTATGCCCACCATTAGAATACCTCCCTTCATCCACCCACTTCTAATGATGGGCATATATGCCGAAGCATGGGGGCATCCTCCCGCAAAAAAGTTATGCCGCGTACACACGGTCAAGCCTTCGTCGGAATTTCGACCGTATGTACGCGGCATAAAAGGTTATGCCGCGTACACACGGTTGGACTTTTCCACGGGCAAGCCTCCGTCGGAATTTCGACCGTATATACGCGGCATTAGGAGCAAAATCGCTCCTCCGCCCCTGCTGCCCCCATGCTTCGGCATATATGCTCTTTTTTTTAACTGTGGTGGTGAAATCACCTCCTACAGCGTTGGAGTCACGGCTTTATGTATCGTGGGAGCAAACGCTGTTGCTGTCAAGATAAATAGATCCGCGCTGCAACTGAATGGCGTACCTGCTAAGCAAATGGTGGTTAACATTAAAACAAAGTAACATTACAGTACAACAGTAAGACCTTACCATGCCATACCTGCAAAGCAAATACCAAAACAAAACCTAGTAAAAAATAAAAAAATGTTTTAACGCAACCTGTGCCTAAAATATATATATGCCGAAGCATGGGGGCATCCTCCCGCAAAAAAGTTATGCCGCGTACACACGGTCGGAATTTTCCACGGGCAGGCCTCCGTCGGAATTTCGACCGTATGTACGCGGCATTAGGAGCAAAATCGCTCCTCCGCCCCTGCTCCCCCCATGCTTCGGCATATATGCTACAGCACTGGAGTCACGGCTTTATGTATCGTGGGAGCAAACGCTGTTGCTGTCAAGATAAATAATTCCGCGCTGCAGTTGAATGGCGCACCTGAAAACAAAAAATTACATACCTGAAAAGCAAGCATGATAAAACATTGCAGAATAGAATACAGTAAAAAAGAGCAGAACAATAGAGAGAAAATAGAGAGAGAGAGAACAATAAAACGACAACTATTTTTGGTTTTTTTATTTTATATTTTTTTTGTGTTTTTGTTTTTTACGTTTTTTTTTTCTTTTTTACACTTTTTTTTGTAACTTTACAACTGTAATGGTTCGGGTCTCTCAAAATGTAATGGCATCTTGGGAGACCCTGTGTAAGTGTGTCCTTGTTTGTGAAATGCTGTACCCTACGCTAAAACTTCACTTTTGAGTGGTAGCGTTCAAAACATTCACCTTGGCAAAGACCAGGCTTGTCAGGACAGAGTGGACAAAAACTACGGGTGTCACGCCTAAATCCGCGCTTGCTACAGACACGACATCTTTTTTGGGGGTGGCTTTGGGTAGGGGTACTCGGGAGGACATACGAATAATGCCTCTCATGCAGCCGGCTTACTGCATTTGGTTGAGGATGGTGAGGTGCAGAACCGCCTGGATACAGGAGTTCTGTGACTATCTCATTCTGGAATTTTAGAAGAGATAACGTCCCGCCTGAAGCTCTGTATAGCACATGAGCGTTCAGCAAAGCCAATTGGAATAATGATAGAGACACTTTTTTGTACCAGCGTCTCGCCTTACGGTCAATTAGATACGGCGCCATCAACTGGTCGTTGAGGTCCACCCCTCCCATATTTTGGTTATATTCGTGGACACAGAGGGGTTTCTCCACAACACCAGTCGCCGTACGAATTTGGACTGTCGTGTCTGCATGAAGGGAGGTAAGAAGGAAAACATTCTTATTGTCCCTCTACTTCATAGCGAGCAAGTTATTACACTTCAAGCAGGCTCTCTCCCCCAGCCTAAGACGGGCATCTACAAGCCGCTGGGGAAAGCCCCGGCGATTAGGTCGCACGGTGCCACATGCTCCAATCTTATGATCAAACAAGTGACTAAACAGTGGCACGCTCGTGTAATAATTGTCCACATACAAGTGGTACCCCTTTCCGAATAAGGGTGACACCAAGTTCCACACTATCTTGCCAGCGCTCCCTATGTAATCTGGGCAGTTGACCGACTCAATCTGACTGTCTTTTCCCTCATAAACCGTAAAGTTCACTACATAGCCTGTTGCCCTGTCACAGAACTTGTAGAGCTTGACCCCGTATCTGGCACGCTTGCTGGGAAGGTACTGCTTGAAAGACAAGCGGCCAGAAAATTTAATCAGGGACTCATCAACGCAGACAACTTGATCGGGAGTAAACAAGGCTGCAAAACGTTCGTTGAAGTGGTTTATGAGGGGCCGAATTCAGGGTCCCCACGTGGACGACAAAGTTCATTGTCGTTGAAGTGCATGAACCGCAAAATCTGCTCGTATCGTGCCCTGGACATGGAGGCAGAGAACACGGGCATGTGGTCAATTGGGTGCGTGGACCAATAAGCACGCAATGACGGAAATTTATGTGTGCCCATGTTGAGGGAAAGGCCCAGAAAGGTCTTAAATTCGGAAACCGTAATTGGTTTCCAATTTCTGGCAATTTTAGGCAACTGGGGGTTAGCGGCGATAAATTGACCAGCATATAAATTACTCTGGTCCACAATAGATCTATAGAGATCTTCCGTGAAAAACAGCGAATAAAAATCAATTGGAATAAAATCAGCTGTTTCCACCTGAATACCGGGTTGGGCAGTGAATGGGGGAAGTACGGGTTCTGCAGAAGTGGTGGGGACCCAATCAGGATAGGCAAATTCTGCAGGAAGGGCAGTATGGGCACGACGGGCCTGCCTTTGTCTTCTTGGTGGCAGCGGGACACTACTTGTGCTTGCCACCTCGCCAGCTTGAACTGCACTTATGGGACTCGCCACGTCACCAAGTGTTACTGCAGTGCTGGATGTACGTCCAGGCTGTACTAGGCCGCTGGTGCTTGCCAGTTCACCAGAAGGAATAGCGGCGCTAGTACTACTCTGCTCCATGATACGAGAGACCTGCGGTTCTTGCTCCTCAACAACCTCAGAAGATCGGGATCGGGTACGCCTGACCTTAGCAGGGACCTCAACTTCGTCGTCAGAGCTATCTGACGTGGGGCCGCTGACGTCACTGTCTTCTACGGGAAGATATTCTGAGCCTGAATCTGACAGATACGTGACCTCCTCTTCACTATCTGTCATGCTCAGAATCTCGTAGGCCTCTTTACTAGTGTACCTTCGTCTTGCCATTTTGGGCTCTAAATTTAGGGGTACACTAGTAAGATTCACAGGAAAAAAAGCACCTGACTGTCGTCAGCAAATATATCAAACGCTACAAAAAAACTGTTAGCGATCGCAGGGATCAGGCCTGTCTCTGCGAACGCTGCAGTTATGTGTGTTGTGTTTGGTAAGTGACAGTGATCGATCGATACTGCACTTGGGTGGGCTGGGCTGGGCTGGGCTGGGCGGAAGGGGCTAAACGCAGGCGCTAGCAGGTATCTGGGCTGATCCCGCTAACACTGCGTTTTTGGGAACCCTAAACCGCTGGGGATGCTAGTATAGATCTGATCAGATACTATACCACTAAGGGGGGTGTATGCTTTGCGCGTGGGTGTTAGCGTTACTGGCACTAACCTAACACTGCCTGGGGCGACGCAGACCCTCTCTGGCGCTAAAACCTAATTGATCTCACCCGCCGGGCGATCAGGGGGGTTAAACCTTTATTGAGTTATATACGGTGGGTGCCCTGATGCTATAAAAAGCAAACTAATCAACCAGCGTCACCCGTAACCTTTATATGGTGATCACTGGTGAAAGGGTTAACTAGGGGCAATCAGGGGGTTAAAACCTTTATTAGGTTAAATATGGGGGTACCTGACACTATATAAAAACCTGACGGGTAACCTAAATAACGAAATAACTTACTGGCTAACCAGTGACACCAGTGACGCTTATACGGCGATCACTGGTGAAAGGGTTAACTCTAGGGGCAATCAGGGGGTTAAAATAATATATGGGGGTACCTGACACCAATAAAAACCTGCGGCGAACCTAAAAAAAAAATAACTGCCTATCTAAAACACCAGCGACACGAATACAGCGATCGGAAAAACAATCGCTTAGTGACGCTGAAGTTAGGGGGTGAAAGGGTTACCTGGGGGGTGATCAAGGGGTTAAACCTTTATTAGGGGGGTTAGGGGGCTACCCTGGACCTAAAGGGGCCTAATCCTAACTGCCCTGCAACTTTTTACAATCACAGATGACACTAAATGCAGTGATCAGTAAAATAAATGATCACTGCAATCAGTGACACTGTGATTGGGGGCTTTGGGGTGACCTGGGGGGTGATCTGGGGGTGACTGGGGGGTGATTTGTGTGCCTATGTGTACCTACGTGTCAGTGGACTGTTGGAGCACTAACCTCTGTCTTCTCTCCTCGGCGCCGGGAACGAAAAGACCGCGGCGAGGGAGATGACATCACTTCCTCCAGCCTGTGTTTACATCACATGGCGGAGGAAGCAATTTCATTGGCCGGGAGCGATCGCGAGGGGGGGGCGGAATCGAGCGGCCGCCCCCTCATGCCTGATCGCTCCCGAACACTTAACGGCCGCTCACTGCAGTGAAGGGGGGTCCGGATGGACCCCCCAACTGCACAAAGGCGATCACGTAGATCTACGTGATTCTGCCTGTCCGTGCCATTCTGCCGACGTAAATCAGCGGTGGGCGGTCGTTAAGTGGTTAAACTACCTTCCACGGAAAACTTTTACCCCTATTGTTGGGTCACCAGTATGGTATTTGTAAATTGAAATCATATCCCCTCTCAAGCGTCTCTTCTCCAGAGAGAATAAGTTCAGTGCTCACAACCTTTCTTCATAACTAATATCCTCCAGTCCCTTTTATTTTTTTTTGTTTACCTTCTTTGTACTCGCTCCATTTCCAACACATCCTTCCTGAGGACTGGTGCCCAGAACTGGACAGCATACTCCAGGTGCGCCCAGACCAGAGTCTTGTAGAGCGGGAGAATTATCACTTTATCCCTGGAGTTAATCCTCTTTTTAATGCATGCCAATATTCTGTTTGCTTTGTTAGCAGCAGCTTGGCATTGCATGTCATTGCTGAGCCTGTCATCTACTAGGACTCCCAGGTCCTTTTTTGTGTCCTAGAAAACGAGGTAAGGACTAAACAAAGTATTTAGGGATGATAATAGGCATGTGTTACATTTCTATAGAATAAGTAAGTGTTATTCCTGTGTGAATTTAGTTTGTTCAGTAGATCCCTTTATCCCTCAATATCTTTTCTTTCTGCTTCAAAAAAAAAAACAATAGGATTATCCATCTGGTAGAGCTCACTAACCACAGATCCATTACCTGCCACTTTTTGTTTTGCACATTTTGTACCTAGAGTGTGTATTATAAATAATTTTGCCCTTAGTACAACCTACATCAGGTTTTTATTGGTCTCTATGTCTTCAGTAGGGAGGTTTACCCTAACTTTCTGTATACAGACATCAACAATTCAATATAAATTAGGAAGGGTTAGAGCCTCTTCATGTATTTACTGATGCTTGTTCTTTCCTATCCCGGTGAAGCCTGATTTATTTTGTGGTTGCTTCCCAATGAAGATGAAAACAATAAAAACCTGGTAGACGTTGTAACTTCTTCCCAGGCTATGCAAAACCAAAAAAGTTTTAGATTGAGTTGGTGCTTGTTCATATTTTGTCTAGTAAAAATCTGAGAGTCTTAAAAAAAATGAATATAAAAACCACACAAAGAACTGAAACAAACTTACTAGCAAATTTAATATTGCTTGTAGACATTTGTTTGTGACTTTTGTGTATAGCTGCATTATGCTGGAAGAAAACTGAAGTGCAAGCATTATTATGGTAAATATAATAACTATGTATAATGTAGGCTTGGCACAGAGAAGGTAGAGCACTTAAGGGCTAATTAAAAAATATGCTGACGCCAGCAGTTGTTCAGCTTACTCTTAAGAATTGTACAAATGAAGTGTAATAAAATAAATGAATAAAACTAAACAAGGAATTAAAGATCCAGCATTTTTAGAAAGCAATTTTACTACTTAATTATAAATGACAACACAAGTTACTTTTTCTGAAGATATTTTAAAGAGATATGCACCAATGTTTTAAAGACGTATACTATAATAAGTGGTACTTAAAGGCTAAGTTCACCTTTTAGGCTGGGTTCACACCTATGCTAATTGGATACGGGTTTTCACACATCCAATTCGCATGACAGGAGATTGTGACCGGCTCTCTAAGAAGCCGTTTCACATATCTATGTTGCGGCTGCAGAGAGGCTTGCACAGGAACGCTGTGTGTCTTTGGCTCCGTTTCAGGACCAAATTCAGGCTAAAATTCTGCCCTGATTTGTCCTTGAAATGGAGAACAGGGATGCACCGGACCCCTGCTGCAAGCCGCATCCATCGGAGGTGTGAACCCAGCCTCAAAAAAAAAAAAAAAAAAAATATATATATATATATTTTTATTTTTTTACTGGAGCCTGCAGAGCATTGCACCCGGGATAAGCAGATGGTTGGTGCAATGTCAAGCTTTTGCAATCTCTAGCTTTGTGCCCATATCCCCATATGGGCTTTCTGTTACAAAGCAGAGGAATAACGAATGAACTAAGAGCTTGCTGACCAGCTCGCTCATAGCCTATTCAAAATGACAAGTATGTCCGCTGTGGTGGTAGACAGCACTTGTATTTTTTTCATTCACAGATCTCTGTGAATTAATGATGTGACCCCTCACAGCCACACTGTTTTAAAAAAATAACAGTGGGTATGGGGAGAAGATCACTCGCTCACTGTCACAAAGAGAGGATCTCTGTCAGCGGGAGGCAGTTGCATATGAGCATATTACACATTTTGTCCTAAATATGGGTGTAACATGCAACATGCTCCTAAGGGCGAACTTATCCTTTAAATGACCACTAAGCAAATTTTATTTATGAAATTAGAACCTACAAGGTAGTCACTAGGCTGACTATAAGGCCTCATGCCCACGGACGTTTTTACAGCCGCGTTTTTGAGCGTTTTTTACAGCTTAAAAATGCCTGTCCATGTTAGTCTATAGCTTCATGCCCACCTAGACGTTTTTGAGCTGCAAATAGCATAGACGTTTTTAAGCTGTAAAAAAAACCCAGGACCAGTGCGTTCCTCAGCGTTGGAGTTAGGCAGAAAAAAACGCGAGCGTCAAAAAACGCTCAAAAACGGCCGAAAACGCTCAAAAACACGCACTAACGCGCGGTCGCGTTTTTTAGCTCCGATGTTTTTTTTTTTTTTTAAATTAAATGATTTACAATAACATGGACAGGCGTTTTTAAGCTGTAAAAAACAGAGCTGTAAAAACGTCAGTGGGCATGAAGCCTAAATCACAAACATTATATATATTATATATTATTATATACTAGGTCTAGTAGGCCATAAGAGATAGTAAAACATTTTTATAGCAGTAGCAGAAAAAATCTGTAGGATGAAAAGCAAATCTAAACCGAAAAACAAAATATATCGCAACCAACAAGCATTTAAACAAGGTGGCTGCATTAGTTTTCACTTTTTGTGTGGAAGGAGTAGTATATAAAGCTAAAATAGCCAAAAGTACAAAACGCCTAAGTCCAAATTTGCAGCTTTTAGCCTGCAGATACCCCCAGTTACCTTTATCAAATGCTTTCTCTGCATCCGATCTGAAAAATACTAAAAGTAATTTATGAGATTCCGCAATTTTAATAAGATTGAACGTTTGCCTCGTGTCATCTGAGACTTGCCTACCTTTTACAAAGCCCACTTTGTCCACTTTAATGAGTGTGGGAGAAATTATGGCTAACCTATAAGATTTTTCCATAGATGTTTAGGTCTGAATTCAAAAGGAATATAGGCCTGAGGCTGGGTTCACACTGCGGTGCTGAGTGATTCACAGCAGGGCTTCAGTGCATCCCTGTTTACTGTTTCAGGTCAGATTTTGGTCTGAATTTTTGCCTGAATTCGGACCTGAAACATACCAGAAGAAACACAGGATTCCTGTGCAATTCGCTCCGCATCCATCTCAGAGCTGTGTGAACCGGCTCTATTGAGAGCCGGTCACAGTTTCCTGACATGCGAATTGCGAATT
Source organism: Rana muscosa (assembly GCA_029206835.1). NCBI lineage: Eukaryota > Metazoa > Chordata > Amphibia > Anura > Ranidae > Rana > Rana muscosa. The sequence continues at coordinate 417,137,381 of CM055117.1, forward strand.
GGATGCAGGGAAACCCGCATCCAATTTGCAATAGTGTGTGTAGGGAAATTTGAACAGGTAGTCCCTCCTACCCCCACAGACCAGCTTAAAATAACCCAATTGCCACACCCAAAAGATACGGAATCAGTACTGAGAGATTTCTTCAAACGCATGAAAAAAGACAAGACAGCATTGCGCTCAAAATGAACCAATCATCAAAAAGGGAGGGGGGAGGAAGGGGTGTGGTTAATACAGTGGGTATACACTTTATCATTATACAGTAGACATTTTGCCACTCTCAAGATGGCCGACACTTGTCCTGATCCTCTCAAGATGGCTGACAGTTTCGTTATTAGTAAGAATCAAACATGAGTGTCACCACGAGTGCCATAGCTCATAGTCACAAGGTTTCACAAAGTTTCATTTCCCTGTACCAATATTTACTAGACATTTTTCCAGACGAAAACACTTTAAAAATAACCTGGCATTTCAGCAATTATGCTACTTATTGCACATTATGCATGTTTTTTTGCAAAACTGCTGCTCCATACAAAATACGAGATCTTAACTTATTTCATAATACTTGAAAAACATATAATACTAGTAAATTTCCTTAACCCGTATGTCCAAGCTAGAATATATGACTCCATCTCACTATAGTGGGGGTCCTCATGCCATGCCAATTACCACAACCCCCTCTTTCAGTCACGACAATCACGGCCGTGACTGATATCTCCGCATTGGGACATACTCCTGGGCATCATGGTAAGAGCCAAGATACATTCTATTTGCTGCAGCTGGGTCAGGACTGGGGGCCAGAGTACCTCGGGAAATCATACACATAATAAACTTGAAGCAGGTGTATAGGGTTAATGACAGAAGCAAAATCATTACAATACACATAGCGACATCTTTGAACCAGGAAAAGACTCCACCGAAACCAAACCCTCTCACGTTAGCAAGGGGGTCCCAAGTCTCAGCAAGGTTCCTTGCTTCAACCTGTAACTTGTCGACCTCCTTCCTGTGCTGAGCAATCACATCAAAATAATCAGGCACCTCGATACTGGTATTGTGTATCCAGGTGCAGCACTCATAATCCCTTGTCACCTCACATAAACCTGTGAGTGCTGCGCTCATACTCTCAATTGCCAGATCATGAAGTTCTAGCTGCTTTCTTATTGTTCTGGCCTCTACATTAAGACTGGTGATGTCAACAGAATTCTTATCTAGTATTTCATCCAAAATCCCAGAGTAGTTATTCAGCCTTTTCATCATGTCAATACCCCATCCAGTTCCTGTGGGGAACCATGCCCAGGCCATGTCCTTTTCCAAGAACAATGATCTGGCATAACGGTGTTCAAGGGGGTATCGAGGATGCGTACCAGCCCTGAGCAAATGACGGCCCTCACTGTCTCCGAGAATTCCCATTATCGGAACCAATGAAGCTAACACCATCCCTGGGGATCACTCGGAATCCATGGATGGCATATCCTCCCACAACAAATGTATGTGCTGTTGCCCAAGGCTAGTGGCTGTCCACCAAGGACCTGCTGGGTACCTCCAGAGAATCCTGAAAGGGCAAGCTCTGACAGTAGCCTCGCCATCTTAGTATGGGGGTCAGAGGCCTGGGAATACCACAACAACAATCCCACTATGACCCCGACCCTCACCCGGACCAGCACACTAAACATTTACCACCACATTGAGCATGTAGAAATGTAAAAACAGAAAACAAACATAATCTCAGCTGCATAGCAATTGTCCATGAAATACAAAGGGGGAGCGGGATTGGGCGTGACAGGGGCATGACAGTCCATAAAAGCAAGTGGGAGGGGCATGACAGCCTTTAGGCCAAAAACAAAAAATAGTCCCAATAAAATACATAAAAAAAAAAAAAGTCTCTTGTATGGCTTCCGTATATCCATTAAATTGTAGGAAGGAGGGAAAAGAAAATGCAAAGGAAATGTCCACATTATAATTCTCATTCTCCTCAACCTTTCCCAAAACCTTTGGTTCGGTTCTGTGATCATTCATATGTACAGACATGAACTATCTACCCCAGACACTGCCTCTTTGTAGGGACAGAACTCAATATCCACAGACAAACTGGAACTGATGCATTGGGCTAGACTTGGGTCTTCGGGCTGGCTCATCTGGATCTCTCTTGTGATGCTCACTGGAATTTTGTAGACCTTGGGCGTGTGTCATCTGGCTAGCCCTCAAGGTGTCTTTACCAGGAACACTTTCCAACAGGAGCACCTTCCATGGTGCTTGAACAACAAAAATGAACAAAGAAAATTTCCATATAAAAGCTGTAGTCATCTCTTCATCCAGATAGGGTATGGGACAGGGTATGAATGGGGCAGGGGATGAATAGGGTGGGGGATTTCTCCAGGTGCATGGGGCTGTGGGTGGATGCTGGCTGGCTGAGGCGGATACTCCTCATCCGACATGAACAATCACAGAACCTACCCGATCAATTCGGGCCTTAACCATTGGGGGTATTAAGAATAATATTCTTCATTGACTGAAACATAAGTAAAACATGCAGGAATAAAAAATGTTTCTCAGCAAAGGTCTTCATTATATAGATTCAACATATCTAACTAAACACCTTTTTTAAATCCAGTATTTATAGCAGAACGTCGACAAAACTTAAACACCTTTAGTTTCTTCTATCCCCGGGACTCAAATGGACCCGAGAAACTCAGAATAGAACATTTGACCCAAACCCAAAGGCCTCCCACCTTTGCAAATATATCTGATCATCAGCAACCAACAAAACATTTATGGATAAACAACATTACATAATTAACACTTCACGACTGACACCCTGGAAATTCAAAAGGTAAATATCCAGAATAGTCATTCCGACTGTTATTCAAACAAACTTTCCCATCACATTTCAGTACCTCATGGACTCAATATATGCAGCAATGTATCCAGATCCCGGTTACTTAATTTCAGTAACTCTTCAAACATTTTTCCCAAATTTCACCCTTCTGTTACCAAAATCCCCATTATCAATTTTTAATTTAACCCCAAACTTTTTAGGGAAAAACATATAACATGGGCCTGAACACAATATGAGACAACACGTTGTGTACATTCTAAACACACACTTAAAATACTCTACTAATCAAAATAATACCCTGTGCGTTCATTAAACATAATACAACCATCCTCTCACTCCACATTCTACTGGCCATGCCATTCATCATTTTCCATACTTTCATCTTGAATACCGTTAAAACCTTTTAATTTCAATAATACAAGAACAAACACCTTACACAACTAAAACAGTCCCTAAAACCAGACCTCAAGGCTCCCCGTTCTAACCGGTGTGACCCAACTCGCAGTGATTCCGGAAAAAAGGCTCCTGCACCACTCCGTTCGGACCTCAGTGCGACCCATCCCCACACGGTTTTCACTGGTCGCACGAAATCGCACCGCAAAATTGCCCTGCAAATCGCGCGACCCTGGGACTGCAACAGTGGAATACAGAGCCCAACTGAAAAAATCAAAAACACCCCATGTATACATTGAAAATGCTTCTCTTAAAAATTTGTATCTGATCAGATTTCCCCAAAAAAAACAAACACATTTGGTACCAGTGCATACATGTAATTCACCTGTGACGTGTCACACTCCCCCTTTAATGTTCCCATTTAACTTATGCAGTGGGCATGGGCCTATGTGCCCAACACATTTTATGAATAGACTGACAAATAGTTGCAACATTTTACAAACCACATATATAACATATTTTAAATCTATATAGATAACTTTTCTCAATTAAAATCCTCCTTAAAATCTCCAGTCCAGCAAATCTCTCTGACTTGCTGAATATGGAATACAAATATATGCTCTGCGCAAAAACGTTGGTGAAAACCTGGTTGGTGGTTTTATCCCCTCTTCCACCCGAAGCAAAACAGCAAGTGGACATGTACCTCTGTGTATTGTGCTGAACAATACTTTGGATAGGAGTACCTTGTCCTTGTCCAAATCTGCGAGTCCTTCCTCTTAAAGCACCACACACAGATGAGTACCCTACTCTGTCCCTCTCACCTGCCCACCTTTTTAAAATCCTCCTTGGCAGGATCATAGGACACATATTAACCAACCAACAATCCATCTGTATTCAGAATAAAAAACAACTTATACTCTAAATTGGAATTCCAAGACAAGACAAACATTGACATGAACATAAAATTTAAACATTTCTCTCTATTAACGACAACGTTCCCTTACCTAGGTGTCCATCTATAAAACTACGCCACAGCAACGACCCCAAGGATCGCCAGTCCATGAAGCTGCGATCTCAGTGCTCCACCGGCAATCTGTGTCAGAACTCACACCCCCAGACTCACCAGCTCAGAGGTGGAGAATCAGGGAGCTAAGAGGGAAACCCGGGGGGGGGTCAGAGGGGGAAGGAGGAAGATTCCTTGACTTCCCTCCATCCCATCCAGACCCCCCACACCAGTCACCACGTCCCCCCCCCCGTCAGCGTACCCAGCAGTGACAATTTTATCACCGCCCAATAAACTGACATCTCAGTATCTCTGTGAATCTCTGGTACCGTAATCTCGCAAAATCTCACGAGACCCCAGCACCAGGGGCCGTTCCTTGCAGGAGGTGGGATGCTAATCTCCCCACCTGTACCAAACCCATTGTAACCTCAAAAACATCAACAAACAACAAAACAAATAAATGGTACGTTTACACAAAAGTCCTTATTTTAACAACATACTGATAATCCAAACTTTAAACCCTGGCCCATGACACTTTACCTTCCGTTTCTTAAACAAAAACTCTTTCTGCGTTTAACTGCTCAAAACCTCCTATCTCGGCTGTCCCTTAAACTTCCTCAAAGATACCTCATAATCAATAAAATGACAATGAGAATATCTTTGCACTCGCTAGAGCAAGTCATGAAAAAAAAACAAATTAATCAAAACAATTGATCAAAAAGTCTAATTGTCCACGCCTGGTAAAGCCGTGCCTCTGCAGACGGTTCCCCTTTAAACATTAAAAAAAAAAAACGAAAAAAAAAAACCTCTTACTGCCGAACTAACTTCCTCTTTTCAAATGTACTTTCCTTCACTTTTTTTTCCTTTCTTTGTGTCAGTTTCTCAGTGAAAACAAAAAATGCATTGAAAAAAGACTCCGTAAAAAATGCACACCATCTTTAACTCAAATATCTCTTTACCTTCTAAACATAACTTACTTAACCCTCTACAGGTAGAATGTTTTATTTAAAACAGCTTTACCTCTCACTTACTATTCTCATCGCACCATGGGGCATTGTCCGAACACTCCATTACTTTACATAACATCCCCCTGCCACCTAAACACATTCGTTATCAAACTTCTTAATCTCCCCTGCCTGTTAGTCTCATACGTTACCAAACCAATCTATACATTTCTTCAAGCAAAAATCAAGCATTTATAATTACACTTCTATAAACAAAATACTGGCAAAGGGGAGACATTATCTCATATTCACATACTATACCATTTTCTCTTCAAAGAAACCTTTAGCAAACTTATAATGAATATGCAGAAATACTCACCAAATACCTGGACATTTACTTTACTCTAATTTATTTTGTCCCTTTTCCTGAACAACAAAACACAGTGGAAAGAGGACTGCATCCCACACAACAAATTGTCTTAAACACTGCTAAGCAGAATGCGACAGACAGAAGTAGCAAGATTTAGCAAAAAGTTATTTTCCGTTCTCGGTGGCAACTGTCTATTTTAGGTATCTCTGTACCATTGTAGCTACTTTTCAAAATGGCCTTGCCCACGGCAAGCCACAGCAGGCTCCCACAGCCTCTTTAGAACAGCCTGGTCTGGGCTTTCCCTTCTTAAACTAAATTTTTTAAAACAACATAAAGGTCTCCCATCAACACCGCGGCAACTAAACAATTAGTCAACATCAGCAGTAATCGATGCAGATCCTCCCGTGTTTACCAGTCCGAATCCAGAATCTCAGCGAGTGCCTCCATTAACTGTGTGAACCGGCTCCATTGAGAGCCGGTCACAGTCTCCTGACATGCGAATTGCGAATTGGATGCAGGGAACACGCATCCAATTTGCAATAGTGTGAACCCAGCCTTAAAGTGGTTGTAAGGGCAGAAGGATTTTATCTTAATTCTATGCATTCAGATGAAAAGCCTTCTGTTTGCAGCAACCTCCCTCAGCCCTCCTAATACTTACCTGAGCACCATCTTGATCTAGTGATGTGGCACAAGAGATTTGGCTGTCCCTCTTCATCGGCTGAGACGGCAGCGAAGCGCCATTGACTCCTGCTGCTGTCAAGCAAAGTCAGTGAGCTAATGAGGAGAAAGAGGGGTTGGGGTCGTGCCACAGCTCCATGTCTGAATGGACACAGGGAGTTGCGGCTTGGCTTGGGTGCCCCTATAGCAAGCTGCTTGCTGTGGCGGTGCTCAACAAGAGGGGGGGCCAGGATCGTCAAAGAGGGACCAAAGAAAACCAGGATCTGGGCTTCTCTGTGCAAAACCACTGCACGAAGCAGATAAGTATAATGTTTGTTCATTTTAACCAAAAGAAAACGAGACTTTAGCATCACTTGAAGTTTTGAGGGGAATTAGGCTCCTTTTTGAAAAAAAGGGAACGAGTTGGGACTTTAAATGAGGTGCGTCACCACTGGTGGATAGGGAGCAGGGATGAGCTTCGAGTTCATGTTCGACTCGAACATTGCCTGTTCGCCTGTTCGCCGAACAGTGAACAATTTGGGGTGTTTGCGGCAAATTCGAAAAGTCTATGGGAGAAATCTAAAGTGCTAATTATAAAGGCTTATATGCAAGTTATTGTCCTAAAAAGTGTTTGGGGACTGGGTCCTGCCCCAGGGGACATATATCAATTCAAAAAAAGTTTTAAAAACGGCCGTTTTTTCGGGAGCAGTGATTTTAATAATGCTTAAAGTGAAACAATAAAAGTGAAATATTCCTTTAAATTTTGTACCTAGGGTGTGTATATAGTATGCATGTAAAGTCGCGCTTGTTTCCCTTGCTTAGAACTGTCCCTGCACAAAGTGTAATTTCTGAAGGAAAAAAAGTCATTTAAAACTCACTCGCGGCTATAATGAATTGTCGGCTCCCGGCAATACATAGAAAAGTCATTGATATAATTTTTTTTAAAAAGCATGGGGGGTCCCCCCAAATTCAATTACCAGGCCCTTCAGGTCTGGTATGGATATTAAGGGGAACCCCACCGCAAATTAAAAAAAATAAATGCGTGGAGTTCCCCCAAATATCCATACCAGGCCCTTCAGGTCTGGTATGGATTTTAAGGGGAACTCCACCCCAAATAAAAAAAAATGGTGTGGAGTCCCCCCAAAAATCCATACCAGACCCTTTATCCGAGCACGCAAACTGGCAGGCCGCAGGAAAAGAGGGGGGGACGAGAGAGCGCCCCCCCGAACCGTACCAGGCCACATGCCCTCGACATGGGGAGGATGTCCCTATGTTGATGAGGACAAGGGCCTCATCCCCACAACCCTTGGCCGGTGGTTGTGGGGGTCTGCGGGCAGGGGGCTTATTGGAATCTGGAAGACCCCTTTAACAAAGGGGCCCCCCAGATCCCGCCCCCCCTATGTGAATTGGTAAGGGGTACATTGTACCCCTACCATTTCACAAAGAAAGTGTAAAAAAATGTAAAAAAAAAAAACACACAAACACCTTGGAAAAACAGTCCAGCGATGAAATCCAGTGTCCCGCGGCGATCCGATGTCCAGCGCTGTCCGTCATTGGCTGAGCCTGAGCGGACTTGATGGGGAACTTCCTCCGCAGTGTATTAAATGTATAGACCCGCCCCTTCTAAAGTTCCCCATCAGGTCCGCTCAACCAATGACTAGGTGTAAGGCCGAGGACCAGATGTGTGAAAAGGGGCGGGTCTATTCATTTATTACACAGTGGAGGAAGTTCCCCATCAGGTCCGCTCAGCCAATGATGTAGGCGGGGTCTGACATACAAGGGGGCGGACCTGATGGGGAATTTCCTCCACTGTGTAACAAATGAATAGACCCGCCCCTTCTCACATTCCGCATCTGGTCCGCTTAGCCTTACATCTAGTCATTGGCTGAGCAGACCTGATGGGGAACTTTAGAAGGGGCGGGTCTATACATTTAATACACTGCGGAGGAAGTTCCCCATCAGGTCCGCTCAGGCTCAGCCAATGACAGACAGCGCTGGACATCGGATCGCCGCGGGACACTGGATTTCATCGCTGGAACGTTTTTTTTTTTTAATAAAGGACTTTTCCAAGGTGTTTGTGGGGTTTTTTTTGTTAGTTTTTTTACACTTTCTTCGTGAAATAGTAGGGGTACAATGTACCCCTTACCAATTCACATAGGGGGGGCGGGATCTGGGGTCCCCTTTGTTAAAGGGGTCTTCCAGATTCCGGTAAGCCCCCTGCCCGCAGACCCCCACAACCACCGGGCAAGGGTTGTGGGGATGAGGCCCTTGTCCCCATAAACATGGGGACATCCTCCCCATGTTGAGGGCATGTGGCCTGGTACGGTTCAGGAGGGGGGGGCGCTCTCTCATCCCCCCTCTTTTCCTGCGGCCTGCCAGGTTGCATGCTCGGAAAAAGGGTCTGGTATGGATTTTTGGGGGGACTCCACGCCATTTTTTTTTTCATTTGGGGTGGAGTTCCCCTTAAAATCCATACCAGACCTGAAGGGCCTGGTATGGATATTTGGGGGAACCACACGCATTTTTTTTTTAATTTGCGGCGGGATTCCCCTTAATATCCATACCAGACCTGAAGGGCCTGGTAATTGAATTTGGGGGGACCCTCACGCTTTTTTTTTTTTTTCAATTACTTTTCTATGTATTGCTGGGAGCCGACAATTCATTAAAGCCGCAAGTGAGTTTTAAATGACTTTTTTTCCTTCAGAAATGACATTTTGTGCAGGGACAGTTCTAAGCACGGGAAACAAGCGCGACTTTACATGCATATTATACACACCCCCCAGGTATGAAATTTAAAGGAAAATTTCACTTTTATTTTTTCATTTTAAGCATTATTAAAATCACTGCGCCCGAAAAAACTGACATTTTTAAAACTTTTTTTTGCATTGATACATGTCCCCTGGGGCAGGACCCGGGTCCCCAAACCCTTTTTATGACAATAACTTGCATATTAGCCTTTATAATTAGCACTTTTGATTTCGAACATTCGAGTCCATTGTATTTAATAGGATTCTAAAGTTCACGCAAACATTCAGGCTGTTCGCAGGTTCTGGTGCGAACCGAACAGGGTGGTGTTCGGCTCATCCCTAATAGGGAGTATCACATATGAATCAGATGAAGACTCAGGCATGCAAAAGAAAAAGGTGATAATAGTAAGAACAAGTATTTTTATTAAATAGCCTTAATGGCGAGTAGTAAAATATTAATATACATCATGGTTACAGCAATACATATAGTGTAATATTTACTTGATAGTATGATAGAACCATGCCACACTAACGTGGGGATGTGGGATAAAAAGTTGATGACGTGAGGAGTCACAGTTACAATATATGTACATGATGGACAAACATAATTACACCATGAATCGAAAACGCATGACTGTAACAAAAAGATTACATCCTATAGTGCTCGACACGTTTCGTGGGATTCCACTCAGGAGCAGGCGCAATCAGCGTATCTACAGAGAATATAATGACAACAATATAATTGGATAATAAACAGAAAATACAAATATTTAAAGAGACCAAATTAAATTAGTACTCTTCATGAATTCAACTCAGCTTTAAAAATTTGGTGTGTTGTGTGTAGGGGCATCTGGTGACGACTTTGGTTCTGGCAATGTTTCAATCACAGCCTATAACATTTCCTGTGGAGAAGAAGTGGAAGATGCAGTCTCATTATATATTTAATTCAAATGTAATTTAAATAATGTATTCAAAAATAATTTATATAATATATTCAAATGAAGAAGTAACAATCCAAATTATTTATAATACTATAATATAATACTCAACTGAAAAGCCACCTGCACTGGGAGATTTGTTGTTGGCCAGGGATTTAATCAGAGAATTTCCATTCGGAGATTGGGCGTTCAGCAACAATTGAGAATCTAATACAGGTAGATCCACTGAACCTGAAATTCCGAAATAGATTTCTGAATAGGTTAAGGAGTGTCTGGGTCCTCATTTAAGTCATAAAATATTTTTGAAAAGCCTTGGCTATGTCTTTAAGGTGATAAACTGTAAATTGAGTGATTGGGTCTACAAGTTAAGATAATTTCAATTTGCCCGTCTAGCTATAGTTACATAGTTACTTCGTAGGTGAGGTTGAAAACAGACACAAGTCCATCTAGTCCAACCTATGTGTGTGATTATATGTCAGTATTACTTTGTATATCCCTGTATGTTGTGGTCGTTCAGGTGCTTATCTAATAGTTTTATGAAACTATCGATGCTCCCCGCTAAAACCACCACCTATGGAAGAGAATTTCCCGTCCTTGCCGCTCTTACAGTAAAGAACCCTCTACACAGTTTAAGGTTACGGTAACGTGTCTTATTAAACTCCCTTCCGTGGAAAAGTTTTATCCCTATTTTACGGTCACCAGTATGGTATTTGTAAATTGAAATCGTATCCCCTCTCAAGTGTCTCGTCTCCAGAGTGAATAAGTTCAGTACTTGCAACCTTCCTTCATAACTAATATCCTCCAGTCCCTTTAATAGCTTTGTTGCCCTTTCCTGTTCTCGCTCCATTTCCAGTACATCCTCCCTCAGGACTGGTGCCCAGAACTGGACAGCATACTCCAGGTGAGGAGTCTTATAGAGTGGGAGAATTATTGCTTTATCTCTTGAGTTAATCCCCTTTTTAATGCATGCAAATATTCTGTTTGCTTTGTTAGCAGCAGCTTGGAATTGCATGCCATTGCTGAACCTATCATTATTTTAAAATTTTCCACATTAAACCTCATTTGCCATGTAGTTGCCTACCCCATTAATTTGTTAAAAACTTCTTGCAAGGTTTCCACATCCTGAAGAGACGTTATTGCCCTGATTAGCTTAGTATCGTCCGCAAATACAGAGATTGAACTGTTTATCCCATCCTCTAGGTCGTTTATGAACAAATTAAATAGGATTGGTCCCAGCACAGAACCCTGGAGGACCCACTTTCCACCCCTGACCATTCCGAGTACTCCCCATTTATCACCACCACCCTCTGAACTCGCCCTTGTAGCCAGTTTTCAATCCATGAACTCACATAGTTAGCAAATAATTTTCCTGACACCTCCATGACACCATACTGGTGATAGAGCTCTGCCTCGACTCCTCCCTCAGGACTAGTAAATAGCATAAAAGAAAGACCTACCCCATACCCCAGCATTCTCTTTTTTTCCTCATTTCCTCTTGGCTAGTGAAGAGTAGCAGTATGTCCCTACCTCTGCTTTTAGCAGCTTCCGCTGGGTTAAGCCTTCCCCATGCGCAGTCCCTGTTTTTGGGCCGCTAACATCACTGATAAGGCAGGGAACCCCTTCTGTGGATCTTTTGAGGTTCTCGAGAGTTTCCCTAATAGGAACGCAGTCTGCTTACCTTGAATGATGTACCATGTGGGTTGTGCAGGCGGATGGGTTTCCCTTTTATTTCTCTTTTGTTTTGCAGCTTTGCCCCTTTTAGATGTCTCCTTTTTTCTTTTCTGACAGAAAGTTCCTCAGGAGATTCCTCAGAGGATTCAGAACCATCCGGGTTTAGTTTCTCCCTTGTACAACCATTTATTCAGGCAGTTAAGAATGCCTTTGCATAGAAAGACCTGGAGGAACCCCCCAAGAAATCTAAGAATTATTTTCACTTTCTAAAAAAGAAACAGTCAGTCTTTCCCTTGATGGGTGAAATTAAGGAAATTATATAGCAGAAGACGGATGAGGAATTCTTGCCAGGATGTCTCAGCAAGATGTATCTGTTGGCAGAATCAGAGACACAGGCCTTGAACTCAATGCCAGTGGTGGATGCAGCTGTAGCAAAAAACATCACGCTTCCTAAGGAAGATGCCTCTTTCAAAGACCCACTAGATCAGGGGTCTCAAACTGGTGGCCCTCCAGCTGTTGCAGAACTACAATTCCCATGAGGCATTGCAAGGCTAAACAGTTACAAGCATGACTGCCATAGGCAGAGGCATGATGGGACTTGTAGTTCCGCAACAGCTGGAGGGCCGCAGGTTTGAGACCCCTGCACTAGATAGACAGCTAGATCTAAAAAGTTGTTATTTAGCCTCCGGGGCAGCGTGTAAGGCTGACATTGCTCTTACCCCTGTCTCCAATGCCATCAGATGCTGGACAGAAAATGTAGAGACGGCCCTACGTCAGGATGTTCTGAGGGATGATATAATCAAAGCCCTGGAAGAGTTAAAAAGTATCGGCAGACTTTGTGGGTGAAGCAGATATTGACACTATTCGCTGTTCAGCAAGATGTTACATACTGTTAAGGCAAACGGAGCCTTATGGCTAAAACCATGGACAGCAGATTTGGCATCAAAGCAAAACTGGTGCAAGATTCCTCTCGATGGAAAGGCTCTGTTTGGGGACAAACTTTACAAAGCCATTTTCAAATGACAAATCTGGCTTACTACCTCAAGATAGAAGAATGCAAAGATCCAGAATCTATTCTTCAAAAGTCTGATATTCAGGGTCAAGAGACTACAGGCAACCCCGTCAGTCCAAGGATTGCCGAAGATCTTGGAAGGGTACTCAGGCTTATTTTTTAGGTGCCAGGAAAAAATGGTTCTTTCAGCTCCCCAGGAGGGAAGAAAGTATTTTGACATGTGGCTTACCCAGACGCTTCAGGTAGGGGCATTTCATGCCAGTCTGGGCAATGCGATGTGAGGATCCTTGGGTACTATCGACAATAAAATATGGTCACTTCTGGACCTTCTCTCATCAATCTTCCTCAAGTTTCTTCAAGGAAATAAAAATTCCAGCCTCCCCACAAAAAGCGCTTGCACTGATGCAGTTCATATCTGAACTCCAACTACAGGGGGAAGTTCCCTACTTAGAGAGATTCATGGGTTTGTATTCCACCCTGTTCCTGGTAGAGAATAAAACAGGTGGTTGAAGCCCATTGTGGAGAGGTCAGAGTGATAGATCTAAAAAGGCTCAATCAGTACATCAAATTGGAGAGTTTCAAGATGGAGTCACTACAGACAATCATCTAAACAGTTCAACCAGGGGATTGGTTAATTTCAGCGGATCTTTAGGATGCATACCTGCATGTTGCGATCCTTCTGTCCTTTCAAAAGTATCTGAGATTCGCTGTGGGACAAGTTTATCTGCAATTCCGATGTCTTCCATTCGGCCTTTGCACTTCTTCCCGAATAATCAAGAAGATATTGATTTCTACACTGGCCCCCTTGAGAGAGAAGGGGCTAAGAGTTTACCACTTTTTGGACAACATCCTTCTAACGGGCAACCCGAGTCAGCTTATCTCCCACAAGCAAATACTGTTACAAGCCTTTACGGAGGTCGGATGGCTTCTGAATTTGGAGAAGAGCCAGTTATCTCCAACTCAGCACATGGTTTATTTGGGGGCAATGTTCAACACACAGAACAGTATGGTTTGATTACCTCCCCTGAAGGGGGAGATCATCATTCTAAAGATACTCAGGGTTATCCAGAGTTCGCATTTGACAGTTTCTCAATGCCTGAGTCTCATTGGCGTGATGTCATCCTGTATCCCTCTGATTCCATGGGCACACTGGCATCTGAGGTAATTCCAGTCCTTGGCGCAATGGAAGAAACAACGTCTTTCTTAGTCAATCCTATTGATGTCAGTCATGCACAGGAGCTTGAGCTGGTGTACGAACCCAGAGAATCTCTCCAGACCTCAACACCTAGGTTCCCTCTCATGGACCATATTTACACCAGACACCAGCGGACGAGGTTGGGGAGCCCATTGCGGAGAGGTCAGAGTGCAACGAAGGTGGTCATTCCCCACCAAAGGAGTGGTGTCCAACATTCAGGAGATGAGGGCTGCTTTTCTAGCTCTGACTTTGTTAATCCCTCAGATCAGAGGACAATGAGTGGTCTTGCACATGGACAACAAAGCAGCGGTCTTGTACTTGCAAAGCCAAGGGAGTATGCGCAGCAGAACACTTCTAAAGGAAGTAGAACCAATAATGCTTTAAAAGAACTTAAGAGATCTCAGGGCAATATATCTCCCGGGCATACTGAACAAGGAACAGACACCTTATCAAGAGACTTTTGGGACAACAACGAGTTGGCCCTCCATCCTCACATATTTGTACAGATTTCTGACTTTTGTGATCCCCCACGGGTGGATTTGTTTGCATCTCTGAAGAATGCCAAGCTCTCCCGTTCCTTTCCCCCATTCCTCATCCCCAGGCAGAGGAGATAGATGCTATGAGGGCTCTTTCACAAGGGCGTTCAGGTCCACTTGTCAGTTTTTTAGGTAGACCTGAATGGGCGCTCCATGCAGGTCTATGAAGCGATGGTTGTCAGCGGTGACATGCCTGCTGACATCCAATACGCTCCGATCCGCTGAATCCAGACAAATGGAAACCCTATTTTCCATCCGTCTGGCAAATCATATCGGATGAAATCAGACAGGCGGTCCGTTTTCATTTGATCCCCCATAGAGGAGAGCAGAGCTCTGACAGGTCCGTCTCTGCACAGTGAACACCAAATTTAACACACCTGCTCCCCATTCACACCTGAGACCTTGTAACACTAACAAGACACATGACATCGGAGAAGAAAATGGCTAATTGGGCCAATTTGGACATTTTCATTTAAGCCTGTACTCACTTTTGTTGCCAGCAGTTTAGACATTAATAGCTGTTTGTTGAGTTATTTTGAGGGGACAGCAAATGTACAGTTATACAAGCTGTACACTTACTACTTTGCATTGTAGCAAAGTGTCATTTCTTCAGTTTTGTCACATGAAAAGATATAATAAAATATTTAAAATTATATTAAAAAATGTGAGGGGTGTACTCACTTTTGTCAGATTCTGTTTTGGTCAAGGAAGTCACCCAGAGTAGACCCCCCCCCCCCTTGTTTGTTTTCAGCTGTCAGCTAGGAAAATTTAATTTATTTATGTAATAAATGTAAGTCTGACATGTCCAGCAGGTTGGCATGTCAAGTTGATTTACTAAAACTCAAAAATACTGTAGTGGTTTTGTTGATGTGTACTGCACACTGCCTTTCTGACTGTTTGTAATGGTCAATCAGAAGCAGCCAGTGAGTAATACTCATAGGGTTTGTTTTACTAACACTGGAGAGTTCAAATTCTGGTGCAGCTCTGCATAGAAACCAATTAGTTTCCAGATTTTATTGTCAAAGCTTAATAGAACAAGCTGAAGTTGGAAACTGATTGGCTACCATGCACAGCTGTGTAAAAAGGAAAATGTGCGCTAGTCTAAAATGGTATAAACACAAAGCAGCTGCAATAAAATGTGACTAAGATTCAAAATGTGCTGGTGATAAAAATGAAGCGCTGAGTGTTCAGAAGGACCGTGGACTGAACCTAGGTCCTAAACATAGTGAAAACAATGATAGTGATAACACTAAAGTCCACATAAATGTGATAAGTGACAAACAATGTCCATAAGTAAAATAATGTAAACGGATAGTGAAGCTGGGCGTGAAACCACATGGACCATCGAGTAACCCTTCTTGTTATGAAATACTAAGAGGTGAAATACTCTTACCAGAGCAGGTGGACCTATTTGTAAGCGACAGTAGATCATTAGAGCGTGGGAAATCTAAAAGGCAAATCTCTGCGGCTTGTCTGAAGGCTCTCACTGTCAAGAACTCTGGATAGAAGTCGTGGACCCAGACTGCACCTGTAGGCAATGCTTGTTCAAGCTGTCCTGGATCAGGAAGGAACTCAAGCAGGACTGGATATCCGAATGGTAGTCAAGAGCCAGCAACTACTTGTAGTGTCTCCCTTTTTTGGATCTACGAACCAATCAGGGAATTACATCACAAAACTGGAACAATCACTCCTGGAAAGTGTAGTCTAATATGTGAATCTGACATTATTAGTAAAGGGTGAAGTATAATTTACTTCTACTTAAAAAATAATTTACATAATTGTTCTTTTGTCATTCAAAAACATTATTGTTACTTATTTGTACAACAACTGTATTTATTATCAAAGATGCTTACACACACAGCACAACAAAAAGAGCATTTAGAAACGGTAAAAAAAAAACTCTTATAGTCATGACATTTGCATGGTATGGAATAAATATGTTTTCATTGCACTTCAGGGAAACATTTTTCCTCTTGGGGATTAAGAATAATTCTGCCTGAATCATACACCTGGGTTCCTAGATATTAGAATGCTGATGATATATTTGCATATATATTGCAAATGTATATTTCAGGTGTATCCTGAGGACAGATTACAACAGATTAGGTTGGGAGGACATTTTAAAATGGCACATAATGTTCAGAAGCTATTTTGCCTCTCTCCAAAGTCTGTTCAATCCATATAAATAGCCGATAATAAAATATACCAAGTTTAAAAAATATATAAATGTTTCTTCAAGTATGACTACTGCATTAACATGTCATATATACTGGTCTACACATTTTTGTATGTTTGTGAAAATTCATAAGTATGAATGTTTAATGCTATTTTTACTGACAAATACCCAGTAATAACAAGTGATAACAGTTTTTTTTTTTTTTTTTAAATGGCAGTCACGTTTACAATGAGTGAATCTTGCTACTTTGAATATTATATTTGTTTTTTTACTAAATAAGAAGAAAGATTATTTAGTCCAACAAACCTAAGTTCGCGGAAAATACTTTGTAAAGCATGGCTGGCACTATATACTGTAAATCCTGTATAAGATTAAAAATGTATAAATGTAACCTTAGCAAACCTAGACAGAGCCCGGGTTCTACTTAACTTGAATCTGAACAGCACCTTAGATGGACCGGGGCAAGATTCTATTCCCAGAAAGACAGGATAGGCTCTATACTAGCCGTGAAACTCAGTCCTAAGCACCGCTCTTTAGCTTTCCCTAAAATTCGGGCAGCGTCGGGGGATCTGACACAGAATCCAACTAAGATTATGGACACCTTTCTACAGTTCTACTCTGACCTGTACAAACAGAACCGTCAGGCCCCCAGACCGCTTCTAAATAAATTTTTAGAGGAACTACCTTTACCCTCCCTGATGGAAGAACATAGGGACATCCTCGAGAGTCCATTCACTCAAGAGGAAGTCATGGCTACCATTAAATCTCTTAAGGTGGGATCCTCCCCTGGTCCGGATGGCTTCTCCACTGGGTACTATAAAAAATTTGGCCCTTGTCTGGCCCCGCATCTGGCCCGGTTGTTCAACTCTCTCAGGGATGGAGCACCGTTGGGTATGGACCTAAACGCTGCTTATATTTCGGTAATACCCAAACCTGATAAGGACCCCAGTGAGGTGGGCAATTATCGTCTGATCTCGCTTATTAATAACGATATTAAAATCATGACCAAGATAATAGCAAACAGAATGTCTGGTTTCATCGCTTCATACATTCACAAAGATCAGGTGGGCTTCATCCCTGGAAGACAGGGTCCGGACCAGATTCGACGGACCGTTGACATAATCTCACTTTTACAGTCTCAGTGGTATGGGGGGCCCCAACAAAAAGGTTATTTGCTCTCGATAGACCTACACAAGGCCTTTGATTCTATAGATTGGGCGTACCTGTCTGGTGTCCTGGAGAAATGGGGTTTTGGCCCGTGCTTCCTAAATCTTATCCACTCGCTTTACTCTAAACCAGG
Organism: Rana muscosa; assembly: GCA_029206835.1. Taxonomy (NCBI): domain Eukaryota; kingdom Metazoa; phylum Chordata; class Amphibia; order Anura; family Ranidae; genus Rana; species Rana muscosa. The sequence goes on from CM055117.1 coordinate 417,155,156, forward strand.
GATATGCAATTAGCGGACCTCCAGCTGTTGCAAAACTACAAGTCCCATCATGCCTCTGTCTCTGGGTGTCATGCTTTCTGCTGTCAGAGTCTCGCTATGCCTCATGGGACTTGTAGTTTGGCAACAGCTGGAGGTCCGCTAATTGCATATCCCTGCTCTAAACCTACTGCTCAGGTATGCCTGATGGGGAGATACTCGGAATCCTTCTCCATAGGCAGGGGCACCAGACAGGGATGCCCACTCTCCCCCCTCCTCTTTGCGATAGCCATCAAGACTTTAGCCATCGCTCTTAGATCGAATCCTGATTTTAAGGGAGTGAACTGCGGGCCCCAAGAACATAAGTGCGCACTATACGCCGATGACCTCCTCCTCTTCGTTACTTCCCCACTAACCTCTACTCCAGTTGTTCTTAAAATATTGAAGGTATTCAGTGAGGTGTCAGGCTTAAAAGTAAATATGAATAAAATACAAAAATGTAGATTGGAGCTGGACAAGATTCTCTCTGAGCAGACAGAAAGGTCCTTGAGATGGTCAGGTGCCAAGTTTCTGTTGCACAGTAACTCGGCCTCAACCATGTTCGCACAGAAGCTAAACCAATCAATACAACCCCCCCACACATATAAACTGAGAAATCCTACTGGGGGTTTAGTTTCCCACCCTACAGAGGTTTTGCAAATTTTTTCTAAATTTTATACGGAGCTTCTTTCCCCTCCTTCCTCACCTCCAGATCCTACCCTCAAATCCTGGTTAGATGACCTGCCTCTCCCTGCACTGACACAGGAACATCTGGTGGAGCTGAAAGCAGTTATCAAGTCACTAAAGCCCTCCAAGGCTCCGGGCCCTGACGGGTACTCGTCCCCATATTATAAGAAATTTAGAGACACTTTGGTTCCACGTCTGAAATCCCTATTTGACCATATACTTGAGGGCAATGTTTTTCCGGATGACATGCTTCTTGCGAACATGTCGCTGATCCCGAAGCCCAATAGGGATCATACCCTGCCCCAAAACTATAGGCCCATTTCGGTCATTAATAACGACTTGAAGATATTTGGTCGGATATTGGCGGACCGACTATCACAGATAATTACTTCCCTTATCTCCCCAAATCAGACGGGTTTTATCCCATCTAGGCAAATTACAGACAACATTAGGCTCGCCTCTAACATTATACAGGACGCAGATTTACACGCCCGCAGGGTGCTACTCTTTGGCCTGGATATCCACAAGGCTTTCGATAGTGTGCTGTGGCCGTATCTTGAACTGACCTTGGAGAGGTTTGGCTTCTCGGGGGCTTTTGTTCATGGATTTAGGGCGCTTTATAACCACCCACGCACCCGTATTAAACTCCCAGGCTGTAATTCTGATTACTTTATGTTGGGTAGGGGTACGAGACTAGGTTGTCCATTATCCCCACTTTTGTTGGCGCTCGCTATAGAACCTTTGGCCAGATCAATTAGCCTAGACCCTAACATTCAGGGATATACTAAAGGTGATCGGGAGTTTAAAATTAGCTTATATGCAGACGATGTTCTTTTATTTCTACCAGATCCTATTGTCTCGATTCCCAACCTTATATCTACCTTAAGCACCTTCCAGAAACTTTCAGGTCTAGGGTTAATCTTTCCAAATGCTCTGCCCTCCCAATTAATTTCGCTAGCCATACTATTAACTCCCTCCATTCTAATTTTAATTTCTCTTTGGAAACTCAGACATTATCGTATTTAGGGATTAAACTGGCCACTTCGCTTCATAAGATGTATCTGGCCAATTACCCACCTGCTTTTCCTCGTATCAGGCAACTGCTACTGGCCTGGAGCCAGTACCATATCACGTTCTTGGGATGGATACAAGCAGTGAAAATGTCTATTCTCCCAAAACTTGTATTTTTTTTAGAGCCCTTCCCAATTATGTGCCCCGCCAAACGATTGAACTGTTGCAAAGGGATGTGAACAAATTTGTCTGGCTTAATAAGACACCCTGGCTGGGTAGGCAGATGGTTTACAGGCCCAGGGTAAAGGGTGGTCTAGGTTTACCTCACCTGTGGCTTTATTATATGTCCTCTAGACTTCTGCAATTGGCACAATGGCATACCCCTCCTCGTGGGATCCCATGGCTTCACTTCGAGTGGGTATCCGTAGACCCATATTATCTCCCGGATTTGCTCTGGGCTAAATCGATTGGCCCCGGAGAGGTTTCCACTTTAAATTTGGTGGTGGGACAATCCCTACGCCTTTGGTCCCTATATAAGACAAGACTCTCCCTGCTACCCCCCAAGCCCAGATTGGCCTCCTTCATTGGGGACCCCGCCTTCCCGTCGGCTTTTCCCAACAGGAATAATTTCGCCCTGTGGATCGAGGGGGACTTGGTTACCCTGGACTCACTTCAGAAAGATGGGGAGGTTTGCTCCTTCCAAGCCCTACAATCCTCTCATGCCTTCCCCAGGTCAGAATTTTACAAATATTTACAAGTAAGGCATTTTTTTTCCTCACGATATTCAGGAGCAGTCCCTAATCACATCAATACATTTGAGAATCTCTGTGGCCCTACATCGAGGGACAGGGGGACCATCTCCCGTTTATATGATTTTCTGGGAGGTTAAGGCCTTACAGAGAAATCTACTGCCATGCTGTGGTGGGAGAGGGAAACTGGAGAAGTTGCTTCCCCGGAGGAATGGAGTAATAGGATTTTGAATATGCACAAGTGCACAAGGTCGGTGGCGGTCAAGGAGACAGTGGGGAAGTTACATACCAGGTGGTATTATACCCCTGCTAAGCTACATAGATTCTTCCCCACTGTTTCTGAGCGCTGCTTCAGAGGTTGTCCAGAGGTTGGGACCCACTTACATATCTTTTGGAGCTGTGCAGCCTTGAGGGACATATGGAATAAGGTTACTGATAGGGTGGCTGGGATCACAGGAGGTCTACCTACCCTGACGTATCAGATGTGCCTATTCTTCGCCGACATCCCCGGCTCCACCCCACCTGAACAGAAATTGGCGCACACACTCTTCAGTGCAGTACAGTGGTCTATAGCCCTATTTTGGCGTACCCCAGGGGTCCCGTGGGATCAGGTTCTTAAGCGTATGGCAGCTATTCAGATTATGGAGAGGGTATTCCACACCATCATGGATACTATGCCTATTTATGACCTGAAATGGAAGCCCTGGGCTCCATAAATATCGTCTCCATATCTGGGTAACATTCCTCACTTACCCTCACGCTAGGTAGACATATTGTCAACACCTTCGGTAAAGGCTTCCCATATCAGGTCATGTATTTCATTTTTGTTATGTGTATCATTTGACTCTCTCTCTTTGTTATTCTTATTCCCAGTTTTATATGACCATAAGTTTTTTCTTTGCAAGAAAGAAAGAAAAGAACAAACACAAACATTGTTATACCTTAGGAGCATTCCTTCTATCGCATTTTGTTTTTGTATTATATTTTCACAGTGTAACGGGGTGGCCCGGGATGCCCCTGGTTTGCAAGTTTGGACCCTCCTGAGGGCCGCCTCCGCAGGATTTTGTAAAATGTTTGTATGTTTTTAATGTATTTTATACTGGACACTATTTGTAGGTACCTTTAATTTCTCAATAAAAATCGTTTGTATGAAAAAAAAGTAAATATGAATAAATCAACAGCACTGAACATTACTGTCCCACCGGACATACTTCAACAACTTTCTAGTAACTTTGAATTTGTTTGGGCTTCCGGGGCGATCCCATACCTAGGCATCAAGCTGACGCCAGACATCAGGAACCTCTTTAAAGCAAATTATCCCCCTATGCTGCTTAAATGTAGAGACGACATGAATAAATGGTCAAGATGTGGTCGGTCCTGGCTTGGTAGAATTCATGCGATTAAAATGACTCTTCTCCCTCGTCTGTTGTACTTATTCCGCTCCATTCCAATCCCGATTAAGAAACAAGTCCTTGGTAAACTTCAGTCAGATGTAGTTTGCTTCGTATGGGGTAGCAAAGGTTATAGATGTCCCTCGGGAATCCTGTTCTGCTTAAAATCACAGGGAGGCTTGGGTCTCCCGAACCTATGGGATTACTATCAGGCAGCACAACTAGTACAAATTTCAATGGTCTTCTCGAGGGGCCCGAAGCCTGACTGGCTTTCTATAGAAAGGCAAGCTGTCCCCTCGAACACCATTGACTACCTGCTATGGTGTGACCCTAAAGTGAGACCTGCGATTTTATCCCCCACACTCTCCCATTCTGTTGCTCTCTGCTCCAAGCTTTATGATCGTAATACCCTGACATCACCTCTAAAACCCCTGGCACATTTGTTCCATAACACTGCTTTCCTGACGGGAATGAACATTAGGGCATTTAAATGGTGGACAGATAAGGGCTTATACCGAATTGGTCACTTTCTCTCTCCTGCGGGCCCAATTTCATTATCACACTGCAAGAAGAAATTAGATATGCTGACTCTCCCAAATCTCCCATTTCCTTCACTCCCTCTGGAACAACAAATCGGAACCACCTACAATAACACCGTATGAACACTGGTACTCGAACACTATGGATCAGAGGGGAGGTATCTCTTTGATTTACACGGCTCTGACAACTAAGTTGAACAAGCCTACCTATACCCAGTTCTGGGAGGAGGATATGGACAGCTCATGGGACACTGAGATATGGTTCCGCTCATCGAGGCGAGCATTTAAAGGTATACTCAATGTCTCCCTAATCGAAGCTAGTCTAAAAGTACTAGTTCGGTGGTATTATGTTCCTTCCAGGCTGGCAAAGATGTACACAGGTACCCCACCAGTATGCTTCAGAGGGTGTGAGCTAGAGGGCTCTATGTTCCACACTTGGTGGTCCTGCCCCCACATTAGAACGTTCTGGCGCAGGGTATTTTGCACCATTGGATCTCTGACGGGGATGAAGATACCTCCACAACCCAGCATAGCACTTCTAAATCATAGTATTCCCAACTTGCCAAACTCTCCCATAAACTATCATTTTTTGTATTACTGGGAGCCAAAATGACCATAGCCAAAGCCTGGAAGAAACCCTCCGTCTCCTTCCAAGGGTTCAGAAAGAAAGTCTCCTGGATCATGGTGCAAGAGCAAATTGTAGCTAAATTTCATGATAAAACTGAAAAATGTATGGCCACCTGGGAACCTTGGGCCACCTCCTGCAATGTATCTCTTATATCTGGTGTTCAGTAGGGATGAGCCGAACACCCCCGGGTTCGGTTCGCACCAGAACCCGCGAACGGACCGAAAGTTTGCACGAACGTTAGAACCCTATTAAATACAATGGATGCGAACGTTCTAAATCTAAAGTGCTAAATATAACGACTAGGGATGAGCTTTGAGTTCGAGTCGAACTCATGTTCGACTCGAACATTGCCTGTTCGCCCGTTCGCTGAACAGCGAACAAATTGGGGTGTTCGCGGCAAATTCGAAAAATCTATGGGAGAAATCTAAAGTGTTAATTATAAAGGCTTATATGCAAGTTATTGTCCTAAAAAGTGTTTGGGGACCCGGGTCCTGCCCCAGGGGACATGTATCAATGCAAAAAGAAGTTTTAAAAACGGCCGTTTTTTCGGGAGCAGTGATTTTAATAATGCTTAAAATGAAAAAATAAAAGTGAAATATTCCTTTAAATTTCGTACCTGGGGGGTGTGTATGATATGCATGTGAAGTGGCGCATGTTTCCCGTGCTTAGAACTGTCCCTGCAAAAAATGTCATTTTTGAAAGAAAAAAATGCATTTAAAACTCACTCGCGGCTATTAATGAATTGTCGGCTCCCGGCAATACATACAAAAGTCATTGATAAAAAAAAAAAGCGTGGGGGTTCCCCAGAATTCAATTACCAGGCCCTTCAGGTCTGGAATGGATATTAAGGGGAACCCTGCCGCAAATTTAAAAAAAAATTGACGTGGGGTTCCCCCAAATATCCATTCCAGGCCCTTCAGATCTGGCATGGATTTTAAGGGGAACTCCACCCCAAATTTTTTAAAAAAATGGCGTGGAGTCCCCCTAAAAATCCATACCAGACCCCTTATCCGAGCACGCAACCTGGCCGGCCGCAGGGGAAAAGGGGGGGACGAGAGAGCGGCCCCCCCTCCCTCCTGAACCGTACCAAGCCACATGCCCTCAACATGGGGAGGATGTCCCCATGTTGATGGGGACAAGGGCCTCATCCCCACAACCCTTGCCCGGTGGTTGTGGGGGTCTGCGGGCGGGGGGCTTATCGGAATCTGGAAGACCCCTTTAACAAAGGGGACCCCCAGATCCCGGCCCCCCCTAAGTGAATTGATAAGGGGTACATTGTACCCCTACCATTTCACGAAGAAAGCGTAAAAAAATGTTTAAAAAAAACACACAAACACCTTGAAAAAGTACTTTATTTAAAAAAAACACAAAAAAAAAACATTCCAGCGGTGAAATCCAGTGTCCCGCGGCGATCCCGATGTCCAGCGCTGTCCTTCATTGGTTGTGCCTGAGCGGACCTGATGGGGAACTCCCTCTCAGTATTTTAAATGTATAGACCCGCCCCTTCTAAAGTTCCCCATCAGGTCCGCTCAGCGGACGAGATGCGGAACATGAGAAGGGGCGGGTCTATACATGTATTACCAAAGTGAGAGCAGTCCCCCATCAGGTCCGCCCCCTCGGTATGTCGGACCCGCCTACGTCATTGGCTTGAGCGGGGAACTTCCTTCACTATGTAAATTTAAATTACACAGTGAAGGAAGTTCCCCGCTCAAGCCAATGAAGTAGGCGGGTCCGACATACCGAGGGGGCGGACCTGATGGGGGACTGCTCTCACTTTGGTAATACATGTATAGACCCGCCCCTTCTCATGTTCCGCATCTCGTCCGCTGAGCGGACCTGATGGGGAACTTTAGAAGGGGCGGGTCTATACATTTAAAATACTGAGAGGGAGTTCCCCATCAGGTCCGCTCAGGCACAACCAATGAAGGACAGCGCTGGACATCGGGATCGCCGCGGGACACTGGATTTCACCGCTGGAATGTTTTTTTTATTTTTATAATAAAGGACTTTTTCAAGGTGTTTGTGTGTTTTTTTAAACATTTTTTTACGCTTTCTTCGTAAAATGGTAGGGGTACAATGTACCCCTTACCAATTCACATAGGGGGGGCGGGATCTGGGGGTCCCTTTGTTAAAGGGGTCTTCCAGATTCCGATAAGCCCCCCGCCCGCAGACCCCCACAACCACCGGGCAAGGGTTGTGGGGATGAGGCCCTTGTCCCCATCAACATGGGGACATCCTCCCCATGTTGAGGGCATGTGGCTTGGTACGGTTCAGGAGGGAGGGGGGGCCGCTCTCTCGTCCCCCCCCTTTTCCCCTGCGGCCGGCCAGGTTGCGTGCTCGGATAAGGGGTCTGATATGGATTTTTAGGGGGACTCCACGCCATTTTTTTTTAAATTTGGGGTGGAGTTCCCCTTAAAATCCATGCCAGATCTGAAGGGCCTGGAATGGATATTTGGGGGAACCCCACGTCAATTTTTTTTTTAATTTGCGGCGGGGTTCCCCTTAATATCCATTCCAGACCTGAAGGGCCTGGTAATTGAATTCTGGGGAACCCCCACGCTTTTTTTTTTTTTTTTATCAATGACTTTTGTATGTATTGCCGGGAGCCGACAATTCATTAATAGCCGCGAGTCAGTTTTAAATGCATTTTTTTCTTTCAAAAATGACATTTTTTGCAGGGACAGTTCTAAGCACGAGAAACATGCGCCACTTCACATGCATATCATACACACCCCCCAGGTACGAAATTTAAAGGAATATTTCACTTTTATTTTTTCATTTTAAGCATTATTAAAATCACTGCTCCCGAAAAAACGGCCGTTTTAAAAACTTCTTTTTGCATTGATACATGTCCCCTGGGGCAGGACCCGGGTCCCCAAACACTTTTTAGGACAATAACTTGCATATTAGCCTTTATAATTAACACTTTAGATTTCGAACGTTCGAGTCCATTGTATTTAATAGGGTTCTAAAGTTTACACGAACATTTTGTCTGTTCGCAGGTTCTGGTGCGAACCGAACAGGGGGGTGTTCGGCTTATCCCTGATAACGACTAATATGCATGTTATTGTCCTGAAAAGGGTTTGGGAACCCAGGTTCTGCACCAGGGGACATGTATCAATGCTAAAATAAGTTTTAAAAACGGCCGTTTTTCGGGAGCAGTCATTTTAATGATGCATAAAGTAAAAAAAAAAAAAGTTAAATATTCCTTTAAATATCGTACCTGGGGGGTGTCTAAAGTATGTCTGAGAAGTGCCACGTGTTTCCCGTGTTTAGAACTGTCCCTGCACAAAATGAAATTTCTAAAGGAAAAAAAAAAGCCATTTAAAATTGCTTGCGGCTTTAATGTAATGTCTGGTCCCGGTAATATGGCATAGCTACCCCATCAACACCCCCACCCCAGCCCATTACCAGCCCCTTTGGGTCTTGTATGGATATTAAGGGGAACCCCGCACACAAAATAAAAAAGGCCCTATATACTCTGAACAGCCGTATACAGGCGGTGCATACAAGACAGGGACTGTAGGTTTGTTCTTATGTAGAATCTGTTTGTAATTTTGAACAGGTACATTGTTTAAGTGTAGCTCCAGCCAAAAAATCTATTTTTAAGCTTTTTGGAAAACATAGGGAAGGGTTATCACCCCTGTAACATTTGTTTTGCTGTCTGTGCCCCTGTTCAGAACATTTCACCTCACTTTCCGTCCCAATGACAAATGTTTTTGAAAAGTGGGGTTTTTATTGAAACAAGGATTGGTGATAAAGCATCAGTAGAGAGGAGACACCTTTTTCCCATATTAACTCTTACAGGAGAGAATTTCCCTTCCTAGGGGTAGATTTCCTCTCACTTCCTGTTGTCTCCTTTCGTTTGCAAGTAGGAGTCGTTTGTAAGTTGGATGTTTGAAAGTAGGGGCCTGCCGTATATACTCTGCTGAAATTTGCCCCTTACATGTTGGTGTTGTCACAACACTGTAAGCCCTCACAGTTACTCTTGGTGGGCGCATGAATGGGCCCTGCTGTGAATTATTATATCAAGAATTGTAATTGCATGCCCCTGTTGAACAGGGGCTGAAAAATTGGGCCTTTGGTGGTGGTGGTGGTGGTGTTGACACAACACTGTAAGGCCTCACAGTTACTCTTGGTGGGCGCAGGAATGGGCCCTGCTGTGAATTATTAGATCAAGAATTGTAATTACATGCCCTTGTTAAACAGGGGCAGAAAAATTGGGCCTTAGGCACTGGTGCCACAACTATGCAACCCCTCACAGATACTGTACTTGGAGCACAGCAATGAGCCCTGTTGCAAAGTATTGCATCAAAAATTGTAATTACACGCCCCTGTTAAACAGGGGCTGAACAATTGGGCCTTAGGCACTGGTGCTGGTCCGAAGACACTGCAACCTCTCCCAGATACTCCAGTTGGAGTGCAGGAATGAGCCCTGCTGCAAAGCATTGCTTAAAAAATTGTAATTACATGCCCCTGTTAAACAGGGGCTGAAAAATTGGGCCTTAGGCACTGGTGCTGGTCCGAAGACACTGCAACCTCTCCCAGATACTCCAGTTGGAGTGCAGGAATGAGCCCTGCTGCAAAGCATTGCTTAAAAAATTTAAATTACATGCCCCTGTTAAACAGGGGCTGAAAAATTGGGCCTTAGGCACTGGTGCTGGTGCCACGACACTGCAACCTCTCCCAGATACTCTAGTTGGAGTGCAGGAATGAGCCCTGCTGCAAAGCATTGCATAATTTTTTTTAATTACATGCCCCTGTTAAACAAAAATGTTCTTCCAAGCTATCATCATCAATCGGATCATTGAGGAGGAGGAGGATAGTCAGTCAACATAACAGGACAGTCACTCAGCATCAGCATCAGTCTTGAAGGGATGTGACATTTGAAAATAAATTAGTCTGTTATATCAGCTTTAGGTGTTTGGTAGCTGGTGGTGATCCAAGACTGGTTCATCTTTATGAAGGTCAGTCGATCAACCGAGTCGGTGGACAGGCGCACCCTGTGATCCGTGACAAATCCTCCAGCAGCACTGAATGTGCGTTCTGAAAGAACGCTGGATGCAGGACAGGCCAGTAGCTCAATTGCATACTGTGCAAGCTCTGGCCAGTGGTCCATCCTCAAAACCCAGTAAGCCAGAGGATTTTCGGTGGGGAAGGTGTCCAAGTCTGACCTTGCCCCTAGGTATTCCTGCACCATGTATATCAGACGCTGGCGATGGTTGCTGGAACCGATCATACCTTGGGGCTGCGGACTAAAGAATTGTCTGAACGCAGCGGTCAGACGGCCACCTTCCCCACCGCTCCTTCTTTGACCGACCGAAGCCTCAGCAACTCGTTGTCCAGGACCAGGAGTTTGTAACCTCCCAGTCTGCTGGGAACGCGTTGCACAGACCTTTCTGCAAGGCCTTCCGGAGTTGTCTCATCCTCTGCTCCCTTTGCGATGGTAAGATAAGGTCTGCAACCTTACCCTTGTACCGTGGATAAAGGAGAGTGGCCAGCCAGTAATGGTCCCTCTCCTTGATCCGAAGAATACGAAGATCCTTCCGCAGACTTTGCAGGATCAGGGAGGCCATGCAGCGTAGGTTAGCTGAGGCATTCGGTCCGGAGTCCTCTGGGTCACTAAGGACGTCATGATCAGCAGCCACCTCCTCCCAGCCACGTACAAGTCCACGGGTTTCTTGGGACTGTAAATCATCCCTAAAAGACTGCTGCTGATAATGCTGAGTGCCAGGCTCCACCTCCATGCTGACACAATCCTCCTCCTCCTCCTCCTCTTCCTGTGCGATGGGTGGGACAGAAGGAACACTGTCTGGGTAAAGGGGGCCTTGAGAGGCAAGGAAGTCCTCCTCTTCCTGCCTCTGTTCTGCCTCAAGTGCCCTGTCCATTATTCCACGCAGCGTATGTTCCAACAGGTGGACAAGAGGTACAGTGTCACTGATGCATGCACTGTCACTGCTCACCATCCTCGTGGCCTCCTCAAATGGTGCCAGGACAGTGCATGCATCCCTGATCATGCCCCACTGGCGTGGTGAAAAAAACCTAAGCTCCCCTGACCCTTTCCTGGTGCCGTAGTCGCACAGGTACTCATTGATGGCCCTCTGCTGCGTGTGCAGCCACTGCAGCATGGCCAACGTTGAGTTCCACCTGGTGGGCATGTCACATATAAGGCGGTTCTTAGGCAGGTTCAACTGTTTTTGCAGCTCAGCCAGGCGAGCACTGGCATTATAAGATCTGCGGAAATGCACACAGACTTTCCTGGCCTGCCTCAGGACATCCTGTAGGCCCGGGTACCTGCCCAAGAACCGCTGCACCACCAGGTTAAGGACGTGAGCCACACAGGGCACATGGGTCAGTTGTCCCAGTCGGAGGGCGGAGAGGAGGTTGGTGCCATTGTCGCAAACCACCATTCCTGGCTTAAGCTGGTGTGGCGTCAACCACCTCTCGGCCTGCCCCTGCAGAGCAGACAGAACCTCTGCCCCAGTGTGGCTCCTGTCCCCCAAACACACCAGCGCAAGCACGGCATGGCATCTTTTTGCCTGTGTACTTGCGTAGCCCCTTGAACGCCTACGGAGCACCGCTGGTTCCGAGGACAAAGCACAGGAAGAGGCCATAGAGGAAGAAGAAGAGGAGGGGGTGGAGGAGAGAGGTGTGTCACAACCAGTAGTAGCATTTTGGAGGCGTGTCGGCGGAACAACCTCCAACACTACTGCACCTTGTCCTGCATCCTTCCCAGCTGCCAAAAGAGTGACCCAATGGGCCGTGAAAGAAAGGTAACGTCCCTGTCCATGCCTGCTGGACCATGAGTCAGTGGTAATATGCACCTTACCGCTGACCGCCCTGTCCAGCGAGGCCAAGACATTGCCTTCCACATGCCGGTAGAGAGGCAGAATCGCCTTCCGTGAGAAAAAGTGGCGTTTGGGAACCTGCCACTGAGGAACCGCACATTGCACAAACTCACGGAAGGGGGCCGAGTCTACCAACTGAAAAGGCAGCAGTTGAAGCGCTAGCAATTTAGCCAAGCTAGCATTCAACCTCTAGGCATGTGGATGGCTGGGAGTGAACTTCTTTCGACGGTCCAGCAGCTGGGGCAGGGAAATTTGCCTGCTAGAATCGGACGTTGGTGTACTGCTAGCAGAGTGCCCGCAAGTACTTGGCTGTGACACACCTAATTCTACACCTTCATTCCTCTCAGTGCAGGTTTCAGAGAGGACTGAAGGTATAGTGGGGTTGGAGATCCCAGCTGATGCGGTGCAAGGAGAGGTCCGCTTTGTTCTTTGGTGTGGGTCTTTAAGGTAGGCTTGCCAACGAGCTGCATGGCAGGTCAACATATGTCTGGTCAAGCATGTGGTGCCCAAGCGGCTGATGTTTTGGCCACGCGATATACGCTTGAGACATATGTTGCAAACAGCAGCTGTGCGATCTGATGCACTCGACTCAAAAAAGGCCCACACCAAAGAACTTTTTGAATAATGGGCAGAGGCAGCGCCCTGCACAGACAGAGCTCTGCGGTGTGATTCAGTCGGAGTGCTGCCCTTACGCTGGCCCCCCGAGGGAATCCTGCCTTGTTGTAGATATGCCTCCTCCTCATCCTCCTCCTCCTCCTCTCTCCTATTAGGCACCCACGTGGAGTCAGTGACCTCATCATCCCCTCCCTCGTCATCACTGGAGCCAATCTGGCAGTATGCTGCAGCTGCTGGAACATGACTGCCAGATTGGTGTCCTTCTTGAGCATCCCCTCTCTCTGCTCTCACGCTATTGCCTTCCTCTAGCTGGGTATCATCATCAGACACTTCTAAGCGCTAAGCATCCTCCTGGAGCATGTACCCAACACTGTGCTCAAACAGTTGGGGGGACTCCTCAGGAGGACATGGTCTAGGGAAGGAGTGACTGATGATGACATTGATACCAGGGAAGAGGACGCTTTGGCAGCTGCTTTGCCAGTACCCTAAGCCTGGGTGAGAGAGGATGAGGAGGATGAGGTGGGCTTAGTCATCCACTCTACCAAGTCTTCGGCATGATGCAGCTCAACACGTCCAGCTGCCGAAAAGAAGGACAAGCGTGTCCCATGGCCATGTGCTGATGACAATGCACCAAGTCCACGACCAGCACTGTTGCCCCCAGATACAGAGCCTGCTTGCCCTCTTTTATTGGCTCGTGACTGTCTGCCTCTCTTTGTTGGCCTTCCAGACATAGCAATGGCCTGCAGGGAGATGGGAAAACCAGCAATAAGGGGTAGCTTCAGGTGTATATTTTGCAGGAAGCAGACAACGCCCGCTGTAAGTGCTGCAGATGACTGCCTGTGTTACACAACAGGAAAAAACAGCAATAAGGGCTAGCTTCAGGTGTTTATTTTGCAGGAAGCACACTCCGCCCGCTGTAAGTGCTGCAAATGCCTGTTAGTGTAACACAAAAGAAAAAAAAGCTCCAGCAATAAGGGCTAGCTTCAGGTGTATAATGTGCAGGAGGCACACTCCGCCCGCTGTAAGTGCTGCAAATGCCTGTTAGTGTAACACACCAGGAAAACACAGCAATAAGGGCTAGCTTCAGGTGTATATTTAGCAGGAAGCACACTCTGCCCGCTGTAAGTGCTGCAAATGCCTGTTAGTGTAACACACCAGGAAAACACAGGAATACGGGCTAGCTTCAGGTGTATAATGTGCAGGAGGCACACTCCGCCCACTGTAAGTGCTGCAAATGCATGTTAGTGTAACACACCAGGAAAACACAGCAATACAGGCTAGCTTCAGGTGTATATTTAGCAGGAAGCACACTCCGCCCGCTGTAAGTGCTGCAAATGCCTCTTAGTGTAACACACCAGGAAAACACAGCAATACGGGCTAGCTTCAGGTGTATACTGTGCAGGAGGCTTAGCAACAATGACACTGACACTGTCCCCTGCCTATCCTTCTCTCTCCATGCACACAAGGTTTATAAAAGAATATGACACTGACGCTCTCCCTGCCTATCCTTCTCTCTACCTGCACACAAGGTTTAGCAAAGAATATGACACTGACACTGTCCCCTGCCTATCCTTCTCTCTCCCTGCACACAAGGTTTAGCAAAGAATATGACACTGACACTCTCCCTGCCTATCCTTCTCTCTCCCTGCACACAAGGTTTAGCAAAGAATATGACACTGACACTGTCCCCTGCCTATCCTTCTCTCTCCCTGCACACAAGGTTTAGCAAAGAATATGACACTGACACTCTCCCTGCCTATCCTTCTCTCCCCCTACACACAAGAATAGCACAAAGAATAGCACAATGACACTGTCCCTGCCTATCCTTCTCTTTCCCTGCACCGGAACACACTACACAAGGCCACCACGCTGGCGGCCTTTTATAGTGTGGGGCGTGTGCTAAACCCCCTGAGCTATAATTGGCCACAGGCAACCTGCCTGTGGCCAATTATGGCTCTCCTAGCTGCCGGCGCTGTGATTGGCCAAGCATGCGGGGTCACAGTGCATGTTTGGCCAATCACAGCGCCGGGATTGCACTGCGATGGCGCAGTGTATTGTGGGCCGTTCGCGTCACTTGAATTTGGCGCGAACGGCCCAAATAGTTTGATCTTCGTCGATCGATCGAACAGCCGATGTTCGAGTCGAATGTATGTTCGACTCGAACACCGAGCTCATCCCTAGTGTTCAGCCTGGAGTTTTGAGCGCTCATGTCCCTCATAGCTAACATGCGAGTATATCTGTCTTCTTCCTTCACACGTTTTTCTCTCATCTCCTTTCTTTTGCCTCTCTTGGCATACCTGGGTTATTGAAGCCCATGTTGTAACGCCGTTTTTTTTTTATTGGTTTTTGTTTTTTTCTCTCTTCTTACTGGCTTTATCTTTAATTACTGAGTCTAGTTGCTCCCTGTTCCGACATACAACGCTATGTTTATCGGTATTGGTTAGGTGCATCCTCTATACAACAAGATGGTCATACCATGTTGATGGTCACTTCTTGGGAACTTGTGTCCCCGCCTACTGGGATGCAGTGTGATCCCTGAGGGCGTCCCGGGGGTTGGGGATACAATGTTTTATCCACTTTAGGTAGGCCTCCAGCTTGTTGGGGTGGAGCATATTTATGCTCTGGGCAGTGTTGCTACGACGGTGTTATATGAGGTAACTCGCTAGATTCACTTATGTATTTGCAGGAACATATGTTTATAAGGATGCACACTCAGATCTTGAACTGTAATACCAACTTGTATGACAATGGAATTTTCTTCATTCTTCTGTTATTTTCGAAAACTTTCAATAAAAATATTTGAAACAAAAAATAAATTAAAAAAAAATGTATAAATTTGATAGAATGACCAAGTGATCACACAATATGTGAACTTTCTTCTCCTTTATTATACAAATCTGATGAATTTACAAAGTCAAATAAAGTCAATAAAAGGTAAGGTGAAACTTAAGCCTTTAGATCAGGGGTCTCAAACTGGCGGCCTCCAGCTGTTGCAAAACTACAAGTCTCATCATGCCTCTGCCTGTGGGAGTCATGCTTGTAACTGTCAGCCTTGCAATGCCTCATGGGACTTAGTTTTGCAACAGCTGGAGGGCCACCAGTTTGAGACCCCTGCTTTAGATGCATACAGTCAGGGTTTTTTTCTGGTAGATCGCCCTGGAACGCCGTTCCACCACCTTTGCCAGAGCATTAATTTCCCTCCTCTCCTCCTAATTGTATAGCCTGCGACCTGCCCTGCTGCCCACGGAGGGATCAAACATGGGGGAACCTCCACCAGAGCACTCCACCCATATCCTGTGTAGCCCCGGCTCCTCCTCCTATGTAGCCTGCTGTGCTCTGCCACTGCCCTGAGGGATCGAATAGCTGCAGCATGTCAGTGCTGTCTGGGAGATTGGTTTAGCGCTGTGTGTCACGCTATCTGATCGTGGATAGGTAGGTAGCCAGGCAGTCCTTCTCCTCACTCATGTCATGTAAACTGGACTGGTCTGGTACTTTTGTGACTGTGAGAAAAATGCTGCTAATGGGGTAGTGCTGTGGACTGGGCTGGAGGGTCTGCGGACTGGGTGGTCTGTGGACTCTGCTGGGTGGTCTGCGAACTGGGCTGGGTGGGCTGGGTGGTCTGCAGACTGGGCTGAGTGGTCTGAGGACTGGGCTGGGTGGTCTGTGGACTGTGCTGGATGGTCTGCGTACTGGGCTGGGTGGTCTGCAGACTAGGCTGGGTGGTCTGTGGGCTGGGTGGTCTGTGGACTGTGCTGGGTGGTCTCCTGACTGGGCTGGGTGGTCTGTTTGGTCTGTGAACTGGACTGGGTGATCTGTGTGGTCTGTGAACTGGGCTGGGTGGTCTGTGAACTGGGCTTGGTGGTCTCCTGACTGGGCTGGGTGGCCTGTGTGGTCTGTGAGCTAGGCTGGGTGGCCTGTAGACTGGGCTGGGCTGGGCGGTCTCTTTGCTGGACTAAGCTGGGCAGGCTCTTGGCTGGGCAGTCGCTTTGCTGGGTTAAGCAAGGTGGTCTCTTTGCTGGGCGGTCTCTTTGCTGGACTGGGCAGTCACTTTGCTGAACTAAGCTGGGCGGACTCTTTGCTGGACTAAGCTGGGCCAACTCTTGGCTGGGCGGTCTCTTTGCTGGACTAAGCTAGGTGGTCTATTTGCTGGGCTGGGCAGTCTCTTTGCTGGACTAAGCTGGGCTGTCTCTTTGCTGGACTGGGCTGGGCTGTCTCTTTGCTGGACTGGGCTGGGCTGTCTCTTTGCTGGACTGGACTGGTCTGGTCTGGGTTGTCTCTTTGCTAGACGGGGCTGCGGCTGTCTCTTTGATGCACTGGACTAGGTAGACATGTGCAGAACGAAAAAAATTGTTTTGTTTTGTTTTGTTTCAATCCGTTATTTACATAAATTTGCTTAGTTAAATTTGTTTAATTTGTTTAATTCATTTTCGGAATTTGTTTCATTTATTCGTTTTCAAAACGATATGAAAAGTTTTCAAATCAATTTTGAATAGTTTTCAAACCAATTTCGAATAGTTTTTGAATTTGAAAAGTTTTCCAATTTGAATAGTTTTCCAATTTCCCCAAAAAATAAAATAGAATATAAAATAAAGGAATATAATAGAGAAAAAAATAGTTTTTTTCTATCCTATTCCTTTATTTTCTATTCTATTTTATTCTATTTGGAAATTGGAAAACAATTTGAATTTGAAAAGTTTTCAAATTTAAAAACTATTCAAATTCAAAAACTATTTGAAAACTATTAGAAAACAATTCAAATTTTGTCTGAATTAGAATTTCATTATTTTGAGATCATTTTTGGGATACATCTGAATTTCCGAATACCAAAAATTTGTTTGAATTTTTATTTGGAACAAAAACAAACCGCAAATGTCTAGGACTAGGCTCTCTCTTTGATGTACTAAGCTGCGGCTGTCTCTTTGCTGAACTGGGGGTGGTTCTAGGGGGCGGTTCTAGGGGCGAGTAGAGGTGTGACCTAGGAGGGGGCGGGTGAGTTCCTGCACCTTTTCTCTGAAAAAAAAAAGCCCTGCATACAGTTAATAGCCATCTCACTCACTTCTTCAGTTTTTATTTAAAAATTACAGTAGGACACCAGTCCAATCTACTCCTTTTAGTCAGGTAACTAGTGAGCCTAGAACATATCTGCTTTTGAAGCTGACACACTTACTTATACCCTGTATATTCTAAACATTAGCTTTCTGTGCCCATAATGGTGCATAGCGTTCATTTATACAAAAACTTTTGTCATCTTCACTTTTGGCCTACCAATATGACTAGAAGAGTCCCTTTTTATGTTACATCTCATCTTTCCCAGTTATTAGAGCACTGCCGAAAAATGTGTTCATTTTCGTTTCATTCGTTTTTTTTGTTTATTTTTTTTTAGTTTTTTTGGTCATTTGTTATGATCGCAATTAGAAAATTTGTAAATTAGAGAATTTAAAAAAATCAGAAAATAAGAAAGAAAGTCCGAAAATATTATTAACTAACTAACTAATAATAACTAACTATTAAATTATAGGTATTGGAATTTCCTTTCAAATTTGGCTGTTAGTGAACGTAACAAATACTAATTTATCCAAAGTTACGAATTATCTGAAATAACGAATGCCACATCTAAACAAATGGAATGGAACAAATTTATGATAAATAATAATAAAAAGTTTGTATTATTATTATTATTATTATTATTATTTGTTACGTTCCATTTGTTTAGATATGGCATTCGTTATTTCGGATAATTTGTAACTTCGGATGAATTTGTATTAGTTACGTTCACTAACAGCCAAGTTTAAAAGGAAATTCAAATACCTATATTAATAGTTAGTAATAGTTAGGTTGATATTAATTAGTTATTATTTCAGATTTTCAAGGTTTTTGGAGTTTCGGAGTTTTGAATTTCCAATTTACAAATTTTCTATTGACGAATATTTGAAAAATTTGTTAAACAGGTTTTCGTTAATTTGGATATTTCCGAATTAATCAATTTGTCGAAATTCGTTAAACAATGAATTCGGAACAAAACAAATTGCACTTGTCTATAAATGAGCATGCTGTACTTGTCTATATTTTTAATTGCTATATTTACTTACCTTTCTATAGGAGATTCTGGTTATCTTTTATTTTTTTTATTGTATATTTATTTTTAGATTTTTTTTCCAAAACAAAAAAAAAATACAGAATACAGAAGTACAAAAGTTCAGAGAAAACAGAAAGTGCATTTTGAACAGTATGATTGCCATACAAATCACTCGAGTCGTACACAGACAACCAAAAAATAAACTTATAATAACATCAATATAAGAGATGATATAATTTTGCAAAACAGATCAGAGAGGGGGGGGGGAAGTAAATGGGAAGGATGGACCTGGAGACCCTCCAGATCAGCGAACAGCAAGATTCCCGGAGCGCCCAAACTGAAGGACTAGAGCACTCCAGGGCGACTAGACTAAGCATAAGAAGAAAAAGGGGGGGGGGGGGAGAACACCATGGAGGAAAGATTACAACAGTATGCATTCTATGAAAACTAGACTAACAAAAGTCACACAGATAGGCGTTGATCATGGGGGAATTACTGGCATGGCACCTGGGTTAAGTTCAGAGTGATCTGATAGGTCCCAAACTAACGAAAACTGAGGGACGGTATCATGAATCACTGCAATAAGATTTTCCATTCTACGGATCTGTTCCAAGATTTGTAAAACCTGTGAGAGTGTGGGTGGGGAGATAGATAGCCACCTCAAGGGAATAGCCCTTTTAGCCACCAGTAGGGTGAAGGTAGTTAATTTTTGAGCGTGTTTGGAGATACTCGGGAATGGCAGACCCAGAAGGTAGTGAATCGGGTCTAGGGGTAGGTTCATCTTGAGTAGACATTGTAGGTGTGCCTGGACAGAGGACCAGAATGGCTGGACAATGGGGCAGTCCCAGAATATGTGAAAGAGAGAGCAGACATCATCTTGGCACCTCCAGCAAATTCGAGGAGTCTTGGGGTCATACCTATGTAAAAACTTGGGGGTCCTGTACCAGAAAAATAAAATTTTATAAGCCATCTCTCTCTGCTCAACACACCTTGATGATTTGGAAACTGCCTCCCAGATCCTCTGCCATTGAGGGAGAGAAATAGGTCGTTGTAGGATCTGAGACTACTTCTGCATATATAAATGATGTGTATTAGTCAATGGAAGAGCATTGTGGAGAAACCTATAAATATCTGAGATGAGGTGGGTCTGGGGTGGGCCTTGTGCACGTAAAAGTTCAAATACAGTGGGTTTGTCTAGGGTCAGAGTTTGGGACTGAGGCCTCGTACACACGACCGATTTTCTCGTCGTAAAAAACACGTCGTTTTTTTCGACGAGATTCTTGTTAAGCTTGTCGATTTTCTCGTCAAGCTTTCTATGCGTACACACTGTCATTTTCCAATTTCCTCGTGGTTCTCTGCGCTCACGTCCAGCACGTACGACGGCACTATAAAGGGGAAGATCTTTTTTCTTGGCACCACCCCTTGGGCTGCTTTTGCTGATCTCGTGTTACCGCGTGTGAAGTAAAAGTTTGGGAAGAGACGATTCGCGCTTTTCAGTCTTCGTGCTTTCAGTTCGTTTTAGCGTGACGAATGTGCTATTTCCATTACGAAGGCTTGTTTTACCAGAAGATGCGCTCCCGTCTCATACTTGATTCTGAGCATGCGCGCTTTTTGAAGAGTCGTAAAAGCATACACACGAACCATTTTCTCGTCACAAAACAGGCCGACGAGAAACACGACGAGGAAATCTGGAATCCTGACGAGAAAATAGAGAGCAGGTTCTCTATTTTCTCGTCGAGATTCTCGTCAAGTTTCTCGTCGTAAAACCATACATACGAACGTTTTTCTAGACAAAAAAACTCTCGCGGCACTTTTCTTGACTGTTTTGGACGAGAAAATCGGTCGTGTGTATGAGGCCTCAGAGTGGAAATAATGTTTAAATTGGAGATATGAGTAGAAGAGATGTTTAGGGATCTGGCATTTCCGTTGCAGCTCAATGAAAGGTAATAGGGTGCGTGTGAGAGGGTGTACTATGTTTTGCGGAGCTGGAAAATTCCAGCTTGTGTCCATGGGTACATTTGGGTGTAGGATAAACTATCTGGGATATCAGGAATAAAAATCATGTTTAGTAGGGGTGGGCACGGGGCGGAGAGGGAGAATTGGCGAGAGCATCTTTTCCATATTGAGAGTGTGAATAGCATCGGATGTAAACAAAGGCTCCGAAGTTGGGTAATGGAAGTAGCTAGGGTAGACCAGATCATGGAACATGGATGTACCGAACTTGTTATACTCATTTCTATCTCCGACCACCTGCTAGAGGCCATTCTGGCGGACCAAGCAATAACCGGTTTAAGGTGGGCAGCAAGGTCCAGAGTCCCTGTGCCACCCCTGGAGCGAGGGGCCAATATTACTGACTTGGCTATACAGTATATTTTATTGTGCCAGATAAAATTTAGGAAAAGTCTCTGCGTGGCCTTGAGTCGTGACATTGGAACAGGTATTGGTAAAGTTTCAAACAAGTAGAGGAGTCTAGGTAAGATGGACATTTTAAGGACATTGATCCGACCTAAGAGAAAAATAGGATAAGCGTCGCATTGACGCAAAAGTCGGTCAATGTCACGAAAAAGGGGGGTGGGGAAATTAGCCTGATAAAGAGTGTGATATGAGGAAGTATTTGAGGGTGTGTGGGCACCAATTGTAAGGGTAATTTTGCATCCAGAAATTGAGCCACATTTTTCTAATAAACCATGAAGATTTGGGATGAAAGTATGAGGACTGGTCAGCGTCAGTAGGATGTCGTCCGCAAACAGAGAGAGTTTATACTCCCTCTGTCACAGCGAGACCCCACGGATGTCAGGGTGTGCACGGATGGCTTCGGCCAGTGGCTCCAAACAGAGTATGAAGAGCAGAGGGGACAGCGGGCACCCCTGTCTGGTGCCATTGCTCAGGGAGAATGATGGTGAAAGGAATGAAGAAAGCTTAACCTGGGAAGTGGGTCTAGAGTATAAGGCGTGCAATGCTGCCATAAAGGGGCCCTTAAAACCATATTTGGAGAGAGTGGCGAACATAAAAGGCCAGCTTAGCAGGTCAAAGGCCTTCTGTGCATCCAGGCTCAGGATTAGGGCTGGGTGTGTCATTCTGTTTAGCAGATCAATGAGGTCAATGGTGCGTCTGGTGTTATCACTAGCAAGTCGAGCAGGGAAAAATCCCACCTGATCCTTGTGTATAAGTTTAGGAATTAAAAGGGAGAGTCTGTTGGCTAATATTTTGGTAAAAATCTTCTAGTCAGAATTGAGTAAAGCTATGGGTCTATAATTGTCAGGGAGGGAGATGTCCTTGCCAGGTTTTGGGATCACTGAGATATGGGCATGGAAAAAGGGAATGGGGAACAGTGCCCTTTAGCAGGGAGGCAAAGAGGGAAAGTAAATGTATGCTCAGAATCGGCAGAAACGTTTTGTAGTAAGAGTAAGGTAGACCATCTGGGTCAGGGGATTTATGAGTTGCAAGATTCTAAAACTACATCAGCTAATTGTTCAGGAGTGACTGGGGAATTCAGGGAGGTAAGCTGGGCTGAGGAGAGTCTGGGCAGATGCAAAGATTTGAAAAAGGAGTAAAATTTGTCTTGTGAAAAGAGGTGATTTGGATCTGTGTTAAGACTGAATGACAAAAGTAAAAATAAATGAATAAAATAATTAACGGTGCTGCAAGTACTAGAATGGCTTGAATACTCAGCTAATGATAATATGTTAAAATTGGAATAGATGCGCAATCAAATGGTTATGCAAGAAAAGTGCAAATATATGTGTGGTATTTGAAAACCTGTGGTTAGGTTAATAGAAACACTAATAAAAAAAAACAATGAAAAACAAAAGCAGTGTCCATATTAAGCAGTGTCCATATTAAATCAGTTGCAAGTGCTTCACTGTGATCAAAGAGACAGATGTAAACTCTTCATCAAATGCTTCCACAGGGCAGGCGAGAAATGATAGGCATACAAAGTGGCCTCTTACCGGATCAGTTGGATCTCTATCACGGAGATCATATGAGCTCAACACAGGAGGGATCACTCAGATAGCAACAGCCGGTCACACATTCGTCCCGCTCCTCTCCTCCACTAGCAGTCTGCGGACTGCAAAAGATCTCCCTCTGGTTCCTTGTGTGGATAGGATCACTCACAGAGCGTGATGCAATGGCATGTTTAGAAGATAAAAGAAGGATGCTTCATGGTGTAGTAAGTTCTTAAAACAAGTTCCCTTTATTCAAGGTGCTGGGTAACTGATATCATAAAGCTTTTAGGCAGAAAAGTTTTCAAATTAACCTAAAAACAACCAGCCACGGCTCAAGCCAGCCAGCTGAGACATGGTGACGTCAAGTTCTATCGCTCCACTACTAACGAAACTACTATGTCCAAGGACCACGGCTTTCGCAGTCCAAGGACCACAGCTATGGAACGCTGTACCCATGGACATCCACATGGAAGAAAACCATCGGGCCTTCAGGAAAAAACTTAAGACCCACCTCTTCTGATGACACAGGACGACACTGGATGTAAAAAGCACCTTGAGGCGATTTAGTTCGCATTTGTAGCGCTATACAAGTTACTCACTCACTCACTCACTGACTCTTACTAGAGGGCAGATCAGACTGTCTTGCTACATGTAGTGTGTTTCTTCAATATACTCCTAGCAAAAAAGTAGTCATGCATCCTGTGAAACATTGCCCACCAAGGTGGTTTGTAGGATGAAGATGCTGTTGAGGGCCATATTTTAAACATGAGAGGGAGGGATAGCACAATGACCTACTGGGGCTAATTTATTAGGTTGGCTTCACATATGTGCAGCCGCAGGTTCCTGCCTGGGGTCCAGCGTGTGTCTGTTCAGAGGTTTAAGTTTTTTGCCTGAATTTGCATCTGAACTGGACCCAAACACGCACAGGATCCTTTTTCAATCCAGGCCGTGGTGGCCCAAGACATTTCTGAACCCGCTCCATTGAGAGCCAGTCACATTGCCTGTCATACGAATTGGATGCAAACTCGGTCTTAAAACTATCGCTGCTGCGCTGAAATTTTGCCAAGGCACAAATTCATGAAAACACACATCCTGGCAGTTATCAACTACACAGACATGTTGTTATTTCATTATGGCCTCTCAGTGATGAAATGCTGAGTTTAAGAACCAGAAGGGAGGGGGCGTGTCCTGGCAAGAATGGCAAAGGACTTGTATGTGGAGAGCTCCAGGCATCCTGAAGCTAATCCCCTACCATCCTCACATCTGCCTCACTGAAATCAGCTGAAACACTGCCAGCCTGCTCCCCATGTCCCCTGTAGTGTCCTAGGCCACTATTGCGGAGTAGCTCTGCCCGTGGAGTCCGGCACGCCATAGCCCTGTTACACTCACGGCCGCCGCCATCTTGAAGGCCGGTGGCCTCCCGGGGAGAACTGATCCTGGCCTATCTGGAGGTAAAGAATCTTCATCCATCCTTACCCGCCGCTTACCCACCTACCTGGCACTGTCCGGAGGCCTTTCCAACCTTCAGGGACGTCCGTAGCGGCCGCAGCCTAGTCTGGCCTAGCGCGGCCTCGTGAAGCCTGGTAACCACCACTGTTTCCTAAGCAAGCGCCCCGCAGAAGAGCTCCGCGGCTTATTGGGCCTTCCCTCGGGGACACAGGCCTCCTGTATCCATACACCCAATCGTCCCTGCCCTGGCCTAGTGTACTGCCAGAGACTACCTGTCCGAGCTGTGGTGTTCTGGGGCCTGGTATCCTCTGTCATCTGCCTTGCTGCCCCACGGTGGCCATCTTGCTACACCCAGCTTGGAACCAACACTTGCTCCTGGTCCCCCATACCAACTTGGACACTAAGCTTCCTCTACATAGACTCCGGGGCCCATCCGCCTGCCAACCTTCACCCACAGCGACCTTTAGGAGGAATACCAGCTCCAGCCTGGGGAACGGCGGCCATTTTGCTACACCCGGTGCTCTCCGTCTGACTTCCCTGCGCTAGGTAAGCCGCCCCTGTAGACCGGAGCACTCTGGCTGGTCGAATCGTGACTCCTCCCAGTAGTGGATAGTTCGTTTTCTTATTTTGGGCGCATGTGCGGCTTCTGAAGATGATGGACAAGTGAGCCCAGAGCCCTGTCCCCCGCCGCCTTCCCGGAACTCCTGTTGATCAATCTGAAGCTCTGCAAGCTACGGGAGTGACCTCCTCAGACTCCTAAAGCAGGTGCGCACCCCATGGGCAAGATTGGAGATCAAAAAAAGACCTACGCCGCAACCCTTCAGCCTACAGTCCCCTCCACCATGGACCGCTACGTACAGAGGCCCTCATCCGCGACATCGAGTAACCAGAGTGCAGCGCCAGACCCTCCGGAATGCTCTGAGCCTGTGACAGCTACTCTCTTTGATATTGTCCCCGCATCTATACAGGGGTCACCTCCCCCATTAACTGCAGACATACTTGATGCCAAACTACAATCTTTACTCCAAGCAATTACACATAACATTGCACAAGAGGTGAGAAAACTTGCTAAAGAACTAAGGGGAGAAAGAGGCCAATTAGGAGAACGCACCGACACCCTGGAATCTAAGTTCGACGAACTAGTACAATATGTTCAAGTCATTGAGAAGGACAATGCCACCATGAAGCACTCAATCACTCAGCTCCAAGCACAACAGGAGGACCTCGAAAATAGAGAGCACAGACAGAACTTGCGAATCAGAGGTATTCCTGAAGCAGTAGAAGACAGAGACCTCCGCTCTTATCTTTTAAGCCTGTTCAATGTGGTTGCCCCTAATATCCCTGACATTGACTGGCGTCTGGACAGGGCCAACAGATCCCTTGCTCCTAAACCCCTGGCTGGGGCCAACCCAAGGGATGTGTTCGTCAGATTCCACTGCTATGACAGCAAAGAAGTGCTCACTATCGCCACACGCAACCAATCTAGGCTAGATTTTAAAGGATCCAAGATCCAGATCTTCAGCAATCTCTCACCTATCATTCTAGCCAGACGAAGAAATCTACGCCCGCTGACTCTTCATCTCCAGGCCCACAAGTTCATGTATCGTTGGGGGTTCCCATTTTGCCTCTCTGCATCCCGTGACGGCATACAGTACTCTCTACGTGATCTCCATGAAAGCGACAACTTTCTGCGCAACTTAGGCCTGCCGCCTCTCCCTGACGAAGATCCTGTGCCGCTTCCGGCTACTCCTAAGCTGTCGACAGTTCCAGGCTGCATCTGGACCCCGGTGCGGCAGAAGCCATTTAAATCCAACTTCACACCACAGAGGTCTTCTATATTCCCGACCTGAAGATCCATACACATGGCTGCGGCCTTGGTTACCAACTTTATAGGGCTCTTTGATGTTCCTGTCTGGTCTACCTTTTTCCGGGTGGATCTGTTTGCACCCTTGCCCATGGGGTGCATTGCCAGTTGTTTTTATGGCACCCTGGACCAAGAATTTGTTTGTTCCCACAGTTTTTCGTTTACGGTCCAGGCCTTGATGATTCGGAAGGCGAAGGGGGACTGTCCCCTCCATTTTTGGAGGTCCTCATGCTCCCCTTCCCAGTCCCAGGTTTAGACCTGGGTTTCCTGGAGGCGCTCGGCCTTCCAGACTTCTTTTTTTTTCATATTTATACTTTTTTATTTTCCAATAGAACAAGGGAACAAATATGATCTGACAATTTATCACAACCATCATATTTAGAACCATTTACATCTCCTTTTCCTACAACCCTAGTGCATTTCCATCTCCATAGCCTTCTATCGTGTTTTCCAAATACGCAAACATACTACTTTAATTACTTCTATATTTCACTTTCTAAGACCATTTTGAATTTTTGGACTGAAGAAATAATAATTAGTGACTTCTCATTATTTCCTTTCTTTTCATTAAATTTCTTTCCCCTTTTTACCTTACCTTCCAACCCAATCCCTTCCCACACTAAACCAACCTCCCCCTTAACCCACCCACCCCCTTCCCCCCCAAAAAAACCAAAAAAAACAACCCCCACGTCGGCAGAGAGACTGGAGGGAATTAAATCCTCCAATTCCTCATCCACAAGTTTGTACTTCCCTTCATAGAAATGTATGTTTATTCTTCAGTTATCCCATCTAGTAATCTCTTCCCCTCCTCCGAGTACATACACAGATTCCAATTCCTCCATATTTGCTCGTACTGATCCTTTTTGTTTTGAGCTGAGAGCATCAAATCCTCCATAGCCCCTATCTCTCTTACTCTATATAACCATGCTCTATTAGAGGGAGGTCTAGGGTCTCTCCACTGCAAGGCAATCCTGGCTTTGGCTGCGTTAATCATATGACTCAATATTGACCTTTTATAGGTCTGAACCGGAATTTGCGAGCAGTGGAGAAGGAAGAAGGCCGGGTCATCTAATATCTGCACGTCTGTAAACTTCTGCATAATTCTCTGAATCTCTATCCAGTATTGTCTTACTTTTTTACAGGTCCAGAATAAATGTACCAATGTCCCACGTTCTTCCCCACACCTCCAACAAGTCTCTGGGTTCTCCGTCGAAAATTTATGGAGTCGTACTGGGGTATGGTACCATTGCATCAGGAGTTTATAATTAGATTCCTGGGTCCGTGTGCAGACCGAGGAATTTAAAGCTAAATAGATAATCTGTTTACGTTGAGTTTGAGTGAATATTCTCCCTAGAGCTCTTTCCCACTTATTAAGGCTCAGTAACTCAAAATCATCCGTCGGTTCATTTAATAGTCTATACATCTTGGAAACAACCCTAGCTAATGGTTCTTTGCCGTTGCAATATGACTCAAGTGGGGTTAAGTCCTGTTGAAACTTTATGGCTGGTCCTAGAGAATTCAAAAAATGGTTTACTTGGAATGCCCGACACAGCGATATCTCAAAGGGGCCTCCCTGTTGTGGCTTCTTTTTGAATACAGCAAAAAAATATTTTTTTCTCTTGATTTTTTTTGTTTTTTCTTTCAACTTTTTTTATTTTTGTGCTCATTTTTATTTCAGTTTTTTTTTTTTCCTCAGGTCCTTTTTTCCTTGACCTGCGGCTGTTACACCTCATAGACTGGTTATTTTCCTGCCACAATGCTACTGTTGTTCTAGATATTTATATGTTTTATTTACTTATTATATGTCCTTTACACCATGGAATCTCCTATTCAATATTTGTTTTGTAGCTTATCTTTTGCTTATCCACCAGGTTGACCTATTATGGCGTTAAAGTTTTTTACTTGTAATGTGAAAGGTTTAAACTCTATTCAAAAGAGATGTTTGGCTTTGAAAGAGTTTAAAGCATCCAAGGCTGATGTAATTTTGGTTCAGGAGACCCATTTCCGCCAGGGGGTACCCTTAAATTTGCTAGTAAACACTTCCCGACATCCTTCATGGCCTCTGACCCATCTGGGAAAGCAGGTGTAGCAATTTTAATTAGTCGCTTAGTTTTCATCAAAGAAGCCGGCCCACATGGACCCCGGCAGTACATATCATACATACACATACAGTAAATAATACAACTGGCAACTCTTGTGGGAAGCATAAGGTGGGATCCTCCTCCCACCTATGCCCCTCTGGTATGTGCAGACTCCCCAGGGAGGGGTAAGGTCCCCCCGGGTTCCAATATATCTACTCATCTACCTTCGGGATATATCCATCAGGGATTTGCAGATGCAAGAGTGCCCGGGTCCCGTGAACACAGCTCCCCCTTAATTTTTCCCGTTTATCTAAAAGGAAACAGAAACTAGAGACGTAGTGCCTCCTGTGAAAAGAGTTGGATAGGGCCCAACAAAAGGAAAAGGAAAATAAAAGAAAGCTAGAAGCAAGAAACGAGCGAGAAAGAAGTCAAGGGGGGACAAAGGAGGAAGAGGGGGAAGAGGGGGGGTAGGGGGGGGTCAGGAGATCAGGTACACCTGTCTCCCATCCAGGGTGACTATACTATACAGTTTTCAAGTCTCCTGTGGGTCTCTGGCACATTGAGGGCAGGGGGTGTTGGTGTAACGACACTTACGGGGTGCGGGTATTCCAGGCAGGGGCTCAGGTGGGCTGCTCAGCCCCTCTAAGGGTCTGCCCTTCGTCCGAGAATCTAAAGATGTTCCATAGCTGCCAGGTCTTAGAGTATGTCTCGCGTCTGTGCTGACTAGATAGGATCAGGTCCTCCATAAGGCTGATATCGTCAACTCTTCTTAGCCATTGTGCAATGGACGGTGGGGAGGGGGACTTCCAGCTTTGGGGTATACAAGCCCTAGCAGCGTCCAGTAGATGACGGACCACTGATTTCCTATATACCTTTGCAGGTGTGTCGTTTGCATGTAAGAGGAAGTAGGCCGGTGTCTCGGGGACGATACGGTCAGTGAATTTCTGTGTCACTCGCCTCACTCCCTCCCAATAACTCTGCAGTCGTGGGCAGGACCAGAAGATGTGCAAGAGCATCCCCTCCTCCCCCTGACATCTCCAGCAGCGGTCAGAAGTGTCTGGGAACATTTTATGTAAGAGGGAAGGGGTCCTATACCAGCTCGTGAGCAGTTTGAAATTGGTTTCTTGGGTTTTAGTGCACACTGAAGATTTATGGGTGAACTGCAGTATATGTCGTTTCATGTCGTCTGTAAATTGTCAGTCAAGGTCTCGCTCCCACCTAGTAAGGCAGGGAACCTGTAGGGGCCCCGACGGTGTCACCAACATTGCATAACACACTGACAGCGTGTGTTGGGTCCTTCCCGATGCCATGCACATCTCCTCCAATAGGGTGGGGAGATTGCTGGCATCATTGGGTGGGGGTGGGATGCTCGCGAGAAAGTGGCTTAACTGTAGAGCTCTCAGATAATCAAGGCCGTACATGCCCCTCGGGTCTGACAGCTCCTCATATGACCTCCACCTCCCTTGTGTACTAAAGTGAGATGCCTGATAAAACCCTGCCTCCCTTAGTGCGAGAAATCTCCTATCTTGTAACCCTGGGGAGAAACGAGGGTGGCCCAGAACTGGACGCAATGGGGAGACTGGCGTCGAGATTGAAGGCCGAGTCAGCAATGTCGAGCATATACCCAGGGTGGTGCCTATCAAGGGGTGTCTTTTCAGGGGTGGTGGCAGGTCTGAATGGCACCAGGGGGCTCTGTCAAGGGGCATGTCTCTCTGATCCTGTTCAATAGTCGTCCACAGCTTGGTGTCCCTATGTCTGCACCAATCCAGGAGATGACTAAGGTGAGCTGCCCTGTAGTATACACGGACATCCGGCAGTGCCAGGCCCCCATGTAGCTTTGGTAGGCATAGTACACTCCTGCTCAGGCGTGGGTGTTTCCCGGCCCATAGGAACTTGGTGAACGCAGCATGGACCTGTCTAAAATAGGACCCCGGTATAGCTATCAGGAGGGCCTGCAAGAGGTATAGGAACTTAGGCAGTATTGTCATTTTGAGGATGGCACATCGGCCCAACCATGAATGGAGACCGCTGTCCCAGCCTTCCAAAAGTCCCCTGACCGTTTTCAGTAGGGGAGGGAAATTAAGTGCAAACAGTTTGGATAGGGTCATGGGCATGGATGTCCCCAGGTACCTCAGAGCCGTGTCAGTCCATTTCAGGCTAAAGTCTTCCCTAAGTTGCTTGAGTAGGGGTTGAGCTATCCCCACGCCCATGGCCTCCGATTTGGAGAAGTTAATCTTTAGATTAGAGAGGGTTCCGTAGATCCCAAACTCTCTCAGAAGATTCGGGAGGGACATCTTGGGGTTTGTAAGGGAGAACATCAGGTCGTCAGCGTATGCCGAGACCTTATACTGCGACCCCTTCTTCTCCACCCCCAAGATGTCCGGATTTCGGCGTACGTGACAAAGGAAGGGTTCCAGGGCTACAGCGGTGACAGGGGGCAGCCCTGTCTAGTCCCATTCCGAATGGGGAACGGGTCTGACAGCACCCCATTTGCCCTCACCCTGGCCGTCGGTGACGTGTAGGCCGCGGTCACCCAATTCAGCATCCTCTCCCCCAGTCCTACGTGCCTCAGTGTAGCAAACAGGAATCCCCAGTGGACCCGGTCGAAAGCCTTTTCCGCCTCTGTACCCAGGAATACGCAGGGCGTCTTAGTTTGGGCCGTGATGTGTAGCAGATTAAGGACCTTAGTGGTGTTGTCTCTGGCCTCTCTGAACGGGACAAAGCCCACCTGATCCAAATGGATCAGGTCGGGGAGATGTGCTTGCATTCTAGAGGCCAAGATCTTGGTAAAGATCTTGAGGTCTGCGTTCAGTAGGGAGATCGGGCGGTAGCTCCCACACAGCCCCGGGTCCTTGCCCTCCTTGGGTATAACGGAGATCTGTGCCAGGAGTGTGGTGGCATGGAAAAGTGCCCCCAAGCCTATGCTGTTGAAGAGATCCACCATATGCTGGCCCAGTGAGGGCAACAGGGTCCTGTAATAGGCAGTGGTCAAGCCGTCAGGGCCTGGGGCCCTGCCCGGCTTGGTGTTCTTAAGGGCCACCTGGACTTCCGTCAACGTAATGGGTTCCTCCAGGGCAGTTCGTGTCTCCACCGGGAGTGAGAGCATGAGGGAGCGGTCTAGGTAGTCCTGTATGGTCTCCGGTGTGGGATTCGCATCTGGTAGATTGTAGAGGGAGCGGTAGAAGGCCCCAAACTCTCGCGTGATGTGTTGGGGAAGACTAGCCTTCTGCCCGTTTGTGGTCTGAATATGTGGTATGTAGGCCGCCGCCCGCTGCTCCTGCAGCGTTCTGGCCAGCAATCTACCACATTTATTGCCTGCCTCGTATGATTTCCTGCGGCAGATCTGCAAAGCCCCCTTAGCCTTAAATAGGAGGAGATCTTTCAGCTGCGACCGTACCAAGTCTAGGTCCATTCCCACCTGTCTGGATGGTGCAGCCTTGTGGGCTGCTTCAAGGTCTTGTAATTTGGCAAGGAGTAGGTCAAGCTGCGCCGTCCGCTCACGTTTTAGTCTGGAGCCATGACCAATGAGGGTCCCCCGGATCACCGCTTTGTGGGCCTCCCACACCACCCCGGGGTCACTATCTCCGGTTTTGTTTGTATTGAAATAACATTCCAATTCCCTGACCAAATCGGCCAGGACCACCGGGTCCTGTAAGAGGCTTTCATTTAGTCTCCACGGATGGCGGTGCCCGTCTTTGTGTCGTTCATTGAGTACCTAAGCCCAATTGGAGCATGGTCGGACCACGTGATAGATCCGATGTAAATCTCCCGGATCGCATGTAGTTGCCTATGGGGAATCAAGAAGTAGTCAATACGCGAGTATGACTGGTGTGGTTTTGAAAAAAAGGTGAAGTTGCGTTCCCCTGGGTGCATAAGGTGCCAGACGTCTATCAATTGGGCAGAGCTAAGCGTATTTCCAATACGCTTGCGTAAGTCTCGAGAGGTAGAGGAAGTCCCGGTTCAAGTGTCTTCCGTTGGGATCAATGGCAAGTTCAGGTCCCCACCCACTATGAGCTGTCCCACAGCGAAGCGTTGGAGCTGCTCCATGCGCTTCCTGACGAACGTGTCCTGGTGTTCATTCGGGGCATAGAGGTTCGCCAGTGTAATCTTTTTATCACCCATCATGCCTTTTAAATATAAGTAGCGGCCCTGCGCATCTGTCGCAGAGTCCATAGTCTTCCATGGGACCCTGGCCGAAATGAGGATGGACACCCCCCTAGACTTCGCGTCTGTGTACTTTGAATGGAACACCGAGGGAAAGTGTCTATTTGTCAGTATCGGTATGTTATTTTCCCGGAAGTGTGTCTCCTGGACAAATACTATATCCGCCCTCATGCGTCTCATGTCCTGTAGCAGCATCCGCCGCTTCTCGGGGGTGTTGAGTCCCTTAGCATTCAGGGACACAATGTGTATGTCACCCATTGTCTAGTAGAAATTAGGTCAGGTCAGGTATACAGAACCGGGGGGGGTAGGGAGGGAGTGAGGTAGGGGAGGGGGGACGTGGGATTTGGATAGTAAACAGTAAGGTAAAGCGAGATTTAAGAGTAGCAAAGAAAGGTAGGTGAGGATAAGCCAGAGAAAAGAGAGAGTCAGAGAGATTAGGAGGCCAGCACCAGGGGGTGCAGCAGCTAAAGAGATACTAAATTAGCCCTAAGGGCTTGGGTACTCACTGGGAAGATCCCAGAACTGGAGCACAGTCCTAAATGGGGTAGTGGACAGACAAAGCCGTGATACAAGCTCCCCGCCCTCTCCGCCCACCCCCGGCAACCTATGAACATAAGGTAAATGATAAACCGTATTAATTAAACAAGCAACATTTAACAGTGGCATATAGAAATGAACTTCCTCATACATTGAACAGTTTTAGTGCAGGATTAAGCTATTGCATTACATCAGTCAGTGCAACATCACAGAGGCCCTGAGCCTCATGTCCCTTCCCATCCATCGATCTCACCCCCTCCTCTCCTCCCCCCCATCTCCCCCACCCAGACATGAGCACCGTGTCCCAATAGCGTGCAGGGCCCGCAGGAGATCCTCAGCGCGCGACAGTCAGCGTGTGGGGCTGCTATTAGCTCCGGGCAACCGGAATGTGAAACATCAAAAATAAATCAACAATGATAAAACCAGAACAGTAAAAATTCACATCCACGGTCCATTGGTTGCCATCCCCCTCCCCCTCCCGGGGCAGAGCACCAAGTTAATCGGTCCAGAGACTGAATACATCTAGCCCTCTCCCACCCCCCATGTCCCACCACCTCAGCCGTTCGCCCTGTCTCACCCGGGCAGGCATGGTATTTCCAGTGTGTTAAGGCATCATTGGGAGTACATCCACATCCTGAATCCAGGAGGGTTACCTCACTCCGGGGGGGGGGAGTCCGAGCCGCCGCTCGCAACTGGGGGGGGGGGGCGGCCCTCTGTAGTCATCCCGCTCCGGTCTCCCGGGCAGGCAACCAGCCTCGCGGGGGCAGTCCCAGGGGTCTCACAAATATGGTCTCATCCACATCCCCAGCTATGTGTTGTCTCTCCTCTCCCCCGTGCATGGTGTCTTGTATGAACCGGGACGGGAGGAGGGGGGCGGCTGACTCCCCGCAGGGCGCCGCATGTCAATTCGTATGGGGGAAGGGAGAGTGGCCGGGGGAACCGTTCAGGTGGGATTCCACGAATAACCCAGGGCTGTCTAGCGTGCAAGTGTCAAGTTAGGGCGGCCCAGGGCCTACTCACGCGGTTCTCCTCTGGATACCGACCTTCTTCTTCGCCTACCCCTCTGCCGGCGGGGCAGCAGCGGGCCTTGTTGGGCGGCTGGTCCCGATCTGCCCATCTGACGTGGAAGTATCTGGAGCCAGTCCGGGACCTGGACCGGTGTCGCCTCCAGGAACCGGAATAAGGCAGGCAGGTCAGCTGCGGTCTGGAGCGTGAATGTTCCGGATTCTCTACGGAAGGTCACCGAGAACGGGTATCCCCACCTGTAGGAAACGTCCTTCTGTTTTGCTATATCCAGGACAGGTCTAAGCAGGGCCCTCCTCCGTAGAGTCGCTCTCGAGAGGTCCGGTAATATCCGGATCCGCGCGTCTCCCTTCT
Source organism: Rana muscosa (assembly GCA_029206835.1). Classification (NCBI taxonomy): domain Eukaryota; kingdom Metazoa; phylum Chordata; class Amphibia; order Anura; family Ranidae; genus Rana; species Rana muscosa. The sequence continues at coordinate 417,189,134 of CM055117.1, forward strand.
CGACGTCGCCATGATCCCAAGACGCCCGCAGGATCGCCTCCTTCTGCGCGTATCTGTGCAGTCTGCAAATCACGTCCCGAGGCCTGTCCGGATCCACATATTTAGGTCCTAGGGCCCTGTGCGCCCTGTCCAAGATGACATCCGCCGCAGGGTCCTCCAGCACCGTCCGGAACACTTCCGTTACCACAGCTCCGACATCTTCCAGGGACTCCGGGACGCCTCTTAGCCGTAAGTTGTTGTGTCGGCTGCGGTCCTCGATGTCCTCTAAGTGCAGCTGGAGGGCGATCGCAGTGTCCTGGTGCTGGTCTCTTGACCTCTCTAAATCGGAGACCCTGCTTTCGAGGGAGGATAGGGAATTTTCACCCGCTCCCACTCTGTCCACCAGGGTAGATACCTCTCCCCTCACTTCCTGAATGTCTCTGCGATGTGTTTCCTCTAGTCGGAGGATCAAGGCCTCTATGGCTGTCTGGATTGTGAGGGCCTGCAGCATCTCACGGATGTCTTGATCCAGGCCTGCCGCCTCCGGCCTATGCGGGGAGGACATCCCGGCCCTCTGGGAGTCAGCAAACAAATCCTGGGAACAGTCAGGTACCGCGGGGGGCTCCGGTCCCGGAGCCTCAGTGTCCAGTGCTTGTGTCTTTCACAGTATTCCACATGTAGTGCCACGTGCTGCTGCAGCTTTCGTCCCAGAGGAGGCTTCTTTGGCGGTGAAATACCGGTGTATATCACCCGAAAACTTGCCTGCTGGGGACCCCTTTGTCGCTGCTCGAGGCCTGTGTTTTTTGAGCGAACTCATGCCGGTCTACTATCTAGGGGTTGCCGGGGAATAGGGGATCAGGCCCGGAGCTCAAAGGAAACACAACCTCACACCGCCATGTCCAGGCCACGCCTCCCAAGGCAGATTTATTATCCCGAACTGCTCGTTCCTCACCCATTCCCTTACTATAGTTAATGTTTATGCTCCTAACTCTGGTCAGGTCCAGTTCCTCACTAACATGTTTGATACCCTAGACAAATTTTCTCAACCTTTCCTGGTGATGGGTAGAGACTTCAATATGACCATGTCACCCAGCAAAGATAGACATGTATTATTCCCATCTGCAACTTCATCTCCGTCTGACCGCCTCTCCAAATCCTTCCGCAAACTCATTAGAGCTAAAAATCTCCTGGACATTTGTAGGATTAAACACCCCACGCACAGACAATACACCTTTTACTCACACCACCACAAACTTTACTCTAGATTAGATAATTTCTTTATCTCTTCACCCCTCCTGACGTCCACGGTCTCCTACAAAAATAACCCCATAACCTGGTCAGACCACTCTTCTGTACAACTAGATATTGCCCTCTTTTCCGCCTCTCCCAGAACTTGTCATTGGCGCCTTAATGGGACCTTTCTCCGTATCCCTGAAACTAGAGACCCTTTGTCCAATAGCCTAGTTGAATACTTCCAACTTAATGAGAATACGGTCTTGGGACTCTCCACCCTGTGGGAAGCCCATAAAGCCGTCTTCCGGGGACACTGTATAGCTACTGGTTCTCACCTGAAAAAAGACGCAGCATTTCAACCCTCCTCTATCCTGTCCAAACTCTGTACAGCTGAGAAACTTTTGCTGTCTTCCCCCACGGTAGCTGCACTCTCCCCTGAACACCTTACGTCTCTAAACTCTGCAATCACCCCTGAGGAATTAGCTGGGGTGGTCAAAAACCTCCCTACTAAAAAGTCTCCTGGCCCAGATGGCCTGCCTTACTCATATTATAAAAACTTTTTGCCGATTTTAAGCCCACACTTGCTTTCTCTTTATACCTCCTTAATTCAAGGTACTGTACCCCACCCTCACTTCCTTCATGCACATATTTCCGTAATCCCCAAACCTGGTAAAGATCCCTCCCTCCCTGACAATTATAGGCCCATTGCTTTACTTAACTCTGATTACAAGATATTTACAAAGATTTTAGCGAACTGACTCTCCCAACTAATACCTAGACTCGTGCATAAAGACTAGGGATGAGCTTGGAGTTCGAGTCGAACTCATGTTCGACTCGAACATTGCCTGTTCGCCCGTTCGCCGAACAGCGAACAAATTGGGGTGTTCGCGGCAAATTCGAAAAATCTATGGGAGAAATCTAAAGTGTTAATTATAAAGGCTAATATGCAAGTTATTGTCCTAAAAAGTGTTTGGGGACCGGGGTCCTGCCCCAGGGGACATGTATCAATGCAAAAAGAAGTTTTAAAAACGGCCGTTTTTTCGGGAGCAGTGATTTTAATAATGCTTAAAATGAAAAAATAAAAGTGAAATATTCCTTTAAATTTCGTACCTGGGGGGTGTGTATGATATGCATGTGAAGTGGCGCATGTTTCCCGTGCTTAGAACTGTCCCTGCAAAAAATGTCATTTTTGAAAGAAAAAAAGTCTTTTAAAACCGACTCGCGGCTATTAATGAATTGTCGGCTCCCGGCAATACATACAAAAGTCATTGATAAAAAAAAAAAAAAAAAGCGTGGGGGTTCCCCAGAATTCAATTACCAGGCCCTTCAGGTCTGGAATGGATATTAAGGGGAACCCCGCCGCAAATTTAAAAAAAATTGACGTGGGGTTCCCCCAAATATCCATTCCAGGCCCTTCAGATCTGGCATGGATTTTAAGGGGAACTCCACCCCAAATTTAAAAAGAAAATGGCGTGGAGTCCCCCTAAAAATCCATACCAGACCCCTTATCCGAGCACGCAACCTGGCCGGCCGCAGGGGAAAAGGGGGGGACGAGAGAGCGGCCCCCCCTCCCTCCTGAACCGTACCAAGCCACATGCCCTCAACATGGGGAGGATGTCCCCATGTTGATGGGGACAAGGGCCTCATCCCCACAACCCTTGCCCGGTGGTTGTGGGGGTCTGCGGGCGGGGGGCTTATCGGAATCTGGAAGACCCCTTTAACAAAGGGGACCCCCAGATCCCGGCCCCCCCTATGTGAATTGGTAAGGGGTACGTTGTACCCCTACCATTTCACGAAGAAAGCGTAAAAAAATGTTTAAAAAAACACACAAACACCTTGAAAAAGTCCTTTATTTAAAAAAAAAAAAAAAAAACATTCCAGCGGTGAAATCCAGTGTCCCGCGGCGATCCCGATGTCCAGCGCTGTCCTTCATTGGTTGTGCCTGAGCGGACCTGATGGGGAACTCCCTCTCAGTATTTTAAATGTATAGACCCGCCCCTTCTAAAGTTCCCCATCAGGTCCGCTCCCTCGGTATGTCGGACCCGCCTACGTCATTGGCTTGAGCGGGGAACTTCCTTCACTGTGTAATTTAAATTTACATAGTGAAGGAAGTTCCCCGCTCAAGCCAATGACGTAGGCGGGTCTGACATACCGAGGGGGCGGACCTGATGGGGGACTGCTCTCACTTTGGTAATACATGTATAGACCCGCCCCTTCTCATGTTCCGTATCTGGTCCGCTGAGCGGACCTGATGGGGAACTTTAGAAGGGGCGGGTCTATACATTTAAAATACTGAGAGGGAGTTCCCCATCAGGTCCGCTCAGGCACAACCAATGAAGGACAGCGCTGGACATCGGGATCGCCGCGGGACACTGGATTTCACCGCTGGAATGTTTTTTTTTTTTTTAAATAAAGGACTTTTTCAAGGTGTTTGTGTGTTTTTTTAAACATTCTTTTACGCTTTCTTCGTGAAATGGTAGGGGTACAATGTACCCCTTACCAATTCACATAGGGGGGGGCCGGGATCTGGGGGTCCCCTTTGTTAAAGGGGTCTTCCAGATTCCGATAAGCCCCCCGCCCGCAGACCCCCACAACCACTGGGCAAGGGTTGTGGGGATGAGGCCCTTGTCCCCATCAACATGGGGACATCCTCCCCATGTTGAGGGCATGTGGCCTGGTACAGTTCAGGAGGGAGGGGGGGCCGCTCTCTCGTCCCCCCCTTTTCCCCTGCGGCCGGCCAGGTTGCGTGCTCGGATAAGGGGTCTGGTATGGATTTTTAGGGGGACTCCACGCCATTTTTTTTTTTATTTGGGGTGGAGTTCCCCTTAAAATCCATGCCAGATCTGAAGGGCCTGGAATGGATATTTGGGGGAACCCCACGTCAATTTTTTTTTTTAATTTGCGGCAGGGTTCCCCTTAATATCCATTCCAGACCTGAAGGGCCTGGTAATTGAATTCTGGGGAACACCCACGCTTTTTTTTTTTTTTTTTTATCAATGACTTTTGTATGTATTGCCGGGAGCCGACAATTCATTAATAGCCGCGAGTCAGTTTTAAATGCATTTTTTTCTTTCAAAAATGACATTTTTTGCAGGGACAGTTCTAAGCACGGGAAACATGCGCCACTTCACATGCATATCATACACACCCCCCAGGTACGAAATTTAAAGGAATATTTCACTTTTATTTTTTCATTTTAAGCATTATTAAAATCACTGCTCCCAAAAAAACGTCCGTTTTTAAAACTTCTTTTTGCATTGATACATGTCCCCTGGGGCAGGACCCGGGTCCCCAAACACTTTTTAGGACAATAACTTGCATATTAGCCTTTATAATTAACACTTTAGATTTCGAACGTTCGAGTCCATTGTATTTAATAGGGTTCTAAAGTTTACACGAACATTTTGTCTGTTCGCAGGTTCTGGTGCGAACCGAACAGGGGGGTGTTCGGCTCATCCCTGATAAAGACCAAGTTGGCTTTGTAACTGCCAGACATGCCGGCGATAACACGAGACGCACCATAGACCTCATAGACCTATTGCACAAAATGACCCGCCCAGCTCTGATATTGAGCCTTGACGCTCAGAAAGCCTTTGATAGGCTCAGTTGGCCCTTTATGTTTGCCACACTTTCCAGGTATGGTTTCAACGGCCCCTTTATGGCAGCACTGCATGCTCTATACTCCCGGCCCTCTTCCCAAGTCCAGCTGTCTTCCTATTTATCCCCCTCCTTTTCCTTGAGTAATGGAACCAGACAGGGATGTCTGTTATCCCCTTTACTTTTTATCCTTTGTCTGGAACCCCTAGCTGCAGCCATCCGCATCCACCCTGATATCCGTGGGGTTTCCCTGCATCATAAGGAGTATAAACTATCACTGTTTGCGGATGATATTCTACTCACTCTGACCAGACCCCACACCTCTCTCCCAAATTTACATGCCTTGCTCAAAGAATTTAGCTTCCTTTTGGGGTATAAAATCAACACAAGCAAAACAGAGGCCTTACCAATACTCATCCCTCCTTCAGATCTTGTTACCCTACAGCAAAATTATTCCTATCACTGGTGCTCAAAATCTCTTAAATACTTAGGGATACATCTCACCCCTTCATACTCAACACTCAGGCCAACTTCCCCCCACTGTTCCGCGACATTGACCAACTCCTGTGACAATGGGACTCTTATCCCATCTCTCTCTTGGGTCGCATCAATGTCCTGAAGATGTCTATTCTACCGAGACTCCTTTACCTATTTGAGACTTTACCGATTCCTGTCCCTATGTCACAGCTCAAAGGCACTCAGAGATCATTCCTTAACTTTATTTGGCATTACAAGGCCCACCGAATAGCCAGTTCGGTGGTGTTGGCCCCTAGGTCCAAAGGCGGGTTGGGTGCCCCAGACCTTATTAAATATTTCTTTGCCACCCACCTCAAATCGGTTATCACTTGGTCTTCTAGAATGGCATCCAGCATCTGGTCGGAGATTGAAATGAGTATCACCAGACCTGTCCACCCCTGCTCTATGATTTGGACAGACCTAGAGACCTGGCCTTTGCTTGCACCCAATGTTATTCATCCTCTCTATATGGAAGAAGTGCTCGCACCAATTCTCCCTCTCTTCCACATGTCCGCCCCTATTGAATGTATTATTCAATCCTGATGTCCCGGATAGTCTTTCTTATACCCGAATGCTCCCGTGGACACAAGCTGGAATTTTCCAGCTCAGACACCTTGTGCATCCACTAACCCGCACGCTTTTACCTTTTAACGAACTACAGCGTAAATATCAGATTCATAAACATTTATTTTACTCTTATCTCCAGTTCAAACACTATATTTCCTCTAAATCCCCTACTTTAACCTTAGATAAACCTACCTCATTTGAACTATTATGTGTTCAAGGCCCATACCAAACCCATCTTATTTCAGATATCTATAGATACCTACATGAAGCTTCCCCACTCACCGACACATACCACTCTTACATGCAGAAATTGTCCCAGATCACTAAGCGACCTATCCAACTCCCTCAATGGCAGAAGATTAAGGAGACTACTTCCAAGTTTTCAAGGTGAGTGGAGCAGAGGGAGACGTCCTATAAGATACTATTTTTTTGGTATAGAACTCCCGGAGATCTTACATAGATACGACCCCAAAGCTTCCCGGGTGTGTTGGAGGTGTCGGGATGACGTTGGCTCCCATTTCCACATTTTCTGGGAATGTCCCATGATTCAACCTTTCTGGATCTCCATCCAAACCCATTTACAGGAACTTTTTGACACTACTCTCCCTCTAGACCCGATCCAGTATCTTTTAGGCTTGCCGTTCCCTGGTGTCCCCAGACGCACCCAAAAGTTAACTGCCTTTTTTCTCTTGGCAGCAAAAAGGGCTATACCTCTGAGATGGTTGTCCCCTTCCCCACCCACCCTTGCACAGGTTCTGCAAATATTGGAACAAATTCGCAGGATGGAACACCTGACTGCGACAGTCCATGATACACTTCCTCAATTTTCCCAAATTTGGGACTTATGGGACCAGTCGAAACTTAATCCAGGTGCCATTTTACCATCCCCCCCCCCACAGTAGTACAGTACAGTCTTAAACATATGTCCTAAATTTTATGTCTCCTAAGTCCTGTTAGCCTGTTCTTCTTGTGATTCCATGGTGCTCCCTCCCTTTCCTCCCACTCTCCCTCCCTCCTAGGTGGACTCCCCTCGGGGCGTCCTAGTCCCTCAGTTTAGGCGCCCTGGGACCCCCACTGACACTGGATACAGAGGGCAACATTTCCTTCTATGTGAAATATTGTTTTGTTGGTGCCGCCCGCCCCTAGATCCCCCCTCCCCATTCCCCCCCCTACCCTTCCTGGTCTATACAGTCCACTTGTTATGCTTTTGTGAATTTGGTAACATTGTAGCGTTAAATCTATGGTTTTAACATCTGTTATATGCCTTTTCAATTGTCATTCTTATAAGCCGTACTGTATGCCTGGCATTTCTTTTCTGTTTGTATTTTTGAGAAAATTTAATAAAGATACAATTTATAAAAAAAAAGAAGGGAATGTACACAAGGCATGTGAACACCTTCTCTGGGATGGAGCACCGATTTGAAATAGACATTTTATGAGCTCATTCGAAGTGCTCACAGCTATTGCTGCATAGGATATGGAGCAGGGCAATCATGCTGCCCCCCACCCCCTGTTTACAATAATAAGGGTTACCTTGGCAGAGGAGCATCTAAGCCTCAATCCCATATAGAACCATGTGGAGGAAATTCATCACCACATCCTGTCCACCAAAAAGGATGTGGAAATTTGTGGAGAAGTCGTAGATTCTCAAAGACTCAAAGATTTTGAAAAAAAAGGGAGCACACAAAATGTCTGCAACACCACCTAAAAGTACTGTAAAAGAAAGAAGCAATTCTAACAATTTTACAGAAGGAATTAAATTGAAAACACACACAGACGCTTCAAAAAGTCCTTTAACCACTTCTGAACCAAGCCTATTTTTGACACTTGTTGTTTACAAGTTAAAATCTGTATTTTTTGCTAGAAAATTACTTAGAACCCCCAAACATTATATATATATATATGTAGCGCTACCCCCAGTTAAGAGAGCCGCTGGTTTGTTTTCTCGGACCCTGTATACAGCACCGCCAACCCCCGGCAATCTGACTCGACCCACTCTGGCACAGTTAGTCTAGGGATAGCTTCCTATCACTCTCAGGTGTATGATACTTAACAGTTCCTAAATAGACAAACAACACTCTGAGGCAGGAATATGAATAAGTAATAGCTTTACTATAAAATGGTGGCATAAAAACATGACATGCAACACTTACATGGGTCTGCAGAAACCCTGTATCAACCAATGCTACAGAGGCAGCACTATAATATGGCGCTGCGCAGTATCCACCACGCGGAGCTATTATGACGTGCGCGCCCTAAGACACAGCAACACAAACTTTATAACTTTCCCCACCTATGTCAGGCCTGACAGTGTATGAAATAGTCCCCTTTCCCTAAGGGAGTAAGATTTTCTTCACCGGCCAGCTTTCGTTGGTGCACTTGAAGAAATGAACCAATTGTAATCCAAAAAGGTGGTAACTCGTAGCAACAGTATGCAAACAGGGGGGTAGACACTTCAACTCTGTCCCAACTACCGGACCCCCAAAGAACACTGACGATCCAGGATCCACCCAGGCTCCACAGGATGGTGGAAGGCTCTTCAGACTTCAGGTAAGGCCTATGGCTTCAGGCCTTACCCCGCAGCAGATCCGCGCAGGATGACTGGTTGCTTGAAGCGTGGCGTCCAAAGAGGCCGAGCTCCGCCTCGCCTCTTCCTTAAGTAGACCCTCCCATGAGTCTCTGCGGTGGAAACTTTTCACCCTGAGTGCCAACGGGGTTCTGGGTAACGTAGTCTCTCTCTCTTCTGCTTTTACTTGTATTAAAGTCTCTTCTCTCTTTCCTTCCGAGTCACCTCTCACCCGGAAGGTCCTGTCTCTCTGTATTAAAGGGGAAGACCCCGCTACACACTCCCCCCACTTAAACTCTTTGGTCCCCAAAGACATCTAACATTTCTAGATCTGCAAAACATTCTAGCTTCAATGCGATTGCATAGGATTGACAGAGGAGCCTCCCACCAATCATCATATGATGGGGAGCTGTCCTGTCCACAGGTCACTTCAGTGGGGGTGACCTGTCTAACTGTGCCAGGAAGTGAGCTGGGGTTGCCCTCCACCAAATCTGTGGTGAGAAGGTCAGGCTCTCTTGGCAACCCTTGAGGGGTGAAGATAACTTCTTCGGTGCTCTCTCCCATCACTTCACAAGTCGATCTCTTGAGAGGATACTTAACTCTTCGCTTTTTCTGTTCCACTGGCTCAGACATGGTAGGTTCACTAGCCTCTTTGAGTACTTCTGCCTCCTGCAGATTGGTTTCTTCCTCTACTGCTATGGATCCTTCCTCTGGCGGTGAGGGTAAGGGATCACATCTGGGGACAACAGGGGCTAAAAGCCGTTTCACCAGATTGGTATTGTTCCCAATGATGAGAGAGCTTCTTGAGGGCCCTGGCATCCAGGGACAGACAATGGCCAGTGTCTCAAAGTCCTGGGGCTCCCCAGCCCTCAATGGATCACACGACAACTTGATCCGCACACATCCATCACAAGAGTACTCATCTGCTTGGATACCCTGAACCTTGGTGTCTCCCATCTCTTCCGGGGGCAGGTATGATAGGTACTTCTTGTAAAAGTCTCTGGTCATTAGGGTAACCTGAGCACCTGTATCAAGGATGGCTCTGGTGTAGATCCCTTCGATCAGAACAGACACTACAGGCAGAGGACCTACCAATTGGGTAGCAGTCCTTTTGGAAACACCTGTAACAGCAGGCTGGCATACTTGAACTTGTGCTCTCTTCAGCTTCCGGCGCTGGGAATGCCGTTTCTGGCGTTGTTTGGAAGGCTGATAGGCGTTGTTCACTGAGACAGCATAAACTGCAGGTGTCCCCCACCGTTCCCTCGCAGGTTCAGGGAAAGTTATTTTTGAAGGCCCGGATCTTCTCTCCATTCTTGGATTTGGACATTCTCGCTGGTAGTGGCCTACACCTCCACAGTTTAGACAGATGCCTTGCTTCGTGGGCTTTTGGGCGGACAATCCAGTACTTTCCGCCATCAATTTGTTCTTTATCTCCATTATTTTGGACATCTGAGTCTTCAGAACCCCAAACTCTGAATCTCTGTCGGTTGTGCTTGCCACCAGCACACTGAGTTCCCGAGTGTCTGATGGGACATCTATCTGCTGTACTTTGGCACTTGTGGTGCTAGGAAGTTGAAGTTTCCTCTGCTTTTGGTCCCTCTCAATCTCCATCTTATCTGCTTCATTCACTTTCTCAATGAGGACCTCATCCGGAGTTGAGGGGTCTTCCAAATACTGCTTCAGTTGTAGCTTGATGTAGTCACTCCTCAATCCCGTAGTCACAGATCTCAGGAATTTCTTTTGGACTAGCTCGGTTCCAAAATGCTCCCCAGTTCCTTCTTCCTTGGATGTGGACAACAGGCGGTCCTTGAGCTCAATGGCTTGGAATAGGAAGTTCTGAGGAGTCTCTCTACTATCCTGGGTTATGTTTATCAGTCGATGAAATAACTCAACGGCATCTTCCTCCTCATAGTAGCTTTTCAGTATCCTCTTTAGCTGGTTCAATCCACTCTTCCTCTCCAACATGCCCCTAATACTTGAACCTGGGCTGATGGCATGGATTACGGCTTCTCTAATGTCAGAGTCCTGATACCCTTTCTGTAGCCCCAACTCTATTTGGTGTAGGAGGCTGGTGTACGACAGTTTGTCCTTCTGCCCTCTTTCTCCTATCTGGCCGTCAATGCGGAAATCCTTCCGGATGGTTACTTCCTGCAGGCGGCCCTGAGCTCGTTTCTTCAGTACCTTCCCAGATTTGGGCGTTATCTGACCATCTTTCTGATCCTCAGAAGCGATACATAACTCATTAATGCGTTCGGCTATCATACTGGAAGTCTCCTGAAACCTCTCTTGTATGTCACGGTACTGTCGTTTCAGATCAACCAGCTGTTGTTCTGCCTGCGATTTAACAGCAGCCCCTGCTTTCCTGTCCAAGGGTTCTAACTGCTTCTGACTGGGATGTGTCAGGTGGAACTCAGTCTTTTCGGACAATTTTATACTGGCACCGTGGAAGTTTTCAGGGACACCCTGTCCCCACTCTATCAGTGCATAGGTGCAGTTGGTCCTTGGGTCTGGTCTCACTGCGACCACGTAAGCCTTTCTATCCGGGGACAATGTTTGTACCACCTCTTTAATTCGTTTCTCTCTCCAGTCACTCCCTGGAAGTTCAATGGCCACGCTCGCTTCTGAGCGTGTCCCTTCTGCTTTGCACCATTGGACTACTTTGATGGGGTCCATGGTAGCACTTGTTGGCGGGTTATTTGCTGCAACAGGATCCCGGACGAGCCCCCCCCCAGTTAAGAGAGCCGCTGGTTTGTTTTCTCGGGCCCTGTATACAGCACCGCCAACCCCCGGAAATCTGACTCGACCCACTCTGGCACAGTTAGTCTAGGGATATCTTCCTATCACTCTCAGGTGTATGATACTTAACAGTTCCTAAATAGACAAACAACACTCTGAGGCAGGAATATGAATAAGTAATAGCTTTACTATAAAATGGTGGCATAAAAACATGACATGCAACACTTACATGGGTCTGCAGAAACCCTGTATCAACCAATGCTACAGAGGCAGCACTATAATATGGCGCTGCACAGTATCCACCACGCGGAGCTATTATGGCGCGCGCCCTAAGACACAGCAACACAAACTTTATAACTTTCCCCACCTATGTCAGGCCTGACAGTGTATGAAATAGTCCCCTTTCCCTAAGGGAGTAAGATTTTCTTCACCGGCCAGCTTTCGTTGGTGCCCTTGAAGAAATGAAACAATTGTAATCCAAAAAGGTGGTAACTCGTAGCAACAGTATGCAAACAGGGGGGGTAGGCACTTCAACTCTGTCCCAACTACCGGACCCCCAAAGAACACTGGTGAGCGAACAGTGGGCCTAGGCAATCTACAGGCCTGAATACAGCTCAGTCTATGGATATGGGCAGGTGCCCGCTCACCGCTCCAGGCGCGATCCCAGCCTGGGTCTTCCACCGCGTGTATCTGTCGCACACGGCGTCTGCAACCGATCGGGTCCCCGATCCAACTGGAGTCCCACACCGGCGATCCAGGATCCACCCAGGCTCCGCAGGATGGTGGAAGGCTCTTCAGACTTCAGGTAAGGCCTAAGGCTTCAGGCCTTACCCCGCAGCAGATCCGCGCAGGATGACTGGTTGCTTGAAGCGCGGCGTCCAAAGAGGCCGAGCTCCGCCTCGCCTCTTCCTTAAGTAGACCCTCCCATGAGTCTCTGCGGTGGAAACTTTTCACCCTGAGTGCCAACGGGGTTCTGGGTAACGTAGTCTCCTTCTCTTCTGCTTTTACTTGCAGTAAAGTCTCTTCTCTCTTTCCTCCCGAGTCACCTCTCACCCGGAAGGTCCTGTCTCTCTGTATTAAAGGGGAAGACCCCGCTACATATATATATATATATATATATATATATATATATATATATATATTTTATGTCATGCAGTATCTGTGCAGCGGTCTTTCAAACGCAATTCTTGGGGAAAAAATACACTTCACTGAATAAAAATAAACTAAATAATAAAGTTAGCCCAATTTTTTGTATATTGTGAAAGATGATATTATGCAGAGTAAATAGATACCCAACATGTTATGGTTTAAAATTGCGTACACTTGTGGAATGGTGACAAACTACGGTACTTAAAACTCTCCATAGGCGATTTAGAGTTACAGAGGTGGTATTTTGATAAAATTATCGCTCTCGCTTTGACTATTGCAGCGATACCTCACATGTGTGATTTAAACACCATTTTCTTTGGTGCGCTAGCGCGCGAGAATGGGGGCACTTTAAAATTTGTTAATTTTTTTGCTTATTTTATTTTTTTACACACGTGGGCGGAGTGACACGCTGACATCACCAATACCCTAGAGTCCAGATGGAGCGACGCACTGACATTACCAATACCCTAGAGTGGGCTGAGCTACGCACTGACATCACCGATACTCTAGAGTACCGGAAGGATGGGTTGTTGGATGTGTGCAGGCCGATGCTCCATGCATAAGGCAAATTTCTTTCCACATTGCTGTAAGTGCAATTTATTGTATCCAATAATAAAGATTTTAAGGATTTTACACCATGTGGATATCTTTTATATTTTTGGCGAACACTGTTACAATCATGCGGTGTTAAGGAGTTCGCTAAAGGCAAGAAAGCCCCAGGAACCATCAAAGGCCTTGACTGGGCTATAGCCATAAGTGCAAACAACTTCTTGTAGTGAGAGGTTATTTGGAGTTGATAAGCAGTTATTTCTGCCTTTGATGGTGGCATTGAGGCACAGATATCTTTTAGTGCTGGATGATGGAGATGCACATCAAGAGTATCATTATAACACTTGGGAAAAAGATTTATCGTCACATCATTTGTGGACATTGTTTTTTGTTTGTTTTTATGTTTTTTTTATATATTAACGCAACTCTATACATTTACCAATTTTTGAACTGTACATATGTCTTGCAGGAGAGTTGCTGCTTGCAGTGTTTATGTTATTGATTTTAGTGCAGTTTTTACACTAGTTCTCTCAGTATTTTTTTACACTGTCTTTTTTTACACTGTGTCACTGATCACTTTTATTGCTGTCACAAGGAATGTTAACATCCCTTGTGACAGTAATAGGCAGTGACAGGTACTCTTTATTAGGGATCTGGGGTCTGGGGGATTTAAAATTGGCGCCATTGGCAGTCGAGTAAACTGGAATTGACGTTGCGATGCCGCTTCCGGGTTACTACATCAAATGCCCGATTGAAGCCGATTCCGGTTTTGTTCAGGACTCCGGCCAGCGGATGGGACCGGAGACCCGGGAAGAGCGGCGGTGAGAGGAGGTGTCCCCTCCCGCTGCTCTTGATAATGTCTGGGTGGCTGCTAAGCCGCATTGGTTGTTTTTCTCAGAAAGCCAACCGCCAGCTCTAAAAATGATACTGGATTGAAGCTGCAGGCTTGACTCCGGTACAACCACTTCCTCAAAGCGACGTACAGGTACGCAGTTTTGCAGAAAGTGGTTAAAATAACCAGAAATGTAATGTCCCACATTGAAAGGTTACATCTATCATGATGTTATGCTGCATGACAATTTGTAGCTGTCAAATTAACTGATATATGAGCTTTTTCTGGCACTACATAAATATGAACATTGTGGGGTTGATTTACAAAGCCCCTGTTCACACTGTTGCGACTTGTCATGCAATTTGGCAGTTTTAAATCGCATGACATGTCACACCCTATTGTCTGCATTGGAAGCGGTCAAATTGGTGTGACTAGTTCCTACACAATTTTTTGAAAGTTCAGGTGCGACTTGCATAGACATCTGTGCATGATGTCACACAGATGTCTTTGAAGTCACACCTGAAGTAGCACCTGCTAGTTGCTAATCAGTTCAAAGAACAGTCACATGACAGGGAAGAGTCATTTGACAAAGACCACCAGTCATGCATGGTGTTTTTTTCAACAAAGCTCTAAAAGTTGATGTAAACACCAGTCACTTTTCAATAGCTAAATAAAGCATGAAAGACACACCAAAATAAGCTAATATTGATCTGCAAAACTCAGAAAACACAGCTACATGGTAAGATATTTACTAAACATTTACACTGTACTAGCATGGCACTTGCACATTTAGGAGGCATTTTTTTAACCACTTGCAGTTCTGTGGGTGAGAGTGTTATTTGACAAGTCTTTTTTTGCTACTTGGCATAAGTGCGCTACATCTTTATTGACTCAACCCTACTGTGGCCACTGCGTTGTAAATATGCGGATTATAAAGTGTACAGCAGAATGATCTGTTTAATCTCACATCATCATTGTTCACATTTTATGAGGGGTATGTAATGGACAAATACAGTAGCTCACCAATACAGATTACACAAAAATTTAAGTTAAAAAATTTAACATATTTGATGCCGAAAGTTGCCCATACTTTATTTCGCTAAATTAGTTTATTTGAGTAAACATGTGCATACATGTGGAAATCAATCCTGATGGGCAATTTCTGTGCCCCAGATTATTCTTTCCCTACACATGGTAATTTTGACAAAATTGCCAGAGTATAAACCAGTGGCATATTAATTGATGAGGTTACAACTATGACTGCTGGGTTGGTGAGGGAGGAATAAGCCCCAATATGACGATGTACAGGCTAAAGTGTTGAAAGGTTGGGAGCACCAAACCAGCTTGCGCAATTCTTTTAAAACAAAATTTTCACCAGCCAACGAGATTCAGGGTTTCAGGGCTAAAAAGTTCTTGCAGGCACCTGGATTGAAAAACAGTCATCTGCATGAACTCTCTCTCTGGAGCATATACCTTTTTTAATACCAGAAAGTATTTTGCTACATGTAGCTTTAACTGCAGCTTGGAATTGCACGCTGTTATTAAGTCTACCAGAGCATCCAGATCCTTCTCCACCATTGACTCCTCTAGCTGTACTCCTCCTAGGATGTACAATGCATGCATATTTTTAGCCCCCAAGTGAATGACTTTACAATGATCTTCATTAAACCTCATTTGCCACAGTTGTCCAATTAAATAGTGCATTGAGGTTGTCTTTTAAGTTGGAGAAATCCTGCAAGAATGTATATCCACTACATAGCTTGGTGTCATTTACAAACACTGAGATGGTACTTTTAATCCCGAACTCTACATTATATAGTTTTTAGTAAAGTTTCCAACATTGAACCTTGGGATACACCACTAATAACCTCAGAGTACGAGTAAAAATCATTAATCACTACTCTGTATACTTTCTTTTAGCCAGTTTTCTATCCATTTACAAAACATTTTACAATACGCAATATACATTTTCTAAGCCTGAAGACTATAACTTACATTGTATTTGTATGTGGGAAATATGTGCAATATCCAAGCATACTAGATCCAGCAGCCAATCCTTTTTGTATAAAAAAAATTTGCTTACTTCCTCTTAAAAATAAATCTGATATTTTACAACTTTGGTCTTTCATGAATCTTTGTTGTCTAGTGCTTAAAATATTGTTTTCTGGCCTAAACTCTTCTATGTGGTATTGTGCTAACTATTGAAATTAACCTAACTGGTCTGTAGCAAAATAAAAACTTTCATAAGACTGTACAAGTAAGCGTGGTGCTTTCATGCTTTCAGCACTTTAGTAAACTCTTTTGAGGATCTTCTAGCAGGACACCACAGTTGCTCGTGAGCAGCCTCTAGAACTGCACATCCTGTACCCTCACAAAAGGGCATAGGATAAGGAATCCATTTGGATAAACTCAAACACACTGTAAGAATAACTATACTTTACTAATTAAAGTATAGATATCCCTAAGAAAAACAACATCAGTTATACCTATTTTACTTGAATTTGCCATATTAGTATGTTCTGTTAACAAGTAAGTAGTGGTGATGCGCATCTTCACTGACCTCGCGATTCAATTCGATTACGATTATCCTGTCCACGATTCGATTCTATTCCGCGATGCATCATGATGCATCACGATTATTGTGCTCGGTTTTCATCCAAAAAATTCAAGCAGTCAGAAGAACTCAATTTTTTTATTTTATCTGTTCTTAAAAAATAAAAAAAAGACGACACTGCATGTAGCAAAGTGTAAACACAGCAGACAACTTAAAGAGGAGCAGACTGCCCCCAAAATACTACAAGAGAGGGTCAGAGACTGCAGACATGATACAAGAGAGGGTCAGAGCCTGCAGACATGATACAAGAGAGGGTCAGAGCCTGCAGACATGATACAGGAGAGGGTCAGAGCCTGCAGACATGATACAGGAGAGGGTCAGAGACTGCAGACATGATACAGGAGATGGTCAGAGACTGCGGACATGATACAAGAGAGGGTCAGGGACTGCGGACATGATACAAGAGAGGGTCAGAGACTACGAACATGATACAAGTAAGAGTCAGAGACTGGGGACAATGTCCCCATAACATTCCCCCAAATGATATTGTATGCCATTTCATTAATTATGTTTCATGTATGTCTTATTGTCTTAGTGATTGATTCACATCACAACTTCATTAATACCTTTTTTTTGTATGATTTATGGTTTCACTCATGACAGATCCCACACATGCAATGCTGCATGTGTGGGGTCAGTCATGAGCGAAACCATAAATCATACAAAAAAAAAAAAGGTATTAATGAAGTTGTGATGTGAATCAATCACTAAGACAATAAGACATACATAAACCATAATTAATGAAATGGCATGGTCACTTGTTAGGTCCACCATCAAGTTTATTTATTTTAAAGTAACTTACTTGTGCATACAGTAACTAATGATTGCTGCAGGAGCACACAGGAGAAAAACAACGCCAGTGGAGTGGAGTGGCAGAACCTGGGGGTGCTCAGGAAAGTAGCACTGGATCTAAGTGTCAGGGGCGGGGGGGACTGCAGTGTCAACCAGCCCCCAGCCTCACAGAACAGAATGCCAGGGGATGGAACAAGGGGGGCATTGATACTATCCGGGGAGAGCGGCAGCAATGGCGTCACTAGGGTTGGTGTCACCTGGTGCGGAAAAAATTGGTGACACCTCCCCTCCACCAAGTATAGTCACCCCTCCTTACAGACCCCCCTCCACTAACTACAGACCCCCCTCACTAAGAACAGACCCCCCTCCGTTAGTATAGACCCCCCTCAGTACTGAACCCCTCCCTCAGTACAGACCACCCTCATCAGTACAAACTCCCCCCTCTTAGTACAGACCCCCGCATTATACACACCCCTCTGAGTACAGACCCCCGCAATATAGACACCCCCCCATTTAGTGCAGTTCACTGCAGTATAGACACCCCCCATGAATATAGACACCCCCTTAGTACAGACCCCCGCATTATACACACCCCCCTTAGTACAGACCCCCACAGTATAGACCCCCCCATTTAGTGCAGACCACCGCAGTATAGACATCCCCTTGGTGCAGACCCCCCATCAGCATAGGCACCCCTCTCCCACCACCCCCCATACATGTTCATCTACATAAAGTTTACAGAACAGACCTCAGAACAGCGCGGCCGCGGACGTGTACACACAGCGGTGTGTGTCCCTTGGGCTCCTCCTCCTCACTGGATGTAAACAGAGAGGAGGCGCCGGCGGCTTCAGTCCCCACTGACACGAGCGAGTGTAGGGCAGCGGGTGGCGGGCAGTTTTAGTGGTGCCGCGTCACCCGGGTGCGGCCCGAGAGAGAGAGAGAGGGGGTGAGTGTAAGAAAGAGTGAGTGAGTGTAAAAGAGAGGGGGTGAGTGTAGGACCCCTTTCACACTGAGGCATTTTTTGGGCTAAATAGCCCCTGTAAGGCACCTGAAAGACGCCTCCCCTGCAGTCACAGTGTAAAAGCCTGAGTGCTTTCACACTGGGGCTCTGCACTGGCAGGACGTTAAAAAAAGTCCTGCAAGCAGCATCTTTGGGGCGGTGGAGGCGCGGTGTACACACAGCACCTGCCGATTGAAATGAATGGCCACCACTGCTGAAGCAACTGCAAAGCACTTCGGCAGCAGCGCTACACAGGCGCATTTAACCTTTAATTTGCCCGCTAGCAGGGGTTCAAAGCGCCCGCTAGCGGCTGTATAGCGCCGCTAAAATGGCAGTAAAGTGCTGCTAAAACTAGCAGCATTTTACCATCAACGCCCACCCCAGTGTGAAAGCACTCTAAGAGTCAGGGAGCGAATGAGACAGAGGAGGGGGCAGAGAGATAGAGGAGGGGGCAGAGAGACAGAGGAGGGGGCAGCTACAGGGGGGCTTTATAGAGATAGGGGGCTGAGAGACAGAGGGGGCAGCTGAGAGACAGAGGGGGGAGCTGGGAGACAGAGGGGGGAGCTGAGAGATAGAGGAGCGGGCTGAGAGACAGAGGAGGGGTCTGAGAGACAGAGGAGGAGCTGAGAGAGAGAGGGGGAGCTGAGAGACAGAGGGGGGAGCTGAGAGACAGAGGGGGAGCTGAGAGACAGAGGGGGGAGCTGAGAGACAGAGGGGGTGTCTGAGAGATAGAGGAGGGGGCTGAGAGACAGAGGGGGGTCTGAGAGACAGTGGGGGGCTGAGAGACAGAGGAGGGGGCTGAAAGAGGGGGGTTCTGAGAGACATAGGGGGGTCTGAGAGACAGAGGGGGGTCTGGGAGATAGAGGGGGGCTGAAAGAGGGGGGTCTGAGAGACAGAGGGGGTCTGAGAGACATGGGGAGCTGAGAGACATGGGGAGCTGAGAGACATGGGGAGCTGAGAGACAGAGGGGGGACTGAGAGACAGAGGGGAGGGCTGAGACAGACCACATAGCACTGTCCCTTTCTGCAGTCCCTCTTCTGCTCCCACCCCGCCGCTGTCTCTGTGTGCGGGCATGTATGTGTAGGATGCCGGGTACCTGATGGCCAGCAGTCCTCTTGATCCGGGGGTGCTCTTGCTGCTCTGCTCCCTCCAGCGGCTCCTTGTCAGCCTCCGCCTCACGCATGTTCTCTTCCTCTGGGCTCCTAGTCAGCATGTCCTCTGGCCCGGGCCGCATGGTTCCTGGAGCAGAGAGGAGGTGGAGGAATCGAAGTTCTGGGAGCGCCGGGGTGGCCGCGCTCGCTCCTGTTTTCCTATTTGGTGGTCATGGAGGGGGTGGAGCTCTTCTCCCTCCTCGTTGGCCACCTTCCCCAAAATCCCCACCGCTGTTTGCTTCCACGCTCCCGCTGCCGCCAAACTCTGCATAAAAAAATGGCCCACTGAGCCATCGGCCCACCGGGAAACTCCCGGTAGTCCCAATGGCCAGTACATGCCTGCTGAGGGCAAAACAAATCTTAATACCCAGACCCAATTTTGCATAAAAGTCAAATTGTATATATGATTGCAACTACCATGTGTATTTAGGTGGATTATACCTTGTTTTTTCAGGAAAAAAATAGCTTTCTTTGATGGTAAATGATAATGGATATAAAAGAAAAAAGTTTTTTCTCCAAAGGGCCTATACGCAGCTCAAAAATTTTTGTAGATACTGATTTGTAAAAAATATATTTCTTTATTGATGTATAAAAAAAATACTCACTTTACATAATATTGTCAAAAAATAATTTCAAAAGACAAAAAGAATACATTAAGAAAACATTTAAAGGGAAAACAACATGAGCTCTGGTGTACAATATTCTAAAAAAAATATATCCAAAATACCACAATAACCATGTACAATTCACCACTGTGGATTGCCATATAGGGTATCCCCAACGCGTTTCAATGTCTATTGGATATCAACGATCTTCTTCGGGGGGAAGAATGTGAGTATCTATAATGTATCAAATATATACCATTAACATTCAATATCATATTACTTTGCCTTATTTGCATTTTGTAGCAGCCTGTATATACAGTAAACTAAGGTATTATATTAAATCCTACCTTAAGAACAAAGAACTATACCTAAAACTAGGGTTGGGACTTTAGATGAGGCAATAAGTATATATACCTCCATCCCCGATATTTTGAACAGGAAGACTAAATGGTGGGACTTTATATGAGGCACACAACTAAGTAAATGGACCAATCAATATACACATTGTATTTATTGCAAAAGGGGCATACATACACATTTAAGAAAACAGGTAAAGAGGTAAAAAGGTAATTGTTAAATTGCGGGGTCTCAATGAATAAAATCTAGACAGTTCATAGAAGTAGACAATAATCTCAACATATTATACATAAAAAGGGTAAAACAATATATGGATAGGTCTCAATAGATAAAGTCTAGATAGTTCATGATGGTAGCAATTAGTCTCAGCACAATATACATATTGGTAGCCTAGAGTATGTAAACTGAAATTGCACTTGTAGCATATAAACATGATAGCAGTGGTGGATTGGTACATTATAATAGAATAAACTTCAGTATCATACAGATATAAACCATGGACATTGTAGCATAGCATCATAGGAAAGCTCTACGCGTTTTGTGGTTATCATAAACCACTCGTCAGGAGCAGATGCAGGATGTGGGGGTATCTATGGTAGAATAAAAATAAATATAAGGTTGCCCGACTAATATGGTAATAAAAGAAGGGAGATATATAAAAAACAGAAGAAAGAGAGGGGACATGGAAAGTCCCAAACGGTCTCACCTATCTGTAGTATATAGTTACGATTGTAGGTATTGTAAATAGTGGACGGCACACATTGCGGCAGACAGATCGGACACCTAACTGACATTTTTTACACTTTTTTTGGGAACCAGTGACATTATTACAGTGATCAGTGCTAAAAATATGCACTGTTACTGTACTAATGACACTGACAGGGAAGGGGTTAACATCAGGGGCGATAAAGGGGTTTTTATGGGACAAAAATAAATATAAATAAAACATACATATCAATCTATATATTGACATATGAGCCTCACTGAATAGGAGGAAAATTTTCATACAATTCATAATGTTGTATTTTACATATATAGTATTCATATGAACATCATCGTTATCAATATTGTTATGAGCATTAGTTTCGATTAGATATAAATCCGCCGACCAGTAGTAATCATTTCCATTTAGTTGCATTATGCGATTTTTGATAGTTAATTGGTCTTCCCAGAGGAAAAACCTTTTAAAAAGGGACAGTATGAAATGGACTAATTTAACCCTGGAGGAAGAGTTGCCCGTAGGCAGAAATTCCATTTCTACTCTAATTGTAACAGGATTTTATTCCAGTCACCACCCTGAATCGGAATATGTATCCTATCGAGGGTGGTGACTGTGATTTTGGGAACTGTGTAATCGTGATCGTATACTATATGTCTTCCTACCTGGACATAAAAATTGCCAATTTGCATACTGTATACATGCTTTTGATTTCTTTGCCATAATGTTTGTATTGTTTTACGTACATAAAATAAACCGCATTCGCAGAGGATCAAATAAACTACTCCTCTTGTCTGGCAGTTGGAAAAATGTTTGGGGATGAATTTCTCTCTATTGGGTAAAATAAACCTTTTATCTTTATTAATCAACGGACAACAAGGACAGTGACCACAGGCAAAAGTACCCTTACTTCTAAAATGCGTACGTTTTGATGTGTCTGTGTATTCACTTTTGACTATTCTGTCTTTTAGTGAACTAGCCCTTTTAAATGTGATTGAGGGGGTCTTGGTAACAAACTGAGTGACAACAGGGTCATCAGTAAGTATAGACCAATGCTTACAAAGTATATTTTTGATTTGAATCTGTTGATTGTTACATAGTTACATAGTTACATAGTTAGTCAGGTTGAAAAAAGACACAAGTCCATCCAGTTCAACCGTAAAAAATAAAAATAAAAAAAATAAAAATAAACATATATCGTACAATCCCATATACCCAATTCTATACCCACAGTTGATCCAGAGGAAGGCAAAAAAACCCAGAAGAGCATTATCCAATTTGCTACAGCAGGGGAAAAAATTCCTTCCTGATCCCCCGAGAGGCAATCGGATATTCCCTGGATCAACTTTACCTATAAATGTCAGTACCCAGTTATATTATGTACATTTAAGAAAGAATCCAGGCCCTTCTTAAAGCAATCTACTGAGCTGGCCAGAACCACCTCTGCAGGGAGTCTATTCCACATTTTCACAGCTCTTACTGTGAAAAAACCTTTCCGTATTTGGAGGTGAAATCTCTTTTCCTCTAGACGCAAAGAGTGCCCCCTTGTCCTTTGTGTTGACCGTAAAGTGAATAACTGAACACCAAGTTCACTATATGGACCCCTTATATATTTGTACATGTTGATCATATCCCCCCTTAATCTCCTCTTCTCAAGAGAGAATAAATTCAGTTCCTCTAATCTCTCCTCATAGCTGAGCTCCTCCATGCCTCTTATCAGTTTGGTTGCCCTTCTCTGCACTTTCTCCAGTTCCCCAATATCCTTTTTGAGAACTGGGGCCCAAAACTGAACTGCATATTCCAGATGAGGTCTTACTAATGATTTGAACAGGGGCAAAATGATATCTCTCTCTCTGGAGACCATACCTCTCTTAATACAAGAAAGGACTTTGCTCGCTTTGGAAACCGCAGCTTGGCATTGCATGCCATTATTGAGCTTATGATCTACCAAAACCCCCAGATCCTTCTCCACTACGGATCCCCCCAGTTGTACTCCCCCTAGTATGTATGATGCATTCATATTATTAGCCCCCAAGTGCATAACTTTACATTTATCAACATTAAACCTCATCTGCCACATAGTCGCCCAATTAGACAGAGCATTGAGGTCGGCTTGTAAATTGGCGACATCCTGTAAGGACGTTATTCCACTGCATAGCTTGGTGTCATCTGCAAAGACAGAAATGTTACTTTTGATCTCAGACCCAATATCATTTATAAACATATTAAAAAGTAAGGGTCCCAGCACTGAACCTTGGGGTACACCACTGATAACCTTGGACCATTCAGAGTAAGAATCATTAACCACTACTCTCTGAATTCTGTCTTTTAGCCAGTTTTCTATCCATTTACAAACTGATATTTCCAATCCTGTTGACTTTACCTTACACATGAGCCGTGTGTGGGGAACTGTATCGAACGCTTTTGCAAAATCCAAGTATACCACGTCCACTGCCACCCCTCTGTCCAAGGTCTAACTTACCTCTTCATAAAAAGAAATCAGGTTTGTTTGACAACTTCTGTCTTTCATGAATCCATGCTGTCTGTTGCTTAAATAGTTTTTTTCCAGCAAGAACTCATCTATGTGGTCTTTTATTAATCTCTCCAGTATTTTCCCAACTATAGAAGTTAAACTAACAGGTCTATAGTTACTTGGTAAACACTTAATTCCCTTTTTAAATATAGGCACCACATTGGCCCTGCGCCAATCCAGTGGTACTATTCCTGTCATTAATGAGTCCCTAAAAATTAAATACAATGGCTTTGAAATTACAGAGCTCAATTCTTTTAGGATCCGTGGGTGTATGCCATCTGGTCCAGGTGCTTTATCCACCTTTATTCCATCTAAATATTTCTGGACCATATCACTTTTGAGCCATTGTGGATTTGGGGCTGTGTCACTACCACCCCCATTTTGGACATGAGCTCCCCCATGCTCCTTTGTATACACAGAACTGAAGAAAGTATTTAATAAATTAGCCTTCTCTTTGTCCCCAGTCACCCACTCTAGATTATTTTGTAAAGGGCCTACATGCTCAGACTTGACCTTTTTACTATTAATATATTTGAAGAATTTTTTGGGGTTTGTCCTACTATCTTTTGCAATCTGTCGTTCATTTTGAATTTTTGCATCCTTGATTTCCTTTTTACATATCCTGTTATATTCTTTGTAACATTTAAATGACACTAGTGTTCCCTCATTTTTATATTTTTTAAAAGCTCTTTTCTTATAGTTTATAGCTTTTTTAACTTTGTCAGTGAGCCACATAGGTTTTATTTTTAGCCTTTTAAACTTATTGCCCATGGGAATATACTTTGCAGTGAGTTCCCAAACAGTCTTTTTGATTGGAATATCTCAAGAATATTGGAAAGGAAAAACGTACCGCTCAAAAGCTTGAGAATTCACCAAATAGCTGCTTCCGCCCGGTCACTCACACAGGTGCTGGCTCTGCACTGATGCATGGGAGAAAAAGAAACCCTGGACTGCCGCACTCTGTATAGACAGTTATTTATTCCAAAATTTCAGGTAAAAAATCCAAATTCAAAATAAATCCATAAATCCAAAACAACAAATGCAGATGGTGTGCATGCAGGGAAGGGTGGCTAACGCGTTTCACGTCACGAATTGACGCTTACTCATAGCTCATGCACACCATCTGCATTTGTTGTTTTGGATTTATGGATTTATTTTGAATTTGGATTTTTTACCTGAAATTTTGGAATAAATAACTGTCTATACAGAGTGCGGCAGTCCAGGGTTTCTTTTTCTCCCACATATCTCAAGAATATTCTAGACATTTTGCGATTGTCTGTAGGCCCTTATTTAGTCTTGAATAGGAGATCGGCCTGTTTTTTCAGTTGTACTTTGTTAAATGCTTTACGTAAACATGTTCTACTGTAACCTCTGTCAAGAAGTCTCATCTGAAGTTTGTTTATCTCTTCCAAGAAGAGGGCATATTTGAACAATTACGTTTCAGTCTGAGATACTGACTGTATGGTATTGAGTTTTTCAGAGGAGTGGGGTGGAAACTGGAGTCATGTAATATTGTGTTGCCTACAGTTTCTTTTTGAAAAAGGGTGCTATCTAATTTGCCTTGTGGATTCCTTTCAATCATCACATCTAAAAAAGCAATTCGCTTAGGGTCACATGCCATAGTGAATTTTAGATTAAAGTTGTTTTTGTTCATCATATTCATGGAGGACAATAAGTTGTCCCTTGACCCCTACCACACCATGAACACATCATCAATATATCTGTGCCATGTAAGAACATGACCAGAAAATTGAGCGTGTGCATCGTCTGAGAGGAGGAACTGCTCCCACTCCCCCAGGTTACAGATTGGCGTAGGATGGGGCACAACATGTCCCCATCGCTACGCCCTGCACCTGAAGGTAGTGGGAGCGGTTGAACTGAAAAAAATTGTGTTGGAAAATGAACTTCAAACCTTGTAATATGAATTCATTAAGAGGTCTGTCATCTCGATGTCCCTGAGACAGAACTCTCTGTATGACTGCCATTCCTTGTGAATGGGGGATGGAGCTATACAAAGCTTCTACATCTATTGTGACCAACAGACAGTCCACAGAGATTGTAAGCTCATTGATTATCTGTAAAAATTAATAATATCCTTCACGAATGAAGATAAAGATTTCACGTGTGGTTGCAAATAGGCATCAATGACCCTACTAAGGTTTACTGTGAGTCCCCCATTTCCTGAAACTATAGGCCTGCCTGTGGGGCAAGTGGGATTTTTCTGTATCTTAGGGAGGCTGTAGAATGTAGGTATCCTCAGATGTTTTGTACGTATATAGCCGTGTACATCCCTAGATATGACTCCTCTTGAATGAAAGTTATCAACAAGGGCATAAAAGGCCTTGTTGAATCTTTCAATTATATCACCTGAGATCGGTTTGTACCAATCCTTATTGTTGAGTATTTTTTTCACACATCTTGATATAGTTTGCATTGTCCATTAGTACCACATTCCCCCCTTTGTCTGATGATTTGATAGTAATAGTAGTGTTATTTTGTAATGATTGTATAGCCTGTCTTTCTTCCCTGCATATATTCTCATTACCTGTCTTTTTGTGTAATGGTAATTTTTCAATATCTTTGAATGTTTGTTGGAGAAAAATAGCAACACTTTGGTTGGTATTTAAAGGGGGGAATTTGGTAGATGGAGATTTAAATGCAGATAATGGGTTTGTTGGGCGAGTTTCTATAGAAGATAGGATCTCCTCAAGATCAATCTGATCTCTCAAGTCGATTGTGTTGTTTTCTTTCCAGAGGGCTGTTAGATCCCTGAGGGCTTTAAATTCACGCATCGAACGTTGTGGCCATTGACTTATGCCTTGTTCTTTAATTGGTTTTGCATATGAGCATTTCAATAAGAGATTGCGAATATTTGCAAATCCTTAGTGACCTCAAAGATATCAGTGTCTTGTTGTGGGCAGAAGTTTAGAGCTTAGCCCCCTTGTGAGGACATGTTCCTCTATAACTGTTAACTCATGTGAAGAAAGATTGATAACATTTAGGTGTTGAGTGATAGTGGTATTTTGTGACTGTGCGCTTATTTGTGATACAGATATAGCCTTATTCCCCTGCCCCCCCCCAACCTCTTAAATTGGGGGGACAGTTGCCTCGAATTGGGGCTATCCAGTTGTTGCGGGACAGTGTTTTTAATCCATCTAAAGGGTGTGATGTGTGGCTGTTGTTGCTTGAAGTGTCAGATAGTGAAGAATCTTGGTCCCCAGTGGGGGCACTTTGTGATTGTCCATCTATAATAGATGGCATTTGACCTTGTGTGTGTGCGATTTCTACATCTAAAGTGCATTTTTTGTTATCCTGTCCTACTTAACTTCTATGTTTCCTACTTCTTTTTGAGCGACCCTGACCCCGGTGAGCACCTGTGTTGTCCCACACGAGGAAACTGAGGAGTCAGAGGGTTGGGTGTTTGTGCTTCAATTTGAGAATGATAATTTTTCTGGACATATGGTTTTCTCCTTATCTCACTATTGTTCCACTTATATGCCTTGCCTTCGTGAAATGCATTTTTGTCTCACCAGAACTTTTTCTCCTTAGTCAGGAGAGTACTTTTATTAAAACATGCTAGATATTCCTTAAGTTTTTTCTCTAGATCTTGGTATAGAGCATGTTCCTTAAGAGGTGCTATAGCTTGTTCTATTTTTTCTATTTCAATATCCAAATTAGAGATCTGTTTTTCATATTCTCCAATCAATGTAATCATCATAGTTTGTGAACAAAGCTGCAGATTGTCCTCCCATTCTTTCTTAAATTCTGTAGTGATATGGTCTAGGTTCGGAAAAATTTGGATTCTCAGTCCATACGGATTGATTTTATTTTTAATATATCTCTCGAACCTTTTATTATGCCACAACAGGGCAGATTTTTTCTCCAGAGTTTTATATAGTTAGAAAAATAGGGAGGAGATTTCTGTTTCAGTTTGTTCATTTTGTTCAAAATCTGTCTCGTATGCTGACAAGAGGTCATTCCATTGCTGACCTTGGAAATAACTCATGATTCCAATGCGATTTTTTCAAATGTAGGCAAGAAAAATGCAATATTACAGAACACAAAAAACACTAGTCGACCAAACATAATAAACATCTAAATCATTGCTCATGCTGTCAACCAGATGGAGGGGGGGATTTTTTGTGGGAGACGCGGGTGTTTAACCACCCAATTGTTTATAGCAAAGTTGGGTACCCACCTTCCCTAGGTATAGACAGAACGCTGCTAGCCCAATAATTGTATAGAAAAGAGAAAAAAATTCTCCCAAGGGCCTATACGCAGCTCAAACATTGACACATCAAAAAGTATGCATTGTACAAGTAAGGGTACTTTTGCCTGTGGTCACTGTCCTCTTTGTCCGTTGATTAATAAAGATAAAAGGTTTATTTTACCAAATGATTGATATCTAATCTAAACTAATGCTCATAACAATATTAATAACGATGATGCTCATATGAATATATGTAAAATACAACATTATGAATTGTATGAAAATTTTCCTCCTATTCAGTGAAGCTCATATGTCAATATAGAGATTGATATGTATGTTTTATTTATATTTATTCTTGTACTTGTTAGTGGTTTGGTTAACATGTAATTCTTTATTTTTTTGGTTTGTTGTTTTTGTTTTTCTAATTTCTGTCTTTTTGTCTTTTTGTCTGTTTTCCCATAAATGTTGGTTCATCGCAGTCTGGGCCTTTATATGGGGTTCTCTGCCCGGATGGCGATAGTGGATGGTTCCTGTGACAGGAGGGTCACTTTGGACACAGGGTGAGCCAGGAAATAATGGACATTAAGAAATATATCTTGGGCTACCTAAAATGGGTCTGTAATATTTATCCACCATATCCCCAAGGATATCTGTAAAGGACTATTTACTGTTTCTGAACTCAACCGGTTAATTGAGAGATACTGATGTGTTCAGCCTCAATCAACTGTCTGCAGTGTAATGCTAATCCCAGCTTCTAAAAAGACCTGTTCATTGTTTGTGGTGATTTACATTCTATTGTCTATTGTGAATTAAGTCTGCTACTGTGATGTGGATTGGAGCTGGTCGACCGTCTGGCTGCATATTATGGGATGTTGAAGTGTCTTCTGTGAGGAGGGGGGGAATCACCCCTCCTGCTAAGACTGTTTACTGACGGAGAAGTTTAAACACACCTGACCTGTATCGCCATTGTCATTGGACAGTTTAACCCGCCCTGTTCCCCCAAGGATGGGAGGGAAGGGTTTTGAAGAGAAATGTGTTACCATGTGTTTTGAAAATAAAGTCATTCCCTGTTTTTTGTAACTTGAAATACGGAGCATTGTCTCGTATCTCTGGAAGGATTAATCCTATGGGAAGTGGTCGCCTGGCTGTGGAGGGTCGATAGTGGTTGTGTGTTCAGAGAGGGAATATTCTAAACGGCGTTGACCCCTTTTGTATTTGGGGTGCCGTTACATTGGTGGCAGCAGTGGGATTTTCCCTCCAGTTCCTTGAATACTCCAAGCCACCACAGTGAATGACCAGCTATGCAGCCTGCAGGAAAGCCACGCTGAAAGACTTACTTGAGAGCCGAGATGGACCAGAGGGATGGTGCTGCAGGACCCCGGTCAGTTGAAGATTTGTTTCAGCAACGAGTTTTAGAGCGCTTGGCATTATATGGTGCTAACCCATCAGAGACAGCCATACAGGAAGCCATTAGAGAAATCGAGCGGCAGGATGAGCGGCAACATGAGCAGAGAATGGCGGAAATACGGCAATCGGAGACAACACCTAAAAAAGCAGCACCAACTGAAAGGAGAGGAGAGATACAGATACCAGCCGACATGGAAAAGGAATTCAGAAGGAGGTTGCGAGAGATGTAGATACAGCATAGAGGACCAGTATCAGAGGAGGTCCTGCTGGGATGGTCTGATTCAATCCGCTGCGAACTCTGGAAGAAAGTGCTAGCTCTCGAGCAGCAACACCAGGGAAAAGTTCTCCCCTCCATCCATGTAAGGTACTGGTCGCAGTATGAAGTACAAATGCTGTTATTGGGGGAACAACCGAAGCAGGAGTGGACAGCGGAGTTAAGCAGGCTGATCCGGGCAGAGATGCGGTTGGATGAGAGCTACAGAGCCCTCCATTGGTATGTAGCCCAAGAGTGCCAGTGGTCAGCGGATGACAGCCCCACGGAAGGCTTTGACTATAATGGCCTGGGATTGTTGTATTGGAGGCTGTCCGAGGACCCTGACTTTGGGAGTGATCAGGAGTGGCGTTTGAAGGAAATAATGGAGCACAGAGAGCAAAGACTGAATGTCTCGGAAGGGCACTGGGCACAGGAAGATTTGGAGTTTCTGGCCGTTCAGGAATGGGAGCTGGAGATTGCCTACAAACAGCTGCTAGACTCGGCTCAGCAGCAGGGTGGGGCTACCTTTGCCTGGGACTATCAGGAAATACCAGTTGACAACTATGAAATCCTGGCTGAAGAATCAGCAGTGGAAAATCTGAAGATTGCCATCCCTAAAGCCGAAGTGGATGATATGGAGTTCCAGGGAGCTAGCCTGGCTGAAGAATCAGCAGTGGAAAAGCTGAAGATTGCCCTCCCTAAAGATGAAGTGGATGATATGGAGTTCCAGGGAGCTAGGGCAGTTGGCTCATCTTCCCAGCTACAGATTACAGAAGGTATGGACTTAAGGGACTGTTCAGAGGATGTTATGGATTATACATCGCCTGCCCAAGTACTGGCAGCAGGACAGAGTACTGCAGACCCCTGCTCTACACCGTGGCAGTTTTGGAGGCCCGAGATGAGAAGGTGATGGTTCCTCTTTCCCAGGGGATTTCAGAGATGCAGGGGGGAGGAGCAGCCCTTTTCCCTCCCCAACAGTTAGCCAGAGCAGATGGGGTGGAGTCCCCAGCAGAAGTGCTGGCAACAGGGCAGAGTGCTAGCAACCTCTGCCCAGCACCGGAAACAACTGTGGAGTTTCAGGGAGCCGGGGCAGTTGACCCATCTCTCCAGCAACAAGCTGAGGTGGTAAAGCTTTTACCCCAGCTGAATCACTGGCAGCAGGGCAGAATGCTACTGGCCGCTGCACACAACTGCCACTTGAGCGGATATCGGTGGATGGGACTACGGTCTCCACTCACAGCAACCCAGCGGAAGAGCTGGCAACAGAGCAGAGTGCCGCGGGCCTCTGCTCTCAACTAACAGAAGAGGGAGTTCCTGTGGTACTGGATGGGACTTCGGTCCTCACTGACACAACCCCAGAAAATGGTGTGACACTGGGACAGGAGGATGTCAGCCCTGCTTTGCAAGCACTGGGGGATTTTTACCTACCACAAGGGGATGGGACTAACATTTAATTCTTTGTGTGTTATTAGTTTAAGCAGACTGTGATTGTCTATTGTTGTGACTTAGATGAAGATCAGATCACATTTTATGACCAATTTGTGCAGAAATCCATATCATTCCAAGGGGTTCACATACTTTTTATTGCAACTGTATAAAACACAGACTGGATCCTGGGAATTCCCATAATAAAAATGTTGCTGAGGGGTGTTGAGTAGGGATGAGCTTCGTGTTCGAGTCGAACATACGTTCGACTCGAACATCGGCTGTTCGATCGTTCGACGAAGATCGAACGATTTGGGCCGTTCGCGCCAAATTCGAGTGACGCGAACGGCCCACAATGCACTACGCCATCGCAGTGTCATCCAGGCGCTGTGATTGGCCAAGCATGCACTGTGACCCCGCATGCTTGGCCAATCACAGCGCCGGCAGCGAGGAGAGCAATGATTGGCCACAGGCAGGATGCCTGTGGCCAATTATTGCTGAGGGTGTTTAGTACACGCCCCACACTATAAAAGGCCGCCAGCACGGCGGCCTAGTGTAGTGTGTTCCGGAGCAGGGATAGAGCAGCATAGGCAGGGACAGTGACTGTTATTTCTTTCTTGCTTAACCTGGATTCCTTTAGTTTAGTGAAAGAGAAGGATAGGTAGGGAGAGTGTCAGTGTGTTTTGTGCTTGTGCTATAGTGTGCTTAAAAAAAACATTTATTCTAGGGACAGAAAACTGTAGGTAGGGACAGTGTCAGTTTCTTTCACTCTGCAAGTCCTTGTTTCCAGGGACCTGGAAGGACAGTGAGTGAATTGTCCTTGTGCTATATTGTGATTAAAAAAAACATTTTTTCTAGGGACAGAAAACTGTAGGTGGGGAGAGTGTTTTTTTTCTTTCACTCTGCAAGTCCTTGTTTCCAGGGACCTGTAAGGACAGTGAGTGAATTGTCCTTGTGCTATATTGTGCTTAAAAAAAACATTTATTCTAGGGACAGAAAACTGTAGGTAGGGAGAGTGTCAGTTTATTTCACTCTGCAAGTCCTTGTTTCCAGGGACCTGTAAGGACAGTGAGTGAATTCTCCTTGTGCTATATTGTGCTTAAAAAAAACATTTATTCTAGGGACAGAAAACTGTAGGTAGGGAGAGTGTCAGTTTATTTCACTCTGCAAGTCCTTGTTTCCAGGGACCTGTAAGGACAGTGAGTGAATTGTCCTTGTGCTATATTGTGATTAAAAAAAACATTTTTTCTAGGGACAGAAAACTGTAGGTGGGGAGAGTGTTTTTTTTCTTTCACTCTGCAAGTCCTTGTTTCCAGGGACCTGTAAGGACAGTGAGTGAATTGTCCTTGTGCTATATTGTGCTTAAAAAAAACATTTATTCTAGGGACAGAAAACTGTAGGTAGGGAGAGTGTCAGTTTATTTCACTCTGCAAGTCCTTGTTTCCAGGGACCTGTAAGGACAGTGAGTGAATTGTCCTTGTGCTATATTGTGATTAAAAAAAACATTTTTTCTAGGGACAGAAAACTGTAGGTAGGGAGAGTGTTTTTTTTCTTTCACTCTGCAAGTCCTTGTTTCCAGGGACCTGGAAGGACAGTGAGTGAATTGTCCTTGTGCTATATTGTGCTTAAAAAAAACATTTATTCTAGGGACAGAAAACTGTAGGTAGGGAGAGTGTCAGTTTATTTCACTCTGCAAGTCCTTGTTTCCAGGGACCTGTAAGGACAGTGAGTGAATTGTCCTTGTGCTATATTGTGATTAAAAAAAACATTTTTTCTAGGGACAGAAAACTGTAGGTAGGGAGAGTGTTTTTTTTCTTTCACTCTGCAAGTCCTTGTTTCCAGGGACCTGGAAGGACAGTGAGTGAATTCTCCTTGTGCTATATTGTGCTTAAAAAAAACATTTATTCTAGGGACAGAAAACTGTAGGTAGGGAGAGTGTCAGTTTATTTCACTCTGCAAGTCCTTGTTTCCAGGGACCTGTAAGGACAGTGAGTGAATTGTCCTTGTGCTATATTGTGATTAAAAAAAACTTTTTTTCTAGGGACAGAAAACTGTAGGTAGGGAGAGTGTTTTTTTTCTTTCACTCTGCAAGTCCTTGTTTCCAGGGACCTGTAAGGACAGTGAGTGAATTGTCCTTGTGCTATATTGTGCTTAAAAAAAACATTTATTCTAGGGACAGAAAACTGTAGGTAGGGAGAGTGTCAGTTTATTTCACTCTGCAAGTCCTTGTTTCCAGGGACCTGTAAGGACAGTGAGTGAATTGTCCTTGTGCTATATTGTGATTAAAAAAAACATTTTTTCTAGGGACAGAAAACTGTAGGTAGGGAGAGTGTTTTTTTTCTTTCACTCTGCAAGTCCTTGTTTCCAGGGACCTGGAAGGACAGTGAGTGAATTGTCCTTGTGCTATATTGTGCTTAAAAAAAACATTTATTCTAGGGACAGAAAACTGTAGGTAGGGAGAGTGTCAGTTTATTTCACTCTGCAAGTCCTTGTTTCCAGGGACCTGTAAGGACAGTGAGTGAATTGTCCTTGTGCTATATTGTGATTAAAAAAAACATTTTTTCTAGGGACAGAAAACTGTAGGTAGGGAGAGTGTTTTTTTTCTTTCACTCTGCAAGTCCTTGTTTCCAGGGACCTGGAAGGACAGTGAGTGAATTCTCCTTGTGCTATATTGTGCTTAAAAAAAACATTTATTCTAGGGACAGAAAACTGTAGGTAGGGAGAGTGTCAGTTTATTTCACTCTGCAAGTCCTTGTTTCCAGGGACCTGTAAGGACAGTGAGTGAATTGTCCTTGTGCTATATTGTGATTAAAAAAAACATTTTTTCTAGGGACAGAAAACTGTAGGTAGGGAGAGTGTTTTTTTTCTTTCACTCTGCAAGTCCTTGTTTCCAGGGACCTGTAAGGACAGTGAGTGAATTGTCCTTGTGCTATATTGTGCTTAAAAAAAACATTTATTCTAGGGACAGAAAACTGTAGGTAGGGAGAGTGTCAGTTTATTTCACTCTGCAAGTCCTTGTTTCCAGGGACCTGTAAGGACAGTGAGTGAATTGTCCTTGTGCTATATTGTGATTAAAAAAAACATTTTTTCTAGGGACAGAAAACTGTAGGTAGGGAGAGTGTTTTTTTTCTTTCACTCTGCAAGTCCTTGTTTCCAGGGACCTGGAAGGACAGTGAGTGAATTCTCCTTGTGCTATATTGTGCTTAAAAAAAACATTTATTCTAGGGACAGAAAACTGTAGGTAGGGAGAGTGTCAGTTTATTTCACTCTGCAAGTCCTTGTTTCCAGGGACCTGTAAGGACAGTGAGTGAATTGTCCTTGTGCTATATTGTGATTAAAAAAAACATTTTTTCTAGGGACAGAAAACTGTAGGTAGGGAGAGTGTTTTTTTTCTTTCACTCTGCAAGTCCTTGTTTCCAGGGACCTGTAAGGACAGTGAGTGAATTGTCCTTGTGCTATATTGTGCTTAAAAAAAACATTTATTCTAGGGACAGAAAACTGTAGGTAGGGAGAGTGTCAGTTTATTTCACTCTGCAAGTCCTTGTTTCCAGGGACCTGTAAGGACAGTGAGTGAATTGTCCTTGTGCTATATTGTGATTAAAAAAAACATTTTTTCTAGGGACAGAAAACTGTAGGTAGGGAGAGTGTTTTTTTTCTTTCACTCTGCAAGTCCTTGTTTCCAGGGACCTGGAAGGACAGTGAGTGAATTCTCCTTGTGCTATATTGTGCTTAAAAAAAACATTTATTCTAGGGACAGAAAACTGTAGGTAGGGAGAGTGTCAGTTTATTTCACTCTGCAAGTCCTTGTTTCCAGGGACCTGTAAGGACAGTGAGTGAATTGTCCTTGTGCTATATTGTGATTAAAAAAAACATTTTTTCTAGGGACAGAAAACTGTAGGTAGGGAGAGTGTTTTTTTTCTTTCACTCTGCAAGTCCTTGTTTCCAGGGACCTGTAAGGACAGTGAGTGAATTGTCCTTGTGCTATATTGTGCTTAAAAAAAACATTTATTCTAGGGACAGAAAACTGTAGGTAGGGAGAGTGTCAGTTTATTTCACTCTGCAAGTCCTTGTTTCCAGGGACCTGTAAGGACAGTGAGTGAATTGTCCTTGTGCTATATTGTGATTAAAAAAAACATTTTTTCTAGGGACAGAAAACTGTAGGTAGGGAGAGTGTTTTTTTTCTTTCACTCTGCAAGTCCTTGTTTCCAGGGACCTGGAAGGACAGTGAGTGAATTGTCCTTGTGCTATATTGTGATTAAAAAAAACATTTTTTCTAGGGACAGAAAACTGTAGGTAGGGAGAGTGTCAGTTTATTTCACTCTGCAAGTCCTTGTTTCCAGGGACCTGTAAGGACAGTGAGTGAATTGTCCTTGTGCTATATTGTGATTAAAAAAAACATTTTTTCTAGGGACAGAAAACTGTAGGTAGGGAGAGTGTTTTTTTTCTTTCACTCTGCAAGTCCTTGTTTCCAGGGACCTGGAAGGACAGTGAGTGAATTCTCCTTGTGCTATATTGTGCTTAAAAAAAACATTTATTCTAGGGACAGAAAACTGTAGGTAGGGAGAGTGTCAGTTTATTTCACTCTGCAAGTCCTTGTTTCCAGGGACCTGTAAGGACAGTGAGTGAATTGTCCTTGTGCTATATTGTGATTAAAAAAAACATTTTTTCTAGGGACAGAAAACTGTAGGTAGGGAGAGTGTTTTTTTTCTTTCACTCTGCAAGTCCTTGTTTCCAGGGACCTGTAAGGACAGTGAGTGAATTGTCCTTGTGCTATATTGTGCTTAAAAAAAACATTTATTCTAGGGACAGAAAACTGTAGGTAGGGAGAGTGTCAGTTTATTTCACTCTGCAAGTCCTTGTTTCCAGGGACCTGTAAGGACAGTGAGTGAATTGTCCTTGTGCTATATTGTGATTAAAAAAAACATTTTTTCTAGGGACAGAAAACTGTAGGTAGGGAGAGTGTTTTTTTTCTTTCACTCTGCAAGTCCTTGTTTCCAGGGACCTGGAAGGACAGTGAGTGAATTGTCCTTGTGCTATATTGTGATTAAAAAAAACATTTTTTCTAGGGACAGAAAACTGTAGGTAGGGAGAGTGTTTTTTTTCTTTCACTCTGCAAGTCCTTGTTTCCAGGGACCTGGAAGGACAGTGAGTGAATTGTCCTTGTGCTATATTGTGCTTAAAAAAAACATTTATTCTAGGGACAGAAAACTGTAGGTAGGGAGAGTGTCAGTTTATTTCACTCTGCAAGTCCTTGTTTCCAGGGACCTGTAAGGACAGTGAGTGAATTGTCCTTGTGCTATATTGTGCTTAAAAAAAATATTTTTTCTAGGGACAGAAAACTGTAGGTAGGGAGAGTGTCAGTTTCTTTCACTGTGAAAGTCCTTGTTTCAAGGGACAGAGAAGGACACCTGAAGGTAGCCCTTATTGCTTTTTTCCCATCTCCCTGCAGGCCATCTATTAGAATGTCTGGAAGGCAAACAAGGAGAGGCAGACAGTCAGGAGGCAATAAAAGAGGGCAAGCAGGCTCTGTGTCTGGGGGCAACAGTGCTGGTCGTGGACGCGGTGCATTGTCATCAGCACATGGCCATGGGACACGCTTGTCCTTCTTTTCGGCAGCTGGACATGTTGAGCCACATCATGCCGAAGACTTGGTAGAGTGGATGACCAAGCCCTCCTCCTCCTCCTCATCCTCTCTCACCCAGGCTCAGGGTACTGGAAAAGCAGCTGCCAAAGCGTCGTCTTCCCTGGTATCAATGTCAGACAAATCATCAGTCACTCCTTCCCTAGACCCACCATGTCCTCCTCCTGAGGAGTCCCCCGAACTGTTTCAGCACAGTGTTGGGTACATGCTCCAGGAGGATGCCCAGCGTTTCGAAGGGTCTGATGATGAAACCCAGCTAGAGGAAGGCAGTAGCGTGAGAGCAGACAGAGGGGATGCTCAAGAAGGACACCAATCTGGCAGTCATGTTCCAGCAGCTGCAGCATACTGCCAGATTGGCTCCAGTGATGAGGAGGGAGGGGATGATGAGGTCACTGACTCCACGTGGGTGCCTAATAGGAGAGAGGAGGAGGAGGAGGATGAGGAGGAGGCACATCTCCAACGAGGCAGGATGCCCTTTGGTGGCCAGCGTAAGGGCAGTACACCGACGGAATCACACCGCAGAGCTCCGCCTGTGCAGGGCGCTGCCTCTGCCCGTCATTCAAAAAGTTCTTTGGTGTGGGCCTTTTTTGAGGCTAGTGCATCAGATCGCACAGCTGCTGTTTGCAACATATGTCTCAAGCGTATATCGCGTGGCCAAAACATCAGCCGCTTGGGTACCACATGCCTCACCAGACATATGTTGACCTGCCATGCAGCTCGTTGGCAAGCCTACCTCAAAGACCCACACCAAAGAACAAAGCGGACCTCTCCTTGCACCGCATCAGCTGGGATCTCCAACCCCACTATAACTTCAGTCCTCTCTGAAACATGCACTGAGAGGAATGAAGGTGTAGAATTAGGTGTGTCACAGCCAAGTACTTGCGCCCACTCTGCTAGCAGTACACCGACGTCCGATTCTAGCAGGCAAATTTCCCTGCCCCAGCTGCTGGACCGTCGAAAGAAGTTCACTCCCAGCCATCCACATGCCCAGCGGTTGAATGCTAGCTTGGCTAAATTGCTAGCGCTTCAACTGCTGCCTTTTCAGTTGGTAGACTCGGCCCCCTTCCGTGAGTTTGTGCAATGTGCGGTTCCTCAGTGGCAGGTTCCCAAACGCCACTTTTTCTCACGGAAGGCTATTCCGGCTCTCTACCGGCATGTGGAAGGCAATGTCTTGGCCTCGCTGGACAGGGCGGTCAGCGGTAAGGTGCATATTACCGCTGACTCATGGTCCAGCAGGCATGGACAGGGACGTTACCTTTCTTTCACGGCCCATTGGGTCACTATTTTGGCAGCTGGGAAGGATTCAGGACAAGGTGCAGTAGTGTTGGAGGTTGTCCCACCGCCACGCCTCCACAATGCTACTACTGGTTGTGACACACCTCTCTCCTCCACCCCCTCCTCTTCTTCTTCCTCCATGGCCTCTTCCTGTGGTTTGTCCTATGAACCAGCGGTGCTCCGTAGCCGTTCACGGGGCTACGCAAGTACGCAGGCAAAAAGATGCCATGCCGTGCTTGCGCTGGTGTGTTTGGGGGACAGAAGCCACACTGGGGCAGAGGTCCTGTCTGCTCTGCAGGGCCAGGCCGAGAGGTGGTTGACGCCACGCCAGCTTAAGCCAGGAATGGTGGTTTGCGACAATGGCACCAACCTCCTCTCCGCCCTCCGACAGGGACAACTGACCCATGTGCCCTGTGTGGCTCACGTCCTTAACCTGGTGGTGCAGCGCTTCTTGGGCAGGTACCCGGGCTTACAGGATGTCCTGAGGCAGGCCAGGAAAGTCTGTGTGCATTTCCGCAGATCTTATAATGCCAGTGCTCGCCTGGCTGAGCTGCAAAAGGAGTTGAACCTGCCCAAGAACCGCCTTATATGTGACATGCCCACCAGGTGGAACTCAACGTTGGCCATGCTGCAGCGGCTGCACACGCAGCAGAGGGCCATCAATGAGTACCTGTGCGACTACGGCACCAGGACAGGGTCAGGGGAGCTTGGTTTTTTTTCTCCACGCCAGTGGGGCATGATCAGGGATGCATGCACTGTCCTGGCACCATTTGAGGAGGCCACGAGGATGGTGAGCAGTGACAGTGCATGCATCAGTGACACTGTACCTCTTGTCCACCTGTTGGAGCACACGCTGCGTGGAATAATGGACAGGGCACTTGAGGCAGTACAGAGGCAGGAAGAGGAGGACTTCCTTGCCTCTCAAGGCCCCCTTTACCCAGACAGTGTTCCTT
This sequence comes from Rana muscosa, assembly GCA_029206835.1. NCBI lineage: Eukaryota > Metazoa > Chordata > Amphibia > Anura > Ranidae > Rana > Rana muscosa. The sequence goes on from CM055117.1 coordinate 417,227,792, forward strand.
CTGTCCCACCCATCGCACAGGAAGAGGAGGAGGAGGAGGAGGAGGAGGAGGAGGATTGTGTCAGCATGGAGGTGGAGGCTGGCACTCAGCATCATCAGCAGCAGTCTTTTAGGGATGATTTACAGTCCCAAGAAACCAGTGGACTTGTACGTGGCTGGGAGGAGGTGGCTGCGGATCATGTCGTCCTTAGTGACCCAGAGGACTCCGGAGCGAATGCCTCAGCAAACCTACGCTGCATGGCCTCCCTGATCCTGCAAAGTCTGCGGAAGGATCCTCGTATTCTTCGGATCAAGGAGAGGGACCATTACTGGCTGGCCACTCTCCTTGATCCACGGTACAAGGGTAAGGTTGCGGACCTTATGTTACCGTCGCAGAGGGAGCAGAGGATGAGACAACTCCGGGAGGCCTTGCAGAAAGGTCTGTGCAACGCGTTCCCAGAGACTGGGAGGTTGCAAACTCCTGGTCCTGGACAACGAGTTGCTGAGGCTTCGGCCAGTCAAAGAAGGAGCGGTGGGGAAGGTGGCCGTCTGACCGATGCGTTCAGACAATTCTTTAGTCCGCAGCCCCAAAGTATGATCGGTTCCAGCAACCATCGCCAGCGTCTGATAAACATGGTGCAGGAATATCTAGGGGCAAGGTCAGACTTGGACACCTTCCCCACCGAAAATCCTCTGGCTTACTGGGTCTTGAGGATGGATCACTGGCCAGAGCTTGCACAGTATGCAATTGAGCTACTGGCCTGTCCTGCATCCAGCGTTCTTTCGGAACGCACATTCAGTGCTGCTGGAGGATTTGTCACGGATCACAGGGTGCGCCTGTCCACCGACTCGGTTGATCGACTGACTTTCATCAAGATGAACCAGTCTTGGATCACCACCAGCTACCACACACCTGATGCTGATATAACAGACTAATTGATTTTAACATGTCACATCCCTTCAAGACTGATGCTGATGCTGAGTGCCTGTGCTGTTATGTTGACTGGCTATCCTCCTCCTCCGAGTCCTCAATGATACGATTGATGATGATAGCTTGTAAGATCATTTTTGTTTATGGGTGCCGCCACCAGTGCCTAACGCCCAATTTTTCAGCCCCTGTTTAACAGGGGCGTGTAATTACAATTTTTGAAGCAATACTTTGCAACAGGGCTCATTGCTGTGCTCCAAGTACAGTATCTGTGAGGAGTTGCAGTGTTGTGCCACCAGTGCCTAAGGCCCAATTTTTCAGCCCCTGTTTAACAGGGGCGTGTCATTACAATTTTTGAAGCAATACTTTGCAACAGGGCTCATTGCTGTGCTCCAAGTACAGTATCTGTGAGGGGTTGCAGTGTTGTGCCACCAGTGCCTAAGGCCCAATTTTTCAGCCCCTGTTCAACAGGGGCATGTAATTACAATTCTTGATCTAATAATTCACAGCAGGGCCCATTGCTGCACCCACCAAGAGTAACTGTCAGGGCTTACAGTGTTGTGGCACCAGCACCACCATCAAAGGCCCAATTTTTACTACCACTGTTCAACAATTATATGTAATTAAAATTCCTGATATAATAGTTGACAGCAGGGCGTTCCAGCACCAACCAAGAGTAACTGTGAGTGCTTACAGTGTTGTGCCAACACCAACAACTAAGGGGCCTATTTCTGCAGAGTATATACGGCAGGTCCCTACTTTCAAACATACAACTTACAAACGACTCCTACTTGCAAACGCAAGAAGACAACAGGAAGTGAGAGGAAATCTACCACTAGGAAGGAAAATTCTCTCCTGTAAGAATAAATATGGGAGAAAGGTGTCTCCTCTGTACTGATGCTTTATCAGCAATCCTTGTTTCAAGAAAAACACCACATTTCAAAAACAGTTGTCATTGGGACGGAAAGTGAGGTGAAATGTTCTGAACAGGGGCACAGACAGCAAAACAAATGTTACAGGGGTGATAACCCTTACCTATGTTTTCCAAAAAGTTTAAAAATAGATTTTTGGTCTGGAGCTACACTTCAACAATGTACCTGTTCAAAATTACAAACAGATTCTACATAAGAACAAACCTACAGTCCCTGTCTTGTATGCACCGCCTGTATAGGGCTGTTCAGAGTATATAGGGCCTTTTTTATTTTATGTGCGGGGTTCCCCTTAATATCCATACAAGACCCAAAGGGGCTGGTAATGGGCTGGGGTAGGGGGGGGGTCATGGGGTAGCTATGCCATTTTTCTTAAAGAATTTCATCCATATTACCGGGACCAGACATTACATTAAAGCCGCAAGCAGTTTTAAATGGCTTTTTTTTCCTTTAGAAGTGTCATTTTGTGCAGGGACAGTTATAAACACGGGAAACACGTGGCACTTCACAGGCATACTTTAGACACCCCCCAGGTACGATATTTAAAGGAATATTTGACTTTTTTTTTTTCACTTTATGCATCATTAAAATGACTGCTCCCGAAAAACGACCGTTTTTAAAACTTCTTTTTGCATTGATACATGTCCCCTGGTGCAGAACCCGGGTTCCCAAACCCTTTTTAGGACAATAACATGCATAATAGTTGTTATAATTAGCACTTTAGAATTCGAACGTTCGCATCCATTGTATTTAATAGGGTTCTAATGTTCGTTCGAACTTTCGGTCCGTTCGCGGGTTCTGGTGCGAACCGAACCCGGGGGTGTTCGGCTCATCACTAGTGTTGAGATAGATCATATTTTAAATTATCAGTGCTGAGGCATCCATGCACATAAAGACTAATGCATTTTAGTATTACTACAAATTATAAACGTTTACTGAAGTGCACTTTTGTATAAATAAGAACATGTATGGTTGTGTCCTTGGCGGATGCTCTCTGAAATTGCAACCATAAAATAACTGACATAATGAGATTTAATAGTACCATGTTCAACAAACACACGAAAATGGACAATGCAAGTTTAAATATTATTGAGCATACCTTCAATACAAACATTAATCTGAAATAAGGTAACCATTGTTGCTGATGTTGTTCCTGTTTTCATAATGCTTTCAAAGTCTTAAAGATGGGGAACCTCTATGACTGATAACAAACACTTATTAGCTTCATTCACATACACGTCATTGGATGTGAAACCTTAAAAAAATCATAGTTTCCAACAGTCCTGATTTTCCTGGGACAATCCCGAATTTGGGACCCTCTTCCCGAATTTAGCTTGTCCCTATTATTTTCCCGGGATTTTGCTTTTGTCCCGGGAAAATCTGGAATGTTTTAGGAAAAACAGCCAACGGGCTACAGAAATATGGCCGCCGCCACCGTCACGAGGATTATTTCCCCTTGTGTTCAGTGGAGAGGGGAGGGGCAGCCAATCAGCTTCTCCCATCTCCACTGAACACACACGAGAAAGCCGGGAACTGGACCCCCTGTACTGCGCAGGAGCAGCGCTTGCACATTTACACCAAGTCTTCCCGAGTCACGAGTCTTCCCTGTATGTCACTTCTGGTATACACTGGACTTGGAGAGCTGTCGTTGCAGAGCTCTATCATCAGATCCCAGGAAGCAGATTCAACGTTTTCTAATGTCTCTCAGGTATGGTGAGAGGAGCTCTCTGTTCATTCACTCTCAGTGTAGACATGTTTGTAGTCCGTGTCCAGTAGTGTCAGCGAGTCTGTCGCTCTCACCTCCCCTTCTATTGTAATGTACATTTCTCTCCTGTGTCTAGTCATGTATAGACTGCCAGAGTCTGGAATCTGGTTCTCGGCAGGGATGAGCCGAACACCCCCCTGTTCGGTTCGCACCAGAACCTGCAAACAGACAGAATGTTCGCGTGAACTTTAGAACCCTATTAAATACAATGGACTCGAACGTTTGAAATCTAAAGTGCTAATTATAAAGGCTTATATGCAAGTTATTGTCCTAAAAAGTGTTTGGGGACCCGGGTCCTGCCCCAGGGGACATGTATCAATGCAAAAAGAAGTTTTAAAAACTGACGTTTTTTCGGGAGCAGTGATTTTAATAATGCTTAAAATGAAAAAATAAAAGTGAAATATTCCTTTAAATTTCGTACCTGGGGGTGTGTATGATATGCTTGTAAAGTGGCGCATGTTTCCCGTGCTTAGAACTGTCCCTGCACAAAATGTCATTTTTGAAGGAAAAAAAGTAATTTAAAACTCACTCGCGGCTATCAATGAATTGTCGGCTCCCGGCAATACATAGAAAAGTCATTGATAAAAAAAAAAAAAAGCGTGGGGGTCCCCCAGAATTCAATTACGAGGCCCTTCAGGTCTGGTATAGATATTAAGGGGAACCCCGCCGCAAATTAAAAAAAAAATGCGTGCGTTTCCCCCAAATATCCATACCAGGCCCTTCAGATCTGGCATGGATTTTAAGGGGAACTCCACCCCAATTTTTTTTAAAAATGGCGTGGAGTCCCCCCAAAAATCCATACCAGACCCTTATCCGAGCCCGCAACCTGGCAGGCCGCAGGAAAAGAGGGAGGGACGAGAGAGCGCCCCCTCCTCCTGAACCGTACCAGGCCACATGCCCTCAACATGGGGAGGATGTCCCCATGTTGATGGGGACAAGGGCCTCATCCCCACAACCCTTGCCCGGTGGTTGTGGGGATCTGCGGGCAGGGGGCTTATCGGAATCTGGAAGACCCCTTTAACAAAGGGGACCCCCAGATCCCGGCCCCCCCTATGTGAATTGGTAAGGGGTACATTGTACCCCTACCATTTCACGAAGAAAGTGTAAAAAAATGTAAAAAAAAAAACACACCAACACCTTGGAAAAGTCCTTTATTAAAAAAATTTTAAAAAATAAAATAAAAAACATTCCAGCGGTGAAATCCAGTGTCCCACGGCGATCCGATGTCCAGCGTTGTCCGTCATTGGCTGAGCCTGAGCGGACCTGATGGGGAACTTCCTCTGCAGTCTATTACATGTATAGTCTCGCCCCTTCTAAAGTTCCCCATCAGGTCTGCCCCCTCGGTATGTCAGACCCCGACTACGTCACTGGCCTGAGCGGGGAATTTCCTTCACTGTGTAATTTACACAGTGAAGGAAGTTCCCCATCAGGTCCGCTCAGGACAATGACGTAGGCGCGGTCTGACATACCGAGGGGGCGGACCTGATGGGGAACTTCCTTCACTGTGTAATTCATGAATAGACCCGCCCCTTCTCATGTTCCGCATCAGGTCCTCAGCCTTACACCTAGTCATTGGCTAAGCGGACCTGATGGGGAACTTTAGAAGGGGCGGGTCTATACATGTAATAGACTGCGGAGAAAGTTCCCCATCCGGTCCGCTCAGGCTCAGCCAATGACAGACAGCGCTGGACATCGGATCGCCATGGGACACTGGATTTCACCGCTGGAATGTTTTTTTTTTTAACCACTTAACGACCGCCCACTGTAATTATACTTCGGCAGAATGGCACCGACAGGCAAAGTCACGTACCAGTACGTGACTGCCTTCGTATAGTTGGGGGGTCCGATCGGACCCTCCTTCTATACAGTGAGTGGTGGTTATTTGTTCGGGAGCGAATCGGGATGAGGGGACGGCCGTTCGATTCTGGCCACCCCCTCGCGATCGCTCCTGGCGAATGAAAACCTTCCTCTACCTGTGTAATGTAAACACAGGCAGAGTAAGTGATGTCATCTCTCCTCGTGTCGGTCTTTTCGATCCAGCGCGAGGAGAGAAGACATCTCACAGTAAGTGCACCAACAGCCCACTGACACCAGTACACGTAGGCACACTTTTCACCCCCCAGTCACCTCCAGATCACCCCCAGTACCCCCAGTCACAGTGCACCGTTTGCAGTGGTAATTTTTTTACTGATCACTGCAATCAGTGTCATTTGTGACAGTAAAAAGTTGCAGGGCAGTTAGGTTTAGGCCCCTTTAGGTCCAGGGTAGCCCCCTAACCCCCCCTAATAAAGGTTTAACCCCTTGATCGCCCCCAGGTAACCCTTTCACCCCCTAACGCCAGCGCCACTAAGCGATCGTATTTCCGATCGCTGTATTTAGTGCCGGTGGTGCCCTAGATAGCCAGTTATTTATTTTTAGTTTTGCCGCAGATTTTTATAGCGTCAGGTACCCCCATATATTATTTTAACCCCCTGATTGCCCCTAGAGTTAACCCTTTCACCAGTGATCACCGTATAAGTTTTACTGGTGACACTGGTTAGCCAGTTAATTATTTAGGTTACCCGTCAGGTTTTTATATAGCTTCAGGTACCCCCATATATAACCTAATAAAGGTTTTAACCCCCTGATTGCCCCTAGTTAACCCTTTCACCAGTGATCACCATATAAGTTTTACGGGTGACGCTGGTTGGTTAGTTTGCTTTTTATAGCATCAGGGCACCCGCCGTATATAACCCAATAAGGGTTTAACCCCCTGACCGCCCGGCGGCTGATATCAATTAGGTTTTAGCGCCAGAGAGAGTCTGCGTCGCCCCAGGCAGCGTTAGGTTAGTGCCAGTAACGCTAACACCCACGCGCAAAGCATACACCTCCCTTAGTGGTATAGTATCTGAACAGATCAATATCTGATCTGATCAGATCTATACTAGCGTCCCCAGCAGTTTAGGGTTCCCAAAAACGCAGTGTTAGCGGGATCAGCCCAGATACCTGCTAGCACCTGCATTTAGCCCCTCTGCCCAGCCCAGCCCAGCCCACCCAAGTGCAGTATCGATCGATCACTGTCACTTACCAAACACAACACACATAACTGCAGCGTTCACAGAGACAGTCCTGATCCCTGCGATCGCTAACAGCTTTTTTTGGAAGCGTTTGATACATTTGTTGACAGTCAGGTGCTTTTTTTACCTGTGAATCTTACTAGTGTACCCCTAAATTTAGAGCCCAAAATGGCAAGACGAAGGTACACTAGTAAAGAGGCCTACAAGATTCTGAGCATGACAGATAGTGAAGAGGAGGTCACGCATCTGTCAGATTCAGGCTCAGAATATCTTCCCATAGAAGACAGTGAAGTCAGCGACGAAGGTGAGGTCCCTGCTAAGGTCAGGCGTACCCGATCCCGATCTTCTGAGGTTGTTGAGGAGCAAGAACCGCAGGTCTCTCGTATCATGGAGCAGAGTAGTAGTAGCGCCGCTATTCCTTCTGGTGAATTGGCAAGCACCAGCGGCCTAGTACAGCCTGGGCGTACATCCAGCACTGCAGTATCACGTGGTGACGGGGCGAGTCCCATAAGTGCAGTTCAAGCTGGCAAGGTGGCAAGCACAAGTAGTGTCCCGCTGCCACCAAGAAGACAAAGGCAGGCCCGTCATGCCCATAGTGCCCTTCCTGCAGAATTCGCCTATCCTGATTGGGTCCCCACCACTTCTGCAGAACCCTTACTTCCCCCATTCACTGCCCAACCCGGTATTCAGGTGGAAACAGCTGATTTTATGCCAATTGATTTTTATTCGCTGTTTTTCACGGAAGATCTCTATAGATCTATTGTGGACCAGAGTAATTTATATGCTGGTCAATTCATCGCCGCTAACCCCCAGTTGCCTTCCATTGCCAAAGATTGGAAACCAATTACGGTTTCCGAATTTAAGACCTTTCTGGGCCTTTCCCTCAACATGGGCACACATAAATTCCCGTCATTGCGTGCTTATTGGTCCACGCACCCAATTGACCACATGCCCGTGTTCTCTGCCTCCATGCCCAGGACACGATACGAGCAGATTTTGCGGTTCATGCACTTCAACGACAATGAACTTTGTCGTCCACGTGGAGACCCTGAATACGACCGGCTCTACAAAATTCGGCCCCTCATAAACCACTTCAACGAACGTTTTGCAGCCTTGTTTATTCCCGATCAAGTTGTCTACGTTGATAAGTCCCTGATTAAATTTTCTGGCCGCTTGTCTTTCAAGCAGTACCTTCCCAGCAAGCGTGCCAGATACGGGGTCAAGCTCTATAAGTTCTGTGACAGGGCAACAGGCTATGTATGGAGCTTTACGGTTTATGAGGGAAAAAACTGTCAGGTTGAGCCGGTCAACTGCCCGGATTACATAGGGAGCGCTGGCAAGATAGTGTGGAACTTGGTGTCACCCTTATTCGGAAAGGGGTACCACTTGTATGTGGACAATTATTACACGAGCGTGCCACTGTTTAGTCACTTGTTTGATCATCAGATTGGAGCATGTGGCACCGTGCGACCTAATCGCCAGGGCTTTCCCCAGCGGCTTGTAGATGCCCGTCTTAGGCTGGGGGAGAGAGCCTGCTTGAAGTGTAATAACTTGCTCGCTATGAAGTGGAGGGACAATAAGAATGTTTTCCTTCTTACCTCCCTTCATGCAGACACGACATTCCAAATTCGTACGGCGACTGGTGTTGTGGAGAAACCCCTCTGTGTCCACGAATATAACAAAAATATGGGAGGGGTGGACCTCAATGACCAGTTGTTGGTGCCGTATCTAATTGACCGTAAGGCGAGACGCTGGTACAAAAAAGTGTCTCTATCCTTATTCCAATTGGCTTTGCTGAATGCTCATGTGCTATACAGAGCTTCAGGCGGGACTTTATCTCTTCTAAAATTCCAGAATGAGATAGTCACAGAACTCCTGTATCCAGGCGGTTCTGCACCTCACCATCCCCTACCAAATGCAGTAAGCCGGCTGCATGAGAGGCATTATCCGTATGCCCTCCAGAGTACCCCTACCCAACGAACTCCCCAAAAAAGATGTCGTGTCTGTAGCAAGCGCGGATTTAGGTGTGACACCCGTGTTTTTTGTCCACTCTGTCCTGACAAACCTGGTCTGGTCTGGTTGGTGAATGTTTTGAACGCTACCACTCAAAAGTGAAGTTTTAGCATAGGGTACAGCATTTCACAGACTAGGACACACTTACACAGGGTCTTCCAAGATGCCATCACATTTTGAGAGACCCGAACCATTACAGTTGTTAAAGTTACAAAAAAAAGTGTAAAAAATAAAAAAAAAAAAAACATAAAAAAAAAACACCAAAAAAATATAAAAAAAAAAAATAGTTGTCTTTTTATTGTTCTCCCTCTCTCTCTCTCTCTCTATTTTCTCTCTATTGTTCTGCTCTTTTTTACTGTATTCTATTCTGCAATGTTTTATCATGCTTGCTTTTCAGGTATGTAATTTTTTGTTTTCAGGTGCGCCATTCAACTGCAGCGTGGAATTATTTATCTTGACAGCAACAGTGTTTGCTCCCACGATACATAAAGCCGTGACTCCAGTGCTGTAGGAGGTGATTTCACCACCACAGTTAAAAAAAAAAAGAGCATATATGCCGAAGCATGGGGGCAGCAGGGGCGGAGGAGCGATTTTGCTCCTAATGCCACGTACATATGGTCGAAATTCTGAAGGAGGCTTGCCCGTGGAAAAGTCTGACCGTGTGTACGCGGCATAACTTTTTTGCGGGAGGATGCCCCCATGCTTCGGCATATATATATTTTAGCACAGGTTGCATTAAAAAAATGTTTTATTTTTTACTAGGTTTTGTTTTGGTATTTGCTTTGCAGGTATGGTATGGTAAGGTCTTACTGTTGTACTGTAATGTTACTTTGTTTTAATGTTAACCATCATTTGCTTAGCAGGTACGCCATTCAGTTGCAGCGCGGATCTATTTATCTTGACAGCAACAGTGTTTGCTCCCACGATACATAAAGCCGTGACTCCAATGCTGTAGGAGGTGATTTCACCACCACAGTTAAAAAAAAAAGCATATATGCTGAAGCATGGGGGCAGCAGGGGTGGAGGAGCGATTTTGCTCCTAATGCCGCGTACATACGGTCGAAATTCCGACGGAGGCTTGCCCGTGGAAAAGTCTGACCGTGTGTCCGCAGCATAACCTTTTATGCCGCGTACATACGGTCGAAATTCCTGACGGAGGCTTGCCCGTGGAAAAGTCAGACCGTGTGTACGCGGCATAACTTTTTTGCGGGAGGATGCCCCCATGCTTCGGCATATATAAATGGTGCATGTATGCATCATTAGAAGTGGGTGGATGAAGGGAGGTATTCTAATGGTTGGCATACCCACCGATCAATCTCTTTTTTTCGTCCAGCCAACAGGCTGCATGAAAAAAAAGATTACAATACATGTCCAACAGAGACCAGCAACGTACTGGTATGTTGCTGGACCTTGAATGTTTATACCAGAATGATGTGTAATGTGGAAATATCCGCGCTACCCCCAAAAGAAAACACCTAAATTCACATCCAAGTGAAAAAAATGGTGAAAATGGGCAGGTTCAAAATCCCCAAAAAATTGGAAAAATCCCCTATAAGTGAAAAAAAGTGATGGTGCTGCAATTATTAATAGTTAGAATATAAACTACAATGAAATGTTAAATGTGAAAAATAATGCGCATCCTTAACTGAATCAATGAAGTGTGTGAGACAATGGGGCTGATTTACGAAACGTTTGCACAATGAGTATTGGCGCATCTGCGTGCGCAATGGCTGTTTTGGTATTTACAAAACATTAGCGCCTGTAGCGCAGCCCTATTTGCCATTTACTATAGTGTTGTCGGCGGACGGGAGGAGGCGCTCAGTGCGCCACTATGGACCTGGCGCACGGCATGTTAAACACTAAATATAAAGAAGCTGGAAGTGAGAATATAATGGGGGTGACATGGGGTGATGTGAGGAAGTGTAGTGACACCTGCCCAAATAACAAACATGGCCAAAATTGAGTGATAAATAACTTTTTCAAAACCAGCCCGCTGCACCGGCAAGTACGATTCCAGCTGCGGGAGTTTTTTTTTAGCTCAGCGTGGGAATTTCAATGGTTCAAATGCGCCGGGACACTGCGCCGGCAAAATCTTAGTAAATGTCAAGTCACGTAACTCAATTTGCATAAGTTGAACAGGCGCAGCTCTGAACTTTCCATTGCGCCAGCAAAATGACATTTCTAAAGGAAAAAAAAAACATTTAAAAGCAGCCGCGGCTGTAATGAATTGTCGGCTCCCGGCAATATAGAGAAAAGTCATAGAAAGTCATTGCTAACCCAAAAAAAAAGCATGGGGGTCCCCCCAAATTCCATAACCAGGCCCTTCAGGTCTGGAATGGATATTAAGGGGAACCCCGCTGCAAATTTCTTAAAAAAATTACGTGGGGTTCCCCCTAAATATCCATACCAGGCCCTTGAGATCTGGCATGGATTTTAAGGGGAACTCCACCCCAATTTTTTTAAAAAAATGGTGTGGAGTCCCCCCAAAAATCCACACCAGACCCTTATCTGAGCACATAACCTGGCCGGCCGCAGGAAAAGAGGGGGGGACGAGAGTGGCCCCCCTCCCTCCTGAACCGTACCACACCACATGCCCTCAACATATGGAGGATGTCCCCATGTTGATGGGGACAAGGGCCTCATCCCCACAACCCTTGCCCGGTGGTTGTGGGGGTCTGCGGGCAGGGGGCTTATCGGAATCTGGAAGACCCCTTTAATAAAGGGGACCCCCAGATCCCGCCCCCCCATGTGAATTGGTAAGGGGTACATTGTACCCCTACCATTTCACGAGGAAAGTGTAAAAAAAATGTAAAAAATGACAAGAGCCGGTTTTAGACAATTCCTTTATTAATGTCTTTTCTTTTCTTCCATCTTCTTCTTCCATCTTCTTCTTCCATCTTCTTCCATCTTCTTCTTTTCTCCATTCGGGTTTCTTCCTCCATCTTCCTCTTCATCTTTATCTTCATCTTCCATCTTCCTTCTTCTTTCGGTCTTCTCGTCCGCATCTTGCCCCGGCGTCTTCCCTTCTTCTTTCTTCTCCGGCCGCTCCGTTTGAATTGGAGGTTCCCGCTGTGCGACGCTTCAGTTCTCCACTTGGTCCGCTGCCCCCTGTGGCTCCGCCCCCCTCTAACACCACGGGGAAAGTCCCCGTGAAATCCATGTGCGTCAGAGGGGGCGGGGTCACCGGGTGTAAGAGGACCCAGAGGGGAACTGGAGAACTGAAGCGTCACACAGCGGGAACCTCCAATTCAAACGGAGCGGCCGGAGAAAGAAGAAGGGAAGACGCCGGAGCAAGATGCGGACGAGAACACCGAAGGAAGAAGGAACATGAAGATGAAGATGAAGATGGAGGAAGAAACCCGAATGGAGAAAAGAAGAGGATGGAAGAAGATGGAAGAAGAAGATGGAGGACGATGGAAGAAGAAGATGGAAGAAAAAGATGGAGGAAGATGGAAGAAGAAGAAGATGGAAGAAAGGAAAAGACATTAATAAAGGAATTGTCAAAAACCGGCTCTTGTCATTTTTTACACTTTCTTTGTGAAATGGTAGGGGTACATTTGTACCCCATTACCATTTCACATAAGGGGGGCCGGGATCTGGGGGTCCCCTTTGTTAAAGGGGTCTTCCAGATTCCGATAAGCCCCCTGCCCGCAGACCCCCACAACCACCGGGCAAGGGTTGTGGGGATGAGGCCCTTGTCCCCATCAACATGGGGACATCCTCCCCATGTTGAGGGCATGTGGCCTGGTACGGTTCAGGAGGGAGGGGGGCCGCTCTCGTCCCCCCCTCTTTTCCTGCGGCTGGCCAGGTTATGTGCTCGGATAAAGGGTCTGGTGTGGATTTTTAGGGGGACTCCACGCCATATTTTTTTTAAATTTGGGGTGGAGTTCCCCTTAAAATCCATGCCAGATCTGAAGGGCCTGGTATGGATATTTGGGGGAACCCCACGTCATTTTTATTAAAAATTTGCAGCGGGGTTCCCCTTAATATCCATTCCAGACCTGAAGGGCCTGGTTATGGAATTTGGGGGACCCCCACGCATTTTTTTTTTGGGTTAGCAAAGACTTTCAATGACTTTTATCTGTATTGACGGGAACCAGCAATTCATTACAGCCGCAAGGACTTTTAAATTACTATTATTTTACTTTAGAAATGTCATTTTGCTCTCCAACTGTTATAAACATGGAAAACATGTGCTACTTTACAGGCATACTATAGACACCCCCGGGTATGATATTTAGGGCCAGTTCACACCGGATGCAGTGCAGTGCGTTTTTTTGATGCCTGAAAAACGCAAAGAAAGTTAATCACATTAATGCCAATGGCATAGTTCACACCACTGCAGTCCGTTCCAGTGCGTTTCAGAAAGCCAAAAAAAATTGGTCATGCTGCATTTTTTAGGTACAAAATTGTACTGGACCCCAGTAAAACACATCAAAAACGCAACGGAACGTACCAAAAATGCACTAGAATGCACCGCAACGCACCTAAATGCACCAAAGACGCACTGCAACACACTTGTCCTAAGTGAAAAGAGGGGGAAAAAAACACTGGACTGCATCAAAAACGCATCAAAAATGCACTGGAATGTGTCAAAAACGCGCATGCAGAAAAGCACCTGGAACGCACCCAGACTGCGTTTCTATAGTGTGAACTAGGGCCAGTTCACACCATAGAAACACAAACCGGATGCGTTCCAGGTGCTTTTCTGCATGCACGTTTTTCATGCGTTCCGGTGCATTTTTGGTACGTTTTTGATGCAGTCCAGTGCTTTTTTTCCCCCCCTCTTTTTTATTAACCATAGATAAGGACAAGTGTGTTCCAGTGCGTTTTTGGTGCATTTAGGTGTGTTCCTGTGCGTTCCAGTGCGTTTATGATGCGTTTTGCTGCGTTCCAGTACAGTCCAGTGCAGGTAAAATGAAGCATGTTCTACTTTTTTGGTGGAACTGGAACGCACTGGAACAAACACTGCCATTTAGAACCATATAACCAACTTTCCATGCATTTTGGATGCATAAAAAACGCAATGCACTGCATGCGGTGTGAAATGGCCCTTAAGCAATTTGGCATATTTAATGGCACTTCTCCTTGTTTTGTTTTTGGTGTTTTCATAATTGGTGACATTGACATATGTCCCTTAGGGTGGGACCTGGGCCCCCATTTTAAGGCCAATAACTAGAAGATAAGCCAGCCAAGTGGGGACTAGCAAAATTAACAAGTCAGTTCCCATAGACTGCAATGGCATTTGTTGGTGGGGAGGGGTGATTGTCCCATCTCTAATTGTGTAGCATGCTCGATGATGTGCTTAATTTTGGACGGGGGGAGGGGGGGGATATTTTTTGCTAGCTGCATTGGTGTTGTTCTGCACATGCCCAGCCAGTTAGTTTTTTTTTGCGTGCTTTTTGTGTGTGAACAGCACCTGGATATTTCTGGGCATGCTCAGAGAGTGTTTTTATGGGTTAGTACCGTATTTATCGGCGTATAACACGCACTTTTTTCTCCTTAAAATCAGGGGAAAATCTTGGGTGCGTGTTATACGCCGATCCCCGCTGATTGTGAGCGGAGCGGAGCGAACGCCGCCGAGATACACATAGCCGAGTGTACTCAGCTCTTCTCAGCTTCGCTCACAGTCACGCTCAGTCCCGCCATTGGACCTGTGTTATGTCCATCATAGGGCGGGACTGGGCGTGACTGTGAGCGGAGCCGAGAAGAGCCGAGTACACTCGGCTATGTGTATCTCGGCTCCGCCCAGTCCCTGCGATCTCGGCGGCGTTTGCTCCGCTCCGCCCAGTCTCGGCGGTGACCTCGGCGGCGCCAATTTTAAATTCGGGCAAGGCTGCAATGGACACTGGGGGCAAGGCTGCAATGGACACTGGGGGCAAGGCTGCAATGGACACTGGGGGCAAGGCTGCAAAGGACACTGGGGGCAAGGCTGCACTGGGGCAAGGCTGCAATGGACACTGGGGCAAGGCTGCACTGACAAGGCTGCAAATGACACTGCATTGATGGGCATTTAAATGTAAATTTTTTTTCCTTAAACTTCCCTCCTAAAAGTTTTTTTCCTTAAAATTCCCTCCTAAACTTGGGGTGCGTGTTATACGCCGGCGCGTGTTATACGCCGATAAATACGGTAATTGAAGGACATCCTTAACAGGTGTACCCACTTTGAAGTTCAGTCTCTACATTGAGTGAACTTGCATTTTGGGTGTTTCATGGACTGTGCATGTGTTTTCAATTGCCTCATTAGCACACAAACATATGTTATATAAAGCTCACAAGGAGCATTAGTTCGCTTGCCCTGAGAAGAGGCAAGTGTGTGTGTGTGTGGGGGGGGCAAAATGTACAAGTTGGTGTCCTTATCGAGTTTGTAACACATGTATTTTATTTGTTATGTCTTTGCAAAACAGGTGTTTGGTTTATTTTGTGGATTGTATATTTTTTGTGTGGGGTAAATGTTCCCCTGAAATAATTCTGATGTTGTTAATGTGTGTCGTTTGTTCACTTTGATTTAATTGTCTGCTGCCTTTTTTTTTTGGCCAAAAATTTCTCAAGATGTTGAGTCTGTAACTGTTTCAAATTGACCATGTTTTTTATTTTGCCTTCCCTTTTATTTTGTTGACCAATAAAATTTGATGCAAAGTTTTGATGTTTGTTTTGTGTTTTCTTTGCAACAAATGTGACAGCTGATTGGCATGTCAAAACAAAACTGGTGTGATTTGTCTAATCTGGTGCCTTCATGCTAGCATATGCATGGATTGTATTGTGTGCTGCCATGGAAAGTCACCAGGAAATGAAAAATACAGAGCGGTAAGTATTCAATTTTCCTTTTTTACTGCAGTGGTTCTCAGCCTCAATACCCCCCAACAGGACATGTTTTGTGAATTTATCTTATCGAGAATTGCTGTCCAAAAATCAAAACCATTGACTGTGATTTAAAGCACATGTGCAAGATGAAGGAAAACCTACAAACATGGCCTGTTGGGGGTACTTGAGAAGCACTGATTTAGAGCACCGCACTTAAAAATAGCTCAAGGCCATACAATTCTAATTGTGGGCATTTTGAGGAAAACAAAGTAAGTGTTAGAACCCCTGCGTGTGTTTTTTTTTATTATTTTTTTTTATTTTTTTTGTAGTTTGGCCTTTGTCTCCTTTTCTTAAAATTGGCTTCACTTCCTGTCACACAGCTAAACAGGAAGTGAAGGTAAAACCCTACCAATGTCTTTTCTTGGGGACACACAGATCAATCTAACTAGTTTCCCCATTGAGCAAATTGCACTCTAGCACTTTGCTGTGTACACCCCAAATCAATGTATAGTTTGGGGTTTAGTAAAGACAAATCCACTCTGCAGTAAAAGTGTAGCTGCTGAAAATCTGAGGGAAAGTACTGGTGATTGGCTGTTCCAATCATGTAAAAGCAAAGATGGTGTATTTTTTTAGCTTGCCTCAGATATACAGCAAGTGCACTTGTAGTGCAAAGTAGATTTGCCTTTAGTAAATAAACCCCAAAGTCCAAAATACCTAATAATTTGGGGTGTACCCCGCAATATGCTGGAGTGCAATGTGCATAATGGGGAAAGTATTTAGACTGACCTGTGTGTCCCCAAGGAAAGACATTATTAGGGATTTTCCCTCACTTCCTGTGTGGCTATGTGACAGGAAGTGAATTATTTGGAAGGATAAAGTGGCCAATTATTTAGTTTAACTTTTCAAAGACTCATTCCTAAGATGAATTGTGATGCATGTCAATGGCCCATTTAGACCCTCTTTAATCACTTGAGATCAGCGCTATAACTGATCGACGGCCACAGCATGGTCCTCAATTGCCGGGAGTCCGTCAATAAACGTCCTCCCCTTTGCGCGCGCTGTGGTCAGAGTCACTGAGACTCAGGTGATGACAGATCCGAGTAAGGGGCCCGATCCCTGCCCTTTACCATGTGATCAGCTGTCAGCAAATGACAGCTGATCACGTGATGTAAACAAAAGCTGGGTAATGGTTTTTGTTTTCTCCTTGTGCTGACAGCGTGAGCATAAAAAAAAGGCAATCACCGGCTTATGTGCAAGGGACATCGGGCCCGAAGAGGAAGAGGCAATTCTGCATCATCTGTGACAATTAGTAGCCCCTGCCAGTGCCACCTATCAATGCCCACCACTGGTGCCAATCAGTGGCACCTAGCAGTGCTGCCTATCAGTGCCCATCACTGCCAACTATTATTGCCACCTAGCAGTGCCACTTCTCACTGCCCACCAGTGCCAAATAGCAATACCACCTCACACTGCCCACCCTTGCCACCTTATCGGTGCCCATCAGTGCAGTCTCATCAGTGTACATCAATGAAGAAGAAAAATTACCTTTTTTAAAAATATTAACCAGTTTCCTACCGCCCACCGTCAAATGACATCCTTGGCTTTGGGCGGTGACATCTGAATGATGCCTGCATTTGCAGGCATCATTCAGATATCATTCTTTTCAGCCGGCGATTCTGTGCACAATCAAAACGATCATAGTGGCAGTTCCGCCGCTTGATTGTTCTTATAGGCGGCCGCCATCCGGTGCTTCTCCAGGCTCTCCCGTGCCATCTGGGGCTCGGAGAATGATTTGGAGATGACTGGTGACCAGATGGTCATCAGTCATCTCTATGACCGTCAGAGGCGCGGGCACGACATTATGACATCACGCCGTGTTCCCGTATGTTAACCAAGCCGTGATCTCGGCTGTCAGCATTAGATTAGTGATTTTTTTGGACCAATATCATGCTTTCCAGCCTGGAGGAGAGATGCGGGGTCTTATTGACCCTGCATCTCTCCATAAAGAGGACCTGTCACACACATTCCTATTACAAGGGATGTTTACATTCCTTGTAATAGGAATAAAAGTGATAAAAAAAATCAAAAAAAATTAAAAAAGAGCAAGAAATACAAAAACGTAAAAAAACAAACTAAAAAAAATAAGCAAAAATACGAAAAAACGCCCATGTCCCCGGTATCTCGCGCTCAGAAGCGAACACACACGTAAGTCCCGCCCACATATGTAAACGCCGTTCAAACCACACATGTGAGTTATTGCTGCGTGCGTTAGAACGAGTGCAACAATTCTAGCACTAGACCTCCTCTGTAATGCCAAAATGGTAACGTGTAAAAAAAATTAAAGCATCGCCTAGGGAGATTTTTCATTACTGAAGTTTGGTGTCATGCCATGAGTGTGCGCAATTTTAAAGCGTGACGTGTTAGGTATCTATTTACTCAGCATAACAACATCTTTCACATTATACCCAAAATTTGGCCATAACTTTACTCTTTTGTAATATTTTTAGCAAACAAAAAGGCGTTTGAAAATTTATTGCGCAAATACCGAGCGAGATAAAAATTTGCAATGACCGCCATCTTATTCCCTAAGGTGTCTGCTCCAAAAACATATATAATGTTTGGTGTTTAGAAGTAATTTTATAGCCATAAATTTATGATTTTTACATGAAGGAGAGAAGTGCCAGAATAGGCCCAGTGCTGAAGTGGGTAAAATATCAATTTTTTTTTTTTTTAAACTCGGACTTTTGTATTTATAGAAAAAAAATAAAAATAAAACACAAAGGTGATCAAATAGCACCAAATGCAAGCTCTATTTGTGTGCCAACAAATAAAAAAAATTCATTGGGTTACAGTGTTGTATGAGCGCGCAATTGTCATTAAAAGTGCATCAGCGCTGAAATGTGAAACTTGGTCTGGGCAGTGCGCAAGTGGTTAATATAAGGCTACATGCACACGGACGTTTTTCAAGCCGCTTGTTTGAGCGTTTTTTGCAGCTTAAAAACATCTCTGCATGTTAGCCTATGGCCTCATGGCCACCATGGCGTTTTTGAGCTGTAAATGGCATAGGCGTTCTCAGGCCCCATGTAGACGGGACGCTGGTGCAAAGTGTTCTGAACTAAGGTTGAAAGTGGCGTTTAGAAAGGCGCGCTTTGTGGCGTTTGCATGCCGTGTTTTACCACATTTGCGTGTATATGATAAGGAGCCGCCCTAAGCTCCAAAAACAGTATTATTTACGATTTTAGCTATTTTGTGAGACCAGAGTGATATCAGCAGCTGAGAGCAGCAGTGTAGTTGTATTTAGCGTGTCACTTGCCACATCACTTGCCACAAGTTGTGGATTGTCCACTTGCCACATCAGCTGCCCCAAGTTGTGGATTGTCCACTTGCCACATCAGCTGCCCCAAGTTGTGGATTGTCCACAATGCAATGGAAGCAATTTCATTTATATATATATATATATATATATATATATATATATATATATATATATATATATTTTGGTTTTTCCTCATTTGCCATAAATTTGGAGTTTATCAATGTAAAAAAATAGGTCACCTTTACAAACGCTTCTAAACTAAAATGCGGCTAAACGCTGGTACCCGCGTCTGAAACGTGGAAATCTTTGGCGTCTGAAGGCATTTTGAGGGTTTGTGAAAAACGATTTTAAACGCAACTGCAGATTTTTTTTGCCAGGCCAAAAACAGTGTTTTGGATGTAATAGAATTCAATGGACCCGCATCCAAAACGCAAGTACCGCAATTTTGCTGCGATTTTTTGTTTTACCTGTTTATAGCTGGTTGTTAAAGGAAATGTAAAAAAAAAAAGGTTAAAAAAACTAAAAAACTAAAAAAAAAACAGCGTGGGGTCCCCCCCCCCCGGTCCATACCAGGCCCTTGGGTCTAGTATGGATTCAAAGGGGACCCCCCCAAAAAATGAAAAAAAAAACTGGCGTGGGGGTCCTCCCAGAATCCATACCAGGCCCTTCAGGTCTGGCATGTATTTTAAGGAGAACTCCGCGCCAAAAACCCAAAAAATTTGCGTGGGGTCCCCTAAAAATACACACCAGACCCTTTATCCAAGCACTCAACCTGGCAGGCCGCAGGGGAAAAGGGGGGGGATGAGAGAGCGCCCCCCCTCCCTCCTGAACCGTACCAGGCCGCGTGCCCTCAACATGGGGGGTTTGGTGCTTCGGGGCAGGGGGGGGCGACCTGCGGCCCTCCCCACCCCAAAGCACCCTGCCCCCATGTTGATGGGGACAAGGGCCTCTTCCCGACAACCCTGGCCGTTGGTTGTCAGGGTCTGCGGGCGGGGGGCTTATCGGAATCCGGGAGCCCCCTTTAATAAGGGGGACCCCAGATACCTGCCCCCCACCCTATGTGAATGAGTATGGGGTACTTCGTACCCCTACCCATTCACCTGGTGGCAAAATAAGTCAATAAAAAAAGACAACACAGGTTTGAAAAGTAATTTATTGGGCAGCTCCGGGGGTCTTCTTCCGACTTCGGTGGTCTTTCTGCCGGGCTCCCCGCTATCTTCTGCTAGCTCTTTTGCTAGCGGGGGTCCCGGGCTTCCTCGCCGTCTTCGGGGGTCTTTCTGCCGGGCCCCCGCTATCTTCTGCTAGCTCTTTTGCTAGCGGGGGTCCCGGGCTTCCTCGCCGTCTTCTTCCGACTTCGGGGGTCTTTCTGCCGGGCCCCCGCTATCTTCTGCCAGCTCTTTTGCTAGCGGGGGTCCCGGGCTTCCTCGCCGTCTTCTTCCGACTTCGGGGGTCTCTTGTTCTGTTCTCCGGTTCTTCTCCGGTGTCTTCTCCACGATCTCCGTTTCTTTCTGCCTTCTGCCGGGCGCCCCGCTATCTTCTCGCAGCTCTTTTGCTAGCGGGGGCCGGTCTTCTTCGTCGCCTTCTTCCCTCTTCTCTTCGCCCGATGTTGCCTCGTTGCTGTCCACCGCTGCAATGATCTGTCCGAGCAGCGGTGCCACTTTTATTGGCATGGGGCGTGGTCACCGGGTGATGCCACCGCTGACCCTGCCCCCGTTTCACGTCACAGTCCCATCATTCCCCGGGACTGGGACATCATACGGGGGCGGGGTCAGTGGTGGCATCAGCCGGTGACCACGCCCCATGCCAATAAAAGAGGCACCGCTGCTCGGACAGATCATTGCGGCGGTGGACAGCGACGAGGCAACATCGGGCGAAGAGAAGAGGGAAGAAGGCGACAAAGAAGACCGGCCGACGCTAGCAAAAGAGCTGCGAGAAGATAGCGGGGCGCCCGGCAGAAGGCAGAAAGAACCGGAGATCGTGGAGAAGACACCGGAGAAGAACCGGAGAACAGAACAAGAGACCCCCGAAGTCGGAAGAAGACGGCGAGGAAGCCCGGGACCCCCGCTAGCAAAAGAGCTGGCAGAAGATAGCGGGGCCCCGGCAGAAAGACCCCCGAAGTCGGAAGAAGACGGCCCAGCAGAAGGACCCCCGAAGTCGGAAGAAGACCCCCGGAGCTGCCCAATAAATTACTTTTCAAACTTGTGTTGTCTTTTTTTATTGACTTATTTTGCCACCAGGTGAATGGGTAGGGGTATGATGTACCCCATACTCATTCACATAGGGTGGGGGGCCGGCATCTGGGGGCCCCCTTTTTAAAGGGGGCGCCCGGATTTTGAAAAGCCCCCCGCCCACATACCCCGACAACCAACGGCCAGGGTTGTCGGGAAGAGGCCCTTGTCCCCATCAACATGGGGGCAGGGTGCTTTGGGGTGGGGGGGGGGCCGCAGGTCGCCCCCCTGCCCCGAAGCACCAAACCCCCCATGTTGAGGGCATGCGACCTGGTACGGTTCAGGAGGGAGGGGGGGCCGCTCTCTCTCGTCCCCCCTTTTCTCCTGTGGCCTGCCAGGTTGCGTGCTCGGATAAGGGTCTGGTTTGGATTTTGGGGGGACCCCCACGCCGTTTTTCGGCTTAAGGGGGTTCACCTTAAAATCCAGACCAGACCTAAGGGTCTGGTTTGGATTTTGGGGGGACCCCCACGCCGTTTTTTCGGCTTAGGGGGTTCACCTTAGAATCCAGACCAGACCTAAGGGTCTGGTTTGGATTTTGGGGGGGACCCCCACGCCGTTTTTTGGCTTGGGGGTTCACCTTAGAATCCAGACCAGACCTAAGGGCCTGGTATGCTCCTGAAGGGGAACCCATGCCGGTTTTTTCATTAAAATTTGGCCTGGAGTTCCCCTTCATGATTCATACCAAACATGGGACAGCGAGGCTGCCGAGGACCAGTGCGATGACATCGCGCTGGACACATTCTCGGCCAGCTAGTCGCCTCTAGGACATGACTTGAGCAGCTGCTTCACTGCTCAGGTCATGTCCAGGTCACCTCGCAAAGTCGCGCTGTCCCTGTGTCAGCCGGCACACGAGTCGCCCGCAAGTCGGATCCGACTTCCCGGGCGACCTCTATTCAAATCAATGGGCTCCCATAGGGAACCATTCATTTTCAATAGAGCGCCGCTGACATTTCTATTTACTATAACAGTGCGCCGCTGCTTCCTGCGCCCAGTGAAGGAGTTATCCGGCGCACCAATTAAGGTTAGAAGCAGCACAGCGCACTTTTATTAGTAAATCAGCCCCAATATGTCACAAATGACATATGATATGAAAAAAAGTGAATAAACACCTTTAGGGTACAATGTACCACAATATGCATAAGCACATAAATAGTACAAAACACAAAAATTAAGTATACAATAAAAGAGTCCATAGAAGCAGTAAAGAAAGCAACACAAAAAAAAAAGCAACACAAAAAATGAATGAAAAAATAAAAAATTGAAGAGAGACCAGAAATTCTTGAAGCTTTTCAGTCCAGCAGGTGAAAAAACAATCTTTATCAGATAATGGATGTCTCCTTACCAAAAAAGGTGGACCCCCGTGACAGAGGTCATACGAGCTCAACACATAGGCTTCACTCAGACCGCTGCGGCAACGATCACATCATCCAAGTGCCCCCTTCCTTAGAAATGCGGCCGATGAAGTCTTTCCAAGGTGTAACAACCATAGATCACCGCTCACACATAGGTTAGGGAAATAGAAATAAAAAACTTCATGGTGCAGCAAGTTTCATATAAAAGAAACTATTTATTGATAGCTGACATCCAAAAAATAAAAGACAAGGTGCTGTTTGTATGCTAACGCAATGTAACAAACTCCATGAATAAAAACGAAAACAATCAGCTGCGGCTCACGCCAGCTTAGCTGAAATGTGGTGACGTCAGAATCCTTTGAGCTCCACCCGACGCTGCGTTTCTCCTTACACCAGAATGATGCCTGCAGGTTTAGGTATCATCTTGGTATCATTCTTTTCAGCCAGTGGCCAGATTTCATGTAAAAGCATTTCTAGCAGATAATTAGCCTCTAGACTGCTTTTACAAGCAGTGGGAGGGAATGTCCACCCCCCCGGATATAAACAGCACCATTGGGAAATTGGGAAAGCATTTTATCACACCGATCTTGGTGTGGTCAGATACTTTGAGGGCAGAGGAAAGATCTAGGGTCTAACCCCCCAATTTTTTTCAAAAAAAGAGTACCTGTCACTACCTATTGCTATCATAGGGGATATTTACATTCCCTGAGATAACAATAAAAATGGTAAAAAAAAAAAAATATATGGAAGGAACAGTTTAAAAATAAAATAAAAAAGCAAAATAAATAATATTTTTTTTTTTTTACGCCCTTAGAAATCCTGAAGGCGGTGCTTGGTTTTTGGGGCCCCGTACGCGGCTAGGCTCCCAAAAAGTCCCACACATGTGGTATCCCCGTACTCAGGAGAAGCAGCAGAATGTATTTTGGGGTGCAATTCCACATATAACCATGGCATGTGTGTGCAATATATCATTTAGTGACAACTTTTTGTACATTTTTTTTTCTTTTTGTCATTATTCAATCATTTGGGACAAAAAAAAATATTCAATGGGCTCAACATGCCTCTCAGCAAATAGCTTGGAGTGTCTACTTTCCAAAATGGGGTCATTTGGGGGGGTTTTGTGCCATCTGGGCATTTTATGGCCTTCAAAACTGTGATAGGTAGTGATAGGTAGTGAGGAGTGAAATTAAAAATGTATGCCCTTAGAAATCTTGAAGGCGGTGCTTGGTTTTTGGGGTCCGTACACGGCTAGGCTCCCAAAAAGTCCCACACACGTGGTATCCCCGTACTCAGGAGAAGCAGCAGAATGTATTTTGGGGTGTAATTTCACATATGCCCATGGCATGTGTGAGCAATATATCATTTAGTGACAACTTTGTGCAAAAAAAAGTTTGTCATATTCCCGCAACTTGTGGCAAAATATAAAATATTCCATGGACTGAACATGCCTCTCAGTAAATAGCTTGGGGTGTCTACTTTCCAAAATGGGGTCATTTGGGGGGGTTTTGTGCTATTTTGGCATTTTATGGCCTTTGAAACTGTGATAGGTAGTGAGGAGTGAAATCAAAAATTTGCGCCCTTAGAAATCCTGAAGGCGGTGCTTGGTTTCCGGGGTCCCGTACGTGGCTAGGCTCCTAAAAAGTCCCACACATGTGGTATCCCCGTACTCAGGAGAAGCATCAGAATGTATTTTGGGGTGCAATTCCACATATAACCATGGCATGTGTGAGCAATATATCATTTAGTGACAAGTTTTTGTAATTTTTTTTTTTTTTGTCATTATTCAATCACTTGGGACAAAAAAAATATATATATTCAATGGGCTCAACATGCCTCTCAGCAATTTCCTTGGGGTGTCTACTTTCCAAAATGGGGTCATTTGGGGGAGTTTTGTACTGCCCTGCCATTTTAGCACATCAAGAAATGAGATAGGCAGTCATAAATTTAAAGCTGTGTAAATTCCAGAAAATGTACCCTAGTTTTTAAACGCTATAACTTTTGCGCAAACCAATAAATATACGCTTATTGACATTTTTTTACTAAAGATATGTGGCTGAATACATTTTGGCCTAAATGTATGACTAAAATTGAGTTTATTCGATTTTTCTTATAACAAAAAGTAGAAAATATCATTTTTTTTTAAATTTTCGGTCTTTTTCCGTTTATATCGCAAAAAATAAAAATCACAGAGGCAATCAAATACATTAAAAGAAAGCTCTATTTGTGGGAAGAAAAGGACGCAAATTTCATTTGGGTACAACATTGCATGTCCGCACAATTTAAAGCAGCGCAGTGCAAAATTCTGAAAACACCTCTGGTCCTTTAGCTACAAAATGGTCCGGGGCTTAAGTGGTTAATAAAGGACTTTTCCAAGGTGTTAGTGTGTTTTTTTTACTTTTTTTACACTTTTTTACACTTTCTTCGTGAAATGGTAGGGGTACAATGTACCCCTTACCAATTCACATGGGGGGGCCGGGATCTGGGGGTCCCCTTTGTTAAAGGGGTCTTCCAGATTCCGATAAGCCCCCCGCCCGCAGACCCCCACAACCACCGGGCAAGGGTTGTGGGGATGAGGCCCTTGTCCCCATCAACATGGGGACATCCTCCCCATGTTGAGGGCATGTGGCCTGGTACGGTTCAAGAGGGGGGGCCGCTCTCTTGTCCCCCCTCTTTTCCTGCGGCCTTTAAGGTTGCGTGCTCGGATAAGGGTCTGGTATGCATTTTTGGGGGGACTCCAAGCCATTTTTTTTTTATTTGAGGTGGAGTTCCCCTTAAAATCCATGCCAGATCTGAAGGGCCTGGTATGGATATTTGGGGGAACCGCACGCATTTTTTTAAGAAATTTGCGGCGGGGTTCCTCTTAATATCTATACCAGACCTGAAGGGCCTGGTAATTGAATTCTGGGGGACCCCCACGCTTTTTTTTTTTTTTTTATCAATGACTTTTCTATGTATTGACGGGAGCCGACAATTCATTAATAGCCGCGAGTGAGTTTTAAATGACTTTTTTTCCTTCAAAAATGACATTTTATGCAGGGACAGTTCTAAGCACGGGAAACATGCGCCACTTTACATGCATATCATACACACCCCCTAGGTACGAAATTTAAAGGAATATTTCACTTTTATTGTTTCACTTTAAGCATTATTAAAATCACTGCTCCCCAAAAAAACTGCTGTTTTTAAAACTTTTATTTGCATTGATACATGTCCCCTGGGGCAGGACCTGGGTCCCCAAACACTTTTTATGACAATAACTTGCATATAAGCCTTTATAATTAGCACTTTAGATTTCTCCCATAGACTTTTCGAATTTGCCGCGAACACCCCAATTTGTTCGCTGTACGGCGAACGGGCGAACAGGCAATGTTCGAGTCGAACATGAGTTCGACTCGAACTCGAAGCTCATCCCTAGTTCTCAGGATGAGGAAAAAATAAGATAAAAGAGGACAGCCGCACTCCAATCCAACGTGTGTTTAATGAACAGGCACTACAAAAACCAGCTAGAACAGGATACCTGACGCGTTTCGCACAAAATCAGTGCTTACTCATAGTTCTCGGGATGATATCGATTTCTCTGCTCTCCCCGGGGTGGAGGCTCTGGCCTCTTATTACCCCCCCCAGCATTGTCTTTTACAATTACAATGTACAGTCTGGAAGAGCCCCATTGTCACATATAGGACACATAATAATAATATTATTACACCTTCCATGGGGGATTGCATGGTTCATAATAGTGTTCTGCTGCCGGGGACACCAGATGCAAAGGAGGGCTCCGCTGCCGGGGACACCAGATGTAAAGCGGGGTTCCGCTGCTGGGGACACCAGATTTAAAGGAGGGCTCTGCTGCCGGGGACACCAGATGTAAAGCGGGGTTCCGCTGCTGGGGACACCAGATTTAAAGGAGGGCTCCGCTGCCGGGGACACCAGATGTAAAGCGGGGTTCCGCTGCTGGGGACACCAGATTTAAAGGAGGGCTCTGCTGCCGGGGACACCAGATGTAAAGAAGGGCTCCGCTGCTGCGGACACCAAATTTAAGGAATGTCTCCACTGCTGGGGACACCAGATGGAAAGGAGGGCTCCGCTGCTGGGGACACCAGATGTAAGGAGGGACTCCGCTGCCAAGGACACAGATATGTAAGGAGGGCCTCTGCTTCTGGGGGCACCTGATGTAAGGACGGACTCTGTTGGGGGCACCTGATGTAAGGAGGGACTCTGCTGGAGGCACCTGATGTAAGGACGGACTCTGCTGGGGGCACCTGATGTAAGGATGGACTCTGCTGGGGGCACCTGATGGCATCTGGTGGCAGCCGACATGGCAGGTGACACGCTCAGGGCTTCCACTGATTCTGCATTATGGTGAGTTGAATGATTTAATTTTATATTACAATTTAATAATAGAAATAATGCACTTCAATCATCCTGACACCATAACAACCATGGTTTCCCGGGATGATTGAAGCGCTAACCCCAGGTGTTTGGAGTATCTTTATCTGCTGATTGTTAAACTTTCTGGAATACACATATTTATATTGTGGTGTAGGATCTGGGTCTTTCTTTCTTTCTTTCTTTCTTTCTTTCTTTCTTTCTTTCTTTCTTTCTTTCTTTCTTTCTTTCTTTCTTTCTTTCTTTCTCTTTCTTTCTTCCTTCCTTCCCTCATTCCTTCCTTCCTTCCCTCCATCATTCATCTCAGACTCTAACCACACCCCCTTCCAAGCCACGCCCACTATTTTGTGCACACCACGCCCATTTTTCGCTGTATCGCGCTTCGTGCGCAACACATTTTTCTGTTTTGGGGTGACATGCCTACAAATGAATGCCCCGCCCCCTAATTATATATATATATATATATATATATATATATATATATTCTTATTTTTTTACATTTTATTTTTATTGGGTTTTGAAAGAACAAATATAAACATGTTACACAATACACAAGTATCGAAAATAAAATAAAATAAAGAAATAGAAGGTACAGATGAACAATGTCCATGAATACAGAGCACAGGGGGTGTCCTGCAGAGCTTATCAAAAGTTCAAAAAAAAAGAACAACTCATAGGTAGGTAATAGAAGTAAAAAAAGAGAATGATCGTAAAAGTCAAAAAGACAAGGGTTTCCGTAGAGGGCAAATGATAAGAAACATGAGATTCAGGAAGGCACCAAATGGCATACATAGTAATAAGGGAGGGAGGGATGAGATATGATCAAAAACAATACAATGCCAGCATAATTTAAGATGTGAGAGTTGGGACAGGGGTACCATATTCCGATCGATCCCAAGGTTCCCATACTTTGTCAAATTGGGGAATGGTATCATTAACAGGGCTGTTAAATATTCCATCCTCCGAATATCAGCCACCAGATGGAGAAATCTGGACCACGGAGGGGGTGTATTGGACAACCAGCGCAAAGCCTTTTGGCGGCTAACAAAATATAAGAAATAAGCCGATTGACTTTTTGGGTAATGCCTGAGAAAGGGAGATCCAAAAGATAATTTAAGGGATCGGGCGGAAGGGACACGTCCACCACCTCCTGTATTAAAAGCCTCACATCATTCCAAAAGGGTTGGATCATAGAACATTGCCAGAAAATATGAAATAAAGACCCTTTGTCAATCCCGCATCGCCAACAGTGCGACGAGACTGAGGGGTCATATTTGTGAATGACTTCAGGGGTTTTGTACCAAAATATAAGGATCTTAATGGACGTTTCCCTTTGTGTTACACATTTGGAGGACTTGAATGTAGAGGGCCAAATCCTATCCCATACCTGGACCGTAATAGGTCTACCTATAAAATGAGACCATCTCCTCATGTAGTGATGTGTGGACTCGGTAAGGGGGGTCGACTCATGGAGGATACGGTGGATGGAGGATATTAAATGTAATTGGTGAGGACCCTGTGCGCACAAATACTCAAAGGTTGTTGGTTTGTCAAGAGTCAGGGTCAGAGATTTAGAGTGGAAGAAATGTCTAACCTGCAAATAAAAATGAAAAAGTTGGGGAGGTATATCAAATTTCTTACGTAGGGTCTCAAAAGTATGAACTCTCCACGTGATAGGATGAACCAAATTCTGGAGCTGAAAAAGAGGGGCATGAAGCCATGGGGAAACCCTGCCCATGGACAGACTGTCTGGTATGATTGGGTTAAACAGGACGTTCACAAGGGGAGGGCAAGGTGAAGCAAGAGCATAGCCTTTGAAACATTTACGCCAAATAGTTAAAGTGAATGTCATTGGAGCAGTACATTGACGTTTAAAAATGGGGTCCAGGAATGGGAGGGTACCCCAAACTAAAGAGCATGGGTGAACCGGATATAACACTCCCTTTTCAATGGCAGTCCACTGATTTGGTGCTTGCAAGGAAGACCATGAAACAATAGCCCGCAGGTGCGAGGCATAATAATATTTAATAATATTCGGGGCACCCAGTCCCGCCCTGGATCTTGGGGCAAATACCACTCAACTCGCTATACGATGGGCCCTGTCTCCCCATATAAACTTTAGAAAACTCCTCTGAAGTGCTTTTAGTTGAGAGGAAGGCACGGCAACTGGTAATGTTTCAAAGTGGTACAGTAATCTGGGTAAAATAGAAATTTTTAGGACATTAATCCTACCCAACAGTGATATGGGATACTTTGTCCAGACCAGCAGAGATTTATTAATGTCTAATGCCGCGTACACACGATCGATTTTTTCGACGGTGAAAACACCGTCGAAAAAATTGACGTTAAAAACGAGGAACAGCTTGTTCCCCTCACACACGGCCGTTTTAAATGTCATTTTTTTTTTGAAAAAAAGAGAGAGAGAGAGAAAAAAAAGGTCCACTTCTCCAATCCTCTCATCTACCGATATTAACACTATATATGTTGTTGCTCTGGCTCCTTATATGGGGAAACACACTATCAGTTCAACAGTTCATTCACTATGAATGTGCAACAGATTCATCTTAGAGGAACCCAGAAACTGTAGCTTGAAAGGACACTTCACCATTAGATGCAATGCAGCTCCCTTAGGAAATCTACTCACCAGACTTCCGAACACAGATAGCCTTAGTCACTCCTCTAAGTGGGTGGTAGTAAGCTCTTCATAGAGAGGGTTTCTCCTTGGATGAGCGGTGTCCCTGATCAGTGGATTTCAGCGTGCAGCAATGCGGGCATATGAATGTGAGGGGAAACCGAACATAGTGTAAAACCCTTTTTTATTGTAAATAGATAGACCCTCCGTTTACAAGTATGCTTACAAGATAAAAAGATGTTAAAAACATGTCTCATACTGTTGATACATCATGCTCACTCGAAACCAGGGATCCTGCCAATCGGTGGCTTGCTCGAGTGAGTCCCGGGAAGATGATCGCCTGTATGGACAGATGAGTCACGTGGTCACGCCCTGATGCGTTTCGTGATTGGTTCACGTCTTCAGAGGGCGTGGCCACGAGACGTAACTAATCTCTTAAATAGTGTAGGGAACCGCCTCCTCCTCTGTACGTCAGGGGCTGAGTGTCATGAATATGTGAATAGAAACAAGTGTGCACGTGGTGGGATGTATCAACGTTTGAACATTACCTGAAGGAGAAATTAATTATGAGAAGTTTAAGGTGGGAGGTCAGTCCTCAGGATGGCTTGGATGACTCTGAGTCAGTGTCTGAGTGGCTTGATTTCTTCAATGGTGTGGGCTTTAAGCTGCAACAATTGGTCCTTAAACGTAAAAAGAGGAAAATGGTTCTCTTGGAAAAAAAGATTGCTGAATTAATGGTCAAGCTTGATCCTATTAAAGGTACTCCATTATTAACCAACTTTGGTAATGACATCAAAAAAAGTTAGAAAAATTAGATAAGGACACACAAAAGAAAAAACTAAGAAATACAGGAGAGATATGAATGACTTTAAGAAGGGAGAAATATACTTATGGCAAAATGCAGAAAATACTACTACCGCACCACAACTATCCTATAACAATGGATTACCCACTCTTAACAGTGTGCATGGTGACGGTAGAACTGCACAATCATCCACTCAGGTGACATATCCTCAAAGTGATAATAGACCAGCCCCTGGAGTGAAAAATCAGAGGGGGAGAGGTAATAAACAACCACAAAGGGGTAGGAACAATGGGCATCAGGATATGAGGTACCCGATACAAAATGGGGGCTATAATGAGTCATATCAGGTTAATACCCATAATCGATTTGATCCTTTGTCCACTCAGGACAATATGGGGAATTCTTACAATGTACCATCTCCACGTCCAGTTCCTTTTTTAGGGAGAGGTATGAGAGGGAACCCCCGAGCACGAGGTCGAGGCAACCGTCCCTGGAGGGGACGACCGCAACAAGCACACAATCCCTATATGCAACAGGAATGGTGGAACCCCCCACAGTGGGAGGAACAATACAGTCCAGTCAGGCAAGACAGGTTACCATACGCAGAGGATGCAGGGCAGGTAGCCGAGTCCAGCAGAAAAAGACCAAGACAGGTAGAGTAAGTGGCATATATAATTTGTCATCTACTACTTTAACACAAAAAGAGACTAACATTTTGAATGCAGGACTCAAATGCACTTCTACAAAGCCAATGAACAAGTTCAATGTATATATTTACATACATAAGTATGTAAGAAAATTAAATATTAAAAAATATTTTCTATCCAGTACTTTTAGTCTGAGGAACACCACAAAGAGTGAGGAGGTAGGGATTGATAGTGGTCTCAAAAATAGATCCCTGTTCAATCCGCCACAACCATCCAATCACCAAGTTGAAGTGTTTAAACAATTAATACTGAAAGATTTGGAAAAAGTACCTCCAAAGAAAAGTCTTAACCCCAAACATATTAGGGAGGGAATCAAAGCATTAGAAAGCAGGAAAGAAATCATAATTCGCCCTGCAGACAAAGGGGGAGGAGTGGTTATTTTAGATAAAAAGTTTTACCACTCTCAACTCCAGACGATGTTGAATGATGAGGCAACCTACTGCCATTTAAGAAGGGACCCTACCAGGCAGTATAGGGATGATCTATTCAACCTTTTGGATTTTGGATTCTATAAGAGAGTAATTACCAAGAAAGAAAAATTATATCTTTGTCCGAGTTTCAATAGAATACCAACCATTTATACAGTTCCCAAGATCCATAAAAATTCAACTATACCACCAGCCAGACCCATTGTCAATGGCATAGACTCTGTCACTTCCAGAATAGGCCAATATTTGGATCATTTCATGCAAAGTAGTGTCGTGACTACAAAAGCCTTTTTAAAAGATACCACTAGCTTTTTACAGACACTCAAGGAAGTTGCAATCCCGAGGGACACGGAAATGTTTCTGGTGACAGCTGACGTCACGTCGCTGTACACTAATATACAGCATGATGATGCTTTATTAGCCCTTAATTGGGCACTCAGTAAAAGGGAGGACTTACCGTTCATCCAGAAAAAGTTCTTGCGTATGGCATTAGAATATTGTTTAACCCATAATTATTTTTGGTATGCAGGGGAATTCTATAGCCAAAAGACAGGGGTTGCAATGGGTGCAAAATTTGCACCCAGTCTCGCTAATTTGTTTATGAGCGAGTGGGAGGATAAATGGGTCTACAATCAGAGAAGAAAGGAACTGGTGTATTATAAATAGATGATTTATTCATTATTTGGCAGGGAACGGAGGAATCCTTGAAGGAATTCTCTGAATGGTTGAACAGTAATAACAACAACATCAGGTTGGAGTTCACTTGGGATAAGAAACAAATACACTATTTGGATGTTATGGTCATTAAGGGTGAGGATCACCTTTATACTAAGGCATACTTTAAGGCCACGGATCGAAATAGCTACATCCCAGTGCATAGTGGTCATCACCCCCAATGGCTTCGGAATATTCCCAAAGGTCAGTTTATGCGCATACGTTGCAACTGTACCAGAGACTTGGACTATCAAGTCCAAGCAGATCTAATTAAACAACGCTTTGTGGAAAAAGGGTATCAGGCACCCCAGCTGGATGCGGTGATAGAAGAAGTGGGCCTATTGACACAAGAATCCATGCTGACACCAAGGATTAGACTACAGAATCAGAAACATGAATGGGGATTTATATCTGGATACCATGAACAACATAGAGAGATAGAATCCATATTTAGGAAACATTGGCACATACTTAAAATGGACAAAACTCTGAAAACAGTGTTACCGGAAGTTCCTCCGTTCATTTATAGGAAAACTATGACATTTGGAGATCAGGTAGTCAAAAAAATCTTAGACCAACCAAAGAGACTACAAATGTTTTGGGAGAGGACTGGCTTTTATGCCTGCAGACGATGCAAAGCTTGTCAACAAGTATCAACACACTTGCGAGGCATCACGAGTTTCACATCCACTGCAAATGGCAAGGATTTTGAAATCAAGGAGTGCATTACATGCATGTCCACCCACGTGGTTTACGCTCTCGAGTGTCCATGTGGGCTAATGTACATTGGACGTACCAAAAGAACATTGGCTAAGAGAGTATCAGAACACATTTACAATATTACTATAGGGTACAAAGACCATAGTGTGTCCCTACATTTTAGGGAGAAACATGGTAGGGATCCTAGGGGTCTCAAATTTTGGGGTATCGATAAGGTGCACCCAAGATGGAGAGGAGCCAATATGGTACGGGAAATATCCAAATGTGAAACTGAATGGATATTCCGGACCAACACTCTCAGTCCGAATGGACTCAACATAGACCTTGACCTTAATTGCTTCATTAGCAATTATTGACAGAGCAGGGGTCTAGATAATTACTATAGTTGAACTCCATCCATAATGAGGGTCCAAATTCAAGTAATAGTGTCTGTTTTCTTTCTTTCTTCTTTTTTCATGAGTCAATTAGGGATCTTGAGGTTAAAGATTGTAGATGTTTTGAGAAGACGAATAGAATAGGTTTTTGGCAGATCTTATTCTATTCATGGGGGATTGCATCATTAGTAGTTTTTTTCATCACTTTTTTTACTATTTTGATGTATTTAATACTGTTCTATGTATTGCCATTTACAATGGCTTTTATTATGAATTTTTTATTAATGACTTCAGTCATCACATTATGTCCTTTTAAAAAAATGGCGCTGTCTGATATTCCTCTGTGTCACATTGGAAATCAAGCAGTGTCTGATACAGATAGAATAACATGGCACACTCTGCAGGGATAAGCTGTGCATTGTTTATTCATTTATGCATTTAGTATTCAAATGTTTTTATTCGTGTTATTATCATCAACATTGCATGATGGGGTCATGTCTCTAAGGGGCATCCTATTTTGCCTGTGCTGGTGGGTGGAGGTTGTTTTGCGGCACTCGGCAGCGGCTCATAGCTTTTATCTGTTCGTTATGAGTGTCACACTCGTTACGCTGCCGTGCTCTGCAATGCCTTCGCCAGCCTGTAGGGGCAGTGGAGTGTGGCTGGCTGATGTGAGCCCGTGGGAAGAGGATTCTGGGGCTTGTAGGCCATTCACATATTCATGACACTCAGCCCCTGACGTACAGAGGAGGAGGCGGTGCCCTACACTATTTAAGAGATGAGTTACGTCTCGTGGCCACGCCCTCTGAAGACGTGAACCAATCACGAAACGCGTCAGGGCGTGACCACGTGACTCATCTGTCCATACAGGCGATCATCTTCCCGGGACTCACTCGAGCAAGCCACCGATTGGCAGGATCCCTGGTTTCGAGTGAGCATGATGTATCAACAGTATGAGACATGTTTTTAACATCTTTTTATCTTGTAAGCATACTTGTAAACGGGGGGTCTATCTATTTACAATAAAAAAGGGTTTTACACTATGTTCGGTTTCCCCTCACATTTATATGCCCGCATTGCTGCACGCTGAAATCCACTGATCAGGGACACCGCTCATCCAAGGAGAAACCCTCTCTATGAAGAGCTTACTACCACCCACTTAGAGGAGTGACTAAGGCTATCTGTGTTCGGAAGTCTGGTGAGTAGATTTCCTAAGGGAGCTGCATGGCATCTAATGGTGAAGTGTCCTTTCAAGCTACAGTTTCTGGGTTCCTCTAAGATGAATCTGTTGCACATTCATAGTGAATGAACTGTTGAACTGATAGTGTGTTTCCCCATATAAGGAGCCAGAGCAACAACATATATAGTGTTAATATCGGTAGATGAGAGGATTGGAGAAGTGGACCTTTTTTTTCTCTCTCTCTCTCTTTTTTTCAATTATTTTAATTGCATGCATTGGACTTATATGTGTTTATATGTTGCATATTATATTACTGTACGATAAGAATCCTTATCATCCACAGGTTTTTATCTAACCTGCGAAGCGCTGTTAATGTTTGATGCATAGTTGTTTACAATTATATATTGAGCATATTTTGTATGAATTTGATGATGTTATAATAGCTGCTGCATTACAGAAGAATCGAGATTTTTAGTCCATTGAGCGCTAGGATCAGAGGCACCTTAGGGAGTTTTTCTGATATTAATTACCAATTGTCATTTTTTTGGGGTCGAAAAAAACGACCGTGTGTGGGCTCCGCGGCAGTGTTTCCCTATGAGAAACACTGCCGCGGAAAACATGTCGAAAAAAACGACGAGAAAAATTAGAACATGTTCTAATTTTTCTCGTCATTTTTAATGCCGTTTTTCTCGTCTAAAAAAATGACAGAAAGCCCACAGACTATCGTTTTTCTCGTCGAATGGGAAAAATGTCGTTTTTTTCGACGGGAAAAACGGCCGTGTGTACGCGGCATAAAACCAAAGAGGGAAAATTAGCAGAATAAAGAGAAGAGTAAGAGGGGGTGAGAGAGGTATTGCACCATTTATAAGGGTACGATTCTTTAAGCTGAGATAACAGGGATGACGGGATGTGTACGGGAAGGGCTTCAGTTTTGGAAGTGTTAACCTTATAACCGGAAATAGCACTAAAAGAGGACAATAATTTGTGCAGTGAAGGGAGCGATATCAATGGGTTAGTAATAGTGAGCAGAATGTCACCTGCAAAAGAGCGTCAATTTATATTCCTCATGTCGCATCACCACCCCACGGATATGCGAATGAGTGCGGATGGACTCGGCCAGGGGTTCTAGACATAAAATAAAAAGTAATGGTGATTGGGGGCACCCCTGCCGAGTTCCGTTTGTCATGGGGAAGCCAGGCGACAGGAAGGATGACATCTGAACTTGGGCTGTGACTGCCGAATAAAGGGCCTCTAGAGCTTTTAGAAAAGGGCCACGAAAAATGTATATTTTTAAGATGGCAAACATATAAGGCCAACTCAGCCTGTCAAAGGCCTTTTGTGCATCTAAACTTAGAATCAATGCCGAATGTGAAGACCTGTCCAAGAGATCTATCAGATCTATTGTACGTCGGGTGTTATCCCCCGCATGCCTGCCAGGGACAAAACCCACCTGGTCTCTATGGATCAGTTTGGGGACAAGCCTAGATAGTCTGGATGCAAGAAATTTGGTAAATATTTTATAATCTGAATTTAAAAGGGCTATGGGCCTGTAGTTGGGATAGAGGGGTCCTTACCAGGCTTTGGGATGACTGAAATGTAAGATTGGGAGAATTGTGGGTGTGGGGATGTACCCTTAAGCAGGGAGTCGTATAAGGCCATCATGTGTAGAGACAGAGTGTCAAAGAAAGTTTTGCGATAAAAATAGGGCAGACCATCAAGGCCAGGTGATTTATGTAATGGAAGATCCTTAATTATAGTTAAGAGCTCCTCAGCCGTTATAGCCGTATTCAAGCTAGCTAAATCTGCTGAAGATAGTTTGGGAAGTTTTATGTCAGAAAAAAAGGTCTCAAATTTTTCCTGAGTGAAATTAAAATGATTCTCCGGGGTCAAACAATTACATAATTTGTGGTAAAATTTGCCAAAGATTTTTGACATCTCAGGGGGGCAGTGTGCTCTAGATCCGTCAGCCTGGAGAAGGAAATCAGGGAATGAATTGAATGGACGCGGATGTAATTTGTTGACTAACATTCTATCGGGCTTGTTTGAATATTAGTAACATTTTTGTTTTGTCCAGAGTAAGGATCTGGATGCCTTGCCAAGTTGAATTAATTTAATTTGTTCTCTGAGGGAAGTGACCTTTCGCGGTTTCATCACCGTGGGGGCACACAACAGCCTCCGCTCCACGATTACCAGAGCGGATGAAAGGGACTGTATAAGACCGTTTCTATCTTTCTTCAACCGAGAGCTATCAGCTATGCAAGCACCATGAAATACAGCCTTGTGTGCCTCCCACAGCGTAGAAAATTTGGTAACCGATCCTATGTTAAGCTGGAAAAAATCCTCTAAACTTTTTGCTAGAATAGAACGGGAAATGTCAGACTGTAGAAGATGGTCATTAAGACGCCAGTGACAGGATCTGGTGTAAGCTTGAGAAAGCATCAGATCTAACATAATGGGAGCCTTGGTCCGACCATATAATGGGTGATATGCCAGACTCGACCACATAAGTGGGGCTGAACTAAAAAACTGATCAAGACGTGAGTACATTTTATGAGCTGGGGAATAGAACGTGAACTGTTTAGCAGAAGGATGTTTGATCCTCCATGAGTCGAAAAGTTGATGGGACCTAATACATTTGCGGAAAGCATTGGCTTGAGACTTAATCTTTTTAGATGGTGCAGTACTAAGGAGAGTTTGTCTATCTCTAGCAGGTGACATAACCAGATTAAAATCCCCACCAATAATCATAAAAGGTTGTGAACGGTATTGAGAGGAGCAAAAAAGTTTGTTAACAAAGTCTATCTGACCTGTATCAGGGGCATAGAGATTGACTAGGGTGAAGGAAGTGGTCATACACTCACAATCTAGAATGAGGAATCTTCCATGAGGATCAACATGGGATTTTTTAACCATGATAGGGCATGATTTCTTAATCAGAATCACCACTCCCGCCCTGCCTGTGGAATCAGAGGCAAGGAAGGAGGTGGGAAAAAACTTTGAGGCAAATTTAAGGGAACCACTCGCCCGGAAGTGAGTTTCCTGGATCATTACCACGTTTGCACCGGAGGCCCTGAAGTCCTTCAGGGCCATCCAGCGCTTACGAATGGAACCTAGACCCTTTACATTATATGACATGATCCTTAAAGCCATCTATGCAAATCATTCAGATAAGCTTGTATAAGGATAGTAAATATGAGAAAAAACATAATATAGAAAACATCATAATAAATGCAGGGCTGTTTATAAACATTGCTGGTAGCAACAACCCCTCGATGTCTAGGTATCAACAAACATACCCTGCAGAGAAACTGTAGTAGGTTAGAAAAACAAGAACATTGCACCTTTAACCTACAGAGTTGACCTACGAACATGGACATAAAAAAAGAGCAAACAGAAAATAAAATAAAAACAAAACTTAAGTTTTTGAAGACCTGAGAGGCAACCACTTCTCAGGGGGCCTTGGGCAGAGTCCAAGGCCAGGTAGGGACATATGCAGACTTCCATCAGGAGACTTCTGAGTAGAGAGAAGGGAAGGGCCGGCTGCTCACCTTATGAATTTGGTAGCGTTCAGTATGAGTCCGACAGTAGGAGGCCCGCTAATAGTGAAAAAAAAAGTCAGCAGGTAAACAGGGATAACTGTCAACTGAGGTACAATGACCAAAGTTAAACCACTAATAATAGAACCCCATGGGTTGGGAAAATAATTCTACCCCGAACAGGAAACAGGGTAGACTCAAAACCTTATGCACCAAAGCAGCAAACTTTGTTTCTTCTGAACCATAGAGAAACGAAAGTGTAAAGAGCATTGAAGTAAGGATCCAAAGATAAATTTGCAAACAAAATTTCAAGGAGGTTGCTTGGAGACACGTAGACGTTGGGGTGTAGAGAGATTTTTCCTGGATTTTCCCCTCACGGGGGTCCAGATTCGGTGTGGAGTGTTAGGAGGTGGATGAGCCTGGGTAGAAGGAGGAATCAAATCTTCTTCTGGAAGAGGAGGCAGTCCGAGGTGTTTTAGGAAAGCTTCGCCCTCCTGCAGTTCACGCAGGGTATACTGAACACTGTCTTTGGATACAGTGAGGCGGAAAGGAAAGCCCAGTAGTACGGAACCTTATGATGTTGTAAATGGGAGGTGATTGGACGCAGATTCCTACGTTTAACAAGGGTAATGGGGGAGAGATCACTAAAAATCTGCAGTTTTGCCCCCTTGTAAATAAGCTGGGATTTTTTTTGTGTAGCCAGGATTAGTGCCTCTTTGCTTTCAAAAAAATGAAACCTCACTATAACATCTCTGGGTCTAGCTCCAGCCAGAAGCTTTGGGCCCAAAGACCGGTGGGCCCTATCTAGGCGCCAGTCTATATCCACTACTGTGGGGGCCAAGGTATTGAAAAGACCCAGAAGATATGTGCGCAAGTCAGGATCCCTTACTGTTTCAGGGATATCTCTGAAGCCTAAGTTCTGCCTTCTTTCCCGGTTTTCCAAGTCCTCCTGCTGCAATTGTAGTTGAGAAACTGAAAGGCGTAGGTTATGGTTGTCCTCCTCAATAGCCTGTACATAATTTATCATCTTATCAAATTATTTTCAAGAGTATCTGTACGCTCCCCAATTTGGTTTATTTTCCCTCTCAGTTCTGCAGCTAACTTGCTCACGTCTGCTGAAACGTTGCATGTGATTTGTTGAAGTAAGAGCTGCAACTTAGCATCCAACTTGGCATCCAAGATGTCTGGGGTGAGAATCTCATGTGGAGAGGGTGGAGCGGAAACTGGAACCTGGGCGTTAGCTAGTGGAGGGTTTAACGTATTCTCCGTTCCCAGGGATGGATCCATCTCAGCAAAAGGGTCTGCGGGAGAACTTGAGGCCGTAGATTGCGACCTAGTGACAAAGCGTTCCATGTTTGATCCCTCACGCTGCCCAAACAAAGGCTTGTAAAATCGCTGCTGGCCAACTTTGCCCATGAGATGCCCAAGAAGTGTAGTGGGCGGTCAGGCTTACCCCCAGAGCTACCAGTGGTTAAAGTAGCATCTCTGAGGTCTCGGAGAGCAGACGGTCCCTAAACTCACTCAAATGGCATCCCTCACATTAGCTGGGATGGCCACTGTTCATTTGTTAGGTACATCTGCCAGTTGTAAAGGTGATTTAAAGTGTCACTGGGGTGAAATAGGTAAAGGATGGCAGCAAATTCTTGCTGACTGACCATGTGAGGCTCAACACCAACACGGCCCCCTCAGAGCCCTATACTTTCTAAACAGGATGCTCTGGTGGTGTGATGGGGTTTGAATCAAGCTCAGATGGGATGGGCAGGCCTCGAGCGTCTGCCGGGGTGTAGCAAGATGGCTACCTTACCTCTGCTGAATCCTGTGAGAATTGCCCTCAATTGCTGTTCTGCCAGGACCAGAGGCTGTGGATGTCTCAGTGGGGAGCCCCGGCTTACCCCTTGAGGAGGCAGG
The DNA here is from genome assembly GCA_029206835.1 of Rana muscosa. Taxonomy (NCBI): domain Eukaryota; kingdom Metazoa; phylum Chordata; class Amphibia; order Anura; family Ranidae; genus Rana; species Rana muscosa. The sequence goes on from CM055117.1 coordinate 417,267,548, forward strand.
CGGGCACAAAAGGTCCAGGAAGGCCGGGAGAAAGCAAGGCACGGCCACGGCGAGGAGAAAGATGGCTGCCACTGTGTTGTATAGGCCGGAGCCGTGGTCCTCGGGCGACTTAGGCTGTCGTTGCGGTGGTCCTCGGCAGCGGGTGTAGGGATATTCAACTCCGGTGAAGGTGACACCGGGAGATTAGCGCAGGAGAGCCTGGATATTTGCGAGGCGGCGGAGGAAGATCCGCCAGGTGTAGCAAGATGGCCGCCATTGCATTTAGATAGGCCGAAGCCGGAGGCTGTCCCTCAGGAGATCCGAGGAGTGCTGCGGCAACGGGGTCCGAGTGGATATCTGCTTCGCTCGTAGGTGTAGCGGCTGGTGGGCGAGGATGAGGAGTCTGTGTGCCCTACGGATTGCAGCAATTAGGTGCGGTAGACACCGGAGGATCTGTAGGCCCCAAGATGGCGGAGATCCTCGGCAATGTGGAGCCAGCTGTAGGCCAGGAGCGGGCACAGCCGGCCAAACTTCACAAAAAACAGCTGGGTCTGTAGCAGAGGATGCCCAGGGACATATGTAGATGGTCTGGGGTTTCACCAGGGTAGAATAGGCAGAGGATGGATGTGGATATGCGATGGCTGAGTGGAGCTCATCACCAGCACGTCTTCCCTGCTTCATGTCCGGACACGCCCGCCCGCCCCCTAATTATAGCAAGGCTCCGCCTACATGCAAAAAAAGTGTCCCGATTTCTTTTTACAATGTTGGCAACTATGAAAATTGTGCATATTTTCCATGACTGCCAGTCACATGTGAAGCTTATAAATGCTCATACAACCCTAAAAAGGCATATAAGTAAACATTAAAGGAGAAGTATCGCCAAAGCTTTTTCGGCCCTACTTTTTTGGGAGGGAACCACACTTCTCTTTTAATATTTGAAAAATATTCTCTTTTTAATATTGTGTAAACAGATATGTGCGTACAGATCTATTTCTATGGACCCTGACTGTCTGCACCAAGGGACCGTTTGCACATATGCATACATGTGTTTATGCAAGTAAAAAATATAAGTGCATGCATTTACAAAAATGTATTAGGGTGGCTATACACTGCTGCTGAGTCTATGGATGGAGAAACAAAACCATTAGGCCTCATGCACACCAATGTTTTCAGTGTTAAAATATGCTGTAGGTATATTCAGTTGTCTTTAGGGCCTTATATAGTTGTGTGCCCAACGACAGTCTCAGGGATTAGTGCCGGGGGTCTCCCCACTACTCCCTACCCATTATTTTTCTCCCACCTGTCCCCCCCCTGTTCCCCTGTACCCCTGTACCATGCCTTTGTTCCTGCCCTCCATCATACATAGCTATATCCCTGTCTACCAATAGGAAATGTTTACTCTATAACCCATTATTGCTCAGCACTACATTGTTTTGTTTTATTTCTTGACAATGATAGATAGTACATTTAACTTTTGAATATTAACTTGAGACCATTTCTTGCCTGATGTATGCCTTTTTCTTCTGATGTTGGATTTTACTTATCTTCACTGTTCATACATTGTTTACCTGTGTCTTGATTTGATGACAACCCAATGATTGGCTTTGTTCCAGTGTTAGTTCTGTTATTACCATATATTTATTAATAAGAATATTAAAATAAGAGATATGCTGTAGTTTTAATTCCTAGCATATTTCCAAACCTGGAGAGTTGCAGGTGGTACATACAGCCAGTCATCACAGCAAATAGTTGTACACGGCTATACTCAGGTAAACACCAATGCTTTCAAGCATTGGCATAAACAATAGCATGCATTTATGTTGTATAATGTATTTCCCAAATGCACTGATGCAAGAAAACTTCAGATATACTTGAGTACAGTAGGGTGACCAGACATCCCCGGTTTCCAGGGACAGTCCCCGGATTGAGGACACTGTCCCGGGACCAAGTCTATCCCCGGTTTTGTCCCCGGATTGGATTTTAACAGGGGCTGGGGCAATTTCAAAGACAGTCAGTGCAGAATAAAAAAAATAATAATCTGAATTACACATCCCCGCTCCACCACTCCTACTAGCTTAGGGGGGTGTATTTTTTCCATTATCTGTGCCCCTTTCTGATGATGATGTGCTGGTCGGAGCGGAGGGAATATTTCTTCAGTTTCGGGTGCATGCCCATTGATCTCCGTTCGCATGTTCTTCTGCCTTGGCTCAAGTCCCGGCCAGCCACCTGCCAGCTTATCTTCTTGCCTTTGCTGGTGGAGTGATCTTCCTCCACTCCCCACCCAGTAGTAGCCGGGGCCCAGAGAGTAAGACTTAAGAGGCTGTGAGGCGGACGGCAGCGAGGGGCAGAAAGTTGCTGATTGTCGCTATTACTAGTAAAAAAAAAAAAATATGTCCCAGATTTAATTTTAAAAATCTGGTCACCTTAGAGTACAGCCAAGTATAAACTTTCACTTCCAAGGTCAGCTGTATACACCATCTGTAGATTCCTGGGTGAGGAAAATAGATTTCAAGCTGAAAGCATATTTTAATACTTAAACTTTCCATGTTCATATTTTATGCTTCCTAATGTGGCTCGTGTGTAGTGGAGATATTACAATATAAAAAAATAAGTTTTAAGTATTATGACATTCATGTAAATGAAGACAAATGAACCTGAAGGATAAGTGTACTTTACTGTTAATATACTGTAGATAATGTATCTTTAGTAGAACAAACATTTTAGTGATATATTTAACTGCAATTGTACCTACATTCTACTGACATTTCTGAAAATACAGGACACAGAAAAGCAATCTGTACTAAAGCTAAACACCATTGCCATTGTTGACCCAGCTCTCATAATTATTACAAAGGTCTTGAAGATAAGAGGTTGATCTGCTGTGCCCAAAAAATTAAGTTTGTTTCGGCGATAAATTTGAGTTTCTGCATATGTTGTTTTAAGAATAATGTTATATTAGGAAATTTTAGTATTGGAATTATAGAAAACAACCGTTTCATCCGACCTTCACAGAATTTTTATTGTTCATAGTTAAATCTTTACCTGTCCCTTTTTAAACAATTATTTGTCTCCCTTCACTAAATGGTATCTACTGCTTTAAGATCAGCAGTAAAATGGTTCATAGCATTTTTCAATTTTTTGCAATTCACTAATAAAGGCTACTAAAATACGTCATGTGCTTTTTCTTAAAGTAATGCTGAAATTTTGTAGTGAAAACTAGCTGCATTTTAATGCCGGCACACCCATAAAATAAATGTACCTTGAAGTAAATCCAACATCAAACAGCCACCAACCCCCACGAAAGAAAAAAGATCCCGTCGAATGACAGCTTCGCTGCCTACCCGCGGTTAAATAAACAAAGTGGCTGGGTCACCCAGTGACATCACCAGGTGACCCCGCCCCCTTGTGACATTATAGACTGGGGCGTGCAAGCATCACAAAAAAGCATATATTTGGCTGTATCAAACAAAAATTTCACAACAGACAGACTACTAGAGAAAGGTGTGCATTCTGGCTCACAAGTGCTCGATAAATATATGTGTTCAGGAAAACTTTTTTTAAATTCTTATGCACTGGTATGCCACCCGTGTCAAAAATAGGCAGTCGTTTCCTCAGGCATCCAAAATATGTTGGAGATGTTGGCAAGCCAAAGGGATTATGTTTTATATTTGGTGTCAATGCCCTTTAATTACCTAATTTTGGAAGCAGATCTATCATTTGATTGTTCGTATTGCAAAAAAATAAATAAAATACAACTTACAGCAGCTTGTTGTCTGTTACATATTTCCATGTATTCCATGCAGAAATATAAACATTATCTAATAAAACATCAGGCACATGCAGCCAAATATCTAATTCCACAATATTGGAAGTCAACAATTGCCCCATCAATTAGGGACTGACTGCATAGCGTAGATACCATCTAACAACACAAAAACCTGATTCCATAAAACCTGGAAAATAATTAATTTTCAAATACTCTACTGTTTATAGCATATTGATGAATGGCCAAGATTTATTGCAGACACAAACTACAGTACCTAGGCACTTGGCAGTCTTACCAACCAATCCTTATTCTCCTAACTTTGTAACTTACAGACATGATTACATGATTATTTTTTTACCTCCCAGGCAGATTACTTTCCTGCTAGATATGGGTTAAAACACACAGACATCCAGACCCTTCTCCAATCCTCCCTTCTACCAACAATCCAACACTTTCCTAGAATCAATACTCCCACTCTATTCTCGTCCCTTTTCTCAATTTTTCTAACTGTAACCTTAACTTTTCCCTAGCTTGAAGACTAAAAACATATAACATCATAATCTAATCCAAATAGAGATTCATACAATTATAGTACAGTCCAAATGTTCCAAAGATCTTTAATCAAACATCATGTGAAATGCAGAACACTTCAATACAATAAAACTCCAAACACTACCTAAAACAGTAGGGACTCTTAACAAATATTTATACCTTGATACTTTTAAGAGGTCTAATTCTTTTGGTAAACTCCTGCATAGAGGAAACCTGGAAATGCACTCAGTTATCCATCTATTTGAAATGCATCATCCTCAGATATCATCATATCTTGCAAGAGAAAAAGAACTCTGCATGCAGATAAAGCTTACATTTATTTAAAAAAATCCAAGAATCAAACTTACAAAGTTAGTATGCTTAGCAAGCCAAACAGATAAAATCATCTCCCAACCATCCTGCTGTCTCCAGCAGGATGTGATGACTTTAGCATGCTATGCTCTTCTCTATCAGAAGTAACATCGTCAGGGGCCATATGTTTTGTTCTTATACACATGCAGCAGCCCAGCTCTCTGACAAACTCATCATCCAAAAAAAATTGGACATATAGTAAACAATGCTAAAGATGTCAGAATACTGGCAGCATGTGAAAGAGAGTAGTATGGAGGATATGATAGCAAGCAGTATGTGCAGGAGAGGCGTGTGAGTGGTATTACAGGCAATGTGTACAAGAGAAGAGTGGGGTGAGTATGACAGAGTGCATTTTGTGCAATAAAGTAGTATAGGGGTATGGAAAAAAGGATATTCCTAATATGTAGGGGAAAGGAATAGCAGAAATGGGACTTTGATTGTGCCAAAATAGGAACCAAAAATGATAAAATGACAAGCTCTTTATTACAAACTTTAAAAATGTAGAGTCAAATAATACCCAACCAAATCAGCTTAATTCAGTCCACTTAACTTCAATTGGGTTGGATCCTGATGAAGCAGAATGAGTGACCCGTGTTGATCCAGCACGCCTTTTAAACATTGTCTATTTGACTTAAGCGAATGTGGTTTGGATTAGTTCAACGCTATAATTAATGATGTGATGCTCCATATTGATTTTATTATGAGTTTTTAATGTTTGTAATAAAGAGCTCGTAATTTTATCAGTTTTGGTTCCTATCTTGGCACAATAAAAGTCCAATTTCTGCTATTCCTTTTTCCTATAGGGCCTATTAGGAATATATTTTTACTTGACTTTTATAGGGTTGGTGTGTCCAAAGGTACATCATTTTAGTTCACCCACATAAAAGATACATACACTAAGCAAAATTATAAACCCAACACTTTTGTGTTTGCCCCTATTTTTCATGAGCTGAACGCAAAGATCTATGACTTTTTCTATGTACACAAAAGGCCTATTTCTCTCAAATATTGTTCACAAATCTGTCCAAATCTGTGTTAGTGAGCACTTCTCCTTTGCCGAGATAATCCATCCACCTCCCTCACCCACACTGTCTGCCAGCTGCCCTGTACAGTGAAAACCAGGATTCGTCCGTGAAGAGAACACCTCTCCAAAGTGCCAGAGGCCATCGAATGTGAGCATTTGCCCACTCAAGTCGGTTACAATGATGAACTGCAGTCAGGTCGAGACCCTGATGAGGATGACGAGCATGCAGATGAGCTTCCCTGAGACGGTTTCTGACAGTTTGTGCAGAAATTCTTTGGTTATGTAAACCGATTGTTGCAGCAGCTGTCCGGGTGGCTGGTCTCAGATGATCTTGGAGGTGAAGATGCTGGATGTGGAGGTCCTGGGCTGGTGTGGTTACATGTGGTCTGCAGTTGTGAGGCCGGTTGGATGTACTGCCAAGTTCTCTGAAACGCCTTTGGAGGCGACTTATGGTAGAGAATGAACATTCAATTCAAGGGCAACAGCTCTGGTGGACATTCCTGCAGTCAGTATGTCATTTGCACGCTCCCTCAAAACTTGCGACATCTGTGGCATTGTGCTGTGTGATAAAACTGCACATTTTAGAGCGGCCTTTTTTTGTGGCCAGCCTAAGGCACACCTGTGCAATAATCATGCTGTCTAATCAGCACCTTGATATGCCACCCCTGTGAGGTGGATGGATTATCTCGGCAAAGGAGAAGTGCTCACTAACACAGATTTAGACAGATTTGTGAACAATATTTGAGAGAAATAGGCCTTTTGGTACATAAAAAAGTCATAGATCTTTGCGTTCAGCTCATGATAAATAGGGGCAAACACAAAAGTGTTGTGTTTATAATTTTGCTCAGTGTAGTATGAGGGTATGACTGCAGGCAGAATATAGGGAAGATGATTGTACAGTGTACAGCAACAAGTTCTATGTGCAGTAAAAGAGTTCAGAGTGTATTAAAGGGGAATTATGTACAGGAGACAACCTCAGGATATTACAGGGGGTGGGTGCAAGACAGGAGTGTGGAAGGCATGACAACAGACAGTATGTGCAGTATAAGAATTCATAGGTCTGATAGTATGTGCAGGGAAGAATTGTAGAAACTATGACAGCGGCCATTATGTGAAGAAAAAAAGTGTGGAGCATATGACAGTGAGAAAAACTGTTCCTTTTTTGACTCCCACATTATGGTTACTGATCTTCCTATCATTAGCAACAAAATGTTTCAAAGCTATGGTCGTGGTCATAAAAATGAATGACATTGATGAGGAAATATGTCTCTATGTATTTGGCAAAGTTTTACAGAGGTGAGTTATTATAGAGCAGCAGCATGAGTCTAAAGCTTCTCACACAAAGGGGTTTAAAGAAGAGGAATAGAGGCTAAAACAGTGTCCAGGAAACAGATTCAATTGAAACAGGTATTCTGAAACAGTAGAGGTGGTGGGATCAGGTGAATAGTATTGCAAAGTGTGTCAGTGGACTTGAGGATAATAATTTTTGACAATGACAAAAGGAGGGCACTAATTGGGGCCCACCTGCGAGAGACTGTGGCCAGCACACATCAGGGTAATTAGGTTTAGCTAGGCTAATATACTGGACTTGTGTCACTAATTTTATATTTCAGATGTTTACTGACCAATAGAGTTACGTGGAAGGTTCTGGCTAAACCCAGTCGGCCTATAAAGAGGCAGCTGCAGTGGGGCTTATTCACCTTCCCCCCCGGAAAGGATCAACAGGACAAAGTACTGCCGGTTTTTTCAACACCCTACCTGTCAGCATGGAATCCCTGGTGAGACAATTTTTGAACAAAGCCAGTGAAGATGGAGGTGAAGCCTGGCTGCGGCGCTGTCTGGAGGCAGCCACCGGGAGTGAGGAGGATGCCGAAGCAGAGGTTGGCACATCTCACAGGAGGAGCGCCGGCCAGTGGGTGGATGAACCGGAGGTCAGCTGGCATCAGCGCCAGAGCACAGCCCCTGGGAGAACCAGCCCAGCAGCAGTGATGACGGTGGACGCGGCGGCGGAGGACAACATGGCGGCGGAAGATGACGGCGGACAGGCGGGCCCCAGCCGCCGCTCCGGAGTGAAGAGGCGGACCGGCTCACGGTCACCCGCTTTTAACAGACGACGGGGCGCTCCGAAGAAGCCCGCAACGCCTGAGGAGAAAGGGGGGCTTTCCCCTGCACAGGCTCGCAAGCTGCCCACCGCAGTAAAGGACCCTGCACAGCCAGCAGTACGCCGGGCGGAGGAGGATCAAGTCACAGAGGTTCCAGGTCACAGTCTGCTGCTGGAGGGGATGGCTCAGCAAAGGGCAGAGCATCCCCCAGTGGCTGGTGAGTGTAATCAACTTGCTGCTATTAAAGTCATTATGGGTTCTTTATCATCACTGGTTAAATAACTCTCTCCTCCTATTAACCCGGTCCCTGCTCCTTCTTTCCTATCCTCTGCTCCTACCTTTGTTAATGCTTCTCCTGCTGCTGCTAATGTGTCTCCATCTGCTCCCCTGCTTGGTTCTGTGCAATCTGGTTTAATCAGTGTTGGTACTAATGTGTCATCTATGGAGCATAGCTTGCCTGAAACACATATGAAAGAGGTTATGCCTTGTGAAATTTCCGCGTTAGGATATCACTTGGGGTTACCAATTAAGGAAAAAATATGGAAGGGTGAGTTTGTGGACATTTTATTACTTCTCCCTGTACATAAAGACGCTGGTTTTAAAACGGATAGAAGGGGTGCCCAGGTCCTTTCACAATTGGCTGCAGGCATTTTTATATATTCCGGAGTTGTGGCCGAGAAGCACCCCAATCTATGCGGGGGGCTTTTTCAACATATGGACCACATCCTGGAGGCATATAAAAATTTTGGGGGCTGGGATGGTTCTTTTACGATGAAGCCTTCTGGCAGAAATTGGCCATTCACCCCTCGCTTCGGTGGGGTATGAAAGACGTGGGCTTGTGGCTTAATTTAATGGTGGCTCAGAAACCCCCCATGCCTAGACAGAGTCCTGCTGCCCCGGTTGGCCCGGCTCTGTATAGGAAAGGATGCTGTTTCGCATATAACGAACAGCAATGCCGTTGGAACGCTTCCTGCAAGTACAGACATGAGTGCTCTTTTTGTGCCGGGGCACATCCGGTAGCAAAATGCTTTAAGAAAACTGCTGCAGGATCCGCACCGGGGCAGAGGGATATTTTTCCCAAAAGCCTGCACTCCAGTGAGGCTGGAAAGAATGCGCCCGTGGCTGGACTTGTACCCAAACAGGGAGAGGGCCCTGGCCCTCATTGAAGGTTTTTCTCAGGGTTTCCCATTGCCCCCATTTTCTGGGTCAGGCTGCACATTGGTGGATAACCTTAAACCTGTTTCTGTATTTCCCCAGGTGGTAAGAGACAAGGTTTGGAAGGAGATTGATGAAGGGCGGGTGGCAGGACCCTTTCGGGTACCCCCGTTTGAGAATTTTCGTTTATCACCACTAGGGATAGTCCCCAAAAAGGAGCACAATTCTTTCCGTTTGATCCATCACCTGTCCTTTCCCAAGGGACAGTCTTTGAATGATGATATTGACATGTCATTATGTTCTGTTTCTTATGCCACGTTTGAAGATGCAATTAACAAGATTAGATCGTGTGGTCCTGGGGCATTGTTGGCCAAAGCGGATGTGAAGTCGGCTTTCCGCCTTTTACCCATCTCTCCTGAGGCTTTTAATTCACTGGGTTTTCATTTTGATGGTTGTTTCTTTTTTGATAAATGCCTCCATATGGGTTGTTCTTTGTCGTGCGCTTACTTTGAGGAATTTTCCACGTTTTTACATTGGGTTGTTTGTATGCAGTCAGGGGTGCACAGTGTAGTGCATTACCTGGACGATTTTTTATTTGTTGGGCCAGTGGATGATGTGCGCTGTGCCAGTTTGTTGGGCACTTTCCGGGCAGTGGCTCAGTCATTTGGCGTCCTGTTAGCCGAGGAAAAAACATGCGCGCCAGTTTCCTCTTTGCATTTTCTGGGGATACATATTGACACTGTGAGGAGGGAGTTCAGTTTGCCTGCAGCTAAGATTGTGAAATTGAGATTTTTACTGGCACGGTTTTTGAAGACATTGAAGGTACGTTTGAAGGACCTACAGTCCTTATTGGGTATGTTGGCTTTTGTCGGATCATGCCGGTAGGTCGCATTTTTTCACGACGTCTGGCTTTGGCGATTTCTGGTTTAAAATCCCCTTTTGCTCATGTTCGCTTGACTTCTGCATTAAAGGAGGATCTGCGGGTATGGGCCCGGTTTCTGGAATCTTATAATGGGCGCTCCTTCTTTCAAAGTGAACTGGTTTTTGCCCCTGACATGAGGTTGTTTACTGATGCGGCAGGTTCCAAGGGGTTTGGGGCCATCTGGGGATCCCATTGGTGCTGTACAGCCTGGCCCGACTCCTGGGTTAGCCTGGGTGCCACCAAGAATATAGTCTTGCTTGAGCTTTTTCCGGTTCTGGTGGCATTAGAATTATGGGGTGAGTCTTTTGCGAATCTGCGCATTTTAGTAGAAACTGATAATAAAGGTGTGTTATTTGTGGTCAATTGCCTTTCTTCCAGCTCATTATGGGTGGTCAAAATATTACGGCAGATTGTATTTTTGTGTCTCAAACACAATATTTAGCTAAAGGCTAAATTCACACCTGGTAAATTGACCACCATTGCTGACTCGTTATCCCATTTCCAGATGGACCATTTTTGAAGCTTGCTGCCAGAGGCAGACGTGGAAGGCGCCATGTGCCCGGATCATCTATGGTTACTGATATAAGTGTGGCCGTTGAGGCCATCAGAGGTTCAGTGGCACCCAAGACTTGGGCAAGCTATTCTGCGTCCTGGCAGAAGTGGCTGGCGTTTGCAAGTAATTCAGGTCTCAGAGGGGATGTACCAACGGAAGATGGCCTGCTTGCTTTTGTGGCGTCCCTAATGGGAGCCGGATTTTCCTACAGTCATATAATAAGATCTATGGCAGGCATATCTTTTTTCTGTCGTTTGAAGGGATTGCCGTCTTGTATGTCTTATTTTTCCATAAAACAGGCTGTGAAAGGCTACAGGAGGAGAACCTTTATTGCTGATAACAGAAGGCCCATTTCTTTATCAATACTGTCCGGTTTATGTGCTGGGACTGCCTCGGTGTGTTACTTGGCTTACGAGGCTTTATTGTTTTAAACTGCTTTCGTGCTGGGATTTTTTGGAGCATTTCGGATTTTGGAGCTGGTGCCAGATTCTAAATATGGACGCTCGGGCGTATGCTCGGAGCATGTAGTGTTGGAGCATTCTGAGGTTCACATATGGGTACAGTGTTCAAAGACGGATCAGTATTGTAAGGGGTCATGGATCACTTTAAAAGCTAAATTGAATGAGGAATTATGCCCAGTATCTGTGGTTCGCCAATACCTGGCAATTAGGCCGCAAGGTCATGGGCATCTTCTCATACACACGAACCGGTTGCCTTTGTCTCGCTACCAATTTAATTTTATCCTCCATAAGTGTTTGGGGTTGCTGGGTTTACAGAACCTCAAATTCTCTTCCCATTCTTTTCGAATAGGGGCAGCTTCGGAAGCCACTAGGCGTGGGTTACAGGATTCGGCTATTAAGGATATGGGGAGGTGGAGGTCGGATTGTTTCAAATTATATATACGTTCTAACTTGTTTGTTTAATTTCCAGACTTACATCGCACTGTGTGTATACTGGGACATTTTTTTGTACACTGGGCGCATATGAGAGCGGCTCAACGGCCTTATACGGCGAACTTATCCTTACAGCCGGAATCCTTCAGGTTGTTCTGGAAGGGAGTGCGCGGTCTCCAGTGGTATAAGTTATACTTTCATTTAAATAATTTGTTTCAGGTATGGCCTCCTCCCTCAATTTTGGTGTTGCATTTGGGAAGAAATGACCTAGGGAATCTCAGGACCTTAGACCTTTTATTTATGATCAAACAAGATCTTCATCGTTTTCATTCAGCTTCTCCTGATACGGTTATTGTTTTTTTCTGAGATTATTCCTCGCCTTTCCTGGCTCTCCTCTCCCTTGCGGAGAGTGATGGAAAGGATGAGGAAATGGGTAAATAGGGCTTTAGAAAAATACATGCCCACTATTGGTGGGTTATCTTACCGCCATGTTGACCTGGAGGGTGGTGTCCTGGGGTTTTACAGAACTGATGGGGTTCACCTTTCAGAGATTGTCATGGATCTTTTTAATTTAGGTATACAGTCTGGTATTGAAATGGCCGCGGTAGTGGGCCGGGCTTGAGGCAAGCCGGCTGGCTGGGACTGTTTGATTCAAATGATGATGGTTTACTGGCTGCCCGAGTTCTAATAACTGGGCAGAACAATTTGGCTATGGTGATGATAAATATATTTTGGTGAGTTTAATGATTAAAATGTTTAATATGGTGAAAACCAATAAAGGTACCGCGGCCAATAATATTTGCCAAAATTAAATGGTGTTTGTGCTTATTTATTAGTATTAAGGGTTAGTTATGGTTAACCACTTAAGCCCCGGACCATTTCGGACCATTAGGACCAAGCCTGTTTTTTGGGATTCGGCACTGTGCTGCTTTAACTGTAAATTGTGCGGACATGCAATGTTGTACCCAAATGAAATGTGCGTCCTTTTCTTCCCACAAATAGAGCTTTCTTTTAATGGTATTTGATTGCCTCTGCGATTTTTATTTTTTGCGATATAAATGGAAAAAGAACGAAAATTTTGAAAAAAAAAGATATTTTCTACTTTTTGTTATAAGAAAAATCGAATAAACTCAATTTTAGTCATACATTTAGGCCAAAATGTATTCAGCCACATGTCTTTAGTAAAAAAAATGTCAATAAGCGTATATTTATTGGTTTGCGCAAAAGTTATAGCGTTTACAAACTAGGGTACATTTTCTGAAATTTACACAGCTTTAAATTTATGACTGCCTATCTCATTTCTTGAGGTGCTAAAATGGCAGGGCAGTACAAAACCCCCCCAAATGACCCCATTTTGGAAAGTAGACACCCCAAGGAAATTGCTGAGAGGCATGTTGAGCCCATTGAATATTTTTTTTTTGTCCCAAGTGATTGAATAATGACAAAAAAAAAACTACAAAAAGTTGTCACTAAATGATATATTGCTCACACATGCCATGGTTATATGTGGAATTGCACCCCAAAATACATTCTGCTGCTTCTCCTGAGTACGGGGATGTGTGGGACTTTTTAGGAGCCTAGCCACGTACGGGACCCCGGAAACCAAGCACCGCCTTCAGGATTTCTAAGGGCGCAAATTTTTGATTTCACTCCTCACTACCTATCACAGTTTCGAAGGCCATAAAATGCCAAAATAGCACAAAACCCCCCCAAATGACCCCATTTTGGAAAGTAGACACCCCAAGCTATTTACTGAGAGGCATGTTCAGTCCATGGAATATTTTATATTTTGCCACAAGTTGCGGGAATATGACAAACTTTTTTTTTTTTGCACAAAGTTGTCACTAAATGATATATTGCTCACACATGCCATGGGCATATGTGAAATTACACCCCAAAATACATTCTGCTGCTTCTCCTGAGTACGGGGATACCACATGTGTGGGACTTTTTGGGAGCCTAGCCGCGTACGGGACCCCAAAAACCAAGCACCGCCTTCAAGGTTTCTAAGGGCATAAATTTTTGATTTCACTCCTCACTACCTATCACAGTTTTGAAGGCCATAAAATGCCAAGATGGCACAAAACCCCCCCAAATGACCCCATTTTGGAAAGTAGACACCCCAAGCTATTTGCTGAGAGGCATGTTGACCCCATTGAATATTTTTTTTTTTGTCCCAAATGATTGAATAATGACAAAAAGAAAAAAAAAATGTACAAAAAGTTGTCACTAAATGATATATTGCTCACACATGCCATGGTTATATGTGGAATTGCACCCCAAAATACATTCTGCTGCTTTTCCTGAGTACGGGGATACCACATGTGTGGGACTTTTTGGGAGCCTAGCCGCGTACAGGGCCCCAAAAACCAAGCACTGCGAACGCTGCAGTTATGTGTGTTGTGTTTGGTAAGTGACAGTGATCGATCGATACTGCACTTGGGTGGGCTGGGCTGGGCTGGGCTGGGCGGAGGGGCTAAACGCAGGCGCTAGCAGGTATCTGGGCTGATCCCGCTAACACTGCGTTTTTGGGAACCCTAAACCGCTGGGGATGCTAGTATAGATCTGATCAGATCTGATCAGATACTATACCACTAAGGGGGGTGTATGCTTTGCGCGTGGGTGTTAGCGTTACTGTCACTAACCTAACACTGCCTGGGGCGACGCAGACCCTCTCTGGCGCTAAAACCTAATTGATCTCACCCGCCGGGCGATCAGGGGGGTTAAACCTTTATTGGGTTATATACGGCGGGTGCCCTGATGCTATAAAAAGCAAACTAATCAACCAGCGTCACCCGTAACCTTTATATGGTGATCACTGGTGAAAGGGTTAACTAGGGGCAATCAGGGGGTTAAAACCTTTATTAGGTTAAATATGGGGGTACCTGACACTATATAAAAACCTGACGGGTAACCTAAATAACTAAATAACTTACTGGCTAACCAGTGACACCAGTGACGCTTATACGGCGATCACTGGTGAAAGGGTTAACTCTAGGGGCAATCAGGGGGTTAAAATAATATATGGGGGTACCTGACACTAATAAAAACCTGCGGCAAACCTAAAAAAAAATAACTGCCTATCTAAAACACCAGCGACACGAATACAGCGATCGGAAAAACAATCGCTTAGTGACGCTGAAGTTAGGGGGTGAAAGGGTTACCTGGGGGGTGATCAAGGGGTTAAACCTTTATTAGGGGGGGTTAGGGGGCTACCCTGGACCTAAAGGGGCCTAATCCTAACTGCCCTGCAACTTTTTACAATCACAGATGACACTAAATGCAGTGATCAGTAAAATAAATGATCACTGCAATCAGTGACACTGTGATTGGGGGCTTTGGGGTGACCTGGGGGGTGATCTGGGGGTGACTGGGGGGTGATTTGTGTGCCTATGTGTACCTACGTGTCAGTGGACTGTTGGTGCACTAACCTGCTTCTTCTCTGCTCGGTGCCGGGAACGGAAAGACCGCGGCGAGGGAGATGACATCACTTCCTCCAGCCTTGTTTACATCACATGGCGGAGGAAGCATTTTCATTGGCCGGGAGCGATCGCGAGGGGGGGGCGGAATCGAGCGGCCGCCCCCTCATGCCTGATCGCTCCCGAACACTTAACGGCCGCTCATTGCAGTGAAGGGGGGTCCGGATGGACCCCCCAACTGCACAAAGGCGATCACGTAGATCTACGTGATTCTGCCTGTCCGTGCCATTCTGCCGACGTAAATCGGCGGTGGGCGGTCGTTAAGTGGTTAAGGTGTGTGTGTGTGTGTGTGTGTGTGTGTGGCCTACAGTCTCATGACAAAAGGAGGGCACTAATTGGGGCCCACCTGCGTGAGACTGTGGCCAGCACACATCAGGGTAATTAGGTTTAGCTAGGCTAATGTACTGGACTTGTGTCACTAATTTTATATTTCAGGTGTGTACTGACCAATAGAGTTACATGGAAGGTTCTGGCTAAACCCAGTCGGCCTATAAAGAGGCAGCTGCAGTGGGGCTTATTCACCTCCCCCCCCCCCCAGAATGGATCAACAGGATGAAGTACTCCCGCCCCCCCTTCCCTAGTCGTGGTTACCTTTTATGTGGTATGAGTCACCTCGGTTTTCCAGGGGGGACTGTTTGATTCAAATGATGATGGTTTACTGGCTGCCCGAGTTCTAATAACTGGGCTGAACAATTTAGTTATGGTGATGATAAATATATTTTGGTGAGTTTAATGATTAAAATGTTCAATATGGTGAAAACCAATAAAGGTACCGCGGCCAATAATATTTGCCAAAATTAAATGGTGTTTGTGCTTATTTATTAGTATTAAGGGTTAGTTAAGGTGTGTTTGTGTGTGTGTGGCCTACAGTCTAATGCAACAAAAAGTAATTACATTAAGCACAGTGGATGTACTTTTCTCAGGACATGGGGCAGGGCTTTGTTGCTGGGGATTGTTTAAAAAGGAAATGGAGAAGTAGAGCTGAGATTCCCACTGAACCATAGTCAGTGGAGACAAGACTGAGACTGCCCTGGAGACTGGTTTAGACTGGGTGCTGAGGAGTGTTTTTCTAAAAAAATTACTTTTTGTAAGGTCTTTGTGTGTTGCATTAAAATGTTTATGTGAATGAGTTACAAGGGGTACTACATATCCCTTACTCATTCATGTAAGGGGGTGTCTATTTGCCCACCCCTTTTCTTTAAGGAGACTTGAAGATTCTGAACCCCCATGATTGTGGGACTTGACCTCATCAACATAAAAAAAGGTGCTTTGCCAGTTATTCCTTCTGGCAATGTACCTCTCCATGTTGAGGGCATGTATCATGGCATGGTTCAGGAGGAAGGGGAGGAATGCACTCTTACTGCCACCCTTCCTTGTCAGCTAGACAAATGAGTTCCGAGTCGTCATGACCATGTGCAGCAGGTGAAGCTGATATGGGAGATGTCAGAATAAACAAGACAGAATAGAACTGGTCTAAGTGCAGGAACATGAGGCTTTGCATGGACCAGATGGCTCTGAGTTGAGCTACTTTACAAAGCACAAGGATTAGAGTGTTTAGTGCTGAATTCTGCAGACAGTATTTTGGAGAAGGTTGAAATCGAGTGCAGACAATATTAGGTTTACTGTGGACAATATCAGAAGAGGTGCTATATAGGGATGAGCAAACCTGGGGAAGTCTGTTTGGAAGAAGTTCAGCAAGCCCAGTGGGAAATCCACAAATCCCAACATAGCACCAAAGCCCAAAGCCCATTACAGTCTGGGAGCCACACCTATACTTTTCAAGGCTAATTTGCAAGTTTATGACATGGGTAGCTGGAAATCGTCATGGAGAACATATATCAGTGCAAACATTAAAAACAAAACAAAAACAATACTGTTTAGCAAAATGGTGGTCTTTTAATGCAGCTTAAATGGAGACACTGAAAATGTACAAATCCCATAAAAAAAGTATACTTGGGGATATCTTGAAGCTGCATATAAAGTTACAGAATAGTACCAGTTACCCTTTAGAAGTGACATAAAAAACCTACCAAAAGATGTGAATTTATTTTATTTTTTTGTAAAAGGTAAACTTATCTTTAAAGGATAGGTTTGCCTTATTAAAAATAAATAATAAATGCACCTTTTTGCAGGTAAAAAAATGTGCATTTGTTATATTTTTTCTAAGGAGCCTGCTGAACATTTCATCTACGATAAGCAGAACATGGGTGTAATGTCCAGCTCCTTTCAGGATACCTCTATGCTTGTACAATCAGGCAGTTACTCGAGAGCAGGAAGACCAGTGGACTACGAGGACGCCTACCAACACCCTTGCAGCTCATTGAAAACTACAAGCCATCAGCCGCAATGGCTAATAGTACTGGTAGGCATTCATTCACAGAAAACTATGAATGTTGAAATGTGTGTGAGAGGCTGCAGATGCTGGAACATGTTACATGTTCGAAAAATGAACTAATCCTTTAATCAAACATCAATCATGTCACCCAGCGATGTAGATCCAACATCAATCTGGAAGACACACCACCATGATAATCCACCGCCCAATAATGTTGCCATGACAACCCACTGCAAGATGGATGTCAACCCAATGTTAAATTATAGATCCTAGGCCAGGTTCTGTTTGCAAGCAAATCAAATTTGATCAATTATGTCACCTAATATCCCCGGTGGGTTTATTTACAAACACCACTCAGGGATCTGTTATTGAGAGGTAGTAGTGCTACCGCCAAATCCCTGGCCAGTTTGTTTTCAAATACAAGATGAGGATTGAGTAAAATGGCTAGATATGGACAGTTTGTTTGGTGGTTTACTGAACTGTAGACAGGCTGGGTTTTGGTCAAACTCACATTTCATAAATTAAAACTTGATTAGAACCCAATATTAGTTCCTGCACAGTAATACTGGTAGGTAGCATCCCTTGCCTAGTGTAACGATGGCCCCGTGGGAATGCTATGTGTTACAGCATCCACACATTTCACCCTGCTGTCAGACACACCTCTCAGTCAATGAACAGTCTCTTGCTTGTTTTTGTTGTTTTTATTAGGGGATTGAACTTGGTTGGGGAAAAGGGACATGGGATGCCCATAGTATAAATTGTACTTTGTAGAGTAAAAGTAACTGTGTCTCTTCTCTTCAGAACAAGATGGCTGACCCTAAACTTGACAGACTTTTACCTCAGAACACTTCTTCTAGCACACTTCTTCCAGCACACTTCTTCCAGCACACTACTTCACTGTCCAATTTTAATACCCCTGTCACACCATCAGCATGACTAGGCCTCACTCTGAATAAGTCCCAGTGTATTTACTTGATAGCCCTTTGTAGGCAGGGGCCTGCAGTATCCCTTTGTGGCAGCAACCGATTTACTTAAGAAGAATAAATGAAGATGGACTACTGATCCCAGCAAGTCCAACTTGCAAATCCTGCCCACCCTCATGGCTGCATCGATTTGACACAAAACTCCCACAGCTTCTCCCTCTGGCTCTACATCCAGCTCCCCTGGCATGTCTCTTCCAGATATCTCCACCGTGCTTTCCATTTACCGACATCTGCCCTGGATCCTTCCTGAATTACTTTACTCCGGATGTGCAGACCAACTGTCTCCTCCAGCTCCTGTTCCAGGACACCACTCCATGACCGTGTATGGAGAGGCTCCCTCCCAGCTCCTGAGCTCCCTGCCTGAGGTGCACACCCCCAGAAAGGGGGTTTCCTCAAACATGACCGTCTAACACATTGTTTCTCAACTCCAGTCCTCAAGGCGCCCCGACAGGTCATGTTTTCAGGCTTTCCATTATTTTGCACAGGTGATTTGATCAGTTTCACTGCCTTAGTAATTACCACAGCCGTTTCATCTGAGGGAAATCCTGAAAACATGACCTGTTGGAGCGCCTTGAGGACTGGAGTTGAGAAACACTGGTCTAACACTCCATCATCCTGTTCACCAAGCCAACAACTCTTCTCCCAGGCTGACCATGGGTATATGTAGGAGGCCTGCCCCCTGCCAATCCTAGTTGCGGATTGGTCAGAGCTCCTCCTATGCATCTCATGTCACAGCTCTCTGCCCTTCTTCTTTTCTAGAACATTCTCCCTGAAAACAGAGGAGGTGCCCAAGAGCTGAAATACATGTCAGTCACCTACTGCTATACTAAACCACTCCCCTGCCCCCAGATCAAAACAAACAGGCCTAGCTCACAGCATAGGCCTGCTTAAATTTACCTGCGCTGGCAACTTACACAAAAACCTACACTAGCACCTACCTACCTAAGGTAGAGGGTGCTACACTAGCAAAAAAAAAACTAAGGGATAAGTGGGATTTTAATTGTACCTCACCAGTGTTATATATAAGGGTTCTCATTTGTCATAAAACATTTTGTGGAAATTCTGCTTCTTCAATATATACAAATATAGCTGTTTTGTGTGAACGGGATACAAAGAGGCAATATTCCATCTGGAAGCAAACTGTCAATTATTAACAAACACAGAATGGTAAAAAAAGGCTATCCGTTGTCCACCCTTTAGGATGGAAAAAAATAAATACAACAGAGGGTCAAACGCAAAGAATACACACAACAGAGGGTCAACACGCTAACAAAAAAACGCACACAACAGAGGGTCAAACACACAAAAACACCACACAACAGAGGGTCAGGCACACAAAAAACTTAGGGTTGAGCTGAACCCCAAGTTCCTTAAAGGGGTTATAAAATGTCTAACGGTTTTTCATCTTAAAACAGCAAATAGAAAAATTAACAGCCGCACTCCAAAAACCTTATCGGTTGCTTGTATTGTAAAAAAATCGATGAACAAATGCACCACAGGTCACAGCAAGGCAGGGATCCACTGACGCGTTTCACACTACAGGTATTAGTGCTTACTCATAGCTAAGGTTTTTGGAGTTCGGCTTTCCATTTTTCTATTTGTTGTTTTCAGTCTGCCTTGTGCATTCTATGCATTAAGGTGAAAAAGCTTCTGTGCTGCAGCTTCCCCTATCGCCCCCCTTTTTTCTTACCTGAGCCCATCCGTTCCAGCAATGTGCACAAGCCCATTGACTCCAGCTGCTGCCTCTGTCCTCATTGGATAGATTGATAGCAGCCAGAGCCATTGGCTCCGGGTGCTGTCAATCAAATCCAGTGACACAGGAGCAGGGGGTGGGGCTGAGTCCTGCTGTCTGTCAATGGAAGCAGCAGTGGGACTCGTGAGCATGCCTGCACATGTGCCCCAGGGAAAGCGGCACTCTGTGGGGGCATTTGATGAAGAGGAGGAGCCAGGAGCACCACAGGGCACCCCAGAGAAGAGGATCAGGGCTGCTCTGTGCAAAAATCTTGCAGGTAAATATAACATGTTTCTGAAGGTTATTTTTTTTTTTAAATAACAATCACTTTAATAGTGCTTAAAAGTAGTGTGGATGAGGGGAGGAACTAACATAAAACATAGTGTGGATAGGTGTAGGTAAGGGGTACAAGAGGATGCAATGCAGAGTATAGTGAGACAAGTAATAGAGAATGTAGTGATGACATTATGGAAAAAGATTACAGATAATACAATGTGGGGGTCTGGGGGCCAGGGCATTGCATAAAACAGTGTAGATGGTGGGGATTGGCTGCCAAAGAACGTAGTGAGGACAATTAGGAGAAACATTTTCTGGTACAATCGTTTTTATTTGGTTAAACAAAGCCAATTTACAGGTTTTAGGAGAAGAAAGCAAAATGATCCCACGCAGGGGAAAAAACATCAAATCACTTGTGAATACAAACAAAACACATTTCCAATGTTTCAGAGCGAGTAGTAGAAGCATCCGGCACAAGTGTCGGAGGTGGTAATGAGTAACCGGGCACGGGGGCCCGAGACATGGTGAGGCAGCGGGGGTGGGATTGTCATCCCACGGTGGGGGAGAGCGGGGAAGGGGAGGAGAAGAAAGGAGGGGAAAGAGAAAAAAAATGGGGGGGAGCCAGGATAGGGGGGAAAAAGGGAGCAAGGGGTAGAGCAGAATGAAGGAGGAGCAAGGGTAAGAACAAAGTAGAATAAGAAAGGAAGGAAAGAGATACAGGCCTAGGCAGGAGGAGAAAAAGAGATGATTAAGACAGAAATAGAAAAAGATGTAGGCTTAGGCTGAAAGAGAGAGTGGAGCCTGCGGGTTAGATGGCATACTAACGTGGTCCAGAATACCCAATGCTGGGGGAAGAGTGAGGAGAGCATATGACCACCATGGATTCCTGGGGAAAAGTTTTCAAAGAATATACTGAAGAGGAAGAAGGAGGAGAACTGAACAAAGTCTGCAGGGGAGGGGGTTTGCTAGAGAATGTATTGCTGACATTGGGAGGGGCCCATCAGTAAACACAGTGTTCCTTTTAATTTTCCTTTTGCCTTCCCTATATTTTTCCCATTCCTCTGCTATCTTGCTCTCTTTCCAAATCCTTCTATTTCTTTACTCCACTTCACTGGCCATTACTGGCTACCACCTAGGCACTTCCACAGCAGATGCACTATGCTCAATATTATGAAGTGATATCACTTATTGCAAAGGGTCTGATTCAAATTCCTGAAATGCATCAACAATTCTTATACAACATTGTTTAACCATCAAAAAATTCCCAAGATGCCTACTATCCTATTGCATGGCAAGCATCTTCCACATCTAACAAATAATATAGAGTTCTATACTGTTGAATGGCTCAATTCAATTTTCTTTGACAGAAAAAAAAAAAAAATTGAAGGGGCAGGTACATTTTTGTCAATGCTCAATACAGACTGCTATAGCTAATGAATACATTCCTAATCAAGGACATGCTCAATTTATTAAGTGATTGATCAATGAGTAATCTAATTTACCCAAACTCAGATAAAACATCTTCAATATAATTTGTCCTAAAATTCTGAAGAGAAGGTTAATGGAGCTATCCTCGTGGCATACGTTAAACCCAGATAGCGGAGACTTCACTTATTACTCTCACATTCTCTTCATATATTCAAGATTTGATTTAAATTTTAACATAAAAAATGACATTTCAAACTTAGAAATGTCTCCACAGGAAATATAACCAGATCACATCACATCTAAATTGCAATTACGTTCAAACTCCTTATTTGCAAATGTAAGCAATGAGATTGGAGATTAAACCCCTCTATTTCAGCAGACAATCAGACTGAGGGTTCAATGAAGGAATACTTTTACATTAAATCCTCCACAGGAAGAATTAAACAATTTTATTCCTCTTCAGTGGCTTGGAAAGCATATTAATGCTTCAGCAAAGGAGAATGTACCATATATTGAAAGCCACAGCATGAAAAAAAAAAAAAAGAAATACAACTTTTAATATGAATACAACAGGAGCTATTGCAGGCAATTTACTATAAGGATAGAGTAGTGTTTACAGAACATAATGGTATATACTACAAAACAGGAAAAAAGTGTAATTACCTTAAGGTTAAATTAAAAAACTCTCCTAGTGCAAAAATCACTCTGCTATTAAAGGAGATTGTTATACACAAGTTTTCAGATTATTCTCATGAGAGCTTCACCCAAAAGGGGAAAGTTTTAAGCACTTTACGCACCCCCCCTTCTATGCCCCATTTTTTTTGGGGGGGGGAGCGGGTACCTAGTTTTGACAGGCACGGGCACTCACTCCCACTTCTGCTCGGACCACTTAGGCAATCCAAGCAGAAGTTCTCCTCTCCCCCTCCCTCCCTGTAATCTTCTTGGACACGCAAGCTGTCACAGCTGGATGCCCACAGTTGTAATGCCGCCACCGGTGGCAAGAGAGGGAGATAATCGAGCGTTCAGGCCGCCACCTAGCTGGATCCTGGGACAGGTGGGGATGTGTTTATTAAAAGTCAGTAGCTACACTTTTTGTAGCTGCTGACTTTTAATAAACACAAAAATGACTGGAGCACCGCTTTATATGGGAAAAATCATAATCAAATGTAGCACTGACCCCCGAAGGAGCTGCTGATATTTGATTGGGCCTGTACTCTGCTATAACACCCCCAATAATTTGGCCCAGTCCCCTTGACACAGCTGTGGTGCAGTGTTGGTGAAGCTCAATAATAAAAGACAGGTGAATAGTCACAGATTATATTCACTTTACCTGTGTTGTCACCCGAGTATGCACTGCTACACCTGTTTGGAGAATTAACAAGCCTCACAACAGATTGTATTAAACCAAAAGGTAAATTTACTAGAACAGGTTTGATCATTAACACAGAACCACAAACAGTTGTAAATGGCTATCACCTGAGAGCTACCTGTATTGCTCCAGCAGGGGTGTCTTCAAATGGGAGTAATGCTCAGGCAACAACCTCAGCACTGGGCACCTTCCCACTTCCAGCACACTGCGTAGACACTATGAAATCAACTATGCAGCATACAGTATTTGGCAAGAATAATATACCACAATATAATTAACTCAATATTCCCCCTACAGTCTCTAGTAAGCAGTAACAACACTATAAGGCCTTACAGTAAGGAATATAGTCTCTGGTCTTCCTTCTTCTGTCTAGGTATTGTGTGACAGAGATTTTAATTCAAGGGGTTCTCTGATCAATAAAGCAATGTAGAATAACATAGAGCAGTATGTAAAGGGGGAAGAGTAGGGACTTTGGGATTATTGCGGTGACAAAAAATGAGTATATACAACAATTATAATGAAAATATGTTTTATTTATACAAAAAATAAATAGCAATATAGAAGCAAATGCATTTGTAGCTTTAGTGTACATAATTGATGGTTACACCCAACATGTTTCACCAAAACATTGGCTTCATCAGGGGTACCTGATTGTACAGTGTAGCTTTAGAAGAAAATCTAAAAAGCAGAATATATATAACTTGAATAAACAATTTGATACAAACAAGCATGTTATAAACAGGAAGGCAAAATTGGGCGCCCTAAGACAAAAACAACAAAACCTAGGGGCGATGAAAGGAGTATTAAAGTGCAGGTCTGCCATACCCACCAATTTTCAAGGACAACGCAATCAAATAGCTGCCAAGGGCCAACCAGGAAGCCAGACAGACAATGTGGCTGCAGGGGACTATTAGAAAAAAAAGAAAAATTAACATTAATCCTAGAATGTGTAGGAATGACTAGTGTGGACAGAAAGAATCGCCACACTCAATTAGACATCCTATTATTTAGACTAACATAGTCTCTAGTACATACCAAAAAATTGTTTAGGAAATTTAAAACAAAAACGGGGCACTGAAGGATATATCTGGACAAAATCCACTCCCAAATGAGGTATCAAAAATACATCTGAAACAGAGAGATAATCAAAGTGCTCAATTATCATTCAAATATATATGTCCATAGATTTAGTAAAAATAGGAGGAGGGAAGCTTACCTAAAGTGCCCAACAAGGAAAAGAGTTGCATCAGACCAACCAAACAATAAGCAAAGATAAGTAGGTCAAATACTTATCACTCCAAAGAAAAAAAACAAGAAATAATGTTATTCAAGTACCTGATGTCACCACACGGCATAGCAGCAGCGCCCCGCACCAGTAGACAGCTAATGAGCTGTCTATGGTGGTTTAAATCAGGGTTTCTCAATTCCAATCCTCAAGGCTCCCCAACAGGTCATGTTTTTAGGCTTTCCATTATTTTGCACAGGTGATTTTATCAGTTTCACTGCCTTGGTAATTACCACAGCTGTTTCATCTGAGGGAAATCCTAAAAACATGACCTGTTGGGGCGCCTTGAGGACTGGAGTTGAGAAACACTGGTTTAAATAGTCCCCCAGCTGCCCGGCGTCTTGCGTCACTGGGCGGCAGCGGACGTAAGGTAGCCAACGCGCATACGCACATCGCCAAGCGCCTACAATGACCATACTGCTTAGCGATGGACGTCACATGACGCGGCCAGTGCGTACAACCGAGGAGACGCAACTGGTAAGGACGGAGAGTGGAGAGATGTAACCAAGGCATCCGTGGGCAGGCGTGGCTACAGAGCGGGCATGGTGTAAAGACACCAGCCCTTGGGTGTCCATAGAGACACGGGTCATAGGCCCACGACATCCAAAAGGTGCGCCGCCCAGGGATAAGGCAGAGAAATGACATACAGAGCACAAACTCCATCAACAAAGCCCACAGATGGAAAAGGCAAATTGTTTCAATCCCAAGGCCCCCGATACCTTCTGGATCACAACATGATATCCTAAATTGAAAAGGGAAAGACACATGTCATATTGTTATTGAAACTGGTACAATAAAGCAAAAAAAAAAAACAACAAATATGCAGGTATACAAATAAGCAAACTATATAATAACATATACAGTATACAAGATAGTATATTAGGTCATATGGTCAAAATGATAAATCAAGAATGGGAATTGACCCATTGTTGATTGGTTCTCAGTGGCTCCCAAGATGTTAAATGGGATAAGGTCAAAAGGTCATAAAGGAGAAAAAAGCAGGGAGTAAGCAAAGAGGGGAATCATGGACATAAATGAACTAGTCGATTGCTATAGAAAGGATTTACAGCTAATATATTCATTAAGTCCAGGGAATTTGACTGCATCAAGGGTATGTATCCATCGAGTCTCCAGTTGTAGCAGGGCTATATCTATATTGCCTCCACGAACATGCTGAGGCACATGCTCGAGGGCATAAAAGGTAACAACTTGGGCATCATAGTTATGTTGATATCCAATGTGTCGATTTAATGCTGTAGTGGTTAACTTTTTATAAGTCGGCAATACATGATCCCTAATTCTTTTAAAGAATGGTCTCTTGGTCTTGCCCACATAAAAACAGCCACATTGTCAAAGTGCCAAATATACAACACCAATTGTTTTACAGTTAATACGATGCTTGATGCTATGGATACATCCATTGGGTAATGGAACACTATGAGAACCAGGTAAAAAGCAACAAATATCACATTTCCCACAGGGAAACGTGCCCCCCTGGGTCGAAGATTAAGGTTTCGAGGAATCAAAGTGACTAGAGACCAGATGATCTTTAAGTGACGGAGCACGGCGAAAAGTGATCTCTGGATGAGGTTTGATGAATTTTTTAACAGTCTTGTCAGCCAGTAGAATAGGCCAATATTTTTGGAGAACATTTCTAACTTGACCATGTTGGTTAAAAAACTTGGTAATTACACGAACTGAGCTTTTGGGCTTGTTTTTTTTAAAAGAATGAATAAGGTCATTCCTGCTGAGCTTGACAACCCTGTTGAAGGATCTCTTTAAAAGAGAACGACTGTATCCACGAGCAATCAATCTATTCCGTAGATCATTAGCAACCACATAGAAGTCTGAGTCCCGAGTGCAATTGCGCTTAAGACGAAGAAACTGACTATATGGAATGCTTTTTAGGAGGGATTGAGGGTGTGCACTAGAGGCGTGCAATAAAGTATTTCCAGCCGAAGGTTTACGGTAAAGAGAGGAATGGAGTATACCTTCCTGATCAATATGGATTGTTAAATCCAAAAAATTAATGGATTGTTGACTACACTCCATTGTGAAGGACAGATTGTAATCATTAACAGCCAGTTTGCTCGTCAGTTGCAGGAGCTCATCCTTGGTACCAGACCAAAGAATCAAAATATCGTCTATATACCTGTACCAGGTAATGACATGATTGAGCAAGGGTATAAACGATTCGGTAGAAAAAAGTTCCCTCTCCCACCCCCCCCCCAGATACAAGTTGGCATAAGAGGGGGCACACTTGGTCCCCATAGCCACCCCCTGTATCTGGAGGAAGTGGGAGTTGCCAAACAGGAAAATGTTACGTGTAAGTATGAACCTCAACAGCTGAAGAACAAAGCGGCTGTAGTGATCAGATGAAGAATCTCTTTCCTTTAATTGGTTCTGAATAGTTAAAAGGCCTTTATCATGTGGGATAGAGTTATATAAACTTTCCACATCCAAGGCAACCAACCATGTACCTGGTGGAAATTGCTTGCCATCGATGTTGCGCAATAAATCAATGGTGTCCCTTACAAAGGAAGATAGAGAAATGACATGAGGTTGCAAATACTGGTCAACTAGTGCACTGGCGTTTTCAGTTAGACCAAGACAGCCCGATACGATCGGGTGTCCGGGGGGATGTGTTAAGTATTTATGTACCTTCGGTAATGAATAGAAGGTAGGTATTCTTGGATCTTTCTTGTGCCCTCATGATAGGCCTTAAAGATAATACCATAGTATTCCTGCACAAAGTTGTCCACAAGAGTTTTGGAGATTGGGGGATACCAAAGTCTGTTGTCAAGGATGTCGAGGCACATGCGCTCATATGCCTGGACATCCATGACAACCACATTTCCCCCCTTGTCGGCAGGCTTGATTACCAAACCAGAATTGTTCTGGAGGTCTCTCAATGCCAGCCGATGCTTGGAAGATAGATTATGCCTGTATTTGTCAATAAGAACCATATTCTGTATCTCCAAAGTACTCTGCTGTACAAATGCCCAAATATTGGGATTGGTGTGAAGCAGGGGAAAATTGGAAGATTTAGGTTTGAAAGAAGTAGGGGGGGGGACACACCAGGGACCACAACCCCAGGTGTGTGAACACCCAAACAGTCCTGGTCATCGGTGCGTCCTTCCTCCCATAAGGACATAAGGTCATCCATGGCTTGCAATTCAGCCAGGGAGAATTCAAGTGATGGAAAGTCAGTTATGGCAGAAGGATCAGGACGATCAAAGATTACTTTGTACATCAAAGAGATGTATCTCTTTGATTAAGTCAAATCTGTCCATGTTGTTTGAAGGACAAAATGAAAGGCCCAATTTTAGAACTGAAATCTGATCATCGGATAATGATATCGATGATAGATTAAGAACTTCTAGTCCTGGAGAGTGGGAAGTACTGGAATCTCCACCGGAGCCAAGGGTGGCTCCGGGGGTTTCCCTAAAAAAATAGGAGCTGTCTTAGGATCAAAAGCTTGTGTGCTGTGGGGAAATAGTGTAGTAATAGAGGATTCACTGCCCCTGCAATGAATAGCAGGAGGAAGAAGAAGGTACTTGAGAGGTATCAGTGATGATATGTGAAGGCAAACTACCAGGAGTGTGAGTCTGAAATCTAGGTGGCATAGGGGTAGAGGTATGTGAAGATGTGATCAAATTACGAACCAATGAAGGTTGGCGAGTAGTGTTCTGTCCCAGATTACCGGAGAGAGAACCTGAGGAGGTAGTACTGCGATCACCTTTGCGTTTTTTAGGGATCATATCTTGTGAAAGTTCTCTATAGAGAGTGGAGGTGCTAGAAGAAAAGGAAGGTGAGACAACATTAGGAATTACATGAGTGGCTTTAGGAGCTTCTGAAGAAGGAGGTTTGGTGGTAAATCTATCATTATTAGATGATTGGTTCCATTTGTAGCCATAGCCATTGTCATGGGCAGCTTTGTCCCTAAGAAATTTGGCTTTTTTATTGTTGATGGTAGTCAATGCATATTCCTCCACACGCACCCCTAGTTGACCAGTATTTGCAACCTCATGCCATTTCTCTATCTTCCTTTGTAAGGGACACCATCGATTTATTGCGCAACATCGATGGCAAGCAATTTCCACCAGGTACATGGTTGGTTGCCTTGGATGTGGAAAGTTTATATAACTCTATCCCAAATGATAAAGGCCTTTTAACTATTCAGAACCAAATAAAGGAAAGAGATTCTTAGTCTGATCACTACAGCCGCTTTGTTCTTCAGCTGTTGAGGTTCATACTTACACGTAACATTTTCCTGTTTGGCAACTCCCACTTCCTCCAGATACAGGGGGTGGCTATGGGGACCAAGTGTGCCCCCTCTTATGCCAACTTGTATCTGGGGGGGTGGGAGAGGGTACTATTTTCTACCGAATCGTTTATACCCTTGCTCAATCATGTCATTACCTGGTACAGGTATATAGACGATATTTTGATTCTTTGGTCTGGTACCAAGGATGAGCTCCTGCAACTGACGAGCAAACTGGCTGTTAATGATTACAATCTGTCCTTCACAATGGAGTGTAGTCAACATTCCATTATTTTTTTGGATTTAACAATCCATATTGATCAGGAAGGTATACTCCGTTCCTCTCTTTACCGTAAACCTTCGGCTGGAAATACTTTATTGCACGCCTCTAGTGCACACCCTCAATCCCTCCTAAAAAGCATTCCATATAGTCAGTTTCTTCGTCTTAAGCGCAATTGCACTCGGGACTTAGACTTCTATGTGGCTGCTAATGATCTACGGAATAGATTGAGTGCTCGTGGATACAGTCGTTCTCTTTTAAAGAGATCCTTAAACAGGGTTGTCAAGCTCAGCAGGAATGACCTTATTCATTCTTTTAAAAAAAACAAGCCCAAAAGCTCAGTTCGTGTAATTACCAAGTTTTCTAACCAACATGGTCAAGTTAGAAATGTTCTCCAAAAATATTGGCCTATTCTGCTGGCTGACAAGACTGTTAAAAAATTCATCAAACCCCATCCAGAGACCACTTTTCGCCGTGCTCCGTCATTTAAAGATCATCTGGTCTCTAGTCACTTTGATTCCTCGAAACCTTAATCTTCGACCCAGGGGGGCACGTTTCCCTGCGGGAAATGTGATATTTGTTGCTTTTTACCTGGTTCTCATAATGTTCCATTACCCAATGGATGTATCCATAGCATCAAGCATCGTATTAACTGTAACACAATTGGTGTTGTATATTTGGCACTTTGCCAATGTGGCTGTTTTTATGTGGGCAAGAACAAGAGACCATTCTTTAAAAGAATTAGGGATCATGTATTCCCGACTTATAAAAAGTTAACCACTACAGCATTAAATCGACACATTGGATATCAACATAACTATGATGCCCAAGTTGTTACCTTTTATGCCCTCGAGCATGTGCCTCAGCATGTTCGTGAAGGCAATATAGATATAGCCCTGCTACAACTGGAGACTCGATGGATACATACCCTTGATGCAGTCAAATTCCCTGGACTTAATGAATATATTAGCTATAAATCCTTTCTATAGCAATCGACTAGTTCATTTATGTCCATGATTCCCCTCCTTGCTTACTCCCTGCTTTTTTCTCCTTTATGACCTTTTGACCTTATCCCATTTAACATCTTGGGAGCCACTGAGAACCAATCAACAATGGGTCAATTTCCATTCTTGATTTATCATTTTGACCATATGACCTAATATACCATCTTGTATACTGTATATGTTATTATTTAGTTTGCTTATTTGTATACCTGCATATATGTTGTTTTTTTTTTTTCTTCATTGTACCAGTTTCAATAACAATATGACATGTGTCTTTCCCTTTTCAATTTAGGATATCATGTTGTGATCCGGAAGGTATCGGGGGCCTTGGGATGAAACAATTTGCCTTTTCCATCTGTGGGCTTTGTTGATGGAGTTTGTGCTCTTTCTGTCATTTCTCTGCCTTATCCCTGGGCAGCGTGCCTTTTGGCTGTTGTGGGCCTATCACCCGTGTCTCTATGGACACCCAAGGGCTGGTGTCTTTACACCATGCCCGCTCTGTAGCCACGCCTGCCCACGGTTGCCTTGGTTACATCTCTCCACTCTTCGTCCTTACCAGTTGCGTCCCCTCGGTTGTACGCACTGGCCGCGTCATGTGACGTCCATCGCTAAGCAGTATGGTCATTGTAGGCGCTTGGCGCTGTGCGCATGCGCGTTGGCTACATTACATCCGCCGCCGCCCAGTGACGCAAGACGCCGGGCGGCTGGGGGGCTATTTAAACCACCATAGACAGCTCATTAGCTGTCTACTGGTGCGGGGCGCTGCTGCTATGCCGTGTGGTGACATCAGGTACTTGAATAACATTATTTCTTGTTTTTTTTCTTTGGAGTGATAAGTATTTGACCTACTTATCTTTGCTTATTGTTTGGTTGGTCTGATGCAACTCTTTTCCTTGTTGAGCACTTTAGTTTTTTTCAACATTGCCTTTTACTACTATTCCCAATTCCATCATTACCAACAAGCAACTTTGCTGTCGTAAGCGTGTGTTGATTGGGCTATTGCCCCTTGCCAGCAACATCATACCCAGTGGGGCTTTTTTGCCTTTGAACAACCATACATTTGCGTGCAACTTCTGACTTTTCATCTAGCTTGTTAATCAAAGGTAAGCTTCCCTCCTCCTATTTTTACTAAATCTATGGACATATATATTTGGATGATAATTGATAGTCGTCTCAAAAAAGTCCCACACCAAATAACTTTTGTGATAACGTGCAGAGGCAGCGCCCTGCACAGGCGGAGCTCTGCGGTGTGATTCAGTTGGTGTGCTGGCCTCTAGCTGGCCTCCGGAGGGCATCCTGCCTCATTGGACATGTGCCGCCGTCTCCTCCTCCTCTCTCCCTTCAGGCACCCACGTGGAGTCAGTGACCTCATCATCCCCTCCCTCTTTACCACTGGAGCAAACTGGCAGTAAGCTTCAGCTGGTGGAACATGACTGCCAGATTGCTGTCCTTGAGCATCCCCTCTCTCTGCGCTCACGCTACTGCCTTCCTCTAGCTGGGTATCATCATCCGAGCCTTCAAAACGTTGGGCATCCTCCTGGAGCATGTACCCAACACTGTGCTCAAACAGTTCGGGGGACTCCTCAGGAGGAAATGGTGGGTCTAGGGAAGGGGTGCCTGATGATGTCATTGAGTACGCGTTGGCAGCTGCTTTTCCAGTACCCTGAGCCTGGGTGAGAGAGGATGAGGAGGATGAGGAGGGCTTGGTCATCTATTCTACCAAGCCTTCGGCATGATGCGGCTCAACATGTCCAGCTGCCGAAAACAAGGACAAGCGTGTCCCATGGCCACATGCTGATGACGATGCACGACCACGTCCATGTCCACGACCAGCACTGTTGTCTCTAGAAACAGAGCCTGCTTGCCCTGTGTTCTTGCCTCGGGACTGTCTGCCTCTCCTTGGCGGTCTTCCAGGCATTGTAGTGGGTAGTGTATATTGTGCTGGAGTCACACAGCACACACACTAACTCCTGCAGACGGCTGCCTTAGATCAGTGTTTCTCAACTCCAGTCCTCAAGGCGCCCCAAAAGGTCATGTTTTCAGGATTTCCCTCAGATGAAACGGCTGTGGTAATTACTAAGGCAGTGAAACTGATCAAATCACCTGTGCAAATCAATGGAAATCCCAAAAACATGACCTGTTGGGGCGCCTTGAGGACTGGAGTTGAGAAACACTGCTTTAGATGACAGCAACAGGGCCTTATGGCAGATAGAGGCTGCCTTAGATGACAACAACTGGGCCTTACGGCAGATAGAGGCTGCCTTAGATGACAACAACTGGGCCTTACGGCAGATAGAGGCTGCCTTATATGACAACAACTGGGCCTTATAGCAGATAGAGAGGCTGAGGTGGTTTTATGTGTGCTGTACTAACAGAGCACACACACACACACGCTAGCTCCTGGAGATGCCTGGCTGCCTTTGATGACAACAACTGGGCCTTACGGCAGATAGAGGCTGCCTTATATGACAACAACTGGGCCTTATAGCAGATAGAGAGGCTGAGGTGGTTTTATGTGTGCTGTACTAACAGAGCACACACACACACACGCTAGCTCCTGGAGATGCCTGGCTGCCTTCGATGACAACAACTGGGCCTTACGGCAGATAGAGGCTGCCTTATATGACAACAACTGGGCCTTATAGCAGATAGAGAGGCTGAGGTGGTTTTATGTGTGCTGTACTAACAGAGCACACACACACACGCTAGCTCCTGGAGATGCCTGGCTGCCTTCGATGACAACAACTGGGCCTTACGACAGATAGAGGCTGCCTTATATGACAACAACTGGGCCTTATAGCAGATAGAGAGGCTGAGGTGGTTTTATGTGTGCTGTACTAACAGAGCACACACACACACGCTAGCTCCTGGAGATGCCTGGCTGCCTTCGATGACAACAACTGGGCCTTACGGCAGATAGAGGCTGCCTTATATGACAACAACTGGGCCTTATAGCAGATAGAGAGGCTGAGGTGGTTTTATGTGTGCTGTACTAACAGAGCACACACACACACACGCTAGCTCCTGGAGATGCCTGGCTGCCTTCGATGACAACAACTGGGCCTTACGACAGATAGAGGCTGCCTTATATGACAACAACTGGGCCTTATAGCAGATAGAGAGGCTGAGGTGGTTTTTATGTGTGCTGTACTAACAGAGCACACACACACACGCTAGCTCCTGGAGATGCCTGGCTGCCTTTGATGACAACAACTGGGCCTTACGGCAGATAGAGGCTGCCTTATATGACAACAACTGGGCCTTATAGCAGATAGAGAGGCTGAGGTGGTTTTATGTGTGCTGTACTAACAGAGCACACACACACACGCTAGCTCCTGGAGATGCCTGGCTGCCTTCGATGACAACAACTGGGCCTTACGGCAGATAGAGGCTGCCTTATATGACAACAACTGGGCCTTATAGCAGATAGAGAGGCTGAGGTGGTTTTATGTGTGCTGTACTAACAGAGCACACACACACACACACACACGCTAGCTCCTGGAGATGCCTGGCTGCCTTCGATGACAACAACTGGGCCTTACGGCAGATAGAGGCTGCCTTATATGACAACAACTGGGCCTTATAGCAGATAGAGAGGCTGAGGTGGTTTTATGTGTGCTGTACTAACAGAGCACACACACACACACGCTAGCTCCTGGAGATGCCTGGCTGCCTTCGATGACAACAACTGGGCCTTACGACAGATAGAGGCTGCCTTATATGACAACAACTGGGCCTTATAGCAGATAGAGAGGCTGAGGTGGTTTTTATGTGTGCTGTACTAACAGAGCACACACACGCTAGCTCCTGGAGATGCCTGGCTGCCTTTGATGACAACAACTGGGCCTTACGGCAGATAGAGGCTGCCTTATATGACAACAACTGGGCCTTATAGCAGATAGAGAGGCTGAGGTGGTTTTATGTGTGCTGTACTAACAGAGCACACACACACACACACGCTAGCTCCTGGAGATGCCTGGCTGCCTTCGATGACAACAACTGGGCCTTACGGCAGATAGAGGCTGCCTTATATGACAACAACTGGGCCTTATAGCAGATAGAGAGGCTGAGGTGGTTTTATGTGTGCTGTACTAACAGAGCACACACACACACACGCTAGCTCCTGGAGATGCCTGGCTGCCTTCGATGACAACAACTGGGCCTTACGGCAGATAGAGGCTGCCTTATATGACAACAACTGGGCCTTATGGCAGATAGAGAGGCTGAGGTGGTTTTATGTGTGCTGTACTAACAGAGCACACACACACACACGCTAGCTCCTGGAGATGCCTGGCTGCCTTTGATGACAACAACTGGGCCTTACGGCAGATAGAGGCTGCCTTATATGACAACAACTGGGCCTTATAGCAGATAGAGAGGCTGAGGTGGTTTTTATGTGTGCTGTACTAACAGAGCACACACACACACGCTAGCTCCTGGAGATGCCTGGCTGCCTTTGATGACAACAACTGGGCCTTACGGCAGATAGAGGCTGCCTTATATGACAACAACTGGGCCTTATAGCAGATAGAGAGGCTGAGGTGGTTTTATGTGTGCTGTACTAACAGAGCACACACGCTAGCTCCTGGAGATGCCTAGCTGCCTTCGATGACAACAACTGGGCCTTACGGCAGATAGAGGCTGCCTTATATGACAACAACTGGGCCTTATGGCAGATAGAGAGGCTGAGGTGGTTTTATGTGTGCTGTACTAACAGAGCACACACGCTAGCTCCTGGAGATGCCTAGCTGCCTTCGATGACAACAACTGGGCCTTACGGCAGATAGAGGCTGCCTTATATGACAACAACTGGGCCTTATGGCAGATAGAGAGGCTGAGGTGGTTTTATGTGTGCTGTACTAACAGAGCACATACACACACGCTAGCTCCTTGAGATGCCTGGCTACCTTCGATGACAACAACTGGGCCTTACGACAGATAGAGGCTGCCTTATATGACAACAACTGGGCCTTATAGCAGATAGAGAGGCTGAGGTGGTTTTATGTGTGCTGTACTAACAGAGCACACACACACACGCTAGCTCCTGGAGATGCCTGGCTGCCTTCGATGACAACAACTGGGCCTTACGGCAGATAGAGGCTGCCTTATATGACAACAACTGGGCCTTATAGCAGATAGAGTAACTGAGGTGGTTTTATGTGTGCTGTACTAACACAGCACACACACACACACACTAGCTCCTATAAATGCCTGCCTGCCTTAGATCACAATAGGACAGAAGGTGATACTGCAATGCTGTACTAGCAGCACGCACACACCAGACTAATCCCCAGAATCACTGCAGTTAGACTCAGCAGCAGATAATGTCACCACTCAGCAGCAGTGCAATCAGCAGAATGAATCAGTGATGCAATCAAATGATCAGTATTCAGTAGTAATGATAATGAATCAGCATCAGCATCAGCAGTCTGCCTATATCAGAATCAAGCCGGAACACAGTGCACTAGGCCGAAGGCACGGCGGCCTTTTATACAGTGGGGCGTGTACTAAAGCCCCTGAGCTATAATTGGCTACAGGCATCCTGCCTGTAGCCAATTATTGCTCTCCTCGCTGCCGGCGCTGTGATTGGCCAAGCTTGCGGGGTCACAGTGCATGCTTGGCCAATTATCAGCCAGCAATGCACTGCGACTGGCGCAATGCATTGCGGGCCGCTCGCATCACACGAATGTGATGCGAACGGCCCAAATAGTTCTGGGCTCGCCGAGCGGGCGAACGCCCGATGTTCGATTCGATCGTGGGTTCGAATCGAACACCGGGCCCATCCCTAATGACTAATATAACTGATGCAGCTGGACACCAATAGGTAGATCACACAATAACCCAAACAGAATATATAAAAATAACAGTGCAGCGCAATAAATGTCCATGTATTGATGAACAATGATGGAAAAAATTAAAAAAGTATGATGATCTTCATGCAATAAATTACTTGTCCATCCAATATAAGGAAAACCTGCTTACTGGAACAGATGGACCTTTTGAATGAACAAGAGGTCAAAAACGCTTGTTTCCACCATGAGGGGAAGATGATATCAGATATAAAGGGATCCAGCAGTGTGGTAGGCACAACATCAAATGGAGATGGTATATGTGAAGAAAAAGGGTAGGAGACGTTCTAAGTGTAGACAGGTATTTAATGTTCCAAAAGATGACAAATAAACACAGGATAAAATCAGCAAAAACAGGGGCCACTGGATACTAAGCACTGTGGTAAGATCAGGAGGATCAATAAGGCAGTCCAGGGTGTGCAGCAGCTGATGGTGACAAAATAATGATGGATAGCACACTGAACACCTTCAGGTCTGGTATGGATTTTAAGGGGAACTCCACCCCAAATTAAAAAAAATGACGTGGAGTTCCCCCAACAATCCATACCAGACCCTTTATCCGAGCATGCAACCTGGCAGGCCACAGGAAAAGAGGGGGGCGAGAGAGCGAACAAAGGGGACTCCCAGATCCCGCCCCCCCTATGTGAATTGGTAAGGGGTACATTGTACCCCTACCATTTCACGAAGAAAGTGTAAAAATAAAAAAATAAAAACACACAGACACCTTGGAAAAGTCCTTTATTAAAAATAAAAAAATAAAAAATAAAAAAAAACATTCCAGCGATGTAATCCAGTGTCCTGCGGCGATCCGATGTCCAGCGCTGCAGTCTCCACTCCACACGAAACGTCATTGGCTGAGCGGACCTACACTGCGGAGGAAGTTCCCCATCAGGTCCGCTCAGCCACTGACGTAGGCGGGGTCTGAGGTACGAGGTGGCGGGGGCGCCCTCGTATCTTAGACCCCGCCTACGTCATTGGCTGGGCGGACCTGATGGGGAACTTCCGACGCAGTGTAGGTCTGTGCTGGACCTTTCGCCATCACAGCTCCCGGGGATGAACACCCCTCTTGGCCCGATACCCACTCACACCACAACCCGGTATACTGTAAGTATCCAGAACTGACACTTTGTGTCTGCTGGTTATATACTGTCATATTCTTATACCACTATACTCTGTTATTTCAGACATCCTGTAACATCTGCCCCTGATGAAGTGACATACACAGAAACGCGTCGGTCACAAAGGATGTAGATACTTGCTGATAGGACTGTATCTTATTTCATGACGTTTATACATATATATATTTTTATACATTTTAAAACATTTTATACCTTGTTGCCATGTGTTGTCTAGTCCATACAATGTTACTTGTTATTATCAACTTTGTCAAGTCCATCATGTCAATTGTCATGTACACATATCATGTAGGTTATGTCATGCGCACATGCCCATGCTACCTTCCACATTGTGATACATCAGTACTATATACATGAATAAACTTGAATATTTTCTAAATTCAACCCCTACCTGTCAACTGTCTCATTTAAAGTCCCAATTCCCCATTCCTTTTTTGCCTATCCAGGATGGAGGCACTTTCCCCAGGTGCTTCATTCAAAGTCCCAAACCTTCCTTTATTTTCACCCTCCTTAAAGGGGCAGGAGCACACTAAACACCCAGCACATAGAAGCAAAGGTGCTAGTGCGTTGCCTGACCACAATGACGACAAGACAAAAGACAAATGTCACTGCCCCCACCTATGACTGGTCTTCATAGCAAAGAGCACTGGACGGGCAGACACACGTAAACAGAAAACACAGAATGCTCAACTTACCAAGCAATCAGCAACCAACCGAATTCACCTGTCTAACGGTCCGTTTAAAAACAGGGGTTTAGTTGCACGCAGGCTGAGCAGACCTGATGGGGAACTTGAGAAGGGGCGGGTCTATTAATTTTTTTACACTGCGGAGGAAGTTCCCCATCAGGTCCTCTCAGCCAATGACGTAGGCAGGGTCTAAGATACGAGGGCGCCCCTGCCCCCTCGTACCTCAGACCGCGCCTACGTCATTGGCTGAGCGGACCTGATGGGGAACTTCCTCCGCAGTGTAGGTCCGCTCAGTAAATGACATTTCGTGTGGAGTGGAGACTGCAGCGCTGGACATCGGATCGCCGCGGGACACTGGATTACATCGCTGGAATGGGTTTTTTATTTTTTTAATAAAGGACTTTTCCAAGGTGTCTGTGTGTTTTTTTACACTTTCTTTGTGAAATGGTAGGGGTACAATGTACCCCTTACCAATTCACATGGGGGGGCGGGATCTGGGGGTCCCCTTTGTTAAAGGGTTCTTCCAGATTCCGATAAGCCCCCTGCCCACAGACCCCCACAACCACCGGGCAAAGGTTGTAGGGATGAGGCCCTTGTCCCCATCAACATAGGGACATCCTCCCCATGTTGAGGGCATGTGGCCTGGTACGGTTCAGGAGGGAGGGGGGTGCTCTCTCATCCCCCCCTCTTTTCCTGTGGCCTGCCAGGTTGTGTGCTCGGATAAAGGGTCTGGTATAGATTTTTGGGGGAACTCCACGTCATTTTTTTTTTATTTGGGCTGGAGTTCCCCTTAAATTCCATACCAGACCTGAAGGGCCTAGTATGGATATTTGGGGGGAACCCCACATCATTTTTTTTTATTTGACGCAGGGTTCCCCTTAATATCCATACCAGACCTGAAGGGCCTGGTAATTGAATTTGGGGGGACCCCCACGCATTTTTTTTTCTATCAATGACTTTTCTCTGTATTTCCGGGAGCCGACAATTCATTATAGCCGCGAGTGCTTTTAAATGACTTTTTTCCTTCATAAATGACACTTTGTGCAGGGACAGTTCTAAACAAGGGAAACAAGCGCTGCTTTACAGGCATACTATACACCCCCCCAGCCCCAGGTATGAAATTTAAAGGAATATTTCACTTTTATTGCTTCACTTTAAGCATTACTAAAATCACTGCTCCCGAAAAAACTGACCTTTTTAAAACTTATTTTTGCATTGATACATGTCCCCTGGGGCAGGACCCGGGTCCCCAAACACTTTTTATGACAATAACTTGCATATAAGCCTTTAAAATTAGCACTTTAGATTTCTCCCATGGACTTTTACAGGATGTTCACGGCTTTTCGAATTTGCTGCGAACACCCCAAATTGTTCGCTGTTCGGCGAACGTGCGAACAGGCAATGTGAGATCGACTCGAACTCGAAGTTCATCCCTAGTGGTAACCCGTCCTATAGATATTTACCATACAGATTAATTTCAAGTGCAATAATTCAAGTGAAATGTGATTTCACATACAATACACATCTAAATGATAATAATAAAAAAAAATTTGATGGTGGAAACCCCTCTACAGATAATTACAATACAAATTAACTTCAAGTGTAACAACTTTTTAGTTGGGAGGTTCCCACCATCGTATAGCTCTTTGGAATTTTTAATTTTTTAGATTGTTACATTTAATTTTATATATTTTAGTTACTATTATAATGTCAATTTTTGCACTTGAAATAAATTTTCCACCACCCTTGCCAAGGCCATATTTTACGGACCTTGTTTCGTGCACTGGTGCGCAGTCATGTTGGAACAGGAAGGAGCCATCCCCAAACTGTTCCCACAAAGTTGGGAGCATGAAATTGTCCAAAATGTCTTGGTATGCTGACAGCTTAAAGCCCTGTACACACGATTGGATAGCCTATGGATTCTAATCTGATGGATTTTTCCATCGGAAATCCGATGAAACTGTCTTGCCCACACACCAACAGTCAAAAAACCGACCGCACCAAAAGACGTGACGTACAACACGTACGACGGCACTATAAAGGGGAAGTTCAAATCTAATGGCGCCACCCTTTGGGCTGCTTTTGCTGATTTCGTGTTACCGCGTGTTAGTAAAAGTTTGGTGAGAGCCGATTCGCGCTTTTCAGTCTCCGTGCTTTTCAGTTCGTTACAGCATGATGAATGTGCTATCTCCATTACGAACGCTAGTTTTACCAGAACGAGCGCTCCCGTCTCATAATTCAGTCTAAGCATGCGTGGGTTTTTTAACGAATGGACTTGCCCATAGACGATCGGAATTTGCTATTGGTTTTTTATCCATCGGAAAAATGTAAAACATGTTCTATTTTTTCACACCGATGGAAAAAAGACAGATGGGGCCCATACACGACCGGTTTGTCCGATGAAAACAGTCCAAGGGACTGTTTTCATCGGTAAAACCGATCGTGTGTACAGGGCTTAAGAGTTCCCTTCACTGGAACTAAGGGGCCAAGACCAACCCCTGAAAAACAACCCTACACCATAATCCCCCCTTCACCGAATGATTTGGACTAGTGCACAAAGCAAGGTCCATAAAGACATGGATGAGTGAGTTTGGGGTGGAGGAACTTGACTGGCCTTCACATTACAGTGGAGATTGCAAGCCAGGCCTTCTCGTCCAACATCAGTGCATGACCTCACAAATGCGCGTCTGGAAGAATGCTCAAACATTCCCATAGACACACTTCTAAACCTTGTGGACAGCCTTGCCAGAAGAGTTGAAGCTTTTATAGCTGCAAAGGGTAGGCCAACTCAATATTGAATTTTACGGACTCAAGCCCTGTACATACGGGCGGGAATCTTGTTGGGAAAAATTTTTTCGGTGTTCCCGACGACATTCCCAGCAAGCTTGCCTCGCTCGCCGAGTGTACACACGGCCATTCAAAAGAACCGCCGTTCTTTTGAATGGCAAGAACACGGTGACGTCATCGACTACAACGAGCCGGCGCTTGTCACATTTGATGCCGTCGCAGCCATCTTGCTACACCCTACACTACCCTTGTATGCTACCGTGCATGCATCAAAGTTTTATTGAGCATGCGCGGGTTTCCCTGGACAGGTAAGCATACACACTCACGGTTTTCTCATCTGGAAACAGAGCGGCGAGAAGCCAGACGAGAAAATAGAGAGCAGGTTCTCTATTTTTCCCGACGAGAAACCATACACACGAAAGTTTTTCTCGGCGAAAAGCTCTCCCAGCAGTTTTCTTGCCAAGAAAACCGGTCGTGTGTACGAGGCATAAGACTGGGCTGTCATTAAAGTTAATGCATATAAAGGCAGGTTGGTAATTTAGTATATGTATATATATATATATTTTTTTGTTTTTGTTACTAACTTTTTTTTTTTTTTTTTAACTATGGGGATGGGGGTTAGCGTTAGTGATATTGTGAGGTGGTTTTGGTACACAATAGACTTGTGCACAACGGAAAAATTTGTTCCGTTTCGGTTCGTTTCTTTCCGGTCCTGTTGATTCGTAATCATTCGTAATTTTGCCAGACGGGATTTTTCGTGTTCGGACTCATTCGTATTTTTGCAAGCGACATTTTTCGTTGAATTTTTTGTTGCTTTATAATTCGTACTTTCGGTAGAGTACGTTGTTTTTCGTTGATTCTGGACACAACTCCTACTTTCGTAACTTTTTTTGGGTTCGTTGATTCGTAATTTTCCGTGTCTCTCTCACAACGACGCTGCCTATTATGCCTAATGTGCTTCGAATGGATTTGTACTTTTCTAAATACATAGCGGTTATTTGTAACGATTCGAAATCTCGTATTTTACTTTCGTTTTTTACATGCGGCTATAGGCTACGCCCCTGTACACCATTTTGAGAGGGTTCAGCACGGTGAGGGAGAAGCAGAGAGCAGAGCAGAGTGAGTGTTATTGTGCTTCGAATGGATTCGAAATCTCGTATTTTACTTTCGTTTTTTCATGCGGCTATAGCCTCCGCCCCTGTACACCATTTTGAGAGGGTTCAGCACGGTGAGGGAGAAGCAGAGAGCAGAGCAGAGTGAGTGTTATTGTGCTTCGAATGGATTCAAAATCTCGTATTTTACTTTCGTTTTTTCATGCGGCTATAGCCTCCGCCCCCTGTACACCATTTTGAGAGGGAGTTCAGCATGGTAAGGGAGAAGCAGAGAGCAGAGTGAGTGTTATTGTGCTTCGAATGGATTCGTACATTCGTAACTTTTTTCATAACGAATTATGCCGAAGACCTTCGGGCATTCGCTATTTTGCGGTATAATTTATTTCGGATTCGGTTTTATTCGTAATTGCTCTGTTCGGAAATTCGAATGCTTCCGAATGTCCGAAAGTTGCTAAATTCGGACGAATTTCGATTCGTTACGAAACGAATTGCACAAGCCTAGTACACAACATTTTTGCATTTTTTCTTTCAAATGATACAGCAGCATACTGTTAGCAATAAGAACCAATGGTTAGAAACACATGAATTTCTGCTCTTTGAGCTTTGATTAAAAAAATGGAAAATTGTTATCCATACTTACTGTAATTTTCCTTTCCTGGCTTTGCCTCAGGACAGCACAATCTTGGGTCAACCCCACCCCTTGACCCCGTCTAGGACACCCCATTATAGATAGATAAAAGACCTGGTGCAGGTGTTCTTATAAATAGCTTGCAACGGTCCAGGGAGGGTGTGTGCTGTCCTGAGGCAGAGCCAGGAAAAGAAAAATTACTCTAAGTATGGATAACAATTTTCCATTTTCCTGGCTCAGCCTCATGCCAGCACAACCTTGGGACCTAGCACACACAAAGGGAGGAAAAACAAAAACCCAGACCCCAGGTGCTGCCAAAAGGTGGAGGAGATGGCAGCTGTCGGAGACCTTGAGTCCTTCCGGAACGCCGAGGGAGCCACTCAGGGAGGACTGCACACTGCGGTGGGGATATCCCTGGAGGATGATGCATGGACGAAGGCGGGGCGCCTGCTGAACACATCAGGGCCTCCCTAATTAAGGGCAGTACTAATACAACTTGAGAGCTGTGTGGCTCACACTTTGATCCCCAGCTCCTCTATGTGGACGACTAGACTCAGCCTGGTAAATGTAAGTACACCAGCCTTACATAGGCTGGCTGCTAAATTCCTTCCAGACCCATTCAAGCACCATGCACTAGGCCTGATTAGCATTACTTTTGACTAATTTATAATCAATTACAGCTTCATCCGTGGTGTTGGTCGGTCTCCTTGGCTCATTAAATGAGCCTGGGATCCTCCAAGACGAATGGAACCCACACATTTCTTCACACAACACTGTGGCTTGCACATGTTGTGCAACAGTACGTATCTATTACATTTGATCTGAATGATCTTCATCACACCTTGGTTTAATCTCATCACTACTTTCACCATTGTTATCTCACTAACACACACATTCATTCCACACACAATCATTCCAATCCATTTTCACTTTTCACACGCATCACACTACATCACTTTTTTACACACATCATACACCACATCACCATCATCAATTTTCACACTGCTGACGTTTCATTTCACCTTTTTTCCACTTTTATTTTATTTATTTTTTTGACATTCGTTTTTGTCCTCCACCATCCTATTCATAGTGTACATCACCTTCATTATTTTTCTCACAACCTTTATACTCCATTTATTTTGCTTAGAATATGGCAAACATACCTTATTAGTTAAATACCACCATAGAAACACATCGATCATATTCCTTTCATTATGCTTAGAATATGACAAATATACCTCATTAGCGAAATATTACTACAGAAGTACATTGACAAATAAAAAATATATATTTAAGGACATACCACTGCTGACCTCTAGTCTGTCCACTTAATACTCAGTAACCACATAGTGTATATGGATGCACGACGGATGCATCCTACATTGATGCCCTTGGTGTTTCATTACAGGTGCCGGCTGTCCGTCCATGCGCGCCCCCTCTCGGGTCTCTTCCCCTCCAATATGACTCCTTGCAGGTCGCACACGCCTTGGTGGTGACCTACTTTTGGGTGTCAAATGTCCGGGAGGCTGCTGATTCCCCTTGAGATGCTAGTGATGGAACTCCGGTTAGAAACCATGGTTCTAACACACAGTTGACTGGTAATCATACACTCTATATTTTTTACCATTGGGCCTATACCCATGTAGAGAATTGAAATCTAATACATATATTTCCCACAGCAAACCACCCATCCTCTGAAGAGATCCATTGGGATAGAAACGCGTCAGGATATATACAGATGCATGTGAAATGTAAAACTGTATGGCAATGTTGTGTCTTAAATCTGTGTGGTTATTATATACATGTTTTTACCGGAGTATATACGTGTTGGGACTGTACTTAATGTGTATACACAATAAATTTTTAACATGCATTATTGTAAATCATTTTCGGAATTTTGCTGCAAAAAACCCCTTGGGGAAACTTCCTATTCTTCAGTTTATTAACATCTAGACATAGCAGAAGACAATACAGAAGTTCCCATGTGACCTAATTGGGAAGATGCCACGTCTAGCTTGTAATGCTTAAAGTATTAGTAGAACGCCAGCTTGCCACCTTACAGACCACATCCACTGATTCCTTGCACCAGGCCGCCCAGGAGGACGAGACTTCTCTGGTTGAATGTGCACAAATCTCCTGGGGAGGGGAGAGGGCTTCTAGTGAATATGCTGTCTGAATTGTTTTCACCACCCATGACGAAATGACCCTTGGGGAGGCGGGCAAGCCCCTCCTGGGGCCATTTGGATATATAAAGAGAGCCTCAGATTTTCAGAATGCCTCTGTTCTCTTCAAATATGTCTGAAACATGGTCTTCAGGTCCAACTTTTGCAATTCTGACCCCTCCGGGTCCATAGGTGAAAGGGGTTGTAAACCTTCGTGTTTTTTCACCTAAATGCATCCTATGCATTTAGGTGAAAAAACACCTTGCAGTGTCCGAATTTCCATGGGCGTGTCCCTGCCGTCATTCTCTCCACGGAGTCCCGGCTTTGATTGTATAGATAAATAGCAGTGCAGCCATTGGCTCCTGCTGCTGTCAATCAAATCCAATGATGCAGATGCCGGGGCGGGCCCGAGTCATAGGCGGCGTACACACGACCGGTTTTCTCTGCAAAAAACGACAAGAAAACTGCCGGGAGAGTTTTCTTGCCGAGAAAACCGGCTGTGTGTACGTGGGTTTCAGTTTTCTCGTCGAGAAAACTGCCCAGATTCCCTGACAAGAAAAAAGACGACCTGTGGTCTTTTTTCTCGTCGAGAATCTCGTCGGCCTGTTTCTCAACGAGAAATCCGAGCGTGTGTACACTTACCTGTCGCCGTGGAAACCCGCGCATGCTCGAAATTACTTTGACGCATGCGTGGTAGCTTCCTAGGCATAGGCATAGGGTGTAGCAAGATGGCGGAGACGGCATAGAATGTGACGAGCGCACGCTCCTCGTAGTCGATGACGTCACCACGTGCGTGCCATTCAAAAGAACGGCGGTTCTTTT
Source organism: Rana muscosa (assembly GCA_029206835.1). NCBI lineage: Eukaryota > Metazoa > Chordata > Amphibia > Anura > Ranidae > Rana > Rana muscosa. The sequence goes on from CM055117.1 coordinate 417,312,462, forward strand.
GAATCGTACGTGTGTACACTCGGCCGGGACAAGTTTCTTGTCAAGATTCTCGTCAGGAAAAACTGCGGGTTTTTCCTGACGAGAATCTCGGCCGTGTGTACGAGGCTATACACTCTGCGTCTATGGACGCCGAGTGTATTACTCAGGAGCGCGCCCGCAAGGTGACCCCCTCGGGAGAGCGCTTCTCCTAGGGGGTTATCTAATGCGGGGAAGAGCCGCGAGAGCCACCAAGGGCCTCCAGAAGAGGAGGATCAGGGCCACTCTGTGCAAAACGAGCTGCAAAGTGGAGGTAAGTATGATATGATATGTTATTTAAAAACAAATAACAAAGCTTTAGTATCACTTGAAGGTGAAATGGCTGGAAGTACTGACTGCCAATTAAAGTAGAACTCCGAAGAGACTTTCGGCAGGAAATTTGGAGAAGGACGTAACACAACTCTCTCTGGGAAAAACGTGCAATACGGTACCTTACAGGAAAATGCGTCAATATCTGAAAATCGTCTAGCGGAAACCACTGGTGTCATACCATCTTCAAAGTTAGAAAATATATTGAGCTGGTCGAATCCGTAAAAAACGGTTACTTCAGTAACCCTTTCAGTACCAACGGTAAGCCCCACCTTGGAAACATGGAACGAATCGGGGGCCCCATTTTAATGGCCGCTTTGAGGAACCTGATAACAAGTTGATCTTTAGCCCAAGGGACATCAGTTAATGCTGCCAGCGCCGGACGCCCATGGAACTGCCGGGATACAGGTTGTCAGGCTCCCTAAAAAAACTCATCCCTCTGTGCACTGTGATCATAGGAGAGGCTTCCATCTTCCAGGCTTCTGCTGAAATGCAAAAACTATCTTGTCTTGTGGAAGAAACACTTTGTATTGGAGCATGGTGAAAGACATGCCTAAATAAACCAAGGTCTGGCACAAAGTGAGCTGGCTTTTTCCTGTAATTATCATCCATCCGAACTGCGTTAAGGTGGTAAAAACTTGAGCAAAAGCTCTTCGGATTGAGCAAGAATCAGGACATCGTCCAGGTAATAAAATATTCGTATTCCTCTTTGTCGAAGATAGGAAATTGCTGTTACCAGAACTTTTCCTTGGAGCCGAGCTGAGCCCAAAGGGAAGGCACCTGAATTGAAAGTGGTTGCCTGCATAGAAAAATCGTAGAAAGCGTTGATGAACATCAGTCACTGGGATACGGAAAGACGCATTTTCGAGGTCCACCGAGACCATCCAGTCGCCCCTACGAAATACAGCTGAAATAGTCTTGAGAGACTCCATCCGGAATGGCTGTGGCTTCAGAGAGGAGTTCAGGTTTCTTAAATCTAAGACAGGGCGCCATTTTCCTGATAACTTCTGGATGAGAAAAAGAGGGGAATATACCCTCGACCCTGTTCTTCCTCCGGCACCGGTACAATAGCGTGAAGAGCGAGTAACTCTGTGATGTACGCCTCCAGTGACGCTTGCTTCTCTGCTGAAGTGGGAATTTTCGTTGAAACAAAGAATCTTCTTGAAGGTGAACTTTGGAACTGGAGATGAAGGCCATTCTGAACTACTTCCAGGACCCTGGAATCTGTTATGCTCTCCACCCAGGTACTGCTGTAGATGGCCAGTCTTGCCCCTACTAGCGGTCCCTGCATGGGCTGACCTTCAAAAGGACTTAGATGTGGATTTTGGAACTTGAGGGGCTTTTGACTTGTAGTTATCGGCAAAGGTGCCACGAGATCGCGATGAAAAGTGCAAAAACTCTCTACCTGGCCGATAGGACCTGGCCTCCTTGAACCTGGGGGAGAAGACCAGACTTTCCTCCAGTCACCCATTGAATTGCCTCTTCTAGCGTTTTACCAAAGAGAGTGCTCCCTGAGAAGGGGATGGAGCATAAAGCCTGTTTTGAGGCAGAATCTGCGGACCAGTGTTTGCGCAAAAGAGCCAGCCTAGTAGTGACTGAGTGGGCCATGATGCAGGAAGTGAACCTGACGTTTCGGCCAATCAGAAGCAACAGATTGGGGAGCCAATCACAGCCGCGACTGATCGACCAATCCAGTAGCAGGCGGTGACATCATCCAGCCTCACTGGAACGCAGGGGGAACACAGAGCACTAGGAAGAGGAAGGGAGGTTACAAAGCACCCGGATGACATCACTGCCTGGCACCCGGCCAGCCTGACACGCACACCGGGACCACATGGAGGGGAACAGGGAACCCTCACCTTAGCCCAAGCAAGCCAGCCAAGCCTAAGGGAAAAAAGATGAAAAAATTAAGCCCAGGATGGCCGCTTCCCGCGTGACTTAAGGCATTTAGCCTGTGCCTTACTCTGGCACCAGGAAAGCCCTCATCAGAAAGATTTACCCTCAACAAAGGACTTTCCACCGCAGGGACTCACGGCAGGCAGTACAACAGGAATGTCCGGAACAAGGACAGTATAAGAACACCTGCACCAGGTAATGCCTGTCTTTTGTCTATCTATACAGGGGTGTCCTATACTGCAGTTGAATTACTGCACAAATTCAAATATCATGCCTAACGGGCAGTTAAAAGCATCTAATAGGATGGGAGGATTGAATGCACCCAACCAAAAACAGGGACTGGCCGCATCACAAAAACAGTAGAGTGAAGCCTTCAGGAGTCCTCAAAGGGTATGGGTGCAAGTAGAACAAAAATGGGCACAAGTGCAGACGTCCACACACTTCTGTAACGTGTTACATCCTGAATATGGGTGTAACATGTTACAAAAGTTGAACGTATCCTTTAGCACACCTTCACATCGGGCCATTTTGACATGCAATTTGATATGTCAAATCGCATGTCAAATCGCTGGCTATTGCCGGCAACGGCACAGTTCGAATCGGTGTGACGCCGATTCCCAAAAGTAGTTCTTGTACTACTTTTGGTGACTTCAGGGGCGATTTGAATAGTCATTTGTGCAAGAATCCACACAGATATCTTTCAAATCGCCCCTAAAGTCAGACTGCATTGTCGGTTTGAAATCGTGCGAGTTCAGCTGAACTAGTTAACCACCTGTTATTGATTCAATAAGATACTTGCCCAGCCCAGCCAGACCATCTCCCTTTCTTTTTAAGTTGGGTTCATTATCTCATGCTTTTGGCTATGCAACAGCTATTATTCCTAGTGAGTCATCCAGTGGTCAAAGTAACCCCTATATGCCTAGTAGGGATAAGCTTCGTGTTTGAGTCGAACCCATGTTCGACTCGAACATCGGCTGTTCGATCGTTCGACGAAGATCGAACATTATGGGCCATTTGCGCCAAATTCAAAGGGGCGCGTCACGGCCCATAATTCACTGCGGCATCGCAGTGCATTGCTGGCTGATGATTGGCCAAGCATGCACAATGACCCGCATGCTTTGGCCAATCACAGCGCAGAAAAAACGGAGAGCCGTAATTGGCCAAAGCCAGGGTGGCTTTGGCCAATTATGGGTCAGGGGGTTTAGTACAAGCCCCACACTATATAAGGCCACCAAGCCGGCAGCCTTGTGTAGTGTGTTGGAGTTGTGAAAAGAGAGAGTTTACAGAGACAGACAGTGTCATCTATATTGAGTTAGATAGAGCAGGCAGGCGAGTCAGTTAGCTGCAGTTACAGTGTGTAGAGGATATATATATGCATCCTAGGTGTTGTGTGTGTGTATATATATATATATTTATACACTGTATTCAGTTTAGCTAGATCCGTTCCTGTTATTCTCTATACCAGGGATATGCAATTAGCGGACCTCCAGCTGTTGCAAAACTACAAGTCCCATCATGCCTCTGCCCCTGTGTGTCATGCTTGTGGTTGTCAGAGTCTTGCTATGCCTGATGGGACTTGTAGTTTTGCAACAGCAAGAGGTCCGCTAATTGCATATCCCTGCTCTATACTGTGACAGGCAGGCAGGTGATTGTGCTAGCTGCAGTCAGTGTTTCACTTAGTGTACTGTGTGCTTTGCATAGCGTTCACCTAAAGCTTACCTGAATACAGTTAGTGACTATTATAGTGGTGTGCTCATAATAAAACCACAGAAAGCTGCAAGTATTTTCAGCGTACTTTGTCCTCTGCACAGTTTTCACCTAAAACTAACTGAAAACAATTGCTGCTTTTCCCATACCAATACCACAGCAGGCAGTTGATTCTGATAGCTGCATTATCAGTACAGATATATATATATATATATATATATATATATATATATATATATATATATACAAGCCGTCCTCCTCCTCCTCCTCCTCCTCATCCTCTCCTGTTATTCTCTATACTGTGACAGGCAGGCGGGTGATTGTGCTAGCTGCAGACAGTCAGTGTTTCACTTAGTGTACTGTGTGCTTTGCATAGCGTTCACCTAAAGCTTACCTGAATACAGTTAGTGACTATTATAGTGGTGTTCTCATAATAAAACCACAATCAGAGAGCTGCAAGTATTTTCAGTTAGTGTACTGTGTCCCTCTCTGCACAGTTTTCACCTAAAACTAACTGCTTCTGCTGCTGCTGCTTTTCCCCATACTAATACCACAGCAGGCAGTTGATTCTGATAGCTGCATTATCAGTACAGATATATATATATACACACATATATATATATATATATATATATATATATATATATAATCTCTCCAACCCTTGTGCAGCTACATCTCACTGCAGGCCATTAGTATGTCTGGAAGGCAAACACGGAGAGTCAGACAGTCACGAGGCAATAAAAGAGGGCAAGCAGGCTCTGTGTCTAGAGGCAACAGTGCTGCTGGTCGTGGACACGGTGCATCCTCATCAGCACGTGGCCGTGGAACACGCTTGCCCTTCTTTTCGGCAGCTGGCCATGTTCAGCCGCAACATGCCCAAGACTTGGTAGAGTGGATGACCAAGCCATCCTCATCCTCTCTCACCCAGGCTCAGGGTACTTTGCCTTGCAAATCAGCTGCCAAAGCATTCCCATGTCCTTTTGCCTCTGTTTCCCTTGTGTACTATAGCCATGCCCCGTTAGGCGTTGCTGAATGAAGTGGTTCACCTGTCACCTTGCCCAGCCAGACATCCATCTCTCAATCACTCAGAGACATAGAACAGTCCATAGCTTTGTTTTTGTTTTTTTTATTTGGAATTATGGGATGCCCAGAAATATTTCGTGCAAACTTGCTCGGGACTTCCATACACTCTCCAGTATATACACTTCAGTCTTCTCTCCAGCACTAAATCTTGCTTAAGACCTCTTATCCTTCACTCCTTTAGCACTTCACTTGCTTCGCACCGTTACTCCTCCAGCACTTCCCTTGCTGCAGGCTGTTTTTCCTCCAAACTAGCTAGCACCCCATGGTTAGACCTCACACTAACTCAGCCAGGCCTCAATGAACTGTCTTTTACGGGCAGGGACAGCAGTCCCCTGCGGTGCAGAAACAGTTCAGGTGCTAGCTCTCCTCAGTTCAGCTACCAATCCAGTGGCGGAACTACCGCCATAGCGACCCACGCGTGCGCTATGGGGCCCGTAGCCGAGTGTGGCCCAGTAAGGACAGGTGGCTCTGCGGGTGAGAGCGAGCGGCTCTGCGGGTGAGAGCGAGCGGCTCCGCGGGTGAGAGCGCGGGCGGCTCCGCGGATCGGCGGGTGAGAGCGCGGGCGGGTCCGAGGGCTGTCAGGCAGCTCAGTTGGTGAGACAGCTGGGCGGTTCGTCGGTAAGTGGGCTGGCCAATCAGGGAGCTGGCAGGCGGGGGAACAGAGAGATGACATCATCTCTCAACGCCCGGCGCCCGCCCTGTATCCCTGCAGTGCAGTTCCCCCCTCACTGTCCAGGCAGCCGGAAAGCAGAGAGATGACATTATCTCTCTGCTGCCTGACTGATAATCTGCTGCCTGACTCTGGGACACAGCAGGAAAGTGACACAGCAAGTGACAATCCGTAACGTGTGGCAGGTGACGTGGCAAGTGACAATCCAGGACGTGACAAGTGACAATCCATAATGTGTGGCAGGCGACGTGGCAAGTGACAATCCGTAATGTGTGGCAAGTGACAATCCATAACATGTGACAATCCGTAACATGTGGCAGGTGACGTGGCAAGTTACAATATGTGACGTGGCAAGTGACAATCGATATTGTGTGGCAGGTGACATGGCAAGTGACAATCTGTAACATGTGACAATCCGTAACATGTGGCAAGTGACAATCCATGACGTGGCAAGTGACAATTCGTAATGTGTGGCAGGTGACGTGGCAAGTGACAGTCCGTAACGTGTGGCAGGCAACGTGGCAAGTGAAAATCCGTAATGTGTGGCAGGTGACGTGGCAAGTGACAATCCGCAATGTGTGGCAGGTGACTTGGCAAGTGCCAATCTGCATCTGGTGACAGGCGACGTGGCAAGTGAACAATCCGCAACGTGTGGCAGGTGACGTGGCAAGTGACATTCCGCAACGTGTGACAATCTGCATCTGGTGGCAGGCGATGTGGCAAGTGGACAATCCGCAATGTGTGGCAGGTGACTTGGCAAGTGCCAATCTGCATCTGGTGACAGGCGACGTGGCAAGTGGACAATCCGCAACGTGTGGCAGGTGACGTGGCAAGTGACATTCCGCAACGTGTGACAATCTGCATCTGGTGGCAGGCGATGTGGCAAGTGGACAATCCGCAATGTGTGGCAGGTGATGTGGCAAGTGACAAGTTGCATCTGGTAGCAGGCGACGGTGGCAAGTGACACACTCAGGGCTCCCACTGATTCAGCATTATGGTGAGTTGAACTATTTAATTTTATATAACAATGTAATAATAGAAATAATGTGTTTCAATCATCCTGACACCATAACAACCATTGTGCCGTGATGATTGAAGCGCCAACATCAGCCATTTCCCCGATAAATTTCCCCCAAAAAATCATATTTTCTAGCAGTGCCCCTCCCGAAAGTAGACTCTGGATCCGCCCCTGGGTGAGGATGAGGAATGTAAGTTTACTGTTAAGCCTCCCGAGCCCCATGAGTCCGGCCGTGTCCCGACACACGCAGCCGCATACAGCAGGAGGCAGGAGCAGAGAGCAGAGTGGGTGGGAGCAGAGTGGGCGAGGGCAGAATGCTCGAGCGCGCCTGTGAAGGGACATCATTTTTGGCACATGAGGAGGCTCTGGAGTCTGGACAGGAGGTAGGAAGGGAGTGGGAGACTGTCATCTGTTTTTCACTGTTTTGCTATTTTTGTGAAGAAAATGTTTGCAACGTGGTGAGTGGAACCAGTAGAGCAAGCAAGCTCTAAATGAAAGTCTAAGAAAGTCACATGTGCTGTTGATCCCTTCACCAACTTAGATAAAAACAAAGAAACCCAGGAGTGCTGGGGTGATCTTCAATCAAACTCTTCAGTGAGCCCACCTCATTGTCTCCAAGCAGGTTAAGACAAACAGCGTAGATGGGCCACAGGTGTAGAAGATGATGGTATTGCTAGCTGTATAATAGTCTCCTTGTTACTGCTGTGATATTCTTACTGGCAGGTATATTCTGTGTTGGCTCCCCTGGGTGAGCCGTTGTAGCTGTACGTCAGCCACTTTAAAAGCACTAGGGGGCGTGTGCGCGGTGCAACAACGGAACTGTTGCGCGTTCCTGGTAGTCGCGATGTCCGCTGTCAACCCACGATCGCTCCTGAGAGACAGAATGGAGGTCTGTCGATGTAAATAGACAGATCTCTGTTATGTCAGGAGTGAGGAGACTGATAAGTTGTTCCTAATGCTTAGGAACAACAATCAGTCTCCTCTCCCAGGCAGTCCCATCCCCCCACAGTTAGAAACACTCCCTAGATTACATAGTTACATAGTTAGGTTGAAAAAAGACACAAGTCCATCTAGTTCAACCATAAAAATATATATATATATATATATATATATCGTACAATCCCATATACCCAATTCTATACCCACAGTTAATCCAGAGGAAGGCAAAAAAAACCAGCAGAGCATGCTCCAATTTGCTACAGCAGGGGAAAAAATTATTTCCTGATCCCCCAAGAGGCAATCGGATTTTCCCTGAATCAACTTTACCTATAAAGGTAACACATTTGACCCCTCAATCGCCCCCTAGTGTTAACTCCTTCCCTGTCAATGACATTTGAGTAATTAGTGGCTATTTTTAGCTCTGTCAAAAGTGTCCGATCTGTCCGCCGCAATGTCGCAGTCCCGATAAAAATCGTAAGAGCAAGACATGCTCAGAAACGAAAGAATACATATAAAACTAGTCAACACATTACGTCACTTCTGAAGTTGTATTCTGTTGTACTAGAATTTTCGTATGGTGAGTAACCTCTTCACTTTGAACATGAGACTAGCATGCAACAAAAAATCTGATCGTGTACGCGGCTTTACTCGGATAACCCTAATTAAAATCTAGTGGAACCAATTGCCTTCAGAAGTTACCTGTCAGGAAGATCCTGCCAGCAACAGAAGATCCAGACCTACTGGTGCGCAATCGCGAGTGCCCGTGTGCATGCACGGGAATGTGCACGCGCACACCCATTAGCGCCAGGCGGGCAATTTAAACCTGACTGACACATGTGAACTTTGCTGTCTGCTCTACAGCATTCCGTATGTTCCTTGCTCATCTGAAATCTGTTCCTGTGTTTATCCGGCTTGCCTGTGATCATCCCTGCTATCTGCCTGCACCTGACCCCCAGCCTGTCTGGCTACTCTTCTCCCCTGGTCCTTCTGCTGCCCGCCTGATAACCGACTCGGTTTGCCTGACCTATCCAGCTTGTCCCTGGTTCCAGTCCGCTGTTTCAGTTCCAGCCTGCTGTGCCTATCTGCTGATCCAGTTTGTTCCTGGTTCCAGTCCGCTGTTTCAGTTACAGCCTGCTGTGCCTGTCTGCTGTTCCAGCTTGTTCCAGATTCCAATCTGCTGTTCTTGCCTGCTGTACCTGCCTACCCATCCTGCCTGCTCTGGGTACCTGCCTGCTGTTCCAGTTCCTGTCTTCTACCAAGAAATTTCCTGAACTTCTGGACTGACCTCCTGCTGTTGATACTGCCAGGCTCGTACCATTCCTCACTCCTGTGCTTCATGTATATCCTATCAGGGGCCTCAAGTCGGAAGCGTAAGTGAGGCCTTCCTTTGCAATTCGGGCTCATCTACTAGGTACGTAACATCACCTAATAATCTCAGTATAAATACAACTGTTCTGTGCAGCCCTCAGAGGTTTGTTAGAGAACCTTAGTGAACAAACCGCATCATGAAGGCCATGGAACACACCAGTCAGGGATAAAGTTCTGGAAAAGTGTTGGGTTATAAAAAAAATATCCCATCTTTGAACATCTTACGGAGCACTGTTCAAGCCATCATCAGAAAATGGAAAAGTATGGCACAATTGCAAACCTACCAAGACATGGCCATCCACCTAAACTGACAGGCCTGGGCAAGGAAAGCATTCATCAGAGAAGCAGCGAAAAGGCCCATGGTTAACTCTGGAGGAGCTGCAGAGATCCACAGCTCAGGTGAGAAAATTTGTCCACAGGGCAACTATTAGTAGCGCGCTCCACAAAGCTGGCCTTTATGGAAGAGTGGCAAGAAGAAAGCCATTATTGAAAGAAAGCCATAAGTCCAGTTTGCAGTTTGCAAGAAGCCATGTGGGGGACACAGCAAACATGTGGAAGAAGGTGCTCTAGTCAGATGAGACCAAAATTGTACTTATTGGCCTAAAAGCAAAACGCTATGTGTGGCAGAAAACTAACATAGCACATCACCCTGAACACACCATCCCCACCGTGAAACATGGTGGTGGCAGCATCATGTTGTGTGGATGCTTTTCTTCAGCAGAGACAGGGAAGCTAGTCAGAGCTGATGGGAAGATGGATGGAGCCAAATACAGGGCAATCTTAGAAGAAACCCTGTTAGAGTCTACAAAAGACTTGTCCTGCTGGAAGGTCAACCTCCGCCCCAGTCTCAATGACCATAAACGTACACCCAGATCTACAATGGAATGGTTTAGATGAAAGCATATTCATGTGTTAGAATGGCCCAGTTAAAGTCCAGACCTAAATCCAATTGAGAATCTGTGGCAAGACTTGAAAATTGCTGTTCACAGATGCTCTCTATCCAATCTGACAGAGCTTAAGATATTTTGCAAAGAAGAATGGGCAAAAATGTCACTTTCTACTTTCTAGATGTGCAAAGCTGGTAGGGACATCCCCAAAAAGACTTGCAGCTGTAATTGCAGCGAAAGGTGGTTCTAAAAAGTATTGACGGATATGCACGGCTTCTGATCTGGCGGAGGTGTTAGACCAAGGCTCCTTCTTCCACCGCCTTTCCGGGACTCAAGCTGACCAACCTATAGCTTCAATCTCCACAGGAGTCACCTCCTCAGTCTCCCGCGATGGCCGCGCACCCCATGGGCAAAATTGGGGATCAAAGACACAACTACTCCGCAATCCTCAGGCCTCAGGCCTCTTCCACGATGGACCGCTTCCTGCATAGGCCGACATCCGTGGCCTCGGGTACCCACGATGGCGCGCAGACCGCACCGGAGCAGCTGGAGCTGGACACAGGTACTCTTTTTGACATTGCCCCCACTCCTACACCAGGATCGTCCCCCCCGCTGACAGCAGAAGTTTTAGAGGTTAAACTGCACTCCCTGCTCCAGGCTATTACGCACAACATTGCTCAAGAAGTGGGGAAGGTAGCCAAAGAATTGAGAGGGGAAATTGGCCAGCTTGGAGAGCGCACTGATTCCCTAGAATATAAATTTGATGAGATGGTGTAGTATGTACAGGTGCTGGAGGAGGACAATGCTGCCATAAAAAACAGTCACCCAGCTCCAATCCCAGTAGGAAGACCTTAAGAACAGGGAATGCGGGCAAAACCTGAGATTCAGAGGTATCCCTGAAGCTGTAGAAGACAGAGACCTCCGCTCATACCTTTTAAGCCTATTCAATGTGGTTGCTCCCAATATCCCTGACATAGACTGGCGTTTGGACAGGGCTCACAGATCACTTGCCCCTAAACCTCCAGCGGGTGCTAACCCAAGGGATGTGATTGTCAGGTTCCACTACTATGATAGTAAAGAAGCTCTGACCATAGCAACCCGCAACCAATCCAGAATTGAGTTCAAGGGATCCAAGATCCAAATCTTTAGTGATCTCTCACCTATTACTTTTAGCTAGAAGGACCCTGCATCTGCAATCCCACAAAGTCATATGTCGATGGGGGTTCCCATTTCGCCTTTCTGCATCCCGGGATGGCATACAATACTCCTTACGTGATCTGCAGGAGAGTGACACCTTTCTGCACAACTTGGGTATACCACCCCTCCCTGATGAGGATCCATTGCCTCTTCTAGCTACTCCTAAACCACTGATGGCTCTGAGTCACATCTGGACCCCGGTAAGACAGAAATCATCCATGTCCAATTTCGCACCCCAGAAGCACCATGCTTCAAGATTTCCAACCTTTCAATTGGCTGAGGCTGTGCATACCATTTTACTTGACCCTCAGTTACTGTCTTTGAATGGCCAATGACGCCTTAGTGGGTTCACTCACCCCCTGGCCCGGGGGGTACGCAGCTTGTTATTCTGAAGTTACCGTGGTTTAATGGATTGTTATATTTACATCTTTGGTTTTGGATTCCAGGCATTTTTGCTCCAGAGAGAGTGGTGGAAGACCTCCCTTCCCTATGTTTGGAGGTCCTTATGCTCTTTTTCCTGACCCATGGCTCAGACCTGGGTTTCCTGGAGGCATTCAGCCTTCCAGGTTTCTATTTTGATGATGTTGATACTTTTTTTTTCTTTTTATTCCTTTTTCTTTTTGTATTTTCATTTTTAGTTTTTTTCCTCAGGTTCCCTTTTTTTTAACCTGAGGCTGCTAATTTTCATAGACTTATTACTACCCAGTTACATTGCTACCATTGTTTTACATGTTCTTATGATATTTGCTATTCATTTTATCCACTGTGCACCATGGAATCCTCCCCCCACTGTATATTGTACAATGTATTTAATGTTTTTTTTCCTTAGTTGTTATGGCACTGAAATTCCTGACATATAATGTTAAAGGTTTAAACTCTATTCAAAAAAGATGGCTGGCTTTGAAAGAGTTTAAAACTTCCAAAGCAGATATAATCCTAGTCCAGGAGACTCATTTCCACCCTGGAGGATCCCTCAAATTTGCTAGCAAGCATTTCCCGACATCCTTTATGGCTTCCGACCCGTCCGGAAAGGGGGGCGTAGCTATCTTGATTAACCGATCTTGCCCTTTATGGGTTAAATCTTCCCACCTGGACCCCCATGGCAGATTTATTATCCTGGATTGCTCCTTTCTTACCCAATCCCTCACTATTGTCAATGTATATGCTCCCAATTCTGGTCAGATCAGATTTTTATCCTCTATGTTTGATACTCTAGACAACTTCTCCCAACCCTTTATGGTGATCGGTGGGGATTTCAATGTGACTATGTCCCCTGGCAGGGACAAACGCATATTGTTTCCATCGACTTCACCTTCCAAAACTGACCGCCTCTCCAAACCATTCCGTAAACTAATAAGAGCTAAAAATCTTTTGGACATTTGGAGGATTAAACACCCCATACACAAACAATACACATTTTATTCACACTCCCACAAACTCTATTCTAGATTGGATAATTTTTTTATCTCTACACCTCTCCTGACATCTGTGGTATCCTCTGAAATCAACCCCATAATGTGGTCCGATCATTCCTCTGTACGTCTTCACATTCACCTTTCTTCTGCTTCCCTTAAAACCTGTCATTGGAGACTCAATGAGACATTTCTTCACACCCCTGAAACCAGAGACCTCCTATCTAACGGACTGGCTGAATATTTTCAACTTAACGCAGGTACAGTCACAGAGCCCTCCACTTTGTGGGAAGCACATAAAGCCGTCTTCCGGGGGCAATGTATTGCTATCTTCCCCCACGGTGACTGGACTCCGGACTGTGGTATTATTACAAAACCAACTTAGATCTTTGAAAATGAACAAAATTTATAAATCTCTTTTATGGTCCAAGCAGAAATTCTATGAATATTCAAAGAAACCCCATAAAATGTTGGTAAATAAGTTGAAACCTCGCCCTTTTCAATCCCCCCCCTGACTTTCTCAGACAAACAGACGGAACACCCACCTATTGCCCTTTAACTATGTCCAAACTCTTTGGAGACTTTTATCACCAATTATATAATTGTCTACAGACAGACCCTAACTATAGTTTTACACAAGAGAAATTTGATCTATTCTTTGAATCCCTACAATTACCCAAACTTTCACCCGAACACCTTACGTCACTGAATTCTGCAGTTACACCCGAGGAGTTAGAAGACGTAGTTAAACATCTTCCCACCCAGAAATCTCCTGGCCCAGATGGTTTACCTTATTCTTATTATAAGACCTTCCTACAGATTTTGAGCCCACATATGATTTCTATTTTTGCTTCATTATTTAACCACTTATTTAGCCCCATGTACATATACGTTAGCAAAATGGCACGGACAGGCACAATCACGTACCTGTGCGTGACTGCCTTCGTATGGGTGGGGGGGTCTGATCGGACCCCCCTCCGGTACATGCGGTGGTCGGTATCGATTCGGGAGCGATCCGTGATGAGTGGGTGGCCATTGGTTTCTGGCCACCCCCTCGTGATCGCTCCCGGCGAATGAGATGCTTCCCCTGCCTGCGTAATGTAAACACAGGCAGGGGAAGTGATGTCATCTCTCCATGCGGCGCTCTATTCGTCCGGAGCCGCTGAGGAGAGAAGACATCAGGTTAGTGCACTAACAGTACACTGACACCAGGACACAGGCACACAATCCACCCCCCAGTCACCCCCAGATCACCCCCCAGCTCCCATTCACAGTGTCACTGATTGCAGTGATCATTTATTTACTGATCACTGCAATCAGTGACATTTGTGATAGTAAAAGTGTTAGGGCAGTTAGTGTTAGGTCCCTTTAGGTCCAGGGTAGCCCCCTAACCCCCCCTAATAAAGGTTTAACCCCTTGATCGCACCCCCCAGGTAACCCTTTCACCCCTTATCACCAGTGTCACTAAGCGATTGTTTTTCTGATCGCTGTATTAGTTATGCTGGTGCCGCTAGGTAACCAGTTATTTTTTTAGGTTCGCCACCAGGTTTTTATAGCGTCAGTTACCCCCATATATTATCTAATAAAGGTTTTAACCCCCTGATTGCCCCTAGAGTTAACCCTTTTACCAGTGATCACTGTATAAGTGTCACTGGTGACACTGGTTAGCCAGTTAGTTATTTCTTTATTTTGGTTCCCCGTCAGGTTTTTATATAGCGTCAGGTACCCCCATATATTACCTAATAAAGGTTTTAACCCCCTGATTGCCCCTAGTTAACCCTTTCACCAGTGATCACCGTATAAGTGTTACGGGTGACGCTGGTTAGTTAGTTTGCTTTTTATAGTGTCAGGGCACCCGCCGTATATAACCCAATAAAGGTTTAACCGCCTGATCGCCCGGCGGGTGATATCAATTCGGTTTTAGCATCAGAGAGGGTCTGCGTCGCACCCCAGGCAGCATCAGGTTAGTGCCAGTAACGCTAACACCCACGCGCAAAGCATACACCTCCCTTAGTGGTATAGTATCTGAACAGATCAATATCTGATCTGATCAGATCTATACTAGCGTCCCCAGCAGTTTAGGGTTCCCAAAAACGCAGTGTTAGCGGGATCAGCCCAGATACCTGCTAGCACCTGCGTTTTGCCCCTCCGTCCAGCCCAGGCCACCCAAGTGCAGTATCGATCGATCACTGTCACTTGCAAAACACAACACACATAACTGCAGCGTTCACAGAGACAAGCCTGATCCCTGCGACTCCAGTGCTGTAGGAGGGGATTTCACCACCACAGTTAAAAAAAGAGCATGTTTGCAAACATGGGGGCCTCAGGGGCGGAGGAGCAAAATTCTGACGGAGTCTTGCCCGTGGAAAAGTCCGACCGTGTGTATGCTGCATAACTTTTGAAGGGAGGCTTCCCCCATGCTTCGGCATATATAAATGGTGCATGTATGCCCATCATTAGAAGTGGGTGAATGAAGGGAGGTATTCTAATGGTGGGCATACCCATCGATCAATCTCTTTTTTTCGTTCATCCAACAGTCTGCATGAAAAAAAAAGATTACAATACATGTCCAACAAGGACCAGCAACGTATGTTGCTGGACTTTGAATGGTTATACCAGAATGATGCCTGTGGGTTTAGGTATTATCTTGGTATCATTCTTTTCAGCCAGCGGCCGGCTATCATGTAAAAGCAATCCTAGCGGCTAATTAGCCTCTGGACTACTTTTACAAGCAGTGGGAGGGAATGTCCCCCCCCCGGATATATTAAGCGCCATTGGGAAATTGGGAAAGCATTTTATCACACCGATCTTGGTGTGGTCAGATGCTTTGAGGGCAGAGGAAAGATCTAGGGTCTAATAGACCCCAATTTTTTTCAAAAAAAGAGTACCTATTGCTATCATAGGGGATATTTACATTCCCTGAGATAACAATAAAAATTATAAAAAATAAAATAAAAAATGGAAGGAACAGTTTAAAAATAAGATAAAAAAGCAAAATAAATAATAAAAAAATAAAAATAAAAAAAGCACCCCTGTCCCGCCCTGCTCTTGGGCAAAGGCGAACGCTGGCGTCCTATGTAAACAGCAATTGCACCATGCATGTGAGGTATCATGCGAAGGTCAGATCGAGGGCAGTAATTTTAGCAGTAGACCTCCTCTGTAAATCTAATGTGGTAACCTGTAAAGGCTTTTAAAGGCTTTTAAATATGTATGTAGTTTGTCGCCACTGCGCGTTTGTGCGAAATTTTAAAGCATATCGTGTTTGGTATTCATGTACTCGGCCTAAGATCATCTTTTTTATGTCATCAAACATTTGGGCAATATAGTGTGTTTTAGTGCATTAAAATTAAAAAAGTGTATTTTTTCCCCCAAAAATCCGTTTGAAAAATCGCTGCTGCAAATACTGTGTGGGAAAAAAAAAATGCAACACCCACCATTTTAATCTGTAGGGCCTGTGCTTTAAAAAAATATATAATGTTTGGGGGTTCAACATAATTTTCTTGCAAAAAAAAATGTTTTCATGTAAACAAAAAGTGTCAGAAAGGGCTTTGTCTTCAAGTGGTTAGAAGAGTGGATGATGTGTGACATAAGCTTCCTAAAGTTGTGCATAAAATGCCAGGACAGTTCAAAACCCCCCCAAATGACCGCATTTTGGAAAGTAGTCACCCCAAGCTATTTGCTGAGAGGCATGTCAAGTCCATGGAATATTTTATTAAGTTGTGGAAAAAATTTATGTTTTATTTTATTTTGCACAAAGTTGTCACTAAATTATATATTGCTCTAACATGCCATGGGCATATGTGGAATTACACCCCAAAATACATTCTGTTGCTTCTCCTGAGTACGGGGATACCACATGTGTGAGACTTTTTGGGAGCCTAGCCGCGTACGGGACCCCAAAAGCCAAGCACCGCCTTCAGGCTTTCTAAGGGTGTCAATTTTTGATTTCACTCCTCACTGCCTATCACAGTTTCGGAGGCCATGGAATGCCCATATGGCACAAAACCCCCCCCCAAATGACTCCATTTTGGAAAGTAGACACCCCAAGCTATTTGCTGAGAGGTATGGTGAGTATTTTGCAGATCTCGCTTTTTGTCACAAAGTTTTAAAAATTGAAAAAATATATATATATTTTCTTTCTTCATTTTCAAAAACAAATGAGAGCTGTAAAATACTCACCATGCCTCTCAGCAAATAGCTTGGGGTGTCTACTTTCCAAAATGGGGTCATTTGGGGGGGGGGTTTGTGCTATTTTGGCATTTTATGGCCTTCAAAACTGTGATAGGTAGTGAGGAGTGAAATCAAAAATTTGCGCCCTTAGAAAACCTGAAGACGGTGCTTGGTTTTCGTGGTCCCGTACGCGGCTAGGCTCCCAAAAAGTCCCACACATGTGGTATCACCGTACTCAGGAGAAGCAGCAAAATTTATTTTGGGGTGCAATTCCACATATAACCATGGCATGTGTGAGCAATATATCATTTAGTGACAACTTTTTGTAATTTTTATTTTATTTTTTGTCATTATTCAATCACTTGGAACAAAAAAAAAATATTCAATGGGCTCAAAATGCCTCTCAGCAATTTCCTTGGGGTGTCTACTTTCCAAAATGGGGTAATTTGGTGGGGGGGGGGGGGGTTTGTACTGCCCTGCCATTTTAGCACCTCAAGAAATGAGATAGGTAGGCATAAAATAAAAGCTGTGTAAATTCCAGAAAATTTACCCTAGTTTGTAGACGCTATAACTT
This sequence comes from Rana muscosa, assembly GCA_029206835.1. Taxonomy (NCBI): domain Eukaryota; kingdom Metazoa; phylum Chordata; class Amphibia; order Anura; family Ranidae; genus Rana; species Rana muscosa. The sequence goes on from CM055117.1 coordinate 417,329,728, forward strand.
TCATTATGGAAATTTCATTATTGCACATGATGAATAAAATCAAATATAGGATATGATGTAAATGCATGATTGGATAAAAAAATGCATTTTAAAAGCTTGACGCGTTTCGTGGATGAAGTTCCACTACTTCCGAAGCAAGTGCAGAATGGGTATATATCTGCTCAAAAAATGGTCATGGAATGCTAAAAACTGATGGTTGAGGAAAGCTGGGAATTTTCCCTGCCGGGAGTTGGGGGGGACGTAGAACTGCGGGCAGCCAGGGCAGAAAACACCACACTCGAGAGAAGGTGGAAAGTTGTCCATGGAAAGTTGCATGATAGAGCCTGGGAACAGCTCTAATCTGGTGAACCCAGTGCTAGAGACATGGCTTCTATGTGTGATCCAAGGTCACTAATGTGTCACGGCTTCCATGTGTGATCCAAGGTGTCCAGCACCTTATTCATGCTGCACACCTTGGATTACACATGGAAGCCATGTCACTAGCACTGGGATCACCAGATTGGAGCTGTTCTCAGGCACTATAATGCAACTCACCATGGACACCTTTCCACCTTCTCTTCTCGAGTGTGGTGTTTTCTCCCCTGGCTGGCCACAGATTTACGTCGCCCCAGCTCCCGGCTAAACTATCAGTTTTTAGCATCCCATTACCAACGTTTAAGCTGATATATGCGTTGATATATGCGTATTCTGCACTTGCTTCTGAAGAAACGCGTCAAGATTTTAAAATGCAGTTTTTCCTTCATTTATGCGTTTACATCATATCCTTTATTTGATTTTATGTATCATGTGCAATAACAAAATTTCCAGCATTTGTGTTTATTACATGTCCATCGGCTCATCATGTCTTATGTGTGTTTTCATGAATAAACTTCTTGAATATTGTGCAATTTATTTATATTTATTTTTGTGTAACACACATCTCACTCAAAGTCTCAAAACCCCCTTTTTCCAAGGAAGAAACTCATAGGTTAAATGAAGGAATACAGAGTATATTCAATAGTTACCATGCTACTGCCCATGAGGGCCCCATTCACCTTCTATCCCCTCCCATGTATATCATTATAGGCCAGTGCCTCATTTGTTGGCATGGCGTGGCTCTGATTGGTGGGCATCTCTATACCTTAAGATTGGTCAATCTTCAATCCCTATACTTTGCATAAGTCAGCCCCCTTTAATGTAAATCCTTGGCACAAACTATTTTGAGTGGGGAAGTTATATTTACAAGTACATGACATTTTCAGGGAAATTAACGACTGGTCACCTTCATTGCATATGCTAAACAAGGGATCCCTTGAAGTGAATATTTGTAGAACAATGAGGTTTGGGTCCCATTGTTTAGATAAATGAGCTTAGGCACCGAATCGTCTGTATAACAGGGAACTTCTGGGAAGCTACATTACACACCCACATTAATACAACTCTAAAAAAATATATTCATAACTACAATATTATTTACAGTTGTTAATTGGAGATTACAAATAAACTTCTAAGTCAACAACACCACAATGCACAGAAGTAATTGCTCTGTTCATTGTGTTGCACTGCGCTGTGAAATATGTGAGATGCGCTGAAGAACATTCAGAGTACAAACAAAGGTATGAATTAACTGAAAAAAAATGTTCTATAATCAAAAAACAAACATGCCCAACAATAAACATAAAGATCAAACTCATATAAGGTAAACAGTGCATGTGATAATAAAAAGCCCATGTGGTAATAAAACAACAGCTAAAGTCCATTCAGCAAATCTTCTTCAATGGTGAACATCCAAAATTATATATGAAAGGAAAAGTCGGTGCAATAATATTCACTCCACCACCACCTACTCTTCTGGACAAACTCTAACCTTCTGCGATGGACCTTAAAGTTATAAAAGGTCAAAAGCACAGGGTCTCTTTAAACAGCTGGGAAAGGGTCAAATGGAGGATTCTCTGCTTCAAGCATGAGGAAACATCTGCTGTCCACTTAGCAGTCAGCAAAATGTGGCTTACCAGTGGCCAACAGTACTGAGACCTTTGCTTGGTGTGCACAGCACAGAGAGGGGGCTGACAGTGGCTGTGCAGATGATCCGGTGGCTCTGTGCCCCCATGTCTTGGTGGGAAGATGCCCCCTCTCAGTCCATAGACAGCAGCTGCCTTGCGAATGTGAGCCAAAAAATACAGCTCATGTAGAAGCTGAAGTTTGTCCACAAAAGGTATAAAGTATCCCCATATGTTTGGTATGGTTTTTAAACTCCAGGTATGCATAAAAAGATCAAGGGGATCAAATATTTAAAGGCAAATTATGAAGTACTGTGTATTTCAGTAAGCACAATATGTTATTTTCTACATTCATTTTTAATGGGACTCACATTTTTGAAACCTCCTTTTCCTTTGTTTATCAGAGAAACTGCATGTTGAGAACCCAAAGATTGCACTACACTTAGGTTATGATTTAGTACAGTAAATGTTTATTTCAGTGAGACTGTCATGACATCTAATTATTTGCATTATTCTTAAAGACCATTAGAAGGTGGGCTTATAAATCCTTTATGTATTAACCTTATAATTGCTATTTTGCTGAATGGGTGGTTTAAGTGTAATATTTTCAGTTGCTTTAGTCACTTTCTATATATTTTATATACTTTCTATATACACAGAATACCTAATTTTAGCATACAAGGGAATATAAGATACTTGTGTTTTTGAACTTCAGTGCACTCAGGACACTTCAAGAAGAGAGCTGCAGGCTTTGAAAAACAGAACATAAAGGAGCATACATATGATGTTCGTAAAGCTTTGTACACACAGAGTAGAGACCTTAGTGGTTTGCAAGTCAGATTGTGTGGTAGAGATCTATGCATTTTGGAACACTCATCTAAGCTGCTTTAGAAGCAACAGATAAAAATGTATATTTAGAATAAACAATACATTGTTAATATTTTATCCATGCCAAAGTCCCAAAAGTAAAATAGATAAAAAAAATCCTTTTTAATTTTGCCCAGCTTTCAGCTATTGAAATGCGGAGCCTTTAACTATGTGTTTATAGTAAAAGGACGATTATCACTTTATAAAATATGTTTTCAAACAAAAAGATATACCTGCATTTTTCTGCCTGAATTTATGCATACCATTTTGCAAAGACAAGGTTTAGCCTAATGAAAAATGTAAGATCTATTTATCAAAGATTCACTTGCGAAATAGCCAATTGAATTTTCACCCAAGAGTTGGCCAAAAATTTGTCAGAATTTGCCTCAGTTTCTGCCTGCAATTAATATTATTGGGGCAGCTGATGACTAAAGTTCATTGAAATTAAACATTGCCAAGGCAAATGTCAGTCGAACATTTAATGTTCAGTAATCTCTTTTCAAATGGCCCTGTATCAAGCTATATGTTGGCTTCATTAAAAGGGAACTCCATGTTTGACTATGTGCACATTTTCAAAAGATCTTACCTGGCATCAACAAATAACCATTATCAAAACATTTTGGACAATATCATACCACTAAAGGCACATATTTCTGAGCTTTAGAATTGATAAAATTCAACTGGAGAGGTGGAAATTGTTAGAAAGATGTTTAGGGCAGAATCTAATGCCGCGTACACACGGCCGTTTTTAATGTCATTGAAAGAAACAAAATTTTTCTAGACGTGATTTTTCGTGTTTCCTCTCAAGCCTGCCTTGCCTACACACTATCGTGAAAAAAAATGCTCGAGCAAAGCGCGGTGACGTACAACACGTACAACGGCACTATAAAGGGGAAGTTCTATTCGGATGGCGCCACCCTTTGGGCTGCTTTTGCTGATCCTCGTATTAGTAAAGTTTGGTGAGAGCCGATTCGCGCTTTTCAGCCTCATGCTCTTCAGTCCGTTACAGTGTGACAAATGTTCTATCTCCATTACTAACGTTAGTTTTACCAGAAGGAGCGCTCCTGTCTCATACTTGATTCTGAGCATGCGCATTTTTTTTCCCCTCGTAAAAGCATACACACTACTGTTTTTCACAATGTTAAAAAGAACAACGTGAAAAACGACGTGAAAAAATAGAGCAGGTTCAATTTTTTTTAGCCCATTTTTCACGTCGTTAAAAATGCTCTGGAGCCTACACACGGTCGTTTTTAATGACCAATTTAAAAAATGGCATTTTTCACGCCATGAAAAATGGTCGTGTGTACGCGACATCAGTGAATTTTTGAACTCAGTGGTTTGATGATGAACAGTATGATTAGAGATGGACCAAACACTCCCCTGTTCAGTTTGCAGCAGAACTCCCGAACAGGGAAAAAGTTCTAACCTAAACGGCAAAAAAATTTTTTCAGGAGCAGTGATATTAAAGATGCCTAAAGTGCAACAATAAAAATGAAAAATTCCCTCAATATAATGCCTGGGGGTCCTCTTAGTCTGCCTGTAAAGTGGTGCACCTGTACCATGCATAAAACGTGCTGCAGAAAAAATAAAACTTCTAAAGAAAAAAAATCATATTTAAAATTACTCATGGTTGCAACTTCCGGCATTCATCAAAAATTAAAGAAAAAACCAGCATGGGGTAACCCCCCCCCCCCCCCGAGTCCTTACCAGAAACGGCGGGGTCCGCCCAAAATCCATACAAGACCCTTATCCGGACAGGACAGGAAAGGGGGGATGAGTGTGAGTACCCCTACTGAACCATACCAGGCCACATGCCCTCAACATGGGGGGTGGGTGCTTTGGGGCAGAGGGAACAAGGGACTTATCCCCACTAACATGGCTGGTGGTTGTGGGGGTTTGCGGGCTGGGGACTTATCAGAATCTGGAAGCCCCTTTAACAAGGGGGTCTCCAGATCCCACCCCCCCATGTGAAGTAATAAGGAGTACATAGTACCCCTACCCATTCACCAAAAATTTTTCAAAAAGTAATAAAAACACAGGGACATGGTAAGATTGAAAAAAGACACAAGTCCATCTTAGTTCAACCAATAAAAAAGAAAAAAAATCATACAATCCCATAAACACAATCCTATACACAATCCATATACACAATCCCAGTTGATTCAGAGGAAGGCGAAAAACCCCAGCAAAGCATGATTCAATTTGCTACAGCAGGAGGACAAAATTCCTTCCTGATCCCCCGAGAGGCAATCGGATATTCCCTTGATCGACTTTACCTATAAATGTTAGTACCCAGTTATATTATGTGTATCTAGGAAAGAATCCAGGCCTTTCTTAAAGCAATCTACTGAGCTGGGCAGAACCAACTCTGAAGGGAGTCTTTTCCACAATTTCACAGCTCTTACTGTGAAGAAACCTTTCCGTATTTGGAGATGACATCTCTTTTCCTCTAGGCGTATAGAGTGCCCCCTTGTCCTCTGTGATGACCTTAAAGTGAATAACGCAATACCAAGTTCACTATATGGACTCCTTATGTATTTGTACATGTTGATCATAATCCCCCTTAATCTCCTCTTTGCAAGAGAGAATAAATTAATTTCCTCTAATCTATCCTCATAGCTGAGCTCCTCCATGCCTCTTATCAGTTTGGTTGCCGTTCTCTGCACTTTCTCCAGTTCCCCAATATCCTTTTTTTTTTAACCAAAACTGAACTGCATATTCCAGATGAGGTCTTACTAATGATTTGTACAGGGGCAAAATGATCTCTCTCTCTTTCTCTGGAGTCCATACCTTTCTTAATAAAAGAAAGGATTTTACTCGCTTTGGAAATTGCAGCTGGGCATTGCATGCTATTATTAAGCTTATGATCTACCAAAACCCCCAGATCCTTCTCCACTATGGATCCCCCCAGTTGTACTCCCCGTAGTATGTATGCTGCATGCATATTCTTAGCCCCCAAGTGCATAACTTTACTTTTATCAACATTAAAAACTCATCCGCCACATAGTCGCCCAGTTAAACAGTGCATTGAGGTTGGCTTGTAAGTTGGAGACATCCTGTACGAATATTATTCCACTGCATAGCTTGGTGTCATCTGCAAAGACTGAAATTATACTTTTAATCCCTGACCCTATATAATTTATAAAGATATTAAAAAGTAAGGGTCCCAACACTGAACCTTGGGGTACACCACTAATAACCTTAGACCATTCAAAGTATGAATCATTAACCACTACTTTCTGAATTCGGTCTTTTAGCCAGTTTTCTATCCATTTTCAAACTGATTTTTCCAAACCTGTAGACTGTACCTTACACATTAGCCGTGTATGGGGAACTGTGTCAAATGCTTTTGCAAAATCCAAGTATACCATGTCCACAGCCACCCCACTGTCCGAGGTTTTACTTACCTCCTCATAAAAAGAAATGAGATTTGTTGACAACTTCTGTCTTTTATGAATCCATGCTGTGTCTGTTGCTTAAAATATTTTTTTACAGCAAGAACTCATCTATGTGGTCTTGTATTAAACTCTCCAGTATTTTCTCAAATATAGAAGTTAAACTAACAGGTAGGGATGAGCCGAACACCCCCCCGGTTCAGTTCGCACCAGAACCTGCGAACGGACCGAAAGTTAGCGCAAACTTTAGAACCCTATTAAAATCAATGGACTCGAACGTTCAAAATCAAAAGTGCTAATTATAAAGGCTAATATGCAATAGTCCTAAAAAGTTTTAAAAACGGTCGGGAGCAGTGATTTTAATGATGCTTAAAGTGAAAAAAAAAGTGAAATATTCCTTTAAATATCGTACTTGGGGGGTGTCTAAAGTATGTCTGTGAATTGGCAGGTGTTTAGAACTGTCCCTGCACAAAAATGACATTTCTAAACAGATACTGTACTTGGAGCGCAGCAATGAGCCCTGCTGCAAAGTATTGCATCAAAAATTGTAAATACACGCCCATGTTAAACAGGGGCTGAAAAATTGGGCCTTAGCCACTGGTAGCGGTGCCCAGAACCAAAAATGTTCTTAAAAGCTATCAGCATGATCATTGAGGAGGAAGAGGATAGTCACTCAGCATAACAGGATAGTCACTAAGCATCAGCATAGGCAGTCTTGAAGGGATCTGACATTTAAAAAAAATATATTCGGTTACATCAGCATCAGGTGCTTGGTAGCTGGTGGTGATCCAAGACTGATTCATCTTTATGAAGGTCAGTCGATCGACCGAGTTGGTGGACAGGCGCACCCTGTGATCGGTTACAAAGCCTCCAGCAGCACTGAATGTGCGTTCCAAAAGAACGCTGGATGCAGGACAGGCCAGTACCTCAATTGCATACTGTGCAAGCTCTGGCCAGTGATCCATCCTCAAGACCCAGTAACCCAGAGGACTTTCGGTGGGAAAGGTGTCCAAGTCTGATCTTGCCCCTAGGTATTCCTGCACCATGTAAACCAGACGCTGGCGATAGTTGCTGGAACCGATCATACCTTGGGGCTGCGTACTAAAAAAATTGCCTGAACGCATCGGTAAGACGGCCACCTTCTCCACCGCTTCTTTGACTGACCGAAGCCTCAGCAACACGTTGTCCAGGACCAGGAATTTGTAACCTCCCAGTCTCTGGGAACACGTTGCACAGACCTTTCTGCAAGGCCTCCCAAAGATGCTTCATCTTCTGCTCCCTTTTCGACGGCAAGATAAGGTCCGCAACCTTATCCTTGTAACGTGGATCAAGGAGGGTTGCCAGCCAGTAATGATCCCTCTCCTTGATTTACGAGGATCCTTCCGTAGGCTTTGCAGGATCAGGGAGGCCATGCAGCGTAGGTTTGCTGAGGCATTTGGCCCGGAGTCCTCTGGGTCACTCAGGACGACATGATCCGCAGCCACCTCCTCCCACCCACGTACATGGGTGTCTTGGGACTATAATTGATCCCTTGAAGACTGCTAGGCTCCACCTCCATGCTGACACAATCCTCCTTCTTCTCCTCCTCCTCCTCCTTGTCCTCTTCCTGTGTGATAGCCAGGCCAGCAGGAACACTGTCTGGATAAAGGGGGTTTTGAGAGGTAAAGAAGTCCTCCTCTTCCTCCCTCTGTTCTGCCTCAAGTGCCCTTTCCATTATTCCACGCAGCGTGTGCTCCAACAGGTGGACAAGAGGGTCAGTGTCACTGATGCATGCACTGTCACTGCTCACCATCCTCGTGGCCTCCTCAAATGGTGCCAGGACAGTGCATGCACCCCTGATCATGGCCCACTGGCGTGGGGAAAAAATCCAAGCTCCCCTGACCCTGTCCTGGTGCCATATTGCAACAGATACTCATTGATGGCCCTCTGCTGCATGTGCAGCCGCTGCACCATGGCCAATGTAGAGTTCCACCTGGTGGGTATGTCACAGATTAGGCGGTTCTTGGGCAGGTTGTAATCGTTTTTTCAGCTCAGCCAGCCGAGTACTGGCATTATATGATCGGCGGAAATGGCCAGAGTTTCCTGGCCTGCTTCAGGACCTCCTGTAAGCCCGGGTACCTGCCCAAGAACCGCTGCACCACCAAGTTAAGGACGTGAGCCAAACAGGGCACATGGGTCAGATGTCCCTGTTGGAGGGCGGAGAGGAGGTTGGTGCCATTGTCGGAAATCACCTTTCCTGGCATAAGCTGGCATGGCGTCAACCACCTCTGAGCCTGCCCCTGCTGAGCTGACAGAATCTCTGCCCCAGTGTGGCTCCTGTCCCCCAAGCACGCCAGCTCAAGGACCGCATGCCATCTTTTTGCCTGCGTACTTGCGTAGCAACTTGAACGCCTACGGAGCACCGCTGGTTCCAAGGACAAAGCACAGGTAGAGGCCATGGAGGAAGAAGAAGAGGAGGGGGTGGAGGAGAGAAGTGTGTCAGAATCACCAGTAGTAACATTTTGGCATGGTGTTGGAACAATCTCCAACACTACTGCACCTTGTCCTGCATCCTTCCCAGCTGCCAGCAGAGTCACCCAATGCACCGTGAAAGATACTGTAGGTAACATCCCTGTTTATGCCTGCTGGACCATGAGTCAGCAGTAATATGCACCTTACCGCTGACCACCCTATCCAGCGAGGCCAAGACATTGCCTTCCACATGCTGGTAGAGAGCCAGAATCGCCTTCCGTGAGAAAAAGTGGTGTTTGGGAACCTGCCACTGAGGAACCGCACATTCCACAAACTCACAGAAGGGGGCAGAGTCTACCAACTGAAAAGGCAGCAGTTGAAGTGCTAGCAATTTAGCCAAGCTAGCATTCAACCGCTGGACATGTGGATGGCTGGGAGCAAACTTCTTTCGGCGGTGTAGCAGCTGGGGCAGGGATATTTGCCTGGTACAATCGGACGTCGGTGTACCGATAGCAGATTGCCCACAAGTACTTGCCTGTAACACACCTAATTCTACACCTTCATTCCTCCCAGTGCAGGTTTCAGAGAGGACTGAAGGTATAGTGGGGTTGGAGATCCCAGCTGATGAGGAGCAAGGAGAGGTCCGCTTTGTTCTTTGGTGTGGGTCTTTTAGGTACGCTTGCCAACGGACTGCATGGCAGGTCGACATATGTCTGGTCAAGCACGTGGTGCCCAAGTGGCTGATGTTTTGGCCACGCGAGATGCGCTTCAGACATATGTTACAAATGGCAATGGTGCGATCTGCTGCACACGTCTAAAAAAAGGCCCACACCAAAGAACTTTTGGAATAACGTGCAGAGACAGCAGCGCCCTACACATGCGTAACTCTGCGGTGTGATGCAGTTGGTGTGCTGCCCTTAAGCTGGCCCCTGGAGGGCATCCTGCCTCGTTGGAGATGTGCCTCCTCCTCCTCCTCCTCCTCCTCTCTCCTATCAGGCACCCACGTAGAGTCAGTGACCTCATCATCCCCTCCCTCCTCATCACTGGAGCAAATCTGGCAGTATGCTGCAGCTGGGGGAACATGACTGCCAGATAGCTGTCCTTGTTGGGCACCCCCTCTCTCTGGGCTCACGTTACTACCCCCTCTCTCTGGGCTCACGTTACTGCCTTCCTCTAGCTGGGTTCCATCATCAGAGCCTTCAAAACGCTAGGCATCCTCCTGAAGCATGTACCCAACACTGTGGTAAAACAGTTCGGGGGACTCCTCAGGAGGACATGGTGGAGCTAGGGAAGGAGTGACTGATGCCATTGAGCCGAGGGAAGAGGCCGCTTTGGCAGCTGCTTTGCAAGGCAAAGTACCCTGAGCCTGGGTGAGAGAGGATGAGGAGGATGAGGACGGCTTGGTCATTCACTCTACCAAGTCTTGGGCATGTTGCGGCTCAATATTGCCAGCTGCCGAAAAGAAAGACAAGTCCCACGGCCACGTGCTGATGAGGATGCACCGTGTTCACGACCAGCACTGTTGCCTCTGGACACAGAGCCTGCTTGCCCTCTTTTATTGCCTTGTGACTGTCTGCCTCTCCTTGTTTGCCTTCCAGACATACTAATGGCCTGCAGTGAGATGTAGCTGCACAAAGGTGGGATGCATATATACAGTATATATATCTATGTACTGATTATAATGCAGTTATCAGAATTAACTGCCTGCTGTGGTATTAGTATGAGAAAAGCAGAAATTGTTTTCAGTTAGTTTTAGGTGAACACTGTGCAAAGGACACAGTACACTAACTGAAAATACTTGCAGCTCTCTGCCTGTGGTGTTATTATGAGAACACCACCAATTGTATTCAGGTTCCTTTAAGTGAACGCTGTGCAAAGGACAGAAGTACACTAAATTAAATTAATGCAGCTCCCTGCCTGTGGTTTTATTATGAGAACACCACTAATTGTATTCAGGTAAGCTTTAGGTGAACGCTATGCAAAGCACACAGTACTGAGTACACTAAGTGAAACACTGCAGCTAGCACAATCACCTGCCTGCCTGTCACAGTATACAGAATAACAGGAATGGATCTAGCTAAACTGAATACAGTGTATAAATATATATACAACACCTAGGATGCAAATATATCCTCTAGACACTGTAACTGCAGCTAACTGACTCGCCTGCCTGCTCCTATCTAACTCAAATCAAAATACATTGTCTCTCTCTCTCTGTCTGTATTTTAACCAACACCGCAACACACTACACAAGACCGACTTCCAGGCCGCCTTATATAGTGTGGGGCGTGTACTAAATCCCCTGAGGCATAATTGGCCAAAGCCACCCTGGCTTTGGCCAATTATGGCTCTCCGTTTTTTGCGCTCTGTGATTGGCCAAAGCATGCGGGTCATAGTGCATGCTTGGACAATCATCAGCCAGAAATGCACTGCGATGCCGCAGTGAATTATGGGCCGTGACGCACCACTCGAATTTGGCGCGAATGGCCCATAATGTTCGGAATTTGGCGAACAGCCGAACAGACGATGTTCGAGTCGAACATGGGTTCGACTCGAACATGAAGCTCATCCCTACTAACAGGTCTATAGGTACTCGGTAAAGACTTTGATTCCTTTTTAAATATAGGCACCACATTGGCCCTAGCCCAAACCAGTGGTACTATTAGTCATTAACGAGTCCCTAAAAAATAGCTACAATGGCTTTGAAATGACAGAGCTCAATTCTTTTAGGACACGTTGGTGTATGCCATCTAGTCCAGGTGCTTTATCCACTTTACTTTTATTCTGTCTAAATATTTCCGGACCATATCACTTTGGAGCCATTGTGGATCATTTGGGGCTGTGTCAATACCATCCCCATTATGGACTTGAGCTCCCCCATGCTCATTTGTATACACAGAGCTGAAGAAGGTATTTAATAAATTTGCCTTCTCTTTATCTCCAGTCACCCACTCTAGATTATATTGTAAAGGGCCTACATGCTCAGACCTGACCTTTTACTATTAATATATTTCAGGCATGCGGCCCACGCTCCAGTTTCAGGTGGCCTGCCTGGTAATTTTGACATGTATATCTTCTGTGGCCCCCAACGATCTCCCAGCGCCAGGGCCACAAAAGATGTACATGCTGGCTGTCTCAGAGGGGACAAGGAGGGGGGGCGGGACGAGTGCCGTACATACAGTATTTCCTGTTTACACGGCAGCCTCTGTAAAAGGAAGTCCCGTCTCCTGCGCTGCCTGTTCTGTCCATCATAGGAGGCAGGACTTTCTATTAATGAGGCCGCCAAGAAAGCAGGAGTTTCTCCTGTAAGTCTGTTGGCGCTCGTCCCGCCCCCTCCCTGTCTCCTCCAAGGCTGCAGATGGGCATGAATCAGGCTGCACTGATGGCAATGGTGAGTCTGCATTCATGTCAATGTGCGTGCTGCATTCTGGACTATTAGGGATGACCTTCGTGTTCGAGTCGAACCCATGTTCGACTCGAACATAGGCTGTTCGGCTGTTCGCCGAATTGCGAACACTATGGGCCATTTCGAGTGGCGCGTCACGGCCCATAATTCACTGCGGCATCGCAGTGCATTGCTAGCTGATGATTGGCCAAGCATGCACTATGACCCGCATGCTTGGCCAATCACAGCGCGGAAAAAACGGAGAGCCCTAATTGGCCAAAGCCAGGGTGGCTCTGGCCAATTATGGCTCAGGGGGTTTAGTACACGCCCCACACTATATAAGGCGGCCTGGAAGTCGGTCTTGTGTAGTGTGTTGCGGTGTTGGGTAAAATACAGACAGAGAGAGAGAGACAATGTATTTTATATATATATATATACATCCCACACCTTTGTGCAGCTACACCTCACTGCAGGCCATTAGTATGTCTGGAAGGCAAACAAGGAGAGGCAGACAGTCACAAGGCAATACAAGAGGGCAAGCAGGCTCTGTGTCTAGAGGCAACAGTGCTGCTGGACATGGTGCATCCTCCTCAGCACGTGGCCGTGGGACACGCTTGTCCTTCTTTTCGGCAGCTGGCCATGTTGAGCCGCAACATGCCCAAGACTTGTTAGAGTGGATGACCAAGCCGTCCTCCTCCTCATCCTCTCTCACCCAGGCTCAGGGTACTTTGTCTGGTAAAACAGCTGCCAAAGCGGCCTCTTCCCTCGGCTCAATGGCATCAGTTACTCCTTCCCTAGCCCCACCATGTCCTTCTGAGGAGTCCCCCGAACTGTTTGACCACAGTGTTGGGTACATGCTTCAGGAGGATGCCCAGCGTTTTGAAGGCTCCGATGATGGAACCCAGCTGGAGGAAGGCAGTAATGTGAGCCCAGAGAGAGGGGGTAGTAATGTGAGCCCAGAGAGAGGGGGTGCCCAAGCTGCAGCATACTGCCAGATTTTCTCCAGTGATGAGGAGGGAGGGGATGATGAGGTCACTGACTCCACATGGGTGCCTGATAGGAGAGAGGAGGAGGAGGAGGAGGAACATCTCCAAGGAGGCAGGATGCCCTCCAGGGGCCAGCTTAAGGGCAGCACACCAACTGCATCACACTGCAGAGCTCCGCATGTGCAGGGCGCTGCTGTCTCTGCGCGTTATTCCAAAAGTTCTTTGGTGTGGGCCTTTTTTCAGATGTGTGCAGCAGATCGCACCGTTGCCATTTGCAACATATGTCTAAAGCTTATCTTGTGTGGCCAAAACATCAGTCGCTTGGGCACCACGTGCTTGACCAGACATATGTCGACCTGCCATGCAGTTCGTTGGCAAGCCTACCTAAAAGACCCACACCAAAGAACAAAGCGGACCTCTCCTTGCTCCTCATGAGCTGGGATCTCCAACCCCACTATACCTTCAGTCCTCTCTGAAATCTGCACTGAGAGGAATGAAGGTGTAGAATTAGGTGTGTCACAGCCAAGTACTTGCGGGCAATCTGCTATCGGTACACCGACGTCCGATTGTACCAGGCAAATTTCCCTGCCCCAGCTGCTGCACCGCCGAAAGAAGTTTGCTCCCAGCCATCCACATGCCCAGTGGTTGAATGCTAGCATAGCTAAATTGCTAGCACTTCAACTGCTGCCTTTTCAGTTGGTAGACTCTGCCCCCTTCCGTGAGTTTGTGGAATGTGCGGTTCCTCAGTGGCAGGTTCCCAAATGCCACTTTTTCTCACGGAAGGCGATTTCGGCTCGCTACCGGCATGTGGAAGGCAATATCTTGGCATCGATGGACAGGGAGGGTCAGCGGTGAGGTGCATATTATCACTGACTCATGGTCCAGCAGGCATGGACAGGGATGTTACTTATCTTTCACGGCGCATTGGGTGACTCTGCTGGCAACTGGGAAGTATGCAGGACAAGGTGCAGTAGTGTTGGAGGTTGTTCCGCCACGACGCCTCCAAAATGTTACTACTGGTGATTCTGACACACCTCTCTCCTCCACCCCCTCCTCTTCTTCTTCCTCCATGGCCTCTACCTGTGCTTTGTCCTCGGAACCAGCGGTGCTCCGTAGGCATTCAAGTGGCTACGCAAGTACGCAGGCAAAAAGATGCCATGCGGTGCTTGAGCTGGTGTGCTTGGGAGACAGGAGCCACACTGGGGCAGAGATTCTGTCAGCTCAGCAGGGGCATGCTCAGAGGTGGTTGACGCCACGCTAGTTTAAGCCAGGAAAGGTGGTTTCCGACAATGGCACCAACCTCCTCTCCGCCCTCCGACAGGGATAACTGACCCATGTGCCCTGTTTGGCTCACGTACTTAACTTGGTGGTGCAGCGGTTCTTGGGCAGGTACCCGGGCTTACAGGAGGTCCTGAAGCAGGCCAGGAAACTCTGGGCATTTCCGCCGATCATATAATGCCAGTGCTCAGCTGGCTGAGCTGAAAAAAGGATTATAACCTGCCCAAGAACCGCCAAATCTGTGACATGCCCACCAGGTGGAACTCTACGTTGGCCATGCTGCAGCGGCTGCACACACAGCAGAGGGCCATCAATGAGTATCTGTTGCAATATGGCACCAGGACAGGGTCAGGGGAGCTTGGATTTTTTTCCCCACGCCAGTGGGCCATGGTCAGGGATGCATGCACTGTCCTGGCACCATTTGAGGAGGCCACGAGGATGGTGATAAGTGACAGTGAATGCTCAGTGACACTGTCCCTCTTGTCCACCTGTTGGAGCACACGCTGCGTGGAATAATGGACAGGGCACATGAGGCAGAACAGAGGCAGAAAGAGGAGGACTTCCTTACCTCTCAAGGCCCCCTTTATCCAGACAGTGTTCCTGCTGGCCCGGCTATCACACAGGAAGAGGAGGAGGAGGAGGATTGTGTCAGCATGGAGGTGGAGACTAGCACTCAGCATCAGCAGCAGTCTTCAAGGGATCAGTTACAGTCCCAAGACACCCATGGACTTGTACGTGGCTGGGAGGAGGTGGTTGCGGATCATGTTGTCCTCAGTGACCCAGAGGACTCTGCATCGAATGCCTCAGCAAACCTACGCTGCATGGCCTCCCTGATCCTGCAAAGCCTGCGGAAGGATCCTCGTATTCGTGCGATCAAGGAGAGGGCAACCCTCCTTGATCCACGTTACAAGGGTAAGGTTGTGGACCTTATCTTGCAGTCGCAGAGGATGAAGCATCTCCGGGAGGCCTTGCAGAAAGGTCTGTGCAACGCGTTCCCAGAGGCTGGGAGGTTAAAAATTCCTGGTCCTGGTCATAGTGTTGCTAAGGCTTAGGTCAGTCAAAGAAGGAGCGGTGGAGAAGGTGGCCGTCTGACCGATGCGTTTAGACAATTTTTTAGTACGCAGCCCCAAGGTATGATCGGTTCCAGCAACCATCGCCAGCGTCTGGTTTACATGGTGCAGGAATACCTAGGGGCAAGATCGGACTTGGACACCTTTCCCACCGAAAATCCTCTGGGTTACTGGGTCTTGAGGATGGATCACTGGCCAGAGCTTGCACAGTATGCAATTGAGGTACTCGCCTGTCCTGCATCCAGCATTCTTTCGTAACGCACATTCAGTGCTGCTGGAGGCTTTGTAAACGATCACATGGTGCGCCTGTCCACCGACTCGGGCGATTGACTGACCTTCATAAAAATGAATCAGTCTTGGATCACCACCAGCTACCAAGCACCTGATGCTGATATAACCGAGTATTTTTTTTTTTAAATGTCAGATCCCTTCAAGACTACCTATGCTGATGCTGAGTGACTATCCTGTTATGCTGAGTGACTATCCTCTTCCTCCTCAATGATCATGCTGATAGAAAGAACATTTTTGGTTCTGGGCACCGCCACCAGTGGCTGAGGCCCAATTTTTCAGCCCCTGTTTAACAGGGGTGTGTATTTACGATTTTTAATACAATGCTTTGCAGCAGGGCTCATTGCTGTGCTCCAAGTACAGTATATGTGAGGGGTTGCAGTGTTGTGGCACCAGTGCCTAAGGCCCAATTTTTTTGCCCCTGATCAAATATTTCACAGCAGGGCCCATTCCTGCGCCCATCAAGAGTAACTGTGAGGGCTTACAGTGTTGTGGCAACACCAGCACCACCACCACCAAAAGCCCAATTTTTCTGCCCCTGTTCAACAGGGGCATGTAATTACAATTCTTGATCAAATATTTCACAGCTGGGCCCATTCCTGCGCCCACCAAGAGTAACTGTGAGGACTTACAGTGTTGTGGCACCAGCACCACCACCAAAGGCCCAATTTTTCCTACCACTGTTCAACAATGGCATGTATTTACAATTCTTGATATAATAGTTCACAGCAGGGCGTTCCAGCGCCCACCAAGAGTAACTGTGAGGGCTTACAATGTTGTGGCAACACCAACACCTAAGGGTCAAATTTCTGCAGAGTATATACGGCAGGCCCCTACTTTCAAACATCCGACTTCAAATGACTCCTACTTGTAAAAGGAGGGAGACTACAGGAAGTGAGAGGAAATCTACCCCTAGGAAGGGAAATTCTCTCCTGTAAGAGTTAATATGGGAAAAATGTGTCTCCTCTCCACTGATGCTTTATCACCAATCCTTGTTTCAATAAAAACCCCAAATATTCAAAAAACATTTGTCGTTGGGACAGAAATGTTCTGAACAGGTGCACAGACAGCAAAACAAATGTTACAGGGGTGATAACCCTTCCCTATGTTTTCCAAAAAGCTTTAAAAATAGATTTTTTGACTTGAGTTACACTTAAAAAATGTACCTGTTCCAAATTACAAACAGATTCTACTTAAGAACAAACCTACAGTCCCTGTCTTGTTTGCACCGCCTGTATACTGCTGTTCAGAGTATATAGGGCCTTTTTTTAATTTGGGTGCGGGGTTCCCCTTAATATCCATACAAGACCCAAAGGGGCTGGTAGTTGCCTGGGGGAGGGAGGTGGGGGGGTACCCATGCCATTTTTCTCAATGATTTTCATCCATATTGCAGGGACCATACATTACATTAAAGCCACAAGCATTTTTAAATGACTTTTTTTCCTTTAGAAATGTAATTTTGTGCAGGGACAGTTCTAAACACGGGAAACACGTGCCACTTCACAGGCATACTTTAGATACCCACCAGGTACGATATTTAAAGGAATATTTCACTTTAAGCATCATTAAAATCACTGCTCCCAAAAAAACATCAGTTTTTAAAACTTTTTTTGCATTGATACATGTCCCCTGGGACAGGACCCGAGTCCCCAAACCCTTTTTAGGACAATAACTTGCATATTAGCCTTGATAATTAGCACTTTTGATTTTGAACGTTGGCGTCCATTGTATTTAATAGGGTTCTAAAGTTTGTGCAAACTTTCGGTCCGTTCGCAGATTCTGGTGCGAACCGAACCGGGGGGTGTTCAGCTCATCCCTATGGACAATGTGTGGGGTGCTGAATTCTTGTGTGGGGTGCTGCATTCTGGACAATGTGTGGGGTGCTGCATTCTGGACAATGTTTGGTTTGCTGCATTCAATTTATTCGATCAATACGGTATATCCAAATAACACACCCAAGATCATCTCTTCACCACACACAGCCACAAAGGCAGGAAAATTCTTGTTGGGCAGTGTATTAGTGCTCAAACACACTAAGACTGAATTTTAATGGTTAAAGAATGTCAGGCAAAATGGTCGGCCCTCACGCATGTTCACTTCATCAAATCTGGCCCTCTTTGAAAAAAGTTTGGACACCCCTTAAATATTTGAAGATTTTTTGGGGTTTGTCCTACTATCTTTTGGAATCTTTCGTTCATTATGAATTTTTGCATACTTAATTTCCCTTTTCCATATTCTGTTATATTCTTTGTAATATTTAAACTATGATAGTGTTCCTTCATTTTTAGATTTTTTAAAAGCTCTTTTCTTATTATTTATAGCTTTTTTAACTTTGGTCTTGAGCTACGTAGGTATTTTTAACCTTTTAAACGTATTGGCCATGGGAATATACTTTGCAGTGAGTTGACATACAGTTACATAGTTACATTTGCTTTGAAGAATTACCATTTCTGTTCTGTGTTCATCAATGCAAATATTCCCTCCCAGTCTAAGACTTGGAGAGCAGCCCTCATCCTTGGAAAATTTTCTCTCTTAAAGTTAAGTGTTTTTATCTTTCCTGTATAGGTTTGTTGCTCAAAGCTAACATTAAATGAAATCGTGTTATGTTCCTTTATATGAAAATTAGTAAAAAGTTCTGCATGGTTTAAGATTACCAGGTCCAACAGAGCCTCATTCCTAGTTGGGGCCTCTATGAATTGTACCATAAAATTGTCCTGTAATAGGTCTATACATTTTTGCCCTTTAACTGTTCCAGCAGTGCCATTACTCCAGTCAATTTCTGGGTAGTTAAAATCCCCCATTATTATCACTGTCCCAGCCTTTTTCATCTGTGCAAGGAGCTGAGTCTTCACCTCCTCATTAACATTGGGTGACCTATAATAAATGCCAATGATTAACTATGAACTACGCACATCTATATGCTATGACTGGAAAGGATACCTAGGACTAGTACAACTCTCTAGGAAAAAAAAGAGGTCCTTAATATATACTACACAAATTTTCTCTATTGTATATGCCATGAACATTACCGGTAACCATACCTCTCATAAATTGAGACTATGCATGACCTTTTCCACTAAGAAAGCACAGGCAGCATGCATCTTGTTCCTGGGTGGTGGTTTTAGTAAATATTCAGGGATCTTAGTTAGAAACCTAATCTCCTAAAATCTTTCTAGAATTTTTTGAGTTTCCATATATAGAATAGAGATATAACTCTTAAGCCTCGTACACACGAGCGAGAATCCTGTCAAAAAAAAAAACCGTCGGTTTTCTCGACGGGATTCCTGTGTACACACGCGCCATTCAAAAGAACCACCGTTCTTTTGAATGGCAAGAATGCGGTGACATCATTGACTACGATGAGCCGGCGCTCATCACATTCAATGCCGTCGCCGCCATCTTCCTACACCCTACACTACCCTTGTATGCTACCGCGCATGCGTCGAAGTCTCATCGAGCATGTGTGGGTTTCCCTGGACAGGTAAGCATACACACTCACGGTTTTCTCATCGGGAAACAGGCTGACGAGAATCCCAACGAGAAAATAGAGAGCAGGTTCTCTATTTTTCTCGTCGAGATTCCCGGCAATTTTCCTGACGAGAAACCATACACACAAACCTTTTTCTCAGCAAAAAGCTCTCCCAGCAGTTTTCTTGTATTACAAGGCTTTACATCAATGATAATAATATAAATATCAGCAAAAGAAGCAAAACAAGTCACACCTTCAAATTGACAATTTAGCAATGATCTTGCATTTGTATTTTAAGAGAATATAGATTCTCTTGATTTACCTTGATTTACCTGTATGTTCATTTGTTAATCGTTGTACTACTGTATTTTCAATGTATAACTGTGCTCATCTCAATGGCTTAGTGGATTTCACTCCTACCTAGAAAGACTCAGACTATGGGTTCAAATCCCAAGCATGGTATTACCTGCTTACATTTTAAACAGAATAGTATGCTGAAAATAGGCAAACACCTAATTGCCACTGCCACCTCAGCATGATTGTTTGCATAATTTGCATGCTCAATTGCATACAATGATATGTTATTTAGAAAAATCATTATTGTGTGGAAATAACATAATAAAACACTAGTAAACATTTAGGTGTTAGCATGGTTGGGATTTGAACTCATGAAGTTCTCGTTTGTTCATTAATGCAGACCACTAGGCCAATGTGCTGAGTACGATTAGACATGCATAATAGTTTAGTACAGTGTTTCTCAATTCCAGTTCTCAAGGTGCACCAACAGTTCATGTTTTCAGGATTTTCCTCAGATGAAACGGCTGTGGTAATTACTAAGGCAGTGAAACCGATCAAATCACCTGTGCAACATAATGGTAAGCTTGAAAACATGACCCGTTGGTGCGCCTTGAGGATTGGAATTGAGAAACACTGGTTTAGTATGATTAAAGAATGAACATAGATAATTAGAACTCTATAGTCTCCTAAAAAATAAATGTAACATTATTTTTTTTCTTAAATATAACAGCAATGTAACTGTAAATTATAAATACAAGTAACCTCATGGAATAGCAGGCATTATTCTGTAATAATCATTCAGAACAGCATTCATTAGCAAAAGAAGAAAACAAACTATGTACAATCAAAAATATAGCTGTGCCAGGCTGCAAACCATGATACAAATGATCAAATGGGGTGCACGCCCTGTCACTGCTGCAGAAACATGTGTAGAGAAAATGAAATGTGCGGCTGCACTCCCAATTCGATGCAATAAACTTATTTCCAGGAGATCATAACAACAGATGTACATGTGTACATGGGCATATGGCAAAGGCAGAAAAAGGTAACGCGTTTCACATGACTAGCGTTGTTCATCAAAACCTCCATTTTGATGAAGCACGCTAGTCATGTGAAACGCATTACCCTTTTCTGCCTTTGCCATATGCATGTACATCTGTTTTTATGACCCCTGGAAATAAATGTATTGCATCGAATTGGGAGTGTAGCCATTCTTTTCGTCTTCTCTAAACTATGTACAATAATTGTAATATAAATAAATAGCCACACACAAGGTAGAGCACACCCCATATTAGAATGGTTTATTGGCATACATGCACACACGTGATCATAGCTAAATACTGCAGTGCAGTTCCATATAGGAAACTCTTTGACAATTGCCAGTTATGGAACCTGCGACTATGCCGTTACACACGTTAAGCATTTTTTCTGCTTCTGAATGCCTACACTGTATGTGCGCATGAACACATAGGCTAACATTTATGGGGCGTTTAGAGTCAGAAAAAAAAGCCAGACACCTGTAGGAGTAGCAGAAAAAGCATCCAGTGTGCATAAGGCCTCAATGGTCTGTTCTTTTTATCTTGTTATTTTTCGTTAGAGTTCTGCCTTAGACAGAAACAACATTTTTGAAATGGCCTGTGTAAATTACTAGAATGTCTTGAGCATGCCCAGAGCAATAGCAGTGGATCTTTCCACAAGCAGATCATGGGTGGCCAATCAGCAAAGTCAGAAAAGATCAAGTATGACTGGCATAATGGCAAAATCGTATGGGTTGGGAAAACTTCAGTTTCTTCTTTGGTTTAGCCACTGCTCGTGGGGTGTGGTCACGCCGCGCGCCATCTTGCTGGGGGACTCTGGGAGGAATTGTCTCGGCGCACACGCCGGTCTATTCCTCCTTCCTATGGTACCAGCTGACGGCCATCGCGATTAACATCGTGATTGGCCGTCAGCCACCTGACAATTGCTCATATGCCGGCTCCTCAGTCTCCTCTGTCAGACACTGAAGGAGCACAGGCATATGTGCTGCACACCCTCTCCCAAGTATGCTACAAGCATATGACCACATGTTTTGTGGTATGTCTACTTAACTTAGTGTTCAACACATGTACCCTAAAATAGTTTGAATCATTATTTTATCATATTTTATTATTTATTTTATCTTTATTCTTAGTTTTACTGGCCCATTTCTAGTTGGAATGATCAACGTTCCACTAGTCTGAGTCCTCGCAGCCAAGCAGCAGCCTGCTTCCGCACTAGCCGATCAGCTCCAGCCTGCTTCTGCACCAGCCGATCAGCTCCAGCCTGCTTCTGCACCAGCCGACCTGCTCCAGCCTGCTTCTATGCCAGCCGACCTGCTCCAGCCTGCTTACATGCCAGCCGACCTGCTTCAGCCTGCTTCCATGCCAGCCGATCCGCTCCAGTCTGCCTCCTTGATTGCCAATGGGATCAGGCTAGCCTCTCTGATGGACCTGAACCTGATGACCCACCTAACCCTGCCAACCTTCTGCCTGCTGTCTGGCCTGATGCTCTAGTATTTGCTGTTCAGCCTGAAGTTCCGGTGTCCACAGTCCAGCCTGAATTTCCAGTGCCCACGGTCCAGCCTGAAGTTCTGGTGCCCGTTTCCTAGCCATAAGTTCCTGCTGATACAGTGCTTACTGAATCGGTTCCTGACGCCCAGCTTGTTGCTGCCGCTGCCCAGCCTTTTGTTCCAGAGCCCGCTGTTCAGCCTGTCGCTCCAGTGCCCGCTGCCCGGCCTGATGTTCCAGTGTCTGATGCCCAGCTTAATTATCCAGTTCCCGATGCCTGGTCTGATGTTCCAGTGCCTGCTGCCCAGTCTGATGTTTTAGTGCCTGCTGTCCAGTCTGATGATCCAGCGACCTCTGTCCGGCCTGCTGTCCCAGTGCCCGCTGCCCGGCTTAATGTGCCTCTGCCTGCTGCCTGGCTTGATGTGCCTTTGCCTGCTGCCCAGCTTGATGTGCTGCTGCCCAGCTTGATGTGCCGCTGCCCAGCTTGATGTGCCTCTGCCCGCTGCCCAGCTTGATGTGCCTCTGCCCGCTGCCCAGCTTGATGTGCCTCTCCCCTCTGCCCAGTTTGATGTGCCTCTGCCCGCTGTCCAGCTTGATGTGCCTGCATTCCAGCCCACCTCTGATGAGCCTTTAACCAAGGAACAGCTTGATGTCATGGACTTTTTGCAGCTATAGCTAGTTGGAGCGTCCGGAGGTCGCTCCTTCGAGGGGGGGTACTGTCAGGAAAGGTTTCACCTGCAAATGGCACTGTCAGATTTATGGGGCGCTGTACTGGTGTCCACCAGCGGGTGTCTCCTGGAAGTTTGGAGCCAATATCATCTCGTGCAATCAGGCATCACCCGGGACTGATTGCAGGAATTGTGTATAAATGCCCGGCAGATGATGTGCGCATTTGTCTTGGTATTGTTCCTTGAGCCCTGACCTGTGTCTGCTAACCTGTTATCCTGATCCTAAAACTGTATTTTGTGACCCTGTATTTGTTCCTGGACCCCTGCCCTGCAGCCTGATTCCTTCCACCTGTTCCCCCCTGTCTCCAGTTACCCTCTCCCTGTCCTGTTCCCAGTCCAAATGTGCTTGATCTGCCGTGTATAAACCTGGCTTGTTTATGATTACAATTACATCTTACTCTTGTATATACTTTTGGTTTATGCAGTTATGTGTTGTGTGTTACTGGGATTGGTTGTTGGTTAAATCACTGTTTGTTATATTGGAGGTGTGTTTACTTTTGTTCATTTACCTTTCTCACAATAAATTGCATTACTTTTCAGTTTACACGTGTTTGGTTCACTCTGTCGCAGTCCACACAGTTCTTGTTGCATTAGTTCCTGACACTTACCTACATTATGCATCCATAAAAATGATTAGGCATCCATATTGGCCATTCACCCCCTTTATACTTACCTAAGCCCTCATTTGATCCAGTGCTGTGCACATCTGCAGCTCTTGTCTCCCCTCATTTCTGGGTCTCACAGTCTTTGCTGAGCCATTGGCTCCCACTGCTGTCAATCGAAGCCAGTGACAAGAGCGGGGGCGAAGGCGAATCATGAGGGCCCTCAAGGGAAACGGCTTCCTATTGGGGGCACTAACCAGAGAAAGGGAGCCAGGAGCACCAGTGGGGCACCTGAGAAGAGGAGGATTGGGGTCACTCTGTGCATGTTTGCTATTTATAAAAAAAATATCCTTTACAACCATTTTAAATATATAGCACCATTTAATTTGCAGATTTCAGGTGGCACGTTTAAAGCGGAGTTACAGGCATATTTTTGTTCATTAAAAGTCGGCAACAACAAATACTATAGCTGCTGACTATTAATTACCACATATTCACCTGTCCCACGATCCAGCGGTGCACTCACCCGCATTGTGTTCTCCTGTGGCAGTCCCGGCATCTCTACTATGGGCACCCAGCTGTGACAGCTTCCAGTTTCACAGCCTCGTGGCCACCATGCATGTGCAAGTTGCGCTCACACTGTGACAGGTCCCAGAAGACTTTGGGAGGGAAAACTTCCTCTTACGATCATCTAAAGTGACCGGAACTGTCAAAATCGGGTACCTGCTCCCCCCCCCCTCCCCAAAAGCTCAGTTTCACAAACAGGACTCGGGGAGGAGGCCTTAAAGCGGAAGTTCCTCTTTTGGGTGGAACTCCGCTTTAATCTGATCACAACTAGGCGTAAACACGTTATTTTTTTAAGAGGAGAATAAAACAAGGATAAATAACATCAACACAACGGTCTCAGCATGGAAAGCCTTACAACAACTCTCTAGTGGCCTACACCCCCAAGTATTGGCTCACATTCCACTTTCAGCCCTTCAACTCCTTTCTCCTGACCTCCCTCTACAGCACTGGACTACAGCTGGCCTTCACAACATTGGAGATCTTTTTCAAGGTCAAAAACTCCACTCTTTCCAGTATCTTTCTGACCACTATGGTATCCCCAACAAAGCCCTGCCAAGAAGGAAAAGTCCTCAGCCATGACTTACTGGAAACCACCCTACAGATCTCAATACTCACCTCCCTCAGGCACCAGGAAATTCATGCTCCCACTACCTTTTCCAGAAACATTTCCCACTGGGAAAATTATGATGAAACTCTTGTACTGCTGGTACTACACACCTGTAAAACTGGCCCGCATCTTCCCGACTTAATAACGGAAATGCTGGAGACACTGTGATGTAGATGGTCATATTCTCCACATATGGTGGGAATGCCCCTCCATTGTTCCATATTGGAGGAACATTTCCACTCTCAGTCATGATGTTACCCAAACTCCTAATGTACTAGTCCCACAGATGGCGCTCTTCGGTTTAGGAATCTCGGCTTGGCCCTCAAAATTTCACCCTGTAATTACACATCCACTCATTGCCACTCACTTGGCCATCGCCTGACTCTGGAAACATACCTCCTCTCCCACCCTTGGTATGGCCATTGACATACTCAATGATCATGCTCATATGGAATATCTCTTTGCCAAAATACATATGAATATTGATAACTTCCACTGACAATGGCAGCTCATGTTAATGGACCCCAGAGCACAACTTTACACCTAGCCTTCTGCCTAGTCAACCCTTAATTAACTATCGCACCTCCTCACACCATCTATTATAATATAGCTTTAGCTGGACCGTATAGAGCCATCCGGGTTTTATGGTTATCCACTAACAAAATAATATTGATCAGCTATTTTATATCCTGGCACAAAATAGCTGGCCTACCTTTCCTATCCCTATATCCTTCCTCTCTCCTCAGCCTAGGATCTCCCCCCCTCTCAGGGTACCCCCCTGAGTGGACAGTTAATGGAATTTTTTACTCTATTCATTATTGTTGAAAAGTACAATACAACCTGTTCCTGCTCTTTTTCTATGTATACATATGTTCTCATGTATTCACGTGTCAAAGGAAGCAGGCCCTACCCGCTTCAACTTCATTTACACTGTTTTATTCTTTATACGTCAAAAGAAAATTTTTCAATAAAGAATATTGCTAAATACAAACAAAAACAAAACAAGGATAAATAATTTCCCCACAGATGATGCAATTTTCTTAAGGTTGCAGGAAAGAAAATTGCTTGATTCCCCTATCAACATAGTCAGCGTTGATGGGTGAATCCCTCCTGCAGAGCTATTGTGTTCTCCCAGCGGAAGAGGTGGGGGTGAGGGGGGTGCTGGAAATAATTGCTAGAAATCTGACATGCTGGTTGTACCCAAGTTGATCGATGGATTGACTTGGGTACACTCAGCCTGCCCATAGATTGAATCTCAGCCTGTCCCTGCTGGACTGGCCTAAATTTGAATCATCTATGGCTGGCTTTACTCTAATTGGACTAAACTTAATTTTCACAAAATATTGACTGTCTAATAATACTAATGTCTTCTTTCTTTGTACCACAGTAGATGTACAGTGGGGCAAAAAAGTATTTAGTCAGCCACCAATTGTGCAAGTTCTCCCACTTAAAAAGATGAGAGAGGCCATCATAGGTATTCCTCAACTATGAGAGACAAAATGTGGAAACAAATCCAGACAATCACATTGTCTGATTTGGAAATAATTTATTTGCAAATTATGGTGGAAAATAAGTATTTGGTCACCTACAAACAAGCAAGATTTCTGGCTCTCACAGACCTGTATCTTCTTCTTTAAGAGGCTCATCTGTCCTCCACTCATTACCTGTATTAATGGCACCTGTTTGAACTTGTTATCAGTATAAAAGACACCTGTCCACAAACTCAAACAGTCACACGCCAAACTCCAATATGGGGAAGACCAAAGAACTGTCAAAGGACACCAGAAACAAAATTGTAGACCTGAACCAGGCTGGGAAGACTGAATCTGCAATAGGCAAGCGGTTTGGTGTGAAGAAATCAACTGTGGGAGCAATAATTAGAAAATGGAAGACATACAAAACCGCTGATAATCTCCCTCGATCTGGGGCTCCACGCAAGATCTCACCCTGTGGGGTCAAAACGATCACAAGAACGGTGAGCAAAAATCCCAGAACCACACGGGGGGACCTAGTGAAAAACCTGCAGAGAGCTGGGACCAACATAACAAAGGCTAACAATCAGTAACACACTATGCCGCCAGGGACTCAGATCCTGCAGTGCCAGACGTGTCCCCCTGCTTAAGCCAGTACATGTTCGGGCCCATCTGAGATTTGCTAGAGAGCATTTGGATGATCCAGAAGAGGATTGGGAGAATGTTATATGGTCAGATGAAACCAAAGTAGAACTGTTTGGTAGAAACACAACTCGTCGTGTTTGGAGGAGAGAGAATGCTGAGTTGCAAAGAGTTACTCGCCACCAGTTGCCCCACCTAACACATACGCCCTCGTAGATTAACTCATGGAATGACACTGTTAAATGTTTTATGCAGAATCAAGTTACACAATTAAATATTGCCAACAACAACTTTAACAAAATGGGACAGGGCACTGGGGACAGACCAGAGGGACATGGCACTGGGGACAGACCAGAGGGACGTGGCACTGGGGACAGACCAGAGGGATGTGGCACTGGGGACAGACCAGAGGGACGTGGCACTGGGGACAGACCAGAGGGACGTGGCACTGGGGACAGACCAGAGGGATGTGGCACTGGGGACAGACCAGAGGGACGTGTCACTGGGGACAGACCAGAGGGACGTGGCAATGGGGACAGACCAGAGGGACATGGACTTTTTTACTTCTGCAAATTCTGCTCTCCCTCTTCCTATGTACAAGCTTCCCTCCTCCTCCTCCACCTTTTCTCTCTAGAACCAGGTCTCTTCCCCATTCTCTTGCTGTCTCCTCTGCAACCCCCCCCATCCTCCTCTCTCTCTCCCTCTCCTATTCTACCCACTCTCATCATCAGGAGCCCCTGTGTGCGGCTCCACACTTGCATGTCCCCACTTCCCCCTTTCATTCAGTCTGGCAGTGAGGAGAGGAGCTGCAGCACAGCGGGAGGGAGTACAATCCATCGCTGATATCCACGCACCTGCATAGCCATTGACACCACAGCACAGCACACACTGACACCGCACAACACACATTGAGACCAGCCTGCTCACACTGCACTGCTCAGGCTGAACTGCTACATAGAGCACAAGGAGAGCAAAATTGCACAAACTGGAAGACTGCCGCCAGAGGCGTAACTAGAACCTTCAGGGCCCCCGGTGCAAGGAACCATGAAGGGCCCCCTGACCTCTGGTCCCGGGGCCCATTCTAATGATCCTGGTGTCCCTTTCTCCCATCACGGGGGCCCTTGATTATGGTCTTGCAGCAGATTGGACCACCGATTGGACCACCCATTGTTTTGTATAGGGAGGCAGAAGTAAACAGACTTGTCCGTTTACACGGGCCTGCATCCGCTCCAATGAAAACAGATGGATGGAGATCCATTCCCCATCCATCTAGCGGATTAAATGACAGTCAGACCGGTCCATAGAGAACAGCAGTCTGTGACTGTGTCCACTCTGCACAAGTGGAGCAGACACGGACCTGTCATCCTCCTGCTCAGCGGATATCATCAGCGGAGAGTTCCCTCACTGAGCAGGTGGATTTGCTTGGCAGAGTCCGCCCATGTGAAAGGGCCCTAAGGCAGAGCTCTGTGGACTGTAATCTAAAGGGAAACTGATGTAAGAGGTAATCTTGGAATCCTGATGTAAGGGGGTCTCTGCTCACCAAAGCCCCTACATACATCAGAGCCCCCCTTTACATTACAGTCCACAGAGCTCTCCCTTACTTAAAGCAGGGTTCCACCCAAAAATGGAACTTCCGCTTTTCGGAACCCTCCCCCCTCCGGTGTCACATTTGGCACCTTTCAGGGGGGAGGGCGGTGCAGATACCTGTCTAAGACAGGTATTTGCACCCACTTCCGGGAATAGACTCATGCGGCAGATACGCCCCTACCCGCACTCCCCCGCTGTCTCCTGGGAAAAACACTGTTCCCAGGAGAGAGTGGGGACTAGTCACGCATGCGCAGTAGGGAATCGGGCAGTGAAGTCGCAACGCTTCACTACCCGATTCCCTCACCGAGGATGGCGGCGGGTGGGCGGGGCCGCGGGGACACACACGAGGGGGGTGGGAGGAGAAGATCCTGCTCTCTGTATCTTTTTTTTCCCTCCTGTCCGACATCCTTGCAAGGAGGGGGGACGGGCTGCCGGTGCGGGGTCCAAGCAGTGTGACAGAGAGTGTAATAGACGCTCTCTGCTCATAACTGAAGCCACATTACAGGTCTTTGGGACACCCGGAGAGGTGATTTTCGTAGTCCTCCATTTCACTCATTCCTTCCTGCTCTCTGCGCTCCAGCTACATTGGTCGGGTGGGAAGCCAGGCTCAGAGAGGTCCCATGGCTTGACGAGAATTGTAAGGAAAGCACCTGTGTACTGCACTGCCGGTGTGCGGCTCACCAGACTACATTTCCTGGCATGTACCTTTCCTCTTCCACTGCCAGTCACAGCGGGGCTCTAAGTGTAGGCACAGGTTGGACTGATGGTCATGCAGCCCTGTCATCACCTGCCCCCAGCTTAAATCCACTCGCCAAATGCGAGCAGGCGAGTGGAAATTTTGAGGACTGGTTGAGGTATACCTATGATGACAATTACAGGCCTCTTTCATCTTCTTAAGTGGGAGAACTTGCACAATTGGTGGTTGACTAAATACTTTTTTGACCCACTGAATCATACAAGTATTATATGACTTGAATGGATTAGGTAGTTTCATATATATACTGTATATGCAACATGAATGAAAGATATTTATTCATTGTAAACTCTTAAGAGTCCTAAATAAGGAAATACATATCATTGCCATTTTATCAACTTTGTAAACACAGCGCTGAACTAAAACAAAATTAGTTTTAGACCATGAAAAGGATATCCCCAAAGCCAATAATATATATAGATACAAGTCATATTATTTTTAACTAATTATGGATCTTAGGATTGCCATATGCTATAAATAAGTGTAGATCCAAGAAATGCTCTTTGATACATAGAACTGTGGCTCTTTACTAATCACACTGTAATTGCCTTTTTATTGAGCCTCTCTAGGGAAGAATTATGGGAGAGGGAATAAAAAAACAGCAAAGAAAGAATTCTCTTCTAGTTCAAAGATATATTATGATCTGTCATTGATTCTGTGTTAGGATCATTAGATTTAGTATTTAGCTTAAGTGCCCAGGGGAAAGCAAAGTTGTTTGCAGTCCATTGCTTGATTGTATTGCTCTTCATTACATGTCAAAGCAGACTGCACACACCACTATTGTAATGGGAATATTTCCAAATATAGATTACCTAATGCAGGCATTCTTTTTGTTCAAATGAATTAAATCAGAGAAAAACCCTAAAATGCATCCACATTTCATGTCATGTTTATGTAGGCATAATTTAGTAACCTTACGCCAAACTGACTACCACAACTTTTTTTATATGTTGTCAAAGTCTGTACAAAAACATCTTTGCTACTTGGCCCCTTGCTATTGGTTGCATAATTTGTCTTCTGCATAAAGGGTGCCCTAATGCATTGCATACAGCCAGAAAGTTGCTGTCACTCACTACATTTTTCGCATTATTGGTTGCCCCTCCTGACGAATATGTCCCTCCCTATATAAGGAAATGGGAAATGACGCTAGATAGTAGACTTGTGCACAACGGAAAAATTTGTTCCGTTTCGGTTCGTTTCTTTCCGGTCCTGTTGATTCGTAATCATTCGTAATTTTGCTAGACGGGATTTTTCGTGTTCGGACTCATTCGTATTTTTGCAAGCGACATTTTTCGTTGAATTTTTTGTTGCTTTATAATTCGTACTTTCGGTAGAGTACGTTGTTTTTCGTTGATTCTGGACACAACTCCTACTTTCGTAACTTTTTTTGGGTTCGTACTTTCGGTAGAGTACGTTGTTTTTCGTTGATTCTGGACACAACTCCTACTTTCGTAACTTTTTTTGGGTTCGTTGATTCGTAATTTTCCGTGTCTCTCTCACAACGACGCTGCCTATTATGCCTAATGTGCTTCGAATGGATTTGTACTTTTCTAAATACATTGCGGTTATTTGTAACGATTCGAAATCTCGTATTTTACTTTCGTTTTTAACATGCGGCTATAGGCTCCGCCCCTGTACACCATTTTGAGAGGGTTCAGCACGGTGAGGGAGAAGCAGAGAGCAGAGCAGAGTGTTATTGTGCTTCGAATGGATTCAAAATCTCGTATTTTACTTTCGTTTTTTACATGCGGCTATAACCTCCGCCCCTGTACACCATTTTGAGAGGGAGTTCAGCACGATGTGGGAGAAGCAGAGAGCAGAGCAGAGTGAGTGTTATTGTGCTTCGTATGGATTCGTACATTCGTAACTTTTTCATAACGAATTATGCCGAAGACATTCGGGCATTCGCTATTTGCGGTATAATTTATTTCGGATTCGGTCTTATTCGTAATTGCTTTGTTCGGAAATTCGAATGCTTCCGAATGTCCGAAAGTTGCTAAATTCGGACGAATTTCAATTCGTTACGAAACGAATTGCACAAGCCTACTAGATAGGACGTTTACTCTGGCACAACGCAGGCAGATTATAAACTTAGTGTTAAAATCCTCAATATCCACACAGGCACAAGAAACTAACTTTAAAATTATAACAAGATGGTACCGTACACCCTCATTACTTAATAAATGTTCTCCGGCGATTTTGGATAATTGCTGGAGGTGCCAGGAGGAAAGAGGGACATTACTCCATGTTTTCTGGTCGTGTACGAAGCTAGAGTACTTTTGGTAAGAGGTACGGCGGATAGCACAGAAATTTACAAAGTATAATCTCCGGGAATATCCGGTGTTATTTTTGTTACATGTCTCGAACATACCAGGGAAAATATATAGCAAATAAATTCTCATTAACGCTGCTAGAGTGTGTATAGCACGGCAGTTGAGAGATACGAGACCTCCAACAATCTTTGTATGGTTTACACGGATTGAAGAGGTGAACAAGATGGAGCATTTGTTATTATCGGCCCAAAACCGATATGAGATTTATTTAGAAACGTGGGCCCAATGGAATAAATTTTAAGTTTCGGAGGAAGGGAAGGCCCTTTTTACACCTTGAGGCTAGGGTCTCCACCTCCCTTGCCGACAGTTATATTATTCCGGAAATGCATATTTACCCTTTCCCTCCTCTCCCTCTCCCTTTTATTATTACATTTCCCTTTTTTTTTCTTCTTTTCTTCGTTCTTAATACTAGGTTGTCACTATTTTTCTGGATAGGTTGTTCTGTAAACGTTATTTTACCTTTATCTTTATTTATTTATTTATTTTTTTCTTCATTTTTATTTTTTTTTTACTATCTCTGTATATCTCCATATAAATAAAATTTGATTTGGGCTGGTTTCAGGGGGGTACCTTAGTGGAGGATACATGGGGTCTGGGTAATGACTTGTAAAATATGTAGTGGATATGACTCCCTATGTAGCCTATATATGTTTAGCCATATAGGATGTATAATGTTCCATATGATGTAACACAGGTTTTATGTTGTTGTATGGTGGGTAAAGATTGTATAGTATTTACTGTATGCCTCTGTACCATGCCCTTTGATTAAATAAAAAATGTGAAAAAAAAAAAGAATCTTATCAACCCCTGTCTCTTTGAGCCTAGGTCTACACATATGCGATGCAGGAACCAGTGCGCTTCCAGCGACGGTCCCATATCACATCTCTCCCGCAGGCAGTTCACACTGCCCTCTGTGAACCGCTGCGGGTGTCAATACAATGTTAATGACACCACCAGATTGGTTCAAAGATCGCAGTGCGAACTGTGAACTCATGCGGGAATCAGATCACATGGGTGAGAACACCCATGTGATCCGATTCCAGTGCAGGGAAAAAGAAGTCCCTGCACTATTGCAAATCCAATGTGAGTTCAGCCATACAACTGTATGGCCGAACTCACATTGCACAGACATCGCATGCGATCGGCCCCGCAGTGCGGATGCGAATCACATGCGTTGTCTGTGTTCATACAAGTGTGAACCCGGACTTAGGAGCTGCTTGCATCCAAGGACCAAGTTGTAACGGAAGCAGGCTCAACTGATATTGACAGCAGTAAACCATGCATTAATCAGGGCACCTAAGAAGAGTCCTGCACCTTTCATCAGCAAGGCAACAAACACACACATTTTCAATAAAGAAGGACTCAGTACCTTAGAAAAGAGTCAGCTCAAATAAGTCATTGTGATTGTTCCTGGAACTGATTTTAATTTTTTTGCTATAATGCAATGATTAATTCTGATTACTTGTTTTTTTTCCAGTATGAGGATTGAATAAACTGAGCTGTAATTAGCACAGAACAGTTTGTCTGGGAACATTGTTGTCATAGCAAAAAAAATGTAATCTCTAATTTACCACTGCATCTAAGTGCCCAATAACTTTTGTGAGTGAAGTTTGGCATGTCTATCTTTTTCACTCATTGTTTTTAAACATGGACATAAAATGATTAGGATTGATGTGGTGAATAAGGATATATTCAATTACATCCTACAGCAATAATGTGCTTGTTTAAAGAAGTAAATATACATTTCTGGATAGTTATTTATGTGTCATTTATGTAGACAGAATATAATGTACTTTGAAACTATGTCTGATTTGTCTACATCATAAAATGCTTGAGTTTTGAAAGAGAATTCGAGTATAGCTGTCAGAATTCATTTTACAATCTAATTAAAATGTTCATGAGTTTATTTTCTATCCCTCACAACCCACTAATGTCATCTTGCCACTAAAACATTTGCTATGGGATATCAGTTTTTAAAATAATCTCATTTCCAAGATGTAATGTATTTGGCAATGACTGTGAAGGTGGCTATCCAATAAATATAATTAATGCTTACCACATATTTTTCAGAAGTGGAACATCAGACAGAAATCTAAAGGTTATACTCACTATATAAAATATACATAGTAAGTGCATCCGTATATAAAAAAGAGGCATAGCTCTTGCTGCTCTCCTAATGTTAACCCATTTACAGCTATTTGGGGTTGTATGAGCCTCTATAAGCTGCAGCTGTGACTATCAGTCATGGGAAATATGCACCATTTTTTAAGGTTTCACAATGATGTCTGTGTGAATGAAGATAATAAGTGTCTGGTATTACTCATCAGCTGAGGCCGTCGGCGTCTGTAACAACCAGTGAATAGCTGGCTGTTAAGGATGCGGTGGCTGGCTTCCCAGCCTGCTCCTTAACAATAGATGAATCATCAGCTGTCAGCGGGGTATCCCGCTGACAACTTAATGTAAGAAAAACTATTGCTGGCAATAAATAAAATGTGACAAAAACGGCGTGGGGTCCCACCAAATCCATACCAGACCCTTAGGTCTGGTATGGATTTTGAGAGCAACCCCCATGCCAAAACTGTAAAAAAAATGGTGTGGGGTCCTCCAAAATCCATACCAGACCCTTACCTGAGCATGCAGTCTGGCAGGCCAGGAAAGGGTGGGACAAGTGAGTGCCCCCCTTCCTGATTTATACCAGGCCGCATGCCCTGAACAGGGGGGGTGCTTTGGTGCAGGGGGGCTCTGCCCCCCCAAGCAGCTTATTCCCATGTTGTTGGGGACAATGGTTTAGGGTTGTGGTTGTCTGCGGGCAGGGGCTTATCAGAATCTGGAAGCCCCCTGTAACAAGCCCCCCATGTGAACTCATTCACCAAAGAAGTGTAAAAAGTAAATAAAAACACAACACAAGTTTTTTTAATAAAGTCCTTTATTAAAAAAGTAGTCTGACAGCTCTTAAATACCTAATGGGTAGGGCCACCCGGTGATGTCCCTGGGTGGC
Source organism: Rana muscosa (assembly GCA_029206835.1). Lineage (NCBI taxonomy): Eukaryota > Metazoa > Chordata > Amphibia > Anura > Ranidae > Rana > Rana muscosa. Next base: position 417,364,008 of record CM055117.1, read on the forward strand.
ACCACCCCCATTGTAACATCATCGATTAAGGGCATGCTGGGTCAGTGGCATTACAAGGTGACGGTGCCGCTATGTGATGTCATTGGGTGGCTCTGCCCCTTAGTTATTTAAAAGCTGTCAGATGGCGGGTTTTCTTTCTTTTTTTGGGTCAGCTGGGGCGTGATTGAAGATGGATCTACACCAGGGGACTTTTTTTTTATTTTAGATTTTTGAATAAAGGACTTGTGTTGTGTTTTTAATGACTTTTTACACTTTTTTGGTGAATGAGTAGGGGTACTACATACCCCATGCTCATTCATATAGTGGGGGGGGGCAGGATCTGGGGGATCTTTAAGATTCTGATAAGCCCCCACCCGCAGGAAGGAACATTAACATGAGTATAAGGTGGTCTGGTATGGCCCCCCCTTTTCCTGGCCTGCCAGGCTGCATTCTCAGATAAGGGTCTGGTATGGATGTTGGCCCATGCCATTTTTCTTATTTTGGTGTGGTGTTCCTCTTAAAATCAAAACCAGATGCAAGGAACCTGGTATGAATTAAGGGGGACCCCCATGCTGTTTTTTTTTACATTTTTAATTGTCTGCAATGTTTCTGATGACTCATCCATTGTTAAAGTGGTTGTAAACCCACTTTTTCAACTTGCACCTACAGGTAAGCCTAGATTAAGGCTTACCTGTAGGTGCAAGAAATATCTCCTAAACCTACACGGTTTAGGAGATATTTACTAAAAAGACAGGCACCGCTGTCTACGGCGCATGCGCGCCATAGACAATGGCGCTTTCATGGGGTTAATCCCATTCACAAAATCGGCTACTTCCCAGCAATCGCTGGGCGTAGCAGAATGTGACAGCTCCAGCGCGCATGCGTGGAGTCACGTCTTCGCCGCTCCGGCCAATCACAGCGCCGAAGCGGCGCTGTGATTGGCTGGTGTGGCGATACCCGGAAGTAACATTCCGGCTATCGCTGCAGTGATATCTGCGTCTGGACAGAAGGACGCGGACTGCTTCGGGGGCCCCGATCTAAGGTAAGTGGTACATAATGAGCTAGTATGCTAGTCATACTAGCTCATTATGCCTTTCTCTTGCAGGTGGGCAAAAAAAAAAAAAAGTTAGTGGGTTTACAACCACTTTAAGTTGAGTAACATCTTGATATAGCATGGTCATTTATCCCGAAGAATCCCAACGCGCTTGCCCTGCCCTAAGGTCCCTAACACATATTCATACATATACTAGGGCCAATTTAGACAGGATCTGATTAACCTACCAGCATGTCTTTGGAGTGTGGGAGGAAACCGGAGTACACAGAGAAAACCCACGCGGGCACAGGGAGAACATGCAAACTCCAGGCAGATGGTGTCATGGTCGGGATTCGAACCAGCGACCCTTTTTGCTGCTACCACTGTGCTGCCCGGCTGCCCGGCCCACTCCTTCACAACCAGCTATTCACTGGTTGTTAAAGACGCCGGCAGCACCACTCCTTAACGCTGAAGCTGCTAAATGTAGCTTACACACTAGGCTAAACACTGTTAAACATTGGCAAACAACACTAAAACATTAGCGTTTTTTGTTCAGCATTTCTAAAGCAGTTTTTAGCTTTCTAGTGTGCATGAAGCCTAAAGATTAGGGTATGCATAAAGCCATAACTAAAAGGGTAAGGAGAAATAAAATGTAGCGGGGTGTTCCCCTTTAATGCAGAGAGACTACATTACCCAGAACCCTGTTCGGCAATGTTTCCACCGCAGAGACTCATGGGAGGGGTTATAAGAGGAGGAGGCGAGGCTGGGCTCGGCCTCTTTGGGACACGAGACTTCAGAGACTGATCCTCCTGTGCGGATGTGTCGGAGTGCAAGGCCTGAAGCCTGAGACCTTGCGCAGCACCAAAGAGCCTTCCACCCCTCTGCGAGCCTGGGTGGCATCTGACTTCGCTCAACTACAGCCTTGTTGGATCGGGGACCCAATCCCTGAAGAGACTGAGTGTGTGTGGGACACAGTTGGTGGAAGTTTCCGGACTGGAACCGTAGTCCGGGCGGGTGAGAGGGCATATGCCCAACTGATATACTGTTACTGCATATAGGCCTATAGACTGCCGTGGCCTACGAGTTATTCTTGATATTCTTATTGAAGGCCCTTGTCGGAGCTGAACCTACTGTTCGTATAGCCGAGTTTCTACCCCATCTTTACCTACCCCATTGGATTACAAAGTTTGTACTCTATTAATGTGCACCACCGTTAAAGATCTGCCGGTGAAGAAAAAGGACTAAGTTGTAGATATCAGAACCAGGCCTGGTGGGGTTTCTAAGGTGTTTTGGTTACTGCGCCACAGGGCACTTAGCTAACGGTCGCCCGCGTGGCGCACTTGTTATGTGTTAACCCTATAGTGTATTAGTGTGGCTGGGCTCTGCATTACTAATGATTATTCTGTAAACTGTTATTGATGTTACCCTTTTCCTTACCAAGAGCTTAAGTAAAATCTTACATTTATTTCAATTTAGTATTGTCTCAATGCTCAGTTATTCATACAGTATAAGATATACAATTTACTGTCAGTACTAGCTGTGCCAGTAGGGGGTAGAGCATATTGCCGGGGGTTGGCGGAGCTGTCTTCAGGGCCCAAACTAAATCTACGGCCTTCTTAGTTGGAGGTATCGCTACACGTGGGGGCTCGTCCGGGATCCTGATGCAGCAAGTGAACGCCAGAGGTGCCGGCATGGACCCCATGGATCCACGAGCGGTAGAAGAGTGGTGCAAAGCCTCTAACGCAGAGCCAAACCAGTCGATAGTCATTAGCCTCCCTGGGGAGGAATGGTCGACTGAAACGGTAGAGGAGTTGATGAAGTCAGTGTCCCCAAATTACACACCGTGGGTGACGGAGATAAAGTCAGACCCAGACATCTCATATCAGTATGCATTAGTGGAGTACTGGAACGGGATGCCAGAGGCCTGTAAGCGCAAGTGTGTGCGGACGCCAGACAACAGAACTTATAGGTTGGCGCACGCAGTAACTGAAAAAAAGGAACCATCACCAACGGGATCACCGCAGGCTACGGCCCGTACCCCACGTGAAAAAGGAGGCAGGGCGACGCCTCCGGTGACGCCTGCACCTATCACTGCTATATCACCAGAACTGATAGGTGCGATAGGGGATCTGCTGACCAAATGTCAGAAGACGAATACGGTGCATGTAGAAACCAGCTACCGGAGACTAAAGACTTTCTCAGGGAAACTCCCTGTCCCCGCAGGGGAAGAAGACTTTGACACCTGGGTGGAGCAGGCATTGCAGGCAGTAGAGGCATGGGAGGTGCCTGAAGCGCAGAAGAGGCAACGAGTGATGGAAAGCCTTAAAGGCGCAGCAGCAGAAGCAGTGAAAAGTTTTCGGTTTGGGAATGCAGATTGCACGGCTCAAGACTGTCTAGCCATGCTGCAGGAAGAGTTTGGTCAATTAGAAAAGGTGACAGAAATGGTCTACCAATTTGAACACACTTTCCAAAAACTAGAGGAGAAACTTTCCGAGTATGTTAGGAGACTGAACAGGTTGCTGTGCAAAATTGTGTTGAAGAAGGGGATGAGGCCCCAAGATACAGATGCGGCAAGAATGAAGCAAGTCTTAAAGGGAGCGCTGCGCTCGGATCCAGTCTGGCTGCACCTGAAAACCTCAGGAGGAGGAACGTTGCTGACTTATGCTGACTTGATAAAAATCATCAGAGATGAGGAGGCACTACAACAGGACCAGCAGATGATTAAGGAAAATGTTGTACCTGCACAGGTGCTAGTCAATCCAGTAATGACCCCTGAAAGAGATTCGGAGATAGACACCCTGAAAGCTCAAATGTCCAAGGTGTTAGAGATGTTGACCTCTCTGATGGAAAAAGAGAGAGAGGGTCCCAAGAGAGAAGTACCAAGGAAGGAATTATTCCCAGTTGCCTCAGCACCCGCATCTTTACAAAAATGGGGAGATATAGTCTGCTTTAACTGTGGAGGAATTGGACATATTGTGGCTACATGCTCCAGTCCCAAGAAGAAGAAAATAGACAACCGCAAGCCGGCGGGAAACTTCAGAGGGCCCCGGTGAAGGAGTCAACCGGGTGCCCGTCACCTTCAGTGAGCTCCAAACTGAAAGCAAAGCAGAAAATAACAGGAGATAAAACGCCTCGGGGGAAACACAACATTCCTCAACAAAGATACACCCCAGAGAAAGGGGGCAAGACCCCTCAGAAGAGGCACAGCACTCCCCAGAGCACACCTAAGAAAAATAATAATATCCCTCAGCGGGTCCCTACACCCAGTAAGTGGAGGGAAGTCAATGCATACCAGACTCAAGAAAGACTGAAGTCCAAAAGGGATTGGACGAGAAAAGGTTCAAAGGGAAAAAGTCTGAAAAAGGCGACCCTTGCCGGGCCATATCCCGAGAAGCTGGTAGGCCCATCTCCTATAGTATCCATTCAAGTGGAGGGAGTTTACACCAGAGCAATCTTGGATACTGGGGCACAAGTGACCCTGCTATACAGAGACTTTTACGATAAGCACTTGAGTCACCTACCCATCCGTAAGATAGAGGGACTAGAGATATGTGGGATTGGAACCCAGAACTTCCCCTACGATGGCTATCTGCCTGTCAGGATGACCTTTGACCCATCTGTGGCTGGAAAAGCCGAAGTGTTTGACACCCTGGCAGTTGTGTGCCCTCGGCCACCAGGAGCCAACAGTTCCCTGAAAATAGGGACAAACACGGACCTGGTCCGAAGACTTCTGACCCCTCTAGTGAAAGAGAAAGGGGCAGCGGTCACCAAGATCCACCCCATGCTGAAGACAGCTTACCAAAGGCTGGTCTTAGAGCAGAAGACCCCAGGAGAGGGGATAGGGAAGGTGTGGAGACTTGGAACAGAAGGGATAGTGCTGCAGCCCGGCGAAGTAACCTGTCTCAGAGGCACTGTGAAGCTTACTTGGGAGCAGCCTGGACCCTTTGTCATGCTGGAATCTGATCCAAGGGAAGAGTCCCACGGTCTGGAAGTGATACCAGAAGTGATTCCGCTGAAGGCCCTAAAGAAGGCCCATTGTAGAGTCCCAGTGAGTGTTAGGAACAATACAGATGGCCCCATGGAAATCCCAGCCAGGATGCTGCTGGGCCAGGTGAGCCCTGCTGCCCCTGTCAACCTGTCAGAGATGGGCGAAGGAGGAGATGTTTGGGAGAAGATATCCATGGAAAACCCGAATCTGCCCAGGGCTTGGAAAGAGAGAGCCAAGGCCCAGTTGAACAGATGGGAGAAGATCTTCTCTAAAGATGAGTTCGATGTGGGGTGTGCAAGGAGTGCCACCCATCGGATCTGCCTCCAGGAAGATAAGCCTTTCAGAGAGAGGGTCAGGCGGGTCCCACTAGCAGATCTGGAGGATCTAAGGGAACAACTTGCAGAACTCAAGAGGACTGGTGTGATACGGGAGTCTAGAAGCCCCTATGCATCCCCGATAGTGGTGGTCAGGTGAAGAATGGGTCATTGAGGCTCTGTATCGACTACAGGACTCTCAACAGGAGAACCATACCCGACCAGTATACCACTCCAAGGATAGAGGATGCCCTACAGAGCTTGTCTGGAGCCAAGTGGTTCAGCGTTATGGATCTCAAAAGCGGGTACTATCAGATCCCTATGCACCCAGAAGACAAGGAGAAGACAGCTTTCATAACCCCAGTGGGGTTCTTTGAATTCGACCGGATGCCTCAAGGTCTGTCTGGAGCCCCAGCTACCTTCCAGCGTCTCATGGAGAAGACTGTAGGAGACATGAACCTTATTGAAGTCCTTGTATACCTGGACGATGTCATAGTCTTTGGAAGAACCCTGGAGGAACATGAGGAGAGGCTGGAAAAAGTCTTGAGGAGACTCAGTGAGGAGGGACTCAAACTTTCGCCTGAAAAGTGTCGGTTCTACCAGTCTTCTGTGAACTATCTGGGGCACATAGTGTCCGAAGAAGGGGTGGCCACAGACCCCGAGAAATTGGAGGCAGTTACCTCCTGGCCACGGCCCACCACAGTAACAGAACTCAGATATTTCTTGGGTTTCTGCTCCTACTATAGGATGTTTGTGGAGGGATTCGCCCGAATTGCTAGACCATTGAATGAACTGCTCAAGACTGAGGGAGAAGAGGATGACGCAGGGCCCAGGAGGCCAGGAGAGTCCATCAGAGATCAGTGGAATCAGAAGTGTGAAGAGGCCTTCCAGGCCTTGAAGAAGAGCCTGACCACTGCTCCAGTCTTGGCCTACGCAGACCCAACCAAATCCTATGAACTACACGTAGATGCTAGTCATGACGGTCTGGGAGGAGTACTTTATCAAGAACACGAAGGGCAACAACGGCCTGTCGTCTATGTGAGCAGGAGCCTGACCCCCTCTGAGAAGAACTATCCCACTCACAAGCTGGAGTTCCTGGCCCTTAAGTGGGCGGTAGTAGACAAGCTCAAAGACTACCTGTATGGGGCGGAGTTCACTGTGAAGACCGACAACAACCCCCTTACCTACCTTTTCACCACGGCCAAGCTGGACGCCACTGGACATTGGTGGCTGGCCGCACTGTCTGGATTCAACTTCAGCCTAAAGTATAGGCCAGGGGCTGGGAAAAGAGACGCAGACGCTCTGTCCAGGAGATCTCATGCCCCCACCAGTGATGTAGAAGATTGGACCCAAGTGGCACCGGACGGGGTGCGGGCCCTTTGTCAAGGAGCTGAATTCCAGGCCAGAGGAGGCTCCAGAGCAGAAGAACTAGAAGTTACCATGGTGGGAGTCCCAAAACACTACTGTGGAGTGACTCAATTGGATGAGGACGACCTGCCAAGATTGTCCAAGAAGGAGTTAAGGTGTGACCAATTGGAAGACCCCATGGGGAGATTGGTCCTGGAGGCCCTGGAGAATCAGGATCAAAACAGACTCCTACGTCATCCCTCAAAGGAAGCTCGCCTGTTGAGGAAAGAATGGGACAGGTTGCAGGTACATCAGGGAGTGGTCTACCGAAGGGGCCCCTCTGATGACTCAGAAGATAAGTGGCAACTGTTCCTCCCAGAGAAACATAGAGAGACTGTTCTGATTGCCCTGCATGACAATCATGGCCACCTAGGGGCTGAAAGGACCTTTCAACTTGTCAGAAGTCGGTTCTATTGGCCTTGCATGAGGGCAGAAGTAGAAGAGTACTGCCACTCATGTGCACGATGCATCCAGAGGAAGACTTTACCCCATCAAGCTGCCCCAATGGGCCATCTACAAAGTGAAGGCCCAATGGATCTGGTATGCATTGACTTTCTCTGCCTTGAACCCGACCTGAGTGGACTAGGAAATGTTCTGGTGATAACCGACCATTTCACCCGGTATGCCCAAGCTTTCCCAACCAAAGATCAGAAAGCCTCCACCGTAGCCAAGGTACTTATGGAGAAGTACTTTGTCCATTATGGACTGCCACAGCGACTTCATTCAGATCAAGGAAGGGACTTTGAGAGTAGGGATGAGCTTGGTGTTCGAGTCGAACATACGTTCGACTCGAACATCGGCTGTTCGATTGTTCGCCGAACAACGAACGATTTGGGCCGTTCGCGCCTAATTCGCGGCCCACACTGCACTACGCCATCACAGTGTCATCCAGGCGCTGTGATTGGCCAAGCATGCACTGTGACCCCGCATGCTTGGCCAATCACAGCGCCGGCAGCGAGGAGAGCAATGATTGGCCACAGGCAGGATGCCTGTGGCCAATTATTGCTGAGGGTGTTTAGTACACGCCCCACACTATAAAAGGCCGCCAGCACGGCGGCCTAGTGTAGTGTGTTCCGGAGCAGGAAAAGAGAAGCATAGGCAGGGACAGTGACATTTTTTTTCTTGCTTAACCTGGATTCCTTTAGTTTAGGGAAAGAGAAGGATAGGTAGGGAGAGTGTCAGTGTGTTTTACTGTGCTAATCCTTGTTTGTAGGGACAGGGAAGGACAGTGAGGGAAATTCTCCTTGTGCTATACTGTGCTAAAGCATTCATCATCAACCATCTTTAAAAAAACATTTTTTATAGGGACAGAAAACTATAGGTAGGGAGAGTGTCAGTGTGTTTTACTGTTCTAATCCTTGTTTGTAGGGACAGGGAAGGACAGTGAGGGAAATTCTCCTTGTGCTATACTGTGCTAAAGCATTCATCATCAACCATCTTTAAAAAAACATTTTTTATAGGGACAGAAAACTACAGGTAGGGAGAGTGTCAGTGTGTTTTACTGTGCTAATCCTTGTTTGTAGGGACAGGGAAGGACAGTGAGGGAAATTCTCCTTGTGCTATACTGTGCTAAAGCATTCATCATCAACCATCTTTAAAAAAACATTTTTTATAGGGACAGAAAACTATAGGTAGGGAGAGTGTCAGTGTGTTTTACTGTGCTAATCCTTGTTTGTAGGGACAGGGAAGGACAGTGAGGGAAATTCTCCTTGTGCTATACTGTGCTAAAGCATTCATCATCAACCATCTTTAAAAAAACATTTTTTATAGGGACAGAAAACTATAGGTAGGGAGAGTGTCAGTGTGTTTTACTGTTCTAATCCTTGTTTGTAGGGACAGGGAAGGACAGTGAGGGAAATTCTCCTTGTGCTATACTGTGCTAAAGCATTCATCATCAACCATCTTTAAAAAAACATTTTTTATAGGGACAGAAAACTATAGGTAGGGAGAGTGTCAGTGTGTTTTACTGTTCTAATCCTTGTTTGTAGGGACAGGGAAGGACAGTGAGGGAAATTCTCCTTGTGCTATACTGTGCTAAAGCATTCATCATCAACCATCTTTAAAAAAACATTTTTTATAGGGACAGAAAACTATAGGTAGGGAGAGTGTCAGTGTGTTTTACTGTGCTAATCCTTGTTTGTAGGGACAGGGAAGGACAGTGAGGGAAATTCTCCTTGTGCTATACTGTGCTAAAGCATTCATCATCAACCATCTTTAAAAAAACATTTTTTATAGGGACAGAAAACTATAGGTAGGGAGAGTGTCAGTGTGTTTTACTGTTCTAATCCTTGTTTGTAGGGACAGGGAAGGACAGTGAGGGAAATTCTCCTTGTGCTATACTGTGCTAAAGCATTCATCATCAACCATCTTTAAAAAAACATTTTTTATAGGGACAGAAAACTACAGGTAGGGAGAGTGTCAGTGTGTTTTACTGTGCTAATCCTTGTTTGTAGGGACAGGGAAGGACAGTGAGGGAAATTCTCCTTGTGCTATACTGTGCTAAAGCATTCATCATCAACCATCTTTAAAAAAACATTTTTTATAGGGACAGAAAACTATAGGTAGGGAGAGTGTCAGTGTGTTTTACTGTGCTAATCCTTGTTTGTAGGGACAGGGAAGGACAGTGAGGGAAATTCTCCTTGTGCTATACTGTGCTAAAGCATTCATCATCAACCATCTTTAAAAAAACATTTTTTATAGGGACAGAAAACTACAGGTAGGGAGAGTGTCAGTGTGTTTTACTGTGCTAATCTTTGTTTGTAGGGACAGGGAAGGACAGTGAGGGAAATTCTCCTCGTGCTATACTGTGCTAGAGCATTCATCATCAACCATCTTTAAAAAAACATTTTTTATAGGGACAGAAAACTATAGGCAGAGAGAGTGTCAGTGTGTTTTACTGTTCTAATCCTTGTTTGTAGGGACAGGGAAGGACAGTGAGGGAAATTCTCCTTGTGCTATACTGTGCTAAAGCATTCATCATCAACCATCTTTAAAAAAACATTTTTTATAGGGACAGAAAACTATAGGTAGGGAGAGTGTCAGTGTGTTTTACTGTGCTAATCCTTGTTTGTAGGGACAGGGAAGGACAGTGAGGGAAATTCTCCTTGTGCTATACTGTGCTAAAGCATTCATCATCAACCATCTTTAAAAAAACATTTTTTATAGGGACAGAAAACTATAGGTAGGGAGAGTGTCAGTGTGTTTTACTGTGCTAATCCTTGTTTGTAGGGACAGGGAAGGACAGTGAGGGAAATTCTCCTTGTGCTATACTGTGCTAAAGCATTCATCATCAACCATCTTTAAAAAAACATTTTTTATAGGGACAGAAAACTATAGGTAGGGAGAGTGTCAGTGTGTTTTACTGTGCTAATCCTTGTTTGTAGGGACAGGGAAGGACAGTGAGGGAAATTCTCCTTGTGCTATACTGTGCTAAAGCATTCATCATCAACCATCTTTAAAAAAACATTTTTTATAGGGACAGAAAACTACAGGTAGGGAGAGTGTCAGTGTGTTTTACTGTGCTAATCTTTGTTTGTAGGGACAGGGAAGGACAGTGAGGGAAATTCTCCTCGTGCTATACTGTGCTAGAGCATTCATCATCAACCATCTTTAAAAAAACATTTTTTATAGGGACAGAAAACTATAGGCAGAGAGAGTGTCAGTGTGTTTTACTGTTCTAATCCTTGTTTGTAGGGACAGGGAAGGACAGTGAGGGAAATTCTCCTTGTGCTATACTGTGCTAAAGCATTCATCATCAACCATCTTTAAAAAAACATTTTTTATAGGGACAGAAAACTATAGGTAGGGAGAGTGTCAGTGTGTTTTACTGTGCTAATCCTTGTTTGTAGGGACAGGGAAGGACAGTGAGGGAAATTCTCCTTGTGCTATACTGTGCTAAAGCATTCATCATCAACCATCTTTAAAAAAACATTTTTTATAGGGACAGAAAACTATAGGTAGGGAGAGTGTCAGTGTGTTTTACTGTGCTAATCCTTGTTTGTAGGGACAGGGAAGGACAGTGAGGGAAATTCTCCTTGTGCTATACTGTGCTAAAGCATTCATCATCAACCATCTTTAAAAAACATTTTTTATAGGGACAGAAAACTATAGGTAGGGAGAGTGTCAGTGTGTTTTACTGTTCTAATCCTTGTTTGTAGGGACAGGGAAGGACAGTGAGGGAAATTCTCCTTGTGCTATACTGTGCTAAAGCATTCATCATCAACCATCTTTAAAAAAACATTTTTTATAGGGACAGAAAACTACAGGTGGGGAGAGTGTCAGTGTGTTTTACTGTGCTAATCCTTGTTTGTAGGGACAGGGAAGGACAGTGAGGGAAATTCTCCTTGTGCTATACTGTGCTAAAGCATTCATCATCAACCATCTTTAAAAAAACATTTTTTATAGGGACAGAAAACTATAGGTAGGGAGAGTGTCAGTGTGTTTTACTGTGCTAATCCTTGTTTGTAGGGACAGGGAAGGACAGTGAGGGAAATTCTCCTTGTGCTATACTGTGCTAAAGCATTCATCATCAACCATCTTTAAAAAAACATTTTTTATAGGGACAGAAAACTACAGGTAGGGAGAGTGTCAGTGTGTTTTACTGTGCTAATCTTTGTTTGTAGGGACAGGGAAGGACAGTGAGGGAAATTCTCCTCGTGCTATACTGTGCTAGAGCATTCATCATCAACCATCTTTAAAAAAACATTTTTTATAGGGACAGAAAACTATAGGCAGGGAGAGTGTCAGTGTGTTTTACTGTTCTAATCCTTGTTTGTAGGGACAGGGAAGGACAGTGAGGGAAATTCTCCTTGTGCTATACTGTGCTAAAGCATTCATCATCAACCATCTTTAAAAAAACATTTTTTATAGGGACAGAAAACTACAGGTAGGGAGAGTGTCAGTGTGTTTTACTGTGCTAATCTTTGTTTGTAGGGACAGGGAAGGACAGTGAGGGAAATTCTCCTTGTGCTATACTGTGCTAAAGCATTCATCATCAACCATCTTTAAAAAAACATTTTTTATAGGGACAGAAAACTATAGGTAGGGAGAGTGTCAGTGTGTTTTACTGTGCTAATCCTTGTTTGTAGGGACAGGGAAGGACAGTGAGGAAAATTCTCCTTGTGCTATACTGTGCTAAAGCATTCATCATCAACCATCTTTAAAAAAACATTTTTTATAGGGACAGAAAACTACAGGTAGGGAGAGTGTCAGTGTGTTTTACTGTGCTAATCCTTGTTTGTAGGGACAGGGAAGGACAGTGAGGGAAATTCTCCTTGTGCTATACTGTGCTAAAGCATTCATCATCAACCATCTTTAAAAAAACATTTTTTATAGGGACAGAAAACTACAGGTAGGGAGAGTGTCAGTGTGTTTTACTGTGCTAATCCTTGTTTGTAGGGACAGGGAAGGACAGTGAGGGAAATTCTCCTTGTGCTATACTGTGCTAAAGCATTCATCATCAACCATCTTTAAAAAAACATTTTTTATAGGGACAGAAAACTACAGGTAGGGAGAGTGTCAGTGTGTTTTACTGTGCTAATCCTTGTTTGTAGGGACAGGGAAGGACAGTGAGGGAAATTCTCCTTGTGCTATACTGTGCTAAAGCATTCATCATCAACCATCTTTAAAAAAACATTTTTTATAGGGACAGAAAACTATAGGTAGGGAGAGTGTCAGTGTGTTTTACTGCTCTAATCCTTGTTTGTAGGGACAGGGAAGGACAGTGAGGGAAATTCTCCTTGTGCTATACTGTGCTAAAGCATTCATCATCAACCATCTTTAAAAAAACATTTTTTATAGGGACAGAAAACTACAGGTAGGGAGAGTGTCAGTGTGTTTTACTGTGCTAATCCTTGTTTGTAGGGACAGGGAAGGACAGTGAGGGAAATTCTCCTTGTGCTATACTGTGCTAAAGCATTCATCATCAACCATCTTTAAAAAAACATTTTTTATAGGGACAGAAAACTATAGGTAGGGAGAGTGTCAGTGTGTTTTACTGTGCTAATCCTTGTTTGTAGGGACAGGGAAGGACAGTGAGGGAAATTCTCCTTGTGCTATACTGTGCTAAAGCATTCATCATCAACCATCTTTAAAAAAACATTTTTTATAGGGACAGAAAACTACAGGTAGGGAGAGTGTCAGTGTGTTTTACTGTGCTAATCCTTGTTTGTAGGGACAGGGAAGGACAGTGAGGGAAATTCTCCTTGTGCTATACTGTGCTAAAGCATTCATCATCAACCATCTTTAAAAAAACATTTTTTATAGGGACAGAAAACTATAGGTAGGGAGAGTGTCAGTGTGTTTTACTGTGCTAATCCTTGTTTGTAGGGACAGGGAAGGACAGTGAGGGAAATTCTCCTTGTGCTATACTGTGCTAAAGCATTCATCATCAACCATCTTTAAAAAAACATTTTTTATAGGGACAGAAAACTATAGGTAGGGAGAGTGTCAGTGTGTTTTACTGTGCTAATCCTTGTTTGTAGGGACAGGGAAGGACAGTGAGGGAAATTCTCCTTGTGCTATACTGTGCTAAAGCATTCATCATCAACAATCTTTAAAAAAACATTTTTTATAGGGACAGAAAACTATAGGCAGGGAGAGTGTCAGTGTGTTTTACTGTTCTAATCCTTGTTTGTAGGGACAGGGAAGGACAGTGAGGGAAATTCTCCTTGTGCTATACTGTGCTAAAGCATTCATCATCAACCATCTTTAAAAAAACATTTTTTATAGGGACAGAAAACTATAGGTAGGGAGAGTGTCAGTGTGTTTTACTGTGCTAATCCTTGTTTGTAGGGACAGGGAAGGACAGTGAGGGGAATTCTCCTTGTGCTATACTGTGCTAAAGCATTCATCATCAACCATCTTTAAAAAAACATTTTTTATAGGGACAGAAAACTACAGGTAGGGAGAGTGTCAGTGTGTTTTACTGTGCTAATCCTTGTTTGTAGGGACAGGGAAGGACAGTGAGGGAAATTCTCCTTGTGCTATACTGTGCTAAAGCATTCATCATCAACCATCTTTAAAAAAACATTTTTTATAGGGACAGAAAACTAAAGGTAGGGAGAGTGTCAGTGTGTTTTACTGTGCTAATCCTTGTTTGTAGGGACAGGCAAGGACAGTGAGGGAAATTCTCCTTGTGCTATACTGTGCTAAAGCATTCATCATCAACCATCTTTAAAAAAACATTTTTTATAGGGACAGAAAACTACAGGTAGGGAGAGTGTCAGTGTGTTTTACTGTGCTAATCCTTGTTTGTAGGGACAGGGAAGGACAGTGAGGGAAATTCTCCTTGTGCTATACTGTGCTAAAGCATTCATCATCAACCATCTTTAAAAAAACATTTTTTATAGGGACAGAAAACTATAGGTAGGGAGAGTGTCAGTGTGTTTTACTGTGCTAATCCTTGTTTGTAGGGACAGGGAAGGACAGTGAGGGAAATTCTCCTTGTGCTATACTGTGCTAAAGCATTCATCATCAACCATCTTTAAAAAAACATTTTTTATAGGGACAGAAAACTATAGGTAGGGAGAGTGTCAGTGTGTTTTACTGTTCTAATCCTTGTTTGTAGGGACAGGGAAGGACAGTGAGGGAAATTCTCCTTGTGCTATACTGTGCTAAAGCATTCATCATCAACCATCTTTAAAAAAACATTTTTTATAGGGACAGAAAACTACAGGTAGGGAGAGTGTCAGTGTGTTTTACTGTGCTAATCTTTGTTTGTAGGGACAGGGAAGGACAGTGAGGGAAATTCTCATTGTGCTATACTGTGCTAAAGCATTCCTCATCAACCATCTTTGAAATCCTTGTTTTTTGGACAGTCAGGGAAATTGTCATTGTGCTATTCTGTGCGAAAGCAATCATCCTCAACCATATTTAGAAATCCTTAAGTAAAGGGACAGAGAAGGACACCTGAAGGTAGCCCTTGTTGCTTTTTTCCCATCTCCCTGCAGGCCATCCATTAGAATGTCTGGAAGGCAAACAAGGAGAGGCAGACAGTCAGGAGGCAATAAAAGAGGGCAAGCAGGCTCTGTGTCTGGGGGCAACAGTGCTGGTCGTGGACGCGGTGCATTGTCATCAGCACATGGCCATGGGACACGCTTGTCCTTCTTTTCGGCAGCTGGACATGTTGAGCCACATCATGCCGAAGACTTGGTAGAGTGGATGACCAAGCCCTCCTCCTCCTCCTCATCCTCTCTCACCCAGGCTCAGGGTACTGGCAAAGCAGCTGCCAAAGCGTCCTCTTCCCTGGTATCAATGTCAGACTCATCATCAGTCACTCCTTCCCTAGACCCACCATGTCCTCCTCCTGAGGAGTCCCCCGAACTGTTTGAGCACAGTGTTGGGTACATGCTCCAGGAGGATGCCCAGCGTTTCGAAGGGTCTGATGATGAAACCCAGCTAGAGGAAGGCAGTAGCGTGAGAGCAGACAGAGGGGATGCTCAAGAAGGACACCAATCTGGCAGTCATGTTCCAGCAGCTGCAGCATACTGCCAGATTGGCTCCAGTGATGAGGAGGGAGGGGATGATGAGGTCACTGACTCCACGTGGGTGCCTAATAGGAGAGAGGAGGAGGAGGAGGATGAGGAGGAGGCACATCTCCAACGAGGCAGGATGCCCTTTGGTGGCCAGCGTAAGGGCAGTACACCGACGGAATCACACCGCAGAGCTCCGCCTGTGCAGGGCGCTGCCTCTGCCCGTCATTCAAAAAGTTCTTTGGTGTGGGCCTTTTTTGAGGCTAGTGCATCAGATCGCACAGCTGCTGTTTGCAACATATGTCTCAAGCGTATATCGCGTGGCCAAAACATCAGCCGCTTGGGTACCACATGCCTGACCAGACATATGTTGACCTGCCATGCAGCTCGTTGGCAAGCCTACCTCAAAGACCCACACCAAAGAACAAAGCGGACCTCTCCTTGCACCGCATCAGCTGGGATCTCCAACCCCACTATAACTTCAGTCCTCTCTGAAACATGCACTGAGAGGAATGAAGGTGTAGAATTAGGTGTGTCACAGCCAAGTACTTGCGGCCACTCTGCTAGCAGTACACCGACGTCCGATTCTAGCAGGCAAATTTCCCTGCCCCAGCTGCTGGACCGTCGAAAGACGTTCACTCCCAGCCATCCACATGCCCAGCGGTTGAATGCTAGCTTGGCTAAATTGCTAGCACTTCAACTGCTGCCTTTTCAGTTGGTAGACTCGGCCCCCTTCCGTGAGTTTGTGCAATGTGCGGTTCCTCAGTGGCAGGTTCCCAAACGCCACTTTTTCTCACGGAAGGCTATTCCGGCTCTCTACCGGCATGTGGAAGGCAATGTCTTGGCCTCGCTGGACAGGGCGGTCAGCGGTAAGGTGCATATTACTGCTGACTCATGGTCCAGCAGGCATGGACAGGGACGTTACCTTTCTTTCACGGCCCATTGGGTCACTCTTTTGGCAGCTGGGAAGGATGCAGGACAAGGTGCAGTAGTGTTGGAGGTTGTTCCACCGCCACGCCTCCAAAATGCTACTACTGGTTGTGACACACCTCTCTCCTCCACCCCCTCCTCTTCTTCTTCCTCCATGGCCTCTTCCTGTGCTTTGTCCTCTGAACCAGCGGTGCTCCGTAGCCGTTCAAGGGGCTACGCAAGTACGCAGGCAAAAAGATGCCATGCCGTGCTTGCGCTGGTGTGTTTGGGGGACAGAAGCCACACTGGGGCAGAGGTCCTGTCTGCTCTGCAGGGCCAGGCCGAGAGGTGGTTGACGCCACGCCAGCTTAAGCCAGGAATGGTGGTTTGCGACAATGGCACCAACCTCCTCTCCGCCCTCCGACAGGGACAACTGACCCATGTGTCCTGTGTGGCTCACGTCCTTAACCTGGTGGTGCAGCGGTTCTTGGGCAGGTACCCGGGCTTACAGGATGTCCTGAGGCAGGCCAGGAAAGTCTGTGTGCATTTCCGCAGATCTTATAATGCCAGTGCTCGCCTGGCTGAGCTGCAAAAGGAGTTGAACCTGCCCAAGAACCGCCTTATATGTGACATGCCCACCAGGTGTAACTCAACGTTGGCCATGCTGCAGCGGCTGCACATGCAGCAGAGGGCCATCAATGAGTACCTGTGCGACTACGGCACCAGGACAGGGTCAGGGGAGCTTGGTTTTTTTTCTCCACGCCAGTGGGGCATGATCAGGGATGCATGCACTGTCCTGGCACCATTTGAGGAGGCCACGAGGATGGTGAGCAGTGACAGTGCATGCATCAGTGACACTGTACCTCTTGTCCACCTGTTGGAGCACACGCTGCGTGGAAAAATGGACAGGGCACTTGAGGCAGAACAGAGGCAGGAAGAGGAGGACTTCCTTGCCTCTCAAGGCCCCCTTTACCCAGACAGTGTTCCTTCTGCCCCACCCATCGCACAGGAAGAGGAGGAGGAGGAGGAGGAGGAGGAGGAGGAGGAGGATTGTGTCAGCATGGAGGTGGAGGCTGGCACTCAGCATCATCAGCAGCAGTCTTTTAGGGATGATTTACAGTTCCAAGAAACCAGTGGACTTGTACGTGGCTGGGAGGAGGTGGCTGCGGATCATGTCGTCCTTAGTGACCCAGAGGACCACGGACCGAATGCCTCAGCTAACCTACGCTGCATGGCCTCCCTGATCCTGCAAAGTCTGCGGAAGGATCCTCGTATTCTTCGGATCAAGGAGAGGGACCATTACTGGCTGGCCACTCTCCTTGATCCACGGTACAAGGGTAAGGTTGCGGACCTTATGTTACCGTCGCAGAGGGAGCAGAGGATGAGACAACTCCGGGAGGCCTTGCAGAAAGGTCTGTGCAACGCGTTCCCAGAGACTGGGAGGTTACAAACTCCTGGTCCTGGACAACGAGTTGCTGAGGCTTCGGCCAGTCAAAGAAGGAGCGGTGGGGAAGGTGGCCGTCTGACCGATGCGTTCAGACAATTCTTTAGTCCGCAGCCCCAAAGTATGATCGGTTCCAGCAACCATCGCCAGCGTCTGATAAACATGGTGCAGGAATATCTAGGGGCAAGGTCAGACTTGGACACCTTCCCCACCGAAAATCCTCTGGCTTACTGGGTCTTGAGGATGGATCACTGGCCAGAGCTTGCACAGTATGCAATTGAGCTACTGGCCTGTCCTGCATCCAGCGTTCTTTCGGAACGCACATTCAGTGCTGCTGGAGGATTTGTCACGGATCACAGGGTGCGCCTGTCCACCGACTCGGTTGATCGACTGACTTTCATTAAGATGAACCAGTCTTGGATCACCACCAGCTACCACACACCTGATGCTGATATAACAGACTAATTGATTTTAACATGTCACATCCCTTCAAGACTGATGCTGATGCTGAGTGCCTGTGCTGTTATGTTGACTGGCTATCCTCCTCCTCCGAGTCCTCAATGATACGATTGATGATGATAGCTTGGAAGATCATTTTTGTTTATGGGTGCCGCCACCAGTGCCTAACGCCCAATTTTTCAGCCCCTGTTTAACAGGGGCGTGTAATTACAATTTTTGAAGCAATACTTTGCAACAGGGCTCATTGCTGTGCTCCAAGTACAGTATCTGTGAGGGGTTGCAGTGTTGTGCCACCAGTGCCTAAGGCCCAATTTTTCAGCCCCTGTTTAACAGGGGCGTGTCATTACAATTTTTGAAGCAATACTTTGCAACAGGGCTCATTGCTGTGCTCCAAGTACAGTATCTGTGAGGGGTTGCAGTGTTGTGCCACCAGTGCCTAAGGCCCAATTTTTCAGCCCATGTTCAACAGGGGCATGTAATTACAATTCTTGATCTAATAATTCACAGCAGGGCCCATTGCTGCACCCACCAAGAGTAACTCTGAGGGCTTACAGTGTTGTGGCAACGCCACCACCACCACCACCACGAAAGGCCCAATTTTTCAGCCCCTGTTCAAAAGGGGCATGTAATTACAATTCTTGATCTAATAATTCACAGCAGGGCCCATTCCTGCACCCACCAAGAGTAACTTTGAGGGCTTACAGTGTTGTGGCAACACCACCACCACCACCACCACCACCACGAAAGGCCCAATTTTTCAGCCCCTGTTCAACAGGGGCATGCAATTACAATTCTTGATCTAATAATTCACAGCAGGGCCAATTGCTGCACCCACCAAGAGTAACTGTCAGGGCTTACAGTGTTGTGGCACCAGCACCACCATCAAAGGCCCAATTTTTACTACCACTGTTCAACAATTATATGTAATTACAATTCCTGATATAATAGTTGACAGCAGGGCGTTCCAGCACCAACCAAGAGTAACTGTGAGTGCTTACAGTGTTGTGCCAACACCAACAACTAAGGGGCCTATTTCTGCAGAGTATATACGGCAGGTCCCTACTTTCAAACATCCAACTTACAAACGACTCCTACTTGCAAACGCAAGAAGACAACAGGAAGTGAGAGGAAATCTACCCCTAGGAAGGAAAATTCTCTCCTGTAAGAATTAATATGGGAGAAAGGTGTCTCCTCTGTACTGATGCTTTATCACCAATCCTTGTTTCAAGAAAAACACCACATTTCAAAAACAGTTGTCATTGGGACGGAAAGTGAGGTGAAATGTTCTGAACAGGGGCACAGACAGCAAAACAAATGTTACAGGGGTGATAACCCTTACCTATGTTTTCCAAAAAGTTTAAAAATAGATTTTTGGGCTGGAGCTACACTTAAACAATGTACCTGTTCAAAATTACAAACAGATTCTACATAAGAACAAACCTACAGTCCCTGTCTTGTATGCACCGCCTGTATACGGCTGTTCAGAGTATATAGGGCCTTTTTTATTTTATGTGCGGGGTTCCCCTTAATATCCATACAAGACCCAAAGGGGCTGGTAATGGGCTGGGGTAGGGGGGGGGTCATGGGGTAGCTATGCCATTTTTCTTAAAGATTTTCATCCATATTACCGGGACCAGACATTACATTAAAGCCGCAAGCAGTTTTAAATGGCTTTTTTTTCCTTTAGAAGTGTCATTTTGTGCAGGGACAGTTCTAAACACGGGAAACACGTGGCACTTCACAGGCATACTTTATACACCCCCCAGGTACGATATTTAAAGGAATATTTGACTTTTTTTTTCACTTTATGCATCATTAAAATGACTGCTCCCGAAAAACGACCGTTTTTAAAACTTCTTTTTGCATTGATACATGTCCCCTCGTGCAGAACCCGGGTTCCCAAACCCTTTTTAGGACAATAACATGCATAATAGTCGTTATAATTAGCACTTTAGAATTCGAACGTTCGCATCCATTGTATTTAATAGGGTTCTAATGTTCGTACGAACTTTCGGTCCGTTCGCGGGTTCTGGTGCGAACCGAACCCGGGGGTGTTCGGCTCATCAATATTTGAGAGTAAACTGATCTGGAAACTCCTGGATTCGTTGGGAATCAAGAAGACTCGAACTACACCTTACCACCCACAAGGAGATGCTCAGCCGGAAAGGTTTAACCGAACCTTGCTCAACATGTTGGGGACTCTGGAAAGTGAGAAAAAGCAACATTGGAGCAAACACATAGCAGCCCTAGTACATGCTTACAACTGCACCAACAGTGATGCTACAGGCTACTCCCCATATCGACTCATGTTTGGGAGAGAAGCGAGACTACCTGTGGACTTGGCCTTTGGCACCTCTCTGGACCATTCCTCAGCCACATCCCACAAAGGATATGTGGACAGGCTCAGACACAGCCTGAAAGTAGCCTATGAACAAGCTCAAGCGGCCTCAGATTAAAGGGGAGCTCGAAACAAAAGAAACTTCGACTTGAAGGTCCGGGTACAAGACCTACAGCCCGGGGATCGAGTACTGTTACGCAATCTGGGGGTCCCTGGGAAGCACAAACTTGCAGATAGATGGAGATCTGAACCTTATGTCATCTGTAGGAAGTTGCCGGGCCTGCCTGTCTACAAGTTGAAGCTGGAAGGAAAGGTGGGCCCCCTGAAGACGTGTCATCGAAACCACCTGCTCCCACTTGCTGAGGCAGTTAGAATACCTCCCGTGGGAGACTCCCCTGAACCGGCCTCTATCCTGGATACTCCTAGGCCGAACACTCGGTCGCAGGCCTCCCGAGCTGAAGATGGAGAGGCCTCTCAACTTAGTGGGAATGAGGAGGGAGAACTTAATTGGCTGTGGCCTTCCCCAACTCCAGGAACTTCTACCATAGACCTTCCAACCACTGAAGACACCACAGATGAAACACTGAACCCAGAAGTCACAGAGTTCATCCCCTCTAGTCCTTCAGCAGATTACTGGGAAGATGCCCATGATGGTTGCTCAGAGGAAGAGGAGCCTGTGGCACCAGAGCCAGAAATCCCAAGAGAGCAAAGGGCTCGAAGAGTCATCCGGCCTCCTAGGAAGCTGACCTACCCACAAATGGGGAATAGCTCAGAGGACTCTGTAGTTACCGCTAGGAGAAATGCTGAAAATCCGGATCCCTCCACTGTCCATTTGGTGGAGGGCAACCCCAGCTCACTCTCTGGCACAGCTAGGCAGGCCACCCATGATAATGTGACCTGTGGGCAAGGGAATTCTACCCCTCAGTTTTGGTGGGAATTCCCTATGCCAACATCGTTTGTAGAATTGTCTAGAGTTGTACATAGTCTTTGTTAAGATTTATCTTTGGGGACCAAAGAGTTCAAGTGGGGGGAGTGTGTAGCGGGGTGTTCCCCTTTAATGCAGAGAGACTACATTACCCAGAACCCTGTTCGGCAATGTTTCCACCGCAGAGACTCATGGGAGGGGTTATAAGAGGAGGAGGCGAGGCTGGGCTCGGCCTCTTTGGGACACAAGACTTCAGAGACTGATCCTCCTGTACGGATGTGTCGGAGTACAAGGCCTGAAGCCTGAGACCTTGCGCAGCACCAAAGAGCCTTCCACCCCTCTGCAAGCCTGGGTGGCATCTGACTTCGCTCAACTACAGCCTTGTTGGATCGGGGACCCGATCGCTGAAGAGACTGAGTGTGTGTGGGACACAGTTGGTGGAAGTTCCCGGACTGGAACCGTAGTCCTGGCGGGTGAGAGGGCATATGCCCAACTGATATACTGTTACTGCATATAGGCCTATAGACTGCCGTGGCCTACGAGTTATTCTTGATATTCTTATTGAAGGCCCTTGTCGGAGCTGAACCTACTGTTCGTATAGCCGAGTTAGTGTACATTCTGTATGCTGTTGTGTAAATTATCTAATTTACACTGTGCCATTCCCTCTTCTATACTGTCCCCATCTGTACATTGTGTTGTACATTGCCTACCCTGCACTACCCCATTCTGTATGTGCTGTACTTTCACAATTTCACACTGTCTTATTCTGTATGTGCGCTAAACATTCTTTATTGCTTTCATCTAAACACTGTGCTGTAAATTTCCTTTTCTGTACAGTCTATATTTCTACACTGTGCTGTACATTCCTTATGCCACTTGCCCTTATATTGTAGGTTGTGTATTTTTCTATTATGCCAGAGGGGTTCAAGTGAAACCGGGACTTTTAATTTTACAAGTATAAAAAGGAAAGCTAATATGGCGGTACTACACTCAGTTGTAAGTGGCAAGTGTGTCCTATTACTGATGTAATGTCACATGCCTCGGGCCAGTCCAGAGACCGTTAATCATGATGGCAGACAACAGTGTTAGTGTGTGCGTGGAACAGCGTGCGGTGATGACATTTCTTGTGAACGAAGAAGTAAAACCCGCAGATATGTACAAAGGACTTCAAGCATAGGGATAAGATGCTCATTTGCAGTAGGACAGGTGAATGGTGTAAATATTTTAAAGATCGTCATACATCCGTCGGTGAAAATCCCAGCCGTGGTGGTTTCTAGCCTCCAGCAGTCATCCCTCGGAACATCTAGTGCCTGAAATGCCTGATCCTGGATAATTGACGCATAACCTGTCGTGAAATTGCACACAAGAATAATCTTTTTCTAGGAAAGGTGAACACTATCATTCACAGAAATGTGCACTCTGATCTTACCAAGCCAAATAATCAAAATACATTCTCATGGTATTTACTTTATTGTATTTTTTCCAGTTACCAAAAGAAATAGACTAATAAAGTGGTATTAAAGCATAACTTACAGTACATGCATTTTTGGAACTATGGGGTCCTGTGTGAGTATATAATCCCTATATAGTCCTTTGTGAATTTATCTTCCATATATATTCCCTTTTTACCTGTGCTGCAAGCCAAACAATCAAAATACATTCTCATGGTATTTACTATGTTGTATTTTTTCCAGTTACCAAAAGAAATAGACTAATAAAGTGGTATTAAAGCATAACTTACAGTACATGCATTTTTGGACCTATGGAGTCCTGTGTGAGTATATATTCCCTATATAGTCTTTTGTGAATCTATCTTTCATATATATTTCCTTTTTACCTGTGCTGCATGGACCTATGGAGTCCTGTGTGAGTCTCCGCAATGTGCACGCTCCCACTCTGTACTACAATTTTATGTGCAGTTATTTAGACTGCATACAGAGCCAGAGCAACAGAAGGACAGAGATCAAAAGCCATGCCTCTCCTCCAAAACAGTGATTGACAGTGGCTCTGTGTCCCTTTGGCATTGGTTGTGTGTGAGGCACTCTGAATGACTGCTTGTAGAGCAGGGGAGCCCAACCTTTTGAAGAGCGGGGGCCACTTAAGCGACTTGGTAACCGTCACGGGCCACAATGAGCGGAGCGGGTGGACGGCAGCCCACTCTAATCTATAGAGCCCACTCAAGTCTTTTTTTTTAGCGGATCGAATTGGAGGTAGGCGTTTGTAAACAGACACAAGTCCATTTACATCTGCCACTCCTTATGCCCTGTACACACGAGCGGAATTTCCGTCGGAAAAAAGTTGGATGTTTTTTCCGACGGAATTCCGCTCAAGCTTGGCTTGCATACACACAGTCACACTAAAGTTCTCTGAACTTTTGAGCGTTAAGAACGCTGTGATGTACAACACTACAAAAAGGCGAGAAAAAGAAGTTCAATGCTTGCAAGCATGCGTCTAATTGTTTCCGAGCATGCGTGTTTTTTTTCCCGTCGGTATTGCATACAGACGATCGGAATTTCCGATAGGAATTTTTTTCCGTTGGAAAAAATGAGAACCTGCTATCAAACTTTTGCTGGCGGAAATTCCGACAGCAAAAGTCTGATGGAGCATACACACGGTCGGAAATTCAGATGAAAAGCTCACATCGGACTTTTGCTGTCTGAATCTCCGCTCCTGTGTACAGAGCATTAGAGGTGAATGGAGGGTCTGATATTGTCAGACTGACCATGTGAAAGGGGCCTAAGGCTGCTTTCACACTGATGCACTGTTTAGCCACACCATGGGTTCACCTGTGGCTTTCCTGCAGGTTAGCTGCACTTTGCCATAGACTTCTATTATTAAAAAACCCCAGCAAAGCATTCTCCAATTTGCTACAGCAGGGGAAAAAATTCCTTACTGATCCCCCAAGAGGCAATCAAATTTTCCCTGAATCAACTTTACCTATATATGTTAGTACCCATTTACACATTTAGAAAATAATCCAGGCCTTACTTAAAACAATCTACTGAACTTGCCAGAACCACCTCTGGAGGGAGTCTAATCCACATTTTCACAGCTCTTACTGTGAAGAAACCTTTCCGTATTTGGAGATTAAATCTTTTTTCCTCTAGACCTAAAGAGTGCCCCCTTGTCCTCTGTGATGACCTTAAAGTGAATAACTCAACACCAAGTTCACTATATGGACCCCTTATATATTTGTACATGTTGATCATATCCCCCCTTAATCTCCTCTTCTCAAGAGGGAATAAATTCAGTTGCTCTAATCTTTCCTCATAACTGAGCTCCTCTATGCCTCTTACCAGTTTGGTTGCCCTTCTCTGCACTTTCTCCAGTTCCCCGATATCCCTTTAGAGAACCGGTGCCCAAAACTGAACTGCATATTCCAGATGAGGTCTTACTAATGATTTGTACAGGGGCAAAATTATATCTCTCTCTCTCTGGAGTTTATTCCTCTCCTAATACAAGAAAGGACTTTGCTCGCTTTGGAAACCGCAGCTTGGCATTGCATGCTATTATTGAGCGTATGATCTACCAAAACCCCCCCCGAGATCCTTCTCCACCATTGATTCCCCCAGTTGTACTCCCCCTAGTATGTATGATGCATGCATATTCTTAGCCCCCAAGTGCATAACTTTAAATTTATCAACATTAAACCTCATTTGCCACTTAGTTGCCCAATTAGACAGTGCATTGAGGTTGGCTTGTACATTGGAGACATCCTGTAAGGACATTATTCCTCTGCAAAGCTTAGTGTCATCTGCAAAGACAGAAATGTTACTTTTAATCCCAGACCCTATATCATTTATAGAGATATTAAAAAGCAAGGGTCCCAGCACTGAACTTTGGTGTGGGTGTTTATAAAATAAATAGTAAAAACGTGTCACACTATGTGTACTTAAATCAAACAGTTAAACTAATAAATTAAAATACAATACATTCATAAAAGTGCTACCATTTTCAAAACCATGATCTATATCCAATTTATAAAATGCATCAACTCCCTTTATGTTAGAATTTATGTCCATAAAAAACACACAATAACATTAAATATATGTATATTTATAAATAGTTCATCAAAGTGCAGTCCAACCGTGGTAGTGAATCAATAGTGTCGTCCTTGCATGCTTCTATGCATACATATGCTCCTCTAAATGATTATTTGAGTGTTCCGTACATGTGCTTATAAAATGCACTTGTGCTCCCTGATTATATGTGACCTTGCATTTAAGTTCGGTCATGTATCGCTTTTTTTACCTTTCAGGACTAGAACAATTGATATCCACTTCTCTTTCCCACTGCCACCGCTATGTCTCATTGGCTCATACAACTGCTTCTCTTCCAATTTCATTGAGTGGCTGTGTGTCTTCTTAAGCTCCCTGAAGTTGAATAGTTTTTTTACCCTATGCTAGAATCACCATTGAAGTATTTGTATATCACTATCATATGTCCTTAAGTGTCTCTTCTACATGGAGAATAGGTTTAATGCTTTTAGTTGTTCCTCATAACTCGGGTCATTCAGTCCCCTTATTAGCTCTGTTGGCCTTCTCTAGAATTTTAGTTTTATTTCTTGAGTAAATACCATTTTGAATGCATGCTAATAATCTGCATGATTTGCTGGCTGCAGCTTGCATGCCATTGCTGAGCCTGTGATCTACTAGAACCCCCAGATCTTTTTCCATCCTGGATTCCCCCAAAATTCCCCCCCTAGCTAGTAACTTGCATTCATATGTTTAGCCCCCAAGTGCATTACTTTACATTTTTCAACATTAAACATCATTTGCCATGTAGTTGCCCATCTCTTTATTTTATTGAGGTCTTCTTGTAAAGTTTCTATATCCTGTTGTAAAGCTATTGCCCTACTTAGCTTTGAATCATCAGCAAACACGGCAATCATGTATAAAAATGAAACAGAATTAGTCCTAGAACAGAGCTTTGGAGTACCCCGCTCACCACTCCAATCCATTCAGAACACGTTATTTACCTTAGGACGTGCCCCTGTAACCAGTTTTTTATCCAGGTACATACCCTAAGGTCTATGCCGAGAGCCCCCAATTTGTAAATTAGGCGTTTTTGGGGAACTGTATCTAATGCTTTTGCCTGAAAGCTTAATTTGAAACCTTTTTGGAATAATTGGGGATATGAAGACGGGAGGACGTTTGGGGAATGTGGTTTTGAAGTGTGTTTTTGCAATCTGTTTTAATGCCGCGTACACACAACTAGTGTTGAGCGAACCCGAACTGTAAAGTTCGGGTCCGTACCGAACTTTAGCTTTTTCCCGAACCCGAACCCGGACTTTGCCTAAAAGTCCGGGTTCGGGTTCGGCAATCTAATAACGCATTTAGAAATGCTTCAGGGGCCAGCCAATCACCTTTTGATTAGCTGGTGTGCCCTTAGAGGTCATCATAGCCATGCCTACTAATGGCATGGCTGTGATTGGTCAGTGCAACATGTGACCCAGCTTCTATATAAGCTAGAGGCACACAGCACACATGTCACTCTGCTTCAGAATAGATAGGGAGAGGATCTAGTCTGCTGCTGCTGCTTTTAGGGAGAGATAGAAAGATAGATGAGGTAGTCCTGATTCTACAATCTGAGGGAAAAGATAGAGAGATAGTGTAGTGTAGGGCCAGGTTCCTGTGTTGGTGCTTTCAGGGAGAGAGAATATTATATAGGAGTCCAGATTCAGAGATTAAAATCAGCGATCTGCATAGATTTACCTATTTGTGTTGCAGTGCAGTCTTTTTACACTGCCATGAGCCCAGTGTCAGAGAAAATCTAACTTTAGGGGAAAAAAAAAGGCACTTTATTGTTCTCTTTTCCAAAAGACCCATAGGGCAAAAAAAAAAAAAAAAAAGCATTTTATTTTGCTCGTGCAAAAAAAGACCCGTTTAGGGCAAAAAATAAATAAAAAATTTGCACTTTAATGTACGCTTGCAAAAAACGTCGTTTAGGGGCACCAAAAAAAGTTTGCAATGTGTTATACATATTTTGAGGTGTGTGAAATAAACAATTTCTATATAGTTTTCTCCTACTGTGCTATACTAAAAAAACAACATTTTTTTTGAATAGCATTTTCTGCAGTTCTGTAGCTGTGCGATTCAGCGGTTACGTACTGTGGGTGTGTTCTGCTCTTCCAAAAAACGCCGTTTAGTGGCACAAAAAAAAGTTTGCAGTGTGTTATACATATTTTGAGGTGTGTGAAATAAACAATTTCTTTATAGTTTTCTCCTACGTTGCTATACTAAAAAAACAACATTTTTTTTGAATAGCATTTTCTGCAGTTCTGTAGCTGTGCGATTCAGCGGTTACGTACTGTGGGTGTGTTCTGCTCTTCCAAAAAATGCTGTTTAGGGGCACAAAAAAAAGTTTGCAGTGTGTTATACATATTTGGAGGTGTGTGAAATAAACAATTTCTAAATAGTTTTCTCCTACTGTGCTATACTAAAAAAACAACATTTACTCTTTCATCCATGGACCGACACAGCTTCTCTATTGACAAAGTGGGTATTATCCGTTAATTAGGAGTGACTAGGCAGAAAAACTTGTAAAAAGTGTTGCATCACACCTTCTACAGTACCGCCCAGGGGGCGGACCCTCTGGGTATACCCTCTCAGTCTGCATCTTCGCAGATCAGTTTTTTTCTGTCTAGCAAGGAGTAGGACATGGCTCCCTTCGGGCCCATTGGTCCAGGGAAAAAAGATATATATATATATATTTTTTTTTTTTGCTACATTTGTTGTTTCCTGCGATCTTCGATCAACTGCCGACTGGGTGACAGGCTGGATCCTCGATCCTTGTAGTCTCCCCAGTTTCGGCCATCGAGCGTGTGCCGACCCTAGCTACGCGCTGGGTTTTCCACGACATGCCCGTCGCTCCACGGGTGGCCGGTGAGCTTATGCTCCAGGGCCTGCATCTGACCGCTCAGCTTCGGCTGACCTTACGGCCGAGTCGCAGCAGCCTGGCCGGTGAGCTTACGCTCCAAGGCTTGCATCGGACCACTCAGCTTCGGCTGACCTTACGGCCGAGTCGCAGCAGCCTGTCCGGTGAGCGTCATGCTCCAGGGCATACATATGATCGTCCCTTCTGGGTCCAATCACAGCATGCCTGGCCAACAGTCACCTTCCGTGCGCGGACGATGATCTGTTTGGAATGTCTTCCAGCAGAATACATGCAGGATAGGTAAGTAAAACTCCCCTGCCTCGGCTGGGTGATTTAGCTGGACATTCCTGGAGAGATCAAGTAAGTGGTTGTGGCCCCTTTCTTCCCTCTCTCCCTGCCTTTCCCTCCTCCCTGGGCTTCTAGCTAAAGGTTGCTGGGTGCTGGGGGTCACCTAGGGGGTCCCACTGGAGCAGGGCTGGCTGTAACTAACATTTAAAAGAAATGTCATTTTTTCTCACCTGTGTTTGTGTCCTTCCTCCTCCATGCTGTCGGCGGCCATTTTGAGGTGGTCCATGCCAAGTTTGGCCTCTTGTGACTGCCCGGCGGCCATCTTCCTGTGGTTCGGCCACACCCACTGGCCCCTATCAGCTGATCGGCGGCCATGTTTGTCCACCCTGTATGCAGATATTGCCGTTCGGCGGCCATCTTTTTGTGGGCTATGGCTGCTTGACCTCTATCTTCTGTCGGCGGCCATTTTCTTAGAGCCCACATTATCTTCCATACAGACGTTTTTGGCAACCATTTTTCGAGAGCCTCCGGCCTCTAGGGTGCATTACACTGGCGCGAAAATTCACACAGGAAGTGCTGATAAAAGAAGCAGACTGACACAGCAGCAGGGGGACAGCATCACAGGCGCAGCATAGCAGTACCTATCCAGGGTGGTGAGTTCTCTGGGTGACCCAGCCTCTCTGCAGCACAGGAGGGTGGCCTATTGATATCTTGCCTGGAGCCCTGTGGGTGTCAGCGTGTGGTCAGCATGGCATCTGAGCCAGATGTCTTCTCCCCTGAAACACCAGATTTAGCAGCTGGTGTCCCTGAGGTGTCTATGGACGCTATGTCGGCAATCCTAGAGGCGTTTTCTGCCAGGGTGGAAGCAGCACACGGGAATACAGGGGGTAATAAATGCCCCCGTCCCCTGCAATCTTCTGGGGATATTTCTGATGCAGAACCAGGTCCAGCTACGGCTCATGGCCCAGATTCTGATGCATCAGAGACTGCAGACCGTGACCGATCGGACAGTGAGGAGGACTCCAAGTCCAGGTCAGTACGAGAGACGGCTTTGGTATCTGACCTTATTACTGCAGTGCGGGATACGCTAAAGTTGGAAAAGACTGCAGAAGTAGCAGATACTCCAGTCCCCTTTGGGTTTCGTAAACCTGCCCGCACTGCTAAGGTGTTCCCTTGTGTGTCTTATTTTGATAAACTCTTATACAAGGAATGGGAGAACCCACTGAGGGTCTTTACAGCCCCAAAGAGGTTTGCAGTACGGTACCCCTTTGAGGAGAGTTTTCTGAAGATATGGACCTCTCCCCCTATAGTGGACCCTTCGGTGTCCAGACTTAATAGAGCCACCACTATTCCAGTAGAAGGGGCTCCTGTTTTCAAGGACCCTGTGGATAAGAAGGCTGAAGCACTCGCTCGCTACCTATACTCAGTGGTAGGCTCGGCAGTACGCCCGGCATTGGCGGGGGCCCTAGTGTCTCAGACACTTACTGAATGGGCAAAATTGCTACTCCAGGGGTTAAAGGAGCGAGATGCTCCTCCTAATGAGATAACTTTGGCCGACCAGTTGGTCCAGGGCCTTAAGTTTGTCTGCGAGTCAGACATGGATACTATTCCCCTGCTGTCAAGAGCTTCGGTTTATGCAGTAGCAATACGCCGCCTGATCTGGCTAAAGGGCTGGTCTGCGGACCAGACTTCCAAGAAAGCCCTGTTGGATCTGCCTTTTAAGGGCGACAGACTTTTTGGGGCTTCTCTGGATGACATCATCAAGGATGCCACAGGAGGTAAGAGCACTTTGCTTCCCCAAACTAGCAAGGGTAAGGGACCACGCCAAGGGCAAGGGCCCTCCTTTACTGCACGTAAGCGTTTTTTTCGCCCCCTTAAGGCGACAGGGAAAAGACCCCAGGCCGATAAAGCGCCTGCCCAAGGACAGAAGCGTCCTTGGTCCCGCAGACCCAACAAGCCTGCGGACAAATTTGCGTCCACATGAAGGTCCGCCCCCACCCAGGTGGGGGGACGTCTTCGCAAATTCGCGACTCAGTGGACTGCTCTAGTCTCCGACAGGTGGGTTTGCAAAGTAATCTCCTCAGGCTACAAGATAGAATTTCTCTCTTGTCCACCAGACAGATTCATCACCTCCAATCTCCAGCTACTACCGACCCGTCGGGAGGCCCTGTATGGGGCGGTCCAGGGTCTACTGGAACGCGGGGTAGTTATTCCAGTTCCAGAACAGGAACGGGGTCAGGGTTTTTACTCAAATCTGTTCATTGTGCCGAAGAAGGAGGGGGTTCGTCCAATCTTGGATCTCAGAGCCCTCAATTGCTTTGTGAAGGTACAAAGATTTTGGATGGAGTCGGTTCGATCTGTAGCCACAGCTCTCCATCCGGGGGACTTTCTGGCCTCCTTGGACATCAAGGACGCATACCTGCATGTCCCCATATACTCCAGACACCAGAGGTTTCTGCGATTTGCTATCGGGAAGAACCACTACCAGTTTGTGGCCCTCCTGTTTGGCCTTGCCTCAGCACCCAGGACGTTCACCAAGGTGCTTGCTCCGATTCTGGCACTTCTAAGACAGCGGGGTATCGCTATCACAGGTTACTTGGACGACCTTCTGCTGAAGGCCCCTTCAAGCTCAGAATTAGAGGTAAGCGTGTCCATTACCTGTCAGACCCTTCGAGACTGTGTTTGGATACTAAACACGCAAAAGTCAGTATTGGTGCCCACTCAACGCCTAGTGTACCTGGGGTTGATTCTGGATTCCTCAGAGGCAAAGGTATTCCTCCCTGTGGAGAAGTTGCAGACCCCAAGGGCTGCAGTACGGCAGCTGACTTCCAGGAATTGGTCGTCACTCCGTTTTTGCATGCGAGTGTTGGGCCTCATGGTAGCCTCCTTCGAGGCGGTCCCATATGCTCAATACCACACTCGAGTGTTACAGAAGGAAGTTCTGTCCAGATGGAACAGATGCCCTTCATCTCTGGATTATCAAATCCGAGTGAGCCACCTAGTCAGGAGATCCCTGGTATGGTGGCTGACAGCACCGGCTCTAATGGCCGGGAAGTCATTTCTTCCGGTTTACTGGATAGTGATCACGACGGACGCCAGCCTTACAGGTTGGGGGGGAGTCTGGGGTGTCCAGTCGGCGCAGGGTCGCTGGACCCCAGAGGAAGCCCTCCTGCCGATCAATGTCCTGGAGATCCGGGCGATCAAGCTGTGCCTCTTCAAATGGTCTCAGAGACTGCAAGGGCGTCCAGTCAGGATCCAGTCAGACAA
This sequence comes from Rana muscosa, assembly GCA_029206835.1. Lineage (NCBI taxonomy): Eukaryota > Metazoa > Chordata > Amphibia > Anura > Ranidae > Rana > Rana muscosa. The sequence goes on from CM055117.1 coordinate 417,395,706, forward strand.
CGCCACAGCAGTGGCATATGTCAATCATCAAGGAGGAACAAGAAGCTCAGCTGCAGCATCGGAGATCGCTCGCATCCTGAAGTGGGCAGAGAGGAGCGTACCGGCACTGTCGGCCGTGTACATTCCGGGTGTGGAAAACTGGCAGGCGGACTACCTGAGCCGCCAGATGCTGGACCAGGGAGAATGGTCCTTACACCCGGAGGTGTTCCAACTCATCTGCCAAAGATGGGGCACACCAGACGTAGATCTTCTGGCTTCCCGACTCAATCGGAAGGTATTGAGATTTCTGGCCCGGTCAAGAGACCCATGGGCAGATGCAACGGACGCGTTGGTAGCATCGTGGGGTCAGTATCGGCTAATCTATGCCTTCCCTCCCTTAAGGCTTCTTCCTCTTCTGCTCCGCAGAGTGGAGGCAGAGGGAATTCCAATGATCCTAATCGCTCCAGATTGGCCTCAGCGTCCTTGGTACGCCGATCTAGTACGTCTGGTAGCAGATGTCCCCTGGCGCCTACCATTACGGAAGGCCCTGCTATCGCAAGGTCCCATATTCCATCCTGCTTTACAGTCATTGGCTTTAACGGCATGGCTGTTGAGAACCAGGTACTGAGAGACCGGGGCCTGTCAGACTCAGTAATCTCTACTATGAGAAGTGCTTGAAAACCGTCCTCTAGGAAGGTCTATCACCGCACTTGGAGGGCCTACATCTCCATGTGTGAGGAAATTAAATGGCATACGCGTACCTATTTGGTTTCCAGAATCCTGCTGTTTTTACAGCATGGGGTGGACCAAAGGCTTGCCCTAAGTATGATTTAAGGGACAGATATCTGCCCTGGCTGTCTTTTTTCAGCGACCCCTGGCGACTCACTCTCTCGTGAGTACATTTGTGCAGGGGGTCCGACATGTGGCCCCTCCGGTCCGTCCCCCGTTACCTCCGTGGGACTTGAACCTGGTCCTCTCGGTGCTTCAGAAGGCACCGTTTGAGAATATTAAAGATATTCCCCTGTTGACACTTTCTCAGAAAGTGGTCTTTTTGGTGGCTGTTACGTCAGTTAGACGAGTCTCTGAGCTGGCAGCCTTGTCCTGCAAGGCTCCCTATTTGATTTTCCACAAGGATAAGGTGGTGCTGCGGCCGCAGCCTTCCTTTCTTCCGAAGGTTGTTTTGGCTTTTCATCTCAACGAAGACATTGTACTTCCATCCTTGTGTCCTCAGCCATCGAATCCTAAGGAGTCGGCGTTGCATTCCTTGGACGTAGTCCGAGCTTTGAGAGTATACCTATCTGCTACTTCCCTGTTCCGGAAGTCAGACTCACTGTTTGTTTCGGTGGCTGGTCCCAAGAAGGGCCAAGCAGTCTCATCGGCCACCATCTCTAGGTGGATCCGACAGATAGTAATCCAGGCTTACGCCTTAAAGGGTCAGGCGCCCCCCTTTCCTGTCACGGCGCATTCGACCAGGGCAATAGGTGCCTCTTGGGCTTTCCGACATCAAGCGTCTGTTTCCCAACTATGTAAAGCGGCGACTTGGTCGTCCGCTCACACTTTCACAAAATTCTACAAGGTTGATGTAGGTGCATCTTCGGATGCCTCTTTCGGCCGCAAGGTTTTGCAAGCGGCTGTTTAGAGTTGCAACTCCTCCGTTGGAGGAGTGCTGTTTTTGTGTTTTGGGGTGAAGGTTGTTTTTATGCTGTTACCACCCCTCGTTTTTTTCTCTGACACTGCTTTGGGACGTCCCACTTTGTCAATAGAGAAGCTGTGTCGGTCCATGGACGAAAGAGTAAATAGGATTTTTTACTCACCGTAAAATCCTTTTCTCTGAGTCCATGGACCGACACAGCACCCACCCCTCCTTTTAAGTTTGTACTGCTTTTTGACGAACTGATCTGCGAAGATGCAGACTGAGAGGGTATACCCAGAGGGTCCGCCCCGTGGGCGGTACTGTAGAAGGTGTGATGCAACACTTTTTACAAGTTTTTCTGCCTAGTCACTCCTAATTAACGGATAATACCCACTTTGTCAATAGAGAAGCTGTGTCGGTCCATGGACTCAGAGAAAAGGATTTTACGAGGAGTAAAAAATCCAATTTTTTTTTAATAGCATTTTCTGCAGTTCTGTAGCTGTGCGATTCAGCGGTTACGTACTGTGGGTGTGTTCTGCTCTTCCAAAAAACGCAGTTTAGGGGCACAAAAAATAGTTTGCAGTGTGTTATACATATTTGGAGGTGTGTGAAATAAACAATTTCTATATAGTTTTCTCCTACTGTGCTATACTAAAAAAACAACATTTTTTTTGAATAGCATTTTCTGCAGTTCTGTAGCTGTGCGATTCAGCGGGTTACGTACTGTGGGTGTGTTCTGCTCTTCCAAAAAACGCCGTTTAGGGGCACAAAAAAAAGTTTGCAGTGTGTTATACATATTTTGAGGTGTGTGAAATAAACAATTTCTATATAGTTTTCTCCTACTGTGCTATACAAAAAAAACAACATTTTTTTTGAATAGCATTTTCTGCAGTTCTGTAGCTGTGCGATTCAGCGGTTACGTACTGTGGGTGTGTTCTGCTCTTCCAAAAAACGCAGTTTAGGGGCACAAAAAATAGTTTGCAGTGTGTTATACATATTTGGAGGTGTGTGAAATAAACAATTTCTATATAGTTTTCTCCTACTGTGCTATACTAAAAAAACAACATTTTTTTTGAATAGCATTTTCTGCAGTTCTGTAGCTGTGCGATTCAGCGGGTTACGTACTGTGGGTGTGTTCTGCTCTTCCAAAAAACGCCGTTTAGGGGCACAAAAAAAAGTTTGCAGTGTGTTATACATATTTTGAGGTGTGTGAAATAAACAATTTCTATATAGTTTTCTCCTACTGTGCTATACAAAAAAAACAAAATTTTTTTTGAATAGCATTTTCTGCAGTTCTGTAGCTGTGCGATTCAGCGGTTACGTACTGTGGGCGTGTTCTGCTCTTCCAAAAAACGCTGTTTAGGGGCACAAAAAAAAGTTTGCAGTGTGTTATACATATTTGGAGGTGTGTGAAATAAACAATTTCTAAATAGTTTTCTCCTACTGTGCTATACTAAAAAAACAACATTTACTCTTTCGTCCATGGACCGACACAGCTTCTCTATTGACAAAGTGGGTATTATCCGTTAATTAGGAGTGACTAGGCAGAAAAACTTGTAAAAAGTGTTGCATCACACCTTCTACAGTACCGCCCAGGGGGCGGACCCTCTGGGTATACCCTCTCAGTCTGCATCTTCGCAGATCAGTTTTTTTCTGTCTAGCAAGGAGTAGGACATGGCTCCCTTCGGGCCCATTGGTCCAGGGAAAAAAGATATATATATATATTTTTATTTTTTTTTGCTACATTTGTTGTTTCCTGCGATCTTCGATCAACTGCCGACTGGGTGACAGGCTGGATCCTCGATCCTTGTAGTCTCCCCAGTTTCGGCCATCGAGCGTGTGCCGACCCTAGCTACGCGCTGGGTTTTCCACGACATGCCCGTCGCTCCACGGGTGGCCGGTGAGCTTATGCTCCAGGGCCTGCATCTGACCGCTCAGCTTCGGCTGACCTTACGGCCGAGTCGCAGCAGCCTGTCCGGTGAGCGTCATGCACCAGGGCATACATATGATCGTCCCTTCTGGGTCCAATCACAGCATGCCTGGCCAACAGTCACCTTCCGTGCGCGGACGATGATCTGTTTGGAATGTCTTCCAGCAGAATACATGCAGGATAGGTAAGTAAAACTCCCCTGCCTCGGCTGGGTGATTTAGCTGGACATTCCTGGAGAGATCAAGTGAGTGGTTGTGGCCCCTTTCTTCCCTCTCTCCCTGCCTTTCCCTCCTCCCTGGGCTTCTAGCTAAAGGTTGCTGGGTGCTGGGGGTCACCTAGGGGGTCCCACTGGAGCAGGGCTGGCTGTAACTAACATTTAAAAGAAATGTCATTTTTTCTCACCTGTGTTTGTGTCCTTCCTCCTCCATGCTGTCGGCGGCCATTTTGAGGTGGTCCATGCCAAGTTTGGCCTCTTGTGACTGCCCGGCGGCCATCTTCCTGTGGTTCGGCCACACCCACTGGCCCCTATCAGCTGATCGGCGGCCATGTTTGTCCACCCTGTATGCAGATATTGCCGTTCGGCGGCCATCTTTTTGTGGGCTATGGCTGCTTGACCTCTATCTTCTGTCGGCGGCCATTTTCTTAGAGCCCACATTATCTTCCATACAGACGTTTTTGGCAACCATTTTTCGAGAGCCTCCGGCCTCTAGGGTGCATTACACTGGCGCGAAAATTCACACAGGAAGTGCTGATAAAAGAAGCAGACTGACACAGCAGCAGGGGGACAGCATCACAGGCGCAGCATAGCAGTACCTATCCAGGGTGGTGAGTTCTCTGGGTGACCCAGCCTCTCTGCAGCACAGGAGGGTGGCCTATTGATATCTTGCCTGGAGCCCTGTGGGTGTCAGCGTGTGGTCAGCATGGCATCTGAGCCAGATGTCTTCTCCCCTGAAACACCAGATTTAGCAGCTGGTGTCCCTGAGGTGTCTATGGACGCTATGTCGGCAATCCTAGAGGCGTTTTCTGCCAGGGTGGAAGCAGCACACGGGAATACAGGGGGTAATAAATGCCCCCGTCCCCTGCAATCTTCTGGGGATATTTCTGATGCAGAACCAGGTCCAGCTACGGCTCATGGCCCAGATTCTGATGCATCAGAGACTGCAGACCGTGACCGATCGGACAGTGAGGAGGACTCCAAGTCCAGGTCAGTACGCGAGACGGCTTTGGTATCTGACCTTATTACTGCAGTGCGGGATACGCTAAAGTTGGAAAAGACTGCAGAAGTAGCAGATACTCCAGTCCCCTTTGGGTTTCGTAAACCTGCCCGCACTGCTAAGGTGTTCCCTTGTGTGTCTTATTTTGATAAACTCTTATACAAGGAATGGGAGAACCCACTGAGGGTCTTTACAGCCCCAAAGAGGTTTGCAGTACGGTACCCCTTTGAGGAGAGTTTTCTGAAGATATGGACCTCTCCCCCTATAGTGGACCCTTCGGTGTCCAGACTTAATAGAGCCACCACTATTCCAGTAGAAGGGGCTCCTGTTTTCAAGGACCCTGTGGATAAGAAGGCTGAAGCACTCGCTCGCTACCTATACTCAGTGGTAGGCTCGGCAGTACGCCCGGCATTGGCGGGGGCCCTAGTGTCTCAGACACTTACTGAATGGGCAAAATTGCTACTCCAGGGGTTAAAGGAGCGAGATGCTCCTCCTAATGAGATAACTTTGGCCGACCAGTTGGTCCAGGGCCTTAAGTTTGTCTGCGAGTCAGACATGGATACTATTCCCCTGCTGTCAAGAGCTTCGGTTTATGCAGTAGCAATACGCCGCCTGATCTGGCTAAAGGGCTGGTCTGCGGACCAGACTTCCAAGAAAGCCCTGTTGGATCTGCCTTTTAAGGGCGACAGACTTTTTGGGGCTTCTCTGGATGACATCATCAAGGATGCCACAGGAGGTAAGAGCACTTTGCTTCCCCAAACTAGCAAGGGTAAGGGACCACGCCAAGGGCAAGGGCCCTCCTTTACTGCACGTAAGCGTTTTTTTCGCCCCCTTAAGGCGACAGGGAAAAGACCCCAGGCCGATAAAGCGCCTGCCCAAGGACAGAAGCGTCCTTGGTCCCGCAGACCCAACAAGCCTGCGGACAAATTTGCGTCCACATGAAGGTCCGCCCCCACCCAGGTGGGGGGACGTCTTCGCAAATTCGCGACTCAGTGGACTGCTCTAGTCTCCGACAGGTGGGTTTGCGAAGTAATCTCCTCAGGCTACAAGATAGAATTTCTCTCTTGTCCACCAGACAGATTCATCACCTCCAATCTCCAGCTACTACCGACCCGTCGGGAGGCCCTGTATGGGGCGGTCCAGTGTCTACTGGAACGCGGGGTAGTTATTCCAGTTCCAGAACAGGAACGGGGTCAGGGTTTTTACTCAAATCTGTTCATTGTGCCGAAGAAGGAGGGGGTTCGTCCAATCTTGGATCTCAGAGCCCTCAATTGCTTTGTGAAGGTACAAAGATTTTGGATGGAGTCGGTTCGATCTGTAGCCACAGCTCTCCATCCGGGGGACTTTCTGGCCTCCTTGGACATCAAGGACGCATACCTGCATGTCCCCATATACTCCAGACACCAGAGGTTTCTGCGATTTGCTATCGGGAAGAACCACTACCAGTTTGTGGCCCTCCTGTTTGGCCTTGCCTCAGCACCCAGGACGTTCACCAAGGTGCTTGCTCCGATTCTGGCACTTCTAAGACAGCGGGGTATCGCTATCACAGGTTACTTGGACGACCTTCTGCTGAAGGCCCCTTCAAGCTCAGAATTAGAGGTAAGCGTGTCCATTACCTGTCAGACCCTTCGAGACTGTGTTTGGATACTAAACACGCAAAAGTCAGTATTGGTGCCCACTCAACGCCTAGTGTACCTGGGGTTGATTCTGGATTCCTCAGAGGCAAAGGTATTCCTCCCTGTGGAGAAGTTGCAGACCCTCCGGGCTGCCGTACGGCAGCTGACTTCCAGGAATTGGTCGTCACTCCGTTTTTGCATGCAAGTGTTGGGCCTCATGGTAGCCTCCTTCGAGGCGGTCCCATATGCTCAATACCACACTCGAGTGTTACAGAAGGAAGTTCTGTCCAGATGGAACAGATGCCCTTCATCTCTGGATTATCAAATCCGAGTGAGCCACCTAGTCAGGAGATCCCTGGTATGGTGGCTGACAGCACCGGCTCTAATGGCCGGGAAGTCATTTCTTCCGGTTTACTGGATAGTGATCACGACGGACGCCAGCCTTACAGGTTGGGGGGGATTCTGGGGTGTCCAGTCGGCGCAGGGTCGCTGGACCCCAGAGGAAGCCCTCCTGCCGATCAATGTCCTGGAGATCCGGGCGATCAAGCTGTGCCTCTTCAAATGGTCTCAGAGACTGCAAGGGCGTCCAGTCAGGATCCAGTCAGACAACGCCACAGCAGTGGCATATGTCAATCATCAAGGAGGAACAAGAAGCTCAGCTGCAGCATCGGAGATCGCTCGCATCCTGAAGTGGGCAGAGAGGAGCGTACCGGCACTGTCGGCCGTGTACATTCCGGGTGTGGAAAACTGGCAGGCGGACTACCTGAGCCGCCAGATGCTGGACCAGGGAGAATGGTCCTTACACCCGGAGGTGTTCCAACTCATCTGCCAAAGATGGGGCACACCAGACGTAGATCTTCTGGCTTCCCGACTCAATCGGAAGGTATTGAGATTTCTGGCCCGGTCAAGAGACCCATGGGCAGATGCAACGGACGCGTTGGTAGCATCGTGGGGTCAGTATCGGCTAATCTATGCCTTCCCTCCCTTAAGGCTTCTTCCTCTTCTGCTCCGCAGAGTGGAGGCAGAGGGAATTCCAATGATCCTAATCGCTCCAGATTGGCCTCAGCGTCCTTGGTACGCCGATCTAGTACGTCTGGTAGCAGACGTCCCCTGGCGCCTACCACTACGGAAGGCCCTGCTATCGCAAGGTCCCATATTCCATCCTGCTTTACAGTCATTGGCTTTAACGGCATGGCTGTTGAGAACCAGGTACTGAGAGACCGGGGCCTGTCAGACTCAGTAATCTCTACTATGAGAAGTGCTTGAAAACCGTCCTCTAGGAAGGTCTATCACCGCACTTGGAGGGCCTACATCTCCATGTGTGAGGAAATTAAATGGCATACGCGTACCTATTTGGTTTCCAGAATCCTGCTGTTTTTACAGCATGGGGTGGACCAAAGGCTTGCCCTAAGTACGATTTAAGGGACAGATATCTGCCCTGGCTGTCTTTTTTCAGCGACCCCTGGCGACTCACTCTCTCGTGAGTACATTTGTGCAGGGGGTCCGACATGTGGCCCCTCCGGTCCGTCCCCCGTTACCTCCGTGGGACTTGAACCTGGTCCTCTCGGTGCTTCAGAAGGCACCGTTTGAGAATATTAGAGATATTCCCCTGTTGACACTTTCTCAGAAAGTGGTCTTTTTGGTGGCTGTTACGTCAGTTAGACGAGTCTCTGAGCTGGCAGCCTTGTCCTGCAAGGCTCCCTATTTGATTTTCCACAAGGATAAGGTGGTGCTGCGGCCGCAGCCTTCCTTTCTTCCGAAGGTTGTTTCGGCTTTTCATCTCAACGAAGACATTGTACTTCCATCCTTGTGTCCTCAGCCATCGAATCCTAAGGAGTCGGCGTTGCATTCCTTGGACGTAGTCCGAGCTTTGAGAGTATACCTATCTGCTACTTCCCTGTTCCGGAAGTCAGACTCACTGTTTGTTTCGGTGGCTGGTCCCAAGAAGGGCCAAGCAGTCTCATCGGCCACCATCTCTAGGTGGATCCGACAGATAGTAATCCAGGCTTACGCCTTAAAGGGTCAGGCGCCCCCCTTTCCTGTCACGGCGCATTCGACCAGGGCAATAGGTGCCTCTTGGGCTTTCCGACATCAAGCGTCTGTTTCCCAACTATGTAAAGCGGCGACTTGGTCGTCCGCTCACACTTTCACAAAATTCTACAAGGTTGATGTAGGTGCATCTTCGGATGCCTCTTTCGGCCGCAAGGTTTTGCAAGCGGCTGTTTAGAGTTGCAACTCCTCCGTTGGAGGAGTGCTGTTTTTGTGTTTTGGGGTGAAGTTTGTTTTTATGCTGTTACCACCCCTCGTTTTTTTCTCTGACACTGCTTTGGGACGTCCCACTTTGTCAATAGAGAAGCTGTGTCGGTCCATGGACGAAAGAGTAAATAGGATTTTTTACTTACCGTAAAATCCTTTTCTCTGAGTCCATGGACCGACACAGCACCCACCCCTCCTTTTAAGTTTGTACTGCTTTTTGACGAACTGATCTGCGAAGATGCAGACTGAGAGGGTATACCCAGAGGGTCCGCCCCGTGGGCGGTACTGTAGAAGGTGTGATGCAACACTTTTTACAAGTTTTTCTGCCTAGTCACTCCTAATTAACGGATAATACCCACTTTGTCAATAGAGAAGCTGTGTCGGTCCATGGACTCAGAGAAAAGGATTTTACGGGGAGTAAAAAATCCTATTTTTTTTTAATAGCATTTTCTGCAGTTCTGTAGCTGTGCGATTCAGCGGTTACGTACTGTGGGTGTGTTCTGCTCTTCCAAAAAACGCAGTTTAGGGGCACAAAAAATAGTTTGCAGTGTGTTATACATATTTGGAGGTGTGTGAAATAAACAATTTCTATATAGTTTTCTCCTACTGTGCTATACTAAAAAAAAAACATTTTTTTTGAATAGCATTTTCTGCAGTTCTGTAGCTGTGCGATTCAGCGGGTTACGTACTGTGGGTGTGTTCTGCTCTTCCAAAAAACGCCGTTTAGGGGCACAAAAAAAAGTTTGCAGTGTGTTATACATATTTTGAGGTGTGTGAAATAAACAATTTCTATATAGTTTTCTCCTACTGTGCTATACTAAAAAAACAACATTTTTTTTGAATAGCATTTTCTGCAGTTCTGTAGCTGTGCGATTCAGCGGTTACGTACTGTGGGTGTGTTCTGCTCTTCCAAAAAACGCTGTTTAGTGGCACAAAAAAAAGTTTGCAGTGTGTTATACATATTTTGAGGTGTGTGAAATAATCAATTTCTTTATAGTTTTCTCCTACGTTGCTATACTAAAAAAACAACATTTTTTTTTAATAGCATTTTCTGCAGTTCTGTAGCTGTGCGATTCAGCGGTTACGTACTGTGGGTGTGTTCTGCTCTTCCAAAAAACGCAGTTTAGGGGCACAAAAAAAAGTTTGCAGTGTGTTATACATATTTTGAGGTGTGTGAAATAAGCAATTTCTATATAGTTTTCTCCTACTGTGCTATACTAAAAAAACAAAATTTTTTTTGAATAGCATTTTCTGCAGTTCTGTAGCTGTGCGATTCAGCGGTTACGTACTGTGGGTGTGTTCTGCTCCTACAAAAAACGCAGTTTAGGGGCACAAAAAAAGTTTGCAGTGTGTTATACATATTTTGAGGTGTGTGAAATAAGCAATTTCTATATAGTTTTCTCCTACTGTGCTATACTAAAAAAACAACATTTTTTTTGAATAGCATTTTCTGCAGTTCTGTAGCTGTGCGATTCAGTGGTTACGTACTTTGGTTGTGTTCTGCGCTTCCAAAAACACCCATTTAGGGCAAGATCCTAAATTTTGAAAATATGAGGAGAAGGTCAAAGGGACGTGGTGGCCCCGGTCGTGGTGCTGCTGGTGGAGCTCCTGTTGCAGGGAGAGGACGTGGTGGATCTGTGCCAGATACACGCACAAGTGAAACACCTTCCTCAGGTGCGAGTAGGCGACCGAGCCTGCGGCGCTATTTTGTTGCGCCTAATGAGGCTGTACGAATGTTTAGGCCAGGACAAGTACAGGCGATAGTAGATTGGGTTGCTGACAGTGCCTCGGGTTCCTTCACATTGTCTCCCACCCACTCTTCTGATGAAAGAACAGAGTTGGCACCTGAAACCCATGTCCATCAGTCTTTCACCTCACCCCCTTGCAAATCAGCCAAGCAGTCTGAGCCCCAAATCATGCAGCAGTCTCTTCTGCTTTTCGATGATTCTGTTAGCAGGGTTTCCCAGGGCCATCCACCTAGCCCTGCCCCAGAAGTGGAAGAGATTGAGTGCACCGATGCCCAACCACTTATGTTTCATGATGAGTACATGGGAGGACCATCGCAGTACGTCTCGGATGATGACGAAACACAGGTGCAACTGCTGCTGCTTTCGCAATTGTGCAGACAGACAAGGAGGGCAGGGGTGAAGACTGGGTGGAAGATGATGTGGAGGACGATGAGGTCCTCGACCCCACATGGAATCAACGTTATGCAGGTGACCAGTGTAGTTTGGAGGAAGAGGCGGTGGTCGCACAGAGCCACCAGCACAGCAGAAGAGGGAGCAGGGTGCAAAAGCGGAGCGTCTGTCAGCTAGACAGTATGTCTGCTACTGCCCAACGCAGTCAGGGACCGAGCACACCAAAGCCAGGTCCAAGGAGTTCCCCAGCGTGGCAGTTCTTCACACAATGTGCTGATGACAAGAAACAAGTGGTTTGCACGCTGTGCAATCAGAGCCTGAAGCGAGGCATAAACGTTCTCAACCTGAGCACAACCTGCATGACCAGGCATCTAAGTGCAAAGCACGAGCTGCAGTGGAGTAGACACCTCAAAAACCAAGAAAGGTCTCTGGCTCCTCCTGCTTCCTCTTCTGCTGCAGTCTCGGCCTCTTCATCCACCTCTGTAGTGACAGTGGCACCTGCCACCCCGCAAACAGAGGATCTGCCAGCAACACTACCACCTGGGTCACCAACCATCTCCACAATGTCCCATGGAAGCGTTCAGCTCTCTATCTCCCAAACATTGGAGCGGAAGAGGAAGTACCCCCCTAGCCACCCGCGATCCCTGGCCCTGAATGCCAGCATTTCAAAACTCCTGGCCTTTGAAATGCTGTCATTCCGTCTGGTGGAGACGCAGAGTTTTAAAAGCCTGATGGCATTGGCTGTCCCACAGTACGTCGTGCCCAGCCGCCACTATTTTTCCAGGCGAGCCATCCCTTCCCTGCACAACCAAGTGGGGGACAAAATCAGGTGTGCACTGCGCAACGCCATCTGTGGCAAGGTCCACCTAACTACGGATGCGTGGACCAGTAAGCACGGTCAGGGACGTTATATCTCCCTAACAGCACACTGGGTAAATGCAGTGGCGGCTGGGCCTGAGGCAGATAGCAGTTTGGCGCATGTCCTTCCACCACCGAGGATTGCAGGGCGCTTCAGTTTGCCTCCTGTTGCTAACTCCTCCTACTCCGCTTCCTCATCCTCTACCGCCTCCTCATCCGGTCAGCGTAACACCTTCACCACCAACTTCAGCACAGCCAGGGGTAAACGACAGCAGGCAGTTTTAAAACTTTCCTGTTTGGGGGAAAAAACCCACACCGCGCAGGAGTTGTGGAGGGACATGGAACAACAGACCAATGAGTGGTTGCTGTCAGTGAGCCTCAAGCCCGGCCTGGTGGTGTGCGATAATGGGCGAAATCTCGTAGCAGCTCTGGGCCTAGCCGGTTTGACGCACATCCCTTGCCTGGCGCATGTGCTGAACTTGGTGGTCCAGAGGTTCCTTAAAAATTACCCCAATGTGCCAGAGCTGCTGCAGAAAGTGCGGGCTGTGTGTGCGCACTTTCAGCGTTCTCACCCTGCTGCTGCTCGCCTGTCAGCGCTGCAGCATAACTTCGGCCTTCCCGCTCACCGCCTCATATGTGACGTGCCCACAAGGTGGAACTCCACCTTGCACATGCTGGCCAGACTGTGCGAGCAGCAGCAGGCGATAGTGGAGTTTCAGCTGCAGCAATCACGCGTGAGTCGCTCTGCGGAACAGCACCACTTCACCACCAATAACTGGGCCTCCATGCGAGACCTGTGTGCCTTGTTGCGCTGTTTCGAGTACTCCACCAACATGTCCAGTGCCAATGACGCCGTTCTTAGCGTTACTATCCCAGTTTATATGCCTCCTTGAAAAAACACTTTGGGCGATGATGGAGGAGGATGTGGCACAGGAGGATGAGGAGGAGGAGGAGGAAGCGGGATCATTTCAAAGGCTTTCAGGGCAGTCTTTCACAAGTGGCTACGAGGGTGGGTTCCTGCACCAACAAACGCCAGGTACACAATTGTCCGGCAGAAAGGGCACAGTTCTGGAGGATGACGAGGTGGAGGAGGAGATGGAGGAGGAGGAGGAGGAGGAGGAGCCATTTTCACAGCAGGGTGGCACCCAGACCAGCTCGTGGCCATCACTGGTGCGTGGCTGGGGGGATACAGAGGACACAGACGATACACCTCCCACAGAGGACAGCTTTTATTTGCCTCTGGGCAGCCTGGCACACATGAGCGATTACATGCTGCAGTGTTTCCGCAATGACCGCCGAGTTGCCCACATTTTAACTGGTGCTGATTACTGGGTGGCCACCCTGCTGGATCCCCGTTACAAGGACAACGTACCGTCCTTAATTCCCTCACTGGAGCGGGATCGTAAGATGCGCGAGTACAAGCGCACGCTGGTAGACGCGCTGCTGGTGGCATTCCCACCTGACAGCGGGCGTACGGTGGAAGCACAAGGCGAAGGCAGAGGAGGAGGAAGAGGTCGCCAACGCAGCCGGGGCACCGGCAGCACCTCAGAAGGCAGGGTTAGCATGGCTGAAATGTGGAAAAGCTTTGTCAGCACGCCACAACAACCAGCACCACCAGCTGAGATGGAACGTCTTAGCAGGAGGCAGCATTTCACCAACATGGTTGAGCAGTATGTGTCCACAGGCCTACACGTACTGGATGACGGGTCTGCCCCCTTTAACTTCTGGGTCTCCAAATTGGGCACATGGCCTGAGCTTGCCCTTTATGCCTTGGAGGTGCTGGCCTGCCCTGCAGCCAGTGTATTATCTGAACGTGTATTTAGCACGGCAGGGGGCGTTATCACAGACAAGCGCAGCCGCCTGTCCAGAGCCAATGTGGACAAGCTCACATTCATTAAAATGAACCAGGCATGGATCCCACAGGACTTGTCCGTACCTTGTGCAGAATAGACATGTATACCGGTGTTGTGACAAAAACTGTCCGGCCATCGGATTGTGTCCGGCCCATACTGCGAAGGCGCAGCGCTTGCGCAGTACAGAGGACAAGGAGATTCACAAAATCTCCGAAAATGAACGGTGCCTGCGCTGTGAGTGCAGGTTCAAGCCCCACCATCCAAGTGGACATACGGTAGCACATAGTAACAGGGCCCCTCACGGGCTCGGTTCGATCGCCACGCTTCGGGCACGGCCTCACTTGGCTCGGCTTGAACCACGGATGGTGTGGCCTTCACCTGAACTCACCACGCAGGCGCCGTTCGTCTTGGGAGATTTTCGAAATCCCCTTGTCCTACATACTGAGCAAGCGCAGTACAGGGTGGACACTATTTGACGGGGGACAGAATTCGACACATCACCGGCCTTACCCAGCCATTGTTGTATTTTTGAATCAGTGTTGGCTACCTCGTCCTCCTCCACCGCCGCTTCCACCTACACAGCCACATCCACCGCCACCTCAACCTCCTACTCCATATGGACCTCGTCCTCCTAGGTCAAGATTATTATTTTTTATTTTTATTTTTTTTATGTTATTTTAAGTTATTTCCCTATCCACATTTGTTTGCAGAGCACTTGCCATGCTCATTTTGCTGCCATTTTCAGCCCTCTAGCCCTTTCCATTACCTTTTTAGAGCCTTTTTAGTCCTTAGAAGTCCGGGTCCCCATTGACTTCAATGGGGTTCGGGTTCGGGTCCGGGTTCGGGTTAAAGTTCGGTCCCGAACCCGAACTTTTTTCCGAAGTTCGGCCGAACCCGTCGAACCCGAACATCCAGGTGTCCGCTCAACTCTACACACGACCATTTTTCTCGTTGGGAACACTGTAATTTTTTCACTTGGACAGCAGTTTTCCCGACGAGAAAACCATGAGAATCACGACGAGAAAAATTGACATGCACTAATGTTTCTCGTCGCGAATAGCGGCATTTTTTTCCTCTGCACTTTTCCCAAAGGGAAACACTGCTAGGGAGCCTACACACGGCCGGTTTTCTCGACCAAGAGAAAACATGTCGTGAAAAACGGCCGTGTGTAGACTGGGAAAAGGGGACCAAGCCGGTCCTCGTTTTTCCCGTTGGGTTTCACGGCAGTGTTTTCATGACAGTTTAATACATTTTTTAGGACAATGCAATGTGGTACTGCAAAAAGAACCTTGTTTGCTACTGGCCAATTGGTATAAAGGTATTACTAAACACAGGACCCTGCATGCACTATATCTGGTTTCCCATATAACACAGAACATGGAAAGGCAATTATTTTAGTAAATATAAACTGCTAAATATATTTTCTCATCAGCAAGCAGTCTTCTGACTTCTATGAGTGTCTGGTTAAAACTTGTAGGAGGAGTTTTCATTCACCTCTGACTGTCCTATGAGACTGCAGGAACCCTGACCCTCTGTCTGGACAGTGCTGTTTGGCCCTTTGCTGATCACATGCACCCGCCCAAGAAAGAAAACTCTCTAGCAATACAAACCAAACTGAGCATGTGCAGAGTGTCCCCAAGGCTCTGTTCTATCAGGAGATGGATTGAGGACAGTGGAAGAAGGGGAGGATCAGAGAAGACAAGATCAAACAGCCTTTTTACACAATGCAGAGGACTAACCTCTTAGGTTCCACAGTGAGTATAACAAACATGCTTTACTGCATATACAGACTGATTTTACTGTTGTGGGTCTAGTAACACTTTAAAGTTTGCAATTTTCTGATTTTAGGGTGGGCTACATGAATGGCATGCAAACCGAATCCAGGTCAATTCACTTATCCCTACCTCCCGCTCTCTTCAACTTGTCAATTGCTACGGCATCTCCTGCTCGAAGTGTTGATTTTGTAGCTAAAACTAGTGAAAACTAGTGGATAACAGTGAAATAAAACTTACTGTTTATAAATGAAAAATGTCTAAAATAAATCACTTCTCTTAGGTCACTTAGCCCCTAAACCATTTCCTTTCCTCATTACTCACCCCAATAACACTTAGGGGTCTTTTTATAAAACATTTGCAGTGTGAATGTCTCAAGCAATCAGTCTAGTTGCCATATTGCAGGATTTTCCTGTAAAAATAAATAAATATATTAGAGGCAAAATAAAGGTATTATTCATGTTTGTCGTGGTAATGCTTGAGACATTCGCACAGCAATTTTTTATATATAAATTTACGCTTTTACTTAAACTATTCCGCAACATCCTCCAAGACATAATTCCTGAATTAAACTTCTTGACATTGTGCATAAGAAACTTTGTTATCCAGGAAACCACATCTATTTTAAACCTTTAAGGCTGTAATGTGCATGTTCATGTGCAAAATAGCAACACAAGTTCGACCACCTGATATACAAATTGGGTGGTAGGCTGCAGTAGAGAGAGGGTAAAGAAATGGGCACATTGTGTGCCTTAACCATATTCCTAGCAGATGATAAAGCGATCAGTACATCCAAAGTATTTTCTTAAAAGCTTTCCCTTATTGATTTGCAACATTACATTTAACAGCAATGCATTTCAATGTTGCAAATCAATAATGAAGTGCTTTTTAAGAGAATACTTTGAATGTGCTGATCAACATTTAAAAAAAGGGCAGCAGGTCATTTTTCAGCTCTGTTTCCCAGTCCTTCTGCTTTCTCTTGTGAATATACACTCCTGACTGTGGCAGGGAAGTCCAACATTGGCTTCCGTGGAAATGTGCAGGACCTAATAGCCTTAAAACACATCTATGGCATTATGGGAATGCCTGCTAAACACTTAGGCCCCTTTTACACTTTCACACTGAGGCACCCCAAAAAAGCCGTTCAATTGTATCCAGTGTGAAAGCCCGAGGGCTTTCACACTGGAGCGTTGCGCTTGCAGGAGGGCAAAAAACTCCTGCAAGCCGCATCTTTGAGGTGCGATAGGAGCGGTAAAAATACCTCTCCTTTATTGAAATCAATGGGGTAGCGCCTCCAAAACGCCCGCAAAACGCCGCAAAGAGGCATTATTGTGAGCGTTTTTAACCCATTTTCGGCCGCTAGCGGGGTTTAAAATCCCCCCGCTAGCATCCACAAATCGCGGCAAAAAATACGGTATAGCGGCGCTAAAAATAGCGCCGCTATACCGCCAGCGCATCCAGCGCTTCAGTGTGAAAGTAGCCTAAAAGCTGAAAAGACATGAAACCTTACAAATATGTACCTGTAGTGAACACATTCCAGACTATCCTTAATTAAGGTTTTAGCTGATACAGCATTGTTTTCCGGGATGCAGTGAATGCTGAACTCCCAGCATTCACCACTCGTCCCTGCGCATGCTCTGTAGTTTACGGCGAGCAGCGCAGTAAACGACAGGGTTGCCATCACAACGGGCGGTGTCGTCGGAAGTTCCCGCCCCGTTGTGATGGCAATCAAACTGAAATTTAAAAAAAATGCGTCACTTCCGCTTTCTAAATCCCGCGATAACTCGCGGCAGGCCTCCGCAATGACTCCTGGAAACGATGACACAAGCTCCCAGGAGACATTGCGACACTGTGGAAATTATGAAATACCCGCAGAATACCCACCCATATCCGCAGAATACTAAGACCGGAAACACAGAGGAACACCTGGCAAACACAGGTACTGTAGGAAAAATAAATGTCAGCTTTTAATAGAATACATTGCTGTAATGTGATTAAGCTACTGTTGTAAAATAGGGTGGAGCTCCGCTTTAAGTAAACCTATAATGAGAGAAATATTGAAATATTATACTGCCATTGCTGATCTCCATCTAAAAAAAAATTGTTGGTTGGCCACAATTATTCAATTATTTAAGTCATTGACGTGAATTTATAATTACAGATTTTCTTTTTTTTTTGGTTATCGTGATTTACATTTTTTTATTGCTATAACTATTCTTTACTAAACTGAATTAGTATGAGAATCATTTGGACAATTTAGCCCCCAAAAGCTGCCTGTCATTACTGAAAAACAATAATATTGTCATTAATATTGTTTAGAAAAAAATGTTTAAAGGGCAGGAAGCCATTAGAGCCGGTTCACACAGGGGCAACACGACTTTGAGCACGACTTTGCGAGGCAACTTGTACACGACTTGAGAGTGAACCACAGCGCGACTTGGAGCGACTTTATGTCGCCTCCAGGACAGGCTGGCCCCAGTGTTTGGTATGAATCATAAGGGGGAACTCCACGCCAAATTTTAAATAAAAAACCGGCATCAGTTCCCCTCCAAGAGCATACCAGGCCCTTAGGTCTGGTATGGATTTCAAGGGTAACCCCCTACACCGAAAAAATGGCATGGGGGTCCCCCCAAAATCCATACCAGACCCTTATCTGAGCACACAGCCCGGCCGGTCAGGAAGGGGGTGGGGACGAGCGAGCGCCTCCCCCCTCCTGAACCGTACCAGGCCGCATGCCCCACCCCCCTTCCTGACCGGCCGGGCTGCGTGCTCTAATAAGGGTCTGGTATGGATTTTGGGGGGACCCACAAGTATTTTTTTTGGCGTAGGGGGTTCCCCTTGAAATTCATACCAGACCTAAGGGCCTGGTATGCTCTTGGAGGGGAACCCATGCCGGTTTTTTATTTAAAATTTGGCATGGAGTTCCTCCTCATGATTCATACCAAATACCAGCTCTGTGGAAGGGAGGGAGGGTTTGCCTTAGAGGCCGGTTCACAGAGGGGCAACTTCCTATAAAGTTGCCTCACTATGAACGGGGATCCGACTTGGAGGTGACTTCCTTTGAAATCAATGGGTACAAGTCGCCTAGAAGTCGGATTGAAGTCGTACAGGAACCTTTTCTGAAGTCGGAGCAACTGCAGTAGTGTACATTAAGACGGCTCCATTCACTTCCATTACTTTTCTAAACCGCGCGACTTTGGGCGACTTGAAGTCGGATCCCAGGACGCCCCTGTGTGAACCGGCTCTTAGAATTAAAATACTATTGGAAAAATATATTTAATTGTTCATAAATAGACCTCTTAAAGGATTACTGTGCTAATGTCTGTTATTATATAATTGCATATCCTGTCACAGTACCTTAGTTCTCTTTCAGACTTATTGAGATACTCCAGACCCAGCTTGCATACAATGATGACATGCAATATCTCACAAAAGTGAGTACACCCCTCACATTTTTGTAAATATTTTATTATATCTTTTTATGTGACGACACTGAAGAAATTACACAGGTACACCACTCCCCATATTGCTTTTATCTCATAGTGATCACTTTTTACTTGTATGTCAGTTTTTTTATCAATAAAAACCCGCCTTTTTTGACCTGCACCATTGGAAGCCCCCTTTTTCTTTCTTTCATGCTCTGTGGACGTGAGTTTTTTCGGTTCTTCCATCTGGCCATTGTCACCCCAGTTAGGGTCATTACTATTAAGAACCTACCGAAAATTTTTGGATTACCCTTGGATCCTCTGGGTCGTTTGGTTTGCCCACAAAATCGAGACATCCATGCCTGACTGAGCACTGGTTGTGAACAACTGGGTCCACCGGTTCCATTCGTGGCTACTTCCATCCAGATTCCATCAAGGAGTACTCTGAGTTCCTCTGGATTCCTTGGATCATCCGGTCTACCTACCGATTGGGAACACCCATGTCTGATTGATCCATTGTCACTGACAGTCGGGTCCAACGGTTCCGGTAGGCGTGTTTAAGACATACCATTTGTTTGAAGGCTTATTCCCTGTGATGGTTTATACAGCTCCTGTGATATCTTCTCCGTGAGATTCTTCATCCATTTGTGCCGGACATTGTCATTATACAAGCTCCATTTGTGGACTTAGTTCTCTAATTTTATTCATTACTTTTTTGTTTTTTCACTGTTCATTTTACCCCGATGGGTTCTTATTGTTAGTGATTTATATATATTTCACTGTCTTATCACTTTTAGCGCTACATATTTACCTTCACTTGTCCATGAATTTTTGTCACATTCTTGTGTACCTGCTTCCTTTTTCCTTTTTTTGAGATAGCGCAATAATCACTTCCATTCACATCTTTATGTAGAGCAACAATTCATTTTTTTCAGATCCTCAGAGAGTTCTTTGCCATGAGGTGCAATATTGAACTTCCAGTAACCAGTATGAGAGAGTGAGAGCGATAACACCAAATTTAACACATCTTCTCCCCATTCACACGAGACCTTGTAACACTAACGAGTCACATGACACTGGGAGGGAAAATAGCTAATTGGGCCCAATTTGGACGATTTTGCTTTTGTTGCCAGCGGTTTAGACATTAATGGCTGTGTGTTGAGTTATTTTGAGGGGACAGAAAATGTACACTGTTATACAAGCTTTACAATCACTACTAGCAAAGTGTCATTTCTTTAGTGTTGTCACATGAAAAGGTATAATAAAATATTTACAAAAATGTGAGGGGTGTACTAACTTTTTTGAGATACTGTACATACTTTAACCGCTTCAGCCCCGGAAGAATTTACCCCCTTCATGACCAGAGCACTTTTTTGCGATACGGCACTGCGTCGCTTTAACTGACAATTGTGCGGTCATGCGACGTTGCTCCCAAACAAAATTTACGTCCCTTTTTTCCCACAAATAGAGCTTTATTTTGGTGGTATTTGATCACCTATGCAGTTTTTATTTTTTACTTTTTGCTATAATAAATACCCCCAAAAAATATATAAAAAACAAATTTTGTTTCTCAGTTTAGGCCGATATGTATTCTTCTACATATTTTTGGTAAAAAAATCGCAATAAGCGTATATTGATTGGTTTGCACAAAAGTTATAGTGTCTAAAATTTAGGGGATAGATTTATGGCATTTTTATTATTATTTTTGTTTATTAGTAATGGCGGCGATCTGTGATTTTCATCGTGACTGCGTCAGACATATGCAGCCAATGCAAGAGGGGGGGGGGTGGGGAACGGTAGGTGGGAAAGAGAGAGGGGTGATAGACAGATCCCTAGCCCTGTCCCTGTCTGCAGCCCCTCCTGTGCCCCATGTCCCAGTCTGCAGTCCCTGTCTGTGGGAAGGTTTGTGTGATGCTTGGTACAGTACCTTACATGCCAGCAGGATGTTCATGATGGCCAGCAGCAGGCATGGTCCATTCTTGTTCTGGGTGGGGACAGTGTTCTGCTCCTTTTAGAGGATCTGTTTGCTTGAGATTGAGTGGTCCCTGGTGGCCAGCACCGTGAATTTGTTTTAATGTTCTTAGCTAGCAGGGTAACCACATTATGAACTTCTATATCACCTTCCACTGATGATTCTTTAGAATTCATAGGATTGAACTCTGCCTGTCATTTGTAGACCTGGTTGTCTTCAAAAGCCTTGACATCCCTCTGATATTTTTTAAGGGGGGGGGGAATGGAGAGGATGGAAAGAACCTTACAAAATTCTTACTACTACACCCCAATACCTGAGAGAAACCGTAGAAAAAGAGGCAGAAGAGGGGGCACCAGAAAGAAAAAGACCACGGGGCAATTAAATGCAGGCATTTTTAATTTAACTGATGTAGTATTTTCTAAAGAAGAGTTAGAGGTGTTAGCCCAAGGGTTGAAGTTTGCACCCGACACAAATGTCAATAAATTTGATTTATTTATAGACGTAGAAAAATATGTCAGGAAATTGAATATTAAAAAATATTTTGCATCCCAAACGTCCTACTCGTCTTCAAAAACAGTAAGCGAATACCAGCACAGTGGATTGAGAAATAATTCTGTGTTCAACCACAAAAAGGGTACACATCATCACATTGAAGTTTTTAAAAATATGGTGCAGGATGAAATTAGAGATTTACATGTAATTAAGAACAGAACTAACCGTTCCCTTATAGAAGGTATCAAAAAACTAGAACATAACAAACAAATAGTAGTATGTCCGGCAGACAAAGGAGGAGGAGTGGTGGTACTCACTAAGGAAAACTACTATACAGAGATCCAAAGACTTTTAGAAGACACCAGTACATACAAACCATTAGCCCAGGACCCCCTAGTAAAATTAAAAATGTAATTAACTGGTTGGGTGAATTATGGAGTAGCCCAACAGATATTGGATGCCAAAGAGGCCCAATATCTTTTACCGCAGGCACCTCGTACTCCAGTACTATACATAGTACCCAAAATCCATAAGAGTAAAGAACAGCCCCCTGGTCGACCCATTGTTAGTGGGATAGGATCCCTCTATTCTTGAGTGGGGGAGTACCTGGACAGCTACTTGCAGCCTCTGGTTGTCCAAGGGAAATCCTACTTGAAGGATAGTCGAGAGCTCATTAAATCTATATCCTCTATAGGAGTGACGGATGCCACTCTAATGGTCACTATTGACATTGAGTCATTGTATACCAATATCAAGCAAAATGATGCAATTGTAACACTAAAATTAGCCCTAACAGTTGACTCCAGATTGAAACAGGCACAAATTGATTTTTTACTAGCAGGCCTTTAGCAGGCCATGGGCAATAATTATTTTTGGGCGCAGGATAGATTTTATAATCCAATAAAGGGGGTAGCAATGGGGGCTCATTATAGCCCCAGTGTAGCAAATCTGGTATTAAATAAATGGGAAGGAGAGACAATTTATCAAGCTAATTGTCAAGCTTTATTGTATTATAAAAGATACATTGATGACGTGATTTTATTATGGGAGGGCTCCCAGACATCATTGAAGTTGTTTATAGCATCTATGACTGACAACCAATATGGACTTAAATTCACAGCAGAATGGAGCCTGAATACGGTCAATTATTTGAATCTCACTTTAGTTAAGAATGGTAACAAAATCTGCACAAGGACTTTCTTTAAAACCACCAATAGGAATGCCTTTGTGCCTATGAACAGCTGCCACCACCCCCGGTGGTTGGGGTCAGTCCCCAAAAGTCAGTAAATGCGTATCCGGCGCAATTGCAATAGCATGACAGACTTTCACACACATTCTTACAGACAGATTCAGTGAAAATGGCTATTGCCCAATGATGCTTACCAAAGCCAGAGAGGAGGTGGCCACCATGGATAGGGAAAATCTTTTGCTAGCCAAGAAGAAAAACCCATTCCAGTGAGAACTAGCTTTCATCTCTGATTTTCACAAGCAATATAAGAGTATAGAGAAAGTTTTTAAAAAGTTCTGGAAGATCCTTTTGAAGGACAGGAATTTGGAAACTGTCCTACCTTCCAAACCTAAATTCATTTACAGGAGGGCCTTGGGACTGAGGAACATCATTGCACCCAATGTCCCAGCCCCCCCCAAAAAGCCCCCTATGTTTTTGGATGGAACATGGTTTCATTACTGCACAAGATGCAAATCCTGTCGCACCACTTTAAGACATACTAAGAAAGACACCAAATTTAAGTCACATGTAACACAACAAGAATTTAATATCAAATCACCTGCTATTCTAAACATGTCACATATGTCCTGGAATGCCCTTGCTCTCTGCAGTATGTGGGTTGCACCACCCGCGAATTAAGGGTTAGGGTAAATGAACATGTGACAAACATAAGGAAAGGTTTTCCCAATCACAGTGTCTCATGACACTTTCTCCAGTTTCATGATAGGGACCCACGCTATTTGACCTTCTATGGCATAGATAGAGTTAAATATCATTGGAGAGGCACGGACATGAAGAAGGCCATCTCTCAGAATGAGACTCAGTGGCTGTATCATTTGAGAACTATGCAGCCGCTGGGACTAAATATAGATCTGGACCTCAATTGCTTTTTGACAAATGACTAATGTAATTCTCTGCATACTGGTTACATGTCATCTTATAGGGTTTCCCGCACCTTTTTTATACCCTAATGGGGTTTTATAGCACTAATCTAGTAATGGAATGTATCTACTGGTCACATGTGCCTGAACAGGTAACTACCACCTAGCAACAGTCAACTTAGCTTTTTTCCACATGTATCCCTCACACATATGAACAGCATTACTGGGCATTCCCCAATCACTGGCCCGCAGACTGTGCTGAGGCCATTTCCCCTAGGGAGGTCCCAGGGTAGGAGGGGGGTTAGGTATGGCACCAGCATGCATCCAGTCGGGGCAGCGAGTGCGAACGATAATAAGGCTGTGAGGAGATGGTTTAAACAAAACATGTGAATAAACATTTTGGCTGTCAGAATAGTGGAGAGAGGAGCTAATATTTCAACACCAAGCAGTGCGATTGCATAAACAATGCTCATTACGACCTAAGTTGTTGGACAAACGAGCTTCCTCGGGCTGCGCTGATCTCTTGATCCAGTAGGGTGTAGTGGAGCAGATGTTAGGGAGGTGTCCATTGGTAAATGTAGATAGGTTTGCAAGTAGTGTGCCACTTCCTCTGGGTGGGAGAAGGACTTGGGGTCCCCAGGCGGATTTGTGAAGCGAAGTACGGCGGGGTAGGCCAGCGTGAATTTCAGGCTGTGTTGGTCATCAGGGGGGACCAGTATTGCTACTGCTGATGATGAAAGGCTCGCTGCCTCAGCTGTTTCCATTCCATCTGCCATATTGGCTGCATGGAAGACAGAGTGTGCAGGCTCCGTAGCCCCTCCGGAGGTGCCGTGCACTACATATTGCTGACAGTCCCAGGGGTGTCACCAGGGGGATGAAGAATCCAGAGACCTTCCGCAGGCAGTGTAGCTGCCGGTTTTATAGGCCGATTATCCTGGAGCGGCCATTTCAAGCTCCTGTGGTGCCAGAACCGGAAGTTTTTATGATAGCAGAGATAATGAAGCTAGCAATGCCACATTTTTCTTTTTTTTTAAATTCTTTATTTATTTATTATCTATCAACAAGGTTTCTTAGACAATCGATTATTCCAAAGAAACAAAATTCAAATCACAATCCATTTCTGTATATCTCATCTTTCAAAAATTAATTCTATGCCAACTCCATAGTGTATTAATAATATATTAATTGATTGTTTATATTTAGACTTCATGTGGTGCCAGAAGCGGAAGTTTTTATGATAGCAGAGATAATGAAGCTAGCAATGCCACATTTTTCTTTTTTTTTTAATTCTTTATTTATTTATTATTTATCAACAAGGTTTCTTAGACAATCGATTATTCCAAAGAAACAAAATTCAAATCACAATCCATTTCTGTATATCTCATCTTTCAAAAATTAATTCTATGCCAACTCCATAGTGTATTAATAATATATTAATTGATTGTTTATATTTAGACTTCATACTAACCGACTTTCTTTCTTCATGCTCTCTACTTTCTATTTATTTACTTTCCTTCATCTCTTATCTACATATTTTCATCTTCCCCTGTTGTCTTACCCTTATCCCCAAACTCCTCCCGATATCTCTATACCCATTTCCCATTCCCTTCAATCCCCATATTCCTCCCCTCCCGGAGGAAAAAAAAAAAAAAAAGGGAAAAACCATATTGAAATAATTAACGATAATTTCTCTCTCTCCCCTCTCTCCCCCTCCCTACCCTCCCATTAACCTCCTACACTCTTCTGATTGCATATATGTCTCCCATGGAGCCCAGATTTCTTTAACTTGTTCCCTTTTATCTAATGTTATGGGTAGCAATTTCTCCATTATTCCTATCTTCCTAACTTTCTTAAGCCACTCCGAAACCATCGGAGCTTTTATATCCTTCCAATTTGTTGTGATACAACTTTTTGCTGCATTTATTAGGTGGCACATAATTGAATTGATATATCTTTTGGAAGGTATTTCTACATTATGCAACAAAAAGAAATCTGGTTCCTTTGGGATTGAATATTCAGTAAACTTCTGTGTAATTCTATGTACTGTCTCCCAGAATTGTCTGATTACTGGACAAGACCAGAATATGTGTATCATTGTCCCTCTTTCCTTGCATCCCCTCCAGCACCTGTCAGATAATTCTGGGAAGAATTTATTTAGGGCCACCGGTGTATAGTACCAGCGTGTTAAAATTTTATAATTTGATTCTTGTATTTTAATACACCTTGATGATTTTGTAGCTAATTCTATTATATTCTGACATTGTGCTGGAGAGAAGGCGTGACCTATATCTCTCTCCCATTTACCCAGACATTCCATTTTAAAGTCATCTAGGGGTGCAATCAATAATGCATACATTTTCGATGTGACATGTGACAGTGGTTCCCTTCCCTCACAGAGATCCTCAAATCTTGTCCGTGTCCGTCTGTATATTTCCGCTGATCCCAGTTTTTCTAGATAATGTCTAATCTGCCAAGCTTGCCAAATCGGGATTTCATATTTACCTCCTTTTTTTGTTAACTTATCTATTGTTACCCATCCCCTTTCTCCTATGAAGTCCGACACTGGAAAAATTCCTTTTTCCCTCAGTTCCTTAAACTTTACTGACTCTATCCCGGGTAAAAACTCAGGGTTTCCTATTATCGGATATAGTGGTGATTTTTTATCTGTAAATTTAGGTTTCTGACATATTTTATCTCCTACCCATAGCGTCGGTCCTATCGTGGGGTGTGATTTTACCAAAAGGGGCAAGACTCTATAGCACCATATTGCCCTATTTAGTGGGATTGAACTTATTTGCTGCTCCATATTTATTTATAATTTGTAATCTCTATGTCTGCTCCAGTCTACTAGCCTCCCAAGATGCACTGCTTGATAATATTTATATATGTCCGGTGCAGATATACCTCCTACTCTTTTTGGTAAAGTTAAAAGTTTTCTGGCTAATCTTGGCTTTTTACTATTCCAAATGAATTTCATAAACAAGGTTTGGACTTGGTTAAAGAAAGACTTAGGAATTCTTATCGGTAATGCTAGAAACAGGAAGAGAAATTTTGGCATTACACTCATTTTAAGAATATTGCATCTCCCAAACCATGAGCGCATACCTTTACTCCAATTTTCGAAATTTAATTTGAACGTTTTCTTCAAATTTGCGGGTATCTGTGTACCTAAATAATTTAAAGCTTTCCTCGTCCACTTAAACTTAAAGTTTTGTTCTATTACATTCTTAATGGGACCCGGCAGGGCCACCCCCATCGCCTCCGATTTACCATAATTTATTTTAAGATTCGAAATCTTCCCATATATTTCTACTTCTTTCATAAGATTGGGTAGAGAAATTTGTGGTCTTGATAATGAAAAAAGCATATCATCTGCATAAGCAGATACTTTATATTCCTTTTCCCCAATTTCAATACCCTTAATATCCGTGTTCTGTCTGATCTTGTTCAAAAAGGGTTCTAAAGTCAAAGCATATAACAGGGGTGAAAGGGGGCAGCCCTGCCGTGTTCCATTTACAATTATAAAGGGCTTGGAATAAACCCCATTTACTTTTACTAATGCCCAAGGATTCTCATATACTCCCTTTATCCATCGTAGCATCTTTTCTCCTATACCCATTTGTGTTAGTACTTCGATCATAAATTTCCAATTAACTCTATCGAATGATTTTTCTGCATCCGTATTCAGGAAAACACTCAAAATCTTTTTTTGATTAGCTTGTTGTATCAAGTTTAGTACTTTAATAGTACTATCCCTTGCTTCTCTCATAGGGATAAACCCTACTTGATCTAAATGTACCAATTGTGATAAATAGGGCTGAATCCGGTGCGCTAAGATTTTGGTCAAAATTTTTAAGTCAACATTTAGTAAAGATATTGGTCTGTAAATGCTACATATCTCAGGGTCCTTCCCCTCTTTTGGTATCAAAGTAATATGTGCAGTTACAAACTCAGGAGGTAGCACCACTGTTTGTCCGACCGCATTAAATACTTTTATCATATATGGTCCTAATTGAGTAATACACTTTTTTAATATTGTATGGTAAAACCATCTGGTCCTGGCGCTTTCCCATGCTCAATTGTTTTCATTATTGATTGTAGTTCTTCCATAGTAATTGGCCCTTCTAGTTTCCTTCTATCTGGTGATGATAATCTAGGTAGTCCTGTCGAAGTCACATATTTCTTTATAGCCCCAGGAGAAACTCCTGTTTCTGGCAAATTATATAGAGTGGAGTAATACTCTTGAAACTCTTGTGCTATCTCTTTTGGAAGTGACTTCTTCATATCTGCCTTTCCTTTAATAGTTGGGATATAAGATCGTGTCAGTTGTTTTTTTATTTTTTTTGCTAATAACCTTCCACATTTATCTCCTGAGTTATAATTCTCTTTCCTTCCGTATTGTAGGACCGCTTCCGCCTTATATCTGAGTAAATCTGCAATTTGTCTCCTTAAGTATGTTACCTCGTTTCCTAGTTCTCTCTCTGTTGTCTTCTTATGTTGCGTCTCTAGATCATGTAACTTTTCTAGCAAGTGTTTTACCTGTTCTTCTCTGACCTTTTTTATTCGAGTGCCGTGTTTAATTAATATTCCTCTAATTACCGTCTTATGGGCTTCCCAAACCATTCCCGGGTCGCTTTCTCCATTGTCATTTATTTGAAAATACCACGTTATTTCTTTAATTAAATCTTCCATAATTTGGGGATTTTCTAATAAGCTTTCATTTAACCTCCATCTCCATTCCGATGAGTAATTCCCCCCCACCAAGTTCATCTCCATTACAACAGGTGCATGATCTGTCCAAGTTATGTTTCCTATTGAAATATCACATATTGAGTGTAGCAATTGGTGTGGGACTAGAAAAAAATCTATTCTTGAATAACTTTGGTGAGGGTTTGAGAAGAAAGTGTAATCTCTCTCCCCTGGATGTATAATCCGCCATCCATCTACTAATTGTAATTCATGAAATTTTCGTAGAATAGACTTTCTAACCCCCTTAGCAACTGATGAAGTCCCATTGGAAGTATCTACTCTTGGGTCCAGTGGGATATTTAAATCTCCTCCACATATCAATTTTCCTTCACTGAAGTCCCTTAATTTTGACATCAATTTAACCAAAAAGCTATCTTGATGTGAATTTGGGGCATAGATAGTGGCCAGAGTCACTTTTTCTTTACCTATCGCACCTTTCAGAAAAAGGTACCTTCCCCCTGGGTCTGAACGTTTATCTGTAAGTGTCCAAGGTATTTTATTTGAAATCATAATAGCGACTTCCTTTGTCTTGGCTTCCTGATTGGAAGCTTGATAGACATTAGGGAAATGTCTATTTTGTAGATATGGAAAAGCCCCTTCCCTGAAATGTGCAATGCCACATTTTTCAAGGGTCCCACTAGTGTTTTGCAATGGCACACTGTATGAGAATAAGAGCTTGTTCAGTTTGCATATTGTGATTTAATAACCTTCTGGCCCCATGCAGGGCTTAGAGCCCTTTAAAAAAGCCAGCTTGGCCAGGCAGTAATAAGTCTGGGAGGATATCTAACAACCTAGAAGCTATGATTTTGGCAAATCATTTTAGTTCTGTGTTCAGTATTGAGATTGACTTATAGTTAGCATGGTTCACAGTATCTTTAGGGGGTTATAGGATAGTGATAATAATGGCTTGACTCATGTCTTTAGGGAAAGAACCCAATCAGGTAGTTGATTGAAGGCATCTGTCAGATGGGGGGGGGGGTAAGTACTGTTTAAAATGTTTACAATACTTGGAAGGGAAGCCACATGACCACAAAGATCTCAGTAGGTTGAGGAGTGTTAGGGCTCACTCAGATGGGCGCTGGGCCACTTTTTGTTCAATGTGCATCCACCTCAGAGCTGTGCACAGGCTTGTCCCATTTTGTATCACTTGCTTCCAAAAGCCCTAAATAAGGGGGTACTGCCAAGTTATGGTACAGTGTTTCCTTCACCCCAGGTTTGTTGCACAAGTAGTAATGGTTGAGTTTCAGTCTTTTCAAATTATGTTTATAATTATAGCACAAGAGAGGTCTGCTATTACAGAGGGGAAAAGGTTTGCTTTGTTAAACTGTTCAAAACCTTATAAGTGCAGCTCCCTCCGCAGCCCCATCTAAATACTTACCTGAGCCCAATCTCGGTGCAGCGCTGTGCAAGTCTGTAGAAGCTCTTCTCCTTTTTCCTTGCTCTCACAGGCTTGGCTGAGAGCAGTGGGAGCCATTGGCTCCCGCTGCTGTCAGTCAAAACCTGTAAGTAGAGAGTGGGGGTTGGGGCGGAATAGGAGCAAACAGCCTGACTTTTGCACGAGCCCATACGAGTGCCCTCATAGGAAGCATTTTACTATGGGGCACTTGGCAGCGAGGGGGCAGAAGCATGAGCACCAGCAGAGTCCCTGAGAAGAGTAGCATCAGGGCTGCCCTCTGCAAAACCATCGTACAGAGCAGGTAAGTATAACATGTTTGTTTAAATTAAAAAAACACAACTTTTTTTATAGGTGTGAAAAGCAGTATTTTGTTGCTAGGAAATTACTTAAAACCCCTGAACATTATATATTTTCTGAAAGTAGAGGCCCCGGAGAAAAAAAAATGGTGGCTGTTGCAATTTTTTATGTCATTTGATATTTGCGCAGCCATTTATTAAACGCAAATTTTCAGGGAAAAAAATGCACTTAAATTATTTTTAGTGCACACAAACACAATATAATACAAAATTTTTGTTAAAATGTAAAAGATGAGTTTTCCTTGCGTATGTAGATTCCAAAGATGTCAAGATTTAAAATTTGCACACCTGTGCAATGATGACAAACTATGGTACATAAAATTTTCCATAGGGAATACTTTAAAAGCCTTTACATGTTTTCAGTTTAGAGTTAAACTTGAGATATAGCACTAGATTTATTGCTCTCACGCTGCCCTTCATTTTGATGTCTCACATTGTGGTACATATGCGTGCAATTTGTGTACATATGGTGCTGTGTGTGCCATACACATATAGTGCTGTGTGTGTACAGGTATTGGGGGTCTGTTTGTGTACAGGGGGGGCTGGAACTGTGTGTGTGGGTGTACAGGTGTGAGGGTGCTGTGTGTGTACAGGTTTGGGGGGCTGCATATATATACAGATATCGAGGTGCTGTGTGTGTACAGGTGTAAGGGGGCTGCGTGTGTACAGGTGTGGTGTGGGTGTTGCATTTACAGTATACAGGTGTAAGGGGGGACTGCATGTGTACAGGTGTGTGAGGGAGCTGTGTGTGTACAGGTGTAGACGGTGCTGCAAATGTGGGGGATGCCGCATGTTTTCAGGTGTTGGGAGCTAAGGGTGTACAGTTTTGGGGGTGCTGCATGTATACAGGTGTAGGGGTGCTGTGTGCGTACAGATATGGGGGTCTGTTTGTGTACAGGGGGGCTGGAGCCGTGTGTGTGGGGGGCTCTATGTGCAAAGCTGTGGGGGTGCTATGTGTGTACAGGTATAGGAGCTAGAGCCATGTGTGTGTGGGGGTGGAATATATACATGTATAAGGGGCGCTGTTAGTGTACAGGTGTATGTTCTGGTGCTGCATGTATACAGGTGTAGGGGTGGCTGCATGTGTACAGATGTATGGGAGTGCTATGCGTATACAGGTGTGGGGGTGCTGCATGTGTACAGGTACGGAGTGGCTAAGTGGGTACAGGTGTGGAGGACGGGGCTCTGTGTGCAAAGGTGAGGTGTGGGGGTGCTGTGTGTGTGTTAGGGTTGCCACCTCATCCCTTTAAAACCAAACACATACTAATTACACAGGTTCTGGGGCTGATTAAGGTAGTAATTAGAGTTGAGCGGACCCGAACTGTAAAGTTCGGGTCCGAACTTTTGGGTTTTTGGGTCCCGGACCCGAACCCGAACAATTGACTGTATGTTCGGGTCCGGTGTTCGGCAATATGCATGTAAAGCAGCGCTTGTTTCCCGTGCTTAGAACTGTCCCTACACAAAGTGTAATTTCTGAAGGAAAAAAAGTCATTTAAAACTCACTTGTGGCTATTAATGAATTGTCGGCTCCTGGCAATACATAGAAAAGTCATTGATAAAAAAAAAAAGTGTGGGGGTTCCCCCAAATTCAATTACGAGGCCCTTCAGGTTTGGTATGGATATTAAGGGGAACCCTGCCGCAAATTTAAAAAAAATGCGTGCGGTTCCCCCCAAATATCCATACCAGGCCCTTCAGGTCTGGTATGGATTTTAAGGGGAACTCCACCCCAAATTAAAAAAAAATGGCGTGGAGTACCCCCAAAAATCCAGACCAAACCCTTTATCCGAGCACACAACCTGGCAGGCCGCAGGACGAGAGAGTGCCCCCCCCTCCTGAACCGTACCTGGCCACATGCCCTCAACGTGGGGAAGATGTCCCCATGTTGATGGGGACAAGGGCCTCATCCCCACAACCCTTGCCCGGTGGTTGTGGGGGTCTGCGGGCGGGGGGCTTATCGGAATCTGGAAGGCCCCTTTAACAAAGGGGACCCCCACATCCCGCCCCCCTATGTGAATTGGTAATGGGGTACATTGTACCCCTACCATTTCACAAAGAAAGTGTAAAAAATTGTAAAAAAAATACACAGACACCGTTGGGAAAGTCCTTTATTAAAAATAAAAAATAAAAAAAACCATTCCAGCGATGAAATCCAGTGTCCCACGGCGATCCAATTTCCGGCGCTGTCCACACGAAATGTGATTGGCTGAGCCTGAGCTGACCTGATGGGGAACTTCCTCCGCAGTGTAATAAATGAATAGACCCGCCCCTTCTAAAGTTCCCCATGAGGTCCGCTCAGCCAATGACGTAGGTGTAAGGCTGAGGAGCTGATGCGGAACGTGATAAGGGGCGGGTCTATTCATTTGTTATACTGCGGAGGAAGTTCCCCATCAGGTCCGCTCATCCAATGACGTAGGCGGGGTCTGACATACGAGGGGGCGGACCTGATAGGGAACTTCCTCCACAGTTTAATACATGAATAGACCCGCCCCTTCTCACGTTCCGCATCAGGTCCTCAGCCTTACACCTACGTCATTGGCTGAGCGGACCTGATGGGGAACTTTAGAAGGGGCCGGTCTATTCATTTATTACACTGCAGAGGAAGTTCCCCATCAGGTCCACTCAGGCTCAGCCAATGACATTTCGTGTGGACAGCGCCGGACATCGGATCGCCGTGGGACACTGGATTTCATCGCTGGAATGTTTTTTATTATTTTTTTTATTTTTAATACTTTCCCAAAGGTGTCTGTGTATTTTTTTTACAATTTTTTACACTTTCTTTGTGAAATGGTAGGGGTACAATGTACCCCATTATCAATTCACACGGGGGGCGGGATCTGGGGGTCCCCTTTGTTTAAGGGGTCTTCCAGATTCCAATAAGCCCCCTGCCCGCAAACCCCCACAACCACCGGGCAAGGGTTGTGGGGATGAGGCCCTTGTCCCCATTAACATGGGGACATCCTCCCCATGTTGAGGGCATGTGGCCTGGTACGGTTCAGGAGGGGGGGCGCTCTCTCGTCCCTCCCTCTTTTCCTGCGGCCTGCCAGGTTGCGTGCTCGGATAAAGGGTCTGGTCTGGGTTTTTGGGGGTACTCCACGCCATTTTTTTTAAATTTGGGGTGGAGTTCCCCTTAAAATCCATGCCAGACCTGAAGGGCCTGGTAATTAAATTTGGGGGAACCCCCACGCTTTTTTTTTTTTTTATCCATGACTTTTCTATGTATTGCCGGGAGCCGACAATTCATTAATAGCCCCGAGTGAATTTTAAATTACTTTTTTTCCTTCAGAAATTACACTTTGTGCAGGGACAGTTCTAAGCACGGGAAACAAGCACGAATAGTCCACAGAAGTTCGGGTCCCCATTGACTTCAATAGGGTTCGGGGTCAAGTTCGGGTCCAGTTCGGTCCCGAACTCGAACTTTTTTCCGAAGTTCGGCCGAACCCGTCGAACCCGAACATCCAGGTGTCCGCTCAACTCTAGTAGTAATTGAACTATCTTGGTGCCTTATCTACAATAAATTAGCCTCAGAACCTGTTTAATTCATATGTGTTTGGGTTTAAAGGGATGAGGTGGCAACCCTAGTGTGTGTACAGGTGTGGGGCAGAACTGTGTGTGTGTACAGGTGTTGGGGGGAGCTCTGTGTATGTGTACAAGTGTGGGGTGACTATGTGTGTGTATAGGGTGGGGTTTCTGCATGTGAACAGGTGTGGGGGTAGCTGTGTGTACAGGTGTGGGGGGGAAGCTCCACGTACCCAATCTTGGGCCGAGTTGTGTGTACAAGTGTGTCGGGTGGGGGGGTTGGTTCTATGTATGTGTACAGGGGTGGGGAAGCTGAGTGTGTGCATACAGGTGTGGGAGTCTGAGAGTGTACAGGTGATAGATCTACTGTATGTATACAGTGTGTGTGTGTGTATAGGTGGGGGGTGTGTACAGGTGGGGGGGTGTACAGGTGGTGGATGTAAGTGTGTAGTGGGAGGAGAGGGAAGCCCTTTTAGATAGGCTAAACAAGTCTTTGGACACTTCTGGATAGTTGCAGTTATTGTGTCTGGAATCTGCAAGTCAGTAAAGTTCACTCTAAGTCAGATTGGATGCCCACCACAAGGGTGAGACATGGTGGTGGGAAGAAGGTTCCCCCCACACAGTGTCTTCACATTTCAAATTGTACCTTCCTCACCTCACCACTGCCCTTCGCTTTGCCTCTGGTTGGTCCAGTGCTTTTTACAGTCAGTGTAAGGAGACTGACACAGGCAAAGAACACACAGCAGGGAGGTCCAACCATATCAATGCGTATTTCTGGGTACACATGAAATCTGAATCATGGGCCTGGAGCTGCACAGTGATGTTGAGACAAGTGTGCTGACAGCTGGGAGTGAGATCCCAGCTGCAAGTAGGGTTGCCACTTGTCCAGGATTCACCCGGACCGTTCGGGTTTGGAATCATGTGTCCGGGTTTCAGACTACCTGAAACCCGGACACATTTAGACTGGACAATGGCTTCCCAGGAGGGTTGCTGGCTGCAGTTGTCTAAGCTGAGAGTGTCTGTTACTCTCTCTTTCACACTGACTAAAGCCAGCATTAACAAACCCCCCCTCCCCCCAAAACACACACACACACAGACGGGAGAGGAGAGAGGGCTCGATCTGCATCTCTTCCCCCACCCCTACCATTCTGTGTCTGCCCACACTCCAAATTTCTAGCCCCAACTTTCCTTTTCTGAGGCATAGTGCCAGGGATTGAAGTCCAGCAGCCTCAGATAGATCTGGATGAAAGGTGCTGACTGCGCAGGGGGGAGTGAGCTCACCATCCATCCCTGCCTGTGACTGAAGTCTCCCCCTTCTCTCTCCTGCCTCTGAGTGAGTACACTAAGGTATATCAGGATTCTCAGAGCACCCCTTACATCAGAGTTTCCCTTTACACCAGAGGCCACAGTGTTCCCCTTACATCAGAGTCCTCACTGTGCATCATAGGAACTCAGTGTTCCCCCTTAAATCAGGGTTTTCAGAGCTTCCCTTATGTTAGAGGCCCCAGAGTTCTCCCTTACATCAGAGTCTGCAGAGTCCCCCCTCACAGTAAAAGGGTAAAACTCTGCGAGTTCAGATGTAAAAGGGGGAACTCTGTGGACTCTGATTTAAAGGGGAACTCGTGTTATTAACTTCATATGATTAGAAATTGTATTTAATAGCAAAATATATGTATAGTTTATACTATAAAAAAAAATTGCTGTGTGCAGCTAAAGTGTTTGGGTTTGACTTGAAGAAAAGGTGGCAACCCTAACTGCAGAAGACGATCTGGAGGGTATACCTTCACCCTAGGGTGACCACATTTTCAAACTACCATTCAGGGACACCCTCCCTTCCCAAAAATCAGCTTGTGCTGTAACGAATCACAGCACAGTGATTGGACACAAGAGGTGGGATTTATGATTTATCCAATCACAAGCAGGGGGCGGGGATTGTGCTCCTCCAGGCATTCCCGGCCAGGGCAAGTACTGTCAGTGAGTAAAGCGGTAATGTGGCGGCCTTTTTTGGGGGCATCAGTTTGGCCCGGGGGGGTGGTGGCTGTGTCAGTTTCATTCCGGGACACTGTATTGTCCTGGAATGAAGGTGCCCGGGACGGGACCAGGGTGACCACATTCCCAAACTGCCATTTAGGGGCACCCTCCCTTCCCAAAAATCAGCTTGTGCTGTAACGAATAACAGCACAGTGATTGGACACAAGAGGCAGGATTTATGATTTCTCCAATCACAAGCAGGGGGTGGGGATTGTGCTCCTCCAGGCATTCCTGGCCAGGACAAGTACTGTCAGTGAGTAAAGCGCTGATGTGGCAGACTTTTTTGGGGGCATCAGATTGGCCCGGGGGGTGGCTGTGTCAGTTTCATTCCGGGACACTGTATTGTCCTGGAATGAAGGTGCCCGGGACAGACCTCCAAAATGCGGGACTGTCCCGGGCAATCCGGGACACATGGTCACCCTACTTCACCCTCAGTGCCAAATGAGCTTGCCTTGGTCAAATGTGCAGCATTATGGCGACTGCCAATCTAAATGAAGGTTAAGATGATGCTGTCTTTGGCAGGTAAAAGGACAGGAGGATTTAGTACCACTTTAACATCTACTGCCTCAATGGCTCAAACACATAGCTCAAAATAACTTTATTTTAGAAAACAGGGCACACTGCCATAATGGGAATATTGTGTTGTGTTATTTACTGCAGTTTATAAAGAGTACACTTAAAATGCATTGTTTTAGGTCAAGATATTTAACAAGAAAAATCTTAAAGTGAAGTAGTTTTTTTAATTCAAGCAGTTTAAAATGCAGTATTTAAAATCACTTTCACTTAGCCAAAGTTGTGCATGAATGCCAGTTTTGCTTTATTACTTACTCTATGTGATAGAATGTCTTTGTAACTTTCATCTTAAAAATAGACTTGACACCTTGCAGACATGTTTTAAAGCAGTCTGGGAGTTGACATAATGAAGTGATATCTGCTGATGAGTACAGAGTTCAAATCTATCTTAACACTTTTCCTTCACAGCACCATCTGCCTCTCTACTTAGAGATTCTGTGTCGCATTTGAAAGACGACAGAACAGTTTGCTACCAAAAGCTTTACAGACTTCTTTTTTGTCCAGGATGATGAGTTTACACCCTGACTGATGAACAGATCACTATCATCTACCATTTATAGACTGACCCTTAAGATAGGGCATGCATTCATTACAGAAAGCGTTGTGCTTACACTGTTAAAATACATTTATCACATCAGTATGAATACGCACTCAGAATGTTGATCTATTAGATATTACTGCAGTAAAAGTGCAATGTTGTACCCCCCCAAAAAATGTGTTTATAGCACCAAGGAAGTGTTTCTGATTTAGTGCTGGCACTGGCAGTCTAATATATATATATATATATATATATATATGTAGCGGGTATGTACTATTTAGGGGCAGCAATTGGGTGGTAGTATGACCCAGATGCACTATTGGTAGAGCAGGGCTATGTTTTATTCGTGTGAGGACATCAGTGGTGTTAAGTTCCCTGCGGCTCAGTAGGTGTCGCTGTCACTTTGAGCCGGGGTTGAACCACTACTGCAGTGCCATACCCTTTGTGACCTCTCGCAGCGACTGTACTGAGGGGCGGGGAACCCGCTGTGCTTGCTGGGAGAGGGTATAAAGGGGGCGGACATCTTCACCACGAGGTCTGAGTCCCAGGCACCTTTAGCCTGAGGGCTGCTGTCCGTGATCGGTGTCCAGGCGCCCTTGGCATGTACACGTGAAGTTCGTGTTCCATCCCAGACACCTTCAGTCTGGGGTGAGGTACTCAGCCGGAGGCCTTGGGGCCCAGTACCTTCCACTGGGTCCCGCGAGGGAAGGATTGTCCTAAGGTGCCCCGGGTGTCGGGCATCTGAATCCAGGGGCGTAAGGGACCAGAGGAGGGATTCAGCCGAAGATCTGGTGCAGCATATTGCCAGTGCCGGGGGAACCTCTGGAGACCTTACGGATGGATATCTTTCCCAAACAAGGGCCAATACAAGAGGGAAGGTGGTTCATGTTCTATGATCGGTGGCAGCAGTTCATCTAGTCAACTCAGGTCGGTGGCAGAGACCTGCTATTAGGCCTGTGGCAGGGGCCTCAACAGTTCACCCGGTCGGTGGTAGCGACCAATCTCACGGTCGGTGGCAGAGACCGTGTGTCAAGCCTATTTGCACTAAAAGGAATAGGAGAGTTCACTGTCCCTGGACCTACTTGTATCCACACCCTGTCTGTTCATTTAAAAGTTAAACTGACGCTGTTCACTTGTTGAGAAGAATAAAGAAGTGTTGCACATTTTATGGTGTGGGGCTCAATTACTGACAGTCAAACCTCCACAGGAGAAGCAGAGGCTCCATCCAGAACACAGGCCCGAAGGTAAAAGAAGTGTTGGCTTTCACCTCTACACATTAGAGGACATGGGCCGTAGTGAACCTCATCCTCCTCCCGCATACCCCTAGACAAGCCAGCCATTTTATTTACAAGGGGATGGGGGGTGAGGCCGCTACATATATATATATATATATATATATATATATATATATATATATATACGTATATATATATATATTGTGTAGGTGCCACTGGTGATGATGGGTTCTCTGTTCTGCACGACTCTCTCAACTGCTCGATCCCCACTGATACACCTGGGTATAAACTAAAGGCCTGCTTCACACCTGTCTGATTTAACCATTAGTAAACTACAGAGCATTAGTAATGTACAGAAATTTAGCCACAAGCAACTTGGTGGTAGATGAATTAGATTTATTAAGGCAGCAAAGTTAAACAGTGTGTAAATCAATGAAAAGACCATTAGACCTAAGGAAACTGTACTAAATAAATGTAGCATTACCCTGTTCAGGGCCGCTGATTAGTTTTTGGTTTTGCACGTTACCTCTTCAGCTGCGTTGTCTGGGTAGGAAAGTCTGTA
Organism: Rana muscosa; assembly: GCA_029206835.1. Classification (NCBI taxonomy): domain Eukaryota; kingdom Metazoa; phylum Chordata; class Amphibia; order Anura; family Ranidae; genus Rana; species Rana muscosa. The sequence continues at coordinate 417,433,910 of CM055117.1, forward strand.
GTAATGCAATTTCCACACAGATGTAAAACCTCAAAACAGTGAAGCCTCGTACACACGAACGAGTTTCTCGGCAAAAACCAGCAAGAAACTTGCTGGCAGAGATTTTTTGCCGAGAAATTTGTTCGTGTGTGGGTTTCTCGTCAAGAAAAGCGACAAGTATCTCGACGAGAAAATAGAGATCCTGCTGTCTATTTTCTCATCGAGATTCTCGTCGGCATGTTTCTCGACGAGAAAAGTGAGTGTGTGTACACTTACCTGTCCTCCGGGAAGCCCGCGCATGTTCAAAATGAATTTGACGCATGCGCGGTAGCTTCCTAGGCATACGTAGGGTATACCAAGATGGCGGCGACGGCATCGAATGTGACGAGCGCATGCTCGTCGTAGTCGATGACGTCACCGCGTACGCTCCATTCAAAGAACCGCGGGTTCTTTGAATCGAGCGTGTGTACACTCGGCCTGGACAAGTTTCTTGTCCAAGAATCTCGTCGAAAAAAACGACACGTTTTTTTCGACGAGAATCTCGGCCGTGTGTACGAGGCTTAAGGCTTTATTTTTCTTATGCGGTAAACTTTGAGAAGTAGAAGGTACAGAAGAGTAGGGGAAGGTTCAGGCACTCGCCACAAAAGTTGATAAAGGTACAAGTTCAAAGTCACTTACCACTCTCAATGTTAGAGTGGGTATTGGTCACCCGGATAGTCCCCTCTCACATGGCCTAGCAGCCGGGTTGACACACGAATCAGCAAGAGGGCAGTCTCTGCCACAGACTGCCCAAGGTGAAGAAGGTCTCTGCCACAGACCTGTTTAAATGTACAAAGTCTCTGCCACAGACCTGTTTGAAGTTGAGCAATGGATAGTCCAGGAATCCTCTGCCACAGGATTTCAAAGTCCCAAACTTCCAGCCTTACAGTTAAAGAGCCTTTAAGCCAATCCGGTGAACTGCAGGGCTTTCTAGTGTGATGGATCCCTCCTTAATAAAGTTGCCAGGCCTCACCCAAGACAGCAGCAGTTTGCCGGTCTCCTCCAGGGCAGGTCCTCCCCTGGTCTCCTTCATTAAGATGATTCCTCTCCATTTGGATGGAGAGCTTGGGATCTCTTCTCTGGATATAGCCCCCAGCCAGACTAGCTGGGCCTACTAAGTAGCGGTGCAGCCTCGGGCCAACGTGGCCCCGAGACCAGGACCACACACACACACCTCGCACCCAGAGGGCTGCGGGGCGAGAATGAACCCCAATCAATAACGTCTGCTCCTTAGGTATCCCCTCCCAGCAAGCACAGCGGGTCGACCACTCCCACTAGACTACTGCCGAGAGGGGCCACTCAATGTACCATGATCTGTCCATGTTCCAAAGGTGCCTGAGGTGGTAACGCCACCTACAGGCAAAAAGGGAAATCACTACCAGGCAAACCATAACTGAGACAGAGGCGAAATTAAATGTAATTATCAACCATCTGAGGCCATCTACTGGCTCAGACATCCCTCTAAATTTAAATAGTGTACCAACCTTTTGGGATGGGCGCTACATAAATGATCAGGGACCCATAAACTGGCAATGAATTGAACTGTGACAATGCTAAACCAAAGAATAATTGGTGCAAACAGGGTTAAAGTGCTGGAATCAACAAATGCAAGATAATAAAGGTCCACGTGTGTAAACGCATAAAGCCCCAATAGTGGGTGGGCGTATGCGTTCTTAACTAAGAGGTACCACTAGAAGTGACCCCCCTTTTACCCTCTTTTTCTCCTATTTTGTTTTGCTACACAATCCCGCGTATATATTTATGATTTTAAACCTATAGGGACCTTCTCTGTCCTTTGATCTTTTTAGTGGCTTATATATTTATGCATATGTTTTTTATGCGACATGTATAGTCTGGTTGATTACGCCTTATAATATAATATACTATTGAATAAGAGTGTAAATTTTAGGGGCGTTCCAGATCTCTATTTTTTATTTCCTCATTTTTTTTTTCCATTGGTATTTTTCTATTTATTTTTGTAATTTTTTTTCATTCAGATTTGTTTATTTTATTATGTAATAAAACCTAATTAAATAGATTTTTTATATATTGTTAAACTCCCTTTTCCAGATTAGGATGGAAGGGGGAGTTTTTCCATTTTATGGACGTTACCACCATTTTCTCATTTTTTTTGTCTTTTTGTCTCTTTCACTATTTTTTATTTTTTATCTTTTTCTATTCCATTGGACTGTTTATTGCTCATTTTTTTCCTTATTTATTTTTCTTTTAACACTTTTCCAGCACAGGTTTTTGAATGTTTTTATATCTTTAGGAAGTTTTGTATCCTTTGGATATCTTTCTGACTTATTGCGATCTACTGTAGATCTTTGTGTTCCATGGCTCCCATGTGTGGCATACATTTACATGATATTGATCTTTTCCCAACTAAGCAGCAGCTGGTGATGTATTTAACTCACCCTACCTGTGAAATCTCTATTCCAATGACTACGTTAGAAAACTACATTTTATTGCTACCTCTTTTTTTTTTTTAGGCACTAAAAATTATTAGTTTGCTGTATTATTTGGTATGTATTATTTGTATGTATGTATATGTATTTTTAGTTTGCTGTATTATTTTGGTTCTTAATATTGAGTTTTTTTGGTCTTTCAATTTTATTTTGTGGTTAATTTGAGGTTATTTTTATCTGCTGTCCTGTCCATATCTAACTTTTTTTCTTTGCTGCCAGGTTACCTTAAAAAAAGTTTTAGGTAATACCATTTTATGTTAAATTTATTTTTATGCTACAAGGCTTCTACATGATCTTAATTCTTGTTGTAGAACCCTGTGTGTTCTTTGTCTTTAGTAAATTTTGGCCTGGGCTTGCTCATTAAAATCTTGCTGCAGTAAAAAAAATTCAGGTGTATTCTCTGCAGTCTCTTAATTTGTGTTGACCTATTATCCCTGAATAAAACTCTCCTGCTGCTTGCCAATTTTACACTGCTGTATCCTCTGCAGTATCTAAAGCCCCGCACACACGGTCGGACTTTTGGCCAACAAACTTCATTTTGAGCAAGTTGGACCAACAATCCGACCGTGTGTACGCTCCATCGGACAAACTTTTTTTTTGCTTTCATCGGACAAAAGTTGGGTCTGTAAACGGACAAACTTTTGCCCAACAAAAGTCAGATGGAGCAAAGTCCGACCGTGTGTACCGAAAACCATCGGACTTTTGTCCGATGGACAAAACAAATAATGTTACAATCAACCAACAATAGCAGAAGTTGACCAAAGGGTGGCGGTAAAGAGCAGAAAAGAGCAGAAAAACCATGTGATGTTCGATAAAGTTTTGGGAAAGTTTGCAGAAAAGTCAGAGCGTGTGTATGCTATGGGTGTTCCCGACCAACTCCGTTCGGACAAAAAAACACGGAAAAGTCAGATGGAAGTCCGACCGTGTGTACGGGGCTTTAGTTGAATAAAACTCCAGCCTGTGTTCTTTGTTACTAGTCAATTTGGGCTTAGTCTTGATCATTAACATTTTTCCACTTCTGACCAATTTTACACTGTGCTGACTGATGAAAAAGCATGTATCACTGCTAAAACCAGTGGAGGAAAGACTTATTTTCAACAAAAATGTATTTGATTTGGGTGCTGCTTTTGTAAGCCATGTAAGCCAATGTAAAAAATCAGCTCCCCTGCCAACTACTGTATGAGCTGACAATTTACATTGTTGCTGTATTGTTTGTGAATGTAATTTTAAATTTTTTCATGTTTCCCTGGAAACTGCATGAAAATAATCTCTCACTACTGTACTATATTTTAGAAACAAAAAATGCATTAGTACCTGTCCACCATGGCAGTGCCAGTCTTGCCAAAATTTGCATATTAGCTCTTAAAAGGGCAAGAATTTACTAACATCCCCCCCAGACTTTCGATTAGTTGCTATGTTCCGTTTTACCAACTTTCACAGAACGCAAAGGCAAATAAAAGCTGGGCAGAGGTTTGTATCAAGTTTGTGAACATCCACCATGCAGCACTTCAGCAGCATATCACTTCAAATCGCCTGCAATTAACCAACCGTAGATCATTATCACAGTGATTTATTACTGCAGGGTAGAGACAGAAAAGAGCTGCTAATGCCGGGACTTTATCAAACGAAAAATAACATACACTGTTAGAAATTAATTTGTGTGAGCAAAATTTTCCATCCTGCTCCTTCAAATTTTCTCTTCACTGTGGTCGAAAGTGAACATCAATTTGACCCACTAATGATGAAAAAAATGAACTGTCTTAGAACATTCTTTCTCTAAGAAATTTCAAACAAAATTTGACCGATCCATTGCCAGCTTAATGGTCTGTGCTACCTACCAGAAACAAAGAAAGTGGTGTGACATCAGATGTGAAATCTCTTTACTTCTCTGTTAACACAATGTTGGAAGTAGCTCTATAGCAGATCGATCCAGCTCCTGTGCTTAACACTGGACCCTGGACCAACAGGAGATGCTTAGTCTTGCTGCTATTTTAACACCGTGTTGAGATTAAAGTGGTTGTAAACCCTTACAGACCACTTATACCTACAGGTAAGCCTAGATTAAGGCTTACCTATAGGTGCAACAAATATCTCCTAAACCTACACAGTTTAGGAGATATTTGCAAAAAAGACAGCGCAGATGTCTACGGCGCTTGTGCGCCGTAGACAACAGCGCAGGCGCACTGACCGTGCCGTTAGTGAATGCGATCATGCCGTTAGTGGTGGCTCTCGAGCGCAAGCCGTCATCGCGGCTCCAGCTAGTCACAGCGCTGTAGCCGCGATACCCGGAAGTCACTCTGGGAGAGATGGCGGCTACGGAGGAGGCGAACGAGGGCGGCTGCGGGGGCTTCGATCTCAGGTAAGTACTTCATAATGAGCTAGTATGCTATGCATACTAGCTCATTATGCCTTTGTCTTGCAGGGTGTATTTTTTTATTTATTTTTAAGGAGGCTTTACTTCCTCTTTAACAGCCAATGTCCTAGTGCTTTTTTTAAATGCTATCTGGAACTCAGGTGTTTAAAAAAGCAGGATATGGGCAGTACAGTAATAGATTTTTTGGGGGAAGGCTTTGGCTTTTATAATTGCATATCACCAAATAGTTGCCACGATCTATGTACTGTACATATAAACCAATTGGTAAAACTGTTTATTTTCTGCAAAACAGTTCAAACTGTCATTCTGACAAATAATACGTAGAACACGGACCTTTTTCCTGCCTTTGGCTCACTTGCAGGTCAAGGCACACCGCGCTATATGCCCGTACCCTCCTGTTTTAAGAGGTTGAGCGGTGTTCACAATTTTGGGTCCTGCAGAAAGTTATACCCTTCAACTGGTTCTTGTCTCCTAGAGTGTAGGGACAAGTCTCTATTTTTCCCTAAGAAAAGTCAGATGAAAGTCCGACCGTGTGTACGGGGCTTTACTCAGAAGAAATGTCTCAGACTTCTAAAGCCTCGTACACACGGTCGGACTTCCATCGGACTTTTCCGTGGTTTTTTGTCCGAACGGAGTTGGTTGGGAACACCCATAGCATACACACGCTCGGACTTTTCTGCAAACTTTCTTAAAACTTCTTACAACATCACATGTTTTTTCTGCTCTTTTCTGATCTTTACTGCCACCCTTTGGTCAACTTCTGCTATTGTTGGTTGATTTTAACATTAGTTGTTTTGTCCATCGGACTAGAGTCCGATGGTTATCTGTACACATGGTCGGACTTTGCTCCATCAGACTTTTGTTGGGCAAAAGTTTGTCCGTTTGCAGACCCAACTTTTGTCCGATGAAATCCAAAACCAAACAAAAAAAGTTTGTCCGATGGAGCGTACACACGGTCGGATTGTTGGTCCAACTTGCTTAAAACGAAGTTTGTTGGGCAAAAGTCCGACCGTGTGTACGGGGCTTAACAACCCTAGACGCCTTGATACATTTACACACTGACTATGATTTGAAAAATGGCCTCCTGCTTCACCTTAAAAAGATACGTATTTTGTTTAACTGAACCAGCTGCTTTACTATTTTGCTTTTAAAATAGCTCATAGTATTTTAAAATAACTGCTATAACAAAGGATCCCTATGCAGTAAAGACTGTTTTGTTTAGAGTAAACCTGTCAGGACTGAAATATGATAGCTACCATTACTGACTTGAAGTGCATGCTGCTTCACTAATTAGCAAGTCATTTATCTAGAACGAGTAAGTGTATATCAGGTGTCCCTATACCTTATTTGTACATGTTTGTTTCAGGTTGGTAATTCATCCTGTAGTGAAAGAAGAAATTAAAATTAACTGCAGGGCTTGTAACTTTAACCACTTCAGCCCCGGAAGAATTTACCCCCTTTCTGACCGGGCCATTCTTTGTGATGTGGCACCGCGTCGCTTTAACTGACAATTGCGCAGTTGTGCGATGCTGTACCCAAACAAAATGTATGTTCTTTTTTTCCCACAAATAGAGCTTTCTTTTGGTGGTATTTGATCACCTCTGCGGTTTTTATTTTTTGCGCTATAAACAAAAGAAAATGACAATGAAAAAAAAAAACCACAATATTTTTTACTTTTTACTTTAATAAATATCCCAAATAATAAAAAAAAAAATCTTCCTCAGTTTAGGCCGATATATTCTACATATTTTTGGTAAAAAAAAATCGCAATAAGCATATATTGATTGTTTTTTGTTGCAAAAGTTATAGCGTCTACAAAATAGATTCATGGCATTTTTATTATTTATTTTTTTTGCTAGTAATGGCGGCGATCTGCAATTTTTATTGGGACTGCGACATTGCAGCGGACAGATCAGACACTTTTGACACTTTTTTGGGTCCATTGACAATTATACAGTGATCAATGTTAGAAAAAGCCACTTATTACTGTATAAACATCACTGGCAGGGAAGGGGTTAACGCTAGGGCGATTAAGGGGTTAAATGTGTTCCCTCAGTGTGTTATAGCTGTAGGGGGGATGGGACTGCCTTCCTATATACTAGGAACACGATCTGTCTCCTCTCCCCTGCCAGACACGGGATGTGTGTGTGTGTGTTTACACACACACACCCCCCTTCTAGCTCTGTCAGGAGCGATCGCAGGTGCCAGACATCGCAGCCCCCTATTCCCCTTAAAGCGGCCGCTGTACAGCTACGCCGATTCGCGCAAGTGAGCAAGGGGTTAAAGACAAGCAGCTCCTGTATTTTTTATCCACATATTCAGACCTTTATACATGTGTAATATGTAATACTGTGTATATTGCTATGCTATCATTATGCTATCATCTTTTGCTGTGGAATAAATAAAAAGCTTTAATTTCTGAAATGTCAATCCTGGAGAAAATTCCTACCCAGGCTCCCTTGAGCAATCACATGGCTACAAGTCTAGGTATGTGATCTAGGCAAGATGTGCCTTTAGATCATGGATATGCAATTAGCGGACCTCCAGCTGTTGCAAAACTACAAGTCCTATCATGCCTCTGCCTCTGGGTGTCATGCTTGCTGCTGTCAGAGTCTCGCTATGCCTCATGGGAGTTGTAGTTTGGCAACAGCTGGAGGTCCGCTAATTGCATATCCCTGCTTTAGATAAATGTAGCGCCCTACCCCAATGGTGGGGACGCTATTCTAAATTTAAGGGTGTCTGAGCCAATAGTTGGGCTCAGACTGTCGAGTTGTACAAATTTGCCTCTGTTCTGGTTGTGGTTTGCCTGATAGCAGTTTCCCTTATTGCCTGTAGGTGGCGTTACCACCTCAGGCACCTGTTGGAACACAGGCAAACCATGGTGCATTGAGTGACCCTTCTCAGCAGCGGTGCAGTGGGAGTGGTGACCCGCTGTGCCTGCTGGAAGGGGATACTTAAGGGGCAGACCCCATTGTTCGGAGTCCTTCGTCTCGTGACCCTCCTGGCGCGAGGTATGTGTGTGTGATTCTGGTCTCGGGGCCACGTTGGCCCGAGGCTGCATTGCTTTTGAGTGGGCCCGGCTGTTCTGACTGGGGCCTACATCCCAAGAGGGGATCCCAAGCTGTCCATCCAAACAAGGGAGAAAGCTGCCTTGATGAAGGAAACCGGGGGAGGACCTGCCCTGGAGGAGACTGGCAAAATGCTGATGTCTCGGGTAAGGCCTGGTGACCTTGTTGAGGAGGGATCCAATCTACTAAAAGCCCTGCAGTTCGCCGGATCGGCTTAAATGCTCTCTAACCGTATGGCTGGAAGTTTGGGACTTGAAATCCTGTGGCGGAGGATTCCTGGACTATCCATTTAACTATCTCTAAAGAAGGTCTGTGGCAGAGACCGACTCCATCTTGAGCAGACTGCGGCAGAAGCTGACTTGTTACTGGTTCGTGCATCATCCCGGCTGCTAGGTTATGTGAGAGGGGACTATCCGGGTGAGCAATACCCACTCTACTGAGTGAGTGGTGAATGATTGATAAGAACTTTGAACTGATTTGTGCATTCTGTACCACGTGCCTGAACCTTCTTCTACTCTTCTCCTACCTTCTACTTTCTCTCAAGTTTTACAGCAGATAAAAAGAATAAAGCCTGACTGTTTAAGGTTTTACTTTTGTGTGGACATTGCATTTAATATGGACTTTCCTACACGGACAACGAAGCTAAAGAGGTAACGTGCAAACCCAAAAACAAAGCAGCAGCTCCTACGGGGGTAGTGCTACAGTAGGTGCCGCCGATTTTGTATCAATCTCGCCTCTGCTAGCGGCGAGATTGACACTCGCAAGCCCCGTCGCAGGAGCCAGCGCCGAGCTGTGTTGCTCCTCCTGCTCGCCGCCCCCAATGTATTCCTATGGATGCACGGCATCTTGGGCGGGTGGCGAGAGCGAGAAGCACAGCTCGCAGCGGTGATTTCCAGCGCGATCCCATCGCGCTGGAAACACAAAATCGGCGGCACCTACTGTACATAAAGAATGCAAAGAGGCAACTTTTCCAGATATAACTCCCAGCAACACTTTTTCGCCAAACACCATTAAAAATACACTTTTTTTTGCACATTGTGTTAATATTCTGTGCTACTTTATAACTAGGGATGAGCCGAACACCCCCCCATTTGGTTTGCACCACAACCTGCGAACAGACCTAAAGTTTGCGTGAACTTTAGAACCCTACGTCATTGGCTATTCCCCGCAAGCAGGGAAAGCTGGGGCTTACCCCTATGATCTGATGGGTGACCCCGCCCCCTCATACCTCAGACCCCGCCTACGTCATTGGATGAGCGGACCTGATGGGGAACTTCCTCTGCAGTGTAATAAATGAATAGATCCGCCCCTTCTCATGTTCCCCATCAGGTCCATTCAGCCTTGCACCCGGTGAAGGTGACCCCGCCCCCTACGTTATTGGCTGAGCGGACCTGATGGGGAACGTTAAAAAAGGGGCGGGTTTTTTCATTTATTACACTGTGGAGGAAGTTCCCCACCAGATCCACTCAGCCAATGATGTTTCGTGTGGAGTGGAGACTGCAGCGATGGACATCGGATCACTGCGGGACACTGGATTACATCGCTGGAATAGGTTTTTTATTTTTTTATTTTTAATAAAGGACTTTCCCAACTGTGTCTGTGTGTTTTTTTACAATTGTTTACACTTTCTTTGTGAAATGGTAGGGGTACAATGTACCCCTTACCAATTTACATAGGGGGGCCGAGATCTGGGGTCCCCTTTGTTAAAGGGGTCTTCCAGATTCCGATAAGCCCCCCACCCACAGACCCCCACAACCACCGGGTAAGGGTTGTGGGGATGAGGCCCTTGTCCCCATCAACATGGGGACATCCTCCCCATGTTGAGGGCATGTGGCCTGGTACGGTTCAGGAGGGAGGGGGGCCGCTCTCTCATCCCCCCCTCTTCCCCTGCGGCCGGCCAGGTTGCGTGCTCAGATAAGGGTCTGGTATGGATTTTTGGGGGGACTCCACGCCATTTTTTTTTAAATTTGGGGTGGAGTTCCCCTTAAAATCCATGCCAGATCTCAAGGGCCTGGTATGGATATTTAGGGGGAACCCCACGCCATTTTTTCATGTGGGCTGGTACGGTTCAGGAGGAGGGGGGGGGCTCTCTCGTCCCCCCCTCTTTTCCTGCGGCCTGCCAGGTTGCGTGCTCAGATAAAGGGTCTGGTATGGATTTTTGGGGGGAACTCCACGGCATTTTTTTTTTGCGTGGAGTTCCCCTTAAAATACATACCAGACCTGAAGGGTCAACCTCACGTCATTTTTTTTTTAAATTTGACGCAGGGTTCCCCTTAATATCCATACCAGACCTTCAGAAATGACACTTTGTGCAGGGACAGTTCTAAGCATGGGAAACAAGCGCTGCTTTACAGGCATACTATACCCCTCCCCCCCCCCAGGTATGAAATTTAAAGGAATATTTCACTTTTATTGTTTCACTTTAAGCATTATTAAAATCACTGCTCCCAAAAAAACTGCAGTTTTTAAAACTTTTTTTTGCATTGATACATGTCCCCTGGGGCAGAACCCGAGTCCCCAAACACTTTTTATGAGCATATAAGCCTTTAAAATTAGCACTTTAGATTTCTCCCATAGACTTTTACAGGGTGTTCCGTGGCTTTTCGAATTTGCCGCGAACACCCCAAATTGTTCGCTGTTCAGCGAATGTGCGAACAGGCAATGTTCGAGTCGAACATGAGTTTGACTCGAACTCGAAGCTCATCCCTATTTATAACTAGTAAAACAAGAAAAGGGGTGTATAAGGAGGTGATCCTAACAGAGAGGTGTACTTTTGATTCAGTATCCAGTGATAAAAATCCAGCCCGGTGATAATGTCAGCAGAGAATCATCTTATCCAAACTATGAACTTTGCTTTGTGCACTGGTATGCAGTCATGTTGAAACAGGAAGAGTCCATCCCCAAACTGTTCACACAAAGTTCGGAGCATGAAATTGTCCAAAATGTCTTAGTATGCTCACCCCTTAAGAGTTTTCTTCACTGGAACTAAGGGACCAAGCCCAACCCCTGAAAAACAACCCCACACTATAATCCCTCCTCCACCAAATAATTTGGACCAGTGCACAAAGCAAGGTCTATAACGACATGGATGAGAAAATTTGGTCAGCCCTGGCTCGCAGTCTCCTCTCGAATTCATCCCAAAGGTTTCTATCAAGTTGAGGTCAGGACCTTGTGCAGGCCAGTCAAGTTCCTCCACCCCAACCTCCCTCATCCATGTCTTTATGGACCTTTCTTTGTGCCCCCAGTCCAGCTAAAAAGGGTCCCCAGTTGCCTCTGAATTAATTTGACATGCCATCATGGGCTTTGTAAAACCCTGGAACTTAACTTATTAATGGTCTTAAGTGAGCTACCCTGTTTTTGCCAGACAGATATTGCACAGCCATTGCCAACTTTTATTTGTTTGTAAATGCATGAATTCCATCACACACCTTCCTCATTCTAATAAAAGCTCCTAATTAAGGCCATTGTGGAACATTTATTCCAAACAGATTTTGTTTAGATATCTTGTTCTAATTTATCTATGCTATTTTGATTAATTACATTGTACACTAATAGCAACACTTAGCCGTGGTTCACACTGGTGCGATTTGACATGTCAAATCGGCGAAATTTGCCGCAAATTGCGGGCAATGGCACCGTCCTAATCGGTGCGACGCTGCATCTGCGGCGCTGCACCGATTTCAAAAAGTAGTTTCTGTACTACTTTTTGCGTTTTCAGCCGCGATTTACATTGCATCTGTTTCAGATGTCTTTGAAATCGTGGCTGAAATCAGGACTGCCAGCGGGAGTGAAATCGTGCGAGTTCAGCTGAACTCGCAGGCTTCACTCCCGCAGCCCCAGTGTGAACGTGGGCTTATACTTACATTAATCATGTTTTTATTATGCAGAAATAAAAGGAAAAGTAGAGCAAGAGGCGGGACTTTGTATGAGGCACACGGACACAGAGAATAAATTTGATGGAGGACAGCTTTTAATTGATTCAAATAATAATATAATTACACATTTGTTTTCAAAAGTCTATGCATTTTGCTATATACTCTTTACACTTTATCTGTATCGCATATTGCTTAATGATAAAATTCCAACAAAAGATATGTCATATATTTACAGATACATAAAAAGATAATATACATTATACATGCAGATTGGGGGGATTTTTATATTGCTAGGAACGTCCATAAGAATGGTAAGTATATACACTTGTCGGTAGATGTTGGCTCTATGCATTTCGGGCCTTTGAGGCCGCTCATCAGGAGCAAAACCGATATAATATTCTAAAGATAGAAAAAACAAATAAGTTCCAACAACCTGCTAAAACTATAAAAAATATATATATATATATATATATTGGCAAACATAGAATGGGAGAGAACTCCCCCATCCACATGCTTGACCTAAAAAACTTACAAATGCGCCTGCACGGAGGTGGAGTGCCCATGCAAGTCCCAGACCAGCCAAAGAACGTCATGCCCGGGAGCTGAGGGGGCGCAGCAGGGCGGAGATGACCCACAAAAACCAAGCACTGGGAGGGTGGGAGTGTATGGATCGAAATTATATGGAACTAAATGTGGGGACCCACATTGGGGGGTCTCTGTAAATAAAAGAAAGCAAACCACTAGAACATTGTAAACAAAGCGTGTGTGAGAATCAATGTGACTAAACGTAATGTGAAAAGGGGAACCATGGTGAACAAATTATGGAAAGAAGGGAGGGAATAGTGAAGGACTGGGAAGGAGGGGGAGGAAACCAAGGCGGAAAAAAAGAAAATGGAGTCAGAGGGACGGTTACTATGTTGTGAAAAAGGATCAGTACCTGTTGCGGTAAAAGAGGGGCAGGGTATGCCTGGTGCACAGTGCTCAGTGCTCCATGATCAGAAGTGATGTGTGTATTCCTTAATGTGATATGACTGCATAGCAGTTGACAAGTCGTAGGGTTTTCATATACCAAAAATCTTTTTTAACAACTAGTTTTTGTATAGAACAATTGATTCATGGGAGGTTTTTTCCAACAACCTACTCTTCTTTATTCATTTTAATTTTAAAAAAATTATTATTTTCTTCCTTAGGCGTCTGCGCATTGGTGGCTCTGCACGTGCTTTTTCGCTGGATTTTGCCCTCGTTTTCATTTCCGGGAGCTGCGACGCGCACTGCGGACCTCTCCGCTCCCTTCGCCTCTTGGCTTGGAGTGGGCGGGGGCTCTGTCACTGCGTGTCGACGTCACGCCACGAACGCCGGCATGCGGCGTCCTTATGACGCTGTCTTGCCGGCCCTGCGTTCCACCATCTGACGCGCATAGGGGCGGACTGGGCGGGCGCACCTCGCCGGGTATTCTGACGGCCCGGCTGTAGGCGCCTCCCCTCCCGTTCCCCCTGTTTGCGTGCGTCAGCGTTACGTTGGGGGCGGTGCTGTGGCGGCGCTCCCCATATTGGCCTCTTCCAGTGGAGGGCTTCACATTAAGGAATACACACATCACTTCTGATCATGGAGCACTGAGCACTGTGCACCAGGCAGACCCTGCCTCTCTTTCACCGCAACAGGTACTGATCCTTTTTCACAACATAGTAACCGTCCCTCTGACTCCATTTTCTTTTTTTCCGCCTTGGTTTCCTCTCCCTCCTTCCCAGTCCTTCACTATTCCCTCCCTTCTTTCCATAATTTGTTCACCATGGTTCCCCTTTTCACATTACGTTTAGTCACATTGATTCTCACACACGCTTTGTTTACAATGTTCTAGTGGTTTGCTTTCTTTTATTTACAGAGACCCCCCAATGTGGGTCCCCACATTTAGTTCCATATAATTTCGATCCATACACTCCCACCCTCCCAGTGCTTGGTTTTTGTGGGTCATCTCCGCCCTGCTGCGCCCCCTCAGCTCCCGGGCATGACGTTCTTTGGGTGGTCTGGGACTTGCATGGGCACTCCACCTCCGTGCAGGCGCATTTGTAAGTTTTTTAGGTCAAGCATGTGGATGGGGGAGTTCGCTCCCATTCTATGTTTGCCAATATATATATATATATATATATATATATATATATATATATATTTTATAGTTTTAGCAGGTTGTTGGAACTTATTTGTTTTTTCTATCTTTAGAATATTATATCGGTTTTGCTCCTGATGAGCGGCCTCAAAGGCCCGAAATGCATAGAGCCAACATCTACCGACAAGTGTATATACTTACCATTCTTATGGATGTTCCTAGCAATATAAAAATCCCCCCAATCTGCATGTATAATGTATATTATCTTTTTATGTATCTGTAAATATATGACATATCTTTTGTTGGAATTTTATCATTAAGCAATATGCGATTCAGATAAAGTGTAAAGAGTATATAGCAAAATGCATAGACTTTTGAAAACAAATGTGTAATTATATTATTATTTGAATCAATTAAAAGCTGTCCTCCATCAAATTTATTCTCTGTGTCCATGTGACACATACAAAGTCCCGCCTCTTGCTCTACTTTTCCTTTTATGAATACCAAACCGGGATGGAGGAGGGGATCTGAACGGCCCCTATACCTCATTTAAAGTCCCAAACCCCCTTTTTACCCCCTTTTTTGTCATTCAATTAGGGATGGAGGCACATGGCCACATTAATACAAAATACTTTTCATAAATTTTTTATATATGACTGCATAGCAGTTGACAAGTCGTAGGGTTTTCATATACCAAAAATCTTTTTTAACAACTAGTTTTTGTATAGAACAATTGATCCATGGGAGGTTTCTTCCAACAACCTACTCTTCTTTATTCATTTTAATTTTAAAAAAATTATTATTTTCTTCCTTAGGCGTGTGCGCATTGGTGGCTCTGCACGTGCTTTTTCGCTGGATTTTGCCCTCGTTGTCATTTCCGGGAGCTGCGACGCGCACTGCGGACCTCTCTGCTCCCTTCGCCTCTTGGCTTGGAGTGGGCGGGGGCTCTGTCACTGCGTGTCGACGTCACGCCACGCACGCCGGCATGCGGCGTCCTTATGACGCTGTCTTGCCGGCCCTGCATTCCACCATCTGACGCGCATAGGGGCGGACTGGGCGGGCGCACCTCGCCGGGTATTCTGACGGCCCGGCTGTAGGCGCCTCCCCTCCCGTTCCCCCTGTTTGCGTGCGTCAGCGTTACGTTGGGGGCGGCGCTGTGGCGGCGCTCCCCATATTGGCCTCTTCCAGTGGAGGGCTTCACATTAAGGAATACACACATCACTTCTGATCATGGAGCACTGAGCACTGTGCACCAGGCATACCCTGCCCCTCTTTCACCGCAACAGGTACTGATCCTTTTTCACAACATAGTAACCGTCCCTCTGACTCCATTTTCTTTTTTTCCGCCTTGGTTTCCTCCCCCTCCTTCCCAGTCCTTCACTATTCCCTCCCTTCTTTCCATAATTTGTTCACCATGGTTCCCCTTTTCACATTACGTTTAGTCACATTGATTCTCACACACGCTTTGTTTACAATGTTCTAGTGGTTTGCTTTCTTTTATTTACAGAGACCCCCCAATGTGGGTCCCCACATTTAGTTCCATATAATTTCGATCCATACACTCCCACCCTCGCAGTGCTTGGTTTTTGTGGGTCATCTCCGCCCTGCTGCGCCCCCTCAGCTCCCGGGCATGACGTTCTTTGGCTGGTCTGGGACTTGCATGGGCACTCCACCTCCGTGCAGGCGCATTTGTAAGTTTTTTAGGTCAAGCATGTGGATGGGGGAGTTCTCTCCCATTCTATGTTTGCCAATATATATATATATATATTTTTTTTTTTATAGTTTTAGCAGGTTGTTGGAACTTATTTGTTTTTTCTATCTTTAGAATATTATATCGGTTTTGCTCCTGATGAGCGGCCTCAAAGGCCCGAAATGCATAGAGCCAACATCTACCGACAAGTGTATATACTTACCATTCTTATGGACGTTCCTAGCAATATAAAAAACCCCCCAATCTGCATGTATAATGTATATTATCTTTTTATGTATCTGTAAATATATGACATATCTTTTGTTGGAATTTTATCATTAAGCAATATGGGATTCAGATAAAGTGTAAGGAGTATATAGCAAAATGCATAGACTTTTGAAAACAAATGTGTAATTATATTATTATTTGAATCAATTAAAAGCTGTCCTCCATCAAATTTATTCTCTGTGTCCGTGTGCCTCATACAAAGTCCCGCCTCTTACTCTACTTTTCCTTTTATGAATACCAAACCGGGATGGAGGAGGGGATCTGAACGGCCCCTATACCTCATTTAAAGTCCCAAACCCCCTTTTTCCCCCCTTTTTTGTCATTATGCAGAAATGTTTCCTTATATGGATTTCTTATGCAGGAAAAGCTTGTGCTGTGTTCTATGCTCATTTTAGAGTTTATTGAAAACATAAGGCCTTGTTAACAATACAACACTGTGCTCTTCAAGGCATGTGTTCTTGTGATTGAAGAACATTATGATGCACCATGTTAGGCAGCACAAAGATTTTAGTGCAGGCTGTGTTTTTTGTAGTTCAGTACATCCCAATGCACACCGTGCATTTCATTCAAAAAGAAGCATTGGAACAACCCACAGTGTGTTACAGTAAAGTGTGCAATTTACCATGTGTTCCCCCAATGGCCTGGTATGGGTGGACCCTTAGTCAATAATATTATATTACATGTAATTTACAATGTATGGTTCGGCAAATTTCCTATAATATCAATATTTTCCTTATCTATGACTAGTGTATTCCTTTCTATGACACGCACACACAAAAAAAAAATGTTATTCTATTCACTGGTCAAACAAAGTTTTCTGCTTTTAGTGTCCCTTTAGAAAGGGAGAATTTTTATAATCCAATTGCCTAACCATCACCCATAGAAACCTTTGCCACTTCAACCCTTCTCTCCTCTATTCTGCTACTGACCACCTCTCATTACCACCTTCTCCTCCAGTCCCCATCAACTCTTCTCTGCCTTCAACTCTCTACTTGGTCCTCCACTGCCTCCCCCCACTAACTCACTCACTGCCCAGGAGATTGCTAATCACTTAAAAAATAAGGTTGATACAATTTGTGATGAAATCTCCACTCTACAAGAATCTCCCCCAGTTAACACACCATGTCAAAAGGTACAATTGACACTCCCCTTATTCAAACCTGCTACTATAGATGAAGTTGCTAAACTCCTTTCTAATGCCCACCTAACAACCTGTCCCCTGGACCTTATTCCCTCTCAAATACTACAGTCACCCTCTGACTCTATCCTACACTCTCTAACCCACATCTTCAAACTCTCCCTCTCTTCTGGCATCTTCCCCAATGCTCAAAAACATGTGCTGGTCACCCCCATACTTAAAAAGCCATCCTTGGACCCTACCAATCTTAACAATCTCCTTGCTCCCCTTTTCCTCTAAACACCTTGAGTGCCTGGCCTACAACCACCTCATAAAGAATAACCTTCTTGATCCGCTTCAGTCTGGATTTCGCCCTCAACACTCCACAGAAACTGCTCTTCCAAAACTCACAAATGACTTACTAACCGCAAAAAACAGACACTATCCTGTACTCCTACTTCTGTACCTTTCAGCTGCCTTTTATAAGATTGACCACCCCCTCCTCAAAAAAAACTTTACTCCCTCGGTCTCCGTGTCTTCGGTGGCTCGCATCCTACCTATCCCAATGCACCTTCAGTGTCACTTACAATTCTACTTCCTCCTCTCCTCTTCCCTTCTCCGTCGGGGTCCCGCAAGGTTCTGTTCTTGGACCTCTCTTATTTTCAATCCACACCTCTTCTCTCGGTCAGCTGATAGCCTTACACGGCTTTCAATATAGTTTCTATGCTGATGACTAGGGATGAGCCGAACACCCCCCTGTTCGGTTCGCACCAGAACCTGCGAACAGACCTAAAGTTTGCGCAAACTTTAGAACCCTATTAAATACAATGGACTCGAACTTTCAAAATCAAAAGTGCTAATTATCAAGGCAAATATGCAAGTTATTGTCCTAAAAAGGGTTTGGGGACCCGGGTCCTGCCCCAGGGGACATGTATTAATGCAAAAAAAAGTTTTAAAAACAGCAGTTTTTTCGGGAGCAGTGATGTTAATAATGCTTAAAGTGAAACAATAAAAGTGAAATATTCCTTTAACCACTTCTCTACTGTGCACGAAAACCCCCTTCCTGCCCAAGCCATTTTTCAGCTTTCAGCGCTGTCACACTTTGAATGACAATTGCGCGGTCGTGCGACGTGGCTCCCAAACAAAATTTGCGTCCTTTTTTCCCCACAAATAGAGCTTTCTTTTGGGGGTATTTGATCACCTCTGCGGTTTTTATTTTTTGCGCTATAAACAAAAGAATAGCGTCCAGTTTGGAAAAAAAACACTATTTTTTACTTTTTGCTATAATAAATACCCATTTTTTTTTAAATAAAATTTTCCTCAGTTTAGGCCGATACGTATTCTTCTACATATTTTTGGTAAAAAAAAAAAAATCGCAATAAGCGCGTATTGATTGGTTTGCACAAAAGTTATAGCGTCTACAAAATAGGGGATAGATTTATAGCATTTTTTTTTAATTTTTTTTATTAGTAATGGCGGCGATCTGCGATTTTTTATTGTGACTGCGATATTGCGGCGGACACATCAGACACTTTTGACACATTTTTGGGACCATTCACATTTATACAGCGATCCCTGCTATAAAAATGCATTGATTACTGTATAAATGTGATTGGCAGGGAAGGGGTTAACCACTAGGGGGCGGGAAGGGGTTAAATATGTTCCGTCAAAGTGTTCTTACTGTGGGGGGAGGGGACTGACTGGGGGAGGTGACCGATGGTTGTCCCTATGTACAAGGGACACAGCATCGGTCCCCTCTCCCTCACAGGACGTGGATCTCTGTGTTTACACACAGAGATTCACTTTCCTGCTCGTTTCCCGGGCAATCGCGGGTGCCCGGCGGCAATCGCGGCCGCCGGGCACGCGCACCGGGGCCTTGTGAACGCGGCGCGCGCTCGCCTCCTAGCTCGTTTTAAAGGGAGGACGTCATATGACGTCCTCCCAGAACGAGAGTATCCTCCGCCCACCGTCTATTGACAGTGGGCGGGGGACAAGTGGTTAAATTTCGTACCTGGGGGGGTGTATAGTATGACTGTAAAGCAGCGCTTGTTTTCCGTGCTTAGAACTGTCCCTGAACAAAGTGTCATTTCTGAAGGAAAAAAAGTCATTTAAAAGCACTCGCGGCTATAATGAATTGTCGGCTCCCGGCAATACAGAGAAAAGTAATTGATAAAAAAAAAAAATAATGCGTGGGGGTCCCCCCAAATTCCATTATCAGGCCCTTCAGGTCTGGTATGGATATTAAGGGGAACCCTGCATAAAATAAAAAATAAAAAATTACTTGGGGTTCCCCCCAAATATCCATACCAGACCCTTCAGGTCTGGTACGCCTACGTCACTGGCTATTCCCCGCAAGCGGGGAAAGCCGGGGATTACCCCTATGATCTGACGCGTGACCCCGCCCCCTCGTACGTCAGACCCCACCTACGTCATTGGCTGAGAGGACCTGATGGGGAACTTCCTCCGCAGTGTAATAAATGAATAGACCCCGCCCCTTCTCACGTTCCCCATCAGGTCTACTAAGCCAATGACATAGGGGGTGGGGTCACCTTCACTGGGTGTAAGGCTGAGCGGACCTGATGGGGAATGTGAGAAGGGGCAGGGTCTATTCATTTGTTACACTGAGGAGGAAGTTCCCCATCAGGTCAGCTCAGCCAATGACGTAGCCGTGGTCTGACGTATGAGGGGGTGGGGTCAACTGTCAGATCATAGGGGTAGGCCCCGCCCCCTCATACATCATGGGGGTTTCGTGTGGAGTGGAGACTGGAGGAGACTGCAGCGCTGGACATCGGATCACTGCGGGACACTGGATTACATCGCTGGAATGTTTTTTTTTTTTTAATAAAGGACTTTGCGGGGGGATCTGGGGGTCTTCCAGATTCCGATAAGCCCCCCACCCACAGACCCCACAACCACCGGGCAAGGGTTGTGGGGATGAGGCCCTTGTCCCCATCAACATGAGGACATGGTGCTTTGAGGGGTCACAGACCCCCAAAGCATCCTCCCCATATTGAGGGCATGTTGCCTGGTATGGTTCAGAAGGGGGGGGCGCTCTCTCGTCCCCCCCTCTTTTCCTGCGGCCTGCCAGGTTGCGTGCTCGGATAAAGGGTCTGGTATGGATTTTTTGGGGGAACTCCACGCCATTTTTTTTTCAATTTGCGTGGAGTTCCCCTTAAAATCCATACCAGACCTGAAGGGCCTGGTAATTAAATTTGGGGGGACCACCACGCATTTTTTTTTTAATCAATTACTTTTCTCTGTATTGCCGGGAGCCGACAATTCATCATAGCCGCGAGTGCTTTTAAATTACCTTTTTTCCTTCAGAAATTACACTTTGTGCAAGGACAGTTATAAGCATGGGAAACAAGCGCTGCTT
Source organism: Rana muscosa (assembly GCA_029206835.1). Classification (NCBI taxonomy): domain Eukaryota; kingdom Metazoa; phylum Chordata; class Amphibia; order Anura; family Ranidae; genus Rana; species Rana muscosa. The sequence continues at coordinate 417,454,288 of CM055117.1, forward strand.
TACAGGCATACTATACACCCCCCCCCAGGCACGAAATTTTAAGGAAAATTTCACTTTTATTGTTTCACTTTAAGCATTATTAAAATCACTGCTCCCGAAAAAACTGCAGTTTTTAAAACTTTTTTTGGCATTGATACATGTCCCCTGGGGCAAGACACGGGTCCCAAAACAATTTTTATCACAATAACTTGCATATAAGCCTTTAAAATTAGCACTTTAGATTTCTCCCATAGACTTTTACAGGGTGTTCCGCAGCTTTTCGAATTTGCCGCAAACACCCCAAATTGTTCGCTGTTCGGCGAACGGTGCGAACAGGCAATGTTCGAGTCGAACATGAGTTTGACTCGAACTCGAAGCTCATCCCTACTGATGACACCCAAATCTATCTCTGCACCCCTCAACTCACTCCATCAACCTCCTCACGCATCAACAACTTACTAACAGACATATCTGTCTGGATGTCACACCACTTGCTATAACTCAACTTGTCCAAAACCAAGCTCATAATATTTCCTCCCCCACGTGCCTCTTCCCCGGACTTCTCTTTTAAGAGAAATGGCACAACCATCCACCCATCCACACATGCCAGGGTGCTAGGTGTTATCCTGGACTCTGAACTGTCCTTTTGGCCCCACATCCAATCCCTTTCCAAAGCTTGCCGCCTCAATCTCCGCAACATCTCCAAACTACATCCTTTCCTAACCAATGAAGCCACAAAGCTCCTGATTCACTCCCTGGCTAACTCTTGCCTCGACTACTGCAACTCCCTCCTCAATGGCTTACCTTCAAATGGACTATCCCCCCTTCAGTCGATTATGAATGCTGCTGCCAAACTCATCCACCTTAAAAAACACTCAGGGTCTGCAACCCCTCTCTGCCAATCCCTCCATTGGCTGCCACTCGCCCAGAAATTGAAATTCAAAATACTAACAATAAGTTACAAAGCTATCAATTACTCTGCCCCCAGCAACATCACTAGCCTAGACTCAAAATACCAACCTCTGTAGCTCCCTTATCACCTCCTCCCATATTCACCTCCAGGACTTTTCCCGAGCCTCTCCCATCCTCTGCAATTCCCTACCCCAATCTGTCAGACTATCTCCAAATCTTTCTACTTTTAGGTGATTCCAGAAAAAATTTCCCTTTGAAGAAGCCTACCCTGCCTCCACCTAACAACTGCACTTTTATTTTCTTCATCAGCTCATCCCCCACAGTTATTACCCTTTCGTATAACTTGACCCTCCCTCCTAGATTGTAAGCTCTAATGAGCAGGGCCCTCTGATTCCTCCTGTATCGAATTATATTGTAATTGTACTGTCTGCCCTAGTGTTGTAAAGCGTTGCACAAACTGTCTGCGCTATATAATTCCTATATAATAATAATAATAATTTGTATCTTTGCATGGCCAACCTTTAGCTGCACAGTTAGAAAAACACCTTCATATATCTTGATAGAACAGTGTAGTTTATACCTAAAGTTTAAAAAACTACATGCCATCTACTTGATAATAAACTGTAATTTTAAAACAAAAGAAGAAGAGGGGCGCAAACCAGCTTCATAGTGTAGTAAACTTTATTAGTGAAGCCAAAGACAAAATCGATAAAATGCACTCACAAGTGTTAAGGAGCATGATCGACATTGTAACAGAGTGATTACCAACCTTAGGTGCAAAGCCTTAGATAATCTGAATAAAATCATTGTGGATGCTGTGGAGGAAGCCCCCATTCACAGGGATGGCTTGAGCTGGGCTGGACACCTCTGCATTGGGTGAACAGTCAGGTCTGTTCTTGCTTGTGTTTGACTTTCAAAGAATCATGGGAATTGCATTTCCAGGAGCAGGACATTCTTTTTATCAGTCTACCAGTGACTGGCCTCAGGGATACTAATATAATGGCTCTTACTAGTGCTAATATGCTGCAGATGAGAGTTACAGGCACAATTCGTTAGCTATTAGTGTATAGTAATGAACCTAACTTTTGGAATATGAGACTGTTAATTGATTTTAGTACTGTTGTTTTATCATGTGGTTATTTATTATAAGTTTCAATTAAGTGTTACTTGTTTGTTTACTTCTCTATTTGTACATTTTGTTACATTCAGGCATATTTGTGGGCTGTTTCCGGCCCCTTATGCCCCCTGGTGGTTATTCAGGTAAATTACAGGTCCTATATTCCACTATTTTCAGGTCACAAGGTCACTAAGTGTGCCACGGGTTGCTTGGGTTCTTTTCCTCTTTCCTTTTTCTTATTTGTTAAACTGTAATTTTATCTACTATCACTGCAATGGGCAGAAAACTTAAAGACTGCCCCATAGCAGTTTTACAGCTACATGCCAGCTATCCTGTCTAGAATCACGTATATATACGTGATTCTATGGGTCAGATGGTAAACACACCAACTAGAAACAAAGCGGTACTAGTCCTACTGATTACCAACAATAGAGACTTAATCACGAATGTAGAAATACAGGGCAACTTAGGAAACAGTGATCACAGGTCAATTAGTTTCAGTATAAATCACACTAATAGGAAACATAAGGGGAATACAAAGACACTGAATTTCAAAAGATACAACTTCTATAAACTACGAGCCTTGCTAGATAAAATCTTAGGAACAAAAAACATGGAAGAGAAATGGGTATGTTTTAAGAGCATATTAAATAAGGGCATTAGCCAGTGCATCCCAATGGGAAATAAATGTAAAAGCGCTAATAAAAGTCCTGGGTGGCTTAACTCCAACATAAAAATGCATATAAAAGCAAAGGAGAAGGACTTCAAAAAATACAAGGCTGAGGGATTATCATCAGCATTCCAAATTTACAGAGAATGCAACAAGAAATGTAAGGGTGCAATCAGGGCGGCTAAGATAGAACACGAAAGGCACATGGCGGAGGAGAGTAAGAAAAATCCCAAGAAATTCTTTAAGTACATAAATATTAAGTAAGGGAGGTCAGATCATATTGGTCCCATAAAGAATGCTGAAGGGAATCTGGTTACTAAGGATGGAGAGATGGCGAAGGTATTGAATTTATTCTTCTCGGGGGCTTCAGTAACCAAAACTGCAATGTTTAGCCTCATGACACGTCACAGGAAGCACCCTCATGGCTAACAGAGGGCAGAATTAGAAATAGACTTGAAAAATGTAACATTAATACGTCACCGGGACCAGATGGCTTGCACCCAAGGGTCCTTAACGAACTCAGTCAAGAAATTGTTCCTAATTTTTATGAACAGTCTACTGACTGGAATGGTACCAGCTGATTGGAGAAAAGCCAATGTAGCACCAATATTTAAAAAAGGACCAAGATACATCCCTGGGAATTACAGACCAGTTGGCCTAACGTCAATTGTTTGCAAGCTCGTGGAGGGGATGATAAGGGGCTATATACAAGATTCTAGCAATGACAACTTTATCATTAGCAGTAATCAGCATGGATTCATAAAGAATTGTTCTTGCCAAACCAATCTATTAACCTTCTATGAGGAGATGAGCTGCCGTATAGATAAAGGAAGGCCCGTAGACGTGGTGTATCTGGATTTTGCAAAAGCATTCGCTACAGTTCCACGTAAACGTTTACTGTACAAAGTAAGGTCAGTTGGCATGGACCATAGGGTGAGTAGATGGATTGAAAACTGGCTACAGGGGCGAGTTCAGAGGGTAGTGATAAATGGGGAGTACTCAGAATGGACAGGGGTGGAAAGTGGGGTCCCCCAGGGTTCTGCCGAACAGCGAACAATTTGGGGTGTTCGCGACAAATTCTAAAACACCCTTTAAAAGTCTATGGGAGAAATCTAAAGTGCTAATTTTAAAGGTTAATATGCAAGTTATTGTCATAAAAAGTGTTTGGGGACACGGGTCCTGCCCCAGGGGACATGTATCAATGCAAAAAAAAGTTTTAAAAACTGACTTTTTTTAAGGGAGCAGTTGTTTTAATAATGCTTAAAGTGAAACAATAAAAGTGAAATATTCCTTTACATTTCGTACCTGGGGGGGTGTCTATAGTATGCCTGTAAATTAGCGCATGTTTCCCGTGTTTATAACAGTCTCTGCACAAAATGACATTTCTAAAGGAAAAAAAGTCCTTCAAAACTACTCGCGGCTATAATGAACTGTCAAGTCCCAGCAAATAAAAGTAATTGAAAGTAATTGAAAAAAAAAAATGCGTGGGGGTCCCCCAAAATTCCATTACCAGGCCCTTCATGTCTGGTATGGATATTAAGGGGAACCCTGTGCCAAATGAAAAAAAAATGGCGTGGGGTTCCCCCCAAAAATCCATACCAGACCCTTATCCGAGCATGCAACCTGGCAGGCCGCAGGAAAAGAGGGGGGACGATAGAGCGCCCCCCTCCTGAACATACCAGGCCACATGCCCTCAACATGGGGAGGATGTCCCCATGTTGGTGGAGACAAGGGCCTCATCCCCACAACCCTTGCCCGGTGGTTGTGGGGGTCTGCGGGCGGGAGGGCTTATCGGCATCTGGAAGCCCCCTTTAACAAAGGGGACCCCCAGATCCCACCCCCTATGTGAATTGGTAAGGGGTAATGTACCCCTACCATTTCACAAAAAAAAGTGTTAAAATGTTAAAAACGACAGGAGAGGAGTGACCAAGATGACTACCGGGCTAGACGTCTAGGAGCGGAGCTCTGCACCAACGGAGGGGAAAACATCCTGTTACTTCACCCTGACCTGGCTTAGACCCCTCTAACCTTCCTCATCGGCTTGTGTCAATGGTCCTGCCTTGCAAGAGCAAAGGGGGAACTTGTAAATCGCAACGCGGGGGAACCTTAGCCCGATACTCTGGAAGGGCTGCGCACGTGGAGAAGACTTCCAAGATGGCGACACAAACTTCTGAGGCAGACCCAGCTCTCACAGAGAATGATAACTTTGCGGCACTCATGTAGGCCATTATTGGCTGCCAGGCAGGGCTCACTACGAAGATTGACTCACTGCAGATCGAGATGGGCCTTATGAGAAAAGACTATGAAAAGATCCGCCGGCAGGTGGATGAGGCCGAACGTCGTGTGGGGGACCACCACAATAACTTGCGGATCATTGGCCTCTCTGAAGGGACTGAAGGCCCTGACATTCCTGTCTTCACCGAACACCTCCTTCGCACTCTCTTCCCCCAAATGCCCTTCTCTTCTCACTTTGTAGTGGAGAGGGCTCATAGGACGCCTCCTACCCGTGGGCCTCCGGGGACACCCCCGTGCACATTCATCTTCAAACTGATGAACTTCAGAGACCGGGATCTCATACTCCGAGAGGCCCGGAAGATGGACACCATCCGTCATGAGGCTGCACGCCTCATGTTTTTCCCGGACTTCTCGTGGATACCCAAAAACGGCAGAAATACTTTGATGCGGTCAAGCAATCCCTTCGTTCCCGCAACATCAAGTATAGTATGCTGTTCCCGGCACGCTTGTGGGTTGTCGATGGCAAATCGGTTAGATTCTTCACTGCATCCGAGGAGGCTGCAAATTGGGTAAATACCCTCCCCCGTGGATGATCTGAAGATCTTGCGGCCCTGGGCCGGATTCACGGCATGTGAGTAACTGCCTGCTTTGTGACCTTTTTTTTTTTGCTGTTTTCCTGCCCTTGAGAGCCAGGGACATCTCCGCCGGGTATCCGGTGTCACCCCCTTTCATTCCCTGCCCCTAATCCTGATGGCTGGCTGTACTGATCCTCCCGGAGCCTTCTGAACCTGCTCGGGGGGGGGGGGGTCCGTCTGCTGGACACGGGTGTCTGTTACAATTAACCCTGACTTACCAGATGATGGACTGGCACCCCTCCCTGGGACCCCATGACGGCTTTTCTTTATCATCCACCCTTGCACCGCCGTCCCGGGATTGCAGCCATTCCCTAACCACGCCAGTCCACCCAGTTCTGTGGTTATCAGGCCCGGCCAGGCAGTTGGCCCAAGGGACCATATTGGATAGTTGACCTGCTTTGTGATTTTTACTTTTCCCTGCCCTTGGGGACTGGGGACATCTCCGCCGGGTATCCGGTGTCGCCCCTTTTTTATTTCCTGCCCCTCATCCTGCGGGCTGGCTTTACTCATTCTCCTGGAACTTTCTGAACCTTCTCGGGGAGGGGACTGGCTGCTGGACACAGGTAACTGTTAACCTTTAATCCTGAACTAACGGACAATGGACTGCATCCCTACCTGAGGCCCTGTGGCGGCTTTGCTTTTTCACGAACCCCTATGCCACGTCCCAGGTTTGCAGCCACTCCATGACCATGCCAGTACACCCAGTTCTGTGGATATCCTGCCCGCCCCGGTTGTGGGCCCAAGGGAACATATGGGAAGGTTGATAGTGCCTTACTCTGTTTGTCTAGCTAGCCTGGTGCTATACACAAGCAGCTTAAAATTTGTACCCCTGGTTCAGCCTGGAGATCCCTGATCCTTTTTTATTTCTCCCGCTCTGTTGGCGGCATCTCTGCTACACACCTATGCACCTAGTACCCGGGTGCTCATCGCCTACTTGACTTATGTTCATGACCCTATGTGGTTGCTAACCATGTTTGTTGGGGGGATCAAGGTGCACCCAATTTGGAATGGATGCACAGGGTGAGGGGGAGTTGGGGGTTTATGTTCTTTTTTCTGTTGCCTTTGTTTTCGTTTTTTTAAGTTCTGTGTTAATTTTGGAAGGAATGATGTTTTTGCATGCACAGCAGACTCTGCAGACATCTCTGCAGATGCCGGAAGGCTGTCTATGGAGGCAGTCCCCCCTGGGGGCTGTCTTTATTGATCCATATGCAGGGCTGAGGCCCGCCAATATGTCCCCATACCGTCCCTTATGACCCCCCTGACAGTAATCTCTTGGAACGTCAGAGGGATGAATTCCAAAATCAAGCATGCCCTGGTCTTTAAATTCCTCAGACAATACTCCCCTGACATATGCATTCTGCAGGAAACACATCTTGTAGGCGGCCGGGTCCTTAGCCTCAAAAAACCCTGGGTAGGCCATTACTACCACGCTACCTATTCCTTTTTTTTTTTATTTTTTTTTTTTTATTCTTTATTTTCATGTTTTTCTTACAGGCATCATCAAAAACAAAAAAGATAACATTATCTTAATAATATTAATAAAGCATATATAATTAATTGCCTGCATTTTTTTCCCCTTCCCTCCCCTGCACCCATCCCCATTAACCCCAGAGAGAAAAAAAAATTATATTGACAAATAAAAAAAAGGGGGAGAGAGGAGACCCCCATCTCCCCACCTCTGCCTGCCGGTTTCAATAGACGGTAAGGTGTCTCTGCCAATAAGCTTCCAAACCTAGATCCCACTTTTATTCTTCTCTATCTCCAAATAGTTTTTTCCCTTCTTCCGATTCTTCCCATGGTGCCCATATTTCTTTATTTTGTTCCTGTCTTTCCATATCTCTGGGCCATAAATTTTCCATTATCCAAATTCTTCTGATTTTATTCAGCCACATAGAGATAGGAGGTGTTCGTGTTTCTTTCCAACACAAAGATATGCAGCTTTTCGCTGCATTCACCATGTGGCATATTATTGAATTTTTATATCTTTTCATCGGGATTTGGGAATTTTGTAGCAGGAAGAAGGCTGGGTCATCAGGAATTCGATATTCAGTAAACATTTGCGTTATTCTCTGAACTTCCAACCAGTACTGTCTAATCACTGGGCATTGCCAAAAAATATGAAAAATAGTCCCTCGCTCTCCACAGTTTCTCCAACATCTATCCGTTGCTTCCGGAGAAAATGTATTCAAGGTTGCTGGAGTGAAGTACCATCGTGTTAGCAATTTTAGTTAGATTCCTGTATCTTGGTACATCTAGAGATACTCAGTGCCATCTGTACCACTTTCCTGCTCTGGATTGGAGAGAACCTTTGACAGGGATGAGCCGAACACCTCCCTGTTCGGTTCGCACCAGAACCTGCGAACAGACAGAATGTTCGTGTGAACTTTAGAACCATATTAAATACAATGGACTCGAACGTTCGAAATCTAAAGTGCTAATTATAAAGGCTAATATGCAATTTATTGTCCTAAAAAGTGTTTGGGGACCCGGGTCCTGCCCCAGGGGACATGTATCAATGCAAAAAAAGGTTTAAAAAATAGACGTTTTTACAGGAGCGGTGATTTTAATAATGCTTAAAATGAAAAAATAAAAGTGAAATATTCCTTTAAATTTCGTACCTGGGGGGTGTGTATGATATGCATGTTAAGTCGCGCATGTTTCCTGTGCTTAGAACTGTCCCTGCACAAAGTGTCATTTTTGAAGGAAAAAAAGTAATTTAAAACTCATTCGCGGCTATTAATAAATTGCCGGCTTTTATCAATACATAGAAAAGTCATTGATAAAAAAAAAAAAAAAAAAAAAGCGTGGGGGTTCCCCCAAATTCAATTACCAGGCCCTTCAGGTCTGGAATGGATATTAAGGGGAACCCCGCCGCAAATTTAAAAAAAAATGGCGTGGGGTTCCCCCTAAATATCCATACCAGGCCCTTGAGATCTGGCATGGATTTTAAGGGGAACTCCACCCCAAATTTTAAAAAAAAATGGCGTGGAGTCCCCCCAAAAATCCATACCAGACCCTTATCCGAGCACGCAACCTGGCCGGCCGCAGGGGAAGAGGGGGGGACGAGAGAGCCCCCCTCCCTCCTGAACCATACCAGGCCACATGCCCTCAACATGGGGAAGATGTCCCCATGTTGATGGGGTCAAGGGCCTCATCCCCACAACCCTTGCCCGGTGGTTGTGGGGGTCTGCGGGCGGGGGGCTTATCGGAATCTGGAAGACCCCTTTAACAAAGGGGACCCCCAGATCCCGCCCCCCCCTATGTGAATTGGTAAGGGGTACATTGTACACCTTGAAAAAGTCCTTTATTAAAAAAAAATATATATATAAAAAAAAACAAAAAACATTCCAGCGATGAAATCCAGTGTCCCGCGGCGATCCCGATGTCCAGTGCTGTCCGTCATTGTTTTTTTTTGTTTTTTTAATAAAGGACTTTTTTAAGGTGTTTGTGTGTTTTTATTTACATTTTTTGACACTTTCTTCGTGAAATGGTAGGGGTACAATGTACCCCTTACCAATTCACATAGGGGGGGGCGGGATCTGGGGGTCCCCTTTGTTAAAGGGATCTTCCAGATTCTGATAAGCCCCCCACCCGCAGACCCCCACAACCACCGGGCAAGGGTTGTGGGGATGAGGCCCTTGTCCCCATCAACATGGGGACATCCTCCCCATGTTGAGGGCATGTGGCCTGGTACGGTTCAGGAGGGAGGGGGGCCGCTCTCTCATCCCCCCCTCTTCCCCTGCGGCCGGCCAGGTTGCGTGCTCAGATAAGGGTCTGGTATGGATTTTTGGGGGGACTCCACGCCATTTTTTTTTTAATTTGGGGTGGAGTTCCCCTTAAAATTCATGCCAGATCTCAAGGGCCTGGTATGGATATTTAGGGGGAACCCCACACCATTTTTTTTTTAATTTGCGGTGGGGTTCCCCTTAATATCCATTCCATACCTAAAGGGCCTGGTAATTGAATTTGGGGGAACCCCCACGCTTTTTTTTTTTTTTTTTTTATCAATGACTTTTCTATGTATTGATAAAAGCCGACAATTCATTAATAGCCACGAGTGAGTTTTAAATGACTTTTTTTCCTTCAAAAATGACACTTTGTGCAGGGACAGTTCTAAGCACGGGAAACATGCGCCACTTTACATGCATATCATACACACCCCCCAGGTACGAAATTTAAAGGAATATTTCAGTTTTTTTTTTAATTTTAAGCATTATTAAAATCACTGCTCCTAAAAAAACGGCCGTATTTAAAACTTTCTTTTGCATTGATACATGTCCCCTGGGGCAGGACCCAGGTCCCCAAACACTTTTTAGGACAATAACTTACATATAAGCCTTTATAATTAGCACTTTAGATTTCTCCCATAGACTTTTTGAATTTGCCGCGAACACCCCAAATTGTTCGTTGTTCCCTAACCTTTGATTCAAATCTCTCTCCCATTTACTCAGACTTCTCATTTTATAATCTTCTGGAGGTGTTACCAAAAGAGTATATATTTTAGATATAACATGGAAGATTGGTTCCTTTTCTTCGCAATATATCTCAAATCTTGTATGTGGTCTACAGTATTTTTCCATCGGGCCTAAGGATACCAAGAAATGTCGTATTTGTCTTGCCTGCCAACCAGACATTTCAAATTGACCTCCCTGTCGGGTCATGGATTCTATAGATGGCCAATTATCTAAGTTCGTAAAGTGTAATGCCGCGTACACACGATCATTATTCACGGCGGTTAAAAAACCGCCGTGAATAATGACAGGAAAAACGAGGGAACCGCTTGGTTCCCTACACACGGTCGTTTTTCCCGTCATTTTTTCTCTTGACGAGAAAAACGACCGTCTGTGGGCTCCGCGGCAGTGTTTCCCTATGGGAAAACTGCCGCGGAAAAAAATGCTGGAAACGACGAGAAAATTTAGAACATGTTCTAATTTTTCTCGTCGTTTTTTATGCCGTTTTTCTCGACGAGAAAAACGACATAAAGCCCACAGATGATTGTTTTTCTCGGCGAAATGAAAAAATGCAGTTTTTCTCGTCGAGAAAAACGGTCGTGTGTACGCGGCATAATACTTGATGAAAGCCCCTGTCTCTGAGTCCCTGAAAGCCTCTTGCTTCTAACCCTGGTGGAAATGCTGGGTTTCCCAGAAATGGATTTCAAAGGTGAATGTTCTGTAGAAATTCTAGGGTTCCGACTTGTCTTATATCCCATTAATAATGTAGGGCCTATCGTAGGGTGTATTTTCAGTGAGGAAGGTATGGATGTGTATCACCATATGGCTCTGCTTAATGGAATGTTACTTATTTGTTGTTCAATTTTAATTTTAGTCCATAATTTATACTCTGTGTGCCTACACCAATCAATAATCCTGCCTAACTGTACTGCCTGATAATATTTATACATATCAGGGGCTACAATTCCACCCCACTCCTTCGGCATTGTCAGCAAACCTCTTTTTATTCTAGGACGTCTACAGGCCCAAATAAATTTCGAGAACTCTAACCCTATTTGGCTAAAAAAGGTCCTGGGGATATATATAGGTAATGCCTGGAAAAGGTACAAAAACTTAGGGACTATATTAATTTTTTAAATGTTGCATCTCCCGAACCAGGAGTGCATACCCTTATTCCATTTTTTTAAGAGTATTTTAACTGTTGCAAGTAATGGTCGAAAGTTCATGTCATAGATCTTTGTTAAGTTTGAGGGAATCTGTGTCCCTAGGTAATTTAATGCTGTTGTCGTCCATCTAAACTTAAACTTAAAGATATGTTGTAGATTTTTACTTAGTTGTCCCTGCATTGCACACTCCCATCGCCTCCGACTTACTATAATTTATCTTAAAACTGGACAGTGATCCGTACTGTTCAATTTCCTTCAAAAGATTTGGCAGTGATATTTGTGGGGATTCTAGAGAAAACAGCAGGTCGTCCGCATAAGCTGACACCTTATACTCTTCTCTTTCCATTCTAATACCCACAATATCCGGGTTCTGTCTGGTTCTATTCAACAGAGGCTCTAGTGTCAGAGCGAATAGGAGTGACGGGTCCCATTCGATATCGGAAATATTTTAGAATGTACTCCATTTGCTTTAACTGTAGCTTGTGGTTTCGAGTATAGCTCAGTTATCCACTTTAGCATCCGGTTTCCAAGACCCATGTGTTTCAGTACTCCTAACATAAATGTCCAATTCACCCTATCAAAGGCTTTTTCCGCATCTGTGTTTATAAAAACACTGTTTTTTTTAAATTGGTTTGCTTGTTGAATTAGATTTAGTACTTTAATAGTGCTATCTCTTGCTTCGCATTTGGGAATAAATCCCACTTGATCTAGATGTACCAACTGAGACACATGGGGTTGTTATCGAATAGCCAAATTTTTGTAAAAATCTTTAAGTCTGTATTCAGTAGGGATATCGGCCGATAACTACTACAGCATATCAAGTCTTTACCCTCCTTTGGCAATATCGTAATATGTGCTCTTAGTGTGTCTGAAGTAAAGGTCGTTTTTTGTCCTATCGCATTAAATAATTTGGTCATGTGTGGACCTAATAGAGAATAAAAACTTTTGAAGTATTGTATAGAGAAGCCATCTGGTCCGGGTGCCTTTCCATGTTTTATCGTTTGTATTGCTGCAAATATTTCCTCTGATGTAATGGGTGCTTCTAATTTTCTTCGAACCGGGGATGGTAATCAAGCTAGTTGAGAGGAGACAAGATATTCATCTATAGACAAGTGAGGCGAAGAAGGAGGTGCTAGGTTATACAGTGAAGAGTAATACTCCCCAAATTCCTGTGCAATCTCTTTCGGGATCAATATTTTTTGGTCTCCTTTTCCCTTAATATAGGGTATATATGATCGTATTTGTTGTTCTTTTAATTTCTTTGCCAGTAATTTGCCACACTTGTCTCCAGATTCATATGTCAATCTTTTCTGTAATACCGCTTTTGCTTTATATCGTAGGATATCTGATATCTGTCTTCTTAAATGTGCTAATTCATTTCCTACTCCTCTTTCTGATGTCTCTTTATGTAATATCTGTAATTCCTGAATCTTTCCCAGTAATTCATTTATTTCCTTTTCTCTGGCCTTCTTTACTCGGGAACCATGTTTAATTAATATTCCCCGTTTAACTGTTTTATGTGCTTCCCATACAATACCTGGGTCACTTTCTGCACTGTCATTTATTTGGAAGTACCATGAAATTTCTTTACTTAGATCTGCTAGAATTTCGGGTGATTGTAATAAGCTTTCATTCAATCTCCAATTCCATTCCATAGGATGGACTGCCCCCGATAGTAAGAGTTTTATCATAACTGGGGCATGGTCTGACCAGGTTATACTACCTATTGATATATCCTGCACACTGGATAGTAATTCCTGAGGTATCAAAAAAAGATCTATCCTTGAGCTACCTATTCCACCCATGCTAGGGGGGTTAGTATCCTCATCCGTAATTCCCTCCCATTTATACTCCTGGACCTGCATCTGGTTCCCGAGGGTAAATATATGGTGATCCACGCGAGTGTTGATGGCATGCCTTTGCTACTGGCGGGATTGTACAACCCAACCCTCCCCCAGCTTTCATTGAACTCCTCAATAAGTTCCCACAGATAGTGGCGTCACACTCGGTCGCTGCAGTGATCCTAACTGGGGACTACAATATGGTACCATGCCCACATGTGGACAAACTGTCTCCTGACCCAGCTGTGGACTCTCCACTCTCCCGTTGGGCGATGACTATGGGCCTCACGGACGTTTGGAGATGGAAGTACCCTGGGAAGAGGAGCTATACTTGTAGCTCTGTTACATACACAGCTATGTCACGTATTGACCTCATATATGTTAGCAGCCCTGTCTTATCCAAGGTGCAGGAGATATATGCTCTCCCTAGGGGGATTTCGGATCATGCACCCATTCTCCTGAAACTACACACCAGGGCGGCCTCAGGTTGCTACCTATGGCGCTTTTCTAGATACTGGGTCTCGGATGAGTGTGTCAAGCCTGAGATGGAGTTGGCAATTACAGAATATTGGGCTCCTGACCCTACTGGGACGGAGACGCCTGCCCACTGGAAAGAATTCAAAAGCTATATTAAGCAGCAGTATAGATCCGCTCTTATGTCGACACGCTCATCCTCCCAGGCTTCGCTTGCCCAGGCTGAGGCTGTTGCTCAGAGGTTGGAGGCCGGATATGTAGAAACAGGGGAGGAGAGTCAGAGGATGGACCTGCTTGTGGAACTGAGGGAGGTCCAGCTCCTCAGACTCTCGGCAGCGAAGTAACAAATAATATACCAATCCCAAAGGGTGTTCAAGCAGGTTGAGAGGTCGGGTCATATGCTCGCCTGGCTCTCCGGGGAGCCTGCAGATACTACCCAAGTCGCTAACATCAAGGACTGGTCGGACCCAGGAGACATAAATGTATGCTTTGCGGCCTACTATAGGGACTTATACTCCTCTAGAGCGGAGTACACCCCCATGGAACTTCAAACCTTCCTTGACAGTCTTAAATTCCCCACTCTGTCAAAGGAGGCATGGTTGACACTCAACGCCCCTATTACTCTGAAGAAGGTTCAGGTGGCAGTGACCTCTATGCAGGCCGGCAGGATCCCGGGAGAGGATGACCCCCCAGCCGAGTTCTTCAATATGCATTGTGCCTCGCTGGCTGCACGACTTCAAGGGGCCCTATTAATGTCTCTCAGAGATGGTTCTTTGCCGCCTTCTATGATGCGTGTGGTGATTGTGGTCATTCCCAAGCCTGGGAAGGACCCCGAGCTGTGCCCATCCTATAGGCCAATTTCACTGTTAAATGTAGATGCAAAAATCCTAACCAAAGTGCTGGTTAATCGTCTCAATGCAGTGATACTTTCCTTGGTACATGGGGATCAGACTGGCTTCATGCCAGGCAAAGGTACAGATATTAATCTGATGAGGCTGTTTACGGTGATCGATCGGTTGGCCGGGGGGGAGAGGAGGTGATAGCGTAATTGGATGCTGAAAAAGCCTTTAACTCAGTGGGGTGGGAGGAGTGGGACTACCTGTGGAATGTTCTTCAGAGATTTGGCCTGGGTCCCATCTTTATATCATGGCTTTGGATGCTATACTCTGCCCCGACCTCTCAGGTCCGGACGGGTGGCCTTCTCTCTGCCCCATTCCCGCTCCACCGAGGCACCAGGCAGGGCTGCCCCCTCTCCCCGGCCCTATTTGCTCTTTCTGTTGGAAAATTTGAACAGGTAGTCCCTCCTACCCCCTCAGACCAGCTTAAAATAACCCAATTGCCACACTCAAAGATACGGGATTAGTACTGAGAGATTTCTTTTAAACGCAAGGAATAGACAAGACAGTTTTGCGCTCAGAGTGAAATCAATTTATTCTTCTGCAGGGGTAGACATTATATAGTCATTATCATAATCCAATCATAGAAGAGGGAGGGGTGAGGGAGGGGTGTGGTTAATACAGTGGGCATACATTTTATCATTATACAGTAGGCATTTTGCCACTCTCAAGTTGGCCGACACTCGTCCTGACCCTCTCAAGATGGCTGACAGTTTCGTTATTAATAAGAATCAATCATGAGTGTCACCACAAGTGTTATAGCTCATAGTCACAAGGTTTAATTTCCCTGTACCAATGCCTACCAGACAGTTGCACAGGAAAGGACCCCAGACAATGGCCTAAAAATAGACCACCACTCTGCAAATCATGCCACTCATTAAAAATTATGCATGCTTTTGCAAAACTGCTGCTCCATACAAAATACAAGATTTCAACCTATTTCATAATACTTGTAAAACTTATAATTCTAGTTAATTTCCTCAACCAGTGGGTCCAAGCTAGAATATATGACCCCATATTACTATAGTGGGGGTCCTTATGCCATGCCAATTACCACAATCCCCTCTTTCAGTCATGACGGTCACGGCGGTGACTGATATCTCCGCATTGGGACATACTCCTGGGCATCATGGTAAGAGCTAAGTTACATTCTATTTGCTGCAGCTGGATCAGGATTGGGAGCCAGAGTGCCCCGGGAAATCATACACATAATAAACTTGAAGCAGGCGTATAGGGTTAATGCCAAAAGCAAAATCATTACAATACACATAGCAACATCTTTGAACCAGGAAAAGACTCCACTGAAACCAAAACCTCCCATGTTAGCAAGGGGGTCCCAAGTAATCACTTAGCCTTTTCATCATATCAATACCCCCTCCAGTTTCTGAGGGGAACCATGCCCAGGCCATGTCCTTTTCCAAAAACAATGACCTGGCATAACGGTGTTTGAGGGGGCACCTAGGACGGACACCAGCCCATAGCAAGTGACATCCCCTACTGTCCCCGAGAATTTTCATTATCGGAACCAGTGAGGCCAAGTAACACCATCCCTTAGGATCACTCGGAATCCATGGATGGCATGTCCTTCCACAACAAATGTACGTGCTGTTGTCCAAGGCTAGTGGCCGTCTGCCAAGGACCCGTCGGGTACCCTCAGAGAATCCTGCAAGGGCAAGCTGTGAGAGTAGCCCCGCCATCCCAGTATGGGGGTCAGAGATATGTATGGAGGGATATATAGTGTGATTTAGGACACGATCCGAGTCGTCAAACACTGTGAAGTTCCCTCAGACTCTGAATACACATTCCCTCTATGTCTAATGAGTGTGTTATTAGTTATGTTTTTGGGTGGGCCACATATAACCTTAAGGGCTCCCCCCAAGACACAGAGGCTGGCGGATGGCATGTGAACCAATACATATATAGTACATTGCTCATGCCAGCATCCCTCCAAACATTATCTAACAGCTGCAGTTTCAAAACATCCCACACACTGAAGTGGTCGAGCACGTCCCGGACCACCACAACAATCCCAATATGCCCCCGGCCCAGACCACCACACCAAACATTTATCACCACATTGAGCATGTAAAAATGTAAGAACAGAAAACAACAAACACACAATCTCAGCTGCATAGCAATTGTCCATGAAATACAAAGGGGGACGGGATTGGGCGTGACAGGGGCCTGACAGTCCATAAAAGCAAGTGGAAGGGGCATGATAGCCTTTAGGCCAAAAACAAAAAATAGTCCCAATAAAATACATAAAAAAAGTCTCTTGCATGGCTTCTGAATGTCCATTAAATCGTAGGAAGGAGGGAAAAGAAAATGCAAAGGAAATGTCCACATTATAACTCTCATTCTCCTCAACCTTTCCCAAAATCTTTGGTTCGGTTCTGTGATCATTCATATATACAGACATGAATTCTCCACCCCAGACACTGCCTCTTTGTAAGGACAGAACTTGATATCCACAGACAAACTGGAACTGATGCATTGGGCACTGATGCATTGATGCATTGGGCTAGACTTGGGTCTTCGGGCTGACACATCTGGATCTCTCTTGTGATGCTCACTGGAATTTTGTAGACCTTGGGTGTGCATCATCTGGCTAGCCCTCAAGGTGTCTTTACCAGGAACACTTTCAAACAGGAGTCTGCCTGTAGTCATCTGAGCACCTCCCATGATGCTTGTACAACAAAGATGAACAAAGAAGATTTCCATGTAAAAGCTGTAGTCATCTCTTCATCCGGATAGGGTATGGGGCAGGGGATAATTGGGGCAGGGGATGAATGGGGTGGGCATTTCTTCAGGTGCATGGGGGGTGTGGGTGAATGCTGGCTGGCTGGGGCGGATACTCCTCATCCGACATGAACAATCACAGAACCTACCCGATCAATTCGGGCCTTAACCATTGGGGGTATTAAAAATAATATTCTTCATTGACTCAAACATAAGTAAAGCATGCAGGAATAGAAATGTTTCTCAGCAAAGTCTTCATTATATAGATTCAACATATTTAACTAAACACCTTTTTTAAATCCAGTATTATAGCAGAACTTCAACAAAACGTAAACACCTTTAGTTTCTTCTATCCCCGGGACTCAAATGGACCTGAGGAACTCAGAACAGAACATTTTACCCAAACCCAAAGGCCTCCCACCTTTGCAAATATATCTGATCATCAGCAACAAACAAAACATCTATGGATAAACAACATTACATTATTAACACTTCATAACTGACACCCTGGAAATTAAAAAGGTAAATATCCAGAATGGTCATTCCGACTGTTATTCAAACAAACGTTCCCATCACATTTTAGTACCGCATGGACTCAATATATGCAGCGATGTATTCAGATCCTGGTTACTTAATTTCAGTAACTCTTCAAACACTTTTCCCAAATTTCACCCTTCTGTTACCAAAATCCCTTTATCAATTTTTAATTTAACCCCAAACCTTTTAGGAAAAAACATATAACATGGGCCTGAACACAATATGAGACAACCAGTTGTGTACATTCTAACCACACACTTAAAATACTCTACTAATCAACATAATACCCTGTGCGTTCATTAAACATAATACAACCACCCTCTCACTTCACATTCATCTGGCCATTCCATTCATCCATCATTCACCTTTAAAGCTTCCTAATTGTGGACTCTTAATCAGAAATAAACCTGTATTTAACCAAAATGACAAAATAAAACACTTTGAAATTCCCAATCAACTTTAAAACATCTTAAACACAATTAACCCCATGTATGAATGATCATTCCTTTGCTCTGTAACAGGTAATGTCCCTATACAATGCAGAACTCCCATTTTTCCTCTTTTGTCGACATCAACAGATGAACTCATCAGCATCAATTTCCCCTCATACGTACAATCTATTTTTTAACATAACATATTTCTTCCTACATAAAACACCACCCTAGGCTCCGTTTCCCTGCAACAGCATAATGTCATTTACTGAGAACCTCGGAAACCAGGGCAATTATATCAATCCGATCTATAGCACACCTGCCGATACCGAAAAAACACCTTTTAATTTCAATAATGCAAGAATAAACAACTTGCACAACTAAAACAGTCCTTAAAACCAGACCTCAAGGCTCCCCGTTCTAACCGCTGTGACCCAAATCACAGTGATTCCGGAAAAAAAGGCTTTTATGCCACTCCGTTCCGACCACCCGTCCCCACGCGGTTTTCACTGGTAGCACAAAATCACACCGCAAAATTGCACTGCAAATCGCGTGACTCTGGGACTGCAACAGTGGAAAACAGAGCACAACTGAAACAATCAAAAACACCCCATATATACATTGAAAATGCTACTCTTAAAAATTTGTATCTGATCAGATTTCCCAAAAACAAACAAACACACTTGGTACCAGCGCATACATGTAATTTACCTGTGACTCCCCTTTTAATGTTCCCATTTAACTTATGCAGTGGGCATGGGCCTATGTGCCCAACACATTTTATGAATAGACTGACAGATAGTTGCAACATTTTACAAACAACATATATAACATATTTTAAATTTATATAGATAACTTTTCTCATTTAAAATCCTCCTTGAAATCTCCAGTCTAGCAAATCTCTCTGACTTGCTGAATATGGAATACAAATATATGCTCTGCACAAAAACATTGGTGAAAACCTGGTTGGTGGTTTGATCCCCTCTTCCACCCGAAGCAAAACAGCAAGAGGAAATGTACCTCTGTGTATTGTGCTAAACAATACTTTGGATAGGAGTAACCTGTCCTTGTCCAAATCTGCGAGTCCATCCTCCTAAAGCACCACACACAGATGTGTACCCTACTCTGTCCCTCTCACCTGCCCACCTTTTTAAAATCCTTGGCAGGATCATAGGACACATATCAACCAACCAACAATCCATCTGTATTCAGAAGGAAAAAAAACAACTTATACTCTAAATTGGAATTCCAAAACAAGACAAACATTTACATACACATTAAATTAAACATTTCTCTTTAATAACAACAACTTTCCCCTACCTAGGTGTCCGTCTATGAAATTACGCCACAGCAGCGACCCCAAGGATCGCCACCGATCACAGTGTACAAAACAGAGACAATCGGGGGAGAAGCGTTTGAACACGTTCTCCCACCGATGACCTCCACACACTGAGAACCCTCAATGACCGACACAGAAACGGCAAGTCCATGAAGCTGCGATCTCAGTGCTCCACCAGCGATCTGTGTCAGAACTCACACCCCCAGACTCACCAGCCCATTGTAACCTCAAAACATCAACAAACAAACAAACAAATAAACAGGGTACGTTTACACAAAAATCCTTATTTTAACGACATACTGATAATCCAAACTTTAAACCCTGGCCCATGACACTTTACCTTCCGTTTCTTATGCCGCGTACACACGATCGTTTTTAATGTCATTTTCAAAAACGACATTTTTCACAATGTGATTTTTCTTGTTTCCTCTCAAGCCTGTCTTGCATACACACGTTCATGAAAAAAAACGGTCGAGCAAAGCGCAGTGACGTACAACACGTACGACGGCACTATAAAGGGGAAGTTCCATTTGAATGGCGCCACCCTTCATGTTAGTAAAGTTTGTTGAGCGATTCACGCTTTTCAGCCTCGTGCTTTTCAGTCCGTTACAGCGTGACGAATGTGCTATCTCCATTACGAACGCTAGTTTTACCAGAACGAGTGCTCCCGTCTCATACTTGATTCTGAGCATGCGCGTTTTTTTTCCCCTCGTAAAAGCATACACACTACCGTTTTTCACGTCATTAAAAAAAACGACGTGAAAAACGACGTGAAAAAATAGAGCAGGTTCTCATTTTTTTTAGGCCATTTTTCACGTCGTTAAAAATGCTCTGGAGCCTACACACGATCGTTTTTAATGCCCAATTTAAAAAATGGCATTTTTAACGTCGTGAAAAACGGTCGTGTGTATGCGGCATTAAACAAACACTCTTTCTGCGTTAATTTCCTTAACTGCCCAGAACCTCCTATCTAGCTATCCCTTAAAACTTCCTCAAAGATACCTCATAAATCAATAAAATGACAATGAAAATATCTTTGCACTCGCTACAGCAAGTCATGAAAAACACACAAATTAATCAAAACGATCGATCAAAAAGTCTAATTGTCCACACCTGGTAAAGCCGTGCCTCTGTAGACGGTTCCCCTTTAAATGTAAAAAATAAAAAAAATGCTACTTGCTACAGAACTTCCTCCTTTTCAAATGTACTTTCCTTCACTTTTTTTTTCTACTTTCTTTGTGTGTCAGTTTCTCCGTCAAAAAAATGCATTGAAAAAGACTCAAAAGAAAAATGCACACCCTCTTTAACTTAAATCTCTCTTTACCTTCTAAACATCACTTACTTAACCCTCTACAGGTAGAATATTTTGTTTGAAACACCTTTACCTCTCACTTACTATTCTCATCGCACCATGGGGCATTGTCCGAACACTCCATACCTTACATAACATCCACCTGCCACCTAAACACATTAGTTTTCAAACTTCTCAATTTCCACTGCCTGCTACTCTTAAAAGTTACCAAACCAATCTATACATTTCTTCAAGCAAAAATCAAGCATTTATAATTACACTTCTATAAACAAAATACTGGCAAACGGGAGACATCATATCATATTCACATACTATACCAAACTTATAATGAATATGCATAAATACTCACCAAATACCCGGACATTTACTTAACTCTAATTTAATTTGTCCCTTTTCCTGAACAACAAAACACAGTGGAAAGAGGACTGCATCCCACACAACAAATTGTCTTTAAAACTACTAAGCAGAATGCGACAGACAGAAGTAGCAAGATTAGCGAAAAGTTTTAAAGTTTTTCCCCGTTCTCGGTGGCAACTGTCTATTTTAGGTATCTCTGTACCATTGTAGCTACTTTTCAAAATGGCCTTGCCCATGGCAAGCCACAGCAGGCTCCCCACAGCCTCTTTAAACAGCCTGGTCTGGGCTTTCCCCTTTTAAACAACATTTTTAAAACACCCTAAAGGTCTCCAATCAACACCACGGCAACTAAACAATTCGTCAAAATTAAGACAAAAATGTCTACTCATCAGCAGTAATTGATGCAGATCCTCCCGTGTTTACCAGTCCGAATCTGTAATTTCAGCAAGTGCCTCCATTACTGTTGGGAAATTTGAACAGGTAGTCCCTCCTACCCCCGCAGACCAGCTTAAAATGACCCAATTGCCACAACCAAAAGATACGGGATCAGTACTGAGAGATTTATTTTAAACGCAAGGAATAGACAAGACAGTTTTGCGCTCAGAGTGAAATCTATTTATTCTTCTGCAGGGGTAGACATTATATAGTCATTATCATAATCCAATCATAGAAGAGGGAGGGGTGAGGGAGGGGTGTGGTTAATACAGTGGGTATACATTTTATCATTATACGGTAGACATTTTGCCACTCTCAAGATGGCCGACACTCGTCCTGACCCTCTCAAGATGGCTGACAGTTTGGTTATTAATAAGAATCAATCATGAGTGTCACGACAAGTGTTATAGCTCATAGTCACAAGGTTTCACTTCCCTGTACCAATGCCTACCAGACAGTTGCACAAGAAAGGACCCCAGACAATGGCCTAAAAATAGACCACCACTCTGCAAATCATGCCACTCATTAAAAATTATGCATGCTTTTGCAAAACTGCTGCTCCATACAAAATAAAAGATTTCAATCTATTTCATAATACTTGTAAAACTTATAATACTAGTTAATTTCCTCAACCAGAGGGTCCAAGCAAGAATATTTGACCCCATATTACTATAGTGGGGGTCCTTATGCCATGCCAATTACCACACTTGCCATTTAGCCTTTGGCTATCCTCCTTCGGTCCTCCTTGGCGGTCGCTGGTATATCAGTCTACCCCATTGTCGAGAAAGTGTCCATGTATGCTGACGATACCCTCCTATATCTTCGGGATCCCCACCAATCTTTGTCAGCAGCCCTAGAACTGATTGATTCATTTGGCAAATTCTCAGGGATTAGAATCAATTGGGACAAGTCGGTCCTATTCTCCCTAAATCAAAGAGGTCCCCCCCGGACCTGCCCACCCCTCTCCACTGGGTAGATAGTTTCAAATATCTAGGTCAGGGTTTCTCAACTCCAGTCCTCAAGGCGCCCCAACAGGTCATGTTTTCAGGCTTTCCATTATTTTGCACAGGTGATTTGATCAGTTTCACTGCCTTGTAATTACCACAGCTGTTTCATCCTAGGGAAATCCTGAAAACATGACCTGTTGGGGCACCTTGAGGACTGGAGTTGAGAAACACTGATCTAGGTATCCAGATCCATAGACACCTACCAAAGTACATAGAAAATCCAATGTATACCCAGTCCTTCAGAAGCTTACACAGAAGAGCTCTGTCTGAAAGTCTCTACCACTCACCCCTGTAGGCCGTGTCAATTTGATTAAGATGTCCTTCCTTCCTTTGTTGTTTTTCGCATACATTGGTGATTTGGAATATACGATATATACTGTCTTTTGATTGTATGCTTTCTTTATTCCAATAAAAACGTTTGTAATCCAAAGATTCCTTCCTTCTTAAGTTTCTATATGTCTTTAGGAACACCCCTGTCAGTATTCCTAACTAGTGTTGAGCGAACCCGAACTGTAAAGTTCGGGTCCGTACCGAACTTTAGCTTTTTCCCGAACCCGGACTTTGCGCAAAAGTCCGGGTTCGGGTTCGGGTTCGGCAATCTAATTACGCAGTTAGAAATGCTTCAGGGGCCAGCCAATCACCTTTTGATTAGCTGGTGTGCCCTTAGAAGCCATCATAGCCATGCCTACTAATGGCATGGCTGTGATTGGTCAGTGCAACATGTGACCCAGCTTCTATATAAGCTAGAGGCACACAGCATACACGTCACTCTGCTTCAGAATAGATAGGGAGAGGATCTTGTCTGCTGCTGCTGCTTTTAGGGAGAGATAGAAAAATACATGTGTTAGTCCTGATTCTGGAATCTGAGGGAAAAGATAGAGAGACAGTGTAGTGTAGGGCCAGGTTCCTGTTGGTGCTTTCAGGGAGAGAGATATATTATATAGGAATAGGAGTCCAGATTCAGAGATATAACTCAGCGATCTGCATAGGTTTAGCTGTTTGTGTTGCAGTGCAGTCTTTTTACACTGCCATGAGCCCAGTGTCAGAGAAAATCTACCTTTTATCTGCAAGCTCAGTGCACCAGCACTGCATATATTACGTTGAGAGATACACCGTTTCCATACTGTGGGTGTATTCTGCTCTTTGAAAAAGATCCATTTAGGGGAAAACAAAAAAGGCACTTTATTGTGCTCTTTTCCAAAAGACCCATTAAGGGCAAAAAAAGAAAAAAAAATTTGCATTTTATTTTGCTCGTGCAAAAAAAGACCCGTTTAGGGCAAAAAAAAAAAAAAAAAAAAAAAAAAATTTGCACTTTAATGTGCGCTTGCAAAAAGAGCCATTTAGGGCCACAAAAAATATTTTGCAGTGTGTTATACATATGTGGAGGCGTGTGAAATAAACCATTTCTATATATTTGTCTTCTACTGTGCTATACTAAAAAAACAAATTTTTTTTTGAATAGCATTTTCTGCAGTTCTGTAGCTGTGCGATTCAGCGGTTACGTACTGTGGGTGTGTTATGGTCTTCCAAAAAACGCCATTTAGGGCCACAAAAAATATTTTGCAGTGTGTTATACATATGTGGAGGTGTGTGAAATAAACAATTTCTATATAGTTTTCTCCTACTGTGCTATACTAAAAAAACAACATTTTTTTTTAATAGCATTTTCTGCAGTTCTGTAGCTGTGCGATTCAGCGGTTACGTACTGTGGGTGTGTTGTGGTCTTCCAAAAAACGCCATTTAGGGCCACAAAAAATATTTTGCAGTTTGTTATACAAATGTGGAGGTGTGTGAAATAAACAATTTCTATATAGTTCTCTCCTACTGTGCTATACTAAAAAAACAACATTTTTTTTTAATAGCATTTTCTGCAGTTCTGTAGCTGTGCGATTCAGCGGTTACGTACTGTAGGTGTGTTGTGGTCTTCCAAAAAACGCCATTTAGGGCCACAAAAAATATTTTGCAGTGTGTTATACACATGTGGAGGTGTGTGAAATAAACAATTTCTATATAGTTTTCTCCTACTGTGCTATACTAAAAAAACAACATTTTTTTTGAATAGCATTTTCTGCAGTTCTGTAGCTGTGCGATTCAGCGGTTACGTACTGTGGGTGTGTTGTGGTCTTCCAAAAAACGCCATTTAGGGCCACAAAAATATTTTGCAGTGTGTTATACATATGTGGAGGTGTGTGAAATGAACAATTTCTATATAGTTTTCTCCTACTGTGCTATACTAAAAAAACAACATTTTTTTTTAATAGCATTTTCTGCAGTTCTGTAGCTGTGCCATTCAGCGGTTACGTACTGTGGGTGTGTTGTGGTCTTCCAAAAAATGCCATTTAGGGCCACAAAAAATATTTTGCAGTGTGTTATACATATGTGGAGGTGTGTGAAATAAACAATTTCTATATAGTTTTCTCCTACTGTGCTATACTAAAAAAACAAATTTTTTTTTGAATAGCATTTTCTGCAGTTCTGTAGCTGTGCGATTCAGCGGTTACGTACTGTGGGTGTGTTGTGGTCTTCCAAAAAACGCCATTTAGGGCCACAAAAAATATTTTACAGTGTGTTATACATATGTGGAGGTGTGTGAAATAAACAATTTCTATATAGTTTTCTCCTACTGTGCTATACTAAAAAAACAAAAAAAAATTTGAATAGCATTTTCTGCAGTTCTGTAGCTGTGCCATTCAGCGGTTACGTACTGTGGGTGTGTTCTGGTCTTCCAAAAAACACCATTTAGGGCCACAAAAAATATTTTGCAGTGTGTTATACATATGTGGAGGTGTGTGAAATAAACAATTTCTTTATAGTTTTCTCCTACTGTGCTATACTAAAAAAACATTTTTTTTGAATAGCATTTTCTGCAGTTCTGTAGCTGTGCCATTCAGCGGTTACGTACTGTGGGTGTGTTCTGCTCTTCCAAAAACACCCATTTAGGGCAAGATCCTAAATTTGGAAAATATGAGGAGAAGGTCAAAGGGACGTGGTGGCCCCGGTCGTGGTGCTGCTGGTGGAGCTCCTGTTGCAGGGAGAGGACGTGGTGGATCTGTGCCAGATACACGCACAAGTGAAACACCTTCCTCAGGTGCGAGTAGGCGACCGAGCCTGCGGCGATATTTTGTCGCACCTAATGAGGCTGTACGAATGTTTAGGCCAGGACAAGTACAGGCGATAGTAGATTGGGTTGCTGACAGTGCCTCGGGTTCCTTCACATTGTCTCCCACCCACTCTTCTGATGAAAGATCAGAGTTGGCATCTGAAACCCATGTCCATCAGTCTTTCACCTCACCCCCTTGCAAATCAGCCAAGCAGTCTGAGCCCCAAATCATGCAGCAGTCTCTTCTGCTTTTCGATGGCTCTGTTAGCAGGGTTTCCCAGGGCCATCCACCTACCCCTGCCCCAGAAGTGGAAGAGATTGAGTGCACCGATGCCCAACCACTTATGTTTCATGATGAGTACATGGGAGGACCATCGCAGTACGTCTCGGATGATGACGAAACACAGGTGCCAACTGCTGCTGCTTTCGCAATTGTGCAGACAGACAAGGAGGGCAGGGGTGAAGACTGGGTGGAGGATGATGTGGAGGACGATGAGGTCCTCGACCCCACATGGAATCAACGTTATGCAGGTGACCAGTGTAGTTTGGAGGAAGAGGCGGTGGTCGCACAGAGCCACCAGCACAGCAGAAGAGGGAGCAGGGTGCAAAAGCGGAGCGTCCGTCCCCTAGACAGTATGTCTGCTACTGCCCAACACAGCAAGGGACCGAGCACACCAAAGCCAGGTCCAAGGAGTTCCCTAGCGTAGCAGTTCTTCACACAATGTGCTGATGACAAGACACAAGTGGTTTGCACGCTGTGCAATCAGAGCCTAAAGCGAGGCATAAACGTTCTCAACCTGAGCACAACCTGCATGACCAGGCATCTAAGTGCAAAGCACGAGCTGCAGTGGAGTAGACACCTCAAAAACCAAGAAAGGTCTCAGGCTCCTCCTGCTTCCTCTTCTGCTGCAGTCTCGGCCTCTTCATCCACCTCTGTAGTGACAGTGGCACCTGCCACCCCGCAAACAGAGGATCTGCCAGCAACACTACCACCTGGGTCACCAACCATCTCCACAATGTCCCATGGAAGCGTTCAGCTCTCTATCTCCCAAACATTGGAGCGGAAGAGGAAGTACCCCCCTAGCCACCCGCGATCCCTGGCCATGAATGCCAGCATTTCAAAGCTCCTGGCCTTTGAAATGCTGTCATTCCGTCTGGTGGAGACGCAGAGTTTTAAAAGCCTGATGGCATTGGCTGTCCCACAGTACGTCGTGCCCAGCCGCCACTACTTTTCCAGGTGAGCCATCCCTTCCCTGCACAAGCAAGTGGGGGACAAAATCAGGTGTGCACTGCGCAACGCCATCTGTGGCAAGGTCCACCTAACTACGGATGCGTGGACCAGTAAGCACGGTCAGGGACGTTATATCTCCCTAACAGCACACTGGGTAAATGCAGTGGCGGCTGGGCCTGAGGCAGATAGCAGTTTGGCGCATGTCCTTCCACCACCGAGGATTGCAGGGCGCTTCAGTTTGCCTCCTGTTGCTAACTCCTCCTACTCCGCTTCCTCATCCTCTACCGCCTCCTCATCCGGTCAGCGTAACACCTTCACCACCAACTTCAGCACAGCCAGGGGTAAACGACAGCAGGCAGTTTTAAAACTTTCCTGTTTGGGGGAAAAAACCCACACCGCGCAGGAGTTGTGGAGGGACATGGAACAACAGACCAATGAGTGGTTGCTGTCAGTGAGCCTCAAGCCCGGCCTGGTGGTGTGCGATAATGGGTGAAATCTCGTAGCAGCTCTGGGCCTAGCCGGTTTGACGCACATCCCTTGCCTGGCGCATGTGCTGAACTTGGTGGTCCAGAGGTTCCTTAAAAATTACCCCAATATGCCAGAGCTGCTGCAGAAAGTGCAGGCTGTGTGTGCGCACTTTCGGCGTTCTCACCCTGCTGCTGCTCGCCTGTCAGCGCTGCAGCGTAACTTCGGCCTTCCCGCTCACCGCCTCATATGTGATGTGCCCACAAGGTGGAACTCCACCTTGCACATGCTGGCCAGACTGTGCGAGCAGCAGCAGGCGATAGTGGAGTTTCAGCTGCAGCAATCACGCGTGAGTCGCTCTGCGGAACAGGACCACTTCACCACCAATAACTGGGCCTCCATGCGAGACCTGTGTGCCTTGTTGCGCTGTTTCGAGTACTCCACCAACATGTCCAGTGCCAATGACGCCGTTCTCAGCGTTACTATCCCAGTTCTATGCCTCCTTGAAAAAACGCTTCGGGCGATGATGGAAGAGGATGTGGCACAGGAGGATGAGGAGGAGGAGGAGGAAGCGGGATCATTTCAAAGGCTTTTAGGGCAGTCTTTCACAAGTGGCTACGAGGGTGGGTTCCTGCACCAACAAACGCCAGGTACACAATTGTCCGGCAGAAAGGGCACAGTTCTGGAGGATGATGAGGTGGAGGAGGAGATGGAGGAGGAGGAGGAGGAGGAGGAGCCATTTTCACAGCAGGGTGGCACCCAGACCAGCTCGTGGCCATCACTGGTGCATGGCTGGGGGGATACAGAGGACACAGACGATACACCTCCCACAGAGGACAGCTTTTCTTTGCCTCTGGGCAGCCTGGCACACATGAGCGATTACATGCTGCAGTGTTTCTGCAATGACCGCCGAGTTGCCCACATTTTAACTGGTGCTGATTACTGGGTGGCTACCCTGCTGGATCCCCGTTACAAGGACAACATACCGTCCTTAATTCCCTCACTGGAGCGGGATCGTAAGATGCGCGAGTACAAGCGCACGCTGGTAGACGCGCTGCTGGTGGCATTCCCACCTGACAGCGGGCGTACGGTGGAAGCACAAGGCGAAGGCAGAGGAGGAGGAAGAGGTCGCCAACGCAGCCGGGGCACCGGCAGCACCTCATAAGGCAGGGTTAGCATGGCTGAAATGTGGAAAAGCTTTGTCAGCATGCCACAACAACCAGCACCACCAGCTGAGATGGAACGTCTTAGCAGGAGGCAGCATTTCACCAACATGGTTGAGCAGTATGTGTCCACAGGCCTACACGTACTGGATGACGGGTCTACCCCCTTTAACTTCTGGGTCTCCAAATTGGGCACATGGCCTGAGCTTGCCCTTTATGCCTTGGAGGTGCTGGCCTGACCTTCAGCCAGTGTATTATCTGAACGTGTATTTAGCACGGCAGGGGGCGTTATCACAGACAAGCGCAGCCGCCTGTCCAGAGCCAATGTGGACAAGCTCACGTTCATTAAAATGAACCAGGCATGGATCCCACAGGACTTGTCCGTACCTTGTGCAGAATAGACATGTATACCGGTGTTGTGACAAAAACTGTCCGGCCATCGGATTGTGTCTGGCCCATACTGCGAAGGCGCAGCGTTTGCGCAGTACAGAGGACAAGGAGATTCACAAAATCTCCGAAGATGAACGACGCCTGCGCCGTTAGTGCAGGTTCAAGCCCCACCATCCAAGTGGACATACGGTAGCACATAGTAACAGGGCCCCTCACGGGCTTGGTTCGATCGCCACGCTTCTGGCACGGCCTCACTTGGCTCGGCTTGAACCACGGATGGTGTGGCCTTCACCTGAACTCACCACGCAGGCGCCGTTCGTCTTGGGAGATTTTCTAAATCCCCTTGTCCTACATACTGAGCAAGCGCAGTACAGGGTGGACACTATTTGACGGGGGACATAATTAGACACATCACCGGCCTTACCCAGCCATTGTTGTATTTTTGAACCAGTGTTGGCTACCTCGTCCTCCTCCACCGCCGCTTCCACCTACACAGCCACATCCACCGCCACCTCAACCTCCTACTCCATATGGACCTCGTCCTCCTAGGTCAAGATTATAATTTTTATTTTATTTTTTTGTAGCGCACAGATCCTTTCCCCCTTATCTGCCTTTATGTTGTTGGCTCCTCGCAGGAGGGAGAAAGGCACACCGCACTACCAGCCCGTACCCTCCTATATAAAGAGGTTGAGCGGTGTACTTGACAGGCCGTGTCCACAGCCGGAGTCAAAACTCCTCCAGAGGATGATTCTCACCTCTACTGTAGGTAGAGGCAAGTCCTTTAATTCCCAGTAAAGTCAATGTCCACACCAGCTGAAATTACAACTCTTATTCTCTCATGGCAAAATAAACTCTACTCGGATAGAAAAGGTTAGAGCAAAGAAACAGGACAGGTTAAGGTGTGGAGGAGGTCCAGGCACAAACGTAACACATTCACTTCACTGCTTAGGTTTCTCAAACAGTTTTAGGTGCACGGTCTCTGCCACAGACCTTGAGGTTGGTCTCTGCCACAGACCGGGTGTACAAGGCCCCTGCCACGGACCTGGAGAACTTTGGTCTCTGCCACAGACCAGGGTGTATAAGGCCCCTGCCACGGGCCGGGTGAATAAGGCCTCTGATACAGTCAAGATGACCTTGAGCTTCTCCTTCTACGAACCTAGCCCATATCAAGGGGAAGACATCTCTCCAGGGAGTCAACAGACCCTTCCTTCACCGTGACTCCCGCATCGGTCCATCAGAATGATCCTCCCTTCCCTGGAACATGGTCCCCTACACAAGGCGGCACTCTAAGACTCCTCGACCCTTAGCGGACTCCAGACGAAGGCTCTCGACTCCAGGCTTTACTCCCGCACCTAGGCCTCCATACCCAGGGCAGCAGGAACTCCAGGATAGTACCTCACCCCGGGCTAAAGGTACTCGAGATGGAACAGGAACACATGCACCCAGGCCGAAGGCACCTGGGCGTGGACCCCACTGGACATCAGCCCCCAGGCCAAAGTTCTGCCCCTTTTATATGCTCTCCCGGCATGCACAGCAGGTTCCCCGCCCCGCTGTACTACTGCCAAGAGGGGACACAAAAGGCACAGCACTGTATCGGCGGTTCAACCCTAGCCTACCATGGCAGCGCCACCTGTAGGCCGCAGGGAACTGCACACCAATACTGTCCCCCGAGGACAAAATGGTCCATGAATCCTACAGAATTAGGGTGTTTAAACCTATTTACCACTCAAACACTTCCCTTAAATGTGGCATCGTGCCGTTGAGTTTCTGAGGTTCTTAATGACTTCCCGTACCTCTTCTGCTGAAAAGGGGGATTCCAGCATATTTTTTTTTTTTATGTTATTTTAAGTTATTTCCCTATCCACATTTGTTTGCAGAGCACTTGCCATGCTCTTAACAACATTTTGCTGCCATTTGCAGCCCTCTAGCCCTTTCCATTACTTTTTTAGAGCCTTTTTAGTCCTTAGAAGTCCGGGTCCCCATTGACTTCAATGGGGTTCGGGTTCGGGTTCAGGTTCGGGTTAAAGTTCGGTCCCGAACCCAAACTTTTTTCCGAAGTTCGGCCGAACCCGTCAAACCCGAACATCCAGGTGTCTGCTCAACTCTATTCCTAACTCCTTCTTTGTGAAACTAGAACAAACGGTTAGTTCATTTATATGGCAGGGGTCGGTACCTAGGGTAGCCAGGTCCACGCTTCAGCTCTCCCTATCAGGGGGTGGTCTTGCCCTTCCCAACTTTAAGAAATATTATTGGGCTGCGGTCCTGGTGTCAGTGAGGTGGGGGTTTATGCAGAATCAATCTAACCCCTCGGTCAACCTAGAGGCAGCCATCTTAGGATCTTATTCTGAATTGAGCAATTTAGTCTATAGAGGGCCTAGATCAAATGCGCACATCACTACCCCCATGCAGACCACGGTACGGGTGTGGAAACAAGTCTCAAAGCTTCTGGAGGAGCTGCAGACGTTCTCTCCCCACATCCTTCTGTGGGGCAACCCGTTAATGTCCCATTTGAGGACTGTGCCTGACCTGCATTTGTTGGCCAGATACGGAGTGAGAACACTGAGGGACGTCATGCCTGAGGGATGTCTGCTCTCCTTTGGAACACTGAAGGGTAAATTTGGGCTTCCCCCCTGGATGTACTTCAGGTTCCTACAGTTGAGGCATGCCCTCAGGGCACAGTTCCCGAGCTCTATTACGGCCGAGGCTCACACTGTAGAGCGGCTGCTTACCTCCCGTTTCATGGACAAAACATTATCCTCCATCTATCTCCGACTTACCTGCGCGGGAGGCTCTGGGGCTACTAGAGCCTTCTCGGCCTGGCAGAGGGACCTCCCGGCTCTGACTGAAGAAGACTGGTCTGAGGGATTACAACAGTTTATCCCCCTTATGATCTCTGCGAGGGATAGGTTTTATATAATATATCATACCTCTGATGAGCAATGCCCTAAATGCAATTGGGAAGTTGGCAATGGCAACTATATACACATGGTTTGGCTTTGCCCATGAGTTCAGGAGTTCTGGCAGACAGTGGCTGCTGACATGAGTTCAATATCTGTCGGGTTTGATCCCCTGGTTTTATTGTTAGGTATTACGGATAACCTACCCACAACTACCCACAAAAAGCTATTTCTCTTTTATGCTGCATTTTATGTCAGGAAAACAATACTACTCCAATGGAAAGTAACGGAGCCACCTCGGGTTGCCAGGGTTGGAAGAATTTAGTGAACGCAGCTCTCCCTCTTTATATGGGGACAACCTCCCCATGTTGAGGGCATGTGGCCTGGTACGGTTCAGGAGTGGGGGGCTCTCTCTTCCCCCCTCTTTTCCTGCAGCCTACCAAGTCGTGTGCTCGGATAAGGGTCTGGTATGGATTTTCGGGGGGAACCCCACGCCATTTTTTTTTTATTTTGGCGCAGAGTTCCCCTTAAAATCCATACCAGACCTGAAGGATCTGATATGTATGGATTTTTGGGGGAAACCCCACGCCATTTTTTTTAAATTTGGCGCAGGGTTTCCATACCAGACCTGAAGGGCCTGGTAATGAAATTTGGTGGACCCCCACACATTTTTTTTATTATTTTTCAATGACTTTCAATGACTTTTATCTGTGTTTCCGGGACCAGACAGTTCATTATTGCCGCGAGTAGTTTTAAATGACTTTTTTTCCTTTAGAAATGTCATTTTGTGCAGAGACTGTTATAAACACGGGAAACATGCGCTACTTTACAGGCATACTATAGACACCCCCCAGGTATGAAATTTAAAGGAATATTTCACTTTTATTGTTTCACTTTAAGCATTATTAAAATCACTGCTCCCGAAAAAAAAGCATTTTTTAAAACTATTTTTGCATTGATACATGTCCCCTGGGGCAGGACCCGGGTCCCCAAACACTTTTTATGACAATAACTTGCATATTAACCTTTAAAATTAGCACTTTTGATTTTTCATGTTCGTGTCCCATAGACTTTAACGGTGTTCGCGTGTTCGAACAAATTTTTTGCCTGTTCGCATGTTCTGCTGCGAACCGAACCGGGGGGTGTTCGGCTCATCCCTAGTTACGAGGCGCAAGTAGTTTTAAATTACTTTTTTTCCTTCAGAAATGACATTTTGTGCAGGGACAGTTCTAAACACGGGAAACATGCACTACTTTACAGGCATACTTTAGACACCCCCCAGGTACAAAATTGAAAGGAATATTTCACTTTTATTGTTTCACTTTAAGCATTATTAAAATCACTGCTCCTGAAAAAACTGCCAAAAACTGCCATTTTTAAAACTTTTTTTTGCATTGATACATGTCCTCTGGGGCAGGACCTGGGTCCCCAAACACTTTTTATGACAATAACTTGCATATTAACCTTTAAAATGAGCACTTTTGATTTTTCATGTTCGTGTTCCATAGACTTTAACGGTGTTAGTGTGTTCGAACAAATTTTTTGCCTGTTCGCATGTTCTGGTGCTAACCAAACCGGGGGGTGTTCGGCTCATCCCTAGTTACAAAGAAAGGTTGCGAGCACTGAACTTATTCTCTATGGAGAAGAGACGTTTGAGAGGAGATATGATTTCAATGTACAAATATGGTATTGGTGACCCCACAATAGGGATAAAACGTTCCCGCATAAGGGAATTTAATAAAACATGCAGCCATTCACTAAAATTAGAAAAAAAAACGGTTTAACCTTAAACTGCATAGAGTATTCAATGTAATACTGACATAAAATCACACACATAGGCTGGACTTGATGGACTTGTGTATTTTTTCAACCTTGCCTACTATGTAACTATGTGATTCTGCACTTCCGCCTGCAGGGGGCATGCGTGCACACCGCCGGTGGGCCTGTTCTGCTGTGATTATGTCCCCCGGCACCCGCCGATTGTCGGTAATACACACAGAACCAAGATCTTCCTATGTAAACAAGTACAAAAAGTAAAAAAAAATGTAAAAAAGTACAAAATTTACCCAGGATCGAAGAGTATGGGAATTGGGTTTTTTCCTTGCTCCGTCACGTTATAGGCAAACCTGTGAGCCATCAGTCTCAGTATGCTTTGCTGAACAAAGTTATTCCCACATTTTCTGGTAGTGAACAGAGACTAGCCTCTTTTATCACTGTAAAAATGCACAATAACGATCTGCTGATTGTGGGTACAATACTTTGCAGACTTGTTTTTTTTTCCAAAATAATAAATTAATATTTTTATAGTTGCTAAATGCACAATAGTGGGAGCTTGGAAGAAGCCACCTGTGTCCTTTACACTACCTTTTGTGGATTATGATGTACGAGAAGCTTGCGAGTGTACTGAATTATTATTATTATACAGGATTTATATAGCGGAAATTAAGGGAAAAATATTGCGCTAGTCTCAAGGTGAAAAAATCAATGTGAACAAAAATATATAAATAAACAAGCTGCTACATATAATTTGACTAAATTTGAAAACATGTGAATGGGGATGTAGCGCTAAATAAGGAAGACCAAAAAATTTGACCTCAAAGTGAACATAAATGTGAATCCAAAACAATAAAGAAAGTCCACAGAATGTCCGTAAATTAGTGATAAAATAAAACTGAAACCACACGTGTAATAATATGGGTCATCACATAACTTCTGGAGGTGAGGAGAGGTAGAATACTCTTACCGGAGACGGTGGATCTGCGGGTTAGGCAGATCATATGGGCATGAAAGAGCTCAATGGCAGTTCTGCTTGTCTGAAGGTTGGATCAAACTAATCTCAGATGACGACTCTCCAGCCGGTTCCCCAACTTGAAAGGAGACTCTGGACTCGGCGACGATCCCCGTAATCCTCAGATAGAGGCAGAAAACAACCTCCACTCTGGAAGTTCTCACCAGAATGGAATTGCAGCAAGGAGAATATCTCAATTCAATCAGCCAACCATGGAAAAAAGAATGAAGGGAATGCTCCAATGGTGCAGGTCAATGTGGGTTTTATTTAAAAAACAAAAACAAAGTAAAAGTGATCACATACAGATAAAAACGTTTAAAAGGGCAGTGTATGGAGCGGTGTAGCAAGCAACAGTTTGTGCACCGCTTTACAAAATAAAGGCAGACATTACAGTTACAATACAATTTGGTACAAGAGGAATCAGAGGGCCCTGCATGATAGGTCTAAGCATTTAGAAAAACCGTGGTCACCTTGTGCCTTGTATATGCATATCCAGCTGAAAGATTAACTACTGTTTCTCCCACTCTAGTTCACTTGGTATATTGATCACCTTAGAGAACCCTATGTCTTTCATCCTGAAATTCTCTTCACTTGCTCAACCTTCTTATTCCCTCTACCTCCAGGTGCAAGGCGTAGC
Organism: Rana muscosa; assembly: GCA_029206835.1. Lineage (NCBI taxonomy): Eukaryota > Metazoa > Chordata > Amphibia > Anura > Ranidae > Rana > Rana muscosa. The sequence continues at coordinate 417,489,492 of CM055117.1, forward strand.
GATGGGGACATGTTGTGCCCCATCCTACGCCAATCTGTACCTGGGGGGGTGGGAGGAGTCCCTCCTGGGTGACAAGACCTCGTCGAGTAGACGAGCCACATATCCACGTGGCTCCGGTATAATGACAACGTCTTCGTCATCTGGGAGGGACCGGAGGAGATGCTTGTAGAATTTTTCAATCTCATTAATCAAAATGATGATAATTTTAAATTTACTATGACATATGATCACAAAAACATTTTTTTCTTAGATGTTCAGGTTAAGGTCAACTCAGAGGGAAAATTTATGCATCACTTTATGCCGCAAAAGCACCACTGGTAATACAGTGCTGCATGCCGAGAGCTTTCACCCAGTACATCTCAAGAACTCAATCCCATATGGGTAATACTTAGGCATTCGCCGTAATTGCTCCAACGACACCCTCTTCAAAGAGGAAGCCGGAAAACTCCAAAGTAGACTTCTCGCACGGGGCTGCAGTCGATTTTGCTTACGAAAAGCATACAGCAAAACTGTCACAAAACCTAAGTTGGACTTGCTGTTCAAACATAAACTCAAAAATTATTTCAATTTAGATACAACTAGGATAATCATGCGCTTCTCAAGACAGCACACTGCAATCAAGGATATTGTCCAGAAATATTGGGCTATACTCATGGACAATCCTAAAGTAAACAGATTTGTGTCAACAAATCCATCAATAACTTAAAAACGAGCCACTTCAATTAAAGACAAGCTTGTCCAAAGTGAGTTCAAGAATGAACAGAAAAGGGACAAACACTGTTCAGCTGTTGGCTCCTTCCCATGTGGACATTGTTCGTACTGTCCACTTATAAGAAGAGAAAAGGTTTTTCGCCTTCCCAATGGGGACATTTTTAAGCCCTCACACTTTGTCAATTGCCAAACTCGTGGCGTGGTGTACCTCATGGAGTGTTAGTGCGGTGCTTTTTACAAGACGAAACAGGAGTTTTGTGTGTTCAAGCACGTATACAGCATTCAGATCGGGAACCGATACCTCCCAAATGGTAGACATGCCGTGCTTGAACACAACTACAGAGTATTCAAAGTATCCTTCACTGCACTCAATCAAATCCATATCCCCGATCGAGGAGGAGATTGGAAGTTGGAACAAGATCCTGCTCCAACATGAGCAAAGATGGATCTTTAGATTACAGGCCACCACCTTTGCAGGCCTAAACGAGTCCATCTCCTTCGCCCCCTTTTTAAGGGGCTTCTCCTCAGGAAAGACCCATTGAAAAAGACACACCATAGAACAATAACAAATACCGCAATTTTTTACAACTATATTATTTTGATGTCTTCCTATACATCAAAGCCGATAGCATTAGAGTTATAACTAGCAGCCCACAGTCCTTAATAATATTTTCCTACAGCTGAAATATTTATTGATATAAAACAAAAATATTGAAATATTATATTGAATCACATGTAGGTTACTATATTGCTAATGTGATTTGTATATGTATGGGTAACCTGACACTATGTGTGTTTTTATGGACATTGCCTCTATTTGTCTTCTAGATCCCTTTTGCGGTCCCATCGGCCACAGATGCCTTCCGGGAGAGAGGGGGGCGTACCTGCCTTGTGTGGCTTCCCGGCAAGAAAGGGGAGCATAGGGCCCTGTGCTCCCACTATGCCCCTACTAGGCGGTGGAATTTCATTTCGGACACCTGGGGGAGCAATTTTCTTTTCCAGCGGCGTCCCTGATCCCTTCCGGACGTCTTGGTGCCGTACGCGCATGCGCGGCATCGCCGCGAGTGCGCGTGATGTCACAACGTTGTGTAGTTTTGCGGAAGTGACGATGGCGATCGGGGACTTTCACGCTTTGGGACGCCAAAGGAGCCACACGAGGAGTGCCGCCGTTGCGGCTTTGACCTTCATGGCAGACAAGGTAGGGATAGAGGTGGGGGCACCTGCTTCTCATCACAGGGACAACCCCCTAATTAAAGGCATCATGGGATGCATTGGGACCATGAGATGATCCCCAGCATCCCCTAAGGGCGGTCAGACTTTCTCCAACTCTCTCATGTAAGTAATTTTGGTCCAATAGCTCCACTGTTACTGCATTACTCCTGTCCAACGTGGCAGTCTGAGCACAATAATTCTTTATAATAACACAAAATTTCTGAATCCTCTTGTACCAGATTCGTTGGCTCTCTTTGGCTCACTATTTGAGCCACAGACCCCCTATGTGAACCCATTTTTGGCATTTCCCTTCATGTTTTGGATAGCACCTTTTCTATTCCATCATTAAGGTAACCCATAGCTAGGGATGAGCCGAACACCCCCTGCCCCCCTCTGACGCCAGAGGAAACAATGCGGGGTTACCCAGTGACATGTACGGGTGACCCCGCCCCCTCTGACACCACGGGAAACCCCCATTGCCATTTTTTTCAATGACTTTTATCTTTATTGCCGGGACCCGACAATTCATTATAGCCGTGAGTAGTTTTAAATGACTTTTTTTCCTTTAGAAATGTCATTTTGTGCAGGGACTGTTCTAAACACAGGAAAAATGCGCCACTTTACAGGCATACTATAGACACCCCCCAGGTACGAAATTTAAAGGAATATTTCACTTTTATTGTTTCACTTTAAGCATTATTAAAATCAATGCTCCTGAAAAAACTGCAGTTTTTAAAACTTTTTTTTGCATTGATACATGTCCCCTGGGGCAGGACCCAGATCCCCAAACACGTCTTATGACAATACCATGCATATAAGCCTTTAAAATTAGCACTTTTGATTTCTCCCATAGACTTTTAAAGGGTGCTCCGCGGCTTTCCAATTTGGCGCGAACATCCCAAATTGTTTGCTATTCGGCGAACAGGCGAACACCCGATGTTCGAGTCGAACTTACGTTCAACTCGAACATCGGGCTCAGCCCTACCCATAGCATGATGACTTGGCATATTTTAGTATATATTATAATTTTTCCCTTGATCCATAACCACCTATATACAAATATCTACACCCCACCAGGGATGAGCCGAACACCCCCCTGTTCGGTTCGCACCAGAACCTGCGAACAGACAGAATGTTCGCGTGAACTTTAGAACCCTATTAAATACAATGGACTCGAACGTTCGAAATCTAAAGTGCTAATTATAAAGGCTAATATGCAATTTATTGTCCTAAAAAGTGTTTGGGGACCCAGGTCCTACCCCAGGGGACATGTATCAATGCAAAAAAAAGTTTAAAAAATAGAAGTTTTTACGGGAGCGGTGATTATAATAATGCTTAAAATGAAAAAATAAAAGTGAAATTTTCCTTTAAATTTCGTACCTGGGGGGTGTGTATGATATGCATGTAAAGTGACGCATGTTTCCCGTGCTTAGAACTGTCCCTGCACAAAGTGTCATTTTTGAAGGAAAAAAAGTCATTTAAAACTCACTTTATCAATACATAGAAAAGTCATTGCTAAAAAATAAAAAAAAAGTGTGGGGGTTCCCCCAAATTCAATTACCAGGCCCTTCAGGTCTGGAATGGATATTAAGGGGAACCCCGCCGCAAATTTAAAAAAAAATGGCATGCGGTTCCCCCTAAATATCCATACCAGGCCCTTCAGATCTAGCATGGATTTTAAGGGAAACTCCACCCCAAATGTAAAAAAAAATGGCGTGGAGTCCCCCCAAAAATCCATACCAGACCCTTATCCGAGCACGCAACCTGGCCGGCCGCAGGGGAAGAGGGGGGATGAGAGAGCAGCCCCCCCTCCCTCCTGAACCGTACCAGGCCACATGCCCTCAACATGGGGAGGATGTCCCCATGTTGATGGGGACAAGGGCCTCATCCCCACAACCCTTGCCCGGTTGTTGTGGGGGTCCGCGGGCAGGGGGCTTATCGGAATCTGGAAGACCCCTTTAACAAAGGGGACCCCCAGATCCCGCCCCCCCTATGTGAATTGGTAAGGGGTACATTGAACCCCTACCATTTCACGAAGAAAGTGTAAAAAAATGTAAATAAAAACACACAAACACCTTGGAAAAGTCCTTTATTAAAAAAACAAAACAAAAAAAAACATTCCAGCGATGAAATCCAGTGTCCCGCGGCGATCCCGATGTCCAGCGCTGTCCGTCATTGGTTGTGCCTGAGCGAACCTGATGGGGAGCTTCCGCCGCAGTGTTTTAAATGTATAGACCCGCCCCTTCTAAAGTTCCCCATCAGGTCCGCTCAGCGGACCAGATGCGGAACGCGAGAAGGGGCGGGTCTATTCATGTATTACACAGTGAAGGAAGTTCCCCATCAGGTCCGCTCTACGAGGGGGCGGACCTGATGGGAACTTCCTTCACTGTGTAATACATGAATAGACCCGCCCCTTCTAAAGTTCCCCAAGCGGACCAGATGCGGAACATGAGACATCCTCCCCATGTTGAGGGCATGTGGCCTGGTATGCTCTCTCGTCCCCCCCTCTTCCCCTGCGGCCGGCCAGGTTGCGTGCTCGGATAAGGGTGTTATGCGAATCGCCTGGGTCTTTGCTCGGTCACCTAGAGTACCGTGGACTTCTCCTTCTGTATAAGATATGTTAGGAAAGATCACCACTGTTATCAGCCCTTCGCGTGCATGCGGAGAGCCCAAACACCACACAAGACAGATATGATGTGTGAACTCTGTTGTATTTTACAATTGGTACAGCCTATATAGTTAATCATACAGAACTTTGAAATTAAGGCGTTCATAAAGGCGTCCCGTTAGGACCAATCACAATAGCGATCAATGGATGTAGGTGAATACTTAATGATTAATTACACATGACTATTCCTACTATTTACTATCTACCAGCTACTGTTTGTCTTTTTGCGGTCATGTCAAATGTCATGATGTACTAGGTTCTTTTACTCATTATCTCTTTGGACAAATACACAAGGCACAGTCAGCAGTTTAAAAGTCACATCTATTATTCTACTGAAATCTTGCTAAAACTAATTCTCTGCTGAATTCATAAAATGGATGCTGCATGATCAAAATGGAGGTTGTAATGTCAATTATATCCTCACAATCCCTCCTTTTATCCCTGAACAGGGATAAATCATATAAGAAATCAAAAGTCCAAGGTACTATCCACAAGAACAAGGGTTAGGCATCTTTGTCCTGTAGAGGGATGCTGCATCTTGAGGGCATCATCACCATTCCCCCGGTAATGTTTACTCTGTTATTGGCTGTAGTTCGTATTCTGGTCCAGCTGCTCGATTCATTCGGTAGTTGTATCCTTTGATCATGCAGAGCAGACTCTTGTACATAAAATATGTAAAAAGAAGAAACAAGAGACCCATCAGTATCACAGTACCAACTTTCTTTATCCACGTAAATAATCCACTTAACCATCCTCCTACACCTTCCATTCCTTTGAATGGATTCCATCCTTCCTCTGCTATACTTCTAGCCTTGTGCTGCAATTCTTTTATCTTCTGTAGGTGTACTTCTACTCTGTCACCATAATCTGAGATCCAGGTGCAACATTCACTCCCAATAAATTGACAAAACCCTCCTTCTGAAGCTAATAAGTAATCTAAAGCCATTTTCTCCTGCAAAGCTAATCTACTTAATTCTCTTACCTCTTCATTTAACAACTCAAGAGCATTTGTGGTTTCATTTAAAATCTCATCCATGATGTTTGAAAAATTATTTAACCTTTTCATTAAAATAATTCCCCACCCTGTAAAAGATGGGAATACAGACCAAACCATATCCTCTGTATCAAACAGTTCTCGTTTAGGTTTATCACTCCATACAGTTTTCAGCTGATAACTGGCTTCAATGTCATTTTCGGATACATATGCAGCGGGTACCAATGTTACCAGGGTACAGACCCCTGAAACATTAGCAGGCACCACCTTATATGCGATATTTTCGTTACACAAACAAAAGAAAGGTTTTTTTATTGCGTAACATTTGTTAATTCTAGCCTTTTGTATGACTTTATCAATTAAGAAAAAGGTTGTATATAAATGAGTGTTCATTATTGCAGAATTACAATGTTTTCCTTGGCATATAACTAATTTCTCCAAGCTAAATGGATCTGCTATGTCTACCTCTCCTATGTCTACAACAAGGCCCTTGGGACATTTAATTCTTCCTATTCTCCCACCTTTCCCTCCTAGTCTATATCCAATGCTAGGCCTTCCTTGTTGACCACTTACGTAGATGGGATGTCTTAATTGTTTACAGAAAAATTCATCTTGGCTAGAAAAATTCTTCCCTATTCCTGATTCCCAGAAAGTATTATAGGGATGTGCGAGTCTGACATTTAAACTTTCATTAATGGGTGCTGATTGATTAATGGTAATGTTGTAGGGGATGAAAACTGCTATCATGGCCGGGTTAGTAATACCCAAGGGGGGTCTTGAACATACCCAACAATTGGACTTGTTGGCTGCTTGAGCAATTTTAAAATGAGTCTTCCATAACAGACTAGGGTATTCATTTTTATATTCATTCTTATTTTCATATTTGTAATCACATTTATAATCATATGCTTCCATATTTCGTTTGTTGAGATATGGGGTATTCATGGCCTGGCTATAATGTGAACGTGTTGATCTATTTGACCAGGGGCACACATCGTATATATCACATGCGACCATGTAAATCACCACTAGGGATGAGCTCGGTGTTCGAGTCGAACATACGTTCGACTCGAACATCGGCTGTTCGATCGTTCGACGAAGATCGAACGATTTGGGCCGTTCGCGCCTAATTCGAGTGACGCAAACGGCCCACAATGCACTACGCCATCGCAGTGTCATCCAGGCGCTGTGATTGGCCAAGCATGCACTGTGACCCCGCATGCTTGGCCAATCACAGCGCCGGCAGCGAGGAGAGCAATGATTGGCCACAGGCAGGATGCCTGTGGCCAATTATTGCTGAGGGTGTTTAGTACACGCCCCACACTATAAAAGGCCGCCAGCACGGCGGCCTAGTGTAGTGTGTTCCGGAGCAGGGAAAGAGAAGCATAGGCAGGGACAGTGACATTTTTTTTTCTTGCTTAACCCGGATTCCTTTAGTTTAGGGAAAGAGAAGGATAGGTAGGGAGAGTGTCAGTGTGTTTTACTGTGCGAATCCTTGTTTCTAGGGACAGGGAAGGACAGTGAGGGAAATTCTCCTTGTGCTATAGTGTGCTAAAGCATTGATCATCAACCATCTTTAAAAAATCATTTTTTCTAGGGACAGAAAACTATAGGTAGGGAGAGTGTCAGTGTGTTTTACTGTGATAATCCTTTTTTCTAGGGACAGGGAAGGACAGTGAGGGAAATTCTCCTTGTGCTATAGTGTGCTAAAGCATTGATCATCAACCATCTTTAAAAAAACTTTTTTTCTAGGGACAGAAAACTATAGGTAGGGAGAGTGTCAGTTTCTTTCACTGTGATAATCCTTGTTTCTAGGGACAGGGAAGGACAGTGAGGGAAATTCTCCTTGTGCTATACTGTGCTAAAGCATTGATCATCAACCATCTTTAAAAAAAAATTTTTTCTAGGGACAGAAAACTATAGGTAGGGAGAGTGTCAGTTTCTTTCACTGTGATAATCCTTGTTTCTAGGGACAGGGAAGGACAGTGAGGGAAATTCTCCTTGTGCTATACTGTGCTAAAGCATTGATCATCAACCATCTTTAAAAAAAAAAAATTCTAGGGACAGAAAACTATAGGTAGGGAGAGTGTCATTTTCTTTCACTGTGATAATCCTTGTTTCTAGGGACAGGGAAGGACAGTGAGGGAAATTCTCCTTGTGCTATACTGTGCTAAAGCATTGATCATCAACCATCTTTAAAAAAACATTTTTTCTAGGGACAGAAAACTATAGGTAGGGAGAGTGTCAGTTTCTTTCACTGTGATAATCCTTGTTTCTAGGGACAGGGAAGGACAGTGAGGGAAATTCTCCTTGTGCTATAGTGTGCTAAAGCATTGATCATCAACCATCTTTAAAAAAACTTTTTTTCTAGGGACAGAAAACTATAGGTAAGGAGAGTGTCAGTTTCTTTCACTGTGATAATCCTTGTTTCTAGGGACAGGGAAGGACAGTGAGGGAAATTCTCCTTGTGCTATACTGTGCTAAAGCATTGATCATCAACCATCTTTAAAAAAACATTTTTTCTAGGGACAGAAAACTATAGGTAGGGAGAGTGTCAGTTTCTTTCACTGTGATAATCCTTGTTTCTAGGGACAGGGAAGGACAGTGAGGGAAATTCTCCTTGTGCTATACTGTGCTAAAGCATTGATCATCAACCATCTTTAAAAAAACATTTTTTCTAGGGACAGAAAACTATAGGTAGGGAGAGTGTCATTTTCTTTCACTGTGATAATCCTTGTTTCTAGGGACAGGGAAGGACAGTGAGGGAAATTCTCCTTGTGCTATACTGTGCTAAAGCATTGATCATCAACCATCTTTAAAAAAACATTTTTTCTAGGGACAGAAAACTATAGGTAGGGAGAGTGTCAGTTTCTTTCACTGTGATAATCCTTGTTTCTAGGGACAGGGAAGGACAGTGAGGGAAATTCTCCTTGTGCTATACTGTGCTAAAGCATTGATCATCAACCATCTTTAAAAAAACATTTTTTCTAGGGACAGAAAACTATAGGTAGGGAGAGTGTCAGTTTCTTTCACTGTGATAATCCTTGTTTCTAGGGACAGGGAAGGACAGTGAGGGAAATTCTCCTTGTGCTATACTGTGCTAAAGCATTGATCATCAACCATCTTTAAAAAAACATTTTTTCTAGGGACAGAAAACTATAGGTAGGGAGAGTGTCATTTTCTTTCACTGTGATAATCCTTGTTTCTAGGGACAGGGAAGGACAGTGAGGGAAATTCTCCTTGTGCTATAGTGTGCTAAAGCATTGATCATCAACCTTTTTTAAAAAAACATTTTTTCTAGGGACAGAAAACTATAGGTAGGGAGAGTGTCAGTTTCTTTCACTGTGATAATCCTTGTTTCTAGGGACAGGGAAGGACAGTGAGGGAAATTCTCCTTGTGCTATACTGTGCTAAAGCATTGATCATCAACCATCTTTAAAAAAACATTTTTTCTAGGGACAGAAAACTATAGGTAGGGAGAGTGTCATTTTCTTTCACTGTGATAATCCTTGTTTCTAGGGACAGGGAAGGACAGTGAGGGAAATTCTCCTTGTGCTATAGTGTGCTAAAGCATTGATCATCAACCATCTTTAAAAAAACATTTTTTCTAGGGACAGAAAACTATAGGTAGGGAGAGTGTCAGTTTCTTTCACTGTGATAATCCTTGTTTCTAGGGACAGGGAAGGACAGTGAGGGAAATTATCCTTGTGCTATACTGTGCTAAAGCATTGATCATCAACCATCTTTAAAAAAACATTTTTTCTAGGGACAGAAAACTATAGGTAGGGAGAGTGTCATTTTCTTTCACTGTGATAATCCTTGTTTCTAGGGACAGGGAAGGACAGTGAGGGAAATTCTCCTTGTGCTATAGTGTGCTAAAGCATTGATCATCAACCATCTTTAAAAAAACATTTTTTCTAGGGACAGAAAACTATAGGTAGGGAGAGTGTCATTTTCTTTCACTGTGATAATCCTTGTTTCTAGGGACAGGGAAGGACAGTGAGGGAAATTCTCCTTGTGCTATAGTGTGCTAAAGCATTGATCATCAACCATCTTTAAAAAAACATTTTTTCTAGGGACAGAAAACTATAGGTAGGGAGAGTGTCATTTTCTTTCACTGTGATAATCCTTGTTTCTAGGGACAGGGAAGGACAGTGAGGGAAATTCTCCTTGTGCTATACTGTGCTAAAGCATTCCTCATCAACCATCTTTGAAATCCTTGTTTTTTGGACAGTCAGGGAAATTGTCGTTGTGCTATTCTGTGCGAAAGCAATCATCCTCAACCATATTTAGAAATCTTTAAGTAAAGGGACAGAGAAGGACACCTGAAGGTAGCCCTTATTGCTTTTTTCCCATCTCCCTGCAGGCCATCTATTAGAATGTCTGGAAGGCAAACAAGGAGAGGCAGACAGTCAGGAGGCAATAAAAGAGGGCAAGCAGGCTCTGTGTCTGGGGGCAACAGTGCTGGTCGTGGACGCGGTGCATTGTCATCAGCACATGGCCATGGGACACGCTTGTCCTTCTTTTCGGCAGCTGGACATGTTGAGCCACATCATGCCGAAGACTTGGTAGAGTGGATGACCAAGCCCTCCTCCTCCTCCTCATCCTCTCTCACCCAGGCTCAGGGTACTGGCAAAGCAGCTGCCAAAGCGTCCTCTTCCCTGGTATCAATGTCAGACTCATCATCAGTCACTCCTTCCCTAGACCCACCATGTCCTCCTCCTGAGGAGTCCCCCGAACTGTTTGAGCACAGTGTTGGGTACATGCTCCAGGAGGATGCCCAGCGTTTCAAAGGGTCTGATGATGAAACCCAGCTACAGGAAGGCAGTAGCGTGAGAGCAGACAGAGGGGATGCTCAAGAAGGACACCAATCTGGCAGTCATGTTCCAGCAGCTGCAGCATACTGCCAGATTGGCTCCAGTGATGAGGAGGGAGGGGATGATGAGGTCACTGACTCCACGTGGGTGCCTAATAGGAGAGAGGAGGAGGAGGAGGATGAGGAGGAGGCACATCTCCAACGAGGCAGGATGCCCTTTGGTGGCCAGCGTAAGGGCAGTACCCCGACGGAATCACACCGCAGAGCTCCGCCTGTGCAGGGCGCTGCCTCTGCCCGTCATTCAAAAAGTTCTTTGGTGTGGGCCTTTTTTGAGGCTAGTGCATCAGATCGCACAGCTGCTGTTTGCAACATATGTCTCAAGCGTATATCGCGTGGCCAAAACATCAGCCGCTTGGGTACCACATGCCTGACCAGACATATGTTGACCTGCCATGCAGCTCGTTGGCAAGCCTACCTCAAAGACCCACACCAAAGAACAAAGCGGACCTCTCCTTGCACCGCATCAGCTGGGATCTCCAACCCCACTATAACTTCAGTCCTCTCTGAAACATGCACTGAGAGGAATGAAGGTGTAGAATTAGGTGTGTCACAGCCAAGTACTTGCGGCCACTCTGCTAGCAGTACACCGACGTCCGATTCTAGCAGGCAAATTTCCCTGCCCCAGCTGCTGGACCGTCGAAAGAAGTTCACTCCCAGCCATCCACATGCCCAGCGGTTGAACGCTAGCTTGGCTAAATTGCTAGCGCTTCAACTGCTGCCTTTTCAGTTGGTAGACTCGGCCCCCTTCCGTGAGTTTGTGCAATGTGCGGTTCCTCAGTGGCAGGTTCCCAAACGCCACTTTTTCTCACGGAAGGCTATTCCGGCTCTCTACCGGCATGTGGAAGGCAATGTCTTGGCCTCGCTGGACAGGGCGGTCAGCGGTAAGGTGCATATTACCGCTGACTCATGGTCCAGCAGGCATGGACAGGGACGTTACCTTTCTTTCACGGCCCATTGGGTCACTCTTTTGGCAGCTGGGAAGGATGCAGGACAAGGTGCAGTAGTGTTGGAGGTTGTTCCACCGCCACGCCTCCAAAATGCTACTACTGGTTGTGACACACCTCTCTCCTCCACCCCCTCCTCTTCTTCTTCCTCCATGGCCTCTTCCTGTGCTTTGTCCTCTGAACCAGCGGTGCTCCGTAGCCGTTCAAGGGGCTACGCAAGTACGCAGGCAAAAAGATGCCATGCCGTGCTTGCGCTGGTGTGTTTGGGGGACAGAAGCCACACTGGGGCAGAGGTCCTGTCTGCTCTGCAGGGCCAGGCCGAGAGGTGGTTGACGCCACGCCAGCTTAAGCCAGGAATGGTGGTTTGCGACAATGGCACCAACCTTCTCTCCGCCCTCCGACAGGGACAACTGACCCATGTGCCCTGTGTGGCTCACGTCCTTAACCTGGTGGTGCAGCGGTTCTTGGGCAGGTACCCGGGCTTACAGGATGTCCTGAGGCAGGCCAGGAAAGTCTGTGTGCATTTCCGCAGATCTTATAATGCCAGTGCTCGCCTGGCTGAGCTGCAAAAGGAGTTGAACCTGCCCAAGAACCGCCTTATATGTGACATGCCCACCAGGTGGAACTCAACGTTGGCCATGCTGCAGCGGCTGCACACGCAGCAGAGGGCCATCAATGAGTACCTGTGCGACTACGGCACCAGGACAGGGTCAGGGGAGCTTGGTTTTTTTCTCCACGCCAGTGGGGCATGATCAGGGATGCATGCACTGTCCTGGCACCATTTGAGGAGGCCACGAGGATGGTGAGCAGTGACAGTGCATGCATCAGTGACACTGTACCTCTTGTCCACCTGTTGGAGCACACGCTGCGTGGAATAATGGACAGGGCACTTGAGGCAGAACAGAGGCAGGAAGAGGAGGACTTCCTTGCCTCTCAAGGCCCCCTTTACCCAGACAGTGTTCCTTCTGTCCCACCCATCGCACAGGAAGAGGAGGAGGAGGAGGAGGAGGAGGAGGAGGAGGAGGAGGATTGTGTCAGCATGGAGGTGGAGGCTGGCACTCAGCATCATCAGCAGCAGTCTTTTAGGGATGATTTACAGTCCCAAGAAACCAGTGGACTTGTACGTGGCTGGGAGGAGGTGGCTGCGGATCATGTCGTCCTTAGTGACCCAGAGGACTCCGGAACGAATGCCTCAGCAAACCTACGCTGCATGGCCTCCCTGATCCTGCAAAGTCTGCGGAAGGATCCTCGTATTCTTCGGATCAAGGAGAGGGACCATTACTGGCTGGCCACTCTCCTTGATCCACGGTACAAGGGTAAGGTTGCGGACCTTATGTTACCGTCGCAGAGGGAGCAGAGGATGAGACAACTCCGGGAGGCCTTGCAGAAAGGTCTGTGCAACGCGTTCCCAGAGACTGGGAGGTTACAAACTCCTGGTCCTGGACAACGAGTTGCTGAGGCTTCGGCCAGTCAAAGAAGGAGCGGTGGGGAAGGTGGCCGTCTGACCGATGCGTTCAGACAATTCTTTAGTCCGCAGCCCCAAAGTATGATCGGTTCCAGCAACCATCGCCAGCGTCTGATAAACATGGTGCAGGAATATCTAGGGGCAAGGTCAGACTTGGACACCTTCCCCACCGAAAATCCTCTGGCTTACTGGGTCTTGAGGATGGATCACTGGCCAGAGCTTGCACAGTATGCAATTGAGCTACTGGCCTGTCCTGCATCCAGCGTTCTTTCAGAACGCACATTCAGTGCTGCTGGAGGATTTGTCACGGATCACAGGGTGCGCCTGTCCATCGACTCGGTTGATCGACTGACTTTCATCAAGATGAACCAGTCTTGGATCACCACCAGCTACCACACACCTGATGCTGATATAACAGACTAATTGATTTTAACATGTCACATCCCTTCAAGACTGATGCTGATGCTGAGTGCCTGTGCTGTTATGTTGACTGGCTATCCTCCTCCTCCGAGTCCTCAATGATACGATTGATGATGATAGCTTGGAAGATCATTTTTGTTTATGGGTGCCGCCACCAGTGGCTAAGGCCCAATTTTTCAGCCCCTGTTTAACAGGGGCGTGTAATTACAATTTTTGAAGCAATAATTTGCCATAGGGCTCATTGCTGTGCTCCAAGTACAGTATCTGTGAGGGGTTGGAGTGTTGTGGCACCAGTGCCTAAGGCCCAATTTTTCAGCCCCTGTTTAACAGGGGCGTGTCATTACAATTTTTGAAGCAATACTTTGCAACAGGGCTCATTGCTATGCTCCAAGTACAGTATCTGTGAGGGGTTGGAGTGTTGTGGCACCAGTGCCTAAGGCCCAATTTTTCAGCCCCTGTTTAACAGGGGCGTGTCATTACAATTTTTGAAGCAATACTTTGCAACAGGGCTCATTGCTGTGCTCCAAGTACAGTATCTGTGAGGGGTTGTAGTGTTGTGCCACCAGTGCCTAAGGCCCAATTTTTCAGCCCCTGTTCAACAGGGGCATGTAATTACAATTCTTGATCTAATAATTCACAGCAGGGCCCATTGCTGCACCCACCAAGAGTAACTCTGAGGGCTTACAGTGTTGTGGCAACGCCACCACCACCACCACCACGAAAGGCCCAATTTTTCAGCCCCTGTTCAAAAGGGGCATGTAATTACAATTCTTGATCTAATAATTCACAGCAGGGCCCATTCCTGCACCCACCAAGAGTAACTCTGAGGGCTTACAGTGTTGTGGCAACACCACCACCACCACCACCACCACGAAAGGCCCAATTTTTCAGGCCCTGTTCAACAGGGGCATGCAATTACAATTCTTGATCTAATAATTCACAGCAGGGCCCATTGCTGCACCCACCAAGAGTAATTGTCAGGGCTTACAGTGTTGTGGCACCAGCACCACCATCAAAGGCCCAATTTTTACTACCACTGTTCAACAATTATATGTAATTAAAATTCCTGATATAATAGTTGACAGCAGGGCGTTCCATCACCAACCAAGAGTAACTGTGAGTGCTTACAGTGTTGTGCCAACACCAACAACTAAGGGGCCTATTTCTGCAGAGTATATACGGCAGGTCCCTACTTTCAAACATCCAACTTACAAACGACTCCTACTTGCAAACGCAAGAAGACAACAGGAAGTGAGAGGGAATCTACCCCTTGGAAGGAAAATTCTCTCCTGTAAGAATTAATATGGGAGAAAGGTGTCTCCTCTGTACTGATGCTTTATCACCAATCCTTGTTTCAAGAAAAACACCACATTTCAAAAACAGTTGTCATTGGGACGGAAAGTGAGGTGAAATGTTCTGAACAGGGGCACAGACAGCAAAACAAATGTTACAGGGGTGATAACCCTTACCTATGTTTTCCAAAAAGTTTAAAAATAGATTTTTGGGCTGGAGCTACACTTAAACAATGTACCTGTTCAAAATTACAAACAGATTCTACATAAGAACAAACCTACAGTCCCTGTCTTGTATGCACCGCCTGTATACGGCTGTTCAGAGTATATAGGGCCTTTTTTATTTTATGTGCGGGGTTCCCCTTAATATCCATACAAGACCCAAAGGGGCTGGTAATGGGCTGGGGTGGGGGGGGGGGGGGTCATGGGGTAGCTATGCCATTTTTCTTAAAGATTTTCATCCATATTACCGGGACCAGACATTACATTAAAGCCGCAAGCAGTTTTAAATGGCTTTTTTTTCCTTTAGAAGTGTCATTTTGTGCAGGGACAGTTCTAAACACGGGAAACACGTGGCACTTCACAGGCATACTTTAGACACCCCCCAGGTACGATATTTAAAGGAATATTTGACTTTTTTTTTCACTTTATGCATCATTAAAATGACTGCTCCCGAAAAACGACCGTTTTTAAAACTTCTTTTTGCATTGATACATGTCCCCTGGTGCAGAACCCGGGTTCCCAAACCCTTTTTAGGACAATAACATGCATAATAGTCGTTATAATTAGCACTTTAGAATTCGAACGTTCGCATCCATTGTATTTAATAGGGTTCTAATGTTCGTACGAACTTTTGGTCCGTTCGCGGGTTCTGGTGCGAACCGAACCCGGGGGTGTTCGGCTCATCACTAATCACCACAGCGAGAGTAGTGGCAAGAATGCAGACTGTTACTCCCCTATTTCTAATCAGCACTGCCAGTGGTGTTTCCTTGGGTGTTCTCCTTTGCGATTCCTCTGGGCCCTTCACTTCTTCCTGGTCCGATGGAGGGTCCAACATTTCCTCGTGTTCCTGTGTATGGTCCGTCTTCTCTTCGTTTTCCAGTGGGAGGTGCATTCTTAACTCTGGAAGCGTGTATCCACGCTGGGGATTGTTCCGTTAAAACAGCTGTTCTAGTGACTGCAATCACTACTGTTGGTTCACCGTAGGGTGGATCAAGGGAACCGTGTTTCTGTAGTTGCTTTACAAGAACTCTGTCCCCTGTCTGGAAAGGATGGGTTGGCTCACCTGCTGGAAGTGGGAAAGACAGAGACACATCACCATATACAGAATTCAGTTTTTCGATTAGTTTGACCACATGTTCCTGTTGTATAACCTCTAAATCTCCTGGCTGTAACTGAGGTGTTCCTCTAACCCAAGGGGTAGGAAATGGTCTCCCCATGAGAACCTCGAATGGGGATACCTTTGTGGTCTTACTTGGGGTCATCCTTATTTCTGCAAGTACCGCAGGTAGGTGTTCTATCCAATTTTTAAAACTTCCTCCTGTTCCCTTTCTTAATTTATCTTTAATGGTCCTGTTCATTCTTTCTACAATTCCTGAGCTTTGTGGGTGGTATGGTATGTGAAATTTCCAATCAATAGCTAGTAATCTGCTGATGTGTTGTGTCAGGGCAGCAGTGAATGCTGGTCCCTTATCACTATCTATGACTATAGGGCACCCATACCTTGGAATCCATTCTTTACTGCAACTGTTTTAGCGCTTTCTCTCATTGTGGGGATGCCCTCTACCCACTTTGAGAATTTTTCCACAATAACCAAGAGATATTTGAAACCACCTCTGGCTATTGGCATATGTGTGAAATCAATCTGTAATTCCTGCATTGGGCCCTGGGGTGCTGGTAAGTGATCCAGAGCTCCTATTTTCTTCCCTTGTACATTGTTCCTTGCACATGTCAGGCATCTAGAAAGTTGTGCATCAACTAGATTCCACAGGTCCCTGCAGACAAAATGCCTAGAAATGGCGATTAATGTATTCTTCTTACTTTTGTGTCCAAATCCATGATAATGGGAAATGAATAATGGGGCAGCTGCCTTTGGGAGGCCATACTTACCTATGTCTCCCTCCTTGTTGGCCCACAGACCAAATTGGTCTTGGGCCAAACCGTTTCTTGACCAGAACTCTATGTCATTTATAGTCGCTAAAGCTTGTAGGTGAACAAGGTCAGTATCCTCTACAAGGGATGGTATTACAAACTTTGACATGAGCAGGTATGCAGGGCATACTGGTTTAGTGGCGATTTCTTTGGCAACCTGATCTGCTAGTCTATTTCCCTGAGCAATTTTGTCTATGCCTATGCTGTGCCCTTGGCATTTAATTACAGCAATTTTTGCGGGAAGCATTATTGCTGATAAAAGTTCCTGAATAAGGTCTGAATGAGAAATTCCTTTCCCATCAGCAGTGATGAATCCTCGTTTCTGCCATATTCTTGCGAAATCGTGTGTCGCACTGAATGCGTATTTGGAGTCAGTATAGATATTTACATTTTTATCCTTGTATAACTGACAGGCTCTAATTAAAGCAACTAATTCAGCTGCCTGGGCAGATGGGTAGGGTAGTGAGTTTGCTTCAATGATAATGTCAGGTAGCTGTACTACTGAATACCCTGTGTGGAAAGTCTTGTCATTTGGCCTAGTAGAGGAGCCATCTACAAAAACATCCTCTGCTCCAGGTATAGGAGTCTCCAATAAGTCAGGTCTGGGTGTGGTGTCTTGTTGTATAATCTCCATACAGTCATGTTCTTCCAATGTGCTGTCCTCGGAATGTGTGACCATGGCATGTAAGAAGGCAATGGGGCCTGCATTTGGGGGAGAATATTTTATCTCCAAGTTGGCTGATGACGTAAGAATTACTTCATATCCTGAATTACGTTGTGCAGTCATGTGTTGTGTAGTGTTGTTCCTTAGCACATGTATCACTTGATGTGTTGTATGTAGGATAGTATGGTGTGAGAGGGTGAGTGTTTGTGCATTTTCTACTGCGATGGCGCATGCAGCTACTGCTCTCAAGCATGCTGGCATACCTTGGACAGGTATTGGCAGCACCCTGGAGAGAAAGGCAGTTGGTCTCATAGAGCTACCGTGTTCCTGGGCCAGAACTGCCGCCATTACCGCTCCCCCCTCTCTACAGTACAAATGGAACGATTTCTTGTAATTAGGGATGCCAAGACTTGGTGATGCAACAAGAAGATTCTTTAGAGTCTTATATGATTTGTGCATATCATCAGTCCATTGTAACTTTGCTGGTTGGGCTTGGGTGGTGGCTGCTCGAAGAATGGAATCATAATGGGAACAGTCAGGTATCCATTGTCTGCAATAAGTAATCATGCCCAGAAAAGTCATCATCTCAGCTTTTGTGAAAGGTTTGGGCAGGGTATTAATGGCTTTTACCCTGTCTGGAGAAAGCTGTCTTTTTCCATGGGAGAGGAGGAATCCCAAGTATTTCACAGTTTTCTGGCAGTATTGTAGTTTGCTTCTTGAGGCTCTGTGTCCCGCTTCAGCAAGATGTTTCATTAGGGAGATAGAGTCTATTTGGCACCCCTTTTTATCAGCATTGATGAGAAGAAGATCATCCACATACTGCAGGAGAGTGGAGCTGCAAATGGGAGTCCAAGACCTCAAGGTTTCCTGAGCTACTCGAGAGTAGACTGCAGGGGAGTCCACAAAGCCTTGTGGAAGCCTCACCCATGTCATTTGAATTTTCTTAAAACTAAAGGCCAATAGGGGTTGGGTCTCTTCATCGATTGGTATCGAGAAGAATGCGTTTGATAGGTCAATGACCGTGAAATATTCAGCATCTGATGGGATAGATGTTATCAATGAGTTAACATCAGGTACCACCGGAGCAATGGGTTGTATCAGGTTGTTAATGGCTCTGAGATCCTGTGTGAACCTATATCCTCCCTTTGGTTTGGGTATAGGATTTATGGGTGTATTGTAGGGAGAAACTGTCAGTTTGACAACACCACTTTGAAGTAAGTCTTTTATGACAGGTGTAATACCCTCCTCCTTGTCTCTACTGAGAGGATATTGTTTGACATATATTGGAGATGTATTGGGCCTTAGTGTTGCCTTGTAAGGAGTGCAATCTATCAGTCCTACATCAGTAGGGTGTTCTGTCCAAAAATGTGGGGGTACTTCCTTCAATTCGGTCTCTAGGTCTTGAAACAACTGTATTGTCATGTTGTCTGTCATGTTTGTGGGGGGTACAATACATACCGTCGGTGATGTGACATCAACTCCCCCTTTCGGAGAAAATTGGATACTTATCTGAAAAACACCAAGTAAATCTCGGCCTAACAAGTTAACAGGGCAGTCTGGTATTATCATAAATGAAAATTTTCCTAGCACTGTCCCGTCCAATGTAGCTACTGTCAGAGGAGGTGTGCGCCCACACCTAATATGAACTCCAGTAATGTCTATTGAAGTCTCACCCTTTTCCCAAGGCCCTTCATAAAATTTCGCACTCAGGCTGCTCTTGCACGCTCCACTATCTATGATCAGATCAACAGCGACGCCCTGTATCATAAAGGAGCATAAAGGCAGCTCTGCCCATGAAGGGGAAATTTGGATAAAGTTAGAGGTGAGGGAGTTTACTTCTAGGCTGTCCTATTGGGTTTTCTTTCCGTTTAGCCAATCAATGGGGTAATGGACTGCTCCCGGGAATGGTTGTCTTTCATCCCGCTGTTGATTTGGCATGTATCTCTTCTTATTATTGGGACAATCCCTCTTCCAATGACCAACCCGTCCACATTCAAAACAACGATTCCCTCTCTGTTCATCAATACCACCCCGCATAGGGAACCTTCCCTGATTTCTGTCTCTATTGTCCCTACTCACCTTCTGCTGGTACTGATATGCCTGTATTACTGGCCTTGCATAATCAAAGCATCCTGCAGCATCTTTTGTCATAATTTTATCTTCTAAATCTTTAGGTGTTTGAGTGTGCCAGTTGTCAATCATCTGTTTAATAGTTCGAGCAATTTCAGGACGCAAACTATTCATTAATGTTTGGACATAAAGCAATGAAAGATCATGGCTTCCCTTCCCTAAGCCCCCTTCTTCTCTCCATACCTTCCTAAATCTTTTTACAAATGTACTAACTTCCTCTTTATCCTTCTGTTTGCATGCGATAATAGGGCCCATATTCTTTCTATCGCCATGTGTTTTTACCCACAATGCTAGGACAGCGTCCCACATTGTTTTAATGACTTCTGGTTTTCTAAATGGGTAGGTTCCTGTACTGTAAACCTCATCTAGCTTATCTAATTGAGGTATTTGTGTCCAATCAGGCTCCATCTCCTCATCATCTTTCAAAACTCCATGGATTATAACTTTATAATCTTCCCCAGTGTAGTTCATCCCTTTTGTGGTTCTCTTTAAGTAGTTGACTGCAGCATGAGGATTCCTCTGTGGGGCCGGGCAACCAGCTATAATACTAATCAGTATTTGAGGGTTTAGAGATTTAATGATGACCTGATCTCCCACTGTCATAAATGGAGCTTGTATTATGGGAAGAATATCAGTACCTATTTGCTCTGCCTTCTCCATTTCTTCCTGTTTTAACTTTCCTCTAGTTTTGACTTGGCTGTCTGTGGGGGCCTCTTTCTTTGTCTCTCTCTCTACTCTCTGAGAAGATGTAGAGGCAGTTTCCTTTGGTGCCTCTGTTACTGGTGCAGGAGCAGTAGTGGCTCCTGCAAAGGTTCCAGGGACGCCTGAGGATGTTTGGGCAGTTGCTACGGTTATAGGTACAGAAGTTGGGACTTCCAGACCCGGTGTTTCTTCACTTTCATCATCGCTTTCACTAGCTAATTCTTGTGCTGCTTCACGTGCCCTCCCTAAGGAAGCCACATAAAGACATATGCTTTCATCATCATCATCATTAATAGTATGGGTTGTAGCGATACTAGGATACAATGGCCTGTAGGGAGGTGGTGCCGTTGGTTTCCTTGGAAACACACATTCACGGCACTCACATGTCCCAAAGAATGGCGTTGCTCCTGGCTTCTGCAAACCATCGTCCTGCCACAATTGAGTGATCAATTGCTGCCTAGTAAGATGCGATCCTATTTTTAACTTTCTTCTTTTCCCGATGTCCCTAAGCTTCTCATTAGAATATTCTCCATAATACCCTTCCTGACTTTGATGAAAGTCATCCATTCCTAACAACTGTGTGAGCTTTCTTTTATTTGCACCTTCTATGTGCCATATCCCTCTCTGTTTGGCCTGCATCTTAAGGTTGGATATTGGGATTTCCTCATATTCTCCAGCTTTCGCTACCAAAGCTCTATCATCATCTTTTGAAACTGATAGCCTATAGTACGGAGCTAAGTTTACCCAGACCTTGGCACATTTACGCATGTATTTCTTATCCCATGCAGGGTCTCCTGGGTAATATGGGAAAGCTTCTTTTTCCCCTAAGCATAATCCCCTTATCATGTTTATATGACAGGTTGCAAAGGAACCTATTCTAGGGAATGGCTCAAACCCAAACTTATCTTGGGTGTGCTCTACTAAATTGTTCAGGAAAGGTGCTATGTAGTAAGATCCCGCATATCTTTCTACAAAGTCTGCAGGGGTTTCATTTTCAAGGGCCTTTGGGGTGATTACTCCGCTGGATTTCTTTGCAGCTGATTGTGGTACCTCTGTTTGCATTTTGTATTTAATCTTTGCCTTAGATATTGCATTGTCTTTCTTACTTCGTTTAGCAAACAAGTTACCCATTATGCAGATATTTGCCTAACCACTTCTACTAACACTTCTACTTTTAGTACCACTGCACCCAGCACACCTTGCACAACAAACTTTCCTATTTCAGGAAGCTTGTAGTAACGCAGTTACAGGCTGAATTGCCCTTCTGAACCTTCTGGGCTATGCGCCAAATTAAGGTTGCTTATCTCCTTCCAATAGATAAGCCTGCAATTAGAACCAATATTTTACCTTATCTTATATTACTTTACACTTTCGAGCAATTTCCAATACAGTACATAACCTTAATCACTTTAAAACATGACATTGCGCATAACAATTAACAACCAGACAGCCCAGACAACATACAACATATACAAGGGTCGATAACAGCGTGATATGAGAGAAAAAATTCAGCAAAATAAGATAAAATAGAGAGAGAAAAAATTGACAAAAATGTGTTTAGTGTCCGGTTTACTTCAAGAAAACCTGAGGCCTCCAAAAATCACTGTGCTCCCAGCACTACCCTGCGTCTTTCAGCAGTCCAGTTCCCTGCGTCTTTCAGCAGTCCCCTGCTCTTACAGCAGAAAGTTTTCCTTGCTTCCAAAGCAAAAGCAGCACGCTCCCAGCAATGCCACTGCCACACTCCTAAGCAACCAAGCTCATATCTTACAGCAGCGAGAGATGGCAGAAAGGAAAGAAGATCATACTTTACCAAACTCCAACGCTTCACCGCTGTAAGATATTCCACTTCACTGACACCAAACTGTTAGGCGAATCGCCTGGGTCTTTGCTCGGTCACCTAGAGTACCGTGGACTTCTCCTTCTGTATAAGATATGTTAGGAAAGATCACCACTGTTATCAGCCCTTCGCGTGCACGCGGAGAGCCCAAACACCACACAAGACAGATATGATGTGTGAACTCTGTTGTATTTTACAATTGGTACAGCCTATATAGTTAATCATACAGAACTTTGAAATTAAGGCGTTCATAAAGGCGTCCCGTTAGGACCAATCACAATAGCGATCAATGGATGTAGGTGAATACTTAATGATTAATTACACATGACTATTCCTACTATTTACTATCTACTAGCTACTGTTTGTCTTTTTGCGGTCATGTCAAATGTCATGATGTACTAGGTTCTTTTACTCATTATCTCTTTGGACAAATACACAAGGCACAGTCAGCAGTTTAAAAGTCACATCTATTATTCTACTGAAATCTTGCTAAAACTAATTCTCTGCTGAATTCATAAAATGGATGCTGCATGATCAAAATGGAGGTTGTAATGTCAATTATATCCTCACAATCCCTCCTTTTATCCCTGAACAGGGATAAATCATATAAGAAATCAAAAGTCCAAGGTACTATCCACAAGAACAAGGGTTAGGCATCTTTGTCCTGTAGAGGGATGCTGCATCTTGAGGGCATCATCACCATTCCCCCGGTAATGATTACTCTGTTATTGGCTGTAGTTCGTATTCTGGTCCAGCTGCTCGATTCATTCGGTAGTTATATCCTTTGATCATGCAGAGCAGACTCTTGTACATAAAATATGTAAAAAGAAGAAACAAGAGACCCATCAGTATCACAGTACCAACTTTCTTTATCCACGTAAATAATCCACTTAACCATCCTCCTACACCTTCCATTCCTTTGAATGGATTCCATCCTTCCTCTGCTATACTTCTATAATAATGCTTAAAATGAAAAAATAAAAGTGAAATTTTCCTTTAAATTTCATACCTGGGGGGTGTGTATGATATGCATGTAAAGTGGCGCATGTTTCCCGTGCTTAGAACTGACCCTGCACAAAGTGTCATTTTTGAAGGAAAAAAAGTCATTTAAAACTCACTTTATCAAAAACATGTTTGTGTTTTGGTGGTCACCCGCGATGTGTTATGTTCCCCTCCAGTTAGCACCTGGGTGGATGCTCCTACACTTGGCTTCCCGGCACGGTGGGGAGATGTGCATCTTTGCGTTCCTCCCCTTGAGTGTTCCCACGGTTGAGCTCACCTATGGGGCCACTGGAGGGAGCACTTTCCGTGCTGGCGGCGTACCTTGATCACCGCCGGATGTTTTGTGACGTTGCGTGCAGCCGCGGCCCATGCCACGCATGCGCGCGACGTCATGACATCACGCAATTGCGTCGGCGATGACGGCAGTGCCGGGGCGTAAGCCTTCCGGAACGCCGAGGGGGCCAGGCGGGTGTCGCGACATCAGCGGCAGAGACTCCACGTGAAGGGGGATTAGGGGAGGAGACAAACACCTGCAGCCAATGGGCATTTAACCCCAATACCATATAAAAGGTGACCTTCCCAAAGGAATCCGTGGTGATCCCTGGAAGGCCGCCTAACACACAGATACAAGGCTGGAAATGCTGGGTGAGTGTAGCCCTTACACACACCGGACTGGTCGGTGCTTCTCCCATATTGAACATTTGATTAAAATACCCTTACTTCATGAAAGCTCTTTTATAAAATTACCAACATACTAAATATCCCTACAGTTCTGATCCTATCCTCACATTAAACTCTCCTTATTTGTGACACACATTTCTGTTCATCAGGCAACCTTCACCATTTTATCAACATTAACACCCTTTTACTTTTAAAATCTTCACCTCACATGGCATTGTCCCATTATTACACACTTCACTTCATGCACAGTCATCTTCATAAACTGACTAAATAGGTCAATAATTATAATTATTTTTTCTTACAATAGTATACTTATTACCATATGTTTATGTAAATTAATATTTCCATCAACCATAACATAAATTAATCTACCAAATGAATAAATAATTAATACTAAGAAAACATATATTGTATACCCCTCAATTTTGGATGAAGCAGGGATCAGTCTGGTGCTATGGGGTGGCACCGAATACCCAAGCAAACCCTTGGTTATTTATTTATCTATACTCCTCAATACTATTTTGCAGGTGCCTCGCCCCACACTCCCCCCTCGGGGTCCAAGAGCCTGGCTCCTTGCAAGCCTCGTGGACTATGGGCCCATCGGAGGGTGCGGAGGGGACACACGGACATTTTGGGACCACCAGATGCAACTGCCATGCGGCAAATCTGGTCTTGGGACACATTTGCACCTTTCCATCCCTGGAATGGTAAATATATTACCATATATGTAGAGACGTAATAGTGATCAATCTTGTTAATGTGATAATTTTTTGTATATTGTATAATAATATTAGTGATATTTTCTAAATTAGAATTTTATTTATAAATATTTCCCTAGAATTAAAAAACCCCCTGAAGAGACCGACAATGATAAGGTCGAAATGCATCGGGGTATTCATATGGATTACAATCTTGCAATATAATGGAAATTCAGGTCTCCTTGGTTCATTGTTTTCCATAGGTGACGGTATATGTTGTTATTTGTGTCGCAGACCAGACCTAACATTTGTAAAAAAATTTTTGTACATTAAATTCATTCTATGATAATAAAGACTTCTAATTGAATACAGTTTCTATACAATACTTTGCTGCTAAAAAAACCCTTCGGGGTAACTTTCTCTGCTTCTGTACAATTTTGGGGTATGCAGCATTGTCAACTCTCACTTGTGTTTTCCCTGTTTGGCAATGTACAAGTATTCCCATGACATAGTCGGTTGTTTTATTTTTCCATTTACAATGGTTGTACACATTTATATTTTCTTGCTTCCAAGCACAGGGTATTGCAGCATGAAAATATGAATGCAAACCCAGATTGAGTTTAATAAAATAGTCAATAGTCAATAGTTTGCCTGAAATCAAAAATTGCAGAAAAGACAGTTTACAGCAACCTGTTGGTCTATCAGTAAAAAAGGGCCCTCTTCTAGATTACGTTTCAAATAGATACAGATGGTTTTATTAAGGAAGTGCCAAGAGCAAATATGACTTGCAAAATGTATCAACCATCAAGCAGAGTTCATGTTTCATCAATTATAATTATATAGCAGCTATTTTTAAAGGGAATTTGTAGTGTTTTTTTTTTCTTTTTTCAGTGGGCACATATTTTAAGATGCTAAAGAAGTGTGATCTTTACATATCAAATTAATTGTAATTTATATCCCTTGTGCCGATTATTCTGTTTTTAATTTTGGATAAACTTAGGCTTTAGGTTAGAATTTAGGAGTAGAAAGAATGCAGCTCCTTCCCTTGGTAGGTGCTTGGTTGCCTCCTCTGCTGTTTACATCCTGCCTAGTGAATTTGGGGTCAATTCACAAAAGATTATTGCATGCGATAACGCAGTCACCTGAGTCATTTGCATAAATTATTGCATTCGGTAGAGAAAAAAGTCCAATTCACAAAAAAACAAACAACTAACGATTATGTGGTATTTAATGCAAAATTAAAAATGTGCCTGTAAATATTGCAAAAAACTATGCAATTAAAAAATGTAAAAAAAAATGCCAGCAGTTAAAAAAATTTTTTTTAAAAAAAGCATGAGGTTCCAGGCTCTTCGGGTCTGGTATGGATTTTAAGGGGGAACCCTGCGCTTAATTTTTTTTTAAAAATGGCAAAATCCATACCAAACCCTTATCTGAGTATTCAGCCTGGCAGGTCAGGAAGGGGGGAGAAGAGCGAGCATCCCCTCCCTCCTGAACCGTACCAGGCTACATGCCCTCAACATGATGATGGGGACAAGGGCCTACTCCTCACAACCCTCGCTGGTGGTTGTGGAGGTCTGTGGGCGGAGGCTTATCCGAATCTGGAAGCCCACTTTAACAAGGGGCCCCCAGATCCTGGCCCCCCTATATGAATGTGTAGGGGGTACATAATCAAAATAAATGTCCCCCAGTTTAGATCCATTGTCAATCATGACACCCGCTGCCTTCGCCGAGCCTAAAAAAGAAAAAGAAAAACCTCTGGTCCTGCCGTCTGCCAGCTCCATCATCTGACAGCTCTTAAATAACTAGGGGGCATGGCCACCCGGTGACGTCACCAGGTGACATGCCTCTTTGTGGCATCACTGGCTAGGGACATGTTAGGTCAGTGATGTCGCAAGGGGGCAGGGTCAGCTGGTGACATTGGCAGGTGGTCACACCTCTTAATTATTTAAGAACTATCGGACGGCGGAGCTGGCAGATAGCGGGAGACATCGGCGCCAGTGGACCTTTTTTTTTCAGGTCGGCGAAGGGCATCATGATTGACAATGGATCTACAACGGGGGATATTTATTTTGTTTTTTGATTTTTTAAATAAAGGAATTGTCAATAACTGTCTATTGTTTTTTTTTGCACTACACTTTTTTGGGGGAGGGGTAAATGAGTAGGGATACTATTTACCCCTACTCATTAACATAGGGGGGGCTGAAATCTGGGGGCCCCGTTGTTAAAGGGGGCTTCCAGATTCCGATAATCCCTGCCCACAGACCTCCACAGCCACGGTTGGGGGGAAAGAGTCCCCCTACCCAAAAGCACCCCCCATGTGGTGAGCATGTGGCCTGGTATGATTCAGGAGGGAGGGGGGCTGGCTCACCCCCCCCTTTCCTTACCTGCCAGGCTGCATGCTCAGATAAGGGTCTTGTATTGGTTTTGGGGGGACCCCACACCGTTTTTTTTATTACATTTTGGAGTGAGGTTCTCCTTAAAATCCGTACCAGACCCCAAGGGCCTGGTGTGGATTGGGGGGGACCCACACACAGTTTTTTTAAGAATTTCTAATTACCGGCATTTTTTTTATTCAGCTGTCAGCAGGAAACACGCTGACAGCTGATGAGTCATCCATTGTTAAGGATGCAGCGGCTTGCCACAACCAGCTACCGTGTGATCAATTACTGCATAAAAATATGCCGCAATTACCGTATTACCGGTATTTTACTGCATAAGCTATTTACCAGCAAATTCTTATGAATTTACCATTTGTACAATTGTTTCGGCATGCGTTATTTTAATGCATTTTTTCAGTCCATATTTAGTGAATTAACCCCATTGTGACATTCAGTTGTGACAGTAATTGGGAGTATTTTTTGGGTACAAGGACTGTGGCAGTGCTCCACCTGCCACAATGGCTGTGTTTGATTGTGTGCACCGCTCCAGTAGGAAGCCAGCTTGTTTATCAGAGGGCGGGAGAAAGAGACTTCATGCCCCCCTCTGCATTGCATGCCCAGTGAGTATTCACAAAGGACGTGGCTCCAATTGTGGGCCTTCTAAGGACCCAGGAGGTGTCTATTCTGTGATACATGGACGATTTGCTTCTAAAAGACCAATCGGCGTGCCTGCTGGAGCACAATGTATCTCTCATAATACACACTCTGGAGAAGATTGGCTGGATCTTTAATTTCCAGAAGTCGGCATTAGTTCCAGCTCGGCACTTGGAATATCTGGGCCTGGATCCAAACAAGGGTGATTCTCCCTCTTAGAAAATGTCTTGCTCTAAGAGATAAAATGGCTTCTCTCAGATCCATCAGTTATCCATTGATTCATCTCAGGCATGAGGGTGCTGCATAAGATGGTTGCCTCAGTTTTTTTCCAGACCTCTACAATGGAATATTATGATATGCCGCAGGAGGACACACTAAATGGACTCTAAAATATCCTTAGTACCCAGCGCTGGCAACCTCTAAACTTGTGGTTGCTTCCTCAATGGTTATTGACAGGAAAGTATTTTCTCCCTCTATCCTTGAGGATACTGATGACGGACGCCAAATTAACAGGTTGGGGGGGAAGAGGGTGCTGGATTGTTTTTTGATGCAGGGAACTTAATCTAAAGGAGAAGATACTGTCTATCAATATTCAGGAATTATTGGCAATCTGCCTACTTCTGTATTGGTCTGTACAAATGCAAGATCTTCCAGTAAGGGTACAGTCATACTACAGCATGATAATGGCGTACATAAATCATCACAGAGGCACCAGGAGTTGAGCAGCCCAGGAGGTGGTAGACCTAATGTTATCTTGGGTAGAGCTTCATATTCCTGCTCTGTCTGTAGTCCACATTCCAGTTGTAGAGAATTGGCAGGCAGACTTGTTCAGCCACAGAAGTTGTCACCAGGGGTGTGGGCTCTCCACACAGGACTCTCTTTTGGCAGTGGGGCATAGCAGATTTATATCTATTGGCATCCAGGTTCAATGAAAAACTGGAGAGGTGTGTCTCTAGGACCAGGGATCCTCAGGCATTTGCAGTAGATGCACTGGTGATGCCATGGGGTCAGTTATCACTGATTTACTCCTTCTATGCATTGCAGCTTCTGCTGTTTCTACTCTGAAGGATTCAGGTGGAAGCAATGGCAGTGCTTCTGGTTGTTCCAGCCTGGGTCAGAAGGGCATGGTATTTCGACATTGTGAACATGTTGGTGGGTGATCCTTTGACTCAACATTCTCTCACAAGGTCCAGTCTTCAATCCTTCCTAATAGTCACTGGTTTTAATGGTATTGCTATTGAAGCCAGCATCTTGAATGACAGGGGAATATCTGATGTGGTTATTCCCACATTTACGAGAGCCAGAAAGGCCACAGGACTTAAAAGTCCCATGTGGACTGATGTAAGGCTACAAAATGTAAATGTGGGCATGGTTAGTATGATTTCCCTTTATCATACTCAAGCATGAAGCATAAACTAAAATCCTAAAGCCACCCAAACATGAGCCAAGTAACTTGGTATATGCAATGCAGTGTATTGAGGACTGCAAAGACCTGTACACTGGGGAAACAAAACAATTTCTCAACAAAAGAATAGCCCAACATATGAGGGAAAATTTTGCAGGCCAAGTCTCAGTAGTATTCCTACACCTTAAGGTAAAATACTTTTTTTTCGAGGACAGTGAAGTACATATTTTGTACAGAGAAGACAACTGATGCATAAGAGGCTTGAAACAGGAAATCTAGGTCAAAATGGGACAACCATCCCTAAACAGGGGTGGGGGCCTTCATCAGCATCTTTCTTCCACATATAATGTCATTTTAACATCTCTACCCTGGCAAGTTGACAGCAAGTCGCACCTTCAGCCAAGTATTTGAGGCAAGCTCCATTAAACCAACAATGGGGTTATGTTACTGACGCAGGATGGCACCACAACTTTCTCACCTCACATTCTGCTCTTGGAAATTTTTAATTTACACATTACATAGTGATTGGATTAAGGTGTTCTAAAATGTGAACATAAATGCTGAGCTTGGTCAGCTACAAAATGTCTTTAACATTACAGAACAAGTCCAGTTGAATGTGACTAGCTACTACTAGTAATTAATTTAAAAAAATCATAATGTATGACAGATCTCTGTTGCTGTCAATCTGCCTTTCTCAGTGTGCTGACCTCAAACCAATTTTCACGTTTTAATGACTCCCCAATTTAAAGAAAATGGTAGATAACCTCTCCACGCTTCAGAACTACAGAAGGCACTTGAAAAAAAATGTTACAAAAAAATGCGTGTGTGTGTGTGTGAAAGGGGAGTCTGCAATAGTTTCCAAACTATGGGACATACCTGTATGTTGCAATGCACAAACAGAGTGGAGGAAAGGGTTGACTCTGGGCATAAGCCTGCTCTCTGTGCACTGCTATTAGTTTTTCATTGGATATTCCTACCGTGTGTATGCCCCATCTGACTTTTTCCGTCGTAAATTCCGACGGAATTAGATAGAGAACATGTTCTCTTTTTTCCAACGGAAAAAAATTCTAGCGGAAATTCCGTTTGTCTGTATGCAATTCCGACGTACTAAAAACCATGCATGTTCAGAATCAAGTTGACGCATGCTCGGAAGCATTGAACTTAATTTTTCTCAGCTCGTCGTCGTGTTGTACGTCACCGCGTTCTTGACGGTCAGAATTTGGTGTGACCGTGTGTATGCAAGCCAAGCTTGAACGGAAAAAACATCAGTTTTTTTCCCAACGGAAAATCCGACCGTGTGTACAAGGCATAAGAGTTCACAGAAATACTAAATAGAATGTCCACACAGAGCCACCATCAGTGTACCCATGCAAAATCAAAGTCCACAAAAATGATTGAAGTGATGATTCATAATTAGCGACAGCTACCAGCGTGACAATATCCACCACCATAGCCAGTATGGGTACGCTTACCAGAAGGTGTGGACCCTAGTACCTTACGGTAATGAGTCACACAGGCAGGGATAAGTAAACATAAATATAAACATAAGTAAGCATCAAATAGTGAAACCAGGTCTTTGTTGTATTTAATATGGATCTCATATCCCTTTGATTCTGGTATGGATAGACTCCATCTTGGAATAACCCTCTCTCTCAAAACATTCACATATGTGGAAACACACCAAGCAATTGCACATAGTGTAAAACCATCATAAACAGATTTATTTAAAAAGTACAGAACACTTACAAGAAAGAGATGTATACAGAGTTGTTAAAATATAATCCCAAGTGGCATGCACTGACCTCGGCATGAGCTGTACCCGACGTGTTTCATCTGAAATGACATCCTCATAGGGGTGAAAGCCCCATCTGGTCATTGCATATATAGATAAACTGAAATAAACAATTAGTAATCATCTGTATAAGCAGCATCATGAGGGTGATGGCTATTGTCTTTATCACCTCTGTTAATCAAGTTTTCTAAATCCCTTTTATATTGTACTGTGGGATTACTAAGAAGTTCAATATAGGTATCGCGGTATCACAGTCACCTAATATTCTCTCCATTTCTTTTTGATAGTCAGATTTATCAAGGACTACAGTGGGGTGGATAACAAGGTCCTTTCTCTCACAAAATGTTTTCAATCCCACATTAACAGAAAGTTGTCCCCATGGTTTTTTAAGGGGTAAATCATTTAAATCTTTCAGGACTAAGTCCCTAAATGCATTAGGAGACGGGGCAACCCCAGGGGGGTTCAAAAGTGAAGAGTTGGAGAGCCCAGGGTGTTTAACTTCTGAAGAGTACACTCTTGTGGAGCTGGCCAAAGGGTTGGTAAATACCTTTGAACATTTAATTTACTGATGTCTAAAGAGGAGGTGTGGATGTTTACATCAGGGATCCATGTCCCCGGCGGCACATGTTCGTTCTTGGTGGTTGACAGTAGAAACAAGGCTTGGAAAGTACGCCTGGCGCCTCGCCCGCCATCACCCTCATGATGCTGCCTCCACAGATGAATACTAATTGTATATTTATGTATATATATATATATATATATATAATGATCAGATGGGGCTTTCACCCTTATAAGGATGTCATTTCTGAAACGCACACATTTTGAGAGAGACGACTAGTCCAATTTGGAGTCGATTCATATCAGAATCGAGGGGATATGAGAGATCCATCCATATGAAATGCATGAAAAACCTGGTTTCCATACGCAATGTTTACTTATGCCTGCCTGTGTGACTCATTACCGTAAGGTGCTAAGGTCCACACCTTCTGGTAAGCGTACCCATACTATCTATGGTGGTGGATACTATCACGCTGGTGGCTGAGCCTGTCACTATTTAAGGATAATCACTTAAATCACTTTTGTTGACTTCGATTTTGCATAAGTACACTGATGATGGCCCTGTGTAGACATTTTATTACATTTTTCTGTGAACTTTAAGTCTTTGGGACTTTTTCTCTTTTCACTTGTTTTTTACATATGCATTTACTAATCATAATTTATTGTATGGATTATTTAGTACAGCACTTTGATTTCTGATACTTTGGGAGTGTTGATCTCCTAGTTCCCCTGCAGCTGTCACTGGCTACATCTGCTAACTTCCACTTACAGTATTAAAGGATATAGTAGTGAAGTGGAGGTCAACAGGAGAAACCAATAAGAGTTGCAACGGATCAGGGACAGCAACTTTCCCAGAAGTTAAAGTGATTTTAAATAACAAACATGTTATACTTACCTGCTCTGTGCAAGGGTTTTATGGGTTCCCTTCCCCCGGTAGCGCTCCTGGCTCCTCCTCTTCGGCGACTGCCCCCATGGCCTTTCCATGGTAGCACTCGTGCGAGCGTGCTCCAGAGTCCTGCTGCTGCGTCTATTGACACAGACAACAGGACTCGGTCCTGCCCCCCAGCTTCTGTGCCACTGGATTTTATTGACAGCAGTGGGAGCCAATGGCTCCTGCTGCTATCAATCTGTTCAATGAGGACCCGAGACAGCAGCTGGAGCTGCTGGGATTGTTCTCATCGCTGGAACGATCGGGTTCAGGTAAGAAAAAAGGGGGCTCTGGGGGGCTGCTGCAGCACAGAAGGTTTTTTCACCTTAACGCATAGAATGTATTAAGGTGAAAAACCCTGAGGGTTTACAACTCTTTTAAGTATGTAAAGAAATCTCTGCTCTACTAATATAACCTAATCCTTACCCCTCTATCCAGTCCCTACGCTACTAACATTTATAATAGTGTGGTCACCATCACTATAGAATCCATATAACATCAAAGAAATAAGGTACATGCGCGTATGGCATAAAACCAGTCAAGTGCATATGCGTATGTACAAATCTAAAGTACATAATAATGAAACTGCATGAAAATCCACGAGTGTCAAACTCGTATCTGTGCTAGCATAACTTCCAGTATGACTCCACTCACGCCCTACATGTTACGTCACACCCACTTAGGGATGACTCAGCCCTCACTTTTTCTATATTGAATTTCTTGAGAAGGACAGACTAAGTTCCATCAAAACATTGACTATAAAATGCTGCTACTTTGATCTACTTCTATACCTCTGCCTCTCTCCATACCTCTTTTGAATTTGTATGTATTTCTTTGTGGATGAGAACCTGGGCTTATATCTCAAACATAGTGCAGTGGTTATCCATGGAACTACAGTATATATATGTGTATATATACAGTATCTCACAAAAGTGAGTACACCCCTCACATTTTTGTAAATATTTTATTATAACTTTTCATGTGACAACACTGAAGAAATAACACTTTGCTACAATGTAAAGTCATGAGTGTACAGTTCGTATAACAGTGTCATTTTTGCTGTCCTCTCAAAATGACTCAACACACAGCCACTAATGATTAAACCGCTGGCAACTAAGTGGAACTGTTCAAATTGGGCCCAATTAGCAATTTTCCCTTCCTGGTGTCATGTGACTCGTTAGTGTTACAGGGTCTCAGGTGTGAATGGGGTGCAGGTGTGTTAAATTTGATGTTATTGCTCTCACTCTCTCACACTGGTCACTGGAAGATCAACATGGCACCTCATGGCAAAGAACTCTGAGGATCTGAAAAAAATAATTGTTGCTCTACATAAAGATGGCCTAGGCTATAAGAAGATTGACAAGACCCTGAAACTGAGCTGCAGCACGGTGACCAAGACCATACAGTGGTTTACCAGGACAGGTTTCACTCAAAACAGGCCTCGCCATGGTCGACCAAAGAAGTTGAGTGCATGCGCTCAGCGTCATATACAGCGGTTGTCTTTGGGAAATAGACGTATGAGTGCTGCCAGCATTGCTGCTGAGGTTGAAAGGGTGGGGGGTCAGCCTGTCAGTGCTCAGACCATACGCCGCAAACTGCATCAAATTGGTCTGCATGGCTGTTGTTCCAGAAGGAAGCCTCTTCTAAAGATAATGCACAAGAAAGCACACAGTTTGCTAAAGACAAGCAGACTAAGGACATGTATTACTGGAACCATGTCCTGTGGTCTGATGAGACCAAGATAAACTTATTTGGTTCACATGTGTGTCAGCAACCAGGTGAGGAGTACAAAGACAAGTGTGTCTTGCATACATTCGAGCATGGTGGTTGGAGTGTCATGGTCTGGGGCTGCATGAGTGCTGCCGGCACTGGGTAGCTACAGTTTATTGAGGGAGCATATATGCCAACATGTACTGTGACATACTGCAGCAGAGCATAATCCCCTCCCTTCATAGACTGGGCCGCAGTCAATATGATAACGGCCTCAAACACACCTCCAAGACGACCACTGCCTTGCTAAAGAAGTTGAGGGTAAATGTGATGGACTGGCCAAGCATGTCTCTAGACCTAAACCCTATTGAGCATCTGTGGGGCATCCTCAAACGGAGAGCGCAAGGTCTCCAACACCCACCAACTCTGTGATGTCGTCATGAAGGAGTGGAAGAGGACTCAAGTGGCAAACTGTGAAGCTCTGGTGAACTCCATGCCCAAGAGGGTTAAGACAGTGCTGGAAAATAATGGTGGCTACACAAAATATTGACACTTTGGGCCCAATTTGGACATTTTTACTTAGGGGTGTACTCACTTTTGTTGCCAGCGGTTTAGATATGAATGGCTGTGTGTTGAGTTATTTTGAGGGGACAGCAAATTTACACTGTTATACAAGCTGTGCACTCACTATTTTACATTATAGCAAAGTGTAATTTCTTCAGTGTTGTCATGAAAAAATATAATAAAATATTTACAAAAATGAGAGGGATGTACTCACTTTTGTGAGATACTGTATCTACACACACACTATATTACCAAAAGTATTGGGACACCTGCATTTACAAGCTATGGGGATTCCGGGGGTCATTTCCATACCATCCACAGTTATATATACACAATATTACCAAAAGTATTGGGACACCTGCCTTTACACGTACATGAACTTTAATGGCATCCCAGTCTTAGTCCATAGGGTTCAATATTGAGTGGGCCACCCTTTGCAGCTACAACAGCTTCAACTCTTCTGGGAAGGCTGTCAACAAGGTTTTGGAGTGTGTCTATGGGAATGTTGGACCAGGCCACTGTGCAGGCCAGCAAAGTTCCTCCACCCCAAACTCGCTCATCCATGTCTTTATGGATCTTGTTTGTGCACTGGTGTGCAATCATGTTGAAATAGGAAGGGGCCATCCCCAAAGTTGGGAGCATGAAATTTTCCAAAATGTCTTGGTATGCAGACACCTTAAGAGTTCCCTTCACTGGAACTAAGAGGCCAAGCCCAACCCCCGAAAAACAACCCCACACCATAAACCCCCATCCACTAAATTATTTGGACCAGTGCACAAAGCAAGGTCCATAAAGACATGGATGAGTGAGTTTGGGGCGGAGGAACTTGACTGGCCTGCACAGATCCTGACCCCAACCCCATAGAACACCTTTGGGATGAATTAGAGCCGAGACTGCAAGCCAGGCCTTCTTGTCCACATCACGAGCCTGACCTCACAAATGCGCTTCTGGAAGAATGGTCAAACTTTCTAGTAGACACACTCCTACACCTTGTGGACAGCCTTCCAGAAGAGTTGAAGCTGTTATAGCTGCATAGGGTGGGCCAACTCAATATTGAACCCTACAGACTAAGGCCCCTTTCACACACGATTGGCCCGCAAAGATCCATCTGTCCGTTTTTCAGGCGGATCCGAGCAGGCCACCCATTGACTTGTATGGGCAGGTGGATGTCAGCGGAGATTTGTCTGCTGACACCCGCCTGCCATCTGATCCGACAAGATCCACTCAAAACAGACGGATGGCGATACTTTCGCCATCCATCCAGCGGATCAGATCGGATGAAAATGGATATGCTGTCCGTTTTCATCTGATCTTCCCATAGAGAACAGCGGGGCTCTGACAGGTCCATCCCTGCACAGTGAGTAGAGATGGACCTGTCATCCGTCTGCTCAGCGGGGATCAACGGAGCGATCCCCAGCTAAGCGGATCTGCCCCGTGTGAAAGGGGCCTAAGACTGGGATGCCATTAAAGTTTATGTGCGTGTAAAGGCCAGCGTCCCAATACTTTTGGTAATATAGTGTATATATAAATACCAACTGCTGCCTTTAAACAAATAAATAACTAAAAAAATAAATAAAAAAAAGGCTAAATATTTTGAAGTAAGGTGCTAAAATAGTCTTCAGAGAAATACAAAAAATTGTGTCATGGCATAATTCAGCAAGCACATGTATAATGTCATGATAAAATATGTACAGCAGAAATATTAGTTCAACTCTCAGAATGTGAATAAAAATGGACTTACATGCCTTTAAAGTCTAATAAATATGATTTGAGAGTATGTGCCTCATTCCTACAGTATATACTGGAAGGCTAACAGTTAAATTACTTGCTCTTTTCTATAATTATGCATTGTTTATTCATTGTTTGTGGATTTATTTTCTGCATTCCCTCTGTTTGGCCACTTGATGAGATGCAAGAAGTAATCCCAGCCCCACCAGGGAGCAAAAAGCAATCTGCATTGCATCTTTTAATATGCATGTGGCGTGTGACATAATGTGTGAAATTCTGGTGTCATTGCCAGCTGTCACCGGTCTCCTGGCTTTTAAGAAACGTTCGTGTCAGAGATGGTAAGATTTGTAGAGCTTTGAAGCTTTATGGGAAAAGTCCCAAATGTTTCCATTTTTATTTTCTCAATTTTTCTTTAATGCAGCTGAAACGTGAGATATTTTCCTGAAGGAATTAATGGGATATATTAATTTCCTGTCTACTGCCAATGTGCGATGCCAGCGCTTATGGGCCACAAAGCTCTCAATATGCCAGGCCATCAAATGACAGATGCCACTGGTTTGTTGTTAGGATTAAATCAGCACTGCCCTATTCTAAAAACAAACTTCAGCTTCTTTTATAGACAAATAATGTTCAGGCAGCAACCCACAATTCATTTGTTTTTCTAATGAGCATAATATATATCAATTCACAGAGGTGCCTTCAGAATAAATTATGTATTTTGTTTTGTGCATGAAGAGAGAATGACTATTGCAGTGACATTATTATGTTTTTTTATACTCTCATCTCTTTATCACATATCAAGCTGTGAAATATAGTATACTATTGTTTACTGTTGTGAAATGAATCTGTTTGGCCTGCACAGTGAATAGACTTGTATATTCTTTATCTAGTGTACAGTAAATTAGGATTATTGCACACGTCATTCTCAGAGCAAGAAAAATGCTGAAGATGAAATAGACTGTTAAAAGTGGTTCATAGACTAGAAATGTTTGAGCTCAATCACATGTTTTTTCATATTAGCGAACTACTGTTTTTACTGGTGCTCAGTTGCAATGTTCTTAAAACAGGAAATGGAGACACATTTAATGAGCACCAGATATGTCAACCCAGGGAGAAACCTGCCAGGGTAATCAAGTAGTGGTGTGCGCTTTCACGGCTAATTTAAATAAGGGGTAGCTAATTGGATTAGGAGGGATGGTTTTTAAAGACACTTATTTCCCACTCTAATTACTATACAAAAGATTTCTCTTTGCAAAACAAATCTTGTAATAACCAGAATCTCCAAAAGTATAGGGCTGGGTTCACATATGAGCATGCAGCGGCCCACAGCGGTGCGTCCTCGTTCTCTGGTTCAGGTCCGATTTCAGCCCAAATTTTTGGCTGAATTTGGACCTGAAATGGAACAAAAGATGCACAGGGCTCCTGTGCAAATTGCACCGGAGCCGCTGTGGAGATATGTGAGAGCCGGTCACAATCTCCTGCTGTGCGAATTGGATACGGGGAAACCCGCATCCAATTCGCACTAGTGTGAACCTGGGCTTAAGCTTACTAAATACTCTTCTTCACAGGACAAAAGCCTCAGCCTTCACCTTCCACAGCAGCTGTGAAGAGGCACGATCATTACTTTGTTGATGCCACCAGAAACACATCCACGGGGATACAATCAGTATACGCTGACAGTGTCAGAAACATGTCCATAGAGATACAAATAGTAGTGTATTGACATAACTATAAGCATTTCCACAGAGACACAATAGATCAGTGATGGTGAACTTTGGCACCCCAGATTTTTTGGAACTACATTTCCCATGATGCTCAACTACACCGAAGAGTGCATGAGCATCAAAGGAAATGTAGTTCCAAAACATCTGGGGTGCCAAGGTTCGCCATCACTGCAATAGATACTCTTCTAGTAAAACCAAGGCAGAGGCAGAGACACAAAAGGATTGATTAACAAATAGGCTGTGCATATTGCAAGGTACCGTATATACTCAAGTATAAGCCGACCGGAATAAAAGCTGAGGCTGCTAATTTTACCACGAAAAACTGGGAAAACGTATTGACTCGAGTATAAGCCTAGGGTGTACATCTGCATGCCTCACTGTGCCTCACTTTGCCTTTGACAACAAACTTTGTACACTTGTAGAGGAAGAGTGGGGCTACATGTATGCCAAGTTGACCGGGATCAGGCGTACAAAGTTGAATATGGACACAGACTCGAGTATAAGCAGAGGGAGGCATTTTCAGCACAAAAAAATGTGCTGAAAAACTCGGCTTATACTCGAGTATATACGGTAACTTGCCTCAGAGCTTAGTGAATGTGGTGAAGTTTCATTTTTCAAAGAATACACATACAAGGTAAATTAAATAAGCAGCATCTCTGCTTGCATTTGATTGGATGATGGAAATCAGCAGAGCTTTACCTCATTCACTAAGCTGTCGGGCAAATTTTTGTGAAATGTGCAACTTTCCATGCAAAGTGAACAGCCTATTTGCCCCGGGAAATCAAACGCAAGGAGTACCAATATCTTAGAAAAACTGTTTTAGGGTGAGAGGTAGGGATGAGCCGAACACCCCCGGGTTCGGTTCGCACCAGAACCCGCAAACGGACCGAAAGTTTGCACGAACGTTAGAACCCTATTAAATACAATGGATGCGAACGTTCAAAATCTAAAGTGCTAATTATAACTACTATTATGCATGTTATTGTCCTAAAAAGGGTTTGGGAACCCGGGTTCTGCACCAGGGGACATGTATCAATGCAAAAATAAGTTTTAAAAACGGACGTTTTTCGGGAGCAGTAATTTTAATGATGCATAAAGTGAAAAAAAAAAAAGTCAAATATTCATTTAAATATCGTACCTGGGGGGTGTCTAAAGTATGCCTGTGAAGTGGCACGTGTTTCCCGTGTTTAGAACTGTCCCTGCACAAAATTACATTTCTAAAGGAAAAAAAAGCCATTTAAAACTGCTTGCGGCTTTAATGTAATTTCTGGTCCCGGTAATATGGATGAAAATCTTTAAGAAAAATGGCATAGCTACTCCATCACCCCCCTCCTACCCCAGCCCATTACCAGCCCCTTTGGGTCTTGTATGGATATTAAGGGGAACCCCGCACACAAAATAAAAAAGGCCCTATATACTCTGAACAGCCGTATACAGGCGGTGCATACAAGACAGGGACTGTAGGTTTGTTCTTATGTAGAATCTGTTTGTAATTTTGAACAGGTACATTGTTTAAGTGTAGCTCCAGCCAAAAAATCTATTTTTAAGCTTTTTGGAAAACATAGGGAAGGGTTATCACCCCTGTAACATTTGTTTTGCTGTCTGTGCCCCTGTTCAGAACATTTCACCTCACTTTCCGTCCCAATGACAAATGTTTTTGAAAAGTGGGGTTTTTATTGAAACAAGGATTGGTGATAAAGCATCAGTAGAGAGGAGACACCTTTTTCCCATAATAACTCTTAAAGGAGAGAATTTCCCTTCCTAGGGGTAGATTTCCTCTCACTTCCTGTTGTCTCCTTCCGTTTGCAAGTAGGAGTCGTTTGTATGTTGGATGTTTGAAAGTCGGGGCCTGCCCTATATACTCTGCTGAAATTTGCCCCTTACATGTTGGTGTTGCCACAACACTGTAAGCCCTCACAGTTACTCTTGGTGGGCGCATGAATGGGCCCTGCTGTGAATTATTAGATCAAGAATTGTAATTGCATGCCCCTGTTGAACAGGGGCTGAAAAATTGGGCCTTTGGTGGTGGTGGTGGTGGTGTTGACACAACACTGTAAGCCCTCACAGTTACTCTTGGTGGGCGCATGAATGGGCCCTGCTGTGAACTATTAGTTTAAGAATTATAATTGCATGCCCCTGTTGAACAGGGGCTGAAAAAGTGGGCCTTTGGTGGTGGTGGTGGTAGTGTTGACACAACACTGTAAGGCCTCACAGTTACTCTTGGTGGGCGCAGGAATGGGCCCTGCTGTGAAATATTAGATCAAGAATTGTAATTACATGCCCCTGTTAAACAGGGGCAGAAAAATTGGGCCTTAGGCACTGGTGCCACAACACTGCAACCCCTCACAGATACTGTACTTGGAGCACAGCAATGAGCCCTGTTGCAAAGTATTGCATCAAAAATTGTAATTACACGCCCCTGCTAAACAGGGGCTGAAAAATTGGGCCTTAGGCACTGGTGCTGGTCCCACGACACTGCAACCTCTCCCAGATACTCTAGTTGGAGTGCAGGAATGAGCCCTGCTGCAAAGCATTGCATAAAAAA
This sequence comes from Rana muscosa, assembly GCA_029206835.1. NCBI lineage: Eukaryota > Metazoa > Chordata > Amphibia > Anura > Ranidae > Rana > Rana muscosa. The sequence continues at coordinate 417,529,925 of CM055117.1, forward strand.
TTGTATTTACATGCCCCTGTTAAACAGGGGCTGAAAAATTGGGCCTTAGGCACTGGTGCTGGTGCCACGACACTGCAACCTCTCCCAGATACTCTAGTTGGAGTGCAGGAATGAGCCCTGCTGCAAAGCATTGCATAAAAAATTGTAATTACATGCCCTTGTTAAACAGGGGCTGAAAAATTGGGCCTTAGGCACTGGTGGCGGCTCCCAGAAACAAAAATGTTCTTCCAAGCTATCATCCTCAATCGGATCATTGAGGAGGTGGAGGATAGTCAGTCAACATAACAGGACAGTCACTCAGCATCAGCATCAGTCTTGAAGGGATGTGACATTTGAAAATAAATTAGTCTGTTATATCAGCTTCAGGTGTTTGGTAGCTGGTGGTGATCCAAGACTGGTTCATCTTTATGAAAGTCAGTCGATCAACCGAGTCGGTGGACAGGCGCACCCTGTGATCCGTGACAAATCCTCCAGCAGCACTGAATGTGCGTTCTGAAAGAACGCTGGATGCAGGACAGTCCAGTAGCTCAATTGCATACTGTGCAAGCTCTGGCCAGTGATCCATCCTCAAAACCCAGTAAGCCAGAGGATTTTCGGTAGGGAAGGTGTCCAAGTCTGACCTTGCCCCTAGGTATTCCTGCACCATGTATATCAGACGCTGGCGATGGTTGCTGGAACCGATCATACCTTGGGGCTGCGGACTAAAGAATTGTCTGAACGCATCGGTCAGACGGCCACCTTCCCCACCGCTCCTTCTTTGACTGACCGAAGCCTCAGCAACTCGTTGTCCAGGACCAGGAGTTTGTAACCTCCCAGTCTCTGGGAACGCGTTGCACAGACCTTTCTGCAAGGCCTCCCGGAGTTGTCTCATCCTCTGCTCCCTCTGCGATGGTAAGATAAGGTCCGCAACCTTATCCTTGTACCGTGGATCAAGGAGAGTGGCCAGCCAGTAATGGTCCCTCTCCTTGATCCGATGAATACGAGGATGCTTCCTTAGACTTTGCAGGATCAGGGAGGCCATGCAGCGTAGGTTAGCTGAGGCATTCGGTCCAGAGTCTTCTGGGTCACTAAGGACGACATGATCCGCAGCCACCTCCTCCCAGCCACGTACAAGTCCACAGGTTTCTTGGGACTGTAAATCATCCCTAAAAGGCTGCTGCTGATGATGCTGAGTGCCAGGCTCCACCTCCATGCTGACACAATCCTCCTCCTCCTCCTCTTCCTGTGCGATGGGTGGGACAGAAGAAACACTGTCTGGGTAAAGGGGGCCTTGAGAGGCAAGGAAGTCCTCTTCCTGCCTCTGTTCTGCCTCAAGTGCCCTGTCCATTATTCCACGCAGCGTGTGCTCCAACAGGTGGACAAGAGGTACAGTGTCACTGATGCATGCACTGTCACTGCTCACCATCCTCGTGGCGTCCTCAAATGGTGCCAGGACAGTGCATGCATCCCTGATCATGCCCCACTGGCGTTGTGAAAAAAGATCCCCTGACCCTGTCCTGGTGCCGTAGTCGCACAGGTACTCATTGATGGCCCTCTGCTGCATGTGCAGCCGCTGCAGCATGGCCAACGTTGAGTTCCACCGGGTGGGCATGTCACATATAAGGCGGTTCTTGGGCAGGTTCAACTCCTTTTGCAGCTCAGCCAGGCGAGCACTGGCATTATAAGATCTGCGGAAATGCACACAGACTTTCCTGGCCTGCCTCAGGACATCCTGTAAGCCCGGGTACCTGCCCAAGAACCGCTGCACCACCAGGTTAAGGACGTGAGCCACACAGGGCACATGGGTCAGTTGTCCCTGTCGGAGGGCGGAGAGGAGGTTGGTGCCATTGTCGCAAACCACCATTCCTGGCTTAAGCTGGCGTGGCGTCAACCACCTCTCGGCCTGCCCCTGCAGAGCAGACAGAACCTCTGCCCCAGTGTGGCTCCTGTCCCCCAAACACACCAGTGCAAGCACGGCATGGCATCTTTTTGCCTGCGTACTTGCGTAGCCCCTTGAATGCCTACGGAGCACCGCTGGTTCCGAGGACAAAGCACAGGAAGAGGCCATGGAGGAAGAAGAAGAGGGGGTGGAGGAGAGAGGTGTGTCACAACCAGTAGTAGCATTTTGGAGGCGTGGCGGCGGAACAATCTCCAACACTACTGCACCTTGTCCTGCATCCTTCCCAGCTGCCAAAAGAGTGACCCAATGGGCCGTGAAAGAAAGGTAACATCCCTGTCCATGCCTGCTGGACCATGAGTCAGCGGTAATATGCACCTTACCGCTGACCGCCCTGTCCAGCGAGGCCAAGACATTGCCTTCCACATGCCGGTAGAGAGCCGGAATCGCCTTCCGTGAGAAAAAGTGCAGTTTGGGAACCTGTCACTGAGGAACCGCACATTGCACAAACTCACAGAAGGGGGCCAAGTCTACCAACTGAAAAGGCAGCAGTTGAAGCGCTAGCAATTTAGCCAAGCTAGCATTCAACCACTGGGCATGTGGATGGCTGGGAGTGAACTTCTTTCGACGGTCCAGCAGCTGGGGCAGGGAAATTTGCCTGCTAGAATCGGGCGTCGGTGTACTGCTAGCAGAGTGCCCGCAAGTACTTGGCTGTGACACACCTAATTCTACACCTTCATTCCTCTCAGTGCAGGTTTCAGAGAGGACTGAAGGTATAGTGGGGTTGGAGATCCCAGCTGATGCGGTGCAAGGAGAGGTCCGCTTTGTTCTTTGGTGTGGGTCTTTAAGGTAAGCTTGCCAACGAGCTGCATGGCAGGTCAACATATGTCTGGTCAAGCATGTGGTGCCCAAGCGGCTGATGTTTTGGCCACGCGATATACGCTTGAGACATATGTTGCAAACAGCAGCTGTGCGATCTGATGCACTCGACTCAAAAAAGGCCCACACCAAAGAACTTTTTGAATAACGAGCAGAGGCAGCGCCCTGCACAGGCGGAGCTCTGCGGTGTGATTCCGTTGGTGTGCTGCCCTTACGCTGGCCCCCCGAGGGCATCCTGCCTCGTTGGAGATGTGCCTCCTCCTCATCCTCCTCCTCCTCCTCCTCTCTCCTATTAGGCACCCACGTGGAGTCAGTGACCTCATCATCCCCTCCCTCCTCATCACTGGAGCCAATCTGGCAGTATGCTGCAGCTGCTGGAACATGACTGCCAGATTGGTGTCCTTCTTGAGCATCCCCTCTCTCTGCTCTCACGCTACTGCCTTCCCCTAGCTGGGTATCATCATCAGACCCTTCGAAACGCTGGGCATCCTCCTGGAGCATGTACCCAACACTGTGCTCAAACAGTTTGGGGGACTCCTCAGGAGGACATGGTGGGTCTAGGGAAGGAGTGACTGATGATGAGATTGATACCAGGGAAGAGGACGCTTTGGCAGCTGCTTTGCCAGTACCCTGAGCCTGGGTGAGAGAGGATGAGGAGGATGAGGAGGGCTTGGTCATCCACTCTACCATGTCTTTGGCATGATGCGGCTCAACACGTCCAGCTGCCGAAAAGAAGGACAAGCATGTCCCATGGCCACGTGCTGATGGCGATGCACCACGTCCACGACCAGCACTGTTGTCTCTAGACACAGAGCCTGCTTGCCCTCTTTTATTTGCTCCTGACTGTCTGCCTCTCCTTGTTTGCCTTCCAGACATTCTAATGGCCTGCAGGGAGATGAGAAAACCAGCAATAAGGCCTAGCTTCAGGAGTATATTTTGCAGGAAGCACACTACGCCCGCTGTAAGTGCTGCAAATGCCTGTTGGTGTAACACACCAGGAAAACACAGCAATACGGGCTAGCTTCAGGTGTATATTTTGCAGGAATCACACTACGCCTGCTGTAAGTGCTGCAAATGCCTGTTGGTGTAACACACGAGGAAAACACAGCAATACGGGCTAGCTTCAGGAGTATATTTTGCAGGAATCACACTATGTCTGCTGTAAGTGCTGCAAATGCCTGTTGGTGTAACACACCAGGAAAACACAGCAATACGGGCTAGCTTCAGGAGTATATTTTGCAGGAATCACACTACGACAGCTGTAAGTGCTGAAAATGCCTGTTGGTGTAACACACTAGGAAAACACAGCAATACGGGCTAGCTTCAGGAGTATATTTTGCAGGAATCACACTACGCATGCTGTAAGTGCTGCAAATGCCTGTTGGTGTAACACACTAGGAAAACAGAGCAATAAGGCGTAGCTTCAGGAGTATATTTTGCAGGAATCACACTACGCCTGCTGTAAGTGCTGCAAATGCCTGTTGGTGTAACACACCAGGAAAACACAGCAATACGGGCTAGCTTCAGGAGTATATTTTGCAGGAATCACACTACGCCTGCTGTAAGTGCTGCAAATGCCTGTTGGTGTAACACACCAGGAAAACACAGCAATATGGGCTAGCTTCAGGAGTATATTTTGCAGGAATCACACTACGCCTGCTGTAAGTGCTGCAAATGCCTGTTGGTGTAACACACCAGGAAAACACAGCAATACGGGCTAGCTTCAGGAGTATATTTTGCAGGAATCACACTACGCCTGCTGTAAGTGCTGCAAATGCCTGTTGGTGTAACACACTAGGAAAACAGAGCAATAAGGCGTAGCTTCAGGAGTATATTTTGCAGGAATCACACTACGCCTGCTGTAAGTTTTGCAAATGCCTGTTGGTGTAACACACCAGGAAAACACAGCAATACGGGCTAGCTTCAGGAGTATATTTTGCAGGAATCACACTACGCCTGCTGTAAGTGCTGCAAATGCCTGTTGGTGTAACACACTAGGAAAACAGAGCAATAAGGCGTAGCTTCAGGAGTATATTATGCAGAAATCACACTACGCCTGCTGTAAGTGCTGCAAATGCCTGTTGGTGTAACACACCAGGAAAACACAGCAATACGGGCTAGCTTCAGGAGTATATTTTGCAGGAATCACACTACGCCTGCTGTAAGTGCTGCAAATGCCTGTTGGTGTAACACACCAGGAAAACACAGCAATACGGGCTAGCTTCAGGAGTATATTTTGCAGGAATCACACTACACCTGCTGTAAGTGCTGCAAATGCCTGTTGGTGTAACACACTAGGAAAACACAGCAATAAGGCGTAGCTTCAGGAGTATATTTTGCAGGAATCACACTACGCCTGCTGTAAGTGCTGCAAATGCCTGTTGGTGTAACACACCAGGAAAACACAGCAATACGGGCTATCTTCAGGTGTATAATGTACAGGAGGCTTAGCAACAATGACACTGACACTGTCCCCTGCCTATCCTTCTCTCTCCCTGCACACAAGGTTTATCAAAGAATATGACACTGACACTCTCCCTGCCTATCCTTCTCTCTCCCTGCACACAAGGTTTAGCAAAGAATATGACACTGACACTCTCGGCCTGCCTATCCTTCTCTCACCCTGCACACAAGGTTTAGCAAAGAATATAACACTGACACTCTCCCTGCCTATCCTTCTCTCTCCCTGCACACAAGAATAGCACAAAGAATATCACACTGTCCCTGCCTATCCCTCTCTTTCCCTGCGCCGGAACACACTATACAAGGCCGCCGCGCTGGCGGCCTTTTATAGTGTGGGGCGTGTGCTAAACCCCCTGAGCTATAACTGGCCACAGGCAACCTGCCTGTGGCCAATTATGGCTCTCCTAGCTGCCGGCGCTGTGATTGGCCAAGCATGCGGGGTCACAGTGCATGCTTGGCCAATCACAGCGCCGGGATTGCACTGCGATGGCGCAGTGTATTGTGGGCCGTTCGCGTCACTTGAATTTGGCGCGAACAGCCCAAATCGTTCGATGTTCGCCGAACGATCAAACAGCCGATGTTCGAGTCGAACGTATGTTCGACTCGAACACCGAGCTCATCCCTAGTGAGAGGTGACAAAAAAAAATCCATCATGTAGCAGATGGAAGATGAAAATTGACATTTGAAAAGGAAAAAGAAAAAAAAGGATTGTTTAAGAAGGGCAACACAAAGGTTATCTGTGCAAAATGGAATTGTCAGCCATAAATGGTCCTGCTTCTGCAGACAGTGCCCCAAAATTACTTAGGCAACAGTAGGGCCCAATTTACACTGTGTGCGCAATATGTTACTTTGAGCTAAAGCACTCTGCATTAAGGAGGATTCATTTTGAATGGGCTGGCAGTACACCTTACCACACAAAATAATTGGCCTAACCCTTTTGAAATGCATAGCATCGCAAAGCATGACATATGCACTGTGGTACAACTGTAGTGTGTGTATTGTCTGTTAATGTAATACTGTGTTGGAGTGCTATTTAAAATAAATGTGAATGGGCCTTAATTTTACATATATATGTACTATGTTTTTTTAGAAAGTGTGATATTTGGTAGACATTTGTGTAATTATTTAAAATATACAGATTTTAAAAATCATTTACCACACATAGCAATAATAATGTCACCACAAGGTGGCACTGTGGACATTATTTGGTAAACTGTGCTATGTCTTATAATAGTAGAGAACAGGACAGGAGTTCTGAAAACAAATTATGCGCGGCAAAGACTATGGTACTTGATGGTCGAGTTCGGCAGCGTTAAGTTTGTGGTGGTTCTCACTATTGTTTTCGATGCTTCCTGGGTTTGAATGGCGTTTTCTGTGTAACTCCATGGCATAGATATTTTGGCGAAACCTGGTGCCACATCCCTGTATAAAGTCTATCGCATTCAAAACCAATAAATGGCAAAAATGGGACTCCAGGCACAACATGTGTTCTATTTTAAAAGACACATATTTTAGTCATCCCTTAAAATATCATAATGTCACATAAAAGTTTTTTCCATGTGTAGCACACAAACCCTTTTCCCTACCTTTGGCTCACTTGCAGGAAAAGGGCACACCGTACTATATGCCCGTACCCTCCTGGTTGAGGAGGTTAAGCGGTGTTATGTATTTGGGTCCCACAGCCAGGGCCGCTGATAGAAATCATGGGGCCCCGTACAGCCTACCTGACAGGGCCCCCTTCAGCCCCACCCCTGGTCCCTCCTTCAGCCCCGCCCCTTCCAGGCTTTCAGTGGCTGCAGGAGGAAATTGGAGAGATCGTTTCCTCTAGATCAGTATTTCTCAACATTTTACCAGTTATGGCAAAATATATTGCCTCTTCACTGCCTGTCAACTGCCTCTGAGAAGCGATCTGAGCTTGGATTGCTTTTCGGAGTAATGGTATTTTCTTGTTGGTATTATGAACCTGCTCTAAAAAAAAACAGTTTTGATCGTACAGAAAAAAGGCATCATGGTTTAAAAGTAACGTGTGTGTGTGTATACACACACACATACGCATGTAAACACACATGTAAGCACATACACACACATATATACACAACATATAAATACATACACACACACAAACATGCACACACACAGACACACCTCTTAAACAGTAGCTGTCTGCTAAAGGGGGGACCTGCAGTTACACATGGCATGAGGCTAGATTTACATAGCAGACAACTTTTTTTTTTTTTAAACAGGGGTACAAAAATGACAGATTTCTGGCCATGCGTTTTCAACAGAATAGGCCCCTCACTTATACTGTATATCCAAAATCTGTGTATTTGAAAGGTCTATGGTCTCCTCTCCTGAGGGATACTGTGAGAATTTACCATCTACTATAGTCAGTTCTATGCCTCTTCCCTGCCTCCTGATTTTGAACACATGCATACAAGCATATATAGATTGCTTTAAAAAAAATTGTCAGCAGCACCGTACGTACCTTCACTCTCCATGCCGGGTACTGCGCTGTAGGGGGAGGCAGAGAGCACACACTGTGCCAGACACTGTGCCATTGCTTTCAGTTTCAGTGTAAACAGTGAGATCGAGCTCCTGCATTTACACACCAGCTGGGCAGCCACATCTCTAACCATTCAGGCATGAGGGGGGCACAAAGTTCCCCTTCAGCATGGTGCCCAGTAGCAATGGCTACTTCTGTGTCCTGTCTGCCACTGCAATGAGTGGAGGGAGATGAATCACTACGCCAGGGAAGGGAATATGCAGGCTGAAACTTGAGCCAGCTTGCGGAGCAGGCGTGGAAGTGACGTGCACCCGAAATAGAGAAAATAGTCCCTCCCACACACCCACAAGAACATCAATACAATAGTACACAGAAAGAAGAAAAAACCCTCAGATAAGTGGAGCAGAGGGGGGGGGGGGGTTGAGGGGTGCCAGCTGGAGAAGAACTTTTTTTATTTTTTTATTCTGCACTCTTTTATTCTCTGATTGCCGGGCCCCCCTGCTGGCAGGGGCCCAGTACAACAGGGCCAGTTGTACTGAATTATCAGCGGCCCTGCCCACAGCTAGGTTCTTCCGTCAGTTGGTTCTCGTCTCCTAGGATATAGGGACAAGTCTCTGTTTTCCCCCCAAGTAATTCCAATGTCCACACCACTCTAAACTCCAACGTTGAGTTTATTTTCTCAATGCTCAGCAGATAGGAAAGGTTGGATGAGAGACAGGACAGCAAGGCTTTGGGAAGTTAGTCCAGGCACAAGTAGATATTACATTCGCTACTCTCTCCCAGAGTAGGTTTAGCTCACCCGGATAGTCTCCTGCAAAGTGGATCCTAGCAGCCGAAGTGATGCTCGGACGATTAATCAGGTTCTTTTCCTAGATACGATCGGGAGACTCTCTGCCACAGAATCTATCAGACCCCGAACTTCTCAGCTTTTGTTATGTAAGGACAGGTGCCAGCAACAGCACATTACTAGGCCCTTGGTGGATAGATCCAGAAAGTTACCGGGCCCCTTCCTTCACCGTGAACTCTCACCTGTCCATCAGAAAGGTCCTCCCCTGGCCTCCTCTTCTTAGAAGCGGGCTTCCTCGCGAGGGACACCCTGGGATTCCTCTGTTGAAGATGCAGCCCCAGGACTAAAGGTGCCTGGGACTGATGCACACGTGCCCACATGGCCTGGAGGGCCACGCGCATACACTTGGACTCCGACTCCTCTCCTCCTCCGAAGACCTCTCCCAGGTGGCGTCTGCCCCTTATGTATCCTCTCCCAGCATGCACAGCAGGCCAACCACGCCCACTGTACCGCTGCCGAGAGAGGACAGCCCAAGGCACAGCACTAGTACTGGTGGTTCAACCCTGACCCATTATGGCAGTGCCACCTACAGGCCACAGGGAACTGCACACCAGTATACCACCTGGAGAAATAAAGTAGCACAACCTATAAATAAGTACGGTCTGAGCCCAACTACTATCTCAGACCAACCCCCTAAATATGGGTATATAGCACCCCTAAATGGGGTGGGCGCTACACACGATACTGTACATAACCATAAAAGTCAATAATGACAACATGATGCATCTTCTCGACACGTAATGGTCTTTAAGGCTCTACACATTTCCTTGACTTATGCTCCGTACACATGATCGGATTTTCCGTCGAAAAAACTTTGGATGGTTTCTCCGACGGTATTCCGCTGAAGCTTGGCTTGCATACACATGGTCACACAAAAGTTCTCTGAACTTTCGACCGTCAAGAATGCGGTGACATACAACACTACAACGAACCGAGAAAATGAAGTTCAATGCTTCCGAGCATGGGTCGAATTGTTTCCGAGCATGCGTCGGAATTTAGTGTGTCAGAATTGCTATAGACGATCGGAATTTTTCCCATCGGAAAAATTGAGAACCTGCTCTCAATCTTTTGCTGGCGGAAATTCCGACAGCAAAAGTCCGATGGAATTTCCAAGGAAAAGCTCACATCGGACTTTTGCTGCTGTGTACGCGGCATTAGTCCACTTCCTCAGGAGCCATCAATACAAAGTATGGACAGCATACTGACATATAATCTCACACATAGGTTGGACTTGATGGACTCAACCTCACCTACTATGTAACTATGTACAATCTAAATGGAATAACAAATATCAGAAAATACTTCTTTGTCATATCATATTTCCCCCATCATTCATTGTTTAGAAAAACCCAAATTGCTTAGGTCCACAAGGGGCGGGGAGAGAGAGCACAAAATCTGCCAATGGATTTGGCCCCGCCCATACCCACGCCGCCCAAAGGAGCATTCCAACATTCCCATAAGTTTGGATAAGTATTACATAGACCCAGGGCTTTTTTTCTCAGAGAAGAGGTGCAGGAACTCCCTCTTTCTGAGTAAATTTGTGTCTACGCCCCCTACCCATCTCCGAGCATTGTTTCTTGATTCCATCCCCCACCCACCTCTCAGTACCACCCCTTTTAGAGAATACAGAGCCAAGTATAATTTTGTGGTGCTAAGAAATTTGTATGGCATTTGTTAATGAGAACAAGTAAAGCAGTTCAAAATAGATCCCCTGCAGAATAGATCTTCACCAGCAACAATAGATTTCCCCCAGCAACAATAGACCCCTTCAAAAAAAATATCTCCCCAGCAACAATAGAAATTGAGCAGCAACATCAGATCTCCCAGCAGCCAGCATCAATAGACCCCTCCCTCAACAGCAGATCTTTTCCAGCTAAAATATACCCCCCAGCAACATAAGCACCCCCCCAGCAAACAGCAACAGCAGACCTCCCCAGCAACAATAGATCACCATGCAAAAAAGATCCCCTCCAGCAACAATAGATCCACAAGCAGCCGGTATCAATGCTGCACACCCCAGCACCCTTTGTCATTGCATAAATTCAGTGCTGGAGGTGCCAGAACTGTGTTTCCCCGCGTTCCTGCTGAAAAAAAATCCCTGCACAGACCTATTCAAGGTATATACAGGTAGAATAAACCATCGATTCAGACAATCTAGCAAAATATGTACAGTACCGCACAAAAGTAAGTTCACCCCTCACATTTTTAAAATATTTTATTATATCTTTTCATACATTGTCACATGTGACTGGCCAAGCATGTCTCCAGACCTAAACCCTATTGAGCATTTGTGGGGCATCCTCAAAGGGAAGGTGGAGGAGCGCAATGTCTCTAACATCCACCAGCACTGTGATGTCGTCATGGAGGAGTGGAAGAGGACTCCACTGGAAACCTGTGAAGCTCTGGTAAACTCCATGCACAAGAGGGTTAGGCAGTGCTGGAAAATAATGGTGGACACACAAAATATTGACACTTTGGGCCCAATTTGGACATTTTCACTTAGGGGTGTACTCACTTTTGTTGCCAATGGTTTAGACATTCATGGCTGTGTGTTGAGTTATTTTGAGGGGACAGCAAATTTACACTGTTATACAAGCTGTACATGCACTACTTTACATTATAGAAAAGTGTAATTTCTTCAGTGTTGTCACATGTAAAGATATAATAAAATATTTACAAAATGTGAGGGTGTACTCACTTTTGTGAGATACTGTATATATAGATATATATATATATATATATATTTATATATATATATATATATATATATATATATATATATATAGATATATAGATATATAGATATATATTAGGGCTGTGGAAATTAACTATTAATTCCTCGATTAATTGTTTTGATCGATCAAAATTCTTTTGATCGATCAAAATTCTTTGGGCTTGCCATGTCCATCTGAAGGGCTCCTTTGCTGTGCCTTCATATCTGCATGCCGGCGGGACCTTACTATCTGCCACACGCAAGGGCTATTACACTTCCCTCTATCACTTCCCTCTATCAACCTGGGATTCTACAGCCATCCACTGGGAGTTGTGATAGTTCCCTTCATGGGACATCTACATGCCAATGGACTGATGTTAGCCCCTCCTCATCTGGATTCAGCAGTGGTATCGTTGTACACATTTTTATACCAGTATCATACTTAGCTACATGTTTTTATGACTGCTTTTGCTACCGGTTGGTATTACTCGCACTATTTTTACAGCTTATGTAGCTACATCGATTTTATCTCCAGTGCAATATTTATTTTGTTACCTACTTGAAGACTATAAAAGTTTTAATGCTATTTTCCCATCGAGCGCTGTCTTTTGTTTGTTTTTTATATCCTGCTATCGATTTTTCCAGTGGTTGGTAGCTGCACTGGGAATCGGGCTGCAATGAGATCAGCTAAAAGTAGTTGGATCTGTATGTGCGTTATAATTAATTGAAATTAGTCGATTAATCGATTTAAAAAAAAACGATTAATCGAACACGAAAATTTTAATCAGTAACAGCCCTACTATATATACAGTATCTCACAAAAGTATGTAGATATAGATGTTACCTTTAATAGTGTGGCAAAATGCCTGTGCTGCTTTTTTTTAATATATGGGAATAGATACTTTCCACTTCATCCAGAAAATATAGTTTTATAGACTCTATATAGGATATAGCAAGAAATCAGTTTACAGTGAAGCACAAAAGTGTGCCCACAATAGAATATACAGGCTATACTTTGGATGTTTAGGTAAGCTTATATTTACCTGCTGTTTTAAAATTGTTAATATGTAGAGAGTGCAGAAACTACTGTATGTGGTTATAGCTGCTCAGATGTATATAATACACCGTATATCACAATGCCAAAAGGCCCAAGGCCTATAGTCCTCTTCATGGGATCTGTAAACACTGCAACATAGAACACAAAGTGTAGTCAGCATGCCTACGGGTTTATATATGTAGTTACAAGGAACAGTCAAAGCCTCTAAATAAAATCTCATGACTGCAAAGATTATAAAATCAATATTTCCTATATATCAGGCAAAATCAGTATTTCCAATACATCAGGCAGGTAGACTATAAAGTCTCTCAGAGTTTCTGTAACACATAAAAATACCCACATATTGTTCACTAATGTGTGAATTATAAAGGATCATAGCCAATGATTGAAGAAAATATACCTAAAGCAGCTCTCCGCCTTTACCACTAACCGATCCTGAGATGCAGTGAGGGAGAGAGAGGACGCCATCTGGGCGCCACCTCACATAAGACAGGTCCCCCTAATGAGCAGCACCTGACCGAAGTTAAAAAACAGTATTTAGCTTATGTTATAAGAAAGGTGGAGAAGTGATTTGGAGTCTTACAAGTGGAGTTATATTCCTTTGGGAGAAGGGCACTATATCACAGCAGTGCTGGATCCAAGGTGTTTCACTGACAACAAGACTTATATTGGCTTAATACACTGATATGGACTTTCATGTGTAGGACATAATATGGTCACAATTATTCCTATTTTTTAATCTTGATCACTATCTATTTTTAGTTTAGTTCACATTTTTTGTTGCACTACTGTAGATTTGTAATAAGTTTAATACTTTTGGATTACTTTACTGTTCATGCTTCTTTTTTACTATCCACTTTACAAGAGACTACTGACATTTTATGATGTGAGTAGCAGCGTGGTAGAACATCAACATGGCAGTGGTGCTAACTAGAGTTGGATGTTCAGCGAACACCCGAATTTGCAGGGCGCTCGGCAGGATGTTTGCTTGCCGAGCACCCCATAATGCACTGGGCGCTGCACAATGCATTTTAGGGCACTATTTAGATGAAGCAATGCACCTGACTGGTGGTGCAAGGCTTTGCCCAATCGGGGCACAGAGCACAGTCAGAGCCATGACCGGACAAACTCACAATGACTTTGCCCAAACATGGCTTAGTGCACATAATCCCACTCCACACTATAAAAGGTTCCTTCCCACAGGAACCTTTTGGTAGTGTGTTGTTGGAGTGGAGATATATAGAGCAGGGCTCTGTTTGCTACTAGCGAGTTAGTGTGTTATTGTGACTCCGAGTGTAGAGTGTCAGTTGTGACAGAACCCACTGTCGCTGTGTGTTTTGGAGGGGGCTGTGGGCTGGCCTCTGCCCACCCTCAGAGTTGGATCTGGAGAGTCCGAGAGATGATCTCCGTGAGCTGGTTCCCCAGCAGTAGGGATGAGCTCGGTGTTCGAGTCGAACATAGGTTCGACTCGAACATCGGCTGTTCGCGCGTTCGGCGAACAACAAACGATTTGGGGCGTTCGCGCCAAATTCGAGTGACGCGAACGGCCCACAATACACTGCGCCATCGCAGTGTAATCCCGGCGCTGTGATTGGCCAAGCATGCACTGTGACCCTGCATGCTTGGCCAATCACAGCGCCGGCAGCGAGGAGAGCAATGATTGGCCACAGGCAGGATGCCTGTGGCCAATTATAGCTGAGGGGATTTAGTACACGCCCCACACTATAAAAGGCCGCCAGCGCGGCGGCCTCGTGTAGTGTGTTCCAGAGCAGGGAAAGTGAAGGATAGGCAGGGACAGTGTCAAATCCATTCTTTGCTAAACCTTGTGTGTAGGGACAGAGAAGGATAGGCAGGGAGAGTGTCAGTGTCATATTCTTTGCTAAACCTTGTGTGTAGGGAGAGAGAAGGATAGGCAGGGAGAGTGTCAGTGTCATATACTTTGATAAACCTTGTGTGCAGGGAGAGAGAAGGATAGGCAGGGGACAGTGTCAGTGTCATTGTTGCTAAGCCTCCTGCACATTATACACCTGAAGTTAGCCCGTATTGCTGCTTTTTCCTGGTGTGTTACACCAACAGGATTTTGCAGCACTTACAGCGGTTGGAGTGTGCCTCCTGATCATATTACACCTGAACTTAGCCTGTATTGCTGCTTTTTCCTGGTGTGTTACACCAACAGGATTTTGCGGCACTCACAGCGGGCGGAGTGTGCCTCCTGATCATATTACACCTGAACTTAGCCAGTATTGCTGCTTTTTCCTGGTGTGTTACACCAACAGGATTTTGCGGCACTTACAGCGGGCGGAGTGTGCCTCCTGACCATATTACACCTGAACTTAGCCTGTATAGCTGCTTTTTCCTGGTGTGTTACACCAACAGTATTTTGCGGCACTTACAGCGGGCGGAGTGTGCCTCCTGATCATATTACACCTGAACTTAGCCTGTATTGCTGCTTTTTCCTGGTGTGTTACACCAACAGGATTTTGCGCACTTACAGCGGGTGGAGTGTGCCTCCTGACCATATTACACCTGAACTTAGCCTGTATTGCTGCTTTTTCCTGGTGTGTTACACCAACAGGATTTTGCGGCACTTACAGCGGGCGGAGTGTGCCTCCTGACCATATTACACCTGAACTTAGCCTGTATTGCTGCTTTTTCCTGGTGTGTTACACCAACAGTATTTTGCGGCACTTACAGCGGGCGGAGTGTGCCTCCTGACCATATTACACCTGAACTTAGCCTGTATTGCTGCTTTTTCCTGGTGTGTTACACCAACAGGATTTTGCGGCACTTACAGCGGGCGGAGTGTGCCTCCTGACCATATTACACCTGAACTTAGCCTGTATTGCTGCTTTTTCCTGGTGTGTTACACCAACAGGATTTTGCGTCACTTACAGCGGACGGAGTGTGCCTCCTGACCATATTACACCTGAACTTAGCCTGTATTGCTGCTTTTTCCTGGTGTGTTACACCAACAGGATTTTGCGGCACTTACAGCGGGCGGAGTGTGCCTCCTGACCATATTACACCTGAACTTAGCCTGTATTGCTGCTTTTTCCTGGTGTGTTACACCAACAGGATTTTGCGGCACTTACAGCGGGCGGAGTGTGCCTCCTGACCATATTACACCTGAACTTAGCCTGTATTGCTGCTTTTTCCTGGTGTGTTACACCAACAGGATTTTGCGGCACTTACAGCGGGCGGAGTGTACCTCCTGACCATATTACACCTGAACTTAGACTGTATTGCTGCTTTTTCCTGGTGTGTTACACCAACAGGATTTTGCGACACTTACAGCAGGCGGAGTGTGCCTCCTGATCATATTACACCTGAACTTAGCCTGTATTGCTGCTTTTTCCTGGTGTGTTACACCAACAGACATTTGCGGCACTTAAAGCGGGCGGAGTGTGCCTCCTGACCATATTACACCTGAAGTTAGCCTGTATTGCTGCTTTTTCCTGGTGTGTTACACCAACAGGCATTTGCAGCACCTACAGCAGGCGTAGTGTAATTCCTGCAAAATATACTCCTGAAGCTAGGCCTTATTGCTGGTTTTCCCATTTCCCTGCAGGCCATTAGAATGTCTGGAAGGCAAACAAGGAGAGGCAGACAGTCAGGAGCCAATAAAAGAGGGCAAGCAGGCTCTGTGTCTAGAGACAACAGTGCTGGTCGTGGACACGGTGCATCGCCATCAGCACGTGGCCATGGGACACGCTTGTCCTTCTTTTCGGCAGCTGGACGTGTTGAGCCGCATCATGCCGAAGACTTGGTAGAGTGGATGACCAAGCCCTCCTCATCCTCCTCATCCTCTCTCACCCAGGCTCAGGGTACTGGCAAAGCAGCTGCCAAAGCGTCCTCTTCCCTGGTATCAATGTCATCATCAGTCACTCCTTCCCTAGACCAACCATGTCCTCCTGAGGAGTCCCCCGAACTGTTTGAGCACAGTGTTGGGTACATGCTCCAGGAGGATGCCCAGCGTTTCAAAGGGTCTGATGATGATACCCAGCTAGAGGAAGGCAGTAGCGTGAGAGCAGAGAGAGGGGATGCTCAAGAAGGACACCAATCTGGCAGTCATGTTCCAGTAGCTGCAGCATACTGCCAGATTGGCTCCAGTGATGAGGAGGGAGGGGATGATGAGGTCACTGACTCCACGTGGGTGCCTAATAGGAGAGAGGAGGAGGAGGAGGATGAGGAGGAGGCACATCTCCAATGAGGCAGGATGCCCTCGGGGGGCCATTGTAAAGGCAGCACACCGACGGAATCACGCCGCAGAGCTCCGCCTGTGCAGGGCGCTGCCTCTGCCCGTTATTCAAAAAGTTCTTTGGTGTGGGCCTTTTTTGAGTCGAGTGCATCAGATCGCACAGCTGCTGTTTGCAACATATGTCTCAAGCGTATATCGCGTGGCCAAAACATCACCCGCTTGGGCACCACATGCTTGACCAGACATATGTTGACCTGCCATGCAGCTCGTTGGCAAGTCTACCTTAAAGACCCACACCAAAGAACAAAGCGGACCTCTTCTTGCACCGCATCAGCTGGGATCTCCAACCCCACTATACCTTCAGTCCTCTCTGAAACCTGCTCTGAGAGGAATGAAGGTGTAGAATTAGGTGTGTCACAGCCAAGTAGTTGCGGGCACTCTGCTAGCAGTACACCGACGTCCGATTCTAGCAGGCAAATTTCCCTGCCCCAGCTGCTGGACCGTCGAAAGAAGTTCACTCCCAGCCATCCACATGCCCAGCGGTTGAATGATAGCTTGGCTAAATTGCTAGCGCTTCAACTGCTGCCTTTTCAGTTGGTAGACTCGGCCCCCTTCCGTGAGTTTGTGCAATGTGCGGTTCCTCAGTGGCAGGTTCCCAAACTTTTTCTCACGGAAGGCGATTCCGGCTCTCTACCGGCATGTGGAAGGCAATGTCTTGGCCTCGCTGGACAGGGCGGTCAGCGGTAAGGTGCATATTACCGCTGACTCATGGTCCAGCAGGCATGGACAGGGACGTTACCTTTCTTTCACGGCCCATTGGGTCACTCTTTTGGCAGCTGGGAAGGATGCAGGACAAGGTGCAGTAGTGTTGGAGGTTGTTCCACCGCCACGCCTCCAAAATGCTACTACTGGTTGTGACACACCTCTGTCCTCCACCCCCTCCTCTTCTTCTTCCTCCGTGGCCTCTTCCTGTGCTTTGCCCTCGGAACCACCGGTGCTCCGTAGGCGTTCAAGGGGCTACGCAAGTACGCAGGCAAAAAGACGCCATGCCGTGCTTGCGCTGGTGTGTTTGGGGGACAGGAGCCACACTGGGGCAGAGGTTCTGTCTGCTCTGCAGGGGCAGGCCGAGAGGTGGTTGGCGCCACGCCAGCTTAAGCCAGGAATGGTAGTTTGCGACAATGGCACCAACCTCCTCTCCGCTCTCCGACAGGGACAACTGACCCATGTGCCCTGTGTGGCTCACGTCCTTAACCTGGTGGTGCAGCGGTTCTTGGGCAGGTACCCGGGCTTGCAGGATGTCCTGAGGCAGGCCAGGAAAGTCTGTGTGCATTTCCGCAGATCTTATAATGCCAGTGCTCGCCGGGCTGAGCTGCAAAAGGAGTTGAACCTGCCCAAGAACCGCCTTATATGTGACATGCCCACCAGGTGGAACTCAACGTTGGCCATGCTGCAGCGGCTGCACATGCAGCAGAGGGCCATCAATGAGTACCTGTGCAACTACGGCACCAGGACAGGGTCAGGGGAGCTCGGGTTTTCTTCACCACGCCAGTGGGGCATGATCAGGGATGCATGCACTGTCCTGGCACCATTTGAGGAGGCCACGAGGATGGTGAGCAGTGACAGTGCATGCATCAGTGACACTGTACCTCTTGTCCACCTGTTGGAACATACGCTGCGTGGAATAATGGACAGGGCACTTGAGGCAGAACAGAGGCAGGAAGAGGAGGACTTCCTTGCCTCTCAAGGCCCCCTTTACCCAGACAGTGTTCCTTCTGTCCCACCCATCGCACAGGAAGAAGAGGAGGAGGAGGAGGATTGTGTCAGCATGGAGGTGGAGTCTGGCACTCAGCATCATCAGCAGCAGTCTTTTAGGGATGATTTACAGTCCCAAGAAAACAGTGGACTTGTACGTGGCTGGGAGGAGGTGGCTGCGGATCATGTCGTCCTTAGTGACCCAGAGGACTCCGGACCGAATGCCTCAGCTAACCTACGCTGCATGGCCTCCCTGATCCTGCAAAGTCTGTGGAAGGATCCTCATATTCTTCGGATCAAGGAGAGGGACCATTACTGGTTGGCCACTCTCCTTGATCCATGGTACAAGGGTAAGGTTGCGGACCTTATCTTACCGTCGCAGAGGGAGCAGAGGATGAGACAACTCCGGGAGGCCTTGCAGAAAGGTCTGTGCAACGCTTTCCCAGAGACTGGGAGGTTACAAACTCCTGGTCCTGGACAACGAGTTGCTGAGGCTTCGGTCAGTCAAAGAAGGAGCGGTGGGGAAGGTGGCCGTCTGACCGATGCGTTCAGACAATTCTTTAGTCCGCAGCCCCAAGGTATGATCGGTTCCAGCAACCATCGCCAGCGTCTGATATACATGGTGCAGGAATACCTAGGGGCAAGGTCAGACTTGGACACCTTCCCCACCGAAAATCCTCTGGCTTACTGGGTCTTGAGGATGGATCACTGGCCAGAGCTTGCACAGTATGCAATTGAGCTACTGGCCTGTCCTGCATCCAGCGTTCTTTCAGAACGCACATTCAGTGCTGCTGGAGGATTTGTCACGGATCACAGGGTGCGCCTGTCCACCGACTCTGTTGATCGACTGACCTTCATAAAGATGAACCAGTCTTGGATCACCACCAGCTACCAAACACCTGAAGCTGATATAACAGACTAATTTATTTTCAAATGTCACATCCCTTCAAGACTGATGCTGATGCTGAGAGACTGTCCTGTTATGTTGACTGACTATCCTCCTCCTCCTCAATGATCCGATTGATGATGATAGCTTGGAAGAACATTTTTGTTTCTGGGTGCCGCCACCAGTGGCTAAGGCCCAATTTTTCAGCCCCTGTTTAACAGGGGCGTGTAATTACAATTTTTGATGCAATACTTTGCAACAGGGCTCATTGCTGTGCTCCAAGTACAGTATCTGTGAGGGGTTGCAGTGTTGTGGCACCAGTGCCTAAGGCCCAATTTTTCTGCCCCTGTTTAACAGGGGCATGTAATTACAATTCTTGATCTAATAATTCACAGCAGGGTCCATTCCTGCACCCACCAAGAGTAACTGTGAGGCCTTACAGTGTTGTGTCAACACCACCACCACCACCAAAGGCCCAATTTTTCTGCCCCTGTTTAACAGGGGCATGCAATTACAATTCTTGATCTAATAATTCACAGCAGGGCCCATTCATGCGCCCACCAAGAGTAACTGTGAGGGCTCACAGTGTTGTGGCAACACCAACATGTAAGGGGCAAATTTCAGCTGAGTATATACGGCAGGCCCCTACTTTCAAACATCCAACTTACAAACGACTCCTCCTTGCAAACGGAAGGATACAACAGGAAGTGAGAGGAAATCTACCCCTAGGAAGGGAAATTCTCTCCTGTAAGAGTTAATATGGGAAAAAAAGTGTCTCCTCTCCACTGATGCTTTATCACCAATTCTTGTTTCAATAAAAAACCCAAATTTTCAAAACACATTTGTCATTAGGACGGAAAGTGAGGTGAACTGTTCTGAACAGGTGCACACTGCACATAAAGCAAAACAAATGTTACAGGGGTGATAACCCTTCCCTATGTTTTCCAAAAAGCTTAAAAATTGATTTTTTGGCTGGAGCTACACTTAAACAATGTACCTGTTCAAAATTACAAACAGATTCTACATAAGAACAAACCTACAGTCCCTGTCTTGTATGCACCACCTGTATACGGCTGTTCAGAGTATATAGGGCCTTTTTTATTTTGTGTGCGGGGTTCCCCTTAATATCCATACAAGACCCAAATGGGCTGGTAATGGGCTGGGGTAGGGGGGGGGGCTGTGATGGGGTAGCTATGCCATTTTTCTTAAAGATTTTCATCCATATTACCGGGACCAGACACTACATTAAAGCCGCAAGCAGTTTTAAATGGCTTTTTTTCCTTTAGAAATGTAATTTTGTGCAGGGACAGTTCTAAACACGGGAAACACGTGGCACTTCACAGGCATACATTAGACACCCCCCAGGTACGATATTTAAAGGCATATTTGACTTGTTTTTTTTCACTTTATGCATCATTAAAATTACTTCTCCCGAAAAACGGCAGTTTTTAAAACTTTTTTTTGGATTGATACATGTCCCCTGGTGCAGAACCCGGGTTCCCAAACCCTTTTTAGGACAATAACATGCATATTAGTCGTTATAAATAGCACTTTAGATTTTGAACGTTCGCATCCATTGTATTTAATAGGGTTCTAAAGTTCGGTCCGTTCGCGGATTCTGGTGCGAACTGAACCCGGGGGTGTTCGGCTCATCACTACCCAGCAGCAGATATCCCTACCGGGAGTGGAGAAAGCCGTTCTCCCTCCCCAGCAATTGGACACTACACCAGTGTTCATTCCCCCAGTAGAAGCGCTGGCTATGGGGCAGAGTGCCTCTGGCTTCTGCCCATTCTCAGAGTTAGATCCGGGGAGTTTGAGGGGTGACCTCTGTGAGCTGTTTCCCCAACAGCAGATATCCCCACCGGGAGTGGAGAAAGCAATTCTCCCTCCCCAGAAATTGGACACTAACCCAGTTTCCGTCCCCCAAGCAGAAGCGCTGGCTACAGGGCAGAGCATTGTTGGTCTCTGCCCAGCATCAGAAAAAGAGATGGAGAGTCCGAGAAATAGTCCCCCCAAGATACTGCCGAAGCGGCTGGTAACTACATCGGGAGGAAA
This sequence comes from Rana muscosa, assembly GCA_029206835.1. Taxonomy (NCBI): domain Eukaryota; kingdom Metazoa; phylum Chordata; class Amphibia; order Anura; family Ranidae; genus Rana; species Rana muscosa. The sequence continues at coordinate 417,551,154 of CM055117.1, forward strand.
GCAAGTACCTCTTCCTTCCCAATGTCTTAGCACTACCAGCCTACCTTCCCTACCACCTGAAGCACTAGCTTCAGGGCAGAGGGTAACTCAACTCTCCCCAATACCTGCATCCCAGCCCCGGATCACGGACAGCAGGTCTGCAGTGGCTGTTTTTATTCATGGGAGACTGTATGTGTGGTTTTGCTCCCCAGCACCAGAGTCGTACTGTTCCTTTTGCTGTTTGCCTGGGATGGGAGTTCGTGACTAATGCAGGTCCAGACCAGTTGAGGGTCAGGGACCTGGTTAGTCTGTTTTTAAAAGGGGAGAAATGTGACAGAACCCACTGTCACTGTGTGTTTTGGAGGGGGCTGTGGGCTGGCCTCCTACCCAAAGACTATGGCCCAGCAGAGAACAAGAGACTTGGGGACAAAATGGCATTGGGATAATGTAATGTCTTCATATATATTGCATCCCTTCTCCCCAATCCTCCTCCTCTTATTATTGTGATTAATTATGTTAGGTCATGGCACATAGACAAAAGGTGTGGAGACACATCCCAGCGGGGGATGTGTAAGGAGGGGTTGTCTGCTTATCATAATCCCTTTGCGTGTTTAAACTGTAGTTCTCTTTGAATGTACAAGTGTTGAGTTCCCATTGGTTCTTCCTTGTCACCTACCCCCTCTATGACAAGGCTAAGGGGAGTGTCCCTTAACTGTGTTTAAAAGTGTATGTTTTGTACTTAATAAAGTGAGTTTTATGTTCTGCATGTTTAACCCTCAACACCTGTGTGGTTTGCCTCATGATTGGGGGGTTAAGAGCTGGTTATGACGAATCTGCCGGCTACGGGTGCTTTTGGAGGACAGGAGACACAGGTCTGGCAGAGTTGCCCAGCCGGGGTATCCGAGATCTGTCACATCAGTGTTGTGTTAGTATAGCCTGAGTATAGTGTTAGTAAAGTATAGTATAGTGTCAGTGTAGTGTGTCAGTGCAGTGTTAGTGTAGTGTGAGCAGTGCTGTTTCTTGGCCTAGGCCAACAGGGCTAAGGCCGGCACTTTGCGGGGGGCAGCAAAAAAGCCGCTCCGCACACAAAAAAAACCCCACTCATCCTCTCAAGTCCCATAGACACCTCCCGCACAAATATAGCCCCTGGCAGCCTGCATGTTGTAGCGAGGCACTTGCTAATGCTATAGGCTGTCTTATAGTATACTTGGCCGGGGGAGGGGAGCAACTGCCGCCCCCATAAGACGGCTGATGACTGGCCAGACCGGGTGCATGTAAATTAACTGGTGGAGGCGGAGCCTAATGCTCCACCTACCCTCCTCTGTGCATCATCAACTCTGCATCTACTCCCGGCCCGGAGCGGGATCTGTGAAGTCTGTGACGATAGGAGGAGAGAGAGAGAGTTATAACCCTCTCTTACTATATCCAAAATGGCAAAAAAGTCTGTCCTTTTGTTCTCCTGTAAAGCCTGGATCCATCGGATAGAATCTAATGGCAGCCCTGAGCTCCTATTACTCCTCTCATTGCCAGCACCCATTGTCAGTATAAAGGGAAATGAGGAGTTGTGTGTTAGAAAGGGATGGTGGGAAGTCCTGTGTGTTCTATCATCCTCCTCTTTCCTGCACATCTACACACAGCAGCTGCTGATCAGAGCTAGAGTGAGCACATAGACCGTGGCCATGTACACACAGCTGTCACGTGACCCCTCCCCCTAATAATTTTCTCCTTCACGTCAACAAGCACAATAAATAGTGACATGGCGTCCTGCCATTGGCTGCATTTGCCGGTAAATTATAAAGAGCCGATTAAGAGAGAGAGAGGGGAGGATGACGGGAACCCCCAGGCAGCGGCCAGGCTAGCAGATACAATTAAGTACAATTACTTTTAAGTCCTCATATGCGTGTGCCAAGCAGCCATAACGTGCTCATTGCTCAATATGGATTAAATGAATATGCAGATCATATTGTATAATAAATAGTGATGTCGCGAACATAAAATTTTCCGTTCGCGAACGACGAACGCGAATTTCGGCAAATGTTCGCGAACGAGCGAACCGGGCGAACCGCCATAGACTTCAATAGGCAGGCGAATTTTAAAACCCACAGGGACTCTTTCTGGCCACAATAGTGATGGAAAAGTTGTTTCAAGGGGAATAACACCTGGACTGTGGCATGCCGGAGAGGATCCATGGCAAAACTCCCATGGAAAATTACGTAGCTGACGCAGAGTCGGGTTTTAAGGGCATAAATCACCTAACATTCCTAAATTGTTTGGAATAACGTGCTTTAAAACATCAGGTATGATGTTGTATCGATCAGGTAGTGTAAGGGTTACGCCCGCTTCACAGTGACAGACCAAACTCTGACAGACCAAACTCCCCGTTTAACGCACCGCAAACAACCGCAAACAGTCCATTTGCACAAACGCAAGGCTTTAATGATCACCTTAGATGATCACAAAGAAAATGAATGTTTTTTCTATGCAAAATTATCCAGCTGATCGCTTTTGGTCTGTTCACAATGAAGCAACGACCTATCATCTGGGGTGTGCCAACATTGCCATTGCCATTGCCAACACACTTATAGAGGTGGTCGCTTCATTGTGATACGCAAGCCCCTTCACCAGTCACCACAACAAGGTAACGATCACGAAGGGGAATTGACACATGTATGTGCTTTTTTTTTGTTTTGTTTTTGCAGCCACAGTGCAGCACCAGAGGGCAGAAAAATTAGGCATGTACACATGTCTAAAAAAATTAGGAGGAGGATGGTGGCTTTGAGCTTGTGTGCTGCTTGTACTCATCATCATGTGTTGATCCCATAGGCGTTTGTGATGTGCGATCATGTGCCTTCGCAAAGCAGTTGTACCTAGGTGGGTGTTGGATTTCCCACGACTCAGTTTCTTTTGGCACAGGTTGCAAATGGCATCACTGTTATCAGAGGCAGACACACAAAAAAAATGCCACACTGCTGAGCTTTGCAATGACGGCATTCTGGTGGTGGCAACAGCATGCGTTGATTGGCGTGCTGTCTGGCTGACCCCGGGTGCCGATACATGCTGTCTGACTGTGCCACTAGCTCCTTGCGACGACCTCCCCCTGCTTCCAACTTGTCTCCTCCTCCTCTCTGTCTCCCCATCTGAACTTCCCCCCTGTTCTTCTTCTCTTCGAGCGGGCACCCACGTGACATCCACGGACACATCGTCATCATCAACCGCTTCACTTGTATCTGACAACTCAGCAAAGGAAGCAGCAGCGGGTACAACATCATCATCATCACACAGTACATCCATGTGTGTAATGCTGCCTGACTGAGACATATCCCTTTTATCTACATCCTCTGGCAATAATGGTTGCGCATCAGTCATTTCTTCCAACTCATGTGTAAATAACTCCTCTGACAGATCAAGTGAAGCAGCTGTGGTGCTAGTGTTGGTGGTGGCGGCAGGCGGGCGAGTGGTAACTTGAGAGGTGCCCGAAGCTGAGCTGGAGGAGGATGGTGCGTCAAGGTTCCGAGCGGAAGCTGTAGAAGATTGGGTGTCCTGTGTTAGCCAGTCAACTATGTCCTCAAAACTTTTCGAGTTCAGGGTACGTGGCCTCTGAACACTGGGCATTATTCTAGGGCCAAAGGGAATCACAGCACCACGACCACAACGGCCCCTGCGGGGTGGCCTGCCTCTGCCTGTATTTTTTTTTAGATTTGTTTAGTTGTACTATGCGTGCAAGCTACTGTGACACCAGATATGAGTGGCACTGTGCACTGGCAGAAGTTGGCAGAGTAGATGCTGTAGGCCTGACACACACGCTGGCAGGCAACTGACTGCTATTCTATTGCAGTCAAAATAGTTTGTTTTTTTAAATGTAATCTACTGTGACACAAGATATATGAGTGGTGGCACTGGGCAAGTGGGCACAGTATACGCTGTGAGCCTGACACACACACGCTGGCACGCAAAAAAAAATGTACTAGCCCTAAAAAGTGCTTTTTGGGGTGCTGTCAGGACGCTGTCCTTACAGCAGAGATCAGATGAGTCTTTCAGGACTGGAGTGGACACTGAATACACACACGCTGGCAGGCAACTGCAATTAGATTACAGAGGAAAAAAAAAAGCAGACTGATGTACTAGCCCTAAAAAGTGCTTTTTGGGGTGCTGTCAGGACTCTGTCCTTACAGCAGAGATCAGATGAGTTTTTCAGGACTGGAGTGGACACTGAATACACACACGCTGGCAGGCAACTACAATTAGATTACAGAGGAAAAAAAAAAAAAGCAGACTGATGTACTAGCTCTAAAAAGTGCTTTTTGGGGTGCTGTCAGGACGCTGTCCTTACAGCAGAGATCAGATGAGTCTTTCAGGACTGGAGTGGACACTGAATACACATACGCTGGCAGGCAACTGCAATTAGATTACAGAGGAAAAAAAAAAGCAGACTGATGTACTAGCCCTAAAAATGGCTTTTTGGGGTGCTGTCAGGATGCTGTCCTTACAGCAGAGATCAGATGAGTCTTTCAGGACTGGAGTGGACACTGAATACACACACGCTGACAGGCAACTGCAATTAGATTACAGAGGAAAAAAAAAAAGCAGACTGATGTACTAGCCCTAAAAAGTGCTTTTTGGGGTGCTGTCAGGACGCTGTCCTGACAGCAGAGATCAGATGAGTCTTTCAGGACTGGAGTGGACACTGAATACACACACACTGGCAGGCAACTGCAATTAGATTACAGAGGAAAAAAAAAGCAGACTGAAGTACTAGCCCTAAAAAGGGCTTTTTGGGGTGCTGTCAGGACGCTGTCCTTACAGCAGAGATCAGATGAGTCTTTCAGGACTGGAGTGGACACTGAATACACTGGCCTAGCTATAGATTTCCCTATTAAATCAGCAGCAGCTACACTGTCCCTCCTCTCACTAAGAATGCAGCTTCCGAATTAATCTAAAATGGATGCTGTCCAGGAGGTGGGAGGGTCTGGGAGGGAGGGTATGCTGCTGATTGGCTGGAATGTGTCTGCTGACTGTGAGGTACAGGGTCAAAGTTTGCTCAATGATGACAAATAGGGGGCGGACCGAACATCGCATATGTTTGCCCGCCGCGGCGAACGCGAACAAGCTATGTTCGCCGGGAACTATTCGCCGGCGAATAGTTCGGGACATCTCTAATAATAAAGTGATATGTGCAACAAGCTCATTAAACAGTCCGCATTCAGTGAAAGTTCATGTACTGCAAAGCTTGCAGTACATGAACTTTCACTGAATGTGGACTGTTTAACCACTTCAGTCCCGGAAGAATTGGCTGCCCAATGATCGGGCCATTTTTTGCGATTCAGCACTTTTGTCGCTTTAACTGACAATTGCGCGGTCGTGCGACGTTGCACCCAAACAAAATTTACATCCTTTTTTCCCGCAAATAGAACTTTCTTTTGGTGGTATTTTATCATCTCTGCAGTTTTTATTTTTTGCACTTTAAACAAAAAAGAGCGTCAATTTAAAAAAAAAAAGCAATATTTTTGACTTTTTGCTATAATAAATACCCCCCCCAAAATATATATAAAAAAAAAAAAATTTCCTCAGTTTAGGCCAATATGTACTCTTCTACATATTTTTGGTAAAAAAAAAATGCAATAAGCGTATATTGATTGGTTTGCGCAAAAGTTATAGCGTCTACAAAATAGGGGAAAGTTTTATGGCATTTTTATTATTTTTTTACTAGTAATGGTGGCGATCTGCAATTTTTATAGTGACTGCGACATTATGGTAGACACATCGAACACTTTTGATGCTATTTTGGGACTATTGTCATTTATACAGCGATCCTTGGTATAAATAGCCACTGATTACTGTATAAATTACACTGGCAGGGAAGGGGTTAAACACTAGGGGGTGATGAAGGGGTTAAGTGTGTCCTAGGGAGTGATTCTAACTGTGAGGGGGCTGGGCTACCAGTGACACAACAGTGATCACTGCTCCCGATCACAGAGAGGAGTAGATCACTGTCCTGTCACTAGGCAGAACAGGGAAATGCCTTGTTTACAAAGGCATCTCCCCGTTCTGCCTCTCCGTGACCTGACCACGGGACACCCTCGGACATCGAGTCCGCGGGTCCCACGGGCACGGTCATGGAGCACCCGGCGGGCGCGTGCACCCACAATGCTGCGATTTAAAGGGATGTACCTGTACGCCCATTTGCCCAGCCAAACCATTGTGCTGACGTATATCGTCGTGAGCTGGTCGGCATGTGGTTAATGAGCAGGGGCGGACTGACTCATCGGACACTCGGGCACTGCCTGAGGGCTCAGGGCCATTAGGGGGGCCCCATGAGAGGCTCTGCAAGAGTGAAACATACAGTCTAGCATGGGCAGTGGCTGTAATAAGACCTCTAATGGCACGCTGCTCTCCGTCAACCCCTCCTTCCCTCCCATCCACCCCTGGTGCTTGTACATGGCATCACCTGGGATGGGCGAGAATAGAGGAGGTGCTGGCAGGGAGCATCGTGCCATGAGAGGTCTTATTATTACAGGCATCAGGTGAGGCTGTGTACTTTTTATTTTTTACAATAGTCTAAAGACACCAGAACCGCCACCATCAGGGGGGGGAAGGGGCAGCCAGTACAGATGTAGGGGGCCTGGGCCCCAACAGGACCGCAGGAGGCCCCATGATACTCTCCTGGTCCACCCCCCACAATGTCCCCACCCCCCCATGGTGTCCTCACCCTCCCGGGTGTCCCCTGTCCACACTGCATCCCTCTATGTCCACATCACACTGCATCCCTCTCTGTCTGTCCCCAGCAACCCTCTCTGTCCCCACTGCATCCCTCTCTGTCCCTGGTGTCCCTCTCTGTCTCCACTGCATCCCTCTTTGTCCCCAGTGTCCCTCTCTGTCCTCATCGTACTGTGTCCCTCTCTGTCCTCATCGCACTGTGTCCCTCTCTGTCTGTCTCCAGCATCCCTCTCTGTCCCTGGTGTCCCTCTCTGTCCCCACTGCATCCCACTCTGTCCCCAATGCGTCCCTGACTGTCCTCATCGCACTGCATCCCTCTCTGTCTGTCCCCAGCGTATTTAAATTAGGGGGTGCATGAGTTTAGTTAGGCCTAGGGCAGCACATAACCTAAATACACTACTGAATGTGGGTATAGTGTAGTGTGTCAGTATAGTGTAAGTATAGTGTAGTGTCAGTGTAGTGTGAGTGTATACAGTGCTGTATATCCCTGTTTTTTGCTATATACCCCTGCTTTTTTTTTTTTTTGTCCTGCTCCCTTTTTTAAAATTGTCAGCTGCAGTTTTTCTGACTGCGACACTCCCCCCCCCCCCTTTTTTTTCATAGTTTTTAAATTTTTGTTAGCGGCAGTCCTCAATTTAACCACTTCAGCGCTCCGTAAGGATTTACCCCCTTCCTGACCAGAGCATTTTGCGATTCTGTACTGTGTTGCTTTAGCTGACAATTTCGCTGTTGTGCGATGTTGTACTCAAACAAAATTGACGTCCTTTTTTCCCCACAAATAGAGCTTTCTTTTCGTGGTTTTTGATCACCTCTGTGGTTTTTATTTTTTTGTGCTATAAACAAAAAAAGAGTCACAATTTTGAAAAAAAAGCAATATTTTTAACTTTTAATTTAATAATAATAATCCCCAAAAAATATATATAAAAAAAATACTTCCGCAGTTTCTTCTACATATTTTGGGAAAAAAAAATGAAATAAGCGTATATTGATTGGTTTGCACAAAAGTTATAGTGTCTACAAAATAGGGGATAGATTTATGTCATTTTTATTATATTTTTTTTTTACTAGTATTGGCGGCGATCTGCGATTTTTATCCGGACTGCGACATTATGGCGGACAATTCGGACACTTTTGACACTATTTTGGGACCATTGTCATTTATACAGCGATCAGAGTTACAAATAGCCACTGATTACTGTATAAATGACACTGGCAGGGAAGGGGTTAAACACTAGGGGGGATTAAGGGGTTAAGTGTGTCCTAGGGATGTGTTCTAACTGTAGGGGGGATGGTCTCACTACAACATGACAGAGATCACTGCTCCCGATGACAGGGACGAGTAGATCCCTGTCATGTTGCTAGGCACAACAGGGAAATGCCTTGTTTACATAGGCATCTTCCCATTCTGCCACTCCGTGACACGATCTCGGGGCACCAGCGAACATCGAGTTCGCGGGACCAGCGTACATGCTCCCGCGGCGGGCGGCAAATTTAAAGGGACATACAGGTACGCCCATTTGCCTGCCCCTGCCATTCATATCTGGGAGGCCAACAAGGAGAGGCAGATGTGGGGTGTTCAGCCCAACTCTAGTGCTAACGCTGCTAAATGACAGATCCCCAGCTGTTTTTTTTTTTAAATGTAATTTTTGTGGCAGTTTACAAACAGAAGGCGGCCTGAAGTGTGATGAGTCAGCATCAATGTGCAGAGTGGCAACTGGACATGTGCACACTGAAATATTTTGTTTCAGAATTTCGGTTTCGTCCAAATTTTTTTTTAAATTTAGTTACTATTTAGAAATTAGTTTTTATTTATTTTGTTTCATTAAAAATGCATTCATACGAAAATATGAATTAATTAAGATCAAATCTATCAATTAAAGGCTTATGGTGTCTATCGGATGTTCTAAGAAGATTTGACGAAGCAGCTAAACTATACGACGCCGCAATCATACATTTCCGGTCGAATGCTTCGCCAACAAGCTATAGTAGAATTCTAATGTTGTTTGACAAGTAATAATTCTAATTATTAATTATTATTACTAGTCAAACAACATTAGAATTCTACTATAGCCTATGGGCAGAGCATTTGACTGTAAATGTCCGCTCTCGGCGATCGTATGTTTTTAGCTGCTTCTTTGAATCTTCATGTCTCTATAATGTTAAATATTTTTTCTCTATGTCGAATAATCTTGGGTTAATAGAGTTAGGTTAGGAACATTCTACTGTAGGTTCGATAGACACAGATCGCTATTGTCACTGTCATGTCGAATCTTCTATCTGTCTATATCGCAACGATGCGAAAATATAATGGATACGAAAATAAAGCATTTTTTAGAGTAACAAGTGGTTCTATGTACCCCGTATCCATTCACTTAGGGAAGTTGATATATGAGGCTCCCTTATACTTAAGGGGGATTCTAGATTCCAACCCCCCCCCCGCAAACCCACACTTCCATTTTGGGGGATAGGATGTGTGTGGGGATAATGCCCTTGTCTTCTCAACATGAGTGTTTTGCAAAGGGAGGAGGCTTGGCCACCAATTTTGAAGACATGGGGGCCACAAATGGTTCAGGATGGTAGGAGATGAAATCCTGCTCCCCCCCACCCCCACACTCCTAGCCAGACTAGCTGAATGCCTGGTTAGGGGTCTTTGATAAATGTTTATGAGGACCCCAAATCATTTTTTAATAGTTATCTGGAGTCTTCTCTTCTCTACAGCCATTCAAAGTCCATCATTTATATTGCTTGTCTGAGCTGTCAGAAAAAAAAGGGAAATTACAGTCTGCTGAGCTCAGTGGGGAGAGCTCTGAGGGCTGATTGGAGGGAACAGAGATGAGGCTGTCAGTCATCTGGAGATCCCTCGGCATCACCTTTTTTCTTTTGGTGTCAGGAAATCATGGCAGAAGTAATTCATGCTAATAGCAGAGGACACAGACACATTTCCCCACAACACCTGGGGGTCTTTTGGCCTATTTATAAAGCACATTTTCCAGGTTAGAAAATTGCATCTGTACTTCAGTTGCAAAAGGTGCTTGCTTTAACATTCAACTAACAAGGCTGAATATTATATCTGACGCTTATTTTTCAAGATGATATGACTAATCATTGTATTTTGAGGAGAGGAGAGCTGAGGTGCCACCTACCTTACTCAGTGGGGGAATATTCCTAGCCATTCCAAATAGTTTTAAGACATGAACAGCTTTATTAGACATGTTTTTCAGGCTCACAATAGCTGATATACTTTAAATGTTCACTGTATGCCAAATTCACTTCCTTATAAATCAGCCAAATGTTATTGCCAACTATGCATGGTAAGTGTCAGGCAATAGTATAATATTAGTCCATAATATGTACTTGTCCATATGAATTTAGAATAGCAAACTTTTAACATCTCTAAGATGCTTTTTAATTAGCAATTTAAACTTTTAAGTATATACGTCACTGAAAATACAGTATGGGACTTTTTTAAAGAAGTGTTTTAGATAAATATATCCTTTGTGGGAATACATTTTTTTAGAAATGAAAGGGCAGCTAAAAAAAGAAAGCTGTAGATGTGATTAAGCAGAAAAGGAAAATAAATAAATTCTTAAAGCTTGAGGGAACAGAAACTGTGTTGATGAAGAAAAATAGAGAATGTAATAAAACTGCAAAGAAAGAATTCTAGATAGTAAAGACTGGAGCAATATTCAGATTGGCAATGGTATCAAATTAAATCTACAAAAATTTTACAGGTATATCAATTTTAACAACCTTAATCAATAAAGAGTGCTCTTCCCTAAGAGCTCATTTTTAAGTACAGTGAGCCACTGTATCCAATAAACATTTATTCTGATAAAGTCCAACCAGTAGAAGATGAATTTTGCAATGTTTAATATGGGTTACTTACTAAACCTAATTAAAATAAAGTATATTGTTTTTTAAATATTTTCCTAATTTTTAATAATAAAAAAAAAACGCACTTTAATTTTTTTTTCTTGTTTTCGGTAAAATATGAAATAGAAAATATATGTAGTTTATATAATATTATGTTGTTTTTTTATCCTGCTAGGAAGAAGAACTCATCTCTTTTTTATTTACAATGTGCAGAAAAAAAGCCTATGTTTGCAGAGATCAAAAGCTTAGGTGATATATTTAAAAGACAGTAATTGTGGTGATCACCAAACATTTTACTACAGTTGTATATGTTTTCTGGTGCATGTGTTTTAATTTACAGTGCAGTCAATGTTTATTAAATGTCACGCTCGCTGCTTTATAAGTGTGCCCTAAGTTGAATGACTTATCACAAAAACTCATCTCTACACAGTCACTGCACATGCATGAGGTAGTTGAGTGGCTCTCAAAACCTTCCTCTTCTTCTTTAAGAAATAGTAAAGTCTTTTTTTTTTTAAATAACAAACATATTATACTTACCTCCTATGTGCAGTGGTTTTGCACAGAGCAGCCTGGATCCTACTCTTCTTAGGTCCCTTGCCGGTGCTCATTGCCCCTTCCACCAGAAATCTGCTTTCTCAGGGGGCACCCAAGTAGGATGCAAATTCAAAACGCTCCTAAGCTTTTTTTTTTCTTTCTCAAGCGTCCTTAATAACCGATGACTCATCAGTTGTCAGCAGGCTTCTTTTCTAAACAAAAGAATGCTGGCAATAGAATATTCTGAAAAAAACAGCACAGGGTTCCCCTCAAATTCAAAAATTGGCCCATGTAAAAAAAAAAAGTGTGGGATCCCCCCAAAATCCAAACCAGACCCTTATCCAAGCATACAGCCAGGCAGGTTATCAAAGAGGGGTTGAGTGAGCACTCCCTCCCTCCTGATCCATGCCAGGTCACATGACCTCAATATGGGGGGTGCTTTTGCCCCATGTTGATAGGGGTAAGGACCTCTTCCCCACAACCCTGGGCGGTGATTATGGGGGTCTGCGGATGGGGAGCTTATCGGAATCTGGAAGCCACCTTTAACAAGGGGGCCCCCAGATCCCCGCCCCTCCATGTGAATGAGTATGGGGTACATAGTACCCTACCCATTCACCAAAAAATGTACAAAGTGAATAAAGACAGTACATGAGTTTTTGACAATTCCTTTATTAAAAAATAAAAAAACAATGTCCCCCGATGTAGATCCATCTCACGCCACCCGCCGCACAGCCGGACTGAAAATAAAATAAAACTTCCCGGTCTCGTTGAAGGCTCCTCACCAGTAACATACGTTCGACTCGAACATCGGCTGTTCGATCGTTCGACGAAGATCGAACGTTTTGGGCCGTTCGCGCCAAATTCGTGAACAATACACTGCGCCATCGCAGTGCAATCCCGGCGCTGTGATTGGCCAAGCATGCACTGTGATCCCGCATGCTTGGCCAATCACAGCTCCGGCAGCGAGAAGAGCCATAATTGGCCACAGGCAGGATGCCTGTGGCCAATTATAGCTCAGGGGGGTTTAGTACACGCCCCACACTATAAAAGGCCTCCAGCGCGGCGGCCTTGTGTAGTGTGTTCCGGTTCAGGGAGAGAGAAGGATAGGCAGGGACAGTGTTAGTGATATTTGTTCATTTACCTTGTGTGTAGGGAGAGAGAAGGATAAGCAGGGACAGTGTCAGTGATATTCTGCTAAACCTTGTGTGCAGGGAGAGAGAAGGATAGGCAGGGACAGTGTCAGTGATATTCTGCTAAACCTTGTGTGCAGGGAGAGAGAAGGATAGGCAGGGCACAGTGTTAGTGATATTTTTGCTAAGCCTCCTGCACAGTATACACCTGAAGCTAGCCCTTATTGCTGTGTGTTCCTGTTGTGTAACACAGGCAGGCATCTGCAGCAGTTATAGCAGGCGTAGTGTGCTTCCTGCAAAATATACACCTGAAGCTAGTCCTTATTGCTGTGTTTTCCTGTTGTGTAACACAGGCAGGCATCTGCAGCACTTACAGCAGGCGTAAACAGGGCTCATTACTGTGCTCCAAGTACAGTATCTGTGAGGGGTTGCAGTGTTGTGGCACCAGTGCCTAAGGCCCAATTTTTCTGCCCCTGTTTAACAGGGGCGTGTAATTACAATTTTTGATGCAATACTTTGCAACAGGGCTCATTGCTGTGCTCCAAGTACAGTATTTGTGAGGGGTTGCAGTGTTGTGGTACCAGTGGCTAAGGCCCAATTTTTCAGCCCCTGTTCTACAGGGGCATGTAATTACAATTATTGATCTAATAATTCACAGCAGGGCCCATTCCTGCGCCCACCAAGAGTAACTGTGAGGGCTTACAGTGTTGTGGCAACTAAACCACGACCACCAACCCCTACCTAAGGCACAATTTTTCAGCCCCTGTTCAACAGGGGCATGCAATTACAATTCTTGATCTAATAATTCACAGCAGGGCCCATTCATGTGCCCACCAAGAGTAACTGTGAAGGCTTACAGTGTTGTGGCAACACCACCACCACCACCACCACCACCAAAGGCCCAATTTTTCCTACCACTGTTCAACAATGGCATGTAAATACAATTCCTGATATAATAGTTCACAGCAGGGCGTTCCAGCGCCCACCAAGAGTAACTGTGAGGGCTCACAGTGTTGTGGCAACACCAACATGTAAGGGGCAAATTTCAGCAGAGTATATACGTCAGGCCCCTACTTTCAAACATCCAACTTGCAAACGACTCCTACTTGCAAACGGAAGGAGACAACAGGAAGTGAGAGGAAATCTACCCCTAGGAAGGGAAATTCTCTCCCGTAAGAGTTAATATGGGAAAAGGGTGTCTCCTCTCTACTGATGCTTTATCACCAATCCTTGTTTCAATAAAAACCCCACTTTTCAAAAACAGTTGTCATTGGGACGGAAAGTGAGGTGAAATGTTCTGAACAGAGGCACAGACAGCAAAACAAATGTTACAGGGGTGATAACCCTTCCCTATGTTTTCCAAAAAGCTTAAAAATATATTTTTTGGCTGGAGCTACACTTAAACAATGTACCTGTTCAAAATTAAAAAACAGATTCTACTTAAGAACAAACCTACAGTCCCTGTCTTGTATGCACCGCCTGTATACGGCTGTTCAGAGTATATAGGGCCTTTTTTGTTTTGTGTGCGGGGTTCCCCTTAATATCCATACAAGACCCAAAGGGGCTGGTAATGGGCTGGGGGGGGGGTGATGGGGTAGCTATGGCATTTTTCTCAAAGATTTTCATCCATATTACCGGGACCAGACATGACATTAAAGCCGCAAGTAGTTTTAAATGGCTTTTTTTCCTTTAGAAATTTAATTTTGTGCAGGGACAGTTCTAAACACGGGAAACACATGCCACTTCACAGGCATACTTTAGACACCCCCCAGGTACGATATTTAAAGGAATATTTGACTTTTTTTTTTTCACTTTATGCATCATTAAAATGACTGCTCCCGAAAAACGGCCGTTTTTAAAACTTTGTTTTGCATTGATACATGTCCCCTGGGGCAGAACCCGGGTCCCCAAACCCTTTTTAGGACAATAAAATGCATATTAGTCGTTATAATTAGCACTTTAGATTTCAAACGTTCGCGTCCATTGTATTTAATAGGGTTCTAACGTTCGCGCAAACTTTCAGTCCGTTCGAAGGTTCTGGTGCGAACCGAACGGCAGGGGGGGGGGGGGGTGTTCGGCTCATCCCTAGTTCTGAAAATGTGAAATTTGTTCGAACACGAATAAACTAAATGAAATTTAATGAAAACTAAATGAATTTCGAAATGAATCAACAAAATGAAATTAGTAGCATAACTAATCTATCCAAAACTAAACAAATGCTTCCGTTCTGCACATGTCTAGTTGAAACCTGTAAATTTATGCGCTTGGGGATACAAATATACATGCACCATACATACTAGGGGGAGTACAACTGGGGGAATCCATGTGGAGAAAAATCTGGGTGTTTTGGTAGATTTTAAGCTTAATAAGAGCATGCAATGCCAAGTAGCCTTTTCCAAAGCGAGCAAAAGCCCCTTTTGTATTAAAAGAGGTATGAACTGCAGAGAGAATGATATAATTTTGCTCCTTTACAAATCAATAATAGGACCTCATCTGGAATACGCAGTTACATTTTGGCCACCAGTTCACAAAAAAATTATTTGGGAACTGGAAAAAGTGCAGAGATGAGCAATCAAACTGGCTTGGAGGCAATGAGTTGCTCAGCAATGAGGAAAAATTAGCTGAACTGAATTTTTTCTCTCTTGAAAAGGAGATTAACCACTTCTCTACTGTGCACGAAAACCCCCTTCCTGTCCAAGCCATTTTTCAGCTTTCAGCGCTGTCACATTTTGAATGACAATTGCGCGGTCGTGCGACGTGGCTCCCAAACGAAATTTGCGGTCTTTTTTTTCCCACAAATAGAGCTTTCTTTTGGTGCTATTTGATCACCTCTGCGGTTTTTATTTTTTGCGCTATAAACAAAAGAAGAGCGTCCAGTTTGGAAAAAAAACACTATTTTTTACTTTTTGCTATAATAAATACCCATTTTTTTTTTTAAATAAAATTTTCCTCAGTTTAGGCCGATACGTATTCTTCTACATATTTTTGGTAAAAAAAAAAATCGCAATAAGCGCGTATTGATTGGTTTGCGCAAAAGTTATAGCGTCTACAAAATAGGGGATAGATTTATAGCATTTTTTTTTTTTTTTATTAGTAATGGCGGCGATCTGCGATTTTTTATTGTGACTGCAATATTGCGGCGGACACATCGGACACTTTTGACACATTTTTGGGACCATTCACATTTATACAGCGATCCCTGCTATAAAAATGCATTGATTACTGTATAATTGTGATTGGCAGGGAAGGGGTTAACCACTAGGGGGCGGGAAGGGGTTAAATATGTTCCCTCAAAGTGTTCTTACTGTGGGGGGAGGGGACTGACTGGGGGAGGTGACCGATGGTTGTCCCTATGTACAAGGGACACACCATCGGTCCCCTCTCCCTCACAGGACGTGGATCTCTGTGTTTACACACAGAGATCCACTTTCCTGCTCGTTTCCCGGGCAATCGCGGGTGCCCGGCGGCAATCGTGGCCGCCGGGCACGCGCACCGGGGCCTTGTGAACGCGGCGGGCGCGCGCGCCTCCTAGCTCGTTTTAAAGGGAGGACGTCATATGACGTCCTCCCAGAACGAGAGTATCCTCCGCCCGCCGTCTATTGACAGTGGGCGGGGGACAAGTGGTTAAGGGGGGATATGACCAACATGTATAAATACATAAGGGGTCCATATAGTGAACTCGGTGTAGAGTTTTTCACCTTAAGACCATCACAGAGGACAAGGGGGCACTCTTGGGCAAACTCAAAATCAACAGTTACGGCCATCATTGCATCACCCAAAACTAAACAGACCACTATCGACTGACACAGGGCTGGTGCAAGGATTTTTGACACCCTAAGCGAAACCTAATTTTGCCGCTCCGCCCCTGACTCCACCCCCTTTTGCCCTGCCCATGTATACGGTGGAGATTTTTGTGGCGCCTCTCCACCTATTTCTTCAGCCATGGTCTGCAGGCCCACACCTGTGCCTCTGGACCCGGCTCGCTTCCTCACCCCAGCCGTGGTCTGCAGATATATGGAATGGGTAAGGTAGTATATACACAGGCTAGGGCAGTATATACAAAAGCTAGAACATTTTATACACAGGCTAGGGCAGTATACAGATAGGCTAGGGAAGTATATACACAGGCTAGGATAGTATGTACACAGGCTAGGGCAGTATATACACAGGCTAGGGTAGTATACAGCCAGGCTAGGGTAGTATATACACAGGCTAGGGCAGTATAAAGACAGGCTAGGGTAATATATACAACTCACTTTATCTGCAGACAGCGCACCAGTCCTCCAGAGACACCTGTGCTGACATCAGGCCGATGGGGTCTCCTCCAGCCCCTCTATCTTCACAAGCAGCTGACATCTAGTTCCTGCTCCAATGTAGGACACAAGGACAGGGGTGATTGCGGTCTCACGATGATCACACACTGCTCATTGTTACCCGTCTGTCCAGCAGGGATAGTTAAGCTTGTTTTCCCATGGTGAGAATGCCTATAGCTTGGTTCCCTGAGTCTTGAAGCATGAAGCCATGTGTGGTTACAATCCCAGAAGCATGCTTGGCTGAGTCATGCTGCCGCAGGAGGTCATACTGTACAATAGACAGGAGCAGCTCTTCTGCCTACAGAATTCTGGTGCACTGTCAGACGTCAAGGCTAGTGAGAAAAAAAGAGCCAGTATCAGCAGACGGCCGGAAGAGCGGTGCCGGCCCCAGGAGCAGCTAAGCTGCCTTGGGTCTCAGGAGTACATGCGGCCCGGCACTGCCCCGCTGATGTGCACTCTTGACTGGCTCCTACATTGACTATTAGTAGCAAGGCCCTGGACTGACCTCTGAATGTTATCAGTGTCACATATACAACTTTCTAAAAGTTATTTTGGTTTAGTAGTTAATTCCCATTATCACTGGCCAATATCTACCTTCTACAAAATTAAAAAAAAGAGTTGTGATCAAGATAAATCCGTCGATGCCCAAAACTGCCTCTTCAGCTGCAGTAATAGGTTTTGTTTACATGTTAATTATTTTTACCTCATTCTCAATATTTTCTTCATAAAAGAATGATAGTTGATTGTAATTTTGTAATACCATATATGTTTTCTGCTGAACATAGTTTTTTATCTAGTTGTTATTAATACGCTTTAAAGGGTAGTAATGTGTCTCCTGTGAGTTTAATAATTTACTCACATAAGATCATTTTTGCATTAGATTGCATCTTTCACTTATCTAAGACTGTTACTGAACTCCATAGAGGATATTGATAATTGTTGAAACCTGTGGGAGGATGATATATTAAACACTTAAAGACTTCATTGTTTCATGAGTACACATCTGGTTAGTGATCCATTTCACTTTTGGTTGGAGGTCACATTATACTTTTCCTCATGGAGGTGCTTAAAAAATCACTCCGAAGGATGTATGAATATATGGATTTCAAATGGGCTTTATAATGATTTCTCACTGAGTATGTGCACATTTTCTGGAAGATGTAAGAGTTTTTATACTGTATCAGTATTTGTGTACAGCTGAGTTTTGTATTTCTATTTATACTAGCAAAATACTTTTTACTCTTCTTTATTTGATATATGGTAGTATATTATAGTGGCAGAAACAATTTATAAATGTTGATCCAAAACCATAAGTTCCTGTTAAAAATAAGCATTCTTTATTGAATAAAGTTATACTGCATGACAATGAAATTGAATCATTTAGAACCTCTAAAAAAAGTATTTAAATATTATTGTAGATTGCTATGACATAAGGAATAAGAAGTGTAGGTTTTCTAGCCTATTTAATAAAGATCTGGTACATAAAATAGAAGGTAGTATTGCTATTTTTGTTGGTAACACAATGTTAAGTAGAATTATTAGATCTTAGCCAACCTAAAAAAAAAAGATGATACAATAAATTAAGGTTTATTTACCTAGGTTGTGCTAACAGTGCTGCTCCCTATAGAATACATGATATATGGGCAGAAAAGAGCAGAAAAAGAACTTAAAGCAAAGCTTCACCCAAAAGGGAAGCTCTGCTTGTCTGCCAACCCCCCCCCCCTCCGCTGCTACATTAGGCACCTTTGGGGGAAGCGAAAACCTGGTTTTGACAGGTACCCGCTCCCACATCTGGCTCAGTTGGCTGCAACAAAGTGAGCCGGAAGTTCGGCTCCCCCTACTTTCTCCCGCAACCGTCTCATTGGCCGTGCGGTTCCCCTGTCATACTTGTCTACACCTGGATGAGAGGGACGCCATATAGAACAACCGATGCTCTGCATTTTCCTCCCTGCAGCCGTTGAATGCCAGCGGGAGGAAGAGAAGGAGAAGCAAGCATTCAGGGGCTGCAGGGAGGAAAATGCAGAGCATCGGTTGTTCTTTATGGCGTCCCACTGCCCCTCTCATCCAGCCTGGTGCTATATGTTTCTATCGGCTAACTGCTGGATCTGCCTCCCAGCTCCCCCTGACTCCTTGGCTCCAAGAAACTGCTGCAGGACCGCCCACCCAGCCTCTCCACGCCTCCGCCCAGCAGCAGGCAGGTGGGTTCGGGGGACTGGAAGAGCCAACTAATCCAGTAGAGTTAAGGGGGAGGAGCGGAGAAGGTCTCCACTGTGTGAGGAGTCACGTAAAGCCTGGAGGGAGCCAGAGACACAGCAAGCACGGAGTTGGGAATCCACACTCAGAGCAAGTGAGTGCCGTTGATCCCATCTATCCCCCCACCCAGCACTGCCACTGGTACCATGCCCTGCAGCACTTCCACTCATCCACCCCCCCCAGCATTGCCACTGATCCCACCCCCTCTCCCACTGCCACTCACCCCCCCAGTAGTGCCACTTATCCCAAACCCCCACCATTGATCCCATGCCCCTCAACACTGCAACCCATCCTATCTCCCCCCCAGCATTGGCACTGATCCCATCCTCCCAGCACTCCCACTGACCCCCCCACTGCCACTCATACCACCCACCCAGTACTGCCACTTATACCCTTACACACCCCCACCACCACTGATTACCCCCCCAGCACTGCCATTGATTACCCCCCAGCACTGCCACTGATTACCCCCTCAGCACTGCCACTGAGCTTATCAACCCCCCAGCACTGTCACTGATCCCCCGTCACCCCTGCCACTCATCCAATTCCCCTCAGTACTCCCACTGAACCAGTTACCCCCCCACCACAACTGCCACTGATTCCATCAACCCCCTAGCACTGCCACTGATCACTCCCCCCTCCCCAGCACTACCACTGATCCCCATCTCCTCAGCACTGCCACTGATCCCATCAACCCCCAGCAATGCCACTGATCACCCCCCAGCACTGCCACTAATCCCATCAACACCCAGCACTGCCACTGAGCCCATCAACCCCCCAGCACTGCCACTGATCCCATCAACCCCCAGCAATGCCACTGATCACCCCCCCCCAGCACTGCCACTAATCCCATCAACACCCAGCACTGCTACTGATCACCCCCCAGCACTGCCACTAATCCCATAAACCCCCAGCACTGCCACTGATCACTCCCCCAGCACTGCCACTGAGCCCATCAATCCCCCAGCATTGCCACTGATCACATTCCCCCAGTACTGCAACTGATCCCATGCCTCTCAACACTGCCACTCATCCCATCTCCCCCCAGCATTGCCACTGAGCCCCACCCCCCAGCAATCCCACTGATCCCACCCCCTCTCCCACTGCCACTCACCCCCCCCAGTACTGCCACTGATCCCAAACCCCCACCATTGATCCCATGTCCTTCAACACTGCCACCCATCCCTATCTCCCCCCAGCATTGCCACTGATCCCATCAACCCACATCAATGCCACTGATCACCCCCCCCCAGCACTGCCACTGATCCCATCAACACCCAGCACTGCCACTAATCACACCCTAGCACTGCCACTGAGCCCATCAACCCCCCAGCACTGCCACTGATCACCCCCCACCACTGCCACAGAGCCCATCAATCCCCCAGCACTACCACTGATCCCCTGTCACCCCTGCCACTCATCCAATTCCCCTCAGTACTGCCGCTGAATCAGTTACCCCCACCACAACTGCCACTGATCCCATCAACCCCCTAGCACTGCCACTGATCACTCCCCCTCCCAGCACTTACACTGATCCCTATCTCCCCAGCACTGCCACTGATCCCATCAACCCACAGCAATGCCACTGATCACCCCCCCCCAGCACTGCCACTGATCCCATCAACCCCCCAGCACTGCCACTGATCCCATCAACCCCCAGCAATGCCACTGATCACCCCCCAGCACTGCCACTAATCCCATCAACACCCAGCACTGCCACTGAGCCCATCAACCCCCCAGCACTGCCACTGATCCCATCAACCCCCAGCAATGCCACTGATCACCCCCCCAGCACTGCCACTAATCCCATCAACACCCAGCACTGCTACTGATCACCCCCCAGCACTGCCACTAATCCCATAAACCCCCAGCACTGCCACTGATCACTCCCCCAGCACTGCCACTGAGCCCATCAATCCCTTAGCATTGCCACTGATCACATTCCCCCAGTACTGCAACTGATCCCATGCCTCTCAACACTGCCACTCATCCCATCTCCCCCCAGCATTGCCACTGAGCCCCACCCCCCCCAGCACTCCCACTGATCCCACCCCCTCTCCCACTGCCACTCACCCCCCCAGTACTGCCACTGATCCCAAACCCCCACCATTGATCCCATGTCCTTCAACACTGCCACCCATCCCTATCTCCCCCCAGCATTGCCACTGATCCCATCCTCCCAGCACTCCCACTGATCCCCCACTGCCACTCATACCACCCACCCAGTACTGCCATTAATGCCCTTGCACCCCCCCACCACCACAACCCCCAGGAATGCCACTGATTACCCCCCCCCCAGCTCTGCCACTGATTACCCCCCCAGCACTGCCACTGATTACCCCCCCAGCACTGCCACTCAGCCCATCAACCCCCCAGCACTGCCACTGATCCCCTGTCACCCCTGCCACTCATCCCATTCCCCTCAGTACTGCCACTGACCCCTTTACCCCCCACCACAACTGCCACTGATCCCATCAACCCCCTAGCACTGCCACTGATCACTCCCCCCAGTACTACCACTGATCCCCAGCCCCCCAGCACTGCCACTGATCCATCAACCCCCAGCAATGTCACTGATCACTCCCCCCAGAAATGCCACTGATCACCCCCCTCCCCAGCACTGCCAGTGATCCCATCAACAACCCCCAGCAATGCCACTGATCACCCTCCCCCCAGCACGGCCACTGATCACCCCCCAGCACTGCCACTGATCCCATCAACCCCCCCAGTTCTGCCACTGAGCCCATCAACCCCCAGCACTGTCACTGAGCCCATCAACCCCCCCCCAGCATTGCCATTGATCACCTGTCACCCCTGCCACTCATCCTATTCCCCTTAGTACTGCCACTGACTCCATTTTCCCCCCCACCACTGACCCTGTTACCCCCCACCACTGATCACTGCCCCCCCTCTCAGCACTACCACTGATCCCCATCCCTCCAGCACTGCCACTGATCCCATTCCCCTCCCCCCACCACCACTGCCAACTGATCCCACCCCCCCCCTCTCATTCCCACTTTCTCCTTCTGACCGGCTCTGCCATAAGGTGTAAAATGTATCGAAAGATTACAAATTGTTTTAACACATTTCAAAATGTTTGTTTACATTTATTTAAAAGAGTGTATGTCTATATTATATTTTATATTCTATATTATATACATGGACACACACATATATATACATACATACACACACAAGCGTGTGTGTTTGATTTTTCGAGTGCACACCCTAATCCAATAGGCTGTGCACGCCTATGCTTATAAGCATCAACAGCCTTAACATGCTGTACATGCTAAATGCTCATTTATATCTTATGTGAACCCATTTGTGTAATAGACATGATTCAGATACCAAAGTGCAGGCCACAAGGCGAATCTCTAAGCTGGTCTTCCTTGTAGCAGCAAGTGTTTAGATACATGTAGTTGAGCTTGATAACTTAATGGTCAGTTTAATTAAATGTGACATACTGGGGCTGATTTACTAATAACAGTGCGCTGCGCTGCTTCTAACCTTAATTGGTGCGCCGGATAACTCCTTCACTGGGCGCAGGAAGCAGCGGCACACTGTTATAGTAAATAGAAATGTCAGCGGTGCTCTATTGAAAATGAATGGTTCCCTATGGGAGCCCATTGATTTGAATAGAGGTCGCCCGGGAAGTCGGATCCGACTTGCGGGCGACTCGTGTGCCGGCTGACACAGGGACAGCGCGACTTTGCGAGGCAACCTGGACACGACCTGAGCATGAAGCAGCCGCTCAAGTCGTGTCCTAGAGGCGACTAGCTGGCCGAGAATGTGTCATGTTTGGTATAAATCATGAAGGGGAACTCCAGGCCAAATTTTTATGAAAAAACCGGCATGGGTTCCCCTTCAGGAGCAGACCAGGCCCTTAGGTCTGGTCTGGATTTTAAGGTGAACCCCCTTAAGCCCCTTAAGCCAAAAAACGGCATGGGGCCCCCCCCCAAAATCCAAACCAGACCCTTAGGTCTGGTCTGGATTTTAAGGTGAACCCCTTAAGCCGAAAAACGGCGTGGGGGTCCCCCCAAAATCCAAACCAGACCCTTATCCGAGCACGCAACCTGGCAGGCCGCAGGGGAAAAGGGGGGGACGAGAGAGCGGCCCCCCTCCCTCCTGAACCGTACCAGGCCGCATGCCCTCAACATGGGGGGTTTGGTGCTTCGGGGCAGGGGGGCGACCTGCGGCCCCCCCACCCCAAAGCACCCTGCCCCCATGTTGATGGGGACAAGGGCCTCTTCCCGACAACCCTGGCCGTTGGTTGTCGGGGTATGCGGGCGGGGGGCTTTTCGGAATCCGGGCGCCCCCTTTAAAAAGCGTGCCCCAGATGCCGGCCCCCCCACCCTATGTGAATGAGTATGGGGTACATCGTACCCCTACCCATTCACCTGGTGGCAAAATAAGTCAATAAAAAAAGACAACACAGGTTTGAAAAGTACTTTATTGGGCAGCTCCGGGGGTCTTCTTCCGACTTCGGGGGTCTTTCTGCCGGACCCCGGGACTGTGACATCATACGGGGCGGGGTCAGCGGTGGCATCAGCCGGTGACCACGCCCCATGCCAATAAAAGTGGCACCGCTGCTCGGACAGATCATTGCAGCGGTGGACAGCGACGAGGCAACATCGGGCGAAGAGAAGAGAGAAGAAGGCGACGAAGAAGACCAGCCCCCGCTAGCAAAAGAGCTGCGAGAAGATAGCGGGGCGCCCGGCAGAAGGCAGAAAGAACCGGAGATCGTGGAGAAGACACCGGAGAAGAACCGGAGAACAGAACAAGAGACCCACGAAGTCGGAAGAAGACGGTGAGGAAGCCCGGGACCCCCGCTAGCAAAAGAGCTAGCAGAAGATAGCGGGGGCCCGGCAGAAAGACCCCCGAAGTCAGAAGAAGACGGCGAGGAAGCCCGGGACCCCCACTAGCAAAAGAGCTAGCAGAAGATAGCGGGGGGCCCGCAGAAAGACCCCCGAAGATGGCGAGGAAGCCAGAGACCCCCGCTAGCAAAAGAGCTAGCAGAAGATAGCGGGGGCCCGTCAGAAAGACCCCCGAAGTCGGAAGAAGACCCCCGGAGCTGCCCAATAAATTACTTTTCAAACCTGTGTTGTCTTTTTTTATTGACTTATTTTTCCACCAGGTGAATGGGTAGGGGTACGATGTACCCCATACTCATTCACATAGGGTGGGGGCAGGTATCTGGGGTCCCCCTTATTAAAGGGGGCTCCCGGATTCCGATAAGCCCCCCGCCCGCAGACCCCGACAACAAACGGCCAGGGTTGTCGGGAAGAGGCCCTTGTCCCCATCAACATGGGGGCAGGGTGCTTTGGGGTGGGGGGGCCGCAGGTCGCCCCCCCTGCCCCGAAGCACCAAACACCCCATGTTGAGGGCACGCGGCCTGGTACGGTTCAGGAGGGAGGGGGGCCGCTCTCTCGTCCCCCCCTTTTCCCCTGCGGCCTGCCAGGTTGAGTGCTCGGATAAAGGGTCTGGTGTGTATTTTTAGGGGACCCCACGCCAATTTTTTTGGTTTTTGGCACGGGGTTCCCCTTAAAATACAAGCCAGACCTGAAGGGCCTGGTATGGATTCTGGGGGGACCCCCACACCAGTTTTTTTTTTCATTTTTTTGGGGGGTCCCCTTTGAATCCATACTAGACCCAAGGGCCTGGCATGGACCTGGGGGGGACCCCACGCTGTTTTTTTTAACCGTTTTTTAATTTTTTTTACATTTCCTTTAACAACCAGCTATAAACAGGTAAAACAAAAAATCGCCGCAAAATTGCGGGTACTTGCGTTTTGGATGCAGGTCCATTGAATTCTATTACATCCAAAACACTGTTTTTGGCCTGGCAAAAAAAATCTGCAGTTGCGTTTAAAATAGTTTTTCACAAGCCCTCAAAATGCCTTCAGACGCCAAAGATTTACACGTTTCAGACGCGGTACCAGCGTTTAACCGCATTTTAGTTTAGAAGCGTTTTTAAAGGTGACCTATTTTTTTACATTGATAAACTCCAAATTTATGGCAAATGAGGAAAAACCAATATATATATATATATATATATAAATGAAATTGCTTCCATTGCATTGTGGACAATCCACAACTTGGGGCAGCTGACGTGGCAAGTGGACAATCCACAACTTGTGGCAAGTGATGTGGCAAGTGACACGCTAAATACAACTACACTGCTGCTCTCAGCTGCTCATATCACTCTGGTCTCACTAAATAGCTAAAATCGTAAATAATACTGTTTTTGGAGCTTAGGGCGGCTCCTTATCATATACACGCAAATGTGGTAAAACACGGCATGCAAACGCCACAAAGCGCGCCTTTCTAAACGCCACTTTCAACCTTAGTTCAGAACACTTTGCACCAGCGTCCCGTCTACATGGGGCGTAAAAACGCCTATGCCATTTACAGCTCAAAAACGCCATGGTGGCCATGAGGCCATAGGCTAACATGGAGAGATGTTTTTAAGCTGCAAAAAACGCTCAAACAAGCGGCTTGAAAAACGTCCGTGTGCATGTAGCCTTATATTACCACTTGCGCACTGCCCAGACCAAGTTTCACATTTCAGCGCTGATGCACTTTTAATGACAATTGCGCGCTCATACAACATTGTAACCCAATGAAAATGTTTTATTTGTTGACACACAAATAGAGCTTGCTTTTGGTGCTATTTGATCACCTTTGTGTTTTATTTTTTATTTTTTTCTATAAATACAAAAGACCGAGTTAAAAAAAAAAAAAAAATAGATATTTTACCCACTTCAGCACTGGGCCTATTCTGGCACTTTTCTCCTTCATGTAAAAATCATAAATTTATGGCTATAAAATTACTTCTAAACACCAAACATTATATATGTTTTTGGAGCAGACACCCTAGGGAATAAGATGGCGGTCATTGCAAATTTTTATCTCGCTCGGTATTTGCGCAATACATTTTCAAACGCCTTTTGTTTGCTAAAAATATTACAAAACAGTAAAGTTACGGCCCATTTTTTGGTATAATGTGAAAGATGTTGTTATGCTGAGTAAATAGATACCTAACACATCACGCTTTAAAATTGCGCACACTCATGGCATGACACCAAACTTCAGTAATTAAAAATCTCCCTAGGCGATGCTTTAAAAAAAAAAATTACGTTACCATTTTGGCATTACAGAGGAGGTCTAGTGCTAGAATTGTTGCACTCGTTCTAACGCACGCAGCAATAACTCACATGTGTGGTTTGAACGGCGTTTACATATGTGGGCGGGACTTACGTGTGTGTTCGCTTCTGAGCGCGAGCTACCGGGGACATGGGCGTTTTTTCGTATTTTTGCTTATTTTTTTTATTTTGTTTTTTTACTTTTTTGTATTTCTTACTCTTTTTTTATTTTTTTTGGATCACTTTATTCCTATTACAAGGAATGTAAACATCCCTTGTAATAGGAATGTGTGTGACAGGTCCTCTTTATGGAGAGATGCAGGGTCAATAAGACCCCGCATCTCTCCTCCAGGCTGGAAAGCATGATATTGGTACAAAAAAATCACCAATCTCATGCTGACAGCCGAGATCACGGCTTGGTTAACATACGGGAACACGGCGTGATGTCATAACGTCGTGCCCGCGCCTCCGATGGTCATAGAGATGACTGATGACCATCTGGTTACCAGTCATCTCCAAATCGTTCTCCGAGCCCCAGATGGCACGGGAGAGCCCGGAGAAGCACCGGATGGCGGCAAGAGGGGGGGGGACGTCCCCTCCCCCCGCCTATAAGAACAATCAAGCGGTGGAACTGCCACTATGATCGTTTTTATTGTGCACAGAATCGCCGGCTGAAAAGAATGATATCTGAATGATGCCTGCAACTGCAGGCATCATTCAGATGTCACCGCCCAAAGCCAAGGATGTCATTTGACGGTGGGCGGTAGGAAACTGGTTAATATTTTTAAAAAAGGTCATTTTTCTTCTTCATTGATGTACACTGATGAGACTGCACTGATGGGCACCGATAAGGTGGCAAGGGTGGGCACTGAGAGGTGGCATTGCTATTTGGCACTGGTGGGCAGTGAGAAGTGGCACTGCTAGGTGGCAATGATAGTTGGCAGTGATGGGCACTGATAGGCAGCACTGCTAGGTGCCACTGATTGGCACCAGTGGTGGGCATTGATAGGTGGCACTGGCAGGGGCTACTAATTGTCACAGATGATGCAGAATTGCCTCTTCCTCTTCGGGCCCCATGTCCCTTGCACATAAGCCAGTGATTGCCTTTTTTTTATGCTCACGCTGTCAGCACAAGGAGAAAACAAAAACCATTACCTAGCTTTTGTTTACATCACATGGTAAAGGGCAGGGATTGGGCCCCTTACTCGGATCTGTCATCACCCGAGTCTCAGTGACTCTGTGACCACAGCGCGCGCAAAGGGGAGGACGTTTATTGACGGACTCCCGGCAATTGAGGACCATGCTGTGGCCGATCAGTTATAGCGCTGATCTCAAGTGATTAAAGAGGGTCTAAATGGGCCATTGACATGCATCACAATTCAACTTAGGAATGAGTCTTTGAAAAGTTAAACTAAATAATTTGGCCACTTTATCCTTCCAAATAATTCACTTCCTGTCACATAGCCACACAGGAAGTGAGGGAAAATCCCTAACAATGTCTTTCCTTGGGGACACACAGGTCAGTCTAAATACTTTCCCCATTATGCACATTGCACTCCAGCATATTGCGGGGTACACCCCAAATTATTAGGTATTTTGGACTTTGGGGTTTATTTACTAAAGGCAAATCTACTTTGCACTACAAGTGCACTTGCTGTATATCTGAGGGGGACATGCAAGCCCAAAAAATACACCATCTTTGCTTTTACATGATTGGAACAGCCAATCACCAGTACTTTCCCTCAGATTTTCAGCAGCTACACTTTTACTGCAGAGTGGATTTGTCTTTACTAAACCCCAAACTATACATTGATTTGGGGTGTACACAACAAAGTGCTAGAGTGCAATTTGCTCAATGGGGAAACTAGTTAGATTGATCTGTGTGTCCCCAAGAAAAGACATTGGTAGGGTTTTACCTTCACTTCCTGTTTAGCTGTGTGACAGGAAGTGAAGCCAATTTTAAGAAAAGGAGACACAAAGGCCAAACTACAAAAAAAATGAAAAAAATTATTTAAAAAAAACACACACGCAGGGGTTCTAACACTTACTTTGTTTCCCTCAAAATGCCCACAATTAGAATTGTATGGCCTTGAGCTATTTTTAAGTGCAGTGCTCTAAATCAGTGCTTCTCAAGTACCCCCAACAGGCCATGTTTGCAGGTTTTCCTTCATCTTGCACATGTGCTTTAAATCACAGTCAATGGTTTTGATTTTTGGACAGCAATTCTCGATAAGATAAATTCACAAAACATGTCCTGTTGGGGGTACTTGAGGACTGAGGCTGAGAACCACTGCAGTAAAAAGGGAAAATTGAATACTTACCGCTCTGTATTTTTCATTTCCTGGTGACTTTCCATGGCAGCACACAATACAATCCATGCATATGCTAGCATGAAGGCACCAGATTAGACAAATCACACCAGTTTTGTTTTGACATGCCAATCAGCTGTCACATTTGTTGCAAAGAAAACACAAAACAAACATCATAACTTTGCATCAAATTTTATTGGTCAACAAAATAAAAGGGAAGGCAAAATAAAAAACATGGTCAATTTGAAACAGTTACAGACTCAACATCTTGAGAAATTTTTGGCCAAAAAAAAAGGCAGCAGACAATTAACTCAAAGTGAACAAACGACACACATTAATAACATCAGAATTATTTCAGGGGAACATTTCCCGAACACAAAAAATATACAATCCACAAAAGTTAACCAATCACCTGTTTTGCAAAGACATAACAAATAAAATACATGTGTTACAAACTCGATAAGGACACCAACATGTACATTTTTCCCCCCACGCACACACTTGCCTCTTCTCAGGGCAAGCAAACGAATGCTCCTTGTGAGCTTTATATAACATATGTTTGTCTGCTAATGAGGCAATTGAAAACACATGCACAGTCCATGAAACTCCCAAAATGCAAGTTCACTCAATGTAGAGACTGAAATTCAAAGTGGGTACACCTGTTAAGG
This sequence comes from Rana muscosa, assembly GCA_029206835.1. Classification (NCBI taxonomy): domain Eukaryota; kingdom Metazoa; phylum Chordata; class Amphibia; order Anura; family Ranidae; genus Rana; species Rana muscosa. The sequence goes on from CM055117.1 coordinate 417,580,071, forward strand.
ATGTCCTTCAATTACTAACCCATAAAAACACTCTCTGAGTGAGCATGCCCAGAAATATCCAGGCGCTGTTCACACACAAAAGGCACGCAAAAAAATAAATAACTGGCTGGGCATGTGCAGAACAACACCAATGCAGCTAGCAAAAAATAACCCCCCCCCTCCCCCGTCCAAAATTAAGCACATCATCCAGCATGCTACAAAATTAGAGATGGGACAATCACCCCTCCCCCCACCAACAAATACCATTGCAGTCTATGGGAACTGACTTGTTAATTTTGCTAGTCCCCACTTGGCTGGCTTATCTTCTAGCTATTGGCCTTAAAATGGGGGCCCAGGTCCCACTCTAAGGGACATATATCAATGTCACCAATTTGGAAAACACCAAAAACAAAACAAGGAGAAGTGCCTTTAAATATGCCAAATTGCTTAAGGGCCATTTCACACCACATGCAGTGCATTGCGTTTTTTAAGCATCCAAAATGCATGGAAAGTTGGTTATATGGTTCTAAATGGCAGTGTTTGTTCCAGTGCGTTCCAGTTCCACCAAAAAAGTAGAACATGCTGCATTTTACCTGCACTGGACTGTACTGGAACGCATCAAAACGCATCATAAACGCACTGGAACGCACAGGAACACACCTAAATGCAACAAAAACGCACTGGAACACACTTGTCCTTATCTATGGTTAATAAAAAAGAGGGGGGAAAAAAAGCACTGGACTGCATCAAAAACGTACCAAAAATGCACTGGAACGCATGAAAAACGTGCATGCAGAAAAGCACCTGGAACGCATCCGGATTGTGTTTCTATGGTGTGAACTGGCCCTAGTTCACACTATAGAAACGCAGTCTGGGTGCGTTCCAGGTGCTTTTCTGCATGCGCGTTTTTGACACATTCCAGTGCATTTTTGATGCGTTTTGGATGCAGTCCAGTGTTTTTTTCCCCCCTCTTTTCACTTAGGACAAGTGTGTTGCAGTGCGTCTTTGGTGCATTTAGGTGCGTTGCAGTGCATTCTAGTGCATTTTTGGTACGTTCCGTTGCGTTTTTGATGTGTTTTACTGGGGTCCAGTACAGTTTTGTACCTAAAAAATGCAACATGACCAATTTTTTTGGTGCTTCCTGAAACGCACTGGAACGGACTGCAGTGGTGTGAACTATGCCATTGGCATTAATGTGATCAACTTTCTTTGCGTTTTTCAGGCATCAAAAAAACGCACTGCACTGCATCCGGTGTGAACTGGCCCTAAATATCATACCCGGGGGGTGTCTATAGTATGCCTGTAAAGTAGCACATGTTTTCCATGTTTATAACAGTTGGAGAGCAAAATGACATTTCTAAAGTAAAATAATAGTAATTTAAAAGTCCTTGCGGCTGTAATGAATTGCTGGTTCCCGTCAATACAGACAAAAGTCATTGAAAGTCTTTGCTAACCCAAAAAAAAATGCGTGGGGGTCCCCCAAATTCCATAACCAGGCCCTTCAGGTCTGGAATGGATATTAAGGGGAACCCCGCTGCAAATTTTTAATAAAAATGACCAGGGGGTTCCCCCCAAATATCCATACCAGGCCCTTCAGATCTGGCATGGATTTTAAGGGGAACTCCACCCCAAATGCCGTGGAGTCCCCCTAAAAATCCACACCAGACCCTTATCCGAGCACATAACCTGGCCGGCCGCAGGGGAAAAGGAGGGGACGAGAGAGCGGCCCCCCCTCCCTCCTGAACCGTACCAGGCCACATGCCCTGAACATGGGGAGGATGTCCCCATGTTGATGGGGACAAGGGCCTCATCCCCACAACCCTTGCCCGGTGGTTGTGGGGGTCTGCGGGCAGGGGGCTTATCGGAATCTGGAAGACCCCTTTAACAAAGGGGACCCCCAGATCCCGCCCCCCCCCTATGTGAAATGGTAATAGGGTACAAATGTACCCCTACCATTTCACAAAGAAAGTGTAAAAAATGTAAAAAATGACAAGAGCCGGTTTTTGACAATTCCTTTATTAATGTATTTTCCTTTCTTCCATCTTCTTCCATCTTCTTCTTCCATCTTCTTCCATCTTCTTCCATCTTCCTCCATCTTCTTCTTCCATCTTCTTCCATCCTCTTCTTTTCTCCATTCGGGTTTCTTCCTCCATCTTCATCTTCATCTTCATCTTCCTTCTTCCTTCGGCGTTCTCGTCCGCATCTTGCTCCGGCGTCTTCCCTTCTTCTTTCTTCTCCGGCCGCTCCGTTTGAATTGGAGGTTCCCGCTGTGCGACGCTTCAGTTCTTCAGTTCCCCTCTGGGTCCGCTTACACCCGGTGACCCCGTCCCCCTCTGACGCATATGGATTTCACGGGGACTTTCCCCGTGGTGTCAGAGGGGGCGGAGCCACATGGGGGCAGCGGACCAAGTGGAGAACTGAAGCGTCGCACAGCGGGAACCTCCAATTCAAACGGAGCGGCCGGAGAAGAAAGAAGAAGGGAAGACGCCGGGGCAAGATGCGGACGAGAAGACCGAAGGAAGAAGGAAGATGGAAGATGAAGATAAAGATGAAGAGGAGGATGGAGGAAGAAACCCGAATGGAGAAAAGAAGAAGATGGAAGAAGAAGATGGAAGAAGATGGAAGAAGAAGAAGATGGAAGAAAGGAGAGGACATTAATAAAGGAATTTTCAAAAACCGGCTCTTGTCATTTTTTACATTTTTTACACTTTCCTTGTGAAATGGTAGGGGTACAATGTACCCCATTACCATTTCACATAAGGGGGGGTGGGATATGGGGGTCCCCTTTGTTAAAGGGGTCTTCCAGATTCCAATAAGCCCCCTGCCCGCAGACCCCCACAACCACCGGGCAAGGGTTGTGGGGATGAGGCCCTTGTCCCCATCAACATGGGGACATCCTCCCCATGTTGAGGGCATGTGGCCTGGTACGGTTCAGGAGGGAGGGGGGGCGCTCTCTCGTCCCCCACTTTTCCCCTGCGGCCGGCCAGGTTATGTGCTTGGATAAGGGTCTGGTGTGGATTTTTAGGGGGACTCCACGGCATTTTTTTTTAATTTGGGGTGGAGTTCCCCTTAAAATCCATGCCAGATCTCAAGGGCCTGGTATGGATATTTAGGGGGAACCCCACGTCATTTTTTTAAGAAATTTGCAGCGGGGGTTCCCCTTAATATCCATTCCAGACCTGAAGGGCCTGGTTATGGAATTTGGGGGGACCCCCATGCTTTTTTTTTTTGGTTAGCAATGACTTTCTATGACTTTTCTCTATATTGCCGGGAGCCGACAATTCATTAATAGCCGCGGCTGCTTTTAAATGGATTTTTTTTTCCTTTAGAAATGTCATTTTTCTGGCGCAATGGAAAGTTCAGATCTGCGCCTGTTCAACTTATGCAAATTGAGTTACGTGACTTGACATTTACTAAGATTTTGCCGGCGCAGTGTCCCGGCGCATTTGAACCATTGAAATTCCCGCGCTGAGCTCCAAAAAACCTCCCGCAGCTCGAATCGTACTTGCCGGCGCAGCGGGCTGGTTTTGAAAAAGTTACTTTCTCACTCTATTTCGGCCATGTTTGTTATTTGGGCAGGTGTCCCTACACTTCCTCACATCCCCCCATGTCACCCCTATTATATTCTCCCTTCCAGCTTCTTTATATTTAGTGTTTAACATGCCGTGCGCCAGGTCCATAGTGGCGCACTGAGCGCCTCCTCCCGTCCACCGACAACACTATAGTAAATGGGAAATAGGGCTGCGCTACCGGCGCTAATATTTTGTAAATACCAAAACAGCCATTGCGCACGCAGATGCGCCAATACTCATGGCGCAAACGTTTCGTAAATCAGCCCCACTGTGTATATAGCATTCAGCAGATTATAATTTTGTTATTTGTTCAGTTCTAACAATCACCTCATTTTTTTAAATGCACATCCATGCTCATTCTAAAACTACTTTGTGAATAATTACAAACAAATAATAAAACAACAAAAAAGTACAACCATTTAAAAATGGTGCCTTAATCCAAGTCACTGTTAGCGATTTAAAAAAATTGGATAACCCTTTCAGTAATCTGCATACAGTTTTACAAATTTCATATGCGGTTGTACCCTCTAGATTTAATTTGTGGCTACTTTATCAAGTCTTTTTATGTACTTTTTTAGTTTTATTCTGTTTGTTTTTTTTGGCCCAGGAAAAAAATGGGTAAATCTATTATTTAAAAAAAAATGTTGTAATACTACTCCTCTGGCATAATAGAGGATATAAATGGGTTTCTTTTTGTGTGTTGTAGTGGGGGTACTAGGCATATAAGTTCATTAACATGTTGATTTTTTATTTGGAAAAGCAACATCAGAGATAGGGATTGCACCAGCAGCTAATGGACACAAAGGTAAGGATGAACAAAGAAACATTAAAATATAGTGAAGGCTTGGTATTTTCCATTGAGCTTAAGTGAATGTCATAACCTTCAAGAAAAAGCTTGAATCAGTGACAGTACCACCAGCAATAAGAAAAAAATTATTTGTTATGCAGTAGAATTACTGGACATGTATTTTTTTCTGCCCAGAAAATACACAATGAATGACTGGTGATATTTGGGGAAATTAGGGATGTATTGCTTCAGAATGGGATGGAAATGACTATGGTAAATTGAATGAATTTTTTTTAAATACAGCAGTAAATGATAGCTATGGGCTAGAAAAGTAACAGACAGTGTGCACATTAGCAAAAGCATAAGCAGAAGATTAATATAAGGATTATATATTTTGAACTGAGTTAAAACTAGACTGAGGAAGAAAGAATATATTTATTTTGTTGGCACCTGCTTGATCCATAGAACTACAAATACTGCCTCTTATATGCTGAAGTTGTCAAAATCAGCGCCTTTGCTTATACAGTACATAGTGTTGTCCACAACTTATGAAGAAAACTTTCCAAACTTGCATGATTTCCTATAAGTCCACATGTCCCCATGTCCTGTTCATCTCTACATCATCATTATTACCAGAGCCAGATTTATAACTAGTAAGTAAAATATTCTGTGACAACCCTTCCTAAACACTCTCACCTATCCTAAACCTAGATTTGCTACAGGCAATATCACCATTGCCAACAACTGTTTAACTTTAAGTAATCCACAGTGATCCCCAAACTACCCTTTCATTACATTTTTGACAACTAGTATCCTTAATTTGCATTTTCCTTCTCGAAATTTAACATGTTTAGATTTGAAGGAAAGCCTTGAGCTGCTACAATCAGTTACAACAGAAACACTGCAGTTGTGGAACAAAAAAATGCTGCAAGCACTAGTAAGGATGGAGATGAAGTTTAAGCTATTAAAGCATATAGTGATTCTAAAGGTAAAAAGATTTTTATGTTGCTATTTAAAAGGGGGAAATTGTGTACAGAGGGAGTGTGACATTTTCTGCAGCTTCTAGGGCGATATAAAAAAATGTAAAATACTTTAATTTACAGAGTCTTTTAATGCTATACACCAGGGCTCAAAATTTCAAGTCTTGAGCCACTAGCCAGGCCTCAAGGGTTACTCGCCACCAGTTGCCCAACCTAACCCCTACCCTGCTCCACCCCTAATTCTGCTGCTAATCACGACCTCATAAATTATCTCATGAAATGACACTTGTAAATGATTTATGTAGAATTAAGTTACAGAAATAAATATTAACAACAACTTTATCAGTTCCCCTCAGCACAGCCTCACCTGTGCTCATCAATGCAGCCTCACCTGTGCCCCACATTGCAGCCTCACTGTGCCCCACATTGCAGATTCATTGTGCCCACATTGTGGACTGACTGTGCCCCCCATTGAAGACTCATTGTGCCCCCATTGAAGACTCATTGTGTCCCCCATTGAAGACTCATTGTGTCCCCCATTGAAGACTCATTGTGTCCCCCATTGAAGACTCACTGTGCCCCCATTGCAGACAAATTTTTCCCCCATTGAAGACTAATCGTGCTCCCATTGGTGGCCAGATCATGACAGCAGTGGCGTCACTAGGGTTGGTGTCACCCGGTGCAGACCCCCCATCAGTACAGACACCCCCCTCAGCACTACAGACACCCCCCTCAGCACTACAGACACCCCCCTCAGCATTACAGACACCCCCCTCAGCACTACAGACACCCCCCTTAGCACTACAGACACCCCCCTCAGCACTACAGGAACCCCCCTCAGCATTACAGACACCCCCTCAGCACTACAGACACCCCCCTCAGCACTACAGACACCCCCTCAGCATTACAGACACCCCCCTCAGCACTACAGACACCCCCCTCAGCACTACAGGCACCCCCCTCAGCATTACAGACACCCCCCTCAGCACTACAGACACCCCCCTCAGCATTACAGACACCCCCCTCAGCTTTACAGACACCCCCCTCAGCACTACAGACACCCCCCTAGTGCAGACCCCCCAGCATTACAAGACCCCCCTCAGTACAGACGCCCCCCCTTACATACCTCAGAACAGCGCACATACTGTGTGTCCCTCGAGTGCAGGGTCCTCATCCTCCTCTGTGGATGTAAACAGAGAGGAGGAGGCGGCTTAGGTCCGCGCCGCTGAGGTACACAGCGGCGCGAGGCACAGATAATCATGGCAGCGGACGATGTTAGAGGTGCTGCTACAGACGGGTGTTACCCGCCTAGCAACGCCTCTGCATGACAGGATGAAGAGGAGAGCCGCGGATCGCAGAGCGGTATAGCCCGCTGTTAGAAATTACATTGAAATTTCCTCCACTCTGCTCGCTCACACAGCCCCACCTCCTCCTGACCCCGCACCTGTGATAGACAACACATCCCAGCATTGGACCCGCATTTTGTCTATTACAGGGGCGGGGTCAGGAGAAGGCGTGGCTGTGTGAGCGAGCAGAGCGGAGGAAATTTCAATGCAAGTTCTCTTCCTCCGTGCTCTCTGCCATGAGGGCGATCACTGGGAGGACCGCTCCCGATCAACCCCGCCCACCGCAGTGCTCGCCCCCCCCACTCCTAGGCAGCCCAGCTCCTCGCCAGACCTCATTTTCCACTCGCAAAATGCGAGTAGGCGAGTGGAAAATTCTGCTATACATACTTTATAGGTTCACTAAGAATCATGACATTTCTAAATGTAAAAATTGTAAAGGTGCTCTATTTTGCTTTATTCATTTATTTAATTATGTTTATTTTTATAGTTACATAGTTACATAGTAGGTGAGGTTGAAAAAAGACACAAGTCCATCAAGTCCAACCTATGAGTGTGATTATATGTCAGTATTACCTTGTATATCCCTGTATGTTGTGGTCGTTCAGGTGCTTATCTAATAGTTTTTGGAAACTATTGATGCTCAATATTGAAACCACCGCCACATCCTTGTCGCTCTTACAGTAAAGAACCCTCTACTCAGTTTAATGTTAAACCTCTTTTCTTCTAATTTTAATGAGAGGCCACGTGTCTTAATAAACTCCCTTTCATGGAAAAGTTTTGTCCCTATTGTGGGGTCACCAGTATGATATTTGTAAATTTAAATGATATCCCCTCTCAAGCATCTCTTCTCCAGATAGAATAAATTCAGTGCTCGTAACCTTTCTTCATAACTATTCTTTTCTACCCTTAATACCTTACTTCACCCCTCCCCCACTGCCTTCGCCCTCCAACGTACTTACTTCTTACTGCCCAGGAGCTTGCCAGTCATTTACAAAACAAAATCAACACAATTTGCGAGATGATATCCAGCGTCCAGCCTTCTCCTCCAACCAACATACTGTGTCTACCACACTCAATACTTTCCTCCTTCGACTCTGTTACCACAAAGGAAGTTGCCAAACTTCTTTCCATGGCCCACCTCACCACCTGTCCCCTCACAATTACTACGACCCCCTTCCTGCTCTATCCTAAACTCTCTAACCCACATCTTCAACCTCTCCCACTCCTCTGGCACCTTTCCCTCCCCACTCAAACATGCACTGGCTACCCCCATACTTAAAAAAACCCTCACTAGACTCCACCTGCATGAATAACTTAAGACCCATCGCCCTTTTTTCCTCCAAGCTTCTTGAACGCTTTGTCCACAACCGTATAAGTCGATACCTCACTGACAACAACCTCCTCAATCCCCTAAAGTCTGGCTGCCACCCACAACATTCCACTGAAACTGCCCTACTAAAACTCACTAACGACCTACTAACTGTTAAAAACTACAGTCATTACGCCATACTCTTAGACCTTTCCGCTGCCTTTGACACAGTTGAGCTTCTCAATAAACACCACTCCCTTGGCCTCCGTGACTCTGCTCTTTCCTGGTTCTCCTCTTACCTATTTGAGCACACTTTCAGTGTCACATACAACGCCCTCTCCTCTGCTCCCCTTCATCTTTTTGTTGGTGTACCCCAAGGCTCTGTCCTTGGGCCACTCTTATTCTCTCTTTACACCTCTTCCCTGGGCCAGTTGATTGCCTCCCATGGCTTCCAGTGCTTCCTGTATGTCGGTGACACCCAGATCTATCTCTCTACTCCCCAGCTCACACCCTCAGTCTCCCCACGTATCACAAATTTACTGAGCGGCATATCAGTATGGATATCACACCAATTCTCCAAACTCAATCTTACTAAAACTAAGCTTGTAATATTTCCTCCTCCCCGATACCCTGAAATCAACAGCACAACCATTGGTCCCTCCGCACATGCCAGGGTGCTAGGTGTAATCCTAGACTCTGACTTCTCCTTATGCCCCACATCCAATCACTGGCTAAATCTTGCCACCTCAACATCCGCAACATTTCCAGAATTCGTCACTTCCTAACAACACTACAAAACAACTTATTCACTCCTTGGTTATATCCCGCCGACTACTGCAACTCCCTCCTCACTGACCTACCTTTACACAGGCTATCTCTCGTTAGTCTATAATGAATGCTGCTGCCAGGCATATACACCTTACTAACCGATCCCTGACTACTGCCCCCAGTGCCGGGACAGGGTCATCCAGCGCCCAGGGTGAACATGCCAAGCTATGCTCCCCCTCCCCCCATGACCAATTATCTTACACACACCTGATCGGTATACCTACATATAGAGTGCAGAGGTCAGGATTGGATAAATTACAAAGTATAAAGATCAGACGCAAAAATAATGTACAGCATGCAGGAGTCAGGAGAGGAAAACATAAAGCATTCAGAGGTAAGGTGTATGTAATATATAATGTGCAGGAGTCAAGAGAGGGTAAACTACAGAGTTCAGAGACTAGTATATGCTGTACACCCCAGTGCCCAGCAGTACCCCTATGAGGCATTTTACACCTACAGTATCTCACAAAATTGAGTACACCCCTCACATTTTTTAAAATATTTTATTACATCTTTTCATGTGGCAACACTGATGAAATTACACTTTTATACAAGCTGTTCACCCACTACTTTACATTGTAGCACAGTGTAAATTTGCTGTCCCCTCAAAATAACGCAACACACAGCCATTGATGTCTAAACCTAAAGTGAAAATGTTGAATTGGACCCAAGGTGTCAATATTTTGTGTGGCCACCATTATTTTCCAGCACTGTCTTAACCCTCTTAAGAAACAAGGGGGGGCATCACCTCCTCTCTGCTCTTCCCAGGACATGATGCTCTTTAGCTTCCTTGTTACCCCCTCCCATGCTCGCCTCCAGGAATTTTCCAGAACCTTTCCCATCCTCTGGAACTGCCAACCCCAATATGTGCTGTCCTACCCTATCCGCCTCTAGGCGATCCTTGAAAACCCATTTATTCAGGGAAGCCTACCCCACCTCCAACTAAAAAAACATAATTGAGTCACCTCCACCAGATCATCCCCTGCAGCTATTATCATCTCTCCCTACCTTTAGATTGTAAGCTCCATGAGCAGGGCCCTCTTATTCCTTCTGTATTATACTGTATTGTAATTGTACTGTCGACCCTTATATTGTAAAGGGCTACGCAAACTGTTGGTGCTATATAAATCCTGTATAATAACAATAATGAGGATCTATCTATCTATCTATCTATCTATCTATCTATCTATCTATCTTTCTATCTTTCTGTCTATCTAGAATTTTATTATCATTCTTACTATTATATGTCTTTTCACAACACTGAAAATATTCATAGGAAGAAAGGGAGAGAGAAATGAATACAGCAGGCACTGCCAGGCTAACTATTTTGTTACATTGTGATTTTGAAAAGACATTGGTAGGAATGACAGGTTTACTGAAGGCATGAACAATACATCGTTAAATAAATCGTTACCATTCTGGCCTTCTTTTTATTCATTTTACCATTAAAAATATTTTGTCAGTGTGGTATTACTGCCCTCCAGTGGCAAAAACTACAATGCAGTTTTCTCCAAACCTATTACAGCTAAAGAAGACTTATAGAGGTTTGAACAGTAACCACTTTCTAAACTACTGCATCTGTACTGTATATAGCTTATGAACCAGAGCATTTTTCTAGTAATAATTTCCCAACATATGTATAGTCTTAGAAAACCAACTTACACACTGGAACATTTTATGACCAGGCCATTTACTGCGATACGGCACTGCATTATTTTAACTGACAATTGCGCAATCGTGTGACACTGTACCCAAATAAAATTGATGTCCTTTTTTTTTCCAACAAATAGAGCCTTCTTTTAGTGGTATTTGTTCACACCTGTAGTTTTTATTTTTTGCGCTATAAACAAAAAAAGAATAACAATTTTGAAAAAAATATTTTTTTTTTCTTTCTGCTATAAAACATGTAAAAAAATCAGATTTCTTCATCAATTTAGGCCAATATGTATTCTGCTACATATTTTTGGTAAAATAAATCGCAATAAGTGTATATTGATTTGTTTGCGCGGAAGTTATGGCATCTACAAACTATGGGATATATTTATGGAATATTTTTTTTTTTTTTTCTACCAGTAATGGCGGCGATCAGCGGTGGACAAATTGGACACTACCTGACACTTTTGACACTCTTTTGGGAACCAGTGACATTATTACAGAAATCAGTGCTAAAAATATGCACTGTCACTGTACTAATGACACTGGCTGGGAAGGGGTTAACATCAGGGGCGATCAAAGGGTTAACGGTGTGCCTAACTGGTGTTTTACTACTGTGGAGGTAAAACAAGTAGAAAAGGTGCAATGCACAAGTACCTCAGTATATGGGTTAGGTATGGTACCAATTAGTCCAAGAACAAGGATAATAGGATTTTTATAACAGCTTACCTGTAAAATCCTTTTCTTGGAGTACATCACGGGACACAGAGCGACATAGTCATTACTAATGGGTTATATAGATACCGTCAGGTGCTGGCACTGGCAACTTCCAAAACCGGAAGTACCCTCCCCTATATAAGCCCCTCCCATCCGGGAGCACCTCAGTTTTGTAGCAAAGCAATAAGTGTCCCTAAAGAGGGGCGGGAGCTCTGTGTCCCGTGATGTACTCCAAGAAAAGGATTTTACAGGTAAGCTGTTATAAAAATCCTATTTTCTTTCTCGTACATCACGGGACACAGAGCGACATAGTCATTACTAATGGGATGTCCTAAAGCAATGCCAAATGAGGGGGGGGATACACCATATATAAGCTGAGCGCTATCAGACATGAGGATCTTTTGCGGCCTGCAACACACTGCGCCCAAAGGCGACATCCTCCTGACTTCTAACGTCCATCTGGTAGAACCTAGTAAACGTGTGTACCGAAGACCATGTTGCGGCCTTACAGATTTGAGCCAGGGAGGCCTGGTGATGCACTGCCCATGAAGTTCCAACTGCTCTCGTGGAGTGCGCCCTAACTTTGAACGGAGGCGGTCTACTTCTCAAGGCATAGGCTTGTATTATGACCTGTCGAATCCACTTGGCTAAAGTAGATTTTGACGCTGCCTGACCCTTTCTGGGGCCTTCCGGCAGAATAAACAAAGTATCCGTTCTGCGAATCTGAGCAGTGGCTTTTAGATAAGCTTTAACTGCTCTTACTACATCCAAAGAATGCAATAACTTTTCCTCTACCGAAGTAGGTTTGGGGAAAAAAGAAGGAAGAACCACATCTTGGTTCAAATGAAAACTCGATACCACCTTAGGAAGAAAGGCTGGATGAGGACGTAACACTACTCTGTCCTTATGGATAACCAGATATGGCTCCTTACAGGACATAGCTGCTAATTCCGATACTCTTTTAGCCGAACAAATGGCTACTAGAAAAATCAATTTCCTGGTGAGAAGCACCAAGGAAATATGCTGTAATGGTTCAAATGGTTGTTTCTGTAGAACCGACAGAACCAAGTTTAGATCCCATGGACATATGGGAATATTAACCGGAGGACTAATACGCATCACTCCTTGTATAAAGGCTTTGACTAGTGAATGCGAAGCCAAGGGCCTTTGAAAAAATATTGACAAGGCCGAAATCTGACCCTTGATAGTACTCAAGGCAAGCTTCCTATCTACAGCCCATTGTAGGAAGTCCAGAATCCTACCTATTACGTATTTACGTGGATGCCATTTCCTGGCCTCACACCAGGCGATGTACGCCTTCCAGATTCTATAGTAGTGTGGCCTGGATACCGGTTTCCTGGCATTGATCATGGTAGACACCACAGCATTAGAGAGCCCTCTCTTTTTTAGAATGTGGGCTTCAATAGCCAGGCCGTCAAACCTAGGGCTGGTAAGGAAGGGTGGTATATCGGTCCCTGCGAAAGCAGGTCCGGACGATGTGGGAGGGTCCAAGGACTCCCCACAGACATTTTTACAATCTCCGCGTACCATGCTCTTCGGGGCCACGCTGGAGCCACCAGAATCACTGGTTTCTTTTCTACCCTGATTCTGCGGAGTAATCGAGGTAACAATTGTGGCGGTGGGAATGCATATATCAGGTTGAACTGATCCCAAGGGAACACTAGGGCATCCGAGCCGCAAGCTAGGGGATCCCTTGTCCAAGAGACAAACCTGTCCACCTTTGCGTTGAATCTGGATGCTAGCAGATCTACATCCGGTGTTCCCCACCGCTGACATATTGTCCGGAAAACCTCGGGATGAAGGGACCATTCCCCTGGGCATAATTGTTGGCGACTTAGAAAGTCCGCCTTCCAATTCTCCACCCCTGGAATGAATACCGCAGATATGGCTGGGACATATCTTTCTGCCCATCTCAGGATGTAATTTACCTCCCTTTGGGCTGCACGACTCCTGGTGCCCCCCTGACGATTGATATATGCCACTGCTGTGGCATTGTCTGACTGAACTCTGACCGGGGACCCTTGGAGTTTGGATGTCCATGCTACTAGGGCATACCGGGCTGCTCGTATCTCTAAGAGATTGATGGGCAGGGCCTTTTCTGCTTCTGACCACTTGCCCTGGAGAGACCATTGCTCCAGTACTGCTCCCCAGCCTACAAGGCTGGCATCTGTAGTGACCACCTTCCAGGAAATCGGACTGAAGGATTTCCCTCTTTCCAGATTCTGGGGAACCAACCACCAGCGGAGGCTCCTGCGAACGGAAGGGGACAAGGACATTGGTAAGTCCAGAGCCTGAACTTTTTTGTTCCAGGCTGACAGTATGGCCCTTTGCAACTTCCTTGAATGGAATTGACCGTAGGGTACTGCTTCGAATGATGCCACCATCTTTCCCAGCAGCCTCATGCACAGGCGTATGGATGGCTGTCTTTTTGAGCCCACTAAGTGGATCAAATCTCTCAAAGACGACCCCTTTTCTTGAGGCAAGAAAATTTTTCTCTGGTCTGAATCCAGCCTTAGCCCCAAGTATTCCAGACTTTTGACTGGCTTTAGGGCTGACTTGTCTCGGTTGATAATCCAACCGTGATATTCCAGATACTTGATTGTCTCGTGAACAACCACTTCTAGTTTTTCCACTGAGTGGTCTATCAGCAACAAGTCGTCTAGATATGCCATTATCGTTACACCTCGTGTTCTTAGATTGGCCAATAATGGGGCCAAAATTTTTGTGAACACTCTTGGAGCTGTGGCCAGACCGAAGGGTAAGGCTCTGAACTGAAAATGGCGGCCTTCTACCGCAAAGCGTAGAAATTTTTGGTGGGCTGGAAAGATGGGAATGTGCAAATAAGCATCCTTGATGTCGATCGAGGCTAACCATTCCTCCCCTTGTAGGGCAGTGGCTACCGATCGGATCGACTCCATCCGGAAAGTCCTGATATGCAGGAATTTGTTTAGCCCTTTTAGATTTAGTATGGGCCTCACGTCCCCGTTTGGCTTCGGAACTGTAAAGAGGTTTGAGTAAAACCCGAACCCCCACTCTTCCAGGGGAACCTCTATAATTACTGCTTGAAGCAATAATTGTTCTAGTGCCAACAGGAGGGATCCTCTCTTCTGGGGATCCCTTGGCACGTTTGACCTTATAAAGCGGGAAGAAGGGGAGTTTTTTAACTCCAATTTGTATCCCAGATTTACTGCGGAGAGCACCCATCTGTCTCGGATCGTGTCCCGCCAGGTCTCTGTGAACAACTGAAGTCTTCCCCCCACCCGATTGGGTGGGGGCAACCCTTCATGCATTTGACTTTGGGGGAGGTTTTGTACCTCTTCTGCTCCAGGGCTTTTTGTTACCCTGCAACTGTCCCTGATTTCTACCTCCGGAATTTGACCGAGGAGGCCGTCGGAACTGTTTCACAGCCGATGTCCTAGGGACTGGAGAAGCCGGCCTCTTAAAAGAGGGACCTCTAACTCTATTTTTAACCGGCAAAAGTGTACTTTTACCGCTGGAAATTCTCTGGATATACTTGTCCAGGTCTTCCCCGAACAAGCGCTCCCCATGAAATGGGAAGCTAACCAGCAATTTTTTACAGGGAGCTTCAGCAGACCAGTTTTTGAGCCATAGAAGCCTGCGCATATGTACTACAGACAGCGTAAGGCGGGAGGCCTGATGGATTGAATCCTTTATAGCGTCCACCGCAAAGCATAAGGCTCTAGGTAGATCAGCTAGGGCAAGAGCCTGCTGATCCGGCAAGTCCCTTAAGACCTGTTTCAACTGATCCTTCACTGCTTGGCAGACCCCAATAGCTGCCACTGCTGGTTGTGTCACCAATCCTGCTGTAGAAAAAGCAGATTTTAATAAGGACTCCAATTTTTTATCTATTGGGTCCTTGAACATTTGGACATTTTCCACCGGACATGTCAGTGATTTATTCACACAAGAGATGGCTGCGTCCACTGTAGGGACCCTCCATTTTCTGATGAACTTATCCTCCATGGGATAGACCACCGGAAATCTCTTGGGGGGAGTAAATATTTTGTCAGGATGCTCCCAATCCTGGTAAATGAGCCCCTCCAGTAAAGGATGGATCGGAAAGGAACAAACAGTCTGGGGAGCTTTTAGCGACCCCAACGAGGAGACAGAAGTGGAGGATGGCTCCGCAAGTGGCATTCTAAATGCTGATCGGACCATATTAGTCAGGGACTGAACCCATAACCTTTCAGCATGTGATGCTGAGAACGGCTCTTCCACTGTTGATTCCTCTGCAACCGAATCGACCTCATCCTGATCCCCCTCAGGTAGGTCGACCTCTGTATGGGACTGTTGCTCTGTTACCAGGCACTCTGAGGGGGGAGACGGAGATCGAGCGCTTTTCTCCTGTGACAGGGAAGCAGCGATCAATGCTGACAATCTCTCTTCCAGCCCTCCCAGAGCTGAGGAAAAAACCTCCTCTGTTACATACACAGGAGCAGGTGAACTGAGGACAGCCACAGTACCAGGTACTCCTGAGGGTGCTCTACGGTCACTAACCTCTGATTCTTCAGGGGAGACTGGTGCAGCCAAAGCATGCCCAAGATCCTCAGAGCCCGATGGAGACCCCCTATTCCTCCTGGAATTTCTAGTCCCGGAGTTTTTAGACGGCATATTCCTAGGCCACAAAGCTGAGGTATTCCAGCCGAAATACACCAGTTACTGATAATAGTCTAGCATAAATGCTGCTATAAGAAACAGTTGGTGTCTACTAATGTGCCTTTCTAGGGGATGCCTGTATCAACCGCTTGCTGTATGCCTTTAAATGTTGCCAGCTCTGTCTCTGTACTTCATAGCCAGCTCACTACAATATTGTGTTTTTTTTTTAAACTGCTGGGACGCCTGCACATGCGCAGAAGCGCTGCGGCGCGCACAGAGCGTCATCCCCCAGGCTCCGCCCCCTTTCCCGGCTCACCTCTATATATAGAGGCGCGTGCATGCGCACGCGCGCGGCCACGTGCGCCTTCGGCGCTAATTTCAAAAAAATGGTAACAAGGGACCGGAGCCAGGGCCCCTCTTTGCCGCAGGCCGGGGGATGGACGAGCACTGCAACATGGCAGAGGAAGCAGTTTCCTATAAGAGAACTCACCATCTGCCTGGACTTTGCTCTGCTGAGAAGAAGCTAGTCCACATGACAAGAAAACATTCCACAGCGGCCTCTAGTGGACAAACACAGGTACCGCAGTCTAATATATTAAATATATATATAAAAAACATTTTTTTTTTTTTTTCTTGACCACCATTAAAAATTATTACATTTTTTTAGTAGTTACAGGCATGCACAGAATTTTGCGGGAATACCATTAGGTAACAGACAGAAAGACAAATTAGGCTTGGGGGTCCCCCAATAGAACCAAGTTCCTGGGGGCCCCCACTTACCTGTTCCCCGCCGCAGGACTTTGTTTGGTCCACAAAAGCCCAAACTTCACCTATCACGGCAGGCATTGTAATCAAACCTTCAGGGACCGGGTTCCCAAGGATTCCACTCCCCTGGACCTGTATAGCACCCTGCACAGAAAACATCTTGGTCGTGGGTATGACCAGAGCTCTGGATCCCAGGGTCCAGCTCTCCTAAGAGAAGCATTACAGGCAAAACCTTGCTCTTCTCTGCAAGGCCCGGGTACCGACCGTTTAGCTATGAAGCTTTTTTGGTCGGATCCGGAATAGCTTACTGAGGCCCAAAAGAACCTGTACGCAAGCTCAGTGAAAAACACATGTTTCTTCTTGGCCAACACCTTAGACACTGGCAAAAAACTGAGGTGCTCCCGGATGGGAGGGGCTTATATAGGGGAGGGTACTTCCGGTTTTGGAAGTTGCCAGTGCCAGCACCTGACGGTATCTATATAACCCATTAGTAATGACTATGTCGCTCTGTGTCCCGTGATGTACGAGAAAGAAAAAATAGATGTATAGATAAGTACTTATACTCTCGGGTGCATATGTAGAAATGGGTCAGTCAGGGCAGCCACCAATAAGACCAGAAGCAGGTTTCCAGTAGGCTAGAATAAAACAAGGAGAGGGGCGCCTCTGAGAAAGTATCAATAAAACATATAATTAACAGCAATATTCACTCACATGAGGGAATGAAAAGTTGTATTCACGATTCACAGCTGGGTAGAAGAGTGGGGGTGGAACTGCAGGTCACAGCAAGTCCATCTGAGCTGGCACCACAACTGATCCTGGGCGGAAAGGCGTGGGATGGCAAAGCACAGCAAGGTATTCTTCTAGGACCCAGTTAATTCATACCAAGAAGAGGAGATAAAGGAGTCCATCCTGCGTTGGTATGGGTTCCAAATAGGTAGATAAAGAATGCAGTCAGTAGGAGGCAGTGAAGGAATTTAATCAGGGTGGTTGGGGTGCATGTGGTAAGGAGGAAGGTTGGGGTGCTGAAGGTGAGTAGAAGAAAGGTTGGGGCCCTGGTGGTTATGAGAAGTGTTAGGGTAGTGAGTGGCACCGGTGAGGGAAGGAGTTCTTCAGATAATCAAACCAGTATTAGGTGGCCACCCTAGCCACCCTATTAGATCCTAAATATAAGGATGATCTATTTCCATCATCCCAGAGGGAGCACAAAATGCATCACACTGCAGACATGCTGCATAACAAACATTTACCACATTTTCTGGTGGTTGTAGGAGCATGTCTGATAATTAATTCCGGAAATAGGTTTTTTAAACCACACCAGCCAGGCACAGCTGCATGTAGCACACACCAGCTCCTGAACCACGTGATTGCACAGTACATCAGAATAAGAGGAGGCCAAAGGTTGATGGGGGGGGGGGGACTAGGCAGGAGTACGTAGAAATTGGACAGGATTAATCTTATTGTTATTTTATTTTTCATAATAGTCTAGATATTGAAGGCATAGCTGCATTGGTAAGAACTGTTATAGAGGTCAACCCTTCCACAATGAGCAGGTACCATTGTATGGCCAGAGGGAAGGGCAGGTAATAGCATAAAGTTAACCATAGTATCCTACAGACATAGGCTATCCATTCTTCCTCAAATCTTTCTTTGATGGGCAAATGATTAGAGGCAGTCTCGATCATGACATTCGACTGCCAAAGATTGTTATATATTTAATTTGAACTTGTAATTGTTTTTCCTTGTAAGGCTGTCTCTACCCTGGTAAAGCAAACAAAGGTAGGAACAGGAATGAAAAGAACAGGGGAGTCTTTTTTAAGATACCTATGCACCTGTAAACTTCATCTGTGCTGAGGTCAGGCCTTCCCTGACATTTGAACTGTGGTTGAATCTTCTTCTGCCTCTGTCAGGGACATACTGGGCTTGAACCTGGGACCTCTTCTGTGTCTGGCATTGACTCTTCCCAGTGAGCTATCTGGGATGCTGGATAGTTCCCTGCCTGATCTGCTGGATAACCTATCTGATCCATTAGACTACTCTGCTTAGTGTCTTGATTGCTGTTGAACCCTGAACCCCTTGCTCCTCCCATGAACTTCCTATAAAAGACGTTCCAGAGATGTTGCCCCTTGCGGTTTGATCTGCTTCTGTTCCCTGAGTTCCTGATTCTGTGCCTGTATCCTGTTCCTGTGTTTGACCCGGCTTCCTGACCACGCTTCTGTCTCCAGTCCTGACCTCGGCTCGTTTGACCCTGCTCAGTTATCTGCCAGTCTGCCTGTTGCCAAAACTGAGCCTGGACTTTGACTACTCTCTGCCTGCCACTTATGTCTGACTCTGCAAACCTGCACCAGCTGACCTGCATCCTCTGCTCTGCCAGCTGCACACGCTGACCTGCATCCTTTGCAATGCAAACCTGCACCTGCGGACCTGCATCCCTGCTCTGCAAACCGGCACCTGCTGACCTGCATCCTCTGCTCTGCAAGCTGCAACCGCTGACCTGCATTCTCTGCTCTGAAACCTGCACCTGCTGACCTGCACCCGCTGCTTCCGGAACCAGCCGTTCCAGTCTCCACTCTGCTCCACCACTCCAAGCAGTGAGGATCAGACAGGCACCCTTACCTCACCATGCTCTTACCACCACTGTCCCCACTCCAGTGGTCTCCGAGCCGGGGTTGTACGGGAGGTCCCTCTCCGCACTTCAGGCTCACACCTAAGGTACGTTACAGCCTCAAAGACCATTACTACTCAAGCAAACTATTTCAGTTTCTGCCGCATCCGGTACAAATATGCATACATAGTTACATAGTTAGTCAGGTTGAAAAAAGACACAAGCCCATCCAGTTCAACCAAAAAATAATACAATCCCATATACACAATCCTATACCCAGTTGATCCAGAGGAAGGCAAAAAACCCCAGCAAAGCATGATCCAATTTGCTAAAGCAGGGGAAAAAAATCCTTCCGGATCCCCTGAGAGGCAATCAGATTTTCCCTGGATCAACTTTACCTAATAAATGTCAGTACCCAGTTATATTATGTACATTTAGGAAAGAATCCAGGCCTTTTTTAAAGCAATCTACTGAGCTGGCCAGAACCACCTCTGGAGGGAGTCTATTCCACATTTTCACAGCTCTTACTGTGAAGAAATCTTTCCGTGTTTGGAGATTAAATCTTTTTTTCTCTAGATGTAAAGAGTGCCCCCTTGTCGTCTGTGATGACCTTAAAGTGAATAATTCAACACCAAGTTCACTATATGGACCACTTATGTATTTGTACATGTTCATCATATCCCCTATAATCTCCTCTTCTCAAGAGGGAATAGATTCAGTTCCTCTAATCTTTCCTCATAGCTGAGCTCCTCCATGCTTATTATCAGTTTGGTTGCCCTTCTCTGCACTTTCTCCAGTTCCCCGATATCCTTTTTGAGAACTGGTGTGCAAAACTGAACTGCATATTCTAGATGAGGTCTTACTAATTTGTACAGGGGCAAAATGATATCTCTCTCTGGAGTCCATACCTCTCTTAATACAAGAAAGGACTTTGCTCGCTTTGGAAACCGCAGCTTGGCATTGCATGCTATTATTGAGCTTATGATCTACTAAAACACCCAGATCCTTCTCCACCATTGATTCTCCCAATTGTACTCCCCCTAGTATGCATGATGCATGCATATTCTTAGCCCCCAAATGCAAAACTTTAGATTTATCAACATTAAATTTCATCTGCCACATAGTCGCCCAATTAGACAGCGCATTGAGGTGGGCTTGTAAATTGGAGACATCCTGTAAGGACATTATTCCACTGCATAGCTTAGTGTCATCTGCAAAGACAGAAATTTTACTTTTGATCCCAGACCCAATATCATTTATAAAGATATTAAAAAGTAAGGATCCCAGCACTGAACCTTGGGATACACTGCTGATAACCTTAGACCGTTAAGCCACGCTCCCCAAGAGAAAGCAGGATACAGAGAGTGGATTACCACCGCTGTAATCTTTTTTTCATTTTTTTTATTTTTAATAAAGGACTTTTCCCAACGGTGTCTGTGTGTTTTTTTACAATTTTTTACACTTTCTTTGTGAAATGGTAGGGGTACAATGTACGCCTTACCAATTCACATAGGGGGTTGTTAAAGGGGTATTCCAGATTCCGATAAGCCCCCCGATTGCAGACCCCCACAACCACTGGGCAAGGGTTGTGGGGATGAGGCCCTTGTCCCCATCAACATGGGGACATGGTGCTTTGAGGGGTCACAGACCCCCAAAGCATCCTCCCCATGTTGAGGGCATGTGGCCTGGAACGGTTCAGGAGGGGGGGCGCTCTCTCGTCCCCCCTCTTTTCCTGCGGCCTGCCAGGTTACGTGCTCGGATAAAGGGTCTGGTATGGATTTTTGGGGGAAACTCCACACCATTTTTTTTTTTATTTGACGTGGAGTTCCCCTTAAAAACCATACCAGACCTGAAGGGCCTGGTAATTAAATTTGGGGGGACGCCCACGCATTTTTTTTTTTTTTATCAATGAATTTTCACTGTATTGCCGGGAGCCGACAATTCATTATAGCCGCGAGTGCTTTAAATGACTTTTTTTCCTTCAGAAATGACACTTTGTGCAGGGACAGTTCTAAGCATGGGAAACAAGCGCTACTTTACAGGCATACTATGCACACTCCCTAGGTACGAAATTTAAAGGAATATTTCACTTTTGTTGTTTCACTTTAAGCATTATTAAAATCACTGCTCCCGAAAAAACTGCCATTTTTAAAACTTTTTTTGCATTGATACATGTCCCCTGGGGCAGGACCCGGGTCCCCAAACACTTTTTATGACAATAACTTGCATATAAGCCTTTAAAATGAGCACTTTAGATTTCTCCCATAGACTTTTACAGGGTGTTCCGCGGCTTTTCTAATTTGCCGCAAACACCCCAAATTGTTTGCTGTTCGGCGAACGGGCGAACAGGCAATGTTCGAGTTGAACATGAGTTTGACTCGAACTCGAAGCTCATCCCTATTGCTTACATCGGTTTTACTTTTCACAACTTAAACAGTTAGCGGAAGTTAGTGTCTAACCGCTCACCCAGTTGTCAGTCGCCTCCTTCCTTCCCCACCAAGTGCTTCCACGCCTAGTTGGTTGGTTTTTGAGACAGTTCGCTCTGTCTGAAAAAGGAATATCTTCAGGTTCCTACATCACAATTTTTCTAATTTCTTACTTATTTCTTCATACTCTTTTTCTCTGCTCTCTTTATTGGTATATATGCCCTGACAGTGATCCGCTATCACCAGTTTTGTTTTCTAGGTCACCTTCGGATCATCTCCACCTGAGTCCTCAACATGGCTTACTCGGAACTGGGACGTGGCCCCACAGTAATCTCACATAACGTCAGAGATCTGAATATACCTGAAAGACGTTCCACTTTATTGAGGGAGCTCAAAAAAGGTAGGCCACATTTTGTGTTTCTACAGGAAACTCATTTTAAAACGCACCACGTGCCTAGACTCACTGACACCTTCTTCAGGGAAGCGTACCATGCTATAAATGACTCCAAATCCAAAGGGATCTTGATTCTACTAAGCAGGGAAGCTCCTTTCACCCTACAAAAAAAATTGATAGACCCAAATGGTAGATATGTCTTTCTAAAGGGGTTATATAATATCATGCCTGTAACGCTGGCCAATGTCTACTTTCCCAATAGATTCCACGTGTCTTTTTGCCAACAGATGGTAAAGGAGCTTTTGGGGTTTGCTTCGGGATGTTTGATTTTGGGAGGGGACTTTAACGTGCCCTTAAACCCACTAGTCGAAACGTCAAATGGGAAGACATGCATTGCCTTCAAAATCCTTAAAGCCAAGACCCTACTCCAATCCCTATAACTGATTGACACCTGGCGTTTTACTCACCCTGAGGGGCGTGACTTTACATATTTTTCATCCCCACATAACAGACATGCCCGTCTGGATTATCTATTCATCTCACAACGAGACCTTGCAACGGTCACAGGGTCCCACATAGGAATCCAATCTTTTTCTGACCATGCACCAATCTCATTGTCCCTTAACTTAGCCGCACCCACCTTAAGATCTCAGTCGTGGAGACTCAACGCATCCCTACTGACCGACCCTGTCCTCCTGCCAAAACTGAATACCTTCTATTAAATAATTTTTCCAGCATAACACCTCCCCAGATGTAGATCCGCTCATGACATGGAAAGCTCACAAATGTACCCTGAGAGGAGAACTTATCAGAATGGGTTTGCACCAAAAACGGGAAAGGGACAGAAATATTGAGGCCTCGAATGAGCGCATAAAACAGGAAGCGCTCCATAAACAATCCCTCACCACCCACACAGCCTTAGAACTCCTAGAAAATAGGAAGGCCCTTCAACAGCTATTTGATAACAGGTCAAAGAGATTCCTGTTTTTCAAGAAGCGGGTATATTATGAATCGGGCAATAAGAAGGCAACCTGCTGACTAGAGCCTTCAAAGAGCAAGCGGCCAGCAACTTCATACACAGCATCCAGCGTAGCGACAACAAAATAGATGTTACCACAGAGGCAATAGCAAAACATTTTCAGGATCTTTATAGAAAATTGTACTACCTACCTCCTCAACATAGGCAAAAAGGTATGACAAGTAACAGGCGGGATATTATTAGGGAATACCTCAACAGAAGTGGAATGCCTGTCCTGACGGATGCATTTCACTTTTGGAGAGTCCGATTGAGGCATCAGAAATTAACCTTGCAATTAAGAACCAGAAATCGGGCAAGAGTCCAGGACCTGACGGATACATCCATCTACTATAAGACCTTTGCCCACGTCCTTACAGAACTGCTTAAGGCAGCTTTGGACTCATTGTCTGAATCCAGGAGAGTCACAACAGACTTCCTCTTAACTCACATCCCTGTACTACCAAAGGATGGCAAAGATCCAGCGGACTGCGCAAGCTATCGCCCTATTTCTTTGCTGAACCTAGATGTAAAGATATTTGCAAAGATTCTTGCCTCAAGGCTGAGCCCCTTGTTGCCATCCCTGATTGGTCCGGAGCAGGTGGGTTTCATGCCTGGATGGGAAGCTAAAGACAACATTATCAAAGCCATGCTAATAACTCATGCGTTACACACAAGGAACATCGAGGGTCTTCTCCTGTCCACGGATGCAGACAAGGCCTTCGATCGTGGGACTTCATGCTGGCCATTTGCGAAAGAGTGGGCCTAGGGCCTCATATGATGGCCAGGATTGCTGCGCTATACCAAAACCCGACAGTGAAACTTAAGATTAACGGCACTCTATCAGACAAGGTTTTTTATAACCACTGTCACCTCTCTTATCTATACTTTCCCTAGAACCATTTATTAGGGTAGTTAAGGCTAATAAGGACATCAAGGGCTTTGGGGTGCAAGACGGAGAATTTAAAATAGCCGCCTACGTAGATGATTTATTATTCTTCCTGACAAACCTAGTAACCATCCTACCCAACCTGATGAAAGAGTTTTCCCATTATGGCTACATCTCTAACCTTAAGATAAACTACTCCAAATCGGAAGCCATGAATATTTCCCTATCTGAAAGGACATATGTACAAATGAAATCCGGCTCCCCCTTCAGGTGGGAATCAAAGGCATTAAAATACTTGGGGATCTGTCTCAAGCCCAAATTAACTTACACTTACGAACAAAACTTCCCCCATTTCTCAAAAACATTGCGAAAGATTTAAACCGCTGGCAGTCTGGATATTTTTCTTGGTTTGGCCGTGCGGCCATAATCAAGATGACTATTCTTCCTAGACTGCTCTATCTTCTGTACGCGCGCCTGGTTAAAATCCCTGACTCCTTTTTTGCCTTTCTAAAAACCATCTTACTAAAGTTTCTATGGAATTCCCTGAACCCGAGAGTAAGATACACTGACTAACTAAACCCAAAGAACAAGGAGGAATGGGTATCCCTGACTTCAGACATTACTATCAAGCGTCCCACATAACCAGAATTATAGACTGGCACTGTCATGGAGCAGCAAAGGATTGGGTTTCACTGGAAATGGTGAAACCCAATACCACTGAAAATCTCCCCATGGGTCCCATGGGACAGTTGCCCTCTCAGCATAAGAAAACACCCCTTAACAGGAACTACCTTAGAAATCTTTCATAAGATAGCCTTTAGTTTAGATATCTCCTCCCAACTTAGCCCCCTTATGCCATTAAAAGATAATCTTTACTTCATACCAGGTATAAGTACCTTGCATTCCAGCCAAGGGAACAACCTGACCCTCTTCTGGCCAGAGACTGGTTCACTAAAGGTGCAATAAAAGAATGGTCCTCACTCAAGGAGGACCATATGCAAAAGTTTGTATGCTCGGAGGAACTCGGGTCGGAGATCACTGCCAATGGTCCTAACCTGCCTCATATGCATTGCGCGCTTATTTACAGCTACGCAGATATTTAGGGGGAAAGACAGATAAAAAGAACTTCCATAGACCCCCCCACGTCTCTAGAGTCGATTTGCATAAAGGTGCTCAGTGCGTTAGGGCCACGTCCACTGCATATTCCCGGCTACAAAACTCCCAGCATGTTAACTCAGATGGACTCAGGGGGAGATGGTCAGAGGAACTCGGGTCGGAGATCACTGCCAAATGGAGGAATGCTTGCATTCTTGCACACAAATGTTTCATAAGCACAAAAATGCAGGAGACAGCATACAAACTTTTAACTCACTGGTATAACACCCCAGCCAAGATGCATGGTTGGAACACGCTGATTCCAGAAACTTGTCGGAGGTGTCAAACTGAGAGACTCATTGTCCCATATATGGTTGCACTGCCCGCTAATTGTACCATTCTGGGAAAAAGTCAAATCTCTGATCAAACAAATAACTGAAACTAAACTTACTTCGAATGTGGCATGCTGCTTTTTGCACATCACAAATATCTCATTAAAGAGATACAAACACTCTATGTCCACACACCTACTGAACACAGCTAAGTCCCTGATTCTGCTAAACTGGAAGTCTCAGCAGGTTCCCTCCATTGCAGAATGGCTGCATAAGGTTTCTGACATTTATGAAATGGAAGAGACTTTGACTCAGGATAATGATAAAGTCGATAGATTCCACAAGACATGGCAACCATGGGTGATCTGCAAGTACTCCAGAGCATATGAGG
The DNA here is from genome assembly GCA_029206835.1 of Rana muscosa. NCBI lineage: Eukaryota > Metazoa > Chordata > Amphibia > Anura > Ranidae > Rana > Rana muscosa. Next base: position 417,605,789 of record CM055117.1, read on the forward strand.
ACAGCCTTTCAACTCTGCACACCTAGAGGACTCAAACTCATTCTAGAGGGACACAACGGACATTTTACCTTGATCTCATGGAATTTGACAGGGCTCACAATGCTCAAGAAGACCTAACTTTTGCCACTCTTCTCTTTTACTATGCTCTGATTTCTTCGTTTTTTTTTTCTTCTCCTCTTTAATGCTACTAGTTAATACAGCAAAATAAGCTGATTATCGGGACCTGTATAGAATACGACAACATCATAGTCTATCTCATACGGGACTGCTGTGCCTACACGATTCAATAGTTTAACAGATTCTACGGATGTGTTTAGGAAGACTATCTGACTATGATGATGTATGTCAAAAGTTACAGCGAGAGCTGGATTATTATTATGCCTTCATGCTCAGACCTGACTTTTTTAATATTAAATAATATTTGAAGAATTTTTGGGGGTTTGTCCTACTATCTTTTGCAATCTGTTGTTCTTTCTGAATTTTTGCATCCTTGATTTCCTTTTTACATATTCTGTTATATTCTTTGTAAACATTTAAACGATGATAGCATTCCTTCATTTTTATATTTTTTAAAAGATCTTTTATTATTATTATAGCCATTTTAACTTTGGCCGTGAGCCACATAGTTTTTTTGTTTTTTTTAGCCTTTTAAAAATAGGATTTTTATAACAGCTTACCTGTAAAATCCTTTTCTTGGAGTACATCACGGGACACAGAGCGACATAGTCATTACTAATGGGTTATATAGATACCGTCAGGTGCTGGCACTGGCAACTTCCAAAACCGGAAGTACCCTCCCCTATATAAGCCCCTCCCATCCGGGAGCACCTCAGTTTTGTAGCAAAGCAATAAGTGTCCCCAAAGAGGGGCGGGAGCTCTGTGTCCCGTGATGTACTCCAAGAAAAGGATTTTACAGGTAAGCTGTTATAAAAATCCTATTTTCTTTCTCGTACATCACGGGACACAGAGCGACATAGTCATTACTAATGGGATGTCCTAAAGCAATGCCAAATGAGGGGGGGGATACACCATATATAAGCTGAGCGCTATCAGACATGAGGATCTTTTGCAGCCTGCAACACACTGCGCCCAAAGGCGACATCCTCCTGACTTCTAACGTCCACCTGGTAGAACCTAGTAAACGTGTGAACTGAAGACCATGTTGCGGCCTTACAGATTTGAGCCAGGGAGGCCTGGTGATGCACTGCCCATGAAGTCCCAACTGCTCTCGTGGAGTGCGCTCTAACTTTGAACGGAGGCGGTCTCCTTCTCAAGCCATAGGCTTGTATTATGACCTGTCGAATCCACTTGGCTAAAGTAGATTTTGACGCTGCCTGACCCTTTCTGGGGCCTTCCGGCAGAATAAACAAAGTATCCGTTCTGTGAATCTGAGCAGTGGCTTTTAGATAAGCTTTAACTGCTCTTACTACATCCCAAGAATGCAATAACCTTTCCTCTACCGAAGTAGGTTTGGGGAAAAAAGAAGGAAGAACCACATCTTGGTTCAAATGAAACCTCAATACCACCTTAGGAAGAAAGGCTGGATGAGGACGTAACACTACTCTGTCCTTATGGATAACCAGATATGGCTCCTTACAGGACATAGCTGCTAATTCCGACACTCTTTTAGCCGAACAAATGGCTGCTAGAAAAATCAATTTCCTGGTGAGAAGAACCAAAGAAATATGCTGTAATGGTTCAAATGGTTGTTTCTGTAGAACCGACAGAACCAAGTTTAGATCCCATGGACATATGGGAATATTAACCGGAGGACTAATACGCATCACTCCTTGTATAAAGGCTTTGACTAGTGAATGCGAAGCCAAGGGCCTTTGAAAAAATATTGACAAGGCCGAAATCTGACCCTTGATAGTACTCAAGGCAAGCTTCCTATCTACAGCCCATTGTAGGAAGTCCAGAATCCTACCTATTACGTATTTACGTGGATGCCATTTCTTGGCCTCACACCAGGCGATGTACGCCTTCCAGATTCTATAGTAGATCTGCCTGGATACCGGCTTCCTGGCATTGATCATGGTAGATACCACAGAATTAGAGAGCCCTCTCTTTTTTAGAATGTGGGCTTCAATAGCCAGGCCATCAAACCTAGGGCTGGTAAGGAAGGGTGGTATATCGGTCCTTGCGAAAGCAGGTCCGGACGACGTGGGAGAGTCCAAGGACTCCCCACTGATATTTTACAATCTCCGCGTACCACGCTCTTCGGGGCCACGCTGGAGCCACCAGAATCACTGGTTTCTTTTCTACCCTGATTCTGCGGAGTAATCGAGGTAACAATTGTGGCGGTGGAAATGCATATATCAGCTTGAACTGATCCCAAGGGAACACTAGGGCATCCGAGCCGCAAGCTAGGGGATCCCTTGTCCGAGAGACAAACCTGTCCACCTTTGCGTTGAATCTGGATGCTAGAAGATCTACATCCGATGTTCCCCACCGCTGACATATTGTCCAGAAAACCTCGGGGTGAAGGGAGCCTTCCTCTGGGCATAATTGCTGGCGACTTAGAAAGTCCGCCTTCCAATTCTCCACTCCTGGAATGAATACCGCAGATGTGGCTGGGACATATCTTTCTGCCCATTTCAGGATGTAATTTACTTCCCTCTGGGCTGCACGACTCCTGGTGCCCCCCTGATGATTGATATATGCCACTGCTGTGGCATTGTCTGATTGAATTCTGACAGGGGACCCTTGGAGTTTGGATGTCCATGCTACTAGGGCATACCGGGCTCTCGTATCTCTAAGAGATTGATGGGCAGGGCCTTTTCTGCATCCGACCATCTGCCCTGGAGAGACTATTGCTCCAGTACAGCTCCCCAGCCTATAAGGCTGGCATCTGTAGTGACCACCTTCCAAGAAATCGGACTGAAGGATTTCCCTTTTTCCAGATTCTGGGGAACCAACCACCAACGGAGGCTCTTGCGAACGGAAGGGGACAAGGACATTGTAAGTCTAGGGCCTGAACTTTTTTGTTCCAGGCTGACAGTATGGCCCCTTGCAAATTCCTTGAATGGAATTGACCGTAGGGTACTGCTTCGAATGATGCCACCATTTTTCCCAGCAGCCTCATGCACAGGCGTATGGACGGCTGTCTTTTTTGTACCCACTAAGTGGATCAAATCTTTCAAAGACAACACCTTTCCTCGAGGCAAGAATATTTTTCTCTGGCCTGAATCCAACCTTAGCCCCAAGTATTCCAGACTTTTGACTGGTTTTAGGGCTGACTTGTCTCGGTTGATAATCCAACCGTGATATTCAAGATACTTGATTGTCTCGTGAACAACCACTTCTAGTTTTTTCACTGAGTGGTCTATCAGCAACAAGTCATCTAGATATGCCATTATCATTACACCTTGTGTTCTTAGATTGGCCAATAAAGGGCCAGAATTTTTGTAAACACTCGTGGTGCTGTGGCCAAACCGAAGGGTAAGGCTCTGAACTGAAAATGGCGCCCTTCTACCGCAAAGCGTAGAAATTTTTGGTGGACTGGAAAGATGGGAATGTGCAAATAAGCATCTTTGATGTCGATCGCGGCTAACCAATCCTCCCCTTGTAGGGCAGTGGCCACCGATCGGATCGACTCCATCGGAAAGTCCTGATATACAGGAATTTGTATAGCCCTTTTAGAATTAATATGGGCCTCCCGTCCGCGTTTGCTTCGGGACTGTAAAGAGGTTTGAGTAAAACCCGAACCCTCATTCTTCCAGGGGAACCTCCATAATTACTCCTTGGAGCAATAGTTGTTCTAGTGCCACAGGAGGGACTCTCTCTTCCGGGGATCCCTTGGCACGTTTGACCTCAAAAATGGGAAGGAGGAGAGTCTTTTAACTCCAATCTGTATCCCAAACATACTGCGGAGAGCACCTATCTGTCTTGATCGTGTCCCGCCAGGTCTCTTGCGAACAACTGGAGTCCTCCCCCCACCCGACTGAGTGGGGGCAACCCTTCAATGAATTTAACTTTGGGGGAGGTTTTGTACCTCCCCTGACCCAGGGTTTCTCATTACCCTGCTATTGTCCCTGTTTTTTACCCCCGGGAATTGACCGAGGAGGCCGTCGGAACTGTTACACAGCCGATGCCTCAGGGACTGGAGAAGCAGGCCTCTTAAAGAGGGACCTCTAACTCTGTTTTTAACCGGCAAGAGCGTATTTACCGCTGGAAATTTTCTGGATATATTTGTCCAGGTTTTCCCTGAATAAGCGTTCACCATGAAATGGGACGCTAACCAGCCATTCTTTACAGGGAGCTTCAGCAGACCAGTTTTTGAGCCATAGAAGCCTACGCATATGTACTATAGACAGCGTAAGGCGGGAGGCGTGATGGACTGAATCCTTTATCTCGTCAACCGCAAAGCCTAAGGCTCTAGGTAGATCAGCTAGGGCAAAGCCTGCTGATCTGTCAAGTCCCTCAAGACCTGTTTCAACTGATCCTTCACTGCTTAGCAGACCCCAATAGCTGCTACCGCTGGTTGTGTCACCAAGCTTGCTGTAGAAAGAAGCAGACTTTCATAAGGACTCCAATCTTTTATCTATTGGGTTCTTGAACATTTGGACATTATCCACTGGACATGTCAGTGATTTATACATACAAGAGATGGCTGCGTCCACTGTAGGGACCTTCCATTTTTTTTTTTTTGATGAACTTATCCTCCATGGGATAGACCACCGGAAATCTCTTGGGGGAATAAATATTTTCTCAGGACGTTCCCAATCCTGGTAAATAAGCCCTTTCAGTAAAGGGTGAAGTGGAAAAGAACAGACAGTCTGGGGGCTTCTAGCGACCCCAACGAGGATACAGTAGTGGTTGATGGTTCCGCAAGGTGCATTTTTAAATGCTGATCGGACCATGTTAGTCAGAGACTGAACCCATAATCTTTCAGCTTGAGATGCTGAGAAAAGGTTCCCCCACTGTTGACTCCTCTATAACAGAATCAACCTTATCCTGATCCCCTTCAGGCAGGTCGATCCCTGTATGGGACTGTTGCTCTGCTAACAGGCACTCTGAAGGAGGAGACGGAGATCGGGCGTGCTTTCCCTGACAGGGAGGCAGCGATCAATGTTGACAATCTCTCTCTAATCCTCCCAGAGCTGAGGAAAAAACCTCCTCTGTTACATACACAGGAGCAGGTGAACTGAGGACAGCCACAGTACCAAGTACCCCTGCGGGGTCTCTACGGTCACTTACCTCTGAACTTCAGGGAAGACTGGTGCAGCAGAAGTATGCCCAAGATCCTCAGAGCCCGATGAGACCCCCTTTGCTTCCTGGAAGATTCAGTTCCGGAGCTTCTGGACGGCATATTCCTAAGCCTAAAGCTGAGGTATTCCAGCCGTAATACACCACTTTTACTGAGAATAGTCTAGCACAATTGCTGCTATATCACAGTTGGTGTCTACTAAAGTGCCTTTCTAGGGGATGCCTGCATCAACCGCCTCTGTGTGCCTTTATATTGTTGCTAGCTCTGTCTGTGCACTTCAACAGCCAGCTATAATGTGCTTTAAAACACGCTGGACGCCCGCACATGCGCAGTAGCGCCGCGGCGCACACCTGAGCGTCATCCACCCGCTCCGCCCCTTTTTCCAGATCGCCTCTATGAATAGAGGCGCGTGCACGCGCACGCGCGCGGGCACGTGCGCCTTCGGCGCCTTTTTTGAAAACAACAAGGAGCTAGATGGGAGCCAGGGTCCCTTTGCCGCAGGGCCCGGGGATGGATGAGCGCAGCAACAGGGCAGAGGAGACAGCTTCCCAGGAGAGAACATACCAACTGCCTGGATTTGATTCTGGAAGAAAAAAATCCACATTACAAGAAAAAAGAACCATAGCGGCCTCTAGTGTCTAACACAGGTACCGCGGTCTTACATTTTTTTTTTTCTTGCCTACTATTAAAATTTTTACATTTTCTCAGTAGTAACAGGCATACACAGAATATTAGCGGGAATACCTTAGGTAACAGGCAGAAAGACAAAATAGGCTTGGGGGTCCCTCAATAGAACCAAGTTCCCGAGGGCCCCCACTTACCTTTTCCTCGCCGCAGGACTCTGTTTGGTCCACAGAAGCCCAAACTTCACCTATCACGGCAGGCATTGTAATCAAACCTTCAGGGACCGGGTTCCCAAGGATTCCACTCCCCTGGACCTGTATAGCACCCTGCACAGAAAACATCTTGGTCGTGGGTATGACCAGAGCTCTGGATCCCAGGGTCCAGCTCTCCTAAGAGAAGCATTACAGGCCAAACCTTGCTCTTCTCTGCAAGGCCCGGGTACCGACCGTTTAGCTATGAAGCTTTTTTGGTCGGATCCGGAATAGCTTACTGAGGCCCAAAAGAACCTGTACGCAAGCTCAGTGAAAAACACATGTTTCTTCTTGGCCAACACCTTAGACACTGGCAAAAAACTGAGGTGCTCCCGGATGGGAGGGGCTTATATAGGGGAGGGTACTTCCAGTTTTGGAAGTTGCCAGTGCCAGCACCTGACGGTATCTATATAACCCATTAGTAATGACTATGTCGCTCTGTGTCCCGTGATGTACGAGAAAGAAAGTATTATTCATGGGAATATACTTTGCAATGAGTTCGCATACAGTCTTTTTGAAGAATTCCCATATATGTTCTGTGTTGAGTTGAGAGATATCTTAATATAGCGCAGTCTTACCCTGAAGGGTCCCGACGCGCATAGCAGGGATCCTGGGGAAAGAGGACCCAGGAACCAAGTGCAGCACAGAGGGGCATAAAGGGTGGAAGAGAGAGGCTACGCAGGAAAGGCTTGCGTGAAAAGCCAAGTCTTCAGTATCCCGCGGAAGACCAGGATAGTAGGGGCCTCCTGGGGCTTGTCAGGGAGGCTATTCCATAATACGGCACCCTGGTGGGAGAAGGCCCGACCACCACACCGGATCTTCTTGGGCAACGAGATGTAGAGGAGATCTCTGCCGGTAGATCTGAGTGATCTGGCAAGAGCTCGTTTATGAAAACGAGAGCAGAGATAGCTTGGGGCCAGGCCTCTCATAATCTTAAACATGATACATCCTGCCTTTAAATAAGGTGCGATAGTGGACCGGCAGCCAATGCAAGGCGCAGAGGACAGGGGTGATATGATCCCTTGACGGGACATCCATGAGTAACTTTGCCGCAGCATTTTGAATAAGTTGAAGCTTCTGCACTAACATCTTTGGCAATCCTAGATAAAGAGAGTTGCAGTAGTCTAGGCAGCTGCCTATCGTGGCACAGATGACAGTTTTTCTGTCCGAGATATCCAGATATTTAAACAGCCCCCTCAGAAGATTTAACTGCCAGTGACATTCACTGATGACCTTTTTTATCCATTGATGCCAATATTCCCTCCCAGTCTAAATCCTGGAGAGCAGCCCTCATCATTGGTAAATTTGCTCTTTTAAAGTTAAGTGTTTTTATCTTACCTGTATGAGTTTGTTGCTTACAGCTAAGATTAAATGAAATCATGTTATGTCAATCATGTCATGTTATGGTCACTGCTACCCAGATGCTCTTTTATATGAATATTGGTAAAAAGCTTGGCATGGTTTGAAATTACCAGGTCCAGCAGAGCTTCATTCCTAGTCGAGGGCCTCAATAAACTGGACCATAAAATTGTCTTGTAATAGGTTTATAAATTTTTGCTGGGTAGTTAAAAACCCCCATTATTATCACTGTCCCAGCCCTTGCAGTCCTTTCCATCTATGCAAGATGCTGAGTCTCCACCTCCTCACTAACACTTGGAGGTCTATAACAAACTTCAATGACAACCTTGTAGTACACACACCCATCGACAGTTCCTCCCATAATTGTTCAGACTCTCCATCATCTAGGTCCTCTTTCACACTCACTTTGAGATCACTTTTCACACAGAGACAGACACCACCACCCCTCCGATTTACCCTGTCTTTCTGAAAGCGAGCATAGCCAGGAATATTAATAGCCCAGTCATGAGAAGAATGAAGTAGATAGATCATAGTTCTCCAGAGCTTCCAACTCACCTATTTTGCTTGGCAGACTTCTGGCATTGGTGAACAAACATTTTAATTAATTGTCACATTTTGCAAACGTATGTTGCATATTTTTTTTTTTCTTACAAATAGTTCCATTTCCAATGATTGTTTGTAACATAGGAACCTTCATATCATCTACCATAGCCCTCCCCCATCTTTCCCCATTCCACCCACCAATAGGGGATGACCCTTGTCTGATCTGTCTGTCCCATTATAATCAAATTCACCCTCCCCACAAATTGGAAAAGTAGAGAAATATTGTGCAAACAGTGAAAGTGAATAACAAATGATGGGGAGATAGTGAATAATATAACTGGAAGCTGCTACATATGAATGTGACGAATATTCTGAATGGAAAGTGGATGGAATGTAGCGCTAACCCTTATGTGAAGTGAAAGTGCCCATAAAGAGGGTGAACATTCTAATAATCATTCAAAAAATAAATGAATATGAGAGTCCAACATGATGATAATCATTCAATGTGAAATGAACAAAAAGCCCAACATGATATGAAAGGTGAAGGCAAATCTAGTCAGATGACCCAAATCTAGTCCAATGAAGGAAAATGGAGGGTGAGTCCATAACGATGGAATGGTGCTCTTCAAATGAATGAGTATGGAAGGGCTGATCGGCAGGGCATCCAGTATAGAAATAAATCTTCTCTAGTGTAGTAAGAATGAATACCCTTACCGTAACAGGTGGACTTGTGTGTCCGCGACAGCGGATCGTATGAGCATGGATAGCCAGATTGGTACGTGGCCCAGACAGGGGAAAATACCCAGGATCTCCAGTGGAAACTCCAAAGAACCTTGTGGCACTTCAACGGTTCAGGACAGACGACTGGATGGGGATCACCCCTCTAGCTTTGATCCCAAAACGGTATGTGGAAAAAAATGGAAGGGGGGCTCCTATAGTGTAGGTCAAAAATAGGTAGGTTTATTAAAACCAACATACATATAATAACAATTATCATGTAAAAAAGCAATGTGGGGAGCAATGAACCTTGCCCAAGGTTCAGGGCAAGGTTCATTGCTCCCCACATTTCTTTTGTACCCTCCATTTGCCTTCATTGGACTAGATTTGGGTCATCTGACTAGATTTGCCTTCACCTTTCATATCATGTTGGACTTTTTGTTAATTTCACATTAAATGATTATCATCATGTTGGACTCTCATTCGTTTATTTTTTGAATGATTATTAGAATGTTCACCCTCTTTATGGGCACTTTCACTTCACATAAAGGTTAGCGCTACATTCCATCCACCCTCCCCCACAAGCCTAGTTTAAATACTCCTCCAGCCTTCCCATAAACCTCTCACCCAGCACAGTAGACTCCCTTCCATTTAGGTGCAAACCATCTTTAGCATATAGGTTGCACCCCAATGAAAAGTCAGCCCAGTGCTCTAAAAACCCAAATCCCTCCTCCTTACACCAGGTCTTTAGCCATGCATTCAGCTCTCTAATCACCCCCTGCCTTTCCTGTGTTGCGCATGGCACAGGCAATATTTCAGAGAATTTCACCTTGGAGGTCCTTCCCTTCAACTTGCATCCTAGTTCTTTAAATTGATTCTTAAGGAGCCTTCACCTTCCATATATTCTGTCATAGGTTCCAATGTGGAACAAGACAGCTGGGTCATGCCCAGCCCCTCCCAGTAATTTATCAACCCGGTCCACCACATTCCAAACCCTGGCACCAGAGAGACAGCAAGTAATTTGGTTGAGGCGATCCTGGCGACAACTTATTCTATCAGTCCTTCTGATTATAGAATCCCCTATTACCACCAACTGTTTAGACCTACCTGCATTCCCCTCAACACCTCTACTAGATGGGCTGCTCTGTTAGGGGGAGTAGTGACATCCAGGGCTGCCACCTCTGAGCTTGATACCCCCACATCTTCACCCATGCCTTCAACTATAATCAGTGTAAGTGGCCTGGTTCCTGCAATACAAGTATGAATGTACATTTTGCTTGGGAAGCTATCCCATATTGAAATGTTTCAAAAAATTGTCATTGTCAAACCAGCAGCAGGGTAGAGAATTTTTTTTAAAAAGCTCAAAAACCAATGAATCTTCAAAAAATGCTCCCCTGGTTGCTGCTTTACAAAATTTGCCTTTCTGCTAATTGAAGGCTTTAAAACAGTTGTTTTACTACCAGAATTTGATGGCACTGGCTGCCTAATGGTGAATAAGGATAAGCTCTGGCGTGTTCGCAAACCCCACGTGCAGAGCCCGCCAGGAAGTCGGCACTGCGCTAATCACAGGCAGTGAGACATATCCCGATCTTTGCAGCCGCGCATCGGGACAATGTCTCACTACCTGTGAGAATAAGTTGTCGCCAGGATCGCCTCAACCAAATGACTTGCTGTCTCCCGGTGGACCGGGTTGATAAATTTGGTTGAAGAGGAGTCTGTGTATGTATGTGTATATATATATATATATATATATATATATATATATATATATATAATATGTTTATATAGAAAGTTGTCCCTGAAGTTTGCAGAAGTCAAGTGGGCATCCCATAACTCTCTATCTCCATCCAAGTTGTTAACCCCCCTAATAACAAAAACAAAGCTATGGACTGTTCCCTAACTTTGAGTGCCTGTGAAGATTTGGTGTGTCTGGATGTACAGGAGTAGGGGATCCCTGTTCATCTGCAGCTCCTACGTGGGGTGTGCTACATGTTGATCAAGGCACATTATATACCTGGCAGGAGCAATGAGATTGCAGATTATCTTTCTGGTTTGAATATGGACTGATTCAGATTGCTTTATCCAGATGCAGATGGGAAAGGAATGGTATACCCTCCACATCTATGCTACTTGAGCTAGGTATCATCACTGCAAATATAAAAAAAATATTTGCCCCCCCAAGCTGGCTTCTCACTTAGCATGGTGGTTTCAGTGGCTTTCTATCTTCAATTCTTCTAATGCAGACCAGACTGCTTTTTCTGAACAGTTAGTTTTAGCTTTTATTAAACTTATTAGTTTAATTTGTTTAGTATTAGCTTTTATTAGTTCCTTGATGTTGCAATCCTTTTATTGGGCTCATATTAACAAGATGCAAGTAGGTAAAGTATTTCCTTCTTAAAATTTTACAACAAAAACACCTTATAACTGTTTCTTTTCAGTGAGGCAAGCTTTGAAAAGATACTTCAAGACTGGATGGATGATAGAAATCCTATTATACCGGCTATTCTTTCTCAGCTTTAGTCTGTTACTAGTGAGAGGTGTTTTTCTTCTTTTGAGGCTTCTTAGAGTTGTATAATCCTTCTTTGCAACTTTATGGATTTCTGAGTTGGTTCAGTTAATAAATTTAGTACATCTGGCCTTCTATTCCAAGATGCTGTGCTTGCAGAAGACAAGGTCAGAAATTTCATTAAGATATCTAAAAATAATGAAATGGCTAATGGAGCCTGGCTTTATTTGAACTCTCTCTGGCTCTTCTATTTGCCCAGTATTTTTACCTAAAAAATTCTTAATGTAAGACCAAAAAATTGGTAATCATTTAAAAAAATGTTTACATGTTTTGAAAATGTATCTCACTCATTTCATACAGGTGCAACAACTGAAGCAGCCAGACTAGGTTTGGATCAAACAATGCACACAGCTACAGTGTATACACTTGGTGTGCACTACTGACACAGCACTCCTTATGCCGCGTACACACGTACATTTTTAATGCCATTTTTTAACCCAACGTTTTTCTCGTCGTTTTTTTTCATGTTTCCTCTCAAGCCTGTCTTGTATACACACGATTATTAAAAAAAACGTTCAAGCAAAGCACAGTGACGTACAACACGTACGACGGCACTATAAAGGGGAAGTTCCGTTCTAATGACGCCACCCTTTGGGACGCTTTTGCTAATTTCGTGTTACCGCGTGTTAGTAAAAGTTTGGTGAGAGACGATTCACGCTTTTTAGTCTTCGTGCTTTGAAGATCGTTTTGTGGAGTTCAGTTTGTGCCTGTGGGTTCGTATCTGTCTTGCAGTGCTTGTAGTCAGTTCGTATCTGTTTATTCAGTGTGTTCTTGTCTGCTCGTTCCTGTTTTTCAGCTTGTTCTTCATAGGCATTGCTGTTCTTCCGTTCGTTCTTCTAGTTCGTTCTGAGCTGCCGACCGTTATCTAGCCATGTTGCGGCTACGTACTCGTCGTAGAGTTCGTGCTGTAGTTGGTGCCGGGGTTCATGCTGTATCCCGACTCCAGGCCATGAACAGGGTGAGGAGGAGTTAATGGACCAAGAATTGGTTGCTCCAGCAGCACCAGTTCTGTCACATGCCTTTGTTGCTGGAGATCAGGGAGAATAATCCTGAGGACTACAGGAATTTTCTCAGGATGTCTGACCCCGTATTTCAGCATCTGTTGGCTTTGGTGTCCCCCTACATTACCAGGCAGGACACCGTTATGCGTGAAGCCATCAGTGCTGAGCAGAGGCTCATTGCCACGTTGCGATACCTGGCGACTGGGAGAAGCCTGCAGGACCTAAAGTTCTCCACAGGCATATCCCCCCCAGGCTCTGGGTAGCATTATACCAGAGACGTGTTCTGCCATCCTTCAAGTTTTGCAGGAGGACTATATTAAGGTAAGTGTTCTTATTTAAAACCTCACATTGTATGTATTTCTTTGTTAATCTTTTTTTTGGGGTTTATTAGCAGTCCCTAATTCCCATGATTCTTAGCTGCAGGGAATGTCCCCTTTCTCCACATGTTTTTTTTTTTTGGAATCTTTTCATTAGGCCTACATTTAAATTTGCCTTACCTAACCTCTCCAGCATGCTATCCTGGGGCCATACCCACCTTGCCTAGTCATTTCCATTTTATTCTATGCTCCATCGTAGTGCTTTACCCTAAACGCATCCTAAAGATTGCCTAGGAATGTTACATTTATTTAAACTTCATACAGAGTGCTACAGCCTTCATTTGTGATCTCCCCAACTCATCTTCAACCCCCCCCCCCAGTTTTTCTTTTGGGTTTGTTTTTGGTTTGTTGTTGCTTACTAATAATGTTTTAATTTTTCTGTTTCTCCTAATGTTGGCCATGAATGGTTTTCTTAAATCTGCTTTCAATGTTTCTGTCTCAAAGTATTAATTTATTTTTAATTTAATTCCACAGTTCTCTTCTACGCCACATGAATGGCAGAATGTGGCATCTGAGTTTGCCCAACGATGGAACTTTCTGAACTGTGGAGGGGCCATCGACGGCAAGCATGTTCGGGTCGTCCCACCACCCCATTCGGGATCCTTTTATTATAATTATAAGGGGTTCCACAGCATCGTCATGATGGCAGTGGTGTCGGCCACCTACGAATTCCTGTATGTGGACGTTGGCAAGAATGGCAGGATGTCAGATGGAGGAGTCTTTGCACAGACTGAGTTTGGGGAACGGCTCCTATTGGATCAGCTGGCCTTGCCACCAGCGGAGCAAAATGTGGAGGGACTCCCATTTGTTTTTGTGGCGGGTGAGGCGTTTGGCCTGGGTCCCCATTTGATGAGGCCATTCCCGCAATGCACCCTCACCCCTGAGAGGAGGGTGTTCAACTATCGGCTGGCCAGAGCAAGAAGGGTGGTGGAAAATGCCTTTGGCATCATGGCCAGCCGATTCCGCCTGTTCCTCACCTCCATCCACCTTGCCCCTTATAAATGAAACCATGTAGTAATGACTTGTTGCGTGCTCCATAATTTTCTGAGGGTGCATTCTTCAAATTATATGACTTTGAGTGGGCCTGAGGCCTCCTTATTGGAATCAGATAATTTAGTGGCCCTGGAAGCTGGCCGTCCAGGCTTGGCCCCCCAAACCGGACGTGATGTCCAACAAAAATATGTTGAATATTTTGTGGGTAGGGGAGCCATTGATGTGCCTGAGGATGTTTAATATTATTATTTGTTAAAATAAAACTTTTTTAAGAGAAAATATTGGTATTGTGTTTTCATTTAATATTCTTTTAGGTTTCTCGTAGGTTTACCTAGTGCACTTGTAGTGCCATGTGTATTTAGCATTCTTAATTAGCCTTCATTGTCAGTGTAAACACAAAACATTGATTAGTTCACTTTGCACAACATTTACATAATGAAGCCACAAATTCTTGGAAAAAAAATACCTTTTTTTATTTTGTTTTAGTAATCTTCCTTTTAAATGTAGATGTATGAAAAATATTTATGGGGGTAAAACGCATGAACAGCCATGCATAAAAAAACAATCTTAAAAAATTTAGAGGAAATGTAAACATGTACTATTCATTAAAGCTTAAAAGCAAAAAAAAACCTTCAAAAACACAGCAAGTTCAACGTTCTTTTGTGTTAAAACATTATACACGCCCAAGCACAGCCATGATATTTTGGAGCCTTTCCTCAACCCGCTTGGTATTTTCCCTGATCTCTATCAAGTCTCCCTTTATTTTTTCAAGGTCACGACAGCAGACCATGAGGTATTGGATCAGGATCTGGGCACTGTGATGTGTAAACTTTTCGGGGTCTTCGGCCAGAACTGCACCTAAATAAAAAAAAACATGTAGTATAGAATATGTAGGCCTACATCTATTAACCTGCATCTGTCTGGTTTGACACTGACCTGTTGTGGTGCCACTTTCCACTTCCTCAACTTCACGTTCCTCTCCATCATGTGGTTCTGGGGGTATTGTTGAAGGTGTTGGATTTATAGGCTCATCTGACGTAGCTTTTTGAAGCCCTATGGAGATTGCAATAAAAGGTATAGTTTCATTAGTAAATAATAATTATTTTCCAACAAAAACCCTGAAAAGTAAATTTTGAAAGATTATTTGGAAGTGTGGTCCATTTTTAAATGTACCCCCAGTGACAACCTGAACACATGATTGGATACATAGACAAAACCAGAGCATATACTTTTGAAAATAAAGTTTGACACATTGTAACACCCCAAAGTATATACACAGGATCACCTGTGTGTGACACTCTAAAAATGTTGGGGTTTTGGCCCACACTTGTACTACTGCGTTCAGATGTTTAATCAGCTTCTGAGCATTCTCTGCCTTAACATTACAATGCATACCCTTTTAATTAAAAAAAAATGTAATTTGGATTATAAAAATAAAGCAACTTGTTTACAAAATTAGCTCCCCAAAAAAAAACTTAGAAATTTGGGTGTTCACACTGGATGATCCAAAAACATCGTTTTATGAACTGTACAGAGAAAGAGGTTTACTACGTCCGTTTACTGTGCGGACGAACATGAAAGTTGGTATCTTTCACTGTACTATATCAAAGTCAAATATACACGACTTAATACAAGTAATAATCTTTAGCAGGGAAAATGTATAAAAATTACTTACTTTTCCTAAAACTTTCTTGATTCTTTTGTATTGGTCGGGCTCCCGCAACTTCAGATCAGACCATCGTTTTCTGAGCTGTTCCTTTGTTCTACACACCCCGAATTTTTGGTGAAGAGTTTTGACCACTTTGCCCATAATTTTTGTCTTGACAAGATTAGGCCTTTTATACGGCCCATGCTTAGCATCATAACCCTCCCTCCTCAAAATGGCGACCATCTCCACCATTTCCTCGAATGACATGTTGGATGCCTTATATCTCGGGGATCGGGATTTGGGCTCCTCAGGAATTTCCTCCTCTGTAGAGGTAATCTCAGCCACCTGTGTCTCCGCCATGTTGGTAAGCCCTACGACGAGCGAGAAGGGGCGGGGAAAGTACAATATCGAACGTCAGGGGCGGGGAAAGCGTGCGGAGTTTCACGCATGCGCAGTGTATATCAAGTGAGGATCCATGTGTCGAAAATACGTTCATTTGCCGGGAGAGGGAGTTAGCAACGAATGTGTTGACCAAGGTACATAACATTTTAAGGATTTGGGTTTCATCAGAGGAGGAGATTTGGGGCTTTTATATCTGTCCAAAATGCTGATTTGATGAATGTTGCCTGAAACATATGTATTTTCTTGGTTCTTGATTTTACAGAGAGAATGAATACTTTCAAAAATCCGGAGTTTATGGGGGAGTTCATAGATAAATGGAAGGAACTCCCTATCCTGTGGCAGACCAAAAGTGGTGTCAATAAAAATAAAGCGGCCAGGACAGCAGCACTGGAGAGCCTGCTTGCATTTGTCCAAACCCAGATACCCACAACAACTCTCCAAGATGTGAACACCAAAATTGCTACCATCAGGGGGACATACAGGACCCAGAGGAATATGGTCCTGAAGTCCCAGAGGTCAGGTGCTGCAGCAGATAAGGTTTATAAACCCAGTCTGTGGTACTACAGCAAGTTATCTTTTCTGGATGACCAGCTGGAAGTGCGGGAATCTCTGTCCACCCTTCCCCCCAGAGGTCAATCCAGCCTTCCTTGTAGCCAAACCTCCAGCCTTCCTTGCAGCCAGCCCTCCAGCCTTCCTAGCAACCCTGCTCTGGCTGCCTCTTAGGATCAAGATGAGGTCCTTGAGGAGGCAGATTTGGATATATGGAGCCAGGTAAAGTATTGATCTACATTTATATGTTACAAAAGTGATGATTTTAAATTGATGTTAGTATTGTTAGGTATTTAATGTTCGAAAAAATTAGGATTTACAGAGCAAGAGATAGGAGTGGTCAAATTTGATGGGGACAAGGCAACAATATCATGAGGCGGAATCTATGGAAATGTAATCCCTTTTGCCATTCAATTTAAAAATGTCTGTAGGTGAAGAATGTGTGTGATTGATGGAGGCAAAAAATAAAGAATGTCCCTTTCTTTTTTTACAGCCAGAGCAGAGCCAGGAAGAGTGTGATGTTGGGGACCCGGAGGAGGCAGGGCCCAGTGGCACACAGGAGGATCCTGGGCCCAGCACAAGAGCCCAGATGCCTCCCCTGAAAATTATCCAACGAGGGCGAAGGAGAGCTAGGCAGGTGGAGGAGGAAACAAGAGCCTTCCTAAAAGAGGCTACTGCGGCCCTCAGAGAGGCACCCTCTGCTGAGGAGGGCTATGCCGCAGTCCTGGCCCATAAGTTAAGCCAAATGGACTTAAGGCAATGCCTATATAGTGAGAACCTTATGCTGAAGGTCATTAACAGGGGGTTGCTCGGGGAACTGACCAAGTTCATAGACCTCACTGAGGTTGTCCCTCCTCCTCCACCTCCTCCTCCTCCTACTACTCCTCCTGCCACAAACTCTCCTCCTGATCCCCAGCCTCCGAGGAAGCAAGCAACAAAGGCTGCAGGGAAGGCTGGAGAGAAGGCTACAAGGAAGAGGAAAAAATAATGCCTGCTGTAGTACCACAGACTGGGGACATATCTGACTTATCTGCTGCTGTTCCTGACCTCTGGGAGTTCAAGTCAAGATTGGGCTCCTTTTTGTTTTAGGAATTCAAGAGTTTGGTTTTCACATCTTGGATGGTTGTTGTGGGGTCCAAAGGATGCACAGATGCAAGCAGGCTCTCCAGTGCTGCCTTCCCCTTTAATTTGTAATGTACCTAAATAAAGGATTCTTTTTTGCTTAAAATACTTGACTATGTGATTTCTAGTTTAAAAGAGAGTTTGCTAGGGAGTAGGCAGGGACATTTCAAATAATATTATTGTTATTAACAAGGGACACAAACCTCCTTGAGGCAAAATGAGAAAAATTTAGAAGGTTGGTGTGGTAACTTTACACACAAATAATTTTTTCTAAATTGACAAAAAAAAAAAAAAAAGCCTACATATATCAAAGAAGCTCAAAAAAAATAATAAAGCTAACTTAATTACAAAAATAAACAATAAAAAAATAATAATTTAAAAATCACAAATTTTGTGAGCTTGACATTTAGTTATGAATTTATGAGGGAGATGTGGCTTAACAAGAATATTTTACAATCATTAGATCAATTAGGAATTACTTAAGAAACAAGTTTGCCATAACTCTGAATATCATTAGCAAAAGAAGGTAATTATTTAAGCATTATCAAAAGAAGAACAGAATGCGCAGCATTAAAACGATGCTATTAATTCCACCGTGACGAATGTGCCATCTCCATTTCCAACGCTAGCTTTACCAAAACGTGCGCTCCCGTCTCTTACTTGATTCTGAGCATGCGTGTTTTTTTTCTCCTCGTGAAAGCATACACACTATCGTTTTTCACGTCGTTAAAAAAAACGACATGAAAAACGACGTGAAAAAATAGAGCATGTTCGAAAATTTTAATGGCCGTTTTTCACGCCGTTAAAAATGCTCTGGAGCATACACACGATCGGTTTTAATGCCCATTTTTAAAAATGGCATTTTTAACGGCATGAAAAACGATCGCGTGTATGGGGCATTACAGTGTAAAAATAATTATGAGTCTAAGTACAGCAGTCCCAAAGACAGGGTTAGAGGGCACACAAAGATCCCAAATTTTCTGCAGCTCCTGTGTCAGGTCAGGGAAGGATCCAATCACATGTAGAAAAAAAGCACAAACGGTGCTGGAGTTAGTGGCATCAAAGCAACACCATTTATTAAACAATAGCACACTTGCATGTTAAAAAAAATCAGGATCCCGCCCCCTTTGTCAAGTCTGAAATGTGTAGCATTTCACCCGACATCTCTCATTTTGACTTATTATTTTGACTTTGTTTGCGGCTGTAGATGCCGGCGGTCTGCCCACTTTGGTGTCTCCGTTGGCATTGTGCTATCTATTCATACCGCATGATGAGCCAAAGTCTCTATGCACTTTGCTGTTTGATGGTTCCTCCTAGGCATGTGCATTTAGTTTCGTTCCGAATCGAAATTCTGACAAATTTTCATTATTCGGACGTTCGGATGCATCCGAATTAACGAATTACAATGCTAACGAATTCAACCGAATCCGAACGTTTCGAATCGAAAAACCACGGACGAAATTCGAATCTAATTCGAAAAGAATTCTAGTCGAATCGAATTTGAAAACAATTATAATGGAATCGAAAATATTGGAAATAATCAAATAGAAAAACAATAGAACAGAATAGAATAAAATACAATATATATATTATATTTTATTCTATTCTGTTCTATTTTTTTCTAGTCTATTTTCTATTTCTATTCTAATCTTTTCTAATTGGAATTCGAAAAAACGGTCGAATTCGAAAATATTTCAACCAAATTCGAAAATATATCTACCGGATTCGATAATATTTCATCCGCATTCGTTAATAATTCAACCAAATTCGATAATATTTCAACCGGATTTGAAATTATTTCAACCGAATAGAAAAGATTATAATAAAATAGAAAAACAGATAATAGACTAGAAAAACAACAGGACAGAATATATTATATTTTATTCTATTCTGTTCTATTTTTTTTCTAGTCTATTCTTTTTATATTCTATTCAAATCTTTTCTATTAAAATCAAAATCATTATATACTAAATTTGAATTTCGGAAAATGGTTATATATATATATATATATATATATATATATATATATATATATATATATATATATATATATATATATTCTTTTTTTTTTCCGACAATCGAATTAATTTCGTATAGAATGAATTCTAATTTGAATAGAAAAGATTAGAATAGAAATAGAAAATAGACTAGAAAAACAATAGAACAGAATAGAGTATAGATACTATCTATTTAATTTTTTATTTTTTTTGCAGATTACTATTTGTCTCCATAAGATCTCCTGCAGACTATTTAACTTTTTATTTATTTTTTTGCAGATTACTAATAGTCTGCAGGAGATCTGAAAAAAAAAATAGGGGGCGTGGCTTGGCGCGCAACTTAGATGGACGTCTAACCTGGGAGCTCCGGCAGAACCGCAGCTTTAGCCCATCTCCCTGCACCTAGATCGCTCAATAATGAGCAGGAAACTGTACGGCACACCCCGCACCAGATCCCGGAAGCTATCGACCGCTTATCAGGGTCGGATCATCGCTGAACTCTTTAAAAATCCGCCGGCGGCAAGGAGCAGTCTGTCCGGAGGCAAGATGGCGACGCCGCATGCGGAGGAAGATTACTCAGAGGACTCACAATCAGCAGCTGAGGATAACGGTAGGGGAACCCCTCACCCTGACCTACCCCTCACATATGCAGGCATGTCAGGCTTTGCGGCTGACATCAAGGCCACCTTTTCTGCTGCAATCACGGATCTCAAATCCAGCATTCTGGTCCTGACAGACAAGATGGCCACCGCTGAGGCGGCGGGGAGAAATAGAGATAAAGCCATTCAAAGGCTGGAGAGGGTAACTTGCACGCAAACACAGCATTTGATTGATATCAACAGGCACCTGGAAGATTTAGAGAACAGGGGGAGGAGAAACAACATTAGGGTCAGGGGGATCCCTGAATCTGTGGAAGCTGATCAAATCACCCCAGCATTGGAGAGGGTTTTCAACAGTTTACTGGAAAGGCCTGAGGACACTGCCATTGAGTTTGTGAGAGCACACAGAGCTCTCAGAGCGAAGGGACCAGATAATATGCCTCCCAGGGACATCATATGCTGCCTCCAGAATTTTTCAGTAAAGGAGGATATCATGAGAAAAGCACGACGGAACGACAAGATCATCTTTAACGGTGAGACAATTATGCTCTTTCACGACTTATCCCAGATAACATTGAAAAATCGCAGAGCCCTGCGACCTCTCCTGGAGAGACTAAGGGAAAAAGACTTACGCTATACATGGCGATTTCCCTTCGCCCTGCTGGTTAATCATAATGGGAAACAGCACACTTTACGTTCCCCGGATGATCTACCTGAGTTTTTTCAGGCACTTCAGCTGGGCCCAGTGGAAGTGCCGGAATGGTACCAGGAATTTACTTTACCCCCTGTGGACAGATCTCAGCCTGGGTCCCCGTTCACCTCTCCGGATAACCGCCAATCCAAAAAGATGAAGGCCTCCCGTGCAGGCGGCTCACAAGCAGGAACACCCAATAACAGGCCCCACTCTTCTAGGGGATATAAGGATGCCTAAACGCTAGACTGATAGTCAAAGTGATTGCCTAATGAATGATTATGACTTCTTTTCACAGTGCCACCCTAGTCCTAGGCCTCACACGTTGCCTTACCGAGCATTAAGGCAGACCTGCAGGACTTTATATCCTGGCGGGCGCCCTTTTCTGCAGATCACACACTGGGATTTGCATGATTCTGGATGATCCGGCAAGAAAACATGCTATACCAAGACAAACTCATAGATATAACCACTATGGAGATTTGGCATGATTTATATATACTTAGAGGCACCGCTCTCATGTAGAGAATAGGATGGCATAAAAGTGATTTCCATAGGCTCTCAGTGTTTACTTCTATGGCTACAGTTGTGAACTCCCCATAGGGGATTAAACACGCATGTATCTGCTCAGCTGGATATCAATGGGAGACTCACAAAGTTACATGGTGGGCTCTCCTGTTTTCATTTAGAGCAGATTATACTAACAGTTTCTAAAAGTTACCTGTTTCTCATTTTACATGTTTCCTTAAAATAAAATGTTAACAGTGTCCTTCTGTGACACTGAAGGTGCCGGAAGATTTTTTCAACTGAATATAGGATTTTTATAAGCTACGGCCTGTCTAGATCCATACTTTAGCTAATTTTTACCTTAATTTAACCAGTAAAGATCACCTAGATAGTTCAAGACTTACTACCCCAAAAGTGCTCCCTGACGGACGTTATTTTTAGGTCCATCAGGGAACACTACTTTTGTGTACTCTAGGGACTTTAGTACCCTGGGGGGATTACGATATCTCTTACCCTACCTCTTCTTACACTTTTTATTTATCTACTCTCTTTTCCTACCCCTTTTTTTTTTAAGTCAGTCATATGCGCCTTTGTACTGCAAGATATATATTCTAACGGTTGTATAGGTTTTGTTCCCTGCTATAGGTCCGCCGCCTCTCTCTGGGTCCGCACCATGGCATACTCATCTCTGGGGCACAACCCCACAGTCATTTCTCATAACACCAAAGGCCTTAATATACCCGAAAAACGCACCGCCCTTTTGAAAGAACTGAAAAAAGGTAGGCCTCGCTTTGTCTTTCTGCAGGAGACTCACTTTAAAACCAATCAAGTACCAAAATTGACTGACTCATTTTTCACACAAGCTCATCATGCGACTAATGATCTTGCTAAATCCAAGGGGGTGTCCATACTTATTAGTAGGGATGCCTCCTTTGACCTCACTGACAAACTAGTAGACCCAAATGGCAGATATATCTTCTTGAAGGGGACTTGTAGTGGCACTCCTGTTACACTGGCCAATGTGTATTTCCCCAATACCTCACACTTGACTTTCTGTAGGCATATGATTAATGAGCTTCGGGGCTTCAGTTCAGGATGCTTGATACTGGGGGGTGACTTTAATGTGCCGCTCAATCCCCTCTCAGACACATCCACGGGCAAAACGTATATTACGTACAAGATTCTTAAAAACATTAAGTTAATGATACAGTCACTTCAACTAGTAGACACATGGCGCCTTCTTCACCCGGAGGACAGGGACTTTACCTTTTATTCTATACCTCACTGCCGTTACTCAAGGATAGACTATCTTTTTGTTCAACAGAGAGACTTGGACAAGATATCAGGGGCTCATATAGGGATCCAAACTATCTCTGACCATGCACCGATCTCGTTGACTCTAGATTTGATGACACCCCCTCCGAGGTCCAATACATGGAGATTAAACTCATCTTTGCTAACCGACCCTACTTTATTCCCACAAATAGCCGCCTCACTCAAGGAATATTTTGCACTCAACACCACACCAGGAATGGATCCCATGACAGTCTGGGAGGCTCATAAATGCACCATTAGAGGTGACCTAATTAAAATGGGAGCTCAACGCAAAAAAGACAGAGACCGGGAAATTAAGCAGCTGACTGAGAAAATACATTCATTAGAAGCCAAACACAAACAAACCATATCTGAACGTTCTGCCCTAGAGCTTTTAGAGGCGAGGAGAGCACTCCAGCTGATATTTGACACAAGGACCAAGAGTCTCCTATTTCTTAAGAAAAAACTATATTATGAGCATGGTGACAAAACAGGGAGATTTCTCGCGAGAGCGCTAAGAACTGCCCACTCGGGTCAAAATATACTAGGCATACGTTCCAAAACAGGGAAACTTGAGGTATCCACTACCCAAATAGCACAACATTTTCATGACTACTACACAGCCCTATACAATTTACCAGGCAACAACACATTAGGTCAGACTCCAGAAACTAGACAACGTTCCATACTAAACTACCTTAAACAATCAAACCTACCAGTTCTAACATCTGACGATGTCGAACTGATAGAACACCCTATCGAAGCCACAGAACTTACACAGGCCATAAAAGACCTTAAAAATGGGAAGAGCCCGGGCCCGGATGGCTTTACAGCCATATACTATAAAACCTTCCAGGACACTCTGCTCAGACCGTTATTAGAGGCTTTGAACTCCATGTCTGGGCCCAGGGAGATTTCACCAACCTTTCTTTCGGCCCACATAACAGTCCTTCCCAAGCCAAATAAAGACCCAACAGACTGCGCCAGTTACAGACCAATTTCTCTGCTGAACTTGGATGTAAAACTCATGTCAAAAATCATTGCTAACAGGTTGAAACCATTGCTACACACCTTGATAGGTCCTGAACAGGCCGGTTTCATGCCTGGCAGAGAAACAAGAGACAATGTCTCTAAGGCACTCAACCTGATTCATGTTGCGGGGTCAGGCAGTATTGAAGGCCTTCTCTTGTCCACGGATGCGGAGAAGGCCTTTGATCGGGTGGCATGGGACTTCATGCTGGAAACATGCAGGTTCATTGGCTTGGGAACGAACATGATGTCCTGGATCTCGTCCCTATACACTAACCCCACAGCACGGCTCAAGATAAACGGCTCTTTGTCAGAAGTAGTTAAAATTAACAATGGAACGAGACAGGGCTGCCCGCTATCACCCCTGTTATTTATTCTAACACTCAAACCTTTCATCAGATGGATTGTGGCGGAAGGTTCGATTACCGGTTTTGCTGTAGCGGAAAAGGAATATAAGTTAGCTGCATATGCAGATGATCTACTTTTTTTGTAACGAACCCTCATTCCTCACTACCCTCCCTGCTAAAGGAGTTCTCCTTGTTTGGTGCAGTGTCCAACTTGAAAATCAATTTTTCCAAGTCGGAGGCGATGAACATCTCCATACCAGTCGGTTGCATGAATTCAATAAAATCTATATGTCCCTTTAGATGGGTAGATTCTGCCCTTAAATACTTGGGGATTTGGTTGACTCCCACACTGCACCAAATATATACACGCAACTTTGTACCCATGCTGAAAACACTGAGTGCAGACCTTCAGTCTTGGCACGCACAATATTTTTCCTGGTTTGGGAGGGCGGCGATTTGCAAGATGATTGTATTGCCGAAGATTCTGTATCTATTCAGAAACCTCCCGGTTAAGGTCCCCCACAGCTTTTTCAGAGCCCTTCATTCTACTCAGATGAAATTCATTTGGGCCCACAAATGCCCGAGGGTAAGGTTTGCCCTGATGTCCCAGACTAGGGAGAGAGGAGGATTGGGCATACCCAATTACAAACATTACTATTTAGCTGCTCATGTCACTAGGGTGATTGATTGGCATTGTCATTACAACCTTATAGACAGGGTGGGGCTAGAAAATGCAGTAAGTCCTATACCTGTAAGATTTTCTCCCTGGATCACCTGGACGAGCCATCCAGCAGCCATGAGACATCACCCACTTATAGGAACTGCGTTAGCAATCTTTCACAATCTGACTACACTTCCCAATTTTTCCTCACACTTAAGCCCGCTAACCCCTCTATATAATAATCCTGACTTTTTGCCAGGTCAGGGAAACAAAACCCTCCGCTTACCCGACACAAACAAACCCCTTTTAGTTATTCACTGTTTCCATGCAGATAAGATTAAGGACCTTGCAGACATTAGATCAGACAATAACATTCCCACCTTACCAATGTGGACATATTTCCAAATTCGCAGCTTTCTTACCCAAGCTCCAAGACAAACTAACTTTATCAGACACCTAACCGAACTGGAATCAATCTGCTTGAAGGAGGACCCAATACCCAGGGTGACATCACTTGCCTATAAGTGGATTCAGGGAGACAGTGGCCTTGGAGAGGGCGGACACAGAGAGAGATGGTCGATTGAGCTTGGTGTTTCACTTACAGACAAACAATGGCGAAAGGCGTGCATTTTTGCACACAAGTGCTCTCTTAGCACCAGGACGCAAGAAACAGTTTATAAGCTGCTAACCCACTGGTATGCCACACCTGTGAAACTCCACACCTGGTTTCCCCACACGCCAGATACATGCTGGCGATTCAACAGTGATAGAGGTACAATACTGCACATTTGGTGGCAATGCCCCGTGTTACAATCTTTTTGGTCGGAAGTCAAGAAATTAATATACCTGATCACAGACACAAAGCTTTTGCTTGACGCAAAGGGATGTCTTCTCCATATCTCAGATTTCACTATAGGAAAATACAAGCGTTCCCTCTCCAAACATCTATTAAATGCGGCTAAGGCACTCATACCAATTTACTGGAAATCTTCCAAGATACCAACCATTCCGGAATGGCTGCGCAAAGTGTCAGAGATATGTGATATGGAGAACACTGTTGCTCAGTCGAACGATGGCGTCAAACGCTTTCATGAAACATGGTCGCCCTGGCACGTCTTCAGGCACTCACAGAAATACACAGACCTCCTTGCTTAGGTTGTCGGATTTTCATAAATTTTTATTTTATTTTTTATTATTTTATTATGTGGCTGTAACTCCGGAGGTTGCCTTACACAATTACTGGTTTTTGCTTTCGTGGTGATTATCCTGACTATTATAGGACTAATAAAGGTCATTGCTTCAGTACTAGCTCTACATTTTATTTCTGCTCTGTTTTTTTGTTTATTTTTACTCTCCTTCTCTCCCCATCTACTCTACCAAAATCTATTTCTACTCTACTTTTTTCTATATGTACAGAATTAAATTTGATTCTCGGTTGGATTCTCATGGTGGTTACCTGAGGTACTAATCATCACGTTTCTGAGGCATAGGGGAACACCCCCCTGTTTATTATATCCTCAGGGTTCAATGGTCTTACAGTAAGCTTTCAAGATTGTTTCACCTGTTTTTCTTAATTGTTGTCGACTGTAATCCGATTACTATTTGCCTGTTTTATTTGGAGCTGTGACTCCAAGTTTGTACTTTCTATGAATATCAAATAAACTTTGATGTAAAAAAAAAAAAAAAAAAAAAAAAAAAAGATGCTTATAGTCTGCAGGAGATCTTATGGAAACAAATAGTAATCTGCAAAAAAAATCAAAAATGTTATAGATAGTATCTATACTCTATTCTGTTCTATTGTTTTTCTAGTCTATTTTCTATTTCTATTCTAATCTTTTCTATTCAAATTAGAATTCATTCTATATGAAATTCGAATGTCGGAAAAAAATTATATATATAATATATATATATATATAACCATCTTCCGAAATTCGAATTCAGTATATAATGATTTTGATTTTATTAGAAAAGTTTTGAATAGAACATAAAAGAATAGACTAGAAAAAAAAATAGAACAGAATAGAATAAAATATAATATATTCTGTCCTATTGTTTTTCTATTTTATTATAATCTTTTCTATTTGTTTGAAATAATTTCAAATCCGGTTGAAATGTTATCGAATTTGGTTGAAATATTAACGAATGCGGATGAAATATTATCGAATCCGGTAGATATATTTTCGAATTTGGTTGAAATATTTTCGAATGCGACCGATTTTTCGAATTCCAATTAGAAAAGATTAGAATAGAAATAGAAAATAGACTAAAAAAAAAAATAGAACAGAATAGAATAAAATATAATATATATATTGTAATTTATTCTATTCTGTTCTATTGTTTTTCTATTCGATTATTTCCAATATTTTCTATTCTATTCTAATTGTTTTCGAATGCGGTTGAAATGATTTTGAATCATGTTGAATTTTCGAATCCGGTAGAAATATTTTCGAATCCGGTCGAAATATTTTCGAATCCGAACGTTATTAAGAATTCGGTCGAAAACGGAACGAAATCCGAAAACAAATTTAACGGATTTAACTAATCTAACTAAACGAAATTAATTAATTAACGAATTAAAACGAAACAAAACTAAACAAATTGTTTCCTTTTGCACATGTCTAGTTCCTCCATGCTTCAACTCAGGCTGGATAAAGTGCTTGTAAGTGGGCTATTGTTTGATAAATGGTGTTGCTTTAATGCCACTAACTGAAGCGCCCTGCTTGTGTTTTCTTCTACAGGAGACTAGGTTTATATGCAACCGATATTAAAAGAATTGGTAGATGGAGATCTGATCAGTATAAAATTATTACATTTGTCCTAATGGTTGTTTTTGAAGGCCAGTTTCTTTCTGTTTGGATTTTGAGACACTTTTATATATATTTTTTGGACAGAGAAAAAGAGCTACATAAAGAGTTTATTCTGGGGGCGTGGCTTGGCGCGCGGCTTGGATGGCAGCACATTAGAGGAGCTCCGGCAGACACACAGCCTTATCGCCTGATACCCTCTCACGGAGAACCCAATGCCGAGCAAAAAGCTCTACAGCACTCCACAATCCCGTTCCCGACGTGGGCAACCGACTTCGGCCACAAGAAACATCACGGAGCTGTTTAAACAGCAGGCGGCAGCTCACAAAGACACGGCCAGCTCCAAGATGGCGCCGAATCAGCACCACGAGGAGGACTTCAGCAGCGACTCTGAATCGGCAGCAGAGGACGCAGGTAGGGGGAAATCCAGATCCCACAAGCCCCTGACATACGCTGACATGTCCTGCTTCACAGCGGACATCAAGTCCACTTTCTCTGCCGCAATCACAGACTTAAAGACCAACCTTGTGGTACTAACTGAAAAGCTGGCTTCTAAGGAACATGCAGGGAGGCAGAGAGACAAGGCCATCAGCAGATTGAATGATGTCACGGCCACCCATGTACAGCATTTCATAGACATGAACAGACATTTAGAAGACCTCGACAACAGAGGCAGAAGGAACAATATTAGAGTAAGGGGCATTCCGGAATCGGTGGACACTGACCAAATAACCCCTGCCCTGCAAAGTGTGTTCAATAGCCTGCTGGAGAGGCCGGAAGACATGGCAAAATAATTCGTCCAGGCGCACAGACCCCTCAGACCAAGGGGCCCTGATACAGCACCACTGAGAGACATTATTTGCTGCCTCCAGAATTTTCAGCTAAAAGAGGATATAATGCGGAAAGCTAGGAGGAGCGAGCACATTGTCTTTAATGGGAAAAATATTATGTTGTTCCAGGACTTGTCCCAGATCACTTTGAGGAATCGCAGGGCTCTGCGTCCTCTCCTGGAGAAGCTCAGAGACTTGAAATATTCTTGGCGCTTCCCCTTCGCGCTCATAGTATCAACGAATGGCCATCATCAGCATGTACTGCGCACCCCGTCGGAGCTCCCTGACTTTTGTGACGGTTTGGGTCTGGACTTGGTAGAGCTTCCAGACTGGTATGCGGACTTTACACTACCTCCACTTGACAGGAGCCCGACCCGATCTCCTTTCTCCTCACCTGAGAAGAGACTCTCCAAAAAGATGAAACATGGAAAGGCGGGAGGTTCAAAAGCCGGCACCCCGAACGTTAGATCTATGCGTGATCGAGATCAAGCAGAGGGATAGGGAACGACTCGCCTCAACCCCCATATAGTACTATGGGTGAACAGAGCTGCTTACTGCTGCAGATGAAAGTGACTTTGGTTATGGGTTTCACTTGATTTTGCAGTTTTATTTTGCCTTTTTTATTTTAAATGTTCAGGCCAGTTTTGCCTACTTACAGCTTTCCCGCAGCAATTTTCTTAAGCAGTTTTGAACCTTGTGCACACTGTCGGCTGATAGAAGTGCAGTCTACTCTCCCCTCGCCAATAATCTCGTATTTTTGACTCCTGAATCAGTTGTAGGGTTTTTAAAGCACGTTATGTGTGTGTCCCCGGGACTGGCGGCTGCCGGTACTGTAGGTGTCACACTCATTATGGAGATAAGTCAATGATCTAACCCATTCATAATACTGGTTTCCTGTAAGGACTTCTCTTTCTCCAGGAGAAGAAGGATATCTTTCTGGGTGGGGGGAGGAAGAGGGACCACCCATGGTCAAACCTCTACATGAGTGGTTGTCACGTTTTTGGAGCGGTTTAGTCATGCTAGTTAGTACAAGTTTGAATTATTCTCTGTGAGGGTCGGGCTCGCGGTACACCATAGTTATTTTGGATTGCCGCGCTGCCGACCACCTGGGTTGATTAATAATCATTTTTATGTTCTCACCATTAAGGCTGTGTGTCATATGGAGGCATGTTTTGCCAGTAATTTTTGTTTGTTCACTCACCGAGTGGCCGCCTCCCTCATTTTCCCAAAGTGTTCTGGATCCCTGGCTAGGTGTTCCAGACACAATACAGTTATCCTCTTAGATAGGGCTCTATCAAGAGGTAGTTCTTGAACTCTCCGTTTACTTCTACTGCTTTTTTCCTCCCCCTCCCCCACCTCCCTTATAGAGTGTTGATCAACCACTTTGCCTATTCATCTGTTAAGAGTAATTTTCTTTGCTGATTCCTCCTCCAGGTACCTCTGATACGGCCCCACTCCTGAGTCTGTGACATGGCGTTCTCCTCCCTGGGTCGCAACCCCACGGTAATCTCACACAACGTCAGGGGGTTAAACATACCCGAAAAGCGTTCAACACTATTAAGAGAGCTTAAAAAAGGTAAGCCACATTTTGCACTACTGCAAGAGACCCATTTTAAGACTCATCATGTACCTAGACTCACCGACTCAACATTCACCAGGGCATTTCACGCTACTAATGACCATGCAAAATCAAAAGGGGTTTCGATTCTAGTGAGCAAGAATGCTCCCTTTGAACGGCAGGTTCCTCTTCTTGAAAGGGACCTATGGTGGTACTCCGATTACATTAGTGAACGTTTACTTCCCAAATAGAGCACATTTGACTTTCTGTAAACATATGGTGCAACAGCTACAAGGCTTCACTTCAGGTTGCCTCATGCATTGACAGACACATCAAATGGTAAAATTGCGTTCAATACAAAATTCTCAAAATAATTAAATCCCTCATACACTCTCTCCAACTATTCGATTCTTGGAGGTTTCTCAATCCAGATGGATGTGATTTCACGTATCACTCGATCCCCCACGAGAAATACACGCGCTTGGACTATCTATTCATTACACAAACTGACCTTCCCATCTTACTTGACGCTCGTATCGGTATACAGTCCATCTCCGACCACTCACCGATTGCCTTGACACTTGACCTGTCTAAGTCACCCCCCAAATCCCAAACCTGGAGACTCAACTCCTCTTTGATCACAGACCCAACTCTCTTATCCGAACTGACGGACACGCTTAAGGCCTATTTCGGACACAATAATTCCCCTGACATGGATCCTTTGGTAGTTTGGGAGGCCCATAAGTGCACACTGAGGGGGGTACTGATGAGAATGGGTGCTTATCGCAAAAGGCAGGGAGAAAAGGAAATCAAACGATTATCGTCCCGCATTCATGAATTAGAATCATTGCACAAACAATCACTTTCAGCTCTCTCAGCCATGGAGCTGTTAGAAACTAGGAAGGCACTACAGCAAATCCTTGACACTAGAGCCAAGCGACTGATGTTCCTTAAGAAGAAGATATACTATGAATCAGGGAACAAATTGGGCAAAATTTTGGCTAGAGCTCTCAGGGAACACACTTATGGCAACACCATCATGGGCATCAAACGCGCCAATGGCCCGCTAGATGTTACTACGGAAGCGATGGCAAAGCACTTTCACTCCTGTTACACCAACCTGTATAACTTACCACAACAACACAGGCCACCGGGAATGTTGGAGGACAGACCTAAAATCATTTGAGACTTTCTAGACAACAGCGGACTCCCTTCACTAGACAGCTTTGAGGCGGGCGCTCTTGATGGGCAAATAGAGGCGTCTGAGATCATGGGCGCCATCAAACACCTTAAAACAGGAAAGAGCCCAGGACCAGACGGCTTTACTGCAATTTATTACAAAACCTTTGCACAATGCCTGACGGGCCCCTTGGCCGCCACTCTGAACTCCCTGTCTAGACCTAGAGAGGTGACCCCAGACTTTCTCACAGCCTTCATAACGGTCATACTGAAACCAGATAAGGACCCATCAGATTGTGCGAGCTATCGACCAATCTCATTACTAAATTTAGACGTGAAGATTTTTGCGAGGATCCTCGCCGACAGACTGAGACCCCACTTGCAGAAGCTGATCGGTCATGAGCAAGTGGGATTCATGCCGGGCAGAGAGGCTAAGGATAATATAATTAAATCCCTGCTCCTGATTCACGGGGCTCAATAGCCACAGGGGTTCTTTCGCAAAGTGGGTTTTTTCGATAAGTGGACGCACTTCTGACTCTGCACTTATCTGAAGATATATTCTTTGTCTCTTTGCAGGTATGTTTCTGCTGTGAGCAATCCACCCTGAATTGAAACTGGAAAGTGTTTTGCCTAGTTTAAATTTGATATGGTATGTTTCTGCTGTGAGCAATCCACCCTGAATTGAAACTGGAAAGTGTTTTGCCTAGTTTAAATTTGATATGGTATGTTTCTGCTGTGAGCAATCCACCCTGAATTGAAACTGGAAAGTGTTTTGCCTAGTTTAAATTTGATATGGTATGTTTCTGCTGTGAGCAATCCACCCTGAATTGAAACTGGAAAGTGTTTTGCCTAGTTTAAATTTGATATGGTATGTTTCTGCTGTGAGCAATCCACCCTGAATTGAAACTGGAAAGTGTTTTGCCTAGTTTAAATTTGATATGGTATGTTTCTGCTGTGAGCAATCCACCCTGAATTGAAACTGGAAAGTGTTTTGCCTAGTTTAAATTTGATATGGTATGTTGTGTTTGCTTAGCCCTCTATAGACCTGTCCACATTTCAATGCTTTATCTGCCTTGTCTTACCCCAAAATTATGGCCCAGTGTCTTTTAGTGCCCTCTTTCCAATCTGTCTCTGTAGTAAGAATTTTGGCCTGTTGACAAGCAAACCTTTATTACCTCCTGATTAGATAATTGAAAAGCACCCACCCCCTATCCCCATCAGTATAAATATAAGCATCTTTCTGGGGGAAGCAATAGCAGGGGGGCTCAATAGCCACAGGGGTTCTTTCGCAAAGTGGGTTTTTTCGATAAGTGGACGCACTTCTGACTCTGCACTTCAGTGAATGCACAAAGCGGGGGAAAACAAAACACCTTAGAAATTGCAAAACAGGTCAATTTAAAAAAAAAACAGCTTTTCCTTCCCCTTTAAAAATGCACTGTCTACCACTCCTTCTGACAGCTGTGTCTTCTATCCTTAAACTGTCCTTCCTACACCCCCCTTCTCCACCCCACACCTTATACATATCATCCTCACTTCTGTCCTCTCCCTATTACTGCACTCACCAAATCTGGCTAATTGTATATTCACACCCCCAATATTCCAAACCACTGAGGCATGTCCCCCCACATAAATCACATTCCCACATCACCTCCCTCACCCTTCTGCTTCTCCTAGCCTCTGGTGATGTATCCCCAAACCCTGGGCCTCCTTCATCTAACTGTGCTCAACGTACCCATTACCCTACATCCTCTGGCTGCAGCCGCAATGCACACAATCTAGTTCACATTCCTCTCCTTCCCAAGACCAGACTCCCTCTCTCGTGCGCCCTTTGGAACGCTCGCTCTGTCTGTAATAAACTCACCTCCCTCCACGATCTCTTTATCGCTAACTCATTTAATCTACTCGCCGTCACCGAAACCTGGCTTCACGAATCCGACACTGCGGCTTCTGCTGCTCTATCCCATGGCGGTCTTCTCTGGACTCACTCCCCCAGGTCCAGTGGACGCAAAGGTGGGGGTGTTGGAATCCTTTTAGCCCCACATAGCACCTTTCAGGTACTTCACCCACCTCCCTCTGTCACTCTCCACATTTGAGGCACATTGCATTCGTCTCTTCTCCCCAGTTTCCCTAAGAATAGCTGTGATCTACCGCCCCCCCGGTCCACTATCTTCCTTTCTTGATGACTTCTCCGCCTGGTTACCCTACTTTCTCTCTTCTGAAATCCCCACAATCATTCTTGGGGACTTCAACATCCCTATTAATAATAACTCTCCTGCAACTTCCAAACTTCTCAGTCTAACCTCCTCCTTTGATCTGAAGCAATGGATACATGCACCTACTCACTCTGAAGGCAACACCCTTGACCTTGTCTTTTCCCACCTATGCACTCCATGCAACCTCTCCAACTATCCTTACCCTCTCTCTGATCACCACCTTATTAATTTCACTCTCTCCCTCTCCTCTGCCTCCTCTCCCCCCAAACGCCTAACGGTTACTCGTAGAAACCTTCACAATATCAACCCTTCTCTTCTATGCTCTGCAACTGACCACCTCTATGACAAAATCGCGCCCCTGTCCTGCACCCACCTAGCCACTTCTGTCTACAACACTACACTTCTAGCATCACTGGACAGACTGGCCCCCCTCACTACACGCAGAATAAGGCCCCGCCCCCTACAACCCTGGCAAACAGATGATACTAGAAGTCTGAAAAAGCACAGCCGTGCTCTCGAGCGTCTATGGCGTAAGACTAAGTCCCAGAAAGATTTCGGCCAGTATAAATCTGCCCTCCAAATATACAATTCCAGCCTCCTCACTGCCAAGCAGACCTATTTCATCACCCTCATTAAAAACTTATCATCCTGTCCCCGTCTACTCTTCTCTACCTTCAACTCGCTCCTTCGTCCCCCACTGCCTCCGCCCACTAACTCACTCACTGCCCAGGAGATTGCCAATCACTTCAAACAGAAGATTGCTAGAATTCACGAGGAAATCTGTACGGTTCAGATGCCCCCTATGCTATACACCTCATGCCCACAGGTACAATCTTTACTTCCCTCTTTCAATCCCACCACTATAGACGAAGTTGCTAAATTACTTGCTAATGTCCATCTTACCACCAGCGCTCTGGATCCTGTTCCCTCGCAAATGCTACGTCCACCCTCTGGCTCTATTCTACGCTCTATAACCCACATCTTCAATCTCTCCCTCTCTTCTGGCATCTTCCCTAACTCTTTGAAACATGCACTAGTCAGCCCCATACTTAAAAAGCCCTCTCTGGACCCATCCAATCTTGACAACCTGCGCCCTATCTCCTTGCTCCCCTTTTTATCCAAACTCCTTGAACGTCTAGTTTACAACCGATTGAGCGTCCACCTTGCTGATAATAACCTTCTTGATCCCCTTCAGTCTGGATTTCGTCCTCAACATTCCACAGAAACTGCCCTCCTAAAACTAACAAATGATATAGTAACGGCCAAAACTAAGGGACACTATTCCGTACTCCTACTCCTGGACCGCTCCGCTGCCTTCGATACGGTTGACCACCCCTCCTCCTCAAAAAACTCCATGCCTTTGGTCTCCGCGACTGTACTCTTCGCTGGTTCTCTACCTACTTATCCAACCGCACCTTTAGCGTTACTTACAACTCTACTTCCTCCTCTCCCCTTCCTTTCTCAATTGGGGTCCCCCAAGGTTCTGTTCTTGGACCTCTCCTATTTTCAATCTACACCTCCTCCCTGGGTCAGCTGATAGCCTCCCACGGCTTCCAATACCACCTCTACGCTGACGACACTCAAATCTATTTCTCTGCCCCTCAACTCACTTCTTCATTCGCCTCACGTATCTCTAATTTACTATCAGATATATCAGTTTGGATGTCACACCACTTCCTCAAACTTAATCTATCCAAAACTGAACTGGTCATTTTTCCTCCCCCTCGTGCCTCCTCCCCCGATCTCTCTGTTAAAATTGATGGCACAACTATCAGCCCATCCCCACACGCCAAGGTCCTAGGAGTAGTTCTAGACTCTGAACTCTCCTTTAATCCTCACATCCAATCACTGTTCAAATCTTGCCGCATCAACCTCCGCAACATCTCCAAAATACGCCCCTTTTTAACCAAAGACACAACAAAGCTCCTTATCCACTCCCTGGTCATTTCTCGCCTCGATTACTGCAACTCCCTCCTCATTGGCTTACCTCAGAAAACTTTAACCCCCCTTCAGTCCATCATGAATTCTGCTGCCAGACTCATCCACCTTACCAACCGCTCTGTGTCTCCTTCCCTTCTCTGTCAATCCCTCCACTGGCTTCCACTCACCCAACGAATTAAATTCAAAATACTAACGACCACCTACAAAGCCATCCACAACACTGCCCCCAGCTACATCACTGACCTAGTCTCTAAATACCAACCTAATCGTTCTCTTCGTTCTTCTCAAGACCTCCTGCTCTCTAGCTCGCTCATCACCTCCTCCCATGCTCGACTCCAGGACTTTTCCAGAGTCTCCCCAAGCCTATGGAACTCCTTACCCCAATCGGTCCGTCTATCTCCTTCTCTATTAGCTTTTAGAGGATCCCTAAAAACCCTCCTTTTCAGAGAAGCCTATCCCACCCACACCTAATAACTATATTTCCATTCTGTCCACCTGATCATCCCCCACAGCCAATACCCTTTGTTTCACGTGACCCTCCCTTCTAGACTGTAAGCTCTATCGAGCAGGGTCCTCTGATCCCTCTGTATTGAATTGTATTGTGATTGTACTGTCTTCCCTGATGTTGTAAAGCGCTGCGCAAACTGTTGGCGCTATATAAATCCTGTATAATAATAATAATAATAATAATAATTCAAAGGCTATTGAGGGCCTTCTCCTGTCCACGGATGAGGAGAAGGCTTTCAATCGAGTGGCGTGGGACTATATGATGGCCACATGCAGCAAGGTGGGTCTGGGTCCTGGGATGTTGACGTGGATCTCCGCTCTCTACCAAAATACCACAGCAAGACTGAAAATAAATGGCACATTGTCTGAGAGGGTACACATCAATAATGGCACAAGACAAGGATGTCTATTATCACCCCTTCTATTCATCCTTTCACTAGAACCATTCATTAGAACAATTAACGCTGACACATCCATAACCGGATTTGGGGTGACCGGCAGGGAGTTCAAGGTGGCCGCGTACGCGGACGACTTATTATTCTTTCTGACTAAACCCCATATTACGCTTCCCAATTTGATAAATTCGTTCTCACAGTATGGGTATGTATCTAACCTTAAGATAAATTACACCAAATCTGAAGCCATGAATGTGACCTTGCCAGATCACGTTCTTAAATTGGCTATGGAGAATTCCTCTTTCAAATGGGATCCCAAGTCACTGAAATATTTGGGTATCAAGCTATCCCCACAGCTCTCCTCTATCTATGACCAAAACTCCCCCCCCCCCCTACTTAAGACTATTGAGAGGGACCTAGAGAAGTGGCACGCAGGAACCTTTTTGTGGTTTGGCCGAGCGGCCATTATCAAAATGACCATTCTCCCTAGACTTCTCTATTTCATGCGCTCATTGCTGAATAAATTACCACGCTGTTTGTTTAAAACATTACGTTCCATGCTTTTGAGGTTCATTTGGGCTCATAAAAAAATGAGAATCAGGTATGACACCCTAATTAGATCCAGGGAACTGGGTGGAATGGGATTACCCAGCTTTAGGGATTATTATTTGGCCTCTCATCTTACGAGAGTGATTGATTGGCACTGCCACCAAGACACCAAGGACTGGGTGAGCTTGGAGAGGGCCCTTAACCCAATTCCCCTAAAATTTGCCCCTTGGGTACCCTGGTCCTCTTACCCGACTGAATTATAACAACATCCTGACCGAGGACACAGTAATTACTTCCTCACATGGACCTCTTACACCCTTTAAAGACAACCCAGATTTTATCCCGGGTACGGGCAACTCCCTTTTTGAGACAGTGTCACGACACAATCCACACTTGGCAGGTGAATGTTTTCATCAGTCCAAGATCAAAGATTTCCCCACCTTAAAGAGAGAAAACGACATGTCAAACCTTCCCTTCTGGTCATACTTACAACTGAGAAGCTACTTAAACAACAAAGGGGGGTCTGAGACTTTCTCTAGGCCCCTGACGGAATTTGAGTCGGTGTGTCACACAGGTATTCAATGCAAAAGGGTCACATCAATCTTACATGCATGGCTACAGGAGGCAAAAAAGCCATTGGATGACAGGCTCAGGAGACGGTGGTCCGAAGATCTACAGGTAACCATTACACCCAAACAATGGAAGAATGCCTGTATCTTAACACATAAGTGCTCGATTAGTACCAAAACACAAGAAACGGCATATAAACTGCTGACTCATTGGTACCTAACACCAGCGAAGCTCAACAAATGGAATTCACAGGTGTCCGACAGGTGTTGGAGGTGTGGGAGTGACACAGGATCCTTGATTCATATCTGGTGGCACTTAATTACTCCGTTCTGGACCAAGGTAATAGAATCAATCTTCCTGATAACTGAGACTAAACTTACACTTGATGCGGCTTGCTGCTTACTTCACATTTCAAATTTCACTTTGAAGAGGTACAAGCACTCCCTCACCAAGCACCTCCCCAAATCGCTTATTCCTGTCCACTGGAACTCGGTCAGGGTTCCCTCCATAGTGGACTGGCTCCACAGAGTTGCGGAAATCTATGACATGGAGGACACCCTGGCCCAATCATTGGAAGTGGTCGAGGGGTTCCACAAGACGTGGCAGCCCTGGACCATCTTCAGGTACTCCAAGGCATACACAGACACTATCTCCATGCAAGCGGCTGGCCCGGCGACCGACTGATTGATGTGCCGTCGGTTGATGGACTTGTACCGATCCACAAATCCTTTGAATACATAGTCATGAGAACAGTACATCTGTCTCAACTTAAACTCCTTCCCAATATGGGTAGCATAGCTTTTACTAAACTGAGCATCGTGGTTTATCCCCCTTGTTCCCTTCCTCTCCCCCCCCCCCTTGTCTTTTCTTTACTATTCTAGCAGACAGTTCAGGAGATTGCATAATATACTCATTACACGCCTGTATCCACACTTTGCACTTAAGGTAGCGGCAGGAATGGCTTGGCCGTCACATTGGTCTAGTTTTTGACTGATACCTTAGTTCTGTCTGGATCATTCCAACTGTCTGAATAATTATGCAAAGTCTTCACATGTTGTATCCTAGCACACTCCTACTTTGTATGGATAATCTGTCTACTGAGTATGCATTCCTGATCTGTATTATCTTGTTATCAATAAACTCTTTAATGAAAAAAAAAAAAAGAGTTTATTCTGAAAATTTGCGTTTTAATCCTGCATTGGTGAAAATCTTTTTAGGAGTATAAAAATGTAATGATTTTTTTTTTTTTTTAATTAGGAAAGTTGTATCAGTTAGAACCTAATATTCTTATTTTTCATTTAGGGGTGAATGATATTGGACAGAAAACTCTGAAATAAATTTTTAAAGCTAAACATGACCTTCATCAATTTCAGAAGACTTCTCCGAACATTATGATTAGTTTTTCTGAAATTGCTCCATGACAGATAAGGTTTGTTGACCCTATATTAACACTTCTTAAAGAAAAAAAAAAGAATGTTAATAGGGTGCTTAGGATTTTTTTGCCATTGATTAGTGTTTTTACTTTCCAGCATTTATAACTTGAAGGGTTTACACCTGAAATATATGTAGCACCCTCTGTTGTAGTGTAGGTAAAATATAGTTTGGCTCAGTGCTAAGCCTGAGCCATGAAATCTGGATCAGGGTTCATTAAAGTTCAGGGCTGGATGGCTCATCCAGGCAGCTCTCTGGTGCCTCCCCTGATTCTAGAATGTTGGTGAATGTTCTAGAAATTAGTGGGCGGAAGATAGAAGGGTTGTCCGGGATATTTAGGGACTCTTAGCCAATCCCCAGCAAGTGGGCATGGCAGAGGACTAAGTGAGCCCCTAAATAGACAAGAGCCATCAAGGGGAGTCGGGTGGAAGTTGGAGATGCAGTGCTGAGGGAGACTGTCGGTGGCCCTCAAGGGACCCCTGCTAGGGAGGGGCTCTACCTTGGGCTGAGTCTCAGGTGGCTGGCCTAAAAGGATCCTACCAAAGAAGAAGTTGGAGGAGGCTTTTCTGAGAGGCAGCGGGAGCAAGGAAGGACAGAGTGAGTAGCCCAGCACAGTGCAGGGACAGACAAGGGGAGAGACTGCCACATGCAGCAGGTCTTTCTTGAAGATGGCAGTGTGCTAAGATTTCATCAAACCTTACCCTCGGAGATATCCAGTGTGTCAGTCTGGAAGACTGGGAAGAAGAATCAGCCAGGTGGGCTGATGAATAGGCAGCCAGGTGGGCTAGAATTTCCTGCAAGAAGTAGAGATGGGACCAGTGTCTATAGGGGAGTTGGAGGTGTTCTAGGATACAGTTCACTCCACATGTGCTACTTTTCTAAGGGACTGAGAGTTCCTAGCCTGAAAGAGGCTTTTTCTGACCTAACAAGAGACTGTTATGCCACGTACACGATCGGAAATTCCGACAACAAATGTCCGATGTGAGCTTTTGGTCGGAAATTTCGACCGTGTGTAGGCTCCATCGGACATTTGCTGTCGGAATTTCCGACCACAAAAATTTGAGAGCTGGTTCTCAAATTTTCCGACAAGAACTTTTCTTGTCGGAAATTCCGATCGTCTGTATGCAATTCCGACGCACAAAAAAACACGCATGCTCAGAATCAAGCAGAAGAGCTGAACTGCCTATTGAACTTCATTGATCTCGGCTTGTCGTACGTCTTGTTTGTCACCGCGTTCTTGACGATGGGAATTTCTGCCAAGATTTGTGTGATCGTGTGTATGCTACACAAGTTTGAGCCAACATTCCGTCGAAAAAAAATCCACGGTTTTGTTGTCAGAATTTCCGATCGTGTGTACGCGGCATTAGTTTCTAAAATAATAAATCAATTGGAGTTCTGCAGAGTAAGTCAAGCGGAGCTGTACAAAGGATCACGCCAAGCTGTGCAGGAGGATCAAGTGGAGCTGTGTGGAGGAAGTTGTCCCTGGTTCTTTTGTTACTGTCAAGTTGGGCATCTCATAATCCCTAAGCCCATCCAAGTTATTATCCCCTCAATAAAAAAACAAAAAACAAAGCTTAAGGACTGTTTTTTGTGCCTGGATGCAGGTTGAAAATGCTATGTGACTGGCTGTGCAGCAGTGGAAAACACTTCCACTTGCAGCCCCTACGGGGTTAGGCTACATATAAAAAAGTGATGGTGTTTACCTCTCTGACATAGGCTTGGACATACTCAACAATAATTTTTAGGCAGTTGTTGAGATGGCCATGGTTCGTGTAGGTCGGGCCAGGTTTGTTTTTTCAACAAACCTGGCTTTTGGGTGTCGTCTCTGCAGTCTCTGGTTCTTCTCCCGCTCTCTGGTGCCTTCTACCGGGCTCCTCCGCTATCCTCTTCCAGCTCTTTTACTAGCGTTGGCTCGGTCTTCTGCGTCGTCTTCTTCCCTCTTCTCTACTTTGATGTTTACACGACGCTCTCTCCCGCTGTAATGCCGGGTGCACGGTGTGTGAAACGATTTAGATAGGCATGGGGCGTGGTCACCGGGTGACCACGCCCCTTAAGACGTCACAGTCCCATCATGCTCCGGATGATGACGACAAAAGGGGCAGGGTCACCAGGTGACATCACCCGTTGACCACGCCCCATGCCTATATAAATCGTGCACCGAGCACCCGGCATTACAGCGGGAGAGAGCGTCGTGTGAACATCGAAGAAGAGAAGAGGGAAGAAGACGACGCAGAAGACCGGGCCAACACAAGTTAAAGAGCTGGAAGAAGATAGCGGAGGAGCCCGGCAGAAGATAGAAGGCACCGGAGAGTGGGAGAAGAACCAGAGAGAGCGGAGACGACACCGGAGAGCGGAAGAAGAGAGCGAAGAAGGTCGGAAGAGACCCCTGAAGTTGGAAGAAGACCCCCGGAACTGCCTAATAAATTACTTTAAAAACCTGTGTAGTGTGTTTTTTTTTTCTTGACACTTTTTTCCTCGGGTGAATGGGTAGGGGTACGATGTACCCCATACTCATTCACACAGGGTGGGGGGCTGGGATCTGGGGGCCCCCTTATTAAAGGGGGCTCCCAGATTCCGATAAGCTCCCCGCACGCAGACCCCGACAACCAAGGGCCAGGGCTGTCGGGAAGAGGCCCTTGGCCTCATCAACATGGGGACAAGGTGATTTGGGGTGGGGGGGCGCAGGGCGCCCCCCTGCCCCAAAGCACTCACCCCCCATCTTGAGGGCATGCGGCCTTGTACGGTTTAGGAGAGGGGGAGCTCGCTTGTCCCCACCCCCTTTCCTGACCGGCCGGGCTGCGTGCTCGGATAAGGGTCTGGTATGGATTTTGCGGGGACCCCACGTCGTTTTTTCGGCGTAGGGGGTTCCCCTTAAAATCCATAACAGACTCAAGGGCCTGGTATGCTCTTGGAGGGAAACCCATGCCTTTTTTTATTTAACCACTTAAGCCCCGGACCATTTGGTAGCTAAAGGACCAGAGGTGAATTCAGAATTTTGCACTGCGCTGCTTTAACTGTAAATTGTGCGGACATGCAATGTTGTGCCCAAACGAAATTTGCGTCCTTTTCTTCCCACAAATAGAGCTTTCTTTTAATGGTATTTGATTGCCTCTGCGATTTTTATTTTTTGCGATATAAACGGAAAAAGACCGAAAATTTTGAAAAAAAATGATATTTTCTACTTTTTGTTATAAGAAAAATCGAATAAACTCAATTTTAGTCATACATTTAGGCCAAAATGTATTCAGCCACATGTCTTTAGTAAAAAAATGTCAATAAGCGTATATTTATTGGTTTGCGCAAAAGTTATAGCGTTTACAAACTAGGGTACATTTTCTGGAATTTACACAGCTTTAAATTTATGACTGCCTATCTCATTTCTTGAGGTGCTAAAATGGCAGGGCAGTACAAAAACCCCCCAAATGACCCCATTTTAGAAAGTAGACACCCCAAGGAAATTGCTGAGAGGCATGTTGAGCCCATTGAATATTTTTTTTTTTGTCCCAAGTGATTGAATAATGACAAATAAAAAAAAAAAATTACAAAAAGTTGTCACTAAATGATATATTGCTCACACATGCCATGGTTATATGTGGAATTGCACCCCAAAATACATTCTGCTGCTTCTCCTGAGTACGGGGATACCACATGTGTGGGACTTTTTAGGAGCCTAGCCACGTACGGGACCCCGGAAACCAAGCACCGCCTTCAGGATTTCTAAGGGCGCAAATTTTTGATTTCACTCCTCACTACCTATCACAGTTTTGAAGGCCATAAAATGCCAAAATAGCACAAAACCCCCCCAAATGACCCCATTTTAGAAAGTAGACACCCCAAGGAAATTGCTGAGAGGCCTGTTGAGCCCATTGAATATTTTTTTTTTTGTCCCAAGTGATTGAATAATGACAAAAAAAAAAAAATTACAAAAAGTTGTCACTAAATGATATATTGCTCACACATGCCATGGTTATATGTGGAATTGCACCCCAAAATAAATGTTGCTGCTAAAATGGCAGGGCAGTACAAAACCCCCCCAAATGACCCCATTTTAGAAAGTAGACACCCCAAGGAAATTGCTGAGAGGCATGTTGAGCCCATTGAATATTTTTTTTGTCCCAAGTGATTGAATAATGACAAATAAAAAAAAAAAAAAATTACAAAAAGTTGTCACTAAATGATATATTGCTCACACATGCCATGGTTATATGTGGAATTGTACCCCAAAATACATTCTGCTGCTTCTCCTGAGTACGGGGATACCACATGTGTGGGACTTTTTAGGAGCCTATAATAATGACAAAAAAAATAAAAAATTACAAAAAGTTGTCACTAAAT
This sequence comes from Rana muscosa, assembly GCA_029206835.1. Classification (NCBI taxonomy): domain Eukaryota; kingdom Metazoa; phylum Chordata; class Amphibia; order Anura; family Ranidae; genus Rana; species Rana muscosa. The sequence goes on from CM055117.1 coordinate 417,648,607, forward strand.
GATATATTGCTCACACATGCCATGGTTATATGTGGAATTGCACCCCAAAATACATTCTGCTGCTTCTCCTGAGTACGGGGATACCACATGTGTGGGACTTTTTAGGAGCCTAGCCGCGTACGGGACCCCGAAAACCAATCACCGCCTTCAGGATTTCTAGGCACAAATTTTTGATTTGACTCCTCACTACCTATCACAGTTTCGAAGGCCATAAAATGCCAAAATAGCACAAACCCCCCCAAATGACCCCATTTTGGAAAGTAGACACCCAAAGCTGTTTGCTGAGAGGCATGGTGAGTATTTTACAGCTCTCATTTGTTTTTGAAAATGAAGAAAGAACATTTTTTTTTTTTTTCAATTTTCAAAACTTTGTGACAAAAAGCGAGATCTGCAAAATACTCACAATACCTCTCAGCAAATAGCTTGGGGTGTCTACTTTCCAAAATAGGGTCAATTGGGGGGGTTTTGTGCCATCTGGGCATTCCATGGCCTCCGAAACTGTGATAGGCAGTGAGAAGTGAAATCAAAAATTTACACCCTTAGAAAGCCTGAAGGCGGTGATTGGTTTTTGGGGTCCCGTACGCGGCTAGGCTCCCAAAAAGTCTCACACATGTGGTATCCCCGTACTCAGGAGAAGCAACAGAATGTATTTTGGGGTGTAATTCCACATATGCCCATGGCATGTTTGAGCAATATATCATTTAGTGACAACTTTGTGCAAAAAAAAAAAAAAAATTGTCTTTTTTCCGCAACTTGTGTCAACATATAAAATATTCCATGGACTCGACATGCCTCTCAGTATATAGCTTGGGGTGTCTACTTTCCAAAATGGGGTCATTTGGGGGGGGTTTTGAACTGTTCTGGCATTTTATACACAACATTAGGAAGCTTACATCCACTCTTCTAACCACTTGAAGACAAAGCCCTTTTTGACACTTTTTGTTTACATGAAAACATATTTTTTTTGGAAAGAAAATTATGTTGAACCCCCAAACATTATATATATTTTTAAAGCAAAGGCCCTACAGAATAAAATGGTGGGTGTTGCATTTTTTTTTCTACACAGTATTTGCACAGCGATTTTTCAAACGCATTTTTTGGGGAAAAAATACACTTTTTTAAATTTTAATGCACTAAAACACACTATTTTGCCCAAATGTTTGATGAAATAAAAAAGATGATCTTAGGCCGAGTACATAGATACCAAACACGACATGCTTTAAAATTTCGCACAAACGCGCATTGGCGACAAACTACATACATTTTTAAAAGCCTTTAAAAGCCTTTACAGGTTACCCCATTAGATTTACAGAGGAGGTCTACTGCTAAAATTACTGCCCTCGATCTGACCTTCGCGGTGATACCTCACATGCATGGTGCAATTGCTGTTTACATATGACGCCAGACCGACGCTTGCGTTCGCCATTGGGCAAGAGCAGGGCAGGACAGGGGTGCTTTTTTTTTTTTTTTTTTTTTTTTATTATTAATTTAGCTTTTTTATTTTATTTTTAAATTGTTCCTTCCATATTTTTATTTTTTTATCATTTTTATTGTTATCTCAGGGAATGTAAATATCCCCATGATAGCAATAGGTAGTGACAGGTACTCTTTTTTTGAAAAAACTGGGGTCTAGACCCTAGACCCTAGATCTTTCCTCTGCCCCAAGATCGGTGTGATAAAATGCTTTCCCAATTTCCCAATGGCGCTTTTTATATCCGGGGGGGGACATTCCCTCCCACTGCTTGTAAAAGCAGTCCAGAGGCTAATTAGCCACTAGGATTGCTTTTACATGAAAGCCGGCCGCTGGCTGAAAAGAATGATACCAAGATGATACCTAAACCCACAGGCATCAATCTGGTATAACCAATCAAAGTCCAGCAACATACCAGTACGTTGCTGGTCCTTGTTGGACATGTATTGTAATCTTTTTTTTCATGCAGCCAGGTGGCCGAACGAAAAAAGAGATTGATCGGTGGGTATGCCCACCATTAGAATACCGCCCATCATCCACCCACTTCTAATGATGGGCATACATGCACCATTTATATATGCCGAAGCATGGGGGCATCCTCGCGCAAAAAAGTTATGCCGCACACACATGGTCGGACTTTTCCACGGGCAAGCCTCCGTCAGAATTTCGATCATATGTACGCGGCATTAGGAGCAAAATCACTCCTCCGCCCCTGCTGCCCCAATGCTTTGGCATATTTGCTTTTTTTTTTTAACTGTGGTGGTGAAATCACCTCCTACAGCACTGGAGTCACAGGGATCATGCCTGTCTCTGCGAACGCTGCAGTTATGTGTGTTGTGTTTTGTAAGTGACAGTGATCGATCTATACTGCACTTGGGTGGCCTGGGCTGGACAGAGGGGCAAAACGCTAGCAGGTATCTGGGCTGATCCCGCTAACACTGCGTTTTTGGGAACCCTAAACTGCTGGGGACGCTAGTATAGATCTGATCAGATCAGATATTGATCTGTTCAGATACTATACCACTAAGGGAGGTGTATGCTTCACGCGTGGGTGTTAGCGTTACTGGCACTAACCTGACGCTGCCTGGGGTGTGACGCAGACCCTCTCTGACGCTAAAACCTAATTGATATCACCCGCCGGGCGATCAGGGGGTTAAACCTTTATTGGGTTATATACGGCGGGTGCCCTGACACTATAAAAAGCAAACTAACTAACCAGCGTCACCCGTAACACTTATATGATGATCACTGGTGAAAGGGTTAACTAGGGGCAATTAGGGGGTTAAAACCTTTATTAGATAATATATGGGGGTACCTGACGCTATAAAAACCTGCGGCGAACCTAAAAAAAATTACTGGCTACCGATCTGCATCACCGACGCTAAGACAGCGATCAGAAAAATGATCGCTTAGCGACAGTGGTGATAGGGAGTGAAAGGGTTACCTGGGGGGCAATCAAGGGGGTTAAACCTTTATTAGATAATTTATGGGGGTACCTGACGCTATAAAAACCTGCGGCGAACCTAAAAAAAAAATACTGGCTACTGATCTGCATCACTGACGCTAAGACAGCGATCAGAAAAATTATCACTTAGCGACAGTGGTGATAGGGGGTGAAAGGGTTACCTGGGGGGCGATCAAGGGGGTTAAACCTTTATTAGATAATTTATGGGGGTACCTGACGCTATAAAAACCTGCGGCGAACCTAAAAAAAATTACTGGCTACCGATCTGCATCACCGACGCTAAGACAGCGATCAGAAAAATGATCGCTTAGCGACAGTGGTGATAGGGGGTGAAAGGGTTACCTGGGGGGCGATCAAGGGGGTTAAACCTTTATTAGATAATTTATGGGGGTACCTGACGCTATAAAAACCTGCGGCGAACCTAAAAAAAAAATACTGGCTACTGATCTGCATCACCGACGCTAAGACAGCGATCAGAAAAATTATCACTTAGCGACAGTGGTGATAGGGGGTGAAAGGGTTACATGGGGGGCGATCAAGGGGTTAAACCTTTATTAGGGGGGGTTAGGGGGCTACACTGGACCTAAAACTAAATGTAATGACACTTTTACAGTCACAAATGTCACTGATTGCAGTGATCAGTAAATAAATGGTCACTGCAATCAGTGACACTGTGACTGGGGGCTGGGGGGTGATCTGGGGGGGGCCTGGGGGGCGATTTATGTGCCTATGTGTGCTGGTGTTAGTGTAGTGTTTGTGCACTGACCTGTGTGTCTTCTCTTGTACGGCGCTCGGTATATGTGAGCGCCGCACAGGAGATGACATCACTTCCTCCTGCTTTCTCTGTCTGTGTGTACATTCGACAGACAGAGGGGGCATTTCTATTCGCCGGGAGCGATCGCGGGGGGTGGCCGGAATCGAACGGCCGTCCCCTCATGTCGGATCGCTCCCCAACGAATTCCGACCGCTCACTGTACAGAAGGGGGGTCCAATCGGACCCCCCAACTGTACAAAGGCAATCACGTATGCTCTACGTGATTGTGCCTGTCGGTGCCATTGTGCCGACATATATATACAGTGAGCGGTCGTTAAGTGGTTAAAATTTGGCGTGGAGTTCCCCCTCATGATTCATACCAAACACAGTGCCTGGTATTGGCGGGGATCCAAGTTGGATCCTCGGCGCTTTTTTCTCGCGCTCGCTGTAATGTGTTTTTACTATTGCAGCGAGTGAGAGATGTACAGTACCCTGTCGCCGAGAACCAGCGCGATGGGATCGCGCTGGAAACACATTCTCGCGGGCAGGTACTTTATGTTGGGATTTCCACTCTTAGCACTATAGGTTCTCTTATTCCCCTTGTTGTTTTGTTTGTAGTAATCTTTGCATTGGTACTGGTGTTCCATTGTGGCGCCCACCCTTGGCCCTTATTTCCTACTTCATGCACATTATGTAAGTAACTATATTGAGCTTATGTAAGCCCTATGATGGACCTATTTATCTACACCTATCATTGAGTATTGAATGTTGTACTTCACTAATTTTAGCTTGGTCTTTATATGCCCTCTGTGGTCATGCGGCTATCTTCCTCCAATCCTTGATGCTGAACGCCAGGTGAGATTGAATCGGTGGTCACTTGGGTAAGCCGTCGATGGTCTTCACAGGATTAATGTTACTGCATTGAAAATCTGTTGAATTTTTTATATTTAAGTATATGATGTTAATTCCTAGTGACTATTATGTATTTTGTCTCTTCATAGTTCTTTAACTACTAGTGTCCTACAAAGCACCCTGAAGAAGCCATCACTTGCAAAACATGCCGGAAACAGACACTATAGTACAAATGTTCACCTAATATATATAAGTTGACCATAACTTAAATTGTGCACTTTATTTACTATCATGTTTTTATCTTGAATTAATGAAAAATGTGTTAATTTTACTATCTTTGTCAATCTTGTTCTTGGCACCGCTATCCCATTATCTTCCCATTCTATTATGTTTGTGTAGCTACCTTACACCCGCTACTCAGGATTCACATTTTGTTATTAAATGGGAATCTACTGATTTCGTTACTTTGGGTCTGCAGCAATTACCTCCCACGAGTGGATCCTTCAGCTCCGTTGTCTAGGTACACCAATATCTTCCAGGAATAAGGCCAATGTCTACACATGAGTAAAACCTAATCAGCAAGGCTTTATTCTTTTTCCACTTTGAGTTAACTTGAAGAAAGCAAGAGCAGAAAAGTTGAAAGACGTAGGGGAAGGTTCAGGCACGCAACACTTAAATCCAGTATCTATGGGGCGTGACCGGATGTAGAGGAGTGAGGTGAGAGGCTGTAGCAGCACGGACCACACACCCGCTCCCATGTTACACACCATCTAAACTGCCCTGCATGGAGGAGGAGGGGGGACCGTAAGCGGAGATACCGAGAAGCAGAGACGCCGCAATACAGCCATACAGCCACACAGCCATAATACAGCCTACGCTGCGGTGGGCTCACGTGACTTTTCACGACTCTTCCTGGAGTTTAAACCCTGACAGACTGACCTGTTCCCGGCGCTGTCTTCTCTTACGGAGGAGCGGACTGCTGGGGACTTTGGCGGAGGGAGAGTGCATGTCTCGGCGTCTCTTATCGGGTGCCTTGCTGGCTGTTTGTCTGGCTCTCCCCACCAGCTGGAGCCGGAGCCGCCGCAGGGTCCTGAGAACTGACATTGACACTGGAAGATACAGTCACAGTTACAGACACCGACACAAGTAACACGAGCAACCAAGGCATGTCAGGCCGCGGAGGCGACTGCAGCGGCCTAATTGGAAAAATTTGCGCATACGGCAGGCCATACAGCGGGCCAGACACCCAAGAAAGCACAGGGGGAGTTACAACCCATTATCCAGAGGAGAAGCCAGGGAAAGGTACCAGCAACAGAGACATCAGTAATTGCAGCCAGCAATACGGGGTCCAAGAAAAAAACACAGAAAGAAAATACGGAGTTAATCGCAGAAATGGCGAAAGAAGATGAACCATCTATGAGAGTGATTCTTCAAGCAGTCAACAACTGTAAGTCTTCATTACTTGAAATATTTGGGCAATTAAAAGATATAAAAGAGGACATGAAAGAGCTTAAACAAGATGTGCAGGGGATTGGGGAACGGACATTTGCTTTAGAGGGGAGACTTAGTCAGGTTGAAGATGATGTGGATCCGTTGAAAAGCGAGATAAAAGTAATGCGAGAACAGTTGAATATGTGCATCCATAAGATGGATGATATGGAGAATAGATTGCGCAGGAAAAATATCAGGGTACTAGGTCTCCCGGAAAAAAGTGAAGGTAACAATCCCACAGAATTTATGGAAGACTGGCTTGGAGAAATGTTTGGTAGAGACTGCCTATCAAAATCTTTTGCAATTGAACGGGCCCATAGAGTCCCATTAAGGATCCCTGCCCCTGGAGGCCAGCCAAGGCCTCTCCTCATTAAACTGCTCCATTTTAGGGATAAGATCACAATTCTTCGAAAGGCAAGAGAGATGAGAGAGATACAATATAATGGTGTGAGAATTTCAATGTACCCAGACTTTTCCCCCGGAACTACAGAGGCAAAGGGCAAAATTTGTGAAGTGCAAATGTATTCTGCAACATAATAAACTCAGATTTGCAATGTTTTATCCAGTGCGTCTACGAATAACGGATATGGGGGAATATATCTTTTTTAATACACCTGCTGAAGTGACATTATGGTTGGATGGGAGGGAGGGAAGGACACAGGGTGGGAGGGAAGAGGGAAAGGGATAAAGAGAGAAAGTAAAGGACAAAGATTTGGTTCCTCTTGCCATCCCTCACCCTGTTTGTTTTTTTCCTGCCTTTCTTTCTTTTTGTTTTTTCTCATTTTTTTGGTTTGTTTTGGACGGCCAAGACACGGGGGAGTGGGGGGAGGGGGGAAGTACTGTAATACGGTCAACATGAATGTGTTTCTGTTTTGTTTTTTGTTGATAGAATAATATGAGTGGGGGGATAAGAAAGCATATAAATGTACACGGATGGAACAGATAATATGGGGAAACACAGTGAAGTATAAGATAGCACTAAGCACCTCAAAGGGAAGACATGGTCACTTTAGAAGCCCTCAACATAGGCCCAAAGGTGGGCAGGGAAGGGGGGGAAGGGAGGGAGGGGAGAGGGAGAAGGGGATGGAGGAATGTGTGAGTGGGGTGTATGAATGGGTGAATCCACCAAAATATAATTTCTTAAAGGGAAATAAAAATATAAAGACCAAAAGGAAAACATGTTTGAGGCACAGAATCACAATATGGGAAGTACACTGATAATTTTGGATAATGATAGCTAACAAACAGGATAAAGGGGTACCCCCAAAACAGATCAGAAGAATTAAGGTATGCTCTTGGAATGTTCGAGGGGTAAGAGACCCAGTCAAAAGAAGGACAATTTATTCGATGGCAGAGATGGGTAATATTGGGATACTGTGTCTGCAGGAGACGCATCTAGAAAACTATTAGTACACTAAAACATAGAAAATACCAAGTACAATATCATGCCACCTACACCTCGTATTCAAGGGGTGTGAGCGTGTTGATTGACTCAGGAATAGTGTTCTTCTGCAGGCAGAGTAAGGTGGATGAAAAAGGGCGGTTTATATTCCTTTTGTGTCAGATAGAGACAAGAGAATATGTGCTGGCTAACGTCTATATTCCCCCACTGTTCAGCACCGAAATTTTGGAAGAGCTGATGGAGTTTACCATGGACAAGGAAGGGGTGCCGGTCATAGTGACGGGAGATTTCTACATGACTATGAATAAAAAGGTGGATAGGTTCCCGCCTGGGGTCTCCCCCAGCAGCACGTCTGGCAGCCCCCTCCTCCAATTTTGTGGAGAGACAGGGGCTGGTGGACGTGTGGAGGGAGAGACACCCGGAGGAAAAGCAGTTTTCTTGTCACTCAAAGACACACGCGACCTTGTCCAGGATAGATCTGGTGCTTTGTAGTGAGGATGCCCTGAGAAGTATCTCGGATCATGCATCAGTAATTTTTTAAATAAACACAAGCAGGAATTTTAGCAAGGGGGATTGGAAGATAAACCCATTCTGGTTGAAAGTAATTAAAGATGTGGGGGGAATCTGTGCTAGTTTGGAAGACTTTATAATATTAAACGAAGGATCAGCACCGAAAGGAATTATCTGGGATACCTTGAAAGCCTTCCTCCGGAGAGCCCTAATACAAAAAATTTCATATGTTAAAAAACAAACACAAGCCAAGGAGGTTACAGCAAGGGAAAAGGTGAGAAGGGCTGAAGTAAAATATGTGGAAAGTCCAACTATAGAGAAACATAAAGAATGGATGGAAATCCAGGAAGAATACAAAGATCTATTATTAAAAAAAGCAGAAAATAAAATGTTATTTCAAAAACAGACCTTCTTTGGGAAGGGAGAGAGAGTGGGGAGGATGCTGTCCCTGATTGCTAGGGCCAATACCCCCTCCTTTGTCATCTTGGCTATATGTGACAAGGAAGGGGTTATTAGGAGAGGCACCAGGGAAATAATAGAGGTCTTTAAAAACTACTACTACTACTGCAACTTGGTCAAAATGGTGTGGATGCCTCAGATCCTATACGTTATACATAACTCCCCAGTATGGATCCCAAAGTATTGGTTTAAAAAATTGGACAGTGTGTTTAGGGAGCTGATATGGAAAAATGGATCGGCAAGAATTTGCCTCCGAACTTTACAGCAAACCAGAGAGAGGGGGGGCTTTGGCACTGCCCAATTCGAGATACTACTTTTTAGCTGCACAAATGCAACACATGAGTGGAAGAAATCTACTGGCGGGCAAGGAGTCTGGGAAGAATCTACTATTGAATGGCACAAGTCATGACACAGAAGTAGAGGCAGTGGAGGCGGACTCTTTTTGTTCCAGGTGTCCCACAGGAAAACTGATGGTAAAATGTTGGGAAATGGTTAAGGAGATGCTGGGGTATAGTGGATTCTCAGAATTTTCCCCTATGTGGGACAATAGCAATCTGAAAGAGCTCAAAATCATGGGGAAAATTGAGGAATGGGATATGTGTGGTGTACACCTTCTGATACAGCTTTTTAAGGAGGGGAGAATAAAAACATTCCAGGAGATAAGAGAGGAGTACTCAGTCCCCAATAATTCATTCTACAGATACCTACAGGTCAGGCATGCCTTGAACTCGCAATTTGGGCAAGAGATACCAGTATGGAATGAAATGTCCCAGCTCCGTAGGTTAGTAAATGTGGATACGTCTAGAGGGATAATCTCTGAGATGTATAAGTGCATAAACGAGGTGGATCAGGAATAGAGACCTGATATTAAGAACAAGGGAAAATGGGAAAGAGATATGGGTCCAATAACACAGGAACAGTGGAAGAGGATATTAGAAGCAGGTCCAAGAGTCTCAGGCCTCGTACACACGACCGATTTTCTCGGCAAGAACCAGCAAGAAACTTGCTGGCAGAGAGGTCTTGCCGAGTAAATCGGTCGTGTGTACGCTGCTAGCGTGTTTCTCGTCGAGAAAACCGACAAGAAACCTCGACGAGAAAATAGAGAACCTGCTCTCTATTTTCTCGTCGAGATTCTCCTCGGCGTGTTTCTCGACGAGAAAAGTGAGTGTGTGTACACTTACCTGTCCGCCCGGAAGCCCGCGCATGTTCGAAATGAATTTGACGCATGCGCGGTAGCTTCCTAGGCATACGTAGGGTATACCAAGATGGCGGCGACGGCATCGAATGTGACGAGCGCATGCTCGACGTAGTCGATGACGTCACCGCGTACACTCCTTTCAAAGAACCGCGGGTTCTTTGAAACGAGCGTGTGTACACTCGGCCGGGACAAGTTTCTTGTCCAAGAATCTCGTCGAAAAAAACGACATGTTTTTCTCAACGAGAATCTCGGCCGTGTGTACGAGGCCTCACTCTCTTCCTCTCAAATGGTCTCACAATTATACTTAATACACAGAGCATACTATACACCACAAAGAATGTTACAGTTTGGTAGGAGACGAGATGCGAAGTGCCAGAGATGCGGAAATGAGGAGGGAGACTTGATACCCATGATTTGGAGGTTCCCCAAGTTGTATTGGTATTGGAAAGAGATAATAGATGGAATAAATGTTGTATTTGGGACATCTTTACAACCAGAGGCCAGGCTATGTGTGCTAGGCCTGATGGAAGAAAGGGGAATCCCAAGAGATATACAAACGGCAATATTAAGGTGCCTTTTCCAAGGTAGGAAACTTATAGCGCAAAGGTGGCAAGCAAAAGACCCCCCAACAGGGACAGAATGGAGGAAAGTAATAGACAACACTATTAGGAGAGAATAATTTATATATAATAAGAGGGGAAATAGAAAGAAATTCATGAATATATGGAAACAATGGATAGAGGTGGAGGTATGGTAGAGAATGGGGGGTGGGAATATGAGGATGAGAGGGAGGAATGAGGGGGAGGAGAGAGGAAATGGAGGTGTGAAAGGGAGGGTAGAGGCGGGGATTCCTTTATTGCTTGTGGTTAAATGATATTTATATTGTTGCATATAGAAGGAAGTATTATATGTATAAGAATGTTTATATAAAAGAAATAAAGAATATTTGATAAAAAAAAAAAAAATCCAGTATCTACACTCGTCGCCACTCAAGCCTGAGTGGGTATTTCTCACCCGGATAGTCCCTATGAGAGCAGGCCTATGAGCCGGGATGGAGCACGGATGTCAGAGATGATGAATCCCCCTCTAGGCAGGTCTCCAGGCCTCTCCCCGAGACAGAAGTACCGTCGCTAGTCTCCGCCGGGACTGTTCTTCCCCATGAACTCCTTTTTCTAAAGATGGGCCCCCTACAAACGGGCAGCCTGGGATCCTTCTCTGAGGCGTAGGCCCTTGTCAGCAGAGCTGGGCCTACAATGCAGCAACAGGGCCTCGGGCTGAAGGTGCCCAAGGCCTAAGCACACTAGCGCACCTCGTGCCATGCAGGCCACAAGGCACACTCACTGGACCAGAGGTCCCCCTGTACGCCTTGGGGTCCCCCTGGAATCTCCTCACGCCAAATGGTGTCTGCCCCTTTTGTACCCTCTCCCAGCATGCACAGCGGGTAGACCATGCCCCCTGCATGGCTGCCGAGAAAGGACACCCAAGGTGCTGTGATACCCACATAGTCCAGCCCATGCCGGCCAGTGCTTCCTGCAGGCAAAGGAGAACAAAATTGCCAGGGAGTATCACACCCGGAGCAGAACAACAATTGAAACATAATTGGTCTGAGCCCAACTACTGGCTCAGACCGCCCTTAAATTTCCACATAGTGCCCCCAAATATTGGGGGGGGGCTCTACATTTGTTTTTTTATTTACTTAACCACTTTAGCCCTGGAAGATTTGGCTGCTCAATGACCAGGCCATGTTTTGCGATACGGCACTGCGTCACTTTAACTGACAATTGCGTGGTCGTGCGACGCTGTACCCAAACAAAATTGACGTCCTTTTTTTCCACAAATAGAGCTTTCTTTTGGTGGTATTTGATCATCTCTGTGGTTTTAATTTTTTGCGCTATAAACAAAAAAAGAGCGACAATTTTGAAAAAAAAACACAATGGGGGTTATTTACGAAAGGCAAATCCACTTTGCACTACAAGTGCAAACTACAAGTGAAAGTGAAATTGGAAGTGCAGTCGCTGTAAATCTGAGGGGTAGATCTGAAATAAGGGGAAGCTCTGCTGATTTTTTTTCCAATCATGTGCATGCTAAAATGCTGTTTTTTATTTTCCTTGCATGCCCTCCTCGGATTTACAGCGATTGCACTTCCAAGTGCACTTTGAGTGTAATTTCAAGTGCACTTTGCACTTGTAGTGCAACGTGGATTTGCCTTTCGTAACTAACCCCCAATATTTTGTACTTTTTGCCATATTAAATATCCCCATTTTTTTTTTTAAACAAATTTTTTCCTCCGTTTAGGCCGATATGTATTCTTCTACATATGTTTGGTAGTAAAAATCGCAATAAGCGTAAATTGATTAGTTTGCGCAAAAGTTATAGCGTCTACAAAATAGGGGATAGATTTATGGCATTTTTTGTATTATTATTATTTTTTTACTAGTAATGGCGGTGATCAGCGATTTTTATCGGGACTGCGACATTATGGCGAACAGATCAGACACTTTTGACACATTTTTAGGACCATTGACATTTATACAGCGATCAGTGCTATAAAAATGCACTTATTACTGTGTAAATGTCACTGGCAGGGAAGGGGTTAACATTAGGGGGCGATCAAGGGGTTAACTGTGTTCCCTTATGTGTGTTCTAACTGTAGGGGGATGGGACTGACTATTGGAGATGACAGATCGTTGTTCCTAGCTAGTAGGAACACACAATCTTTCTCTGCTCAGCTCACAGAACAGGGATTTGTGTGTTTACTCGTGCCTGCGATCACGCGCAGTGCAGCACACGCGCGTCTGCTATCCCAGCTTAAATGGACCGACATAAAGCTACGATGGTTCGCGGGACCGTGCCGACCTGCCGCAGTACAATGGCGGCGGATGGTCGGCAAGCGCTTAAATAAACACATTTTAAACCAATAATAATAGGGTCACCACCAATTTATTTCTAGCTTTATTAACCTTGTTTTTATTATGTGTTTGTTTTTATGCTTTGCAGTCTACAATCCAATGCAAATTAGATACTTTGTTAGGCAAGAAGGAAGTTCTAGGCCTCAACACTACCTTGTGTCATTGCTTGAAAGGAAGAAGAGTGCACAGAAACTAGCCTTGGCTCACCTGTTTTTTCAGTGACGTCCCTTCTAATCTGCTTTGGGAGTGAAGCTTAAATTTGTTCTAACCTCACCTACGCAGTGATTGTGTTGGCCTTCTCTCAGGTGGGGGGGCACCAAACTGAGTCTTTTTGACCTGGGTGAAAAATGTCTAGCACCCCACTGAGCTCTGTTGCCGCAGACCCCACAGCCACTGTCTTCATCAACATGGAACCCCTGGAAAGGTACCCCCCCCATGTTTAGGGCATGTGACATACAGCCTGGTATGGTTTGGGGGGGGCACTTTCATATTTTACCCATTTCTTGACCAGCCAGGCTGCATGCTTGAATTAAAGGTCTGGCATTGATTTTTAGGGGGACCCCTACGCATTTGTTTGTTTTTTCACAGCTCCCTTATGACTATTAAAGAGTATGCAATATACCGGTGATATTTATTGTTTGATGATTACTAGAAGTGGCATCCTAAACTTTAAACTGCTGCAGTATCACATTCCCCTTTTACTGTGTGATGTCAAGATAGTTGCAATGTACAGACTGTAGAAGACTCAACTGGAATCATTTTGCTAGCATGCTATCCTCAGGCAGACCTTGAGAAGCTGCATCTAGATTATCATTTGTCATTTCATTGTAGCTCAAAAATTGGTTTAAATATTTACAAGTTACTAAGCTTAAAACATCTCTATTATGCTTTCATATAGATGGATAAAGACTAGAGTTGAGCGGACACCTGGATGTTCGGGTTCGACGGGTTCAGCCGAACTTCAGAAAAAAGTTCGGGTTCGGGACCGAACTTTAACCCGAACCCGGACCCGAACCCGAACCCCATTGAAGTCAATGGGGACCCGGACTTCTAAGGACTAAAAAGGCTCTAAAAAGGTAATGGAAAGGGCTAGAGGGCTGCAAATGGCAGCAAAATGTTGTTAAGAGCATGGCAAGTGTGGATAGGGAAATAACATAAAAAAAATAAAAATAAAAAATAATAATCTTGACCTAGGAGGACGAGGTCCATATGGAGTAGGAGGTTGAGGTGGCGGTGGATGTGGCTGTGTAGGTGGAAGCGGCGGTGGAGGAGGACGAGGTAGCCAACACTGATTCAAAAATACAACAATGGCTGGGTAAGGCCGGTGATGTGTCGAATTCTGTCCCCCGTCAAATAGTGTCCACCCTGTACTGCGCTTGCTCAGTATGTAGGACAAGGGGATTTAGAAAATCTCCCAAGACGAACGGCGCCTGCGTGGTGAGTTCAGGTGAAGGCCACACCATCCGTGGTTCAAGCCGAGCCAAGTGAGGCTGTGCCCGAAGCGTGGCGATCGAACCGAGCCCGTGAGGGGCCCTGTTACTATGTGCTACCGTATGTCCACTTGGATGGTGGGGCTTGAACCTGCACTCACAGCGCAGGCGCCGTTCATCTTCGGAGATTTTGTGAATCTCCTTGTCCTCTGTACTGCGCAAGCGCTGCGCCTTCGCAGTATGGGCCGGACACAATCCGATGGCCGGACAGTTTTTGTCACAACACCGGTATACATGTCTATTCTGCACAAGGTACGGACAAGTCCTGTGGGATCCATGCCTGGTTCATTTTAATGAACGTGAGCTTGTCCACATTGGCTCTGGACAGGCGGCTGCGCTTGTCTGTGATAACGCCCCCTGCCGTGCTAAATACACGTTCAGATAATACACTGGCTGCAGGGCAGGCCAGCACCTCCAAGGCATAAAGGGCAAGCTCAGGCCATGTGCCCAATTTGGAGACCCAGAAGTTAAAGGGGGCAGACCCGTCATCCAGTACGTGTAGGCCTGTGGACACATACTGCTCAACCATGTTGGTGAAATGCTGCCTCCTGCTAAGACGTTCCATCTCAGCTGGTGGTGCTGGTTGTTGTGGCGTGCTGACAAAGCTTTTCCACATTTCAGCCATGCTAACCCTGCCTTCTGAGGTGCTGCCGGTGCCCCGGCTGCGTTGGCGACCTCTCCCTCCTCCTCTGCCTTCGCCTTGCGCTTCCACCGTACGCCCGCTGTCAGGTGGGAATGCCACCAGCAGCGCGTCTACCAGCGTGCGCTTGTACTCGCACATCTTACGATCCCGCTCCAGTGAGGGAATTAAGGACGGTACGTTGTCCTTGTAACGGGGATCCAGCAGGGTGGCCACCCAGTAATCAGCACCAGTTAAAATGTGGGCAACTCGGCGGTCATTGCGGAAACACTGCAGCATGTAATCGCTCATGTGTGCCAGGCTGCCCAGAGGCAAAGAAAAGCTGTCCTCTGTGGGAGGTTTATCCTCTTTATCCGCTGTATCCCCCCAGCCACGCACCAGTGATGGCCACGAGCTGGTCTGGGTGCCACCCTGCTGTGAAAATGGCTCCTCCTCCTCCTCCTCCTCCTCCATCTCCTCCTCCACCTCGTCATCCTCCAGAACTGTGCCCTTTCTGCCGGACAATTGTGTACCTGCCGTTTGTTGGTGCAGGAACCCACCCTCGTAGCCACTTGTGAAAGACTGCCCTGAAAGCCTTTGAAATGATCCCGCTTCCTCCTCCTCCTCCTCATCCTCCTGTGCCACATCCTCTTCCATCATCGCCCGAAGCGTTTTTTCAAGGAGGCATAGAACTGGGATAGTAACGCTAAGAACGGTGTCATTGGCACTGGACATGTTGGTGGAGTACTCGAAACAGCGCAACAAGGCACACAGGTCTCGCATGGAGGCCCAGTTATTGGTGGTGAAGTGGTGCTGTTCCGCAGAGCGACTTACGCGTGATTGCTGCAGCTGAAACTCCACTATCGCCTGCTGCTGCTCGCACAGTCTGGTCAGCATGTGCAAGGTGGAGTTCCACCTTGTGGGCACGTCACATATGAGGCGGTGAGCGGGAAGGCCGAAGTTACGCTGCAGCGCTGACAGGCGAGCAGCAGCAGGGTGAGAACGCCGAAAGTGCGCACACACAGCCCGCATTTTCTGCAGCAGCTCTGGCATATTGGGGTAATTTTTAGGGAACCTCTGGACCACCAAGTTCAGCACATGCGCCAGGCAAGGGATGTGCGTCAAACCGGCTAGGCCCAGAGCTGCTACGAGATTTCGCCCATTATCGCACACCACCAGGCCGGGCTTGAGGCTCACTGACAGCAACCACTCATTGGTCTGTTGTTCCATGTCCCTCCACAACTCCTGCGCGGTGTGGGGTTTTTCCCCCAAACAGGAAAGTTTTAAAACTGCCTGCTGTCGTTTACCCCTGGCTGTGCTGAAGTTGGTGGTGAAGGTGTTACGCTGACCGGATGAGGAGGCGGTAGAGGATGAGGAAGCGGAGTAGGAGGAGTTAGCAACAGGAGGCAAACTGAAGCGCCCTGCAATCCTCGGTCGTGGAAGGACATGCGCCAAACTGCTATCTGCCTCAGGCCCAGCCGCCACTGCATTTACCCAGTGTGCTGTTAGGGAGATATAACGTCCCTGACCGTGCTTACTGGTCCACGCATCCGTAGTTAGGTGGACCTTGCCACAGATGGCGTTGCGCAGTGCACACCTGATTTTGTCCCCCACTTGGTTGTGCAGGGAAGGGATGGCTCGCCTGGAAAAATAGTGGCAGCTGGGCACGACGTACTGTGGGACAGCCAATGCCATCAGGCTTTTAAAACTCTGCGTCTCCACCAGACGGAATGACAGCATTTCAAAGGCCAGGAGTTTTGAAATGCTGGCATTCAGGGCCAGGGATCGCGGGTGGCAAGGGGGGTACTTCCTCTTCCGCTCCAATGTTTGGGAGATAGAGAGCTGAATGCTTCCATGGGACATTGTGGAGATGGTTGGTGACCCAGGTGGTAGTGTTGCTGGCAGATCCTCTGTTTGCGGGGTGGCAGGTGCCACTGTCACTACAGAGGTGGATGAAGAGGCCGAGACTGCAGCAGAAGAGGAAGCAGGAGGAGCCAGAGACCTTTCTTGGTTTTTGAGGTGTCTACTCCACTGCAGCTCGTGCTTTGCACTTAGATGCCTGGTCATGCAGGTTGTGCTCAGGTTGAGAACGTTTATGCCTCGCTTCAGGCTCTGATTGCACAGCGTGCAAACCACTCGTGTCTTGTCATCAGCACATTGTGTGAAGAACTGCCACGCTGGGGAACTCCTTGGACCTGGCTTTGGTGTGCTCGGTCCCTTGCTGCGTTGGGCAGTAGCAGACATACTGTCTAGCTGACAGACGCTCCGCTTTTGCACCCTGCTCCCTCTTCTGCTGTGCTGGTGGCTCTGTGCGACGACCGCCTCTTCCTCCAAACTACACTGGTCACCTGCATAACGTTGATTCCATGTGGGGTCGAGGACCTCATCGTCCTCCACATCATCTTCCACCCAGTCTTCACCCCTGCCCTCCTTGTCTGTCTGCACAATTGCGAAAGCAGCAGCAGTTGGCACCTGTGTTTCGTCATCATCCGAGACGTACTGCGATGGTCCTCCCATGTACTCATCATGAAACATAAGTGGTTGGGCATCGGTGCACTCAATCTCTTCCACTTCTGGGGCAGGGCTAGGTGGATGGCCCTGGGAAACCCTGCTAACAGAGTCATCGAAAAGCAGAAGAGACTGCTGCATGATTTGGGGCTCAGACTGCTTGGCTGATTTGCAAGGGGGTGAGGTGAAAGACTGATGGACATAGGTTTCAGGTGCCAACTCTGTTCTTTCATCAGAAGAGTGGGTGGGAGACAATGTGAAGGAACCCGAGGCACTGTCAGCAACCCAATCTACTATCGCCTGTACTTGTCCTGGCCTAAACATTCGTACAGCCTCATTAGGCGCGACAAAATAGCGCCGCAGGCTCGGTCGCCTACTCGCACCTGAGGAAGGTGTTTCACTTGTGCGTTTATCTGGCACAGATCCACCACGTCCTCTCCCTGCAACAGGAGCTCCACCAGCAGCACCACGACCGGGGCCACCACGTCCCTTTGACCTTCTCCTCATATTTTCAAAATTTAGGATCTTGCCCTAAATGGGTGTTTTTGGAAGCGCAGAACACAACCAAAGTACGTAACCGCTGAATCGCACAGCTACAGAACTGCAGAAAATGCTATTCAAAAAAAAATGTTGTTTTTTTTGTATAGCACAGTAGGAGAAAACTATATAGAAATTGCTTATTTCACACACCTCAAAATATGTATAACACACTGCAAACTTTTTTTTGTGCCCCTAAACGGCGTTTTTTGGAAGAGCAGAACACACACACAGTACGTAACCGCTGAATCGCACAGCTACAGAACTGCAGAAAATGCTATTCAAAAAAAATTTTGTTTTTTTAGTATAGCAACGTAGGAGAAAACTATATAGAAATTGTTTATTTCACACACCTCAAATATGTATAACACACTGCAAACTTTTTTTTTGTGCCCCTAAACGGCGTTTTTTGGAAGAGCAGAACACACCCACAGTACGTAACCGCTGAATCGCACAGCTACAGAACTGCAGAAAATGCTATTCAAAAAAAATTTTGTTTTTTTAGTATAGCACAGTAGGAGAAAACTATATAGAAATTGCTTTTTTTTAGTATAGCACAGTAGGAGAAAACTATATAGAAATTGTTTATTTCACACACCTCCAAATATGTATAACACACTGCAAACAATTTTTTGTGCCCCTAAACGGCGTTTTTTGGAAGAGCAGAACACACCCACAGTACGTAACCGCTGAATCGCACAGCTACAGCACTGCAGAAAATGCTATTCAAAAAAATGTTGTTTTTTTAGTATAGCAACGTAGGAGAAAACTATAAAGAAATTGTTTATTTCACACACCTCAAAATATGTATAACACACTGCAAACTTTTTTTTGTGCCACTAAACGGCGTTTTTTGGAAGAGCAGAACACACCCACAGTACGTAACCGCTGAATCGCACAGCTACAGAACTGCAGAAAATGCTATTCAAAAAAAAATTTGTTTTTTTAGTATAGCACAGTAGGAGAAAACTATATAGAAATTGTTTATTTCACACACCTCAAAATATGTATAACACACTGCAAACTTTTTTTGTGCCCCTAAACGGCGTTTTTTGTAGGAGCAGAACACACCCACAGTACGTAACCGCTGAATCGCACAGCTACAGAACTGCACAAAATGCTATTCAAAAAAAATGTTGTTTTTTTAGTATAGCAACGTAGGAGAAAACTATATAGAAATTGTTTATTTCACACACCTCAAAATATGTATAACACACTGCAAACTTTTTTTGGTGCCCCTAAACGGCGTTTTTTGCAAGCGTACATTAAAGTGCACATTTTTTATTTTTATTTTTTGCCCTAAACGGGTCTTTTTTTGCACGAGCAAAATAAAATGCTTTTTTTTTTTTTTTTTTTGCCCTATGGGTCTTTTGGAAAAGAGAACAATAAAGTGCCTTTTTATTTCCCCTAAAAGTTAGATTTTCTCTGACACTGGGCTCATGGCAGTGTAAAAATACTGCACTGCAACACAAATAGGTAAACCTATGCAGATCGCTGATTTTAATCTCTGAATCTGGACTCCTATATAATATTCTCTCTCCCTGAAAGCATCAATACAGGAACCTGGCCCTACACTACACTATCTCTCTATATTTTCCCTTAGATTGTAGAATCAGGACTACCTCATCTATCCTTCTATCTCTCCCTAAAAGCAGCAGCAGCAGACTAGATCCTCTCCCTATCTATTCTGAAGCAGAGTGACATGTGTGCTGTGTGCCTCTAGCTTATATAGAAGCTGGGTCACATGTTGCACTGACCAATCACAGCCATGCCATTAGTAGGCATGGCTATGATGACCTCTAAGGGCACACCAGCTAATCAAAAGGTGATTGGCTGGCCCCTGAAGCATTTCTAAATGCGTTATTAGATTGCCGAACCCGAACCCGGACTTTTGGGCAAAGTCCGGGTTCGGGTTCGGGAAAAAGCTAAAGTTCGGTACGGACCCGAACTTTACAGTTCGGGTTCGCTCAACACTAATAAAGACTGCAAATTGTTGTTTTGTGGTTTTGTTGTTATCATCAGATTAGCTATCGTATTCTGACAGGAGGAATCCCTTCCTCCAGAATACACTCATTAGTGCTCACAGCCATTGGCTACAAGCACTGATTGGATACTGGTTTTCCAGCATATGCCTTTGACAAACGGTGGTCGTTAGGACAGATTCTGTTGGACAGACTACTGTACACACCGACCAAAAGTCAGCCAATCCCTGCTGAACCAGATGATTTTCGCACAGTGTGTACCCAGCTTATCAGTCCAGTTCCATCGATAATAATACTTCCTAATAATTCATAAGAGTTTGTTTGCTAAAAGTAAAAATGCTTTTCACTTTACAAGGACATTTTCTCTTAGGTTAGTGAATAAGGTGAATTTTTGCTGACCGGTATTATCCAATCATGTACAAGCAAAAATGCTCTTTTTTTTTTTCTTGCTCACAATTTTTTTGCGCATGCTTGTACATGATTGCAGTAAGTTTTCACCACTCTCACTAAGCTAAAGGAAAATTTCCTTTGCCAAGTAAACAGCCTGTTTATCTTTAGTAAGTCAAACTCATAGGAGTTGATTAACTAAGACTGGAGAGTGCAAAATCTGGTGCGGCTCTCCATTAAAACGAATCAGCTTCCATTTTTTTTTTTTTTTTTTCGAAGCTTGATTGAACAAGCTGAAGTATGAAGCTGATTGGCTTCCATGCACAGCTACACCATATTTAGCTATCTCCGGTTTTAGTAAATCAACCCTACTATCTTTTCTTCATAGAAACATGTTCTTATTGTCTAAAAAACTTAAAATACTGTACAACAACAATATACCGTACACAAACAAAATATAAAGGCAAATCTAAATAAAAATCCAAAACTTTGCTTTTGCTTTTTCCCTGTGTTTTTTGCTTATTTTTGACAAATTTTGTTACTATTTCATTTTTATTTTATTTTTTTTAGATCAAAGCAAATAAAAAAATTAAGAACAAAATAGCACTTCCAGTACCATGCACAAGTTTGAGTTACTTTTAGGGATGAGCTTCGCGTTCGCATCAAACACACGTTTTGACTTGAACATCGGCCGTTCGATCGTTCGACGAAGAACAAACTTTATGGTCCGTTCGCGTTAAATTTGTGTTGCGCGACACGGCCCATAATTCACTGCGGCATCGCAGTGCATTGCTGGCTGATGATTGGCCAAGCATGCACTATGACCTGCATGCTTGGCCAATCACAGCGTGGAAAAAATGGAGAGCCGTAATTGGCTAAAGCCAGGGTGGCTTTGTCCAATTATGGCTCAGGGAAATTAGTACACGCCCCCCACTATATAAGGCCGCCTGGAAGTCGGCCTTGTGTAGTGTGTGGCGTTTGTGAAAGAGGCAGTTTCAGAGAGATAGACAGTTTATATTGAGTTAGATAGAGCAGGCAGGCGAGTCAGTTAGCTGCTGTTACAGTGTGTAGAGGATATATATGCATCCTAGGTGTTGTATATATATTTATACACTGTATTGAGTTTAGATAGATACGTTCCTGTTAGTCTCTATACTGTGACAGGCAGGCAGGTGATTGTGCTAGCTGCAGACAGTCAGGCCCCTTTCACACTGGGGCGGTTTGCAGGCGCTATTGTGCTAAAAATAGCGCCTGCAAACCAAGTCTAAACAGCGGCTGCTGTCTCTCCAATGAGAAAACCCGAGGGCTTTCACACTGGAGCGGTGCGCTAACAGGACGTGAAAAAAAGTCCTGCTAGCCGCATCTTTGGAGCGGTGAGAGGAGCGGTGTGTTTACCGCTCCTTCCCATTGAAAGCAATGGGAAACCGCGATAATACCGCCGGTAATGCACCTCTACAGAGGCGCATTGCCGGCGGTATTAACCCTTTTTCGGCCGCTAGCGGCCGAATACCTCCGCTATTCCAACGGTATAGTGCCGCTAAAAATAGCGGCACTATACCGCCACCGCACCCACCACCCCAGTGTGAAACCAGCCTCAGTGCTTCACTGAGGCTGGTTTCACACTGGGGTGGTGGGTGCGGTGGTGGAATAGCGCCGATATTTTTAGCGGCGCTATACCGTCGGAATTGTGGAGGTATTCGGCCGCTAGCGGTGTGGTTTTAACCCACGCTAGTGGCCAAAAAAGGGTTAATACTGCCGGCAATGCGCCTCTGTAGAGGCGCATTGCCAGCGGTATTACCACGGTTTCCCATTGCTTTCAATGGGAAGGAGCGGTGTAGGAGCGGTAAACACACCGCTCCTCTCACCATTCCAAAGATGCGGCTAGCAGGACTTTTTTTCACGTCCTGTTAGCGCACCGCTCCAGTGTGAAAGCCCTCGGGCTTTCACATTGGAGAGACAGCAGCCGCTGTTTAGGCTCGGTTTGCAGGCGCTATTTTTAGCACAATAGCACCTGCAAACCACCCCAGTGTGAAAGGGGCCTTAGTGTACTACTGTGTCCTTTGCATAGCGATCACATAAAGCTCACCTGGATACAGTTATTCTCTATACTGTGACAGGCAGGCCGGTGATTGTGCTAGCTGAAGACAGTCAGTGTTTCACTTAGTGTACTACTGTGTGCTTTGCATAGCATTCACCTAAAGCCTAAATTTTTGATGCAATACTTTGCAACAGGGCTCATTGCTGCGCTCTAAGTACACTATCTGTGAGGGGTTGCAGTGTTGTGGCACCAGCACCAGTGCCTAAGGCCTAATTTTTCAGCCCCTGTTCAACAGGGCCATGCAATTACAATTCTTGATCTAATATTTCACAGCAGGGCCCATTCCTGCACCCACCAAGAGTAACTGTGAGGGCTTACAGTGTTGTGGCACCAGCACCAACACCAAAGGCCCAAATTTTTCCTACCACTGTTCAACAGTGGCATGGAAATACAATTCCTGATATAATAGTTGACAGCAGGGCGTTCCAGCGCCCACCAAGAGTAACTGTGAGGGCTTACAGTGTTGTGGCAACACCAACACCTAAGGGCCAAATTTCTGCAGACTATATATGGCAGGCCCCTACTTTCAAACATCCAACTTACAAACGACTCCTACTTGCAAACGGAAGGAGACAACAGGAAGTGAGAGGAAATCTACCCCTAGGAAGGCAAATTCTCTCCTGTAAGAGTTAATATGTGAAAAAGGTGTCTCCTGATGCTTTATCACCAATCCTTGTTTCAATAAAAAAAACAAATTTTCCAAAAACATTTGTCATTGGGATGGAAAGTGAGGTGAAATGTTCTGAACAGGTGCACAGACAGCAAAACCAATGTTACAGGGGTGATAACCCTTCCCTATTTTCTCCAAAAAGCTTAAAAATAGATTTTTGGGCTAGAGCTACACTTAAAAATGTACCTGTTCCAAATTACAAACAGATTGTACTTAAGAACAAACCTACAGTCCGTGTCTTTTTTGCACCGCCTGTATACTGCTGTTCAGAGTATATAGGGCCTTTTTTTATTTTGGGTGCGGGGTTCCCCTTAATATCCATACAAGACCCAAAGGGGCTGGTAATGGGCTGGGGTAGGGGTGGGTGATGGGGTAGCCATGCCATTTTTCTCAATGATTTTCATCCATATTGCCGGGACCAGACATTATATTAAAGCCGCAAGCAGTTTTAAATGGCTTTTTTTCCTTTAGAAATGTCATTTTGTGCAGGGACAGTTCTAAACAAGGGAAACATGTGCCACTTCACCGGCATACTTTAGACACCCCCCAGGTACGATATTTAAAGGAATATTTCACTTTTTTTTTCACTTTATGCATTATTAAAATCACTACTCCCGAAAAAACTACCGTTTTAAAAGATTATTTTTACATTGATACATGTCCCCTCGGGCAGGACCCGGGTCCCCAAACCCTTTTTAGGACAATAACATGCATATTAGGCGTTATAATTAGCACTTTAGATTTCGAACGTTCGCGTCCATTGTATTTAATAGGGTTCTAAAGTTTGTGCAAACGTTCGGTCCGTTCGAAGGTTCTGGTGCGAACCGAACGGGGGGGTGTTCAGCTCATCTCTAGTTACTGGTCTCTATAAATGTTCAAAGTTGTGATTTGGAAAATGTTATATTGCCTAAAAGCATTAAATAACAAAAAAACTACACAAAAATATGTTTTAGCAAAAAAACCTCAATACACTTTAAGGCCCTTTTCACACTGGGGCGGGAGGTGCGCTGGCGGTATAGCGCCGGTGCAACGGCGGTATAGCCGAGGTGTCCCATTGATTTGAATGGGCAGAAGCGGTGAAGGAGCGGTATACACACCGCTCCTTCCCCGCTCCAAAGATTCGGCTAGCAGGACTTTTGGAGCGGTCCTGCTAGCGCACCGCTCCAGTGTGAATGGCCTCGGGCTTTCACACTGGAGAAACAGCAGCCGTTGTTTCAGGTCGGTTTGCAGGGGCTATTTTTAGCGCAATAGCGCCTGCAAACCGCCCCAGTGTGAAAGGGGTCTTAGTGCTATGGAATGAGATAAAGCCCATTCATAACTTTTTATTAACAGACTTGATGTGTATAACCATAATTATAAGAATGTAATCAGAGTCATTAGACTTAGACGCCATACACACTATACAACTTTTGTTGTCTGATTTCCTTTAGATTTACCAAAACCATGTAGTGCAAGGGCCTGCCAGAATGCATACAAATTGAAACTCTTATGCCTCGTACACACGAACGAGTTTCTCGGCAAGAACCAGCAAGAAACTTGCTGGTAGAGATTTCTTGCCGAGAAATTTGTTCGTGTGTATGGTTTCTCGTCAAGAAAAGCGACTCGAATCTCGACGAGAAAATAGAGAACCTGCTCTCTATTTTCTCATCGAGATTCTCGTCAGCCTGTTTCTCGATGAGAAAATGGTGTTTGTGTACACTTACCTTTTCGCCGGGAAGCCCGCGCATGCTCGAAATGACTTTGACGCATGCGCGGTTGCTTCCTAGGCATAGGATAGGGTGAACCAAGATGGCGGCGACGGCATTGAATGTGACGTATTCGATTACGTCACCGCGTTCGCTCCATTCAAAGAACCGTGGGTTCTTTGAATGGAGCGTGTGTACACTCGGCCGGGACAAGTTTCTTGTTCAAGAATCTCGTCGAAAAAAACGACATGTTTTTTTCGACGAGAATCTCGGCTGTGTGTACGAGGCTTCAGACTCTTTTCACACTGAGGTGCTTTTCAGGCATTTTAGCGCTAAAAATAGCGCCTGTTAAGCCCCTGAAAAGCGCCTCTTATGCCTCCCCAGTGTGAAATTCAGAGTGCTTTCACACTGGGGGGGGGGGGGGGGCGGGGGCTGCGCTTGCAGGATGGGAAAAAAAGTCCTGCAAGAAGCAACTTTCCCAAAACGCCCTGCCTATTGAAATGAATGGTCAGTGCTGCTGAAGTGCCCACAAAGCGCTTCGGCAGCACCACAACATGGGTGCTTTTAACCCTTTCTTCAGCCGCTAGCGGGGTTTAAAAGTGTCCCGCTATCGGCCTAAAACTAGCGGCACTTTACCGCTAACGGACCCCTGCCCCAGTGTGAAAGTAGCTTTAAGGTTTGACCTCACATTATATGGTTTTGGTAAATCTGAAAGAAAAAAAATCTACAGAAAATTGTATAGTGTGTATCCAGCTTTACAGAGAAGTCTTTTGAAAGCATAGCGTGTATGCGAACAAATGCATCCTGGAAGTGATGGGGAGAAGGGATGAGCACAAAAAGGTGACAAATGTTGATTGACAAGATTACCTTTTTTTACCTAGAGTCTAGGGGTTTCATGATTTTGATACATGAACAAAGCCATGACAAACAGCAGTTTCCCTTTTTTTTAAAGAGGAACTTTGAGATCTAGCCAACTTTGCAAATGCATAGCCCTCTCTCTGAGCTCTATTACACCACTGCCAAATTTTAAATCATAGTGCCCTACTTTTCTTGCAATGTGAACTTTTCTGGCCCAGTGATGTCATGAAATCTTTGGAAAAGAAAGCTCCTTCCTGGTGCAGAGATGAGGATTTTATCCCTTGCTGCATATCATATCCATGTTGGGAAAGAAAACTACATTTCAAAGTATGCAAAGGGAAATGCAGGAAGTCACACATAGTGTGCACTGAACTTGTGGAGCAGTGGAGGGCGAAGTTGATACCAAGGCCTCTATCGTGGGCACATCCATATAGCTAGCCACAGTCACATACACATTGTGGGTGGCTTAGATTGGGAGTCTAAGACTTCTGAGTCTGGCCACTATAGTGAGCAGGGACGTAGTTACTGAGTCCTATAGAAAAGGACACAGAGGAGAGATGTGAGCGCTGAGAACCCCGGTCAATGTGAAAAAGAAAAAAATGTTTCCCCAGTGGGGCTTTGGACAGCATAGAAATTTGGCAAATGGATAGCAAAAAAGATAACATTTATAAAGAAATATGCAGGTGTCATGGTAAAATGAATTACAACATTTAAAAACTGGCCAATTAGTACAGTACATATTCCACAGTATAGTCTGTATTCAAGATTACACAAGGTTGTGCACATTGTTACATATCAAAAAGTTGAAAAGTGTAAAATTCCCAACGCGTTTTGACCTCTGTAGCAGTCATCATCAGGGGGTAGGTAGGCTCTATAAAACACACATTACATGACTTAAGAATTTGGGAAACATCATCATACGTCCCATTAAGGGTCTAAAATGGTGATATAGTTACCGCTAAAGTGGAATAGGTGGTCCCATGGCCAGATGTGTTAGAAGTCGCTGGATTATCAGGAGGGCCTCACAGTCGCACCCGCCTCCCCATGACAGATGGGCCCAGCCCGGGGGGCTTTACAAGGAGCCACACAAGTGACACCCTCCAGGGGATGGGAGAGTCGGCACCTGCAATGAATACCCAATCAATGACCATGTGTTGAGTAGGAGAATTGTAAATAGGTTAGCTCTAAGCACACTAACAAGAGTATTGGGAATATATGGACTAACCGCTATCATATTAGCTCATCAAGGTACCTTCGGTCCCAGAGATGTGGTTGACCACTGAAGGTATGGGTAAAACAATGCATTAATATATAATGTAATGTTGGGGAGCATATTAATGAAGTAAATTAAAATAGTTATGTGGATGGAGATTATGAGATATAGGTGATGCAAGCTGCCCACCAGGGGCAGTGAAATGATAAAATGTGCTGGGGATAGTAGAATAGAAAAAATGAAGTAGGTATGTGTTGATGATGATAAATTTAACATGATTGAATAAATATGTGTACATGTATATAGTGTTTGCCCACAGGGTGCAGGCTGAAGGGTTGAGACAGTGCAAGCAGGTGTATGTGTGTAGTGTCCACAGACATGTGTTGAAGTGTGAGAAAAAAACAAACAAACAGAGGTGTAAAGGAAAAACAAACAATCAAGTAATCAAAACTTCAAAAAATGGAAAGATAAACCCCAAGTGGCAATTAAGAGAACATGGGGATGTATGTATGATGTTACTATTTACCTTATGTTAGGATGAATCATATAAAATGAAGAGTGTGTGGGGTATGCATATGACTGCATTCAAGCAGGAAAGATGGAGGCTGGAGACCGAGAGAGGATGTGTGCAGTACTGTCCATGTAGATCTGCGTGCAATCATGGTATGATTTGCAGGCAACTGGTCATTGATATATGCCAAAGGGTGTGGCAGTTGGGGTAGACAAACACAGGTGGTGCCTCCCTCCCCCCTCCCCTTGGAATGTGGGCATCCAGGCCGCTAGAGAAGCGGCCCACGTGTGGCTCCCTCGGCATCCCGGAAGGCAGGTGCCTCGGCCACCGCCGTCATCTCCGCCGCAAATCGCGTGATGTCATGGCATCGTGCGCACGCCGAGGGAACTCGCACATGCGCACTTCGCCAAGAACAATCCGGAAGTGAACAAGGGACGCCGCGGGCAGGGTGAGGCCAGCGTCGGCGGACGAGTTGCACTCATTCGTCAACCATAGCATAAAAGGGGGACGCGGAAACATCAACATCCCCCCTCCCTGCCGGGAAGCCGCGTCGGACCAGGGCCCACACCA
Source organism: Rana muscosa (assembly GCA_029206835.1). Classification (NCBI taxonomy): domain Eukaryota; kingdom Metazoa; phylum Chordata; class Amphibia; order Anura; family Ranidae; genus Rana; species Rana muscosa. The sequence goes on from CM055117.1 coordinate 417,676,246, forward strand.
CGGGCGCGGCAGGCGCGGCAGAGGCCCGCCATAACCCACAACGGCCATAATTCTAACAATGTGTGCATGACATAATAGCATCAACCACAAAAGTTGTATACAGTGATTTACTTCATGAGAAGGATATGAAAAAATAGAAATGAAACAGCAATATCCATTACATAGATTTTAAAATATATATAGGAGTGTGTGAATGTTCAATGGCCTCAAAATCGTGCATGTATAGTCCAAACAAATATTGGCTAAATGCTTCAACTTACTGCAATACAGGATTATAAATTAGATGTATCCTGATGCATAGGAACGGGAATGATGCAATTATAGTCTATTCCTCCATTTAAGGGGATATGGCCTCAAAATGAGGTTGAAAGTTTATCACCCCTGAATGTAGAGTCCGGCCACTACAGCAAGCATGGACGTAGTTATTGAGTCTGGCCACTACAGTGAGCAGGGATGTAGGTCCTGAGTCAGGCCACTACACCAAGCAGGGACGTAGGTCCTGAGTCCAACCACTACAACAAGCAGGGACGTAGGTCCTGAGTCCGGCCTCTACAGCGAGCAGGGACATAGTTGCTGAGTCCAGCCAATACAGCGAGCAGGGATTTGGTTACTGAGTGCGGCCACTACAGTGATCAGGGACATACAGTATCTGCCAGCACTGGGGAGCTACAGTTCATTGAGGGAACCATGAATACCAACATGTACTGTGCCAGTAAGTTTTCCAGAAGTGGAAGAGGACTCCAGTGGCAACCTGTGAAGCACTGTTAAACTCCATGCCCAAGAGGGTTAAGGCAGTGATGGAAAATAATGGTGGCCACACAAAATATTGACACTTTGGGCGCAATTTGGACATTTTCACTTATGGGTGTACTCACTTTTGTTGCCAGCGGTTTAGACATTAATGGCTGTGTGTTGAGTTATTTTGAGGGGAAAGGAAATTTACACTGTAAGAGCCCATTCACACAGGGGCGGCACGACTTGTGCCGCGACTGTGCCGGGCGATCTCAAGACGACTTCAAAGCAGACTTCCAAAATGACTTCTGTATTGAAGTCAATGGAAGTCGCCTTGAAGTCGTCTTGAAGTAGTACAGGAACCTTTTTCTAAGTCGGAGCGACTTCAGTCGCTCCACTTAGAACGGTCCCATTGTACAGAATGGGACGCGACTCGTCAGGCGGCTGAGACGCCGGACGAGTCGCCCCTGTGTGAATGGGGACTTATACAAGCTGTACACTCACTACTTTACATTGTAGCAAAGTGTAATTTCGTCAGTGTTGTCACATGAAAAAATATAATAAAATATTTACAAAAATGTGAGGGGTGTACTGTAGGTCCTGTCTGAGATACTGTAGGTCCTGAGTCTGGCTACTACAGCAAGCAGGGACGTAGTTACTGAGTCCAGCCACTACAGCAAGCAGGGACGTAGTTACTGAGTCCGGCCACTACAGCGAGCAGGGACGTAGTTACTGAGTCCGGTAGTTACTGAGTCCGGCCACTACAGCGAGCAGGGACATAGGCCCTGAGTCCAACCACTACAGCGAACAGGGATGTAGTTACGTCCCTGCTCGCTGTAAAGAACTAGTGAGGCAGAGACAAGACCGGTAGCTATTACAAAGCGACCACCGGTCTTACAATGCGGATGTAACAGGGAATGAAGCACTAATTCAACTAATGCACACTGGATTTCTTCAAGAGGACACAGTGGGGAAAAAACAAGCAGCATATTGTATTAGGATATGAACCCTCCCCCCACATACACACACACACTGCCAGCTGATAAATTTTTGGCCCAGAATTCTGCTTTAAACCTACCCACTTATCCCAGCTATCTTCAAAATGCTGGATTCAGGTCATTATGGCCAGTGCCAAATGTGCCTACGGCCCCTTTCACACGGGCGGATCCCGTAATGATCCGCCGCATGAAGATCCGCTTGCTCAGCGGGGATCGCTCCGTTGATCCCTGCTGAGCCGGCGGATAAAAAGGCGGTCCCTGCACACTGTGCAGGGACCGCCCTGTCAGATTTCTGCTCTCCTCTATGGGGGGATCGGATGAACACGGACCATCTGCCCGTGTTCATCCGATCTGCTCTGCAGACGGATGGAAAAATAGGATTTTCCTCCGTCTGCAGAATCGGACCATAGCGGAGACCAATGATATCGGGTGTCAGCGGATGTTCATCCGCTGATACCCGCTATCCCATAGGGATGCATGTATGTCCGTATTTCATCCGAAAACGGATGGATGAAATACGGACATGCTGTCCGCACGTGTGAAAGGGGCCTAACGCAAATCTGATCAGATTTAGAAAAGTTTAATTCAATTAAAATTCCAGAATGTTAGATAAAAGTCACAGATGACAGAAATCTAAATCTTAACATTAGTTAGTATGCATGCATTAAACACACAAAAAAATAATAATCACATGCTTGCTTTAATAATGATGTGATTAAAACACCACATTCAATCACATTATGCATTTTGAAATTATAAATTTATGTCATAGATGGGGCTACATTGTTCATTGAAAACAATTATCTTCATGCCAGAAACAAGATTGAAAGTACATTGCTATTTGTGATCTTAATTAATTTAATGCAATGAATTCAACAGTGAGATCTGCTGGGAGTTAACAACCAGAAAAGACTACTGGGACAGAGAAAGAAGTCATAGGAAAAAAATTATTTGGCAATAATTAATTAACCCTCTGAGTATAATCCACAAATATCCCTGGTAGATAAAGTAGTAAGCTAAGTTTAAACTTGTTCCAGAACTGCTAATTGGGTCAGTTGTTATTGTAAAAACCCTAAGGTTTGCCAATTATTTTTATAAAAGTGAAACAGAAATTCCCTTGGTAATAATGTATGCTTGAGAGTATACTACTTGTTTTTTTTTTTTTTTATGCAGATATAATTATTTAGTAATTGCAGAAGCTGTGATGTGTTTGTTATGTAACTCATATGGGTGGTGCAGGGAGATTTTCTGTCTGTACAAATTTGGTTGATTACTTTGAAACAGATTGCTTACATTTGACTTGGGAACAGCATATCAGTATGATGAGTATAGCTAGCTATAAATCTAAAAGTGAAATGTCTTAAGTGCGTAAATCAAAGGTCAGCTATATGCTCTAAGCTTTTGCTAGTGATACCCTTGATACAAACTTTGCAAGTAGTCAACACATACTGTATTGGTTACCCACTAAGGTTGAGGAGATGTCCACTGCATTAGCCAGGTATCAATGAATCATAAATTAATTAGCAATCTGATTATCCACACTCCAGTCTAACCTTTTTAATAATTCATGACTACTGTAAGATGCTTCATAAAACCGGCAATAGATTGATTGAATCTCATCTGGTTAATCATGGACCAGCCAAGAATCGATCCATGTATGGGCAGTCTGTTTGTACTGAAGTTAATCCATCGTTCGGCTTGGGTACAACCAGTCTGTTGGATTTGTTTTACATGTGATAACTGCCTGTGGTTATAGCCACAAGCAGTAATCATTGTGTTCTGCCGCCCGGGATGGCTCCTTACCGGCAGAACACAATAGCGCTGCAGGAGCGATTCCCCCATCAACACTGACTGTGTTGAAAGGGGAATTAAGCAATGTTCTTTCCTTCCACTGAAAGATAATTGCAAAATCTAGGGGCTGTTTTGGTTGCTCATCTAATTCCAAATAAAGCTGCAGTAATAACCCAAAATAGAAGCCTATATCAATATCTTTAGGTTCTCAATATTATTAGGGCCTTATGGGAGACTGAAAGACATGGTTTGTGGAGCAGTCCAAATCAGGTGCAGATCGCTACACTGATCATCATCACCACAGCAGATTGACGTATCAGCATCCTGCATCACCATTCATTATTAGTCACAGGAGTTGATTTACTAGGATCTGGTTCACACCTATGCATTTTTTAGTGAATTTTCAATTTTGCAGAAACACTGCACTTAACATTGTTTGCTATGGGTCATGTTCACATTTGTGCATTTTATGGAAAGGGCCAGGGACTTTTTTTCAGGTTTTTGGCTCCATTGACTTCAATGGATCAAAAACGTGTATTGAAAAATGCAAGATGCACATGGAATATGCAAACTGCAACCTGTACATTCATTCAAATCTATGTGCAGCAGTGTGTTTTAATATGTTTATGTGATTTGTAAGGTAATACTTTGTAGTAATATGTATTTCAAAGCGTAATTGAATAAGCTGAAGTTAGAAGCTGATTGGCTACCATGCAAATGGTTTTGGGTGTCTTTTATAAACTGATAGCTGTAAATGGAAAATTGAAACAATTTAAATATGTAAAAATAGTCTGGCCACCTGAGGTTAAAAGTAGAGTGAAAAAGTTAAATAGCATGCTCAGTCGCAGGAGAGACTGGGCTGTCCAGGACTGTCCCTCCTGATTGGCTGAGACACACAGCAGGCAGGGCCTGATTCCTGACAAGGCCACCGAGGCCAGGCCTCGGGGCAGCAGTGAGTGCAGGGGCGGCGCCTCGGCAACAGGGGGGTGAAAAAATCCTGTCGTCCCGGGCAGGCCGGTGTCCTGCCGAAAAAAGTCCCCCCCGTGTGTCCTGCCAAAAAAGGTCCCCCCGGGGGATAAGGCCCCCCTTGTACTGCGCAGGCGCAGCGCGGAGCCGCCGAAAATAGCCGAAGATGTAGAGCTGGAGTCAGCTCTACACGGCGCCTGCGCGATGACTATGACATTGTGCCAGACGATGCCACACGCTCCCGATGCTAGTGCTACTCTGAAAGGGGTGGGGGTGATTTTAGAAATAAAGTACACGTCTTAGTGGAGCGTGGTAAAACAAATGGAGGGCAGGTTTTGCAATGTTGATGAGCAGATTTTGCAATGTTGATGGGTGAGTTTGCACAAACTATTTAACTCACAAAAGAGGCGGTATTTTAAAATGATTGACAACAAATCATCAAAATCCGCACTGATACTGTGATAAATTAATTGTGTTCGTTAGTTAAATAGGTCGTGCAAACCCGCCCATCAACATTGCAAAACCCGCCCTCCATTTGTTTTAACACGCCCCGCTAAGACGTGTACTTTATTCATAAAATCACCCCCGCCCCTTGCAGAGTAGCACTAGCATCGGAAGCGTGCGGCATGTGTCATAGTCATTGCGCAGGCGCCATGTAGAGCTGACTCTCAGCTCTACATCTTCGGTTAGGTTCGTACTGAAAAAGCATCGCGCCTGCGCAGTACAGGGGGGTCCTTATCCGCCGGGGGGAACTTCTTCAGCAGAACATTGGCGGGGGGGCGGCATTGAAGGACCCGGCCTTGGGGTGACAAAGGGAGTAAATTCGGGCCTGACAGCAGGTGTCATTGGCTCCCACTGCTGTCAATCAAAGTTGGTGAGCCAATGAGGAGAGAGAGGGGGTGGGGCTGAGCAGTGGCTCTGCATGTCTGAATGAACACACAGAGCCATGGCTCAGCTTAGGTGCCCCCACAGCAAGCTACTTGATGTGGGGGCACTCAGCAGAAAGGAGGGGCCAGGAGGGGACCCAGGAAAAGGAGGATCTGGGCTACAGGAATTTTCACAGGCAATTTCCTGCCTGTCAAATTATGGAACAGAGCAATGTAGTACTTTAAACGTTACATTTACAAAATAAAGAATAAAAAAACAGCAGAGGGTCATCTTAAAATTCCAACCAGATTCTTATCCAGACATGCAGCCTGGGTGGTCAGGAAAGAATGGGTAAGCAACTAAATAAACACACAGACACCATAAAAAAAGTCCTTTATTAAAAATAGACAACTATGTCCCCAGAAGTAAACACATTGTCTAGCATGTTTTCCAGTGATGTGTATCAATCATTAATCACAATGACTCGCCACCCAATAATGTTTCCCGACCACCACTATGACCCCCCACCTGATGGTCCTGCCTTGCCACACTACCACCACTAAATTACAGATCCAAGGAGCTTCAGCATACCTAAATCTGAATCTTATGCCTATTAATACGTCTGTGGATAAAGCAATGTGCCCTTTTTGAGCATGGGTCATAATATCCATGTCTATAGATGCACAGCTTTACGTGCAGAGAAATGTTCTAACAGTGTTTGTAAAAAAAACGTATTTATCCAGGTCATAATATAGCTGGTAGAAGTTAGTTACATTTAACTGGACTTGTTTTATAATATTGAAGCCATTTCTTATCTTATCCAAGCCACTACTTCAGTTCTAATGAGTGTTAGGAAATACCCCACACTTGTAGCACAGATGACTTAATCCAATCACCATGCAAAGGCAGATAGAGCTGGCCCTCATTTGGGGTATCTCTATACCTATAAATACTCAGTGGACGCAGCGGACCAGCACCCCAGAAGATGCCTTATAAGGGACGAAACGTCAGGAAGGGCTCTGCTGATGCCACTGCGTAATTTTGATCTTATATGCTTTTATATGTCTTCTCAAATGTGAGTGACCATTTTATATTTTACAAATAAATGCTCTCATTATAAACGGAATCACACTATGTGGGCCAATTTTTCTCCTTTTACCATATGATACATTGGGAGGATTTGTACATGAAGTATCGTGGCTTGATCTATGGTGGATATTCATCTATGTCAATATTGTGAAACTTCTCTGCCTGGAAGCTGTGCTTGCTGTACTTCTCCCTGGGTGTGCTACACCAACAAGCTTGTTTGACTCATCAGGCGTACGCCTTGCTGGGTCCAACTCGTCTGGTAAGCCTTTGATCTTCACGGTAGTGGATTACCTGCAGACAACTATACATTTAAATCACTTTTAGCACTTTGGAATACTTGGACTTTTTATTTACTTGCTCACCAATATATTTGGTCCATTGCCACTGATGGTGTTCTTAATGTTTTTGCAATGTTTTTTTAGAATATATATCATCCTTTCATATACCAATTTAACCGTTTGAGCACCATAAACACATTGGAATTAGGACTTCACAATCACTTGTTCACTTGCTTAATCTGCTTTCGCCATTCATGGTGTCTAATTCCATTTATAGGTTTATTTATTATTGTTTATTCCATTATTTTGTATCATTTACCATTTTGTGAATCAAACCACTCCATTGGTTGTATCCATCGTTTCACTATGGAGGTTACATCTTGAGTTTTTGGTCACACATACCATCACTTTACCACTTCCAAAGGCAGATGTTATGATCCAAGAACAGGATGGGAGGTCGGTTCACATACACTATATTAGAGTTAAAGCTGTTATAGCTGCAAAGCGTGGGCCAACTCAATATTGAACCCTACGGACTAAGGCTGGGATGCCATTAATGTTCATGTGCGTGTAAAGACAGGCAACTCAATACTTTTGTTAATATAGTATATATGCAAATTGAATGTGTTTTTATCTGAATCCAATTCGCATAACATATGAATCAGAGCTGGTTCACACATGTGCGGGGGCAGCCGCAATGAAGCTGGAAAAAGGGTCCTGTGTGTTTTTCGGTCCGGTTCAGGTGCGATTTCAGGTAAAAATTTGCACCTGAATCACACCTGAACCGGTGAACAGAAGCACACTGGACTGTCACACTGAAACCGCGACTGCATATGTGTGAACCCAGCCTTCCTCTGGCTTCTGTGTTTACCAGGGATAGCTTGTCTCCCAATGGCTCCCACAGATCTCCTCAGAAGCTCCCAGTGAGTGCAGGATGGGAACAAGGGAGCTGCAGGTGCCCGGGTGCATTGCGTATGCCGACACACCCACAAAATGATCTCCCTGCAAATGAGAGAGGAGGAGTTACCTACAGTGTGCAGAGAGGTACTAGAGCCGACTGGGTGCTTCAGTTTAATACAGCAACAAAAGTAAAATATGTGGAAAATGGTGAAGCTTTTAAGGGGGGGATATGGGTGAAGTGAAGGGGGAGCTGTGGAAGAAGCCGGAACTCTGCACTCTGTGTGTAGCACAGCCCAGACCTCTGCATGTAGCTCATCCCTAAACTCTGTACTATGTACCAAGCGCACCCCAGACTCTGCACGTATCGCACCCCTGGGGGGAGTTTTTTTTCTTGGGGGGGGGTTGTGGTTGAGCTCCTGCACCTATTTTCTGAGAAAAAAAGCCCTGCGTATTTCAGGTTACATCCCTTGTGTTAGGGTGTTAGTTCTTTTGTGTGTACAAACTTCCATCTCAGTATATGCCTTGGCTTCAAAAACCCATCCCCCTCTGACACAATGGGGAAAGGCCAGGGTTACCCAGTGACATGTACGGGTGACCCCGCCCCCTCTGATGCAACGGATTCCATTGCGTCAGAGGGGGCGGGGTTACCCAGTGACATGTACGGGTGACCCCGCCCCCTCTGATGCAACGGATTCCATTGCGTCAGAGGGGGCGGGGTCACACGTACATGTCACTGGGTAACCCTGGCCTTTCCCTGTTGTGTCAGAGGGGGGCGGGGTCACCCATGCACTGACGGGTGGCCCCGCCCTCAGCTATATAAGAGCTGTCAGGCTGGAGCGCGTCATTCGTTGGGTGCTGGAGATCGAGAATGGATTTCATCGCTGGAATAATTTTATTTTTATTTTTTATTTTTAATAAAGGACTTGTCCCAAGCTGTGTACTATGGTTTTTAACATTTTTGACACTTTTTTTGTGAAATGTTAGGGGTATAATGTACCCCTTACCAATTCACATAGGGGGGCCAGAATCTGGGGGTCTCCTTTGTTAAAGGGGGCTTCCAGATTCCGTTAAGCCCCCCACCCGCAGACCCCCACATCCACCGGGCAAGGGTTGTGAGGATGAGGCCCTTGTCCCCATCAACATGGGGACATCCTCCCCACGTTGGGGGCATGTGGCCTGGTATGGTTCAGGAGGGGGGCACTCTCTCGTCCCCCCCTATTTTCCTGCGGACTGCCAGGTTGCATGCTCGGATAAGGGTCTGGTATGGATTTTTGGAGAGAACCACACGCCATTTTTATTTTATTTTGGCGTGAGGTTCCCCTTAAAATCCATACCAGACCTGAAGGGCCTGGTATGGATTTTGAGGGGGACCCCTACGCCATTTTTTATTTGTATTTTTGCAGGGTTCCCCTTAACCACTTCCCTACCGTAGGACGTCATATGACGTCATGGACCTTAGGGGGGATATCTGAATGATGCCTGCAGCTACTAGATATCCCTCTTTTCTTCTGGCGATTCTTCACACCATAAGAACGATCATATTGGCACTTATGCCGCTTGATCGTTCTTATAGGCGACGGGAGGGGACGTCCCCCCCTCCCGCCACCATCCGGTGCTTCTGCAGGCTCTTCTGTGCCATCGGGGGCCTGGAGAACGAATCGGCCGTCGCCGGATGAGGACCATAGAGATTTCCGGTGACCAGATGGTCACCGGTCATCTCTATGACCGTCGGAAACCCGGGTACCCGGAAGTAAAGAAAGCCGTAATCATGGCTGTCGGCATGAGATTGGTGAATTTTTTTTCCCGATCTCATGCTTTCCAGCCTGGAGGAGAGATGTGGGGTTTTATTGACCCCGAATCTCTCCATAAAGAGGACCTGTCACTAACAATTCACATTACAAGGGATGTTTACATTCCTTGTAATAGGAATAAAAGTGATAAAAAAAGTAAAAATAAGGTGTAAAAAAAAAAAAAAAATGCGCTCAGAAGCGAACACACACACGTAAGTCCCGCCCACATATGTAAACGCCGTTCAAGCCACACATGTGAGGTATCGCCACGTGCATTAGAGTGCGTGAAACAATTCAAGCACTAGACCTCCTCTGTAACTCTAAACTGGTAACCTGTAAAAAAAATTAAGTGTCGCCTATGGAGATTTTTAAGTACTGAAGTTTGGCGCCATTCCAAGAGTGTGCACAATTTTAAAGCATGACAACTTAGGTATCTATTTACTTGGCGTAACATCATCTTTCACATTATACAAAAAATTGGGCTAACTTTACTGTTTTGTTATTTTTTAATTCATCAAACCGTTTTTTTTCCCCAAAAAATGGCGTTTGAAAAATTATTACGCAAATACCGTGCCAGAGAAAAAGTTGCAATGACAGCCACTTTATTTCCTAGGGTGTTTACTTAAAAAAATATATATATATATAAAGTTTGGGGGTTCTGAGTAATTTTCTAGCAAAAAAATTATGATTTTTACATGAAGGAGAGAAGTGCCAGAATTGGCCTGGTATGGAAGTGGTTAAGACCTGAAGGGCCCGATATGGAATTTGTGGGGACCCTTACGCATTTTTTTTTAAATTTTGGTTTGGGATTCCCCTTAATAATCATACCAGATCCAAAGGGCCTGGTAATGGACTGGGGGGGGGGGTCCCATGCCGTTTTTTTTCAATGACTTTTATCTGTATTGCCGGGACCCGACAATTCATTATAGCTGCAAGTAGTTTTAAATTACTTTTTTCTTTTAGAAATGTCATTTTGTGCAGGGACTGTTATAAACATGGGAAACATGCGCTACTTTACAGGCATACTATAGACACAGCCCAGGTACGAAATTTAAAGGAATATTTCACTTTTAATACTTTTTTTGCATTGACCCAGGTCCCCAAACACTTTTTATGACAATAACTTGCATATTATCCTTTAAAATTAGTACTTTTGATTTCTCCCATAGACTTTTAAAGGTTGTTCCGCGGCTTTCGAATTTGCTGCGAACACCCCAAATTGTTCGCTATTCGGAGAACAGGCGAACAGCCAATGTTCGAGTCGAACTCATGTTCGACCCGAACATAAAGCTCATCCTTAGTTAAGATCCTTTTGAGTTTTTCCGACACTCTGGCTACATACAGGATGTCATTACTTCCCATGTTCTGCTTCTTCCCCCTGTTCAATATTCCTTTCACAATAATTTATATGTATAGTTAGAACTTTTTTTGGGGGGGGATAGGGTGGGGGATAGTCGTCAGGTTGCTACTGTCAGGTTGCTACTGCTTTGTGTCCTGCTGTGGAGATTCACTCTCTTTATATGTCTTGGTATTCATTGTCTCTAGTACAGCAGGTGATGGGATATTAAATACCTGCTATTTTCCCTCATTTTAAAAATGTTTCCACTCACGTTTGGCTTGAGGACAGAAAATAAAGGGAAATCTCCCAAACACACACTGACACCAAAAAAAATTGGTCGTAACCTTTCCTAATAAACAACTAGAAACATTGTTTGAAAAAAAAATAACTCCAGACATACCCCTTTTTTTATATCATTAATAAACACAGTACTATTCTACAAATCTTGGAAAGCAAAAACAGTAGTGAAAAAAAAAAAAGATGAATGTGCTAACATGACTATTACAGATTGAAAAAATTAAGAAATAAAATGAGCATTGTCTGGACACAGACTTTACTTGATGCCATATACCTTTTTTTGCCTTCCTTTGGCTATATTATTAGTATTACCTAGTGCAATTAATCAGTAGTTCAGTACCATGAAATCATTAAGAATATGGTCATTTTGACTAATACATAACTGGCAACTACATGGTTAAAAAATCAGTTCCAGGTCTTGTGCTTTCCTAATTGTATCAATGTTCACAGTTTCTGCTGATGGTTATTCTCAAATTTCAGAGAGCCAAGTTAATTTTTGCCTGTTCATGTGTCTGCCAGGTTCATAATTGATTCACTAAGGAATGAATTAAGACTAATTAGAAGCAAGCCCATAAAAATCAGAATAAATACATTTTCAGGTGTGCAGCTTAAGCAAGTAATTAGCCTCTTAGGATTCATTAGTGGGATAAAGTCCTGAAGAAAACCCACCCAGCAAATGTTTGGTCACAGGGAAGCTAGTGTTGTAATTATCCTTTTAGCCTGTTCGCTATCCTATCATTTACATATTATGTATAATGAACTAAAAGTAAAACATAGATTTTATGGGAATAATTAACACGTGTATATTTAGATTAAGCTGTTAAATGACAATTTATGTTTAAAAACACTGTAAATCGATGTGCTCTTTTAGCTTCTGAACTAATATCTAATCTGAATTCTTAGAAATCTTGTCATTAATTTTTGTCTTAAAGTGATTGTAAAGGTTCGACTATTTTAACAAACAAACAAATAACAAACATGTCATACTTACCTCCACTGTGCAGTTCGTTTTGCACAGTGTGGCCCAGAATGCCGTCTTCTGGGGTCCCCCGTCGGCTCTCGCGGCTCTTCCCCGCATCAGATAACCCCCTAGGAGAAGCTCCCATGATCAGTAGATCACTGGTGCAATGTGGGCTCCTGCAGACATGTCCTCTGGCTTTTAGCCTGCACCTCTGTATGGGCTTTTTGTTTGAAATACACAATGGTCGTGAATTTATGAAAGATGCTTCTGGTCAGATGATCCTGTTAATGTTCTATGTGGAAGTAAGTAGAAATTTAGATAGTGGAAGGCTAGTGGACAAAGTATATCTGTATATTGCTAAAGCATTAGATACAGTACCTCCTAAATGCTTCACTTACAAAAAAAGATCTATTGATGTTAAAGAAATTGTAAGTACATGGATAAGAAACTGGCTACATAAATGGGTCCAAAGTGTAGTGAAAAATGACTCATTTTCTAAATGGTCTAAGGTTTTGAGTGGTGTGTCCCAAAGTTCTGTTTTGGAACCAATGTTGTTTAACTTGTTTATTGATGATGCCGAGGTTAAAATTAACGGCTAAATTTCAGTGTTTGCTGATGATACCAAACTATGCAGGGAAAATAATTTGGCACTGCATGTAGCAACATTATAAGAAGGCCTTGATAAATATGTGAATGTCAGTGAAATAAACAGCTTCAATCTGTTCAGCGTGTCACATGACATCCTGGCTGCCTGTCAGGGACATAAACAGCTCAATCTGTTTAGAGTGTCACATGACATCCTGGCTGCCTGTCAGGGAAATAAACAGCTCAATCTGTTCAGCGTGTCACATGACATCCTGGCTGCCTATAAAAGCTGAGCAAATCCCCAAGCAAATTGTTGTTTTGTCTTCAGCTTCCTATGTCTCAAGTTTCTGTTTCCTGCCTGCCTGATCTACTGCTGTGACCCGGATTGCCTCTTGCCTCTTGACTACCCTGATCTCTCCTGACCTGACCCTTGGCTTGCTTATTGGACTTCGCTGCTGTCTCTTGTGTTTGACCCTCTGCTAGTGACCCAGACATTGCTGCCAGCCTCCTGCACCTGACCGTCTTGCCTGTGACCCGGATTACCTCCAGTCTCCAGTACTTGACCCTCTGCTTGCTTTTGGACTTCCCTCCTTTTGGGTGTTTGACCCCTGGCCTGCTCTGGACTTTCTGCACAACCACACCAGCTGAGTTCTGATCACGCAAGTCCTGCTCTGTCTACTGGTAGCTTGTGCCTCTTTGTGCCATCCACCCTCTGTCCCATCTCCAGGGGGTGGAGTGCGCTTAGTCGCAAGAGTGAGCCGCTCTCTGCATCTCGGCCTTGGTGAGTACCCTTTTCTGACAGCGGAGTCATTATCTACATGTAGGTGAGGTTCAATACTGAAAAATGTATAATTATATAGTGCATGTGGGTGCTGAAAATACACATCAAAATATTAATTAGAAGGGGTTCCTGTGGAGAATGTGATGTAAAAAGGTTTGTGGATCCTTGTAGGTCACAGACTTTATAGAATGGGAGGCCAATCTGTAGCTAACAAAGCTAGCAGAATACTATTATGCATTAAAAAGGGTCTATATTCAAGGTATAATAATATCTCCCCCTTTATACTAGTTCAGCTTAATCTAAATGTGCAGTTCACTATTGGTCACCAATGATTACATAGCAAAAATGTATGTGGGTCAGGACCCATCTTGGGAGTTTTTCCAGAAAATGGTTAAGCTTGGTAAGCCTGTGAATTCTATCAATAATCAGCCCATATTCTAGTGAAGGGGTTAACATATTGATTAGACATGTGCAATTCCTTTTGTTCCAGATTTGTTTTTTTATCAAATTTAGACAAATTTGTTCATTCGGAAATATCCGAATTTTCGAATATCCAAATTTATCCGAAAATTCGAAATTCGGAAGTTCAGAGTTCGGAAATTCGAAATTCAAAAATCTGAAAATGTGAAATTCGGGAATTTGGAAATTTGACATTTGAAAATTCAGAAATTCTGAAATTCGAATTTCTGAAATCCGAAAATTCGGAAATTCGGAAATCTGAAAATAAGAATGAAAATCCGAAAAACCGAAAATAAGAACAAAAATTCAAAAACCCAAAAATTCTAAAATCTGAAATAATAACTAACTAATAATAACTTAACTATTACTAACTATTAAACTATAGGTATTGGAATTTCCTTTCACATTTGTCTGTTAGTGAACGTAACGAATACAAATTTATCTGAAGTTACGAATTATTCGTAATAACGAATGTCGTATCTAAACGAATGGAACGTAACAAATTAATAATAATAAACAACAATAATAAAAACATATTATTATTATTATTATTTATTATTATTTTGTTCTGTTCCATTTGTTTAGAATAGATGCAGCATTGTTTATTTCGGATAATTCATAACTTTCAGATAAATTCATATTCGTTACGTTCACTAACAGCCAAATTTGAAAGGAAATTCCAATAACTATAATTTAATAGTTAGTTATTATTAGTTAGTTAAAAAAAAATAACCACTCCCTCATAGAGACAGAGTGCCGCGCGATCAGTCCCGATATCAGTCAGCGACTCAGTGGCGGGCAGTGTGCAGTGTGAGTTAGCTAGCTGTCACTGTGAAGAACAGAGCCAATTCTTTCTGTGTAGTTACGGCTCTTCACAGGCGGAGTGATATCAAATGCACTCCGCCTGTGACAGATACAGGAAGCATCGGCTCTGCTCTCTACTGCAGCCGCATGCTTCCTGTCACACTTCCGCATCTCAGAGGAGCCAGGCAGCAGTACACACGCCAGCATTAATACCCACCAGCACCAGCAGTACCCACGCCAGCATTAATACCCACCAGCACCAGCAGCACCAGAGTGTGTACATTTATATATATTTATTTAAATTTTTAAGTTGTATGATTTAGTGGTGAAAGTTATTAGTGCCCCCCAAGTTTTGACTGTAATATCTTATGTGTCCCCCTTATATATCAATCTTAGAGTGTAAGAAAGGTGAGGAAAAAAAAACTTTATTACGTGTTGGTGAAAATAACCTTTAAGCCCTGTACACACGATCGGTTTTACCGATGAAAACAGTCCGATGGACTTTTTTCATCGGACAAACCGATCGTGTATGGGACCCATCAGTCTTTTTTCCATCGGTTTTAAAAAATAGAGCATGTTTTAAATTTTTCCGATGGATCAAAAACCAATAGCAAATTCTGATTGTCTATGGGCAAGTCCATCGGATAAAAAACCCACGCATGCTCAGAATCAAGTCGACGCATGCTCAGAAGCATTAAACTTAATTTTTCTCGGCTCATTGGAGTGTTTTACTCACCGCGTTTGGAACGGTCAGTTTTTTGACTGATGGTGTGTAGGCAAGACTGATGGAAGTCAGCTTCATCGGATTTCCGATGGAAAAAAACATCGGATTAGAATCCATTGGATATCCGATCGTTTGTACGAGGCTTTAGAGTAGAAATGAAACGTAATGTTTTGAGTGGAGCACAGAAGAGGAAAAAGGCTGCAGAGGAGAAAGAGAAAATGTGCAAACTTCCAAAACGAACATCTTGGCTCAATCCAGGGGTAACGCCAGCCAGTAGTTCTGCTCCTCCAAATGTAGCATCCACATCTACATGCACTCCAATTCCAATTAGTGCTTTTGTACTGTCCTATTTCAAACTGTAATTTCTTGTGTTATATTGTCCAAATGTTGTGGTAATGTTTAAACACTGTTTTTTGTTGGAAGTGCCAATAAATATAGCCTTATTGATAATTTGCATTATTATTCTCGTGTGTGATTGTGTAGACAGGGCCCCAGTGCACTGTATTGCCCAGGGGCCTATAATGCTCTTTAGATGGCACTGCATTAGCCTAGGATCTAAATTACTACACTTGACATTTTGTCAAAATGCAAGTAATATGTTTTTTTCCTCCCTTTACCTCTGCAGTAACAGATCACCTCCAGAAATTATAGGTGTTCCTTTGCTACAGAAGCGTATGGGGGGGGGGGCTGAATCAAGTAGGGAGAGACCTGATACAGACCCTGCTCAGCTAAATCAATTATTGGCATCAGTGATTCTAGAAAATGGAGAGGCTTTGCTTCTCTTGCACTGCTAGCTCTGAGGCCTCATACACACGACCGATTTTCTCGTCGTAAAAAACACGTCGTTTTTTTCGACGAGATTCTTGTTAAGCTTGTCGATTTTCTCGTCAAGCTTTCTATGCGTACACACTGTCATTTCCCAATTTCCTCGTGGTTCTCTGCGCTCACGTCCAGCACGTACGACGGCACTATAAAGGGGAAGATCTTTTTTCTTGGCGCCACCCCTTGGGCTGCTTTTGCTGATCTCGTGTTACCGCGTGTGAAGTAAAAGTTTGGGAAGAGACGATTCGCGCTTTTCAGTCTTCGTACTTTTCAGATCGTTTTCTGCCGTTCAGTTTGTGCTTGTGGGTTCATATCTTGACTTTCAGGGCGTCTAGGCAGGTCGTATCTGTTTTACAGTGCGTTCTTGCCTGTTCGTTTCTGAATTTCAGTTCGTTATTCATAGGCCTTGCTGTTCTAAAGTGCGTTCTGTTCTGTACGTTCTGATTAGACGACCGTTTCCTAGCCATGTCGCCTGGACGTTCTCGTCGTCGAGTTCGTGCTGTGCGTGCGCTTGGTGTTGGTCTGCTTGTTTTGGACCAAGACCAGTCCATGAATGGTGTGAGGAGGAGTTCATGGACCAAGAATTGGTTGCTCCAGCGGGACCAATTCTGCCACATGCCTCTGCTGCGGGAGATCGTCGAGAATAATCCTGAGGACTACAGGAATTTTCTGAGGATGTCTGACCCCGTTTTTCAGGAACTGTTGGCTTTGGTGTCCCCCTATATTACCAGGAAGGACACCGTTATGCGGGAAGCCATCAGTGCTGAGCAGAGGCTCATCGCCACGTTGCGTTACCTGGCGACAGGGAGAAGTCTTCAGGACTTGAAGTTCACCACAGGCATCTCCCCCCAGGCTCTGGGCCTCATAATCCCAGACACCTGTTCTGCTATTATACAAGTCCTGCAGGAGGACTATATTAGGGTAAGTTTTCTCCCTTCACATCACATTTTATGGATTACATGTATGCTAATGTATTGTATTTCTTTCATCCTTTCCTAATTACCATGATTGTAATATGCTGAGAATGTCCCCTTTGTCCCCATGCATGCTGGAAGTTTTTAAATGCCCCTTTTTTATCCTCCCTAAATATTTCCCCTCACTAACTTTTCCAGCAGGGGCGCCTGTTGCTCCAAATGTTGGGGGGTTACAACCCCAATTTCAGAAATAAACTTCCTCCTTTTTTGCTCTGTTGCCTAATAAACGCCCCCAGTTGTCCCCTCCAATGCAGCCATTTAGTCCCCTCTATTGCAGCCAGTTTCCCCCCAGCCCTGCACTTACCTTCTTGTGGTCAGCGCCATCCTTCTTCTGTCCTTGATGTCTTCTCCTTCCCTTCATGTTGCATCAGCCAATCATGTTACCATTAAACAGACTTGGTGAACATGATTGCCAGAGCTGCCTGTCAGTGTTTACACAAGGAATGCCCCCTCCTTGCGTCCCCGATTTTTCTTTGAGGAAGCCAATTACATCCCTCAGGTTGTAATTTGCAAGACTTTTTTAATACCTGTTTCTGCTCTGCAATTTTAACCCCCTAAATGACGCAATTAATCATATGTCGGTCGCTTTACAAGAGGCCATCCACCTGAATAGTGTGCGGCATAGACAATACATAGGTTCATGCAACGCATGAACCTATGTATTGTTCTGAGTGATGGGCACAGGAGAGAGGGGACAGTGCTCCAGCGCCCACTCTGGACGCACCGCCACTGCAATGCTATCCTGTGGCCAAACACATCTCCCCCCCCCAAAATAATTTAGTAATGGCCCATCAGAGGGGGTGATGAATATGATAAATGAGCCTTCCATTATACTTTTTTTACACACCTTAATAAACGTATAATTAGATTGATGTTGGTCTCTAATTTTTTGGTCTTGAATTTGCTTGTAATGTATGCCTTTGTTTTTCTAATATTATTTCATCTTGTTTCACTCCACAGCTTCCTTCAACGCCACAGGAATGGCAGACTGTGGCATCGGAGTTTGCCACGCGGTGGGACTTCCCCAACTGCGGTGGTGCCATAGACGGGAAGCACGTCCGCATCGTGCCGCCACCCCGTTCTGGATCCTACTACTACAACTACAAGGGGTTTCATAGCATTGTGCTGATGGCGGTGGTGTCAGCACGGTATGAATTCCTCTATGTTGATGTAGGGAAGAATGGCCGGATGTCCGATGGGGGATCCTTCATCCAGACGGAGTTTGCCCTCCGTCTCCAGAGTGACGACCTTGCATTGCCACCGGATGCAGGGAATATTGAAGGACTCCCCTTTGTTTTCTTGGCTGATGAAGCCTTCGGACTCGGACGGCATCTTATGAGGCCATTTCCACAGAGGACCCTGACCCCAGAGAAGAGTGTGTTCAATTACCGGCTGGCCAGGGCCCGAAGAGTCGTTGAAAATGCCTTCGGCATAATGGCCAGCCGGTTCCGCCTTTTTATGACTTCCATCCACTTGGCGGACTACAAAATAAACTATGTAGTGTTATGCTGCTGTGTGCTACACAATTTTCTTTGCCGCAAAGCGAATTCATATATGGCCTCAGTTTTGCCAGAGGCTGGACTTTCCCCTGCAAATCCCCTTCCGGGCCTGGAATCTGCCCGTCTTGGCTTGCCCCCCCAAAATGCCCGTGTGGTTCGGGACAAATACATGGAGTATTTCACGGGTAGGGGGGCAATTCCTATGCCAGCCTATGTCTAAGTATCCCAATAAAAATCTTGTTTAAACCTTTAATTATTTGTTCTTTCCTGTCTCCTAGTTTGTCTTTGTGCATTTGTAGTGGCAAGTGTATTTTACTTTAGTAAATAACAACCAATTTCACTATGTTACCTTACAAAAGAACCAAATAAGCTTAGAGTGTATTATAAAAAGAAGCTACACGTTGTTTGTGGTCAAATATTTTACTCTCTGCACATTTTTTTTTGTTTTACTTTGGGGTTGGCCTGACCACAACCCGTCAAATTTTGGCTTATGAAAATACAAAAATACCACTTGCATTTCTAAAATGACAACATTGGATACCTCTGAGCAATCTGAGACATTCAGTTACACAAACTATGTCTCTATGTGCCCGTCCTAATATGGGGTCCTGCCACCCCTTGCCCAGCCAAAAATTCAATATGCACACATTTTTACTTTTTTGCAAATAGGAAGTTTACAATCCTGATCCCTATTGTCAACATGTGCTATCTGCCATCAGGGGTGATCAATGGATGTGTTTTGGGGGTGCATCCCCTTCCTCAGTTCACCGACTTTTGATACGAGGAAGGGGTTGCACCCACAAAAGACGTACATGGATATCCCCTGATGGCAGATAGCACATGTTCACACACTGTGTGCATATTCAATTTTTGGCTGCTTTGTTACTCAAAAAATTAGTAAAAATATAAAAACAAACATGTAAAAACAAATGTGTTTGGATGGCTTATTGAATTCTCCCCAAAACATCGAAAATGTCTTTAAATGTTTGTTCCATCACATGGATTCTTTGTTTAATTAGGTCCAGTTCCGTGCTACATTCCATCACTTGCTGGATGAGGCGGAGGGCACTGTCAGCAGAGAACGGTGTGCTATCCTTCACAACATTTCCATCCCCTAAAAACCATAAAAAAAAATTAATAAAACTCTGCAGGCCTACCTCGCTTACCTTAAGCTGTGGTGTCAGATACTGACCTGTTGTGGTGACCAGATCCACAACGTCATCCACCTCTCCTTCCTGCACTTCTCCTTCCTCCACCTCAACTTCCTGCACATCTTTCGGTTGTGGATCTTTGGGAGTTTGGGGTTGCTTGGAAGTTGTGGGGTGCATGTGCTCCCTGGAGTGTCCTCCTCCCAGTCTTCTCTCCCCTATGAGAATAAAACCAAAGGTCTATTTATCACACTGTAAAAATCTCATTTTTAAACTTAAAACAGGCTAAATTGTTTGGAAGTGGGGTACAAGTGTGTGTTTGTGCGGAATTTAAAGAAAAATGCATTCTTTATGACCCCAAATATGTTTATTATTCACATTTGGATGTAATTTTTTGGACATGGGGGCACCACAAATAAACTCTGATGCACCTGTGTGGGACACCCAAAAAAGGCGGGTCTGGTGGCCCACACTATAGTGCTCCAAAGTACAGATGTGGAAGCAGCTGCTGAGTGTCCTCTCCTTTACACTGATTAAAGTTTGCATTTCATTCTCCTTACAAACACATCATCTAGACTTAAAAATTATCCACAATACTTGATCAAAAATGGCAGATGTCTAATTACTTTTGGGGGTCTTAAATAAGCCAAAACCACGGATAGTGGCCGAACGAAGTGTCGGTAACGTAACGAACGATTACTGTGCCCAACCTAGTTCAAAATAATACATTTTGGAAGGGAGTCCAATATGCTTTAAAAAAAAAAAAAGTCAGTTTCTAAAAAGATTAATAGCAGAAAGGTCGTCATTTTACTTACTTTTAGCGAGCATCCTCTTTATGCTCCTCAACTGGTCTGGCTCCCTCAGTTTGAGGTCTGACCACCTCTTTCTGAGCTGCTCATTTGAGTGTTTCACCCCGAACTTCGCCCTCAGACTCTTCACAACTTTAGTGAGGATTTTGGCCTTCCTTCTATTTGGTTTGCTATACGGCCCATGCTTGGCATCATAATCAGCCTTGACCAAGATGTCCACCATCTCCGCCATCTCCGCCAAAGACATATTCGATGCCTTGAATCTCCTCCTTGATCGTGACGTGTCCTCGGTCTCCGGGCTTGTCTCCTCGCTAGTTGCGGAATTATCAGACACCTGCTGTAACTCCGCCATATCTGTCTGCGCGCCGAAAGAGAAGGGGCGGGGAAAAGATGTTAGTTAGAACGTCATGGGCGGGCGACGTGTGCGGAGCGACGTGTTCGAATTTGGACGCATGCGTGGTGTGTATATAGCAAACACACATGTGACTATAGTACGTTCGGTGTGCGGAGAGAGGAGTTCAAGTGACGGACGTGCGAACGAAGGTATGTGATTTTGTGAGACTTGTTAAAATTGTTGGCCTATACTGTCTTGAGATTGTTGGAGGATATATATGGTGACTAGGATGTGAAGGAGGTTAGACTGTTTGCCTCACATTATTTAAATATAATTTATTTTACTTGCAGATACAATATGAATGTATTTATTAGCGACAAAGAGTTCCTGGCGGAATTTATTGACCGGGTAAGGGAGCTGCCGGCTCTGTGGGAGACCAAAAACCCCATCCATAAAAAAAAAGGGGTGAGAAAAGCAGCGCTGGAGAAGCTGCTCCCATTTGTGCATACCAAGGTGCCCACAGCCACAGCAAAACAAGTGGACACTAAAATTGGGAGCTTGAGAGGTACCTACAGGACTGAACGCTCTAAGGTGCTGGCTTCTCAGAGGTCAGGAGCAGCAGCAGATGATGTTTATGTCCCGGTTTTGTGGTACTACAGCAGGATGTCCTTCCTGGATGACCACATTGAGCCAAGGCCATCACTCTCCACTCTTCCCCCCAGACTTCCCTGCAGCCAACCTGAGCCTTCTCTGGAGCAAGAGGAGGCAGCCATCCTGGATGATCCTGATTTGGCCATCTGGAGCCAGGTATAGTATTAACTGAAAATGTAGTGGGATAAAATTAATGTTTCCCAAATATGTCAGGATGAGAAACATACATTATTTTGTATTCAACAAGTGAAATCATGATCTGTAGACATTATTCTGCACTTAATTGTGTGGTAAATAGTCAAGCTGATGTAGTGGTAAATTTAAAGCAAGGATTTATGCATTTACATTCTAATTGCTTCCATCAGGATTACAAAGTTTGATGCAAAGATTAAACCAACATATTAAACTATGTTTCTTTTTCATACACAGGATGAAATCAGCCAGGAGGAGGGTCTGGAAACTGTCAGGCAGGAGGAGGAAGGGCCCAGTGGCAGCCAGGAGGTGGCAGGGCCCAGTGGCAGCCAGGAGGTGGCAGGGCCCAGTGGCAGCCAGGAGGTGGCAGGGCCCAGTGGCAGCCAGGAGGTGGCAGGGCCCAGTGGAAGCCAGGAGGTGGCAGGGCCCAGTGGCAGCCAGGAGGTGGCAGGGCCCAGTGGCAGCCAGGAGGTGGCAGGGCCCAGTGGCAGACAGGAGGTGGCAGGGCCCAGTGGCAGACAGGAGGTGGCAGGGCAAAGGAGAAGCACCAGATCCCAGGTGCCTCCCATCAGGCTTCACAAAAGAGGCAGGAGGGACAGGACCACCAGTGAGGCAGCAATGGCCCTTATTAAAGAGGCCCATGCCACCCTCAAGGAGCCCACATCCCCTGAAGAGGCCATTGCCGGCCTAGTGGAGGCTAAGTTCAAGGTGATGAGCATGGAGCAACGCCTCCTATGCGAACCCCTGCTCATCACCTTGCTCAACAAGGGGGTGATGGAGCAAATTACCCCCAATACCGCCATATGTGAGGTGGCCCAACTGACCCAACCTCAACCTCCACCTCCACCTTCCTCTTCTGCCCCACCCCCTTCTGCTACCCCTCCACCTTCTGCCCCACCCCCTTCTGCTACACCTCCACCTTCTGCCCCACCCCCTTCTGCTACCCCTCCACCTTCTGCCCCACCCCCTTCTGCTACCCCTCCACCTTCTGCCCCACCCCCTTCTGCTACACCTCCACCTTCTGCCCCACCCCCTTCTGCTACACCTCCACCTTCTGCCCCACCCCCTTCTGCTACACCTCCACCTTCTTCTTCTGCCCCACCCCCTTCTGCTACACCTCCACCTCCTCCTCCTGACAGGAGTACCCCTCCAGTGGGCCAGCCTCCAGCTAAACGAAGAAGGAAGGCTTCAGTAAAGGCTGCAGGGAAGGTTGCCAGGAAGAAGAGGAAGTGATGGCCTTGCTTCATTGTGGTCGCACTGGTCGGACAGAAGGCAGCCTGTTGTAGTACCACACACTTGGGACATATATCTCACCTGCTGCTGTTCCTGACCTCTGGGAGGCCAGCATCAGATTGTGTTCTGAAATGTGGGCCTTCTCAAGCTCCCAATTTTAGTGTCCACACAGGGTTGCTGTGTGCTCTGGGGTCCCTGGGATGCACAAATGGCAGCAGCTTCTCCAGCGCTGCCTTCTCTTTATTTAATTTATAAACATGAATAAATGTGTTTTTTGTTTAAGTTCATACTTGACTATGTGTATTTTTAAATAAAAAAAAACAAGCTTTGGAGTAAGCAGATACATTTGACTGACAATAAAAGGCACAGATATCACCCCCCCAAAAGAATAACTAAATCTGATTAGCTCAAAAACATGGTGTGAAATTTTAAAAATATAGATTAGAAAATTAAATGGGAGATCGCTATCAAAACATTGAGAAATTATAATTAACATCATTTTGAAAAATCTAACCATTTAAATTATTCCTAAAAACTTGCACGATATAATACACATAAATCTTATAAAGAGCAGCATGAAAAAGGTTAAAAATAAGGCATAACTCTGTGTGAATATCAGCAGCAAAAGAAGGTCTCTCGTTTTGATTAATGTAACATTCTAACGAAGAATTCAATGCAGAACATTTAAACGATGAAATATTTATGAGCGTGACGAATGTGCTCTCTCCATTATGAAGGCTTGTTTTACCAGAAGATGCGCTCCCGTCTCATAGTTGCTTGTGAGCATGCGCGCTTTTGGAAGAGTCGTAAAAGCATACACACGAACCATTTTCTCGTCACAAAACAGGCCGACGAGAAACACGACGAGGAAATCTGGACTCCTGACGAGAAAATAGAGAGCAGGTTCTCTATTTTCTCGTCGAGATTCTCGTCAAGTTTCTCGTCGTAAAACCATACACACGAACGTTTTTCTAGACAAAAAAACTCTCGCGGCACTTTTCTTGACTGTTTACGACGAGAAAATCGGTCGTGTGTACGAGGCCTCACTCTGCTAGTGCCAGACAGGAGATCCGCCCAGGACTACTTGGACAAACTAAACCTTATTGCTGATATCGCTCACAGTAGTAATCACAAACTTGGAAAAATGGTGCAGCTATGCTAATTTGCAGAAAGTTAGATACAAATCAAAGTCATCTTACAGTTTTAGTCAGAAGGATTTGTTAGTTATATTGTGAAGTAAATATCTGGAGCTAGGAAAATAACACAAGAGTTGCATTGGGAAAAATCGCAGCACATTTTTCAAATTTTCTCTATTTCTTCACAATTAAAACCTTAACAAAATTACATATAGACCCCTTTGACAGGGAGTGGACTCCATCAGGCAGATCCGACTGCTTAGTGGGGGATCTGTTGGCTGATTTCGGTTGAGCAGGCACATGCCAGGTCTGTGTCCGCTCTGCTATGCAGAGCAGACACGGACACTGCCTGTCCATTTCCATCCAACTGTCTTCCGATCCGATCCACTAGACGGCTGGGGAATGGATCCCCATTGTCTGTTTTTGGTAGACTGGGTAGGATCGAATTATGACAGGTGCCAGCGAACACATGTCCGCTGACAGCCATTGCTACTGTCACGTACCTGACGGTGACGAGCCCGGATCTGCAGAGGAAGGCCTCCCTTACGGCTCCCACCAGCGGCCCCTGGTAGTGTAACAGAAGGCGCGGAGGTAGGAGGGGTAAAAGTGCCTGGCAGGATCAACCAAGGTGGAGGTAATTCCGAAGACTGGGCTGGATCCAGGCACACAGGAAGTACGGCAGACAGAACTGGAACCAGGAACACAGGAACACAGCAAGCGGACTGTACCAGCTACAGCAGACCGGACCGGAACCAGAAACACAGGAAGCCAGCAGGCAGAACTGGAACCAGGAACACGGGAACACAGCAGGCAGAACTGGAACCAGGAACACAGGAACACAGCAGGCAGAACTGGAACCAGGAGCACAGGAACACAGCAGGCAGGACTGGAACCAGGGGTGGTAAGATTGGTCAGACAAGCTGGGTTGGTTAACTGGCTGGCAGCAAAGGTACAGAGTGATCAGGCAGAGGAGAGGTCACAACAAGCCAGAGGTCAGATGCAGGCAGAAAACTGGAAAGGTCACAGGCAAGCCGGGTCAGATGCCGGTAAGTCTTTGGATCAGGTTCTCAGGTACTAAACGCTGTAGAGCAGACAGCATTGACAGGTTTAAATAGGCCTTCTGGCACCACCTGCGGAACGTGCGCGCGCACCTGAAGAACACGCGCGCGCACCTGCAGAACGCGCGCACACGCGCATGCGCGAACGCACCTGCGATCGGGAACCAGGAATTCCGGGGCGCCTGTTTCTGGCAGGAACTCTGTGACATTGCCCCCCCAAGGGACAGCCTCTGGATGCCCATCCGGGTAAACCTTTCAGGGTGAGACCACTTGAAAGACTGCACCAGGCTCCTGGCATGGATGTTCTCCTCAGGTTCCCAAGAGTTTTCTTCAGGTCCGTAGCCCTTCCATTTAATCAGGAATTGGTTCCAGTTATTTCTTCTCTTGAAGTCCATGATAGCTTCCACTTCAAATTCCTGCTCACCGTCTATAATGATCGGATCAGGGCGAGCCGGGCTTCGACCTGGGAACGGGTTGGCAACTGAAGGTTTCAGCAGAGAGACATGGAAAACCGGATGGATTTTAAGAGAGTCAGGGAGCTCCAGCTCATAAGCCACTTCATTAATCTTCCTTTTGACAGGGAACGGCCCTAAGAATTTGGGGCCCAGTTTTTTAGAAGGGCATGCCATCCTCAGGTTTATGGTGGATAGCCATACTTGGTCGCCGGGTGCCAACACTAATTCACCCCGTCTCTTCCTGACGTAGATCGTTTTGTTGTGTTCCTGAGTCTTGGTCATGGTTTCTTGCAGAAGTTGGTTGTTAGCCGAAAAAAAATTCAACTTTTCTTGGACTGCAGGCACAGAGCACTCAGGAAGGGAATTGGGCAGAAATGTAGGGTGAAAACCGTAGTTTGCGAAGAATGGAGTCTGACTGGTAGCGGAATGGATAGAGTTATTATAGGCAAACTCGGCCAACGGAAGCAGGGAAATCCAGTCGTCCTGAGCAGGTACTGCTCGAGGGTCTGATTCATCCTCTCCGTCTGTCCGTTGGTCTGGGGGTGGTAAGCAGAGGAAAATGATAACTCTATCTCCAGAGTCTTGCAGAGGGATCTCCAGAACCAGGAGGTAAATTGTACCCCCCGATCGGAGACACTATTGACTGGTACCCTATGGAGTCTGACGACCTCTCTGATGAACACCTGTGCGGTTTCAGGAGCTGAGGGAGTCCCTTTCATAGGAACGAAATGTGCCATCTTGGACAGGCGATCCACTATCACGAAGATAGTGGTATGGTTCTCAGCCGGGGGCAACTCAACAATGAAGTCGATGGACAACATTCTCCAGGGCCTATCTGGAACGGGTAAGGGTCTCAGTAGTCCCCAGGCCTTGGATTTGGAACCCTTGTTTCGGGTGCAAATTGTACAAGAGTCCACAAACCTCCTACAGTCTTCGCGTAAACGAGGCCACCAGAAGGTGCGCTGTACCAGGTCAGTGGTCTTGGCAACGCCAAAATGCCCGGCAAGGGCGTGGTCATGGCAGAGTTCCAGCGCGGTTATTCTTAACTCCTCAGGTACGTAGATCCTGTTCTGGTACCACAACAGCCCATCCTTAGCCTGTAATTCCGGCTCGGAGGAGGGTCTCTGCCCAGTGGAGGCTTGTTTGATCCGGGTAAATAGGTCCTCCTGTAGAAGAAGGAAATTTCCAGGGGCAAGGATGGTGTCAGGCGGAGAGGTTTCCTTAGACTTATGAAACATCCGAGACAGGGCATCGGGTTTAATGTTCTTGGAACCAGGATGATAAGTAACGTGAAAAGAGAACCGGGAGAAGAAGAGTGCCCACCTGGCTTGTCGTGGTTTCAATCTTCTTGCGGCCTTCAGGTATTCCAGGTTCTTGTGGTCAGTAAATATCAGAATCGGGTGGGCAGCTCCCTCCAGCAGGTACCGCCATTCCTCCAATGCAGACTTGATCGCCAGTAGTTCCCGGTCTCCCACGTCGTAGTTCCTCTCTGCTGCAGATAGTTTGCGAGAGAAGAAAGCTACTGGGTGGAGCAATGCCCTGGCCCCCTGTCTTTGGGACAGTATTGCTCCTACCGCAATTTCGGAGGCATCTACCTCAAGTACGAATGGCAATGAGGAATCTGGGTGTTTCAGGATAGAGGCAGAGGTAAAGAGACCCTTCAGGACTTCGAAGGCCTTTTGGGCCTCAGGGGACCAGTGGAAGCGGGTTCCTTGTTTAGTTAGCTGGGTGATGCGTGCGATGATGGCCGAGAACCCCCTGATGAATTTGCGGCAGAAGTTGGCGAATCCAACTAAACATTGGATTCCCTTCTTGTCCGCCGGTACTGGCCAGTCCAGGATTGCAGCAATCTTTTGAGGATCCATCTTGATGCCCTCGCTGGAGATGATTAACCCCAGGAATTATATACTTTCCAGCTCAAATTCACATTTCTCGGCCTTCGCATACAGGCCATGCTGGCGAAGCCGACCCAACACACTTTTGACATGCCTGCGGTGAGAATCAAGGGAGGAAGAAAAGATTAGTATATCATCAAGGTAAACAATGACAAAGAGGTCTAGGAAGTCCCGAAGTACATCATTAATAAAGTACTGGAATGTAGCAGGGGCGTTACACAACCCAAAGGGCATTACCAGGTACTCGAAATGCCCATATCGGGTACGGAAATCAGTCTTCCACTCATCCCCCTCCTTGATGCGGACTAGGTTGTAGGCTCCACGGAGATCAAGCTTGGTAAAAATTATGGCAGTCCCCAGTCTCTGAAACAGTTCCGGTACCAGGGGGAGAGGGTAACGATTTTTTACTGTCATTTTATTCAGTTCACGGTAATCCACACAGGGTCGAAGGGTATGGTCCTTTTTCTCTACGAAAAAGATGCCTGCGCCTGCTGGAGATGTGGAAGGGCGAATTAACCCCTTTTGCAGGTTCTCATCAACATAGTTCTTTAATGCCCCTTGTTCTACCTCTGTTAATGGGAAGATTCTGCCGAACTGAATTTCTGCTCCGGGAAGTAGGTCAATGGGGCAATCATAGGCCCGATGGGGTGGTAGAGTCTCTGCCCCTTGTTTGCTGAATACGTCAAGGAAGTCATGGTAAACCTCAGGGATGGATTGACGTATTCCAGCTTCTGTATCAATACACAGTAAGGAGGCCGGCCCAGGGGGTTTATGTGAGCCGCAGGACTGCTGGCAATAGGTAGAAGGGAAGGTAACCACCCCCGTGGCCCAGTTGATGGTGGGATTGTGGGCTTGTAACCAAGGCATACCGAGGATCATAGGAAACAACGGAGAGGAGATAATGTCCAGACGTAGGTATTCTTGGTGGGTTCCAGAGATGGTAGAGATGGTGACGGGTATAGGGGCGGTCTCCTGGACCACGGGTCCAGACTTTATGACAGACCCATCAGCCAGATGAACACATAGTCCATGGGTCTTGGTAAGAAGGGGGATCTGGTGTTTGACGGCAAAGGCTGAGTCCATAAAACAGCTGCAAGCCCCAGAATCAATAATGGCGGGCACTTGCAGAGTCCTTCCTGGGAGCTGTAATGAGACAGAAAGAGCAAGGTGAGATGTGGATTTGGCCTGTGGATCGGTCATGTTAGGAGAAACTGAAAAGCACTTAGGAAGCTTCAAGGGACAGTTTCTAACGAAGTGTCCGGGTTCCCCGCAGTACAGGCACAAGTTATTCGTTCGGCGACGCTGGCGTTCCTCTGGAGTGAGGGATGGACGAAGGACTCTGAGCTGCATTGGCTCAGGTGTGTCAGATGTGGGGGCTGGAGGTGCAGCGGGAGCCGGGTACAGATGGCTAGGAGCCCGTGGAAGCATCCAGGTCGGAAGGGAGAAGCCCGTAGCCCTCTCAGCCCTCCGTTCCCTCAGACGTTCCCTCGGTCAATCTGGATAGTTAAGTCAATTAACAGGTTCAGGGTCTGCGGTACACAGACTCTAGCAAACTCATCCTTCAGGGGATCGGAAAGTCCTATGCGGAACTGACAGCGGAGGGCGGCATCATTCCAATTGGTATCCGCGCTCCACCGCCTGAATTCCGCTACATAGTCCTCTGCACCCCTGCTGAAGGGTACGCAAGGCGGTTTCTGCGGTTACTGAGAGCTGGGAGTCTTCATATAACTGGGCCATGGCATCGAAGAAGGCAGCAAGGCTGCTTAAAGTCACATCTTTCCGTTCCAAGAGACGGTGGGCCCAGCTCTGAGGATCTCCGGAGAGCAGGGAAATCACAAAGCCCACCTTGGTGGCCTCTAAAGAGAAGGTGCGAGGCTGTAGGGCAAAGTACAGTTCACAAGAATTACGGAAGGCCCTAAACTTGCTCCGATCCCCGGAGAATATTTCGGGTGTAGGAACCTTGGGTTCAGGAGGAAGCATGACAACTGTGGGTGTGGATCCTGTCCCAGCTGTGGAAGTAGAGGCATGAGGGCCCCCTTGGGCAGCAGAGGGGTTGGAGAGGGCCCGCACTTGTTCTTCCAGATGGGTGTAGCCTTGTTGAAGGCTCTTGACTGCTTCAGTCAATCCTGCCAGGTGCCGGCAAATTTCCTCCATAGGTGAGGCTCCCTGCTCAGGCTCAGACATGGCTGTCTGCTACTGTCACGTACCTGACGGTGACGAGCCCGGATCTGCAGAAGAAGGCCTCCCTTACGGCTCCCACCAGCGGCCCCTGGTAGTGTAACAGAAGGCCCGGAGGTAGGAGGGGTACGAGTGCCTGGCAGGATCAACCAAGGTGGAGGTAATTCCGAAGACTGGGCTGGATCCAGGCACACAGAAAGTACGGCAGACAGAACTGGAAGCAGGAACACAGGAACACAGCAAGCGGACTGGAACAGCTACAGCAGACCGGACCGGAACCAGGAACACAGGAAACCAGCAGGCAGAACTGGAACCAGGAACACAGCAGGCAGAACTGGAACCAGGAACACAGGAACACAGCAGGCAGAACTGGAACCTGGAACACAGGAACACAGCAGGCAGGACTGGAACCAGGGGTATTAAGATTGGTCAGACAAGCCGGGTTGGTTAACTGGCTGGCAGCAAAGGTACTGAGTGATCAGGCAGAGGAGAGGTCACAACAAGCCAGAGGTCAGATGCAGGCAGAAAACTGGAAAGGTCACAGGCAAGCCGGGTCAGATGCAGGTAAGTCTTTGGATCAGGTTCTCAGGTACTAAACGCTGTAGAGCAGACAGCAGGGACTGTCTGTCATTGACAGGTTTAAATAGGCCTTTTGGCGCCACCTGCGGAATGCGCGCGCGCACCTGCAGAATGCACGCGCGCACCTGAAGAACACGTGCGCGCACCTGCAGAACGCACGCGCATGCGCGAACGCACCCGAGATCGGGAACCAGGAATTCCGGGGCGCCTGTTTCTGGCAGGATCTCCGTGACAGCTACATAGAGAGCGCAATGGAGATTCCAATTGGGTCCATGTGAAAATAGGACAGGTGGACCTGATTGGAACCTCCACGTGAAAGGGGCCTTACACAGTTTGCTAGTAACCTGCTATCAAAGCAAAGCCCTATCTTTCGCATAAAGAAATTAATAATCTTTTAAGGTAAACTGCAAGACCTGAAAGTTATAAGGTCTGGAACTGTCAAAATGTTTGATTTGAACACTCAATCATGTGCAAAGGAATTAAGATTAACCATTTGCTGACCACCCTATAGCACTTTTACTGCTACATGGCAGCATATATATATATATATATATATATATATATATATATATATATATATATATATAATATATATATATATGTGATTCTGCACTTCTGCCTGCAGGGGGCACATGCGTGGTGCTGGTGGGTCCCTTCTGCTGTGATAACTCACAGCAGAAGCCGATCTGCGGGTCCTGGGGACTCAATATCCTCCGGCACCCACCGATTGTCAGTAAAACACAGAGAACTGAACAGAACTGAATTATGCCTATGTAAACAAGGCATATCTCAGTTCTGACAGGGGGGAAGAGACCGATCCAGTGTCTCTGGCTCTGCAAAGCAGGGACTAGAATCGATCTCTTCCCTAGAGAAAGCAACACATTCTTTACACACTATGTATGACTGAATTGACTATATTTCAAATTGATTTAATGTTGTTAACCCCTAGGGGTAGTCAATGATTTTTTAAAAAGCATAAATAAGTAGAAAATAGTACAAATATAATCATAGGAGATTTATATAATTTTTATAATAATAATAACAAATTTCATGCAGACAAATCAAAAGACATGGGTCATACCTCTAGTTGTTTTTGTTATTCACTGCTTTTTATTGCCATATTATTTACAGATTTGGCTAATACGTGCACACACAACATTTAAACTAAGGATGCCCAGTCAAGTTTGTTTTAAACATGAATTTCAACAGCATTATTTTTCTTATCTGTATTTGCATCATGTGATATATGTAATTGTAACTTTATTGATTTATGTATTTGTCTGTATCTGTTATACTAACAAACAAAGAAAAGAGGAACAACGAGTACCAGGGTGGTTCAACCCAAAAGGCCCGTTCATTAAATATGAACTAAAAATGTAACTAGAGTTTAGTATTTGATTTGTCGTTTGTAGCCTAAGAGACTGCATAAAGAAAAAATATTAATCCCAGATGTAATAGGAAAGGGATTAAAGGAAAAGTAGCTACTTTTAAACGACAGTTTAGTCTAGGCCATAGGGTTAGAAAAATATATACCATTTATTGTTGAGTATCAAAAGAAAAACAAATTTATACATACATATTCAGTTAAATAGACTGATGAATAAAATATAACTTCTTAAACTATTTTACCGATTGACTCCTAGGGGGGGAGTCAATTCGGAAGGTATTACAATCAAACAAAGAGGACAGACAGAACTAACAGTACCATCACCAACAATAAGGGGAAAGACACACAGCACAGATGGTCCGGACGCCGGCAATTGAATTCAAAGTGGAGCTGTAAAATGGCAAGACTAACTTGATTCAAATCAACTTATAAATTTTTTAGTCATATGGACAAAATGTACCATAGTGCAGCTTCACTGTGAAAAAACCCTAATGAGATTTGGGCCCAACTAGAGAAGATGACAATGTTACCATTAATATCAACTTCCTGGGGGAGGAAGGAAGGTATTGGAGTAGTCTCGGTAGGATTTAGGAAATAAAGGGCAAGGGACAAGTGTTCCTATTGCACTCTAGGAATCAAAGTATAATACTCAGATAACCTTCTGTGGGTTTTTTCCAGATGGTAAACTTGATCACATCTCCTCCAATGATGGTCAGATGTAATGGGGATGGTGAGGGGTTTGAGTCACTAGTTCATTAGTTATTTTAAGAATATGACCCCTAATGGCATGACAGTCAGTAATTCAATACAGCGCGGAGTGGTGGGAGCTAGGGTAGCCACAGGTATATATCAGCTTCTTAGTATATTCAGAAGGGGAAGGATTCAATTAGCACTGACATACTGAGCGGGGCCAGTTTACTTCGCTGGGCTCCCGTTGGTACTTTACCCTCTCAGTTGCTCAGCGTCCTTTGAGTTAGCTGTGGCTCCATGCTCTGCCGATTCTCCTTGTCGCGATGGGATGTCTCGCTGTCTGCTGATCTTTGCACATTGGTTTGTAGTGGATCTGTGGCAGCGTAGAGTTTCCAAGATTCGCGCTGTATGCGCTACATACGTGCCGACCAGGACTTTAAACATCCACCGCGTCCGGCGCTGCTGTCTGCAGGTGTCCTCCGTGCATCAATCTCCGCTGTCAGGCTGAGGGGTTACGTTGCCGGCGTCACGTGACCTCGGCAACGCAACCCCTCAGCCTGACAGCGGAGCAACTGAGAGGGTAAAGTACCAACGGGAGCCCAGCGAAGTAAACTGGCCCCGCTCAGTATGTCAGTGCTAATTGAATCCTTCCCCTTCTGAATATACTAAGAAGCTGATATATACCTGTGGCTACCCTAGCTCCCACCACTCCGCGCTGTATTGAATTACTGACTGTCATGCCATTAGGGGTCATATTCTTAAAATAACTAATGAACTAGTGACTCAAACCCCTCACCATCCCCATTACATCTGACCATCATTGGAGGAGATGTGATCAAGTTTACCATCTGGAAAAAACCCACAGATGGTTATCTGAGTATTATACTTTGATTCCTAGAGTGCAATAGGAACACTTGTCCCTTGCCCTTTATTTCCTAAATCCTACCGAGACTACTCCAATACCTTCCTTCCTCCCCCAGGAAGTTGATATTAATGGTAACATTGTCATCTTCTCTAGTTGGGCCCAAATCTCATTAGGGTTTTTTCACAGTGAAGCTGCACTATGGTACATTTTGTCCATATGACTAAAAAATTTATAAGTTGATTTGAATCAAGTTAGTCTTGCCATTTTACAGCTCCACTTTGAATTCAATTGCCGGCGTCCGGACCATCTGTGCTGTGTGTCTTTCCCCTTATTGTTGGTGATGGTACTGTTAGTTCTGTCTGTCCTCTTTGTTTGATTGTAATACCTTCCGAATTGACTCCCCCCCTAGGAGTCAATCGGTAAAATAGTTTAAGAAGTTATATTTTATTCATCAGTCTATTTAACTGAATATGTATGTATAAATTTGTTTTTCTTTTGATACTCAACAATAAATGGTATATATTTTTCTAACCCTATGGCCTAGACTAAACTGTCGTTTAAAAGTAGCTACTTTTCCTTTAATCCCTTTCCTATTACATCTGGGATTAATATTTTTTCTTTATCTGTTATACTAATCATGTCTTTTGATTTGTCTGCATGAAATGTATTATTATTATTATAAAAATTATATAAATCTCTTAGGACTATATTTGTACTATATTCTACTTATTTATGCTTTTTAAAAAATCATTGACTACCCCTAGGGGTTAACGACATTAAATCAATTTAAAATATAATCAATTCAGTCATACATATTACCACTACCTATAATGACATGTTTCATGTAAAGTCCCAATTCTACCCTCTCTTTTTTTGTCATTAGGACAGTGACAGTGACAGTGCATATTTTTAGCACTGATCACTTGTGAAGGAATGTAATGAGCATAATAATAAATTAGAAAATGTCTATTCTCTATGCATCTCTACTATACTATAAAGTCTATATTGCTTTTTCATGTACACCACTGCTGTAATCCTTCCTTACTCAAATCAGCCTCTAATAACACCCCCTCCCACCGAAAAGACTGGAGAAGACAGAAAATGGCGGATACCCCCTTCTCCCACACATCCTTAGAAATGCGGAAGTAAAGACAGATCAGAGGGACAACCAAGCTTGACCATCACATTTTTGTACTCTTCTTGTATTTCAGCCAATCAGATGTGCTTTCCAGTTTCACATTAACATAATAGTGACGTATCATGCTATGTGTAAAAAAGTTTAGTACTGCCTGTAATAAAGCATTAGATAAGGAATTAACGGATCTGAACGGACTTGTCGGAGTCTTACATTCAGCATGCACGCAATGTTATCTAAACTTTACAATTCGGAACAGTAGTAGAATCCATATTAACCCTTTTGTGGTTAACCGACCATCACACACTGTATTAGTGTCACTGGTTCCTGCAAAGTCTCAAAAGTGTCAGTTAGTGTACGATTGTCTGCTGCAATACTGCAGTCCTGCTATAAGTTGCCCATCATTGTCATTACTAGTTTAAAAACAAAAAATGAAAATTCTATAAATATATTTCATAGTTTGTAGACACTATAATGTTCATGTAAACTATAGGCATTAGGCATTGTTTTTTTCTACCAAAAACATATAGCAGAATACATATTGGCCTAAATTTATACCAAAATGTGATTTTATTTATTGGATGTGTTTTATAGCAGAAAGTAAAAGGTATTTTTTTTTTTTTTTAATTGTCTGTCTTTTTTTGTTAATAGCGCAAAAAGTAAAAACTGCAGTGGTTTTTAAATTCCACCAAAAGAAAGCTCTATTTGTGGGGAAAACTACATACATTTTATTCAGGTACAGTGTCGCTTGACCACGCAATTGTCAGTTAAAGTAACTCATTGCCTTATCGCAAAAATGGCCTGGTCATAAAGGGAGTAAATCTTCCGGAGGTCAAGTGGTTAAAAATAAAAATAAAACATTTTCACAAAAATGGATGAATGATATGACTTTAGCTTTGATTAGTTATGTGAAAAATATAATTCTTTATAAATGTGAACCCCTACACCTCATTAAAAATATCTATTTACCAAATGGTTCTTGCTTTGTGTTAAAACAGAACTCCAGGAAAAACACAAAAAATACAGAGTTTATATAAAAATATGGGAACTGTTTTACTCACCAAAAATGTTTTATTTCTCTCGAACAATTCCTGAAATTTACACAACCCTGCCAGTGTAAACAAAACAGCTGTATTGGTGGTAATCTCAGTTTTCGGCTGTAGTAAAGCAGCATAACTTGTTTATCATCTGAGTTTTAGGACCGTGTACAATGGTGATTCTGCCACCTGTGGCAGTAACATGATCATTAAAGAGACTGCTTACCTCCTACTGCACTGCAAGTAAGAATCTGAAATGTTTAAGTCAACGATGGAGCAGGCAAGAGCAGCCAGTGACTAGAGCATTAATGATACATTACCCTTAACCACTTCAATAGGGAAGCACTTTCCTGTCCAGGTAAATTTTCAGCTTTCAATGGTACTGCACTTTGAATGACGATTGCATGATCAAGCAGCACTGTACCCATTAGATATTTTTTATAATTTTTGGAGACATATAGAGCTTTCTTTTAATTGTATTTAATCACCAATCTGTTTTTTATGTTTTACTAAACATTAAAAAAAAAAAAAAGATCCAAAAATGTGAATTTTTTTTTTTTAGTTTCGGTTATAAAATTTTGCAAATAAGTAATTTTTCTTTTTCACTGATGTGCACTGGTGAGGCTGCACTGATGGGCACTGTCAGGCTGCACTGATGAGGCTGCACTGATGGGTACTGACAGGCTGCACTGATGAGGTTGCACTGATGGGCACTGACAGGCTCCACTGATGAGGCTGCACTGATGGGCACTGACAGGCTGTACTGATGAGGCTGCACTGATGGGCACTGACAGGCTGTACTGATGAGGCTGCACTGATGGGCACTGACAGGCTGTACTGATGTGCACTGATGAGGCTGCATTGATAATCAGGACACTGATAATTAGTGCAAAAAATGTACTAAGAGCCTTGCCGATTATCGGCTCTCCTTTCCTCACACAGATATATGATGCATAAGGAAAGGACTGCTGATGGATGTCCTCCCAGAACTATGCCCCCTGGGGCATGCATTGGGCATGCTCTGTGACCGCTGTGTCCTTTGGACACAGCTGATCACATTGTAGAGGGTTGCTGTGATTGGCCCTTTACCCAGATCTGTGATCCCCTGTGTCCAAAGGACACACAATGCATGCCCCAGGGGGCAGGGTTCTGGGAGGATTTCCATGGATGCCTTCCCAGAACTGGATGACCATTGACAACACTCTAGCTATATTTTGGCTATAGCACAGCTGGCAAGTGGTTAAGAGGTTGATATCAAATTTATTCAACTTCAGATACCTACACTCTCTGTCTGGAGTTCAGGTTATTTTTTTAGTTTTATTTAATAAAGTCACACATAATGGTGTGCTATTGCTAAGATGAGTTTACTTATTATGAGATGACTAACTGCTTGTGTTGTTATTAAAAGTTACGCCATAAGCATGCTTTAAAGTGCAGCTGATACAATGCATTAATAAAAGATACTAAAAAATGCTGGCCCTCCCCTTTAGTATCGCTCTGCGCTTATGGATAAAATTCTAAAGGAAATAATGCTAAAATAGGAATATAAAACATGTCAGCAGCTGCTTAAAAAATCACAAGTACATATAAAACACAGTCATATAAAAACTCCCATAAAAAAGTTCAGAATAAAACTGTAGCAGCGCTACGGACAAATAATGTTCATTTGTGCGTCTTCTATATAAATGAATATATCGGTGATGATGATAGTGAATGGTGAGTTTGGTTCTACTTGATCCTAGTTTCAGTGCTTCTTTTCACCCAGATGTAATTCACCACGTGGGGGGTAATAACAGTCCCCCTATGGGGATGCACTCACCAGATCATAAATCAAAAAAGACATGTATACACCATCCTCATTCCATGTGACTGCAGCCTTAAACTTGGACACCGCTTGCATATGTAAGGGGAAAACAAATCCACATAGGGCAATATTGTTTGCAACTTTTATTTAACAATCAATCCCCGCCATCCCCTTTATAAAATGCATGTACCAAAGCTTAATGAAAAACAGGTGTTTGTGTATAATGAGCGCTGTTGGCGCTTTAAACTTGCCACTTGATGAGCGCCCCTGGCGTCCTCCTGGTGCTGCAAGTCGTGGAGCGCATACAGCTTCACTTCCGGTCTGCTTGGTTTGCTGGTCACGCCCTGACGTTTCGTCACTTCCTGACTTCTTCTGAGGGCGTGACCAGCATTACCTGAGACCGGATTTAAGTATTGCATCCGTCCCGCCCCTCAACGTCTGGATGGCATCAGTGCGTCCGCGTCATCACGCATGCGCACTGGACCATCGACGTCTAGTGCTGTTGTGGGCGGCGGTGCTTCCTCCCGAGGTTTGCAATTGTGCTGTCCTCATTGGTGCACTCGTCCGCTGGCCACTCTGATTGGATGCTCAGTGCAACCAAGGCAATGTTAATGGAAAGATTCAGACCCGGTTAACCCCTCGCGGGACGTTCACAAGTTATATTGTGTATACTGCACAAGCCTTTTGGGTAAAGCGAGTGTACAGGTCTTTCTATAGTGCTGACATCTGCTTTGCTGACAGTATCTCTCGGTACCTAGTGTCCGCAAGCTGCCCTGCTCAATATCCACTGTTGGCGCCGTCTTGGTGCAGATAGCGCCATCTGGTTGATACTGCAAGGCCTTGTCAGTTAGTTATGCATAACCTTACATAGGCAAAAGACACAGGGGACATATAAATTAAATAAAATGTTAACTACATAAGAACCACTATAAAAAGGTCAAACTTCGCCACATAAAATAACCCATATGTATACACATACAGCCATGTATAAAATTACATATACACGATATATAAAATTATATATAAAATATAAAAATATATATAAAATTACTTCTGTGTACAAAATGGTCATATAAAAAAATAAAATATAAAATATAAAATATGCACCCCACATGGACATGAAATAAACTCAATAAAACTGTGTCTCTATAAAAGCTTATAAAACTCATACCCATGCTGAACCGTAATAAGATGTCCTAAAAAATATATATATATATATATGTCTAATCTAGCTGGATGAGACCTCATGTCACTGAGGTCTTTCAATTTTCAATCTCATGTGGACATAAAATTGGACCATAATTTCTACAACAATCTTAGGAATCACTTATGAAACAATTAATATCAAGTTCGACGTTCAGTCCTTTCGGCACTAGAACGTCTGTTAGAAAAATCCATTTAGTTTCTTTCTTTGATAGTTCCCTTACTTTGTGTGAGCCCCTCCAATTAGGCTCTAGGCATTCGATACCCCAAAATTGGAGGCCTGAGGCATCTTGGTTGTGTTTTAATTTAAAGTGTAATGACACATTATGGTCCTTAAAGCCAATTTTTATATTTTTAATGTGTTCTGCTATCCTGATCTTCAATAGTCTCTTTGTCCGACCAATATAGAGCAATCCACATGGACACCTAAGAGCATATACCACGTAACTGCTATTACATGTTATGAACTGCTCAATGTCGAATTGTTGTTGGTTAGAGGGGGAGGTAAACTGTTCCAGACCTCTGATTGGTTGAGATACTTCTCGACATGCCTTACATTTCCTACAGGCGAAGAATCCGTTTTGGTTCCAAAATGTTGGAGGTTTACCTGGGGGGTCTAGGACTTTTTTGACCACTCTGTCTCCATGATTGGATGCTTTCCGGTAAATGAACTCCGGTTTTGGAGGTAATACTTGGCCCAATTTTTTATCGAGTAATAATATGTGCCAGTGTTTTACAAATATTGCTTCTACTTCCTTATACTGGGCGTGGAATTGGGAGATGAATCCCCACTGTTTTGAGTTGCTCCCATCTAGAGGTGGTTTGGGTTTGGTTTGCAGACAGGTTTCCCTGGGTATTAATGCCACCTCTTCTACAATTCTCTGCAGGGTTTCCGGAGCGTAGCCTTTTGCTGCGAATCTGTCCGAGAGGATTTTCACCTGTGTGTAAAAATTCTTATCATCGGAACAATTGCGTTTCACTCGCATGAACTGGCCTTTGGGTATATTCTTTAGCCATTGTGGATGATGTCCACTTGTTGTCGGGAGATAGCTATTCCTGTCCGTTGGTTTAAAATAGACTTTTGTACACAAATGTTGATTTTGACGGTAAACAGTGACATCTAGAAAATGTATTGTTTCTTTGTGCCATTCTGACGTCAGACTGATGTTGTTATCGTTCCTATTTAAAACCTTTAAAAATTCTTGAAGTGTCTCCACCGTGCCCGTCCATATTAAAAACAGATCATCAATAAAACGTTTATAAAATATGAGCTCAGTTCTTCTGTTTTTAAAAATCACTTTGTCCTCCCACTCTGCCATAAACAGGTTTGCGATACTTGGAGCAAATTTAGCTCCCATCGCGACCCCCTTCTGTTGCAGATAAAATTTGTTAGCATACCAGAAGTAATTATGTGAGAGGCAGTAATCTAGGGCATAGCCGATAAACACCTTTTGGTTGTGGGGTAAGTCCTCCCTCTTGCTCAAGGCCCAATTTAGGGCCAGTAGAGCATCGTCGTGTTGGATGATTGTATAGAGGGAGCTCACATCCGCTGTTACCAACAGAATTTCTTGGTTTTCGGTAAGTGTGATATTTTGTAAACAATTCAGGAAATCTTTCGTATCTCTCTCAAAGTTGGGAGTACTGTCAGAGTATCAACCAGATGGCGCTATCTGCACCAAGACGGCGCCAACAGTGGATATTGAGCAGGGCAGCTTGCGGACACTAGGTACCGAGAGATACTGTCAGCAAAGCAGATGTCAGCACTATAGAAAGACCTGTACACTCGCTTTACCCAAAAGGCTTGTGCAGTATACACAATATAACTTGTGAACGTCCCGCAAGGGGTTAACCGGGTCTGAATCTTTCCATTAACATTGCCTTGGTTGCACTGAGCATCCAATCAGAGTGGCCAGCGGACGAGTGCACCAATGAGGACAGCACAATTGCAAACCTCGGGAGGAAGCACCGCCGCCCACAACAGCACTAGACGTCGATGGTCCAGTGCGCATGCGTGATGACGCGGACGCACTGACGCCATCCAGATGTTGAGGGGCGGGACGGATGCAATACTTAAATCCGGTCTCAGGTAATGCTGGTCACGCCCTCAGAAGAAGTCAGGAAGTGACGAAACGTCAGGGCGTGACCAGCAAACCAAGCAGACCGGAAGTGAAGCTGTATGCGCTCCACGACTTGCAGCACCAGGAGGACGCCAGGGGCGCTCATCAAGTGGCAAGTTTAAAGCGCCAACAGCGCTCATTATACACAAACGCCTGTTTTTCATTAAGCTTTGGTACATGCATTTTATAAAGGGGATGGCGGGGATTGATTGTTAAATAAAAGTTGCAAACAATATTGCCCTATGTGGATTTGTTTTCCCCTTACATATGCAAGCGGTGTCCAAGTTTAAGGCTGCAGTCACATGGAATGAGGATGGTGTATACATGTCTTTTTTGATTTATGATCTGGTGAGTGCATCCCCATAGGGGGACTGTTATTACCCCCCACGTGGTGAATTACATCTGGGTGAAAAGAAGCACTGAAACTAGGATCAAGTAGAACCAAACTCACCATTCACTATCATCATCACCGATATATTCATTTATATAGAAGACGCACAAATGAACATTATTTGTCCGTAGAAGCTGCTACAGTTTTATTCTGAACTTTTTTATGGGAGTTTTTATATGACTGTGTTTTATATGATACAATGCATTGTCTAAATTAGTGCTTAATTTTGCTGTGTAGGATTGCTGTGAAGAATTGCATTATAAGATTTAGCTACTCTCATGACGCATTTATTTTTCTCTATTTTGTTCTTTCTCTGAAGTTTATACTCCTTTTTTCAGGAAGGAAGTTACAAAATAATTTTATAGATGACCAATTAAGCAGGCACTTTGTGCCAAAACAATTATATATAATATAAAAGCCAAAAATGAACAGTAGTACACTTACAATAAATGTTAATTAATGCCCAGCATATTTTAGGCTGCTATATTCTCAATAGCCAGTATTTGTAAAAAAAAAAAAAAAAAAAAAAAAAAGACATTTAAACTTATTTAGAAGGAACAATTCTAAGAATATTTTTATGGCAGAAAAATAATATTCTCATTTACTTCATCTTTTATTTTAACGTGTTTTGTAAAATGCTCTTCTATGCTTAGCTTTCTGCCCAAGCAAGGCAAAGTAATGTTCAGACCAGACTCATGCTATTAACTTTACTAAATTACAGAAGAGGGAGTTATGTATCAAATTAAGTAAATGGCTCTCTTAGCAACAGTACATTGGCAAAGAAACTAGAGTTTGGTCGTTTTGAAAGCTTTGGGGATTTCCCGCAGCTTGTGTTGAAGTCACAGTCAGTAAATTCAGTCCCCTTATATCTCGGGATGCTGCTTGTGAATTTTAAACATATGACTTTCTTCATATGTTTATCATATGGAGAGGAATTACAAAAAACAGCATTTTGCTTTTCACATGACTGAAAGTGAACATGGCTTAACTTAATTCACTAATCTAACAGTCATTCATTAACGCTAAAGCCTCATGTACACTGGACATTTCTCTATCTTTCCTGGATGCCTTTCCTTTTGCAGTGGTATTTTGGCAGAAATGTTTCTTGTTTGTAAACGCATTTATCCTGTTTAGGTGAATCTAGGCAGGTCAAGCATTTGGGCATTAATTAATTTCATTGGCCAAAATAAAAATGTATTCTGCCCATTTAAATTAATTTTTAAGTGCAAAAATCTACTAGGATTAAAGAGTGATTAGACACGCTTACACACGCTTACACACGTTTACACTCGCCATGCATTTTTTGGCCTAAATGCCGCTGCTCCTGAATGCACAGGCAGTGGGGGAGGTTTTTTCCCCAGACACCCCTGCCACTAAACTCCTCTAAAAGCCTAATTCCTCGTACACACGTGTTTCTCGGCATGAAAAAAAACAATATTTTTCCAGACGCGATTCCTCTCAAGCCTGCCTTGCATACACACGTTCAGGCTCAAATACCGTCCGTCCAAAGCGTGGCGACGTACAACACGTACAACGGGACAATAAAGGGGAAGTTCCATTCAAACGACGCCACCCTTTGGGCTGCTTTTGCTGATCTTGCGTTATCGCATGTTAGTAAAAGTTTGGTGAGAGACGATTCGCGCTTTTCAGTCTTCGTGCTTTGCAGATCATTTTCTGCTGTTCAGTAGGTGCTTGTGGGTTTGTATCTGTCTTTCAGTGTGTGTAGTGAGTTTGTATCTGTTTTTTCAGTGCGTTCTTGTCCGCTCGTTTCTGATTTTCAGGTCGTTCTTCATCTGATTTTCAGTTCGTTCTGACCAGCCGACCGTTTTCTAGCCATGTTGTGAGTACGTACTTGTCGTAGAGTTCGTGCTGTGCAGGGGCTTGGTTTGGGTGTTTATGCTTTAACCCAAGTCCAGTCCATAAACAGGGTGGGGAGGAGTTCATGGACGAAGAATTGGTTGCTCCAGCGTGACCAATTCTGTCACATGCCTCTGCTGCGGGAGATCCAGGAGAATAACCCTGATGACTTCAGGAGTTATCTCAAGATGACGGACCCCGTTTTTCACCGTCTGTTGGCTTTGGTGTCCTCCTATATCACGAGGCAGGACACTGTCATGCGACAAGCCATCACTGCCAAGCAGAGGCTACGCTGTGATACCTGGTGACTGGGAGAAGTCTGCAGGACCTGAAGTTCTCGACAGGCATCTCCCCCCAGGCTCTGGGGATCATTATACCAGAGACCTGTTCTGCCATAATTCAAGTCCTGCAGAAGGACTATATTAAGGTAAGTTTTCTCCTTTAACATCACATTCTATGTATTTATTGTTTGCTGATTAGTGTTGAGCGAACCCGAACTGTAAAGTTCGGGTCCGTACCGAACTTTAGCTTTTCCCGAACCCGAACCCGGACTTTGCGCAAAAGTCCGGGTTCGGGTTCGGCAATCTAATTACGCATTTAGAAATGCTTCAGGGGCCAGCCAATCACCTTTTGATTAGCTGGTGTGCCCTTAGAGGCAATCATAGCCATGCCTACTAATGGCATGGCTGTGATTGGTCAGTGCAACATGTGACCCAGCTTCTATATAAGCTAGAGGCACACAGCACACACGTCACTCTGCTTCAGAATAGATAGGGAGAGGATCTAGTCTGCTGCTGCTGCTTTTAGGGAGAGATAGAAAAATTCATGAGTTAGTCCTGATTCTGGAATCTGAGGGAAAGATAGAGACAGTGTAGTGTAGGGCCAGGTTCCTGTTTTTTGCTTTTAGGGAGAGAGATATATTATATAGGAATAGGAGTCCAGATTCAGAGATATAACTCAGCGATCTGCATAGGTTTACCTGTTTGTGTTGCAGTGCAGTCTTTTTACACTGCCATGAGCCCAGTGTCAGAGAAAATCTACCTTTTATCTGCAAGCTCAGTGCACCAGCACTGCATATATTACGTTGAGAGATACACCGTTTCCATACTGTGGGTGTATTCTGCTCTTGGAAAAAGATCCATTTAGGACAAAAAAAAAAGGCACTTTATTGTGCTCTTTTCCAAAAGACCCATTGGGCAAAAAAAAATAATTTTTTTTTTACTTTAATGTACGCTTGCAAAAAGAGCCATTTAGGGCCACAAAAATATTTTGCAGTGTGTTATACATATGTGGAGGTGTGTGAAATAAACAATTTATATATAGTTTTCTTCTACTGTGCTATACTAAAAAAAATAGGATTTTTTACTCACCGTAAAATCCTTTTCTCTGAGTCCATGGACCGACACAGCTTCTCTATTGACAAAGTGGGTATTATCCGTTAATTAGGAGTGACTAGGCAGAAAAACTTGTAAAAAGTGTTGCATCACACCTTCTACAGTACCGCCCAGGGGGCGGACCCTCTGGGTATACCCTCTCAGTCTGCATCTTCGCAGATCAGTTCGTCAAAAAGAAGTACAAACTTAAAAGGAGGGGTGGGTGCTGTGTCGGTCCATGGA
Source organism: Rana muscosa (assembly GCA_029206835.1). Lineage (NCBI taxonomy): Eukaryota > Metazoa > Chordata > Amphibia > Anura > Ranidae > Rana > Rana muscosa. Next base: position 417,720,672 of record CM055117.1, read on the forward strand.
CTCAGAGAAAAGGATTTTACGGTGAGTAAAAAATCCTATTTACTCTTTCGTCCATGGACCGACACAGCTTCTCTATTGACAAAGTGGGACGTCCCAAAGCAGTGTCAGAGAAAAAACGAGGGGTGGTAACAGCATAAAAATAAACTTCACCCCAAACACAAAACAGCACTCCTCCAACGGAGGAGTTGCAACTCTAAACAGCCGCTTGCAAAACCTTGCGGCCGAAAGAGGCATCCGAAGATGCACCTACATCAATTTTGTAGAATTTTGTGAAAGTGTGTGCGGACGACCAAGTCGCCGCTTTACATAATTGGGAAACAGACGCTTGATGTCGGAAAGCCCAAGAGGCACCTATTGCCCTGGTCGAATGCGCCGTGACAGGAAAGAGGGGCGCCTGACCCTTTAAGGCGTAAGCCTGGATTACTATCTGTCGGATCCACCTAGAGATGGTGGCCGATGAGACTGCTTGGCCCTTCTTGGGACCAGCCACCGAAACAAACAGTGAGTCTAACTTCCGGAACAGGGAAGTAGCAGATAGGTATACTCTCAAAGCTCGGACAACGTCCAAGGAATGCAACGCCGACTCCTTAGGATTCGACGTCTGAGGACACAAGGATGGAAGTACAATGTCTTCATTGAGATGAAAAGCCGAAACGACTTTCGGAAGAAAGGAAGGCTGCGGCCGCATCACCACCTTATCCTTGTGGAAAATCAAATAGGGAGCCTTGCAGGACAAGGCTGCCAGCTCAGAGACTCGTGTAACTGACGTAACAGCCACCAAAAAGACCACTTTCTGAGAAAGTGTCAACAGGGGAATATCTCTAATATTCTCAAACGGTGCCTTCTGAAGCACCGAGAGGACCAGGTTCAAGTCCCACGGAGGTAACGGGGGACGGACCAGAGGGGCCACATGTCGGACCCCCTGCACAAATGTACTCACGAGAGAGTGAGTCGCCAGGGGTCGCTGAAAAAAGACAGCCAGGGCAGATATCTGTCCCTTAAATCGTACTTAGGGCAAGCCCTTGGTCCACCCCATGCTGTAAAAACAGCAGGATTCTGGAAACCAAATAGGTACGCGGATGCCATTTCATTTCCTCACACATGGAGATGTAGGCCCTCCAAGTGCGGTGATAGACCTTCCTAGAGGACGGTTTTCGAGCACTTCTCATAGTAGAGATTACTGAGTCTGACAGGCCCCGGTCTCTCAGTACCTGGTTCTCAACAGCCATGCCGTTAAAGCCAATGACTGTAAAGCAGGATGGAATATGGGACCTTGCGATAGCAGGTCCTTCCGTAGTGGTAGGCGCCAGGGGACGTCTGCTACCAGACGTACTAGATCGGCGTACCAAGGACGCTGAGGCCAATCTGGAGCGATTAGGATCATTGGAATTCCCTCTGCCTCCACTCTGCGGAGCAGAAGAGGAAGAAGCCTTAAGGGAGGGAAGGCATAGATTAGCCGATACTGACCCCACGATGCTACCAACACGTGCGTTGCGTCTGCCCATGGGTCTCTTGACCGGGCCACAAATCTCAATACCTTCCGATTGAGTCGGGAAGCCAGAAGATCTACGTCTGGTGTGCCCCATCTTTGGCAGAGGAGTTGGAACACCTCCGGGTGTAAGGACCCTTCTCCCTGGTCCAGCATCTGGCGGCTCAGGTAGTCCGCCTGCCAGTTTTCCACACCCGGAATGTACACGGCCGACAGTGCCGGTACGCTCCTCTCTGCCCACTTCAGGATGCGAGCGATCTCCGATGTTGCAGCTGAGCTTCTTGTTCCTCCTTGATGATTGACATATGCCACTGCTGTGGCGTTGTCTGACTGGATCCTGACTGGACGCCCTTGCAGCCTCTGAGACCATTTGAAGAGGCACAGCCTGATCGCCCGGATTACCAGGACATTGATCGGCAGGGGGCTTCCTCTGGGGTCCAGCGACCTTGCGCCGACTGAACACCCCAGACTCCCCCCCCAACCTGTAAGGCTGGCGTCCGTCGTGATCACTATCCAGCAAACCGGAAGAAATGACTTCCCGGCCATTAGAGCCGGTGCTGTCAGCCACCATACCAGGGATCTCCTGACTATGTGGCTCACTCGGATTTGATAATCCAGAGATGATGGACATCTGTTCCATCTGGACAGAACTTCCTTCTGTAACACTCGAGTGTGGTATTGAGCATATGGGACCGCCTCGAAGGAGGCTACCCTGAGGCCCAACACTCGCATGCAAAAAACGGAGTGACGACCAATTCCTGGAAGTCAGCTGCCGTACTGCAGCCCGGAGGGTCTGCAACTTCTCCACAGGGAGGAATACCTTTGCCTCTGAAGAATCCAGAATCAACCCCAGGTACCCTAGGCGTTGAGTGGGCACCAATACTGACTTTTGCGTGTTTAGTATCCAACCACAGTCTCGAAGAGTCTGACAGGTTAAGGACACGCTTACCTCTAATTCTGAGCTTGAAGGGGCCTTCAGCAGAAGGTCGTCTAAGTAGCCTGTGATAGCGATACCCCGCTGTCTTAGAAGTGCCAGAATTGGAGCGAGCACCTTGGTGAACGTCCTGGGTGCTGAGGCAAGGCCCAACGGGAGGGCCACAAACTGGTAGTGGTCCTTCCCGATAGCAAATCGCAGAAACCTCTGGTGTCTGGAGTATATGGGGACATGCAGGTATGCGTACTTGATGTCCAAGGAGGCCAGAAAGTCCCCCGGATGGAGAGCCGTGACTACAGATCGAACCGACTCCATCCGAAAACTTTGTACCTTCACAAAGCAATTGAGGGCTCTGAGATCCAAGCTTGGACGAACCCCCTCCTTCTTCGGCACAATGAACAGATTTGAGTAAAAACCCCGTTCCAGTTCTGGAACTGGAATAACTACCCCGCGTTCCAGTAGACCCTGGACCGCCCCATACAGGGCCTCCCGGCGGGTCGGTAGTAGCTGGAGATTGGAGGTGTTGAATCTGTCCGGTGGACAAGAGAGAAACTCTATCTTGTAGCCTGAGGAGATTACTTTGCAAACCCACCTGTCGGAGATTAGTGCTGTCCACTGAGTCGCGAATTTGCGAAGACGTCTCCCCACCCGAGAGCTGGGTGGGGGTGGACCTTCATGCGGACGCAAATTTGTCCGCAGGCTTATTGGGTATGCGGGACCAGGGACGCTTTTGTCCTTGGGCAGGCGCTTTATCGGCCTGGGGTCTTTTCCCTGTCGCCCTAGGGGGACGAAAAAAACCACTTGCGTGCAGTAAAGGAGGGCCCTTGCCCTTGGCGTGGCCCCTTACCCTTGCTAATTTGGGGAAGCAAAGTGCTTTTACTTCCTGTGGCATCCTTGATGATGTCATCCAGAGAAGCCCCAAAAAGTCTGTCGCCCTTAAAAGGCAGATCCAACAGGGCTTTCTTGGAAGTCTGGTCCGCAGACCAGCCTTTTAGCCAGATCAGGCGGCGTATTGCTACTGCATAAACCGAAGTTTTAGACAGCAGGGGAATAGTATTCATGTCTGACTCGCAGACAAACCTAAGGCCCTGGACCAACAGGTCGGCCAATGTTATCTCATCAGGAGGAGCATCTCGCTCCTTAACCCCTGGAGTAGCAATCTTGCCCATTCAGTAAGTGTGTGAGACACTAGGGCCCCCGCCAATGCCGGGCGTACTGCCGAGCCTACCACTGAGTATAGGTAGCAAGCGAGTGCTTCAGCCTTCTTATCCACAGGGTCCTTGAAAACAGGAGCCCCTTCTACAGGAATTGTGGTGGCTCTATCAAGTCTGGACACCGGAGGGTCCACTATAGGGGGGAGAGGTCCATTTCTTCAGAAAACTCTCCTCAAAAGGGGTACCGTACCGCAAACCTCTTTGGGGCTGTAAAGACCCTCAGTGGGTTCTCCCATTCCTTGTATAAGAGTTTATCAAAAGACACACAAGGGAACACCTTAGCAGTGCGGGCAGGTCTATGAAACCCAAGTGGACCGGAGTCTCTGCTACTTCTGCAGTATTTTCCATTTTAGCATATCCCGCACTGCAGTAATAAGGTCAGATACCAAAGCCGTCTCGCGTACTGACCTGGACTTTGAGTCATCCTCACTGTCCGGTCACGGTCTGCAGTCTCTGATGCGTCAGAATCTGGGCCCCGAGCAGTAGCTGGACCTGGTTCTGCACCAGAATTATCCCCAGAAGCTTGCAGGGGATGGGGCGTTTACTACCCCCTGTATTCCCGTGTGCTGCTTCCACCCTGGCAGCAAACGCCTCTAGGATTGCAGTCATAGCGTTCATAGACACCTCAGGGGCACCAGCTGCTAAGTCTGGTGTTTCAGGGGAGAAGACATCTGGCTCAGATGCCATGCTGACCACACGCTGACACTCACAGGGCTCCAGGCAAGATATCAATAGGCCACCCTCCTGTGCTGCAGAGAGGCCGGGTCACCCAGAGGACTCACCACCCTGGATAGGTACTGCTATGCTGCGCCTGTGATGCTGTCCCCCCTGCTGCTGTGTCAGTCTGCTTCTTTTATCAGCACTTCCTGTGTGAATTTTCGCGCCAGTGTAATGCACCCTAGAGGCCGGAGGCTCTCGAAAAATGGTTGCCAAAAACGTCTGTATGGAAGATAATGTGGGCTCTAAAAAAATGGCCGCCGACAGAAGATAGAGGTCAAGCAGCCATAGCCCACAAAAAGATGGCCGCCGAAAGGCAATATCTGCATACAGGGTGGACAAACATGGCCGCCGATCAGCTGATAGGGGCCAGTGGGTGTGGCCGAACCACAGGAAGATGGCCGCCGGGCAGTCACAAGAGGCCAAACTTGGCATGGACCACCTCAAAATGGCCGCCGACAGCATGGAGGAGGAAGGACACAAACACAGGTAAGAAAAAATTACATTTCTTTTAAATGTTAGTTACAGCCAGCCCCGCTCCAGTGGGACCCCCTAGGTGACCCCCAGCACCCAGCAACCTTTAGCTAGAAGCCCAGGGAGGAGGGAAAGGCAGGGAGAGAGGGAAGAAAGGGGCCACAACCACTTACTTGATCTCTCCAGGAATGTCCAGCTAAATCACCCAGCCGAGGCAGGGGAGTTTTACTTACCTATCCTGCATGTATTCTGCTGGAAGACATTCCAAACAGATCATCGTCCGCGCACGGAAAGTGACTGTTGGCCAGGCATGCTGTGATTGGACCCAGAAGGGATGATCATATGTATGCCCTGGAGCATGACGCTCACCGGACAGGCTGCTGCGACTCGGCCGTAAGGTCAGCCGAAGCTGAGCGGTCCGATGCAAGCCTTGGAGCGTAAGCTCACCGGCCAGGCTGCTGCGACTCGGCCGTAAGGTCAGCCGAAGCTGAGCGGTCCGATGCAGGCCCTGGAGCGTAAGCTCACCGGCCACCCGTGGAGCGACGGGCATGTCGTGGAAAACCAAGCGCGTAGCTAGGGTCGGCACACGCTCGATGGCCGAAACTGGGGAGACTACAAGGATCGAGGATCCAGCCTGTCACCCAGTCGGCAGTTGATCGAAGATCGCAGGAAACAACAAATGTAGCAAAAAAAAAAATATATATATATCTTTTTTCCCCGGACCAATGGGCCCGAAGGGAGCCATGTCCTACTCCTTGCTAGACAGAAAAAAACTGATCTGCGAAGATGCAGACTGAGAGGGTATACCCAGAGGGTCCGCCCCCTGGGCGGTACTGTAGAAGGTGTGATGCAACACTTTTTACAAGTTTTCTTGTCACTCCTAATTAACGGATAATACCCACTTTGTCGATAGAGAAGCTGTGTCGGTCCATGGACGAAAGAGTAAAAACATTTTTTTTGAATAGCATTTTCTGCAGTTCTGTAGCTGTGCGATTCAGCGGTTACGTACTGTGGGTGTATTGTGGTCTTCCAAAAAACGCCATTTAGGGCCACAAAAAATATTTTGCAGTGTGTTATACATATGTGGAGGTGTGTGAAATAAACAATTTATATATAGTTTTCTTCTACTGTGCTATACTAAAAAAAAAAACATTTTTTTTGAATAGCATTTTCTGCAGTTCTGTAGCTGTGCGATTCAGCGGTTACGTACTGTGGGTGTATTGTGGTCTTCCAAAAAACGCCATTTAGGGCCACAAAAAATATTTTGCAGTGTGTTATACATATGTGGAGGTGTGTGAAATGAACCAGGCATGGATCCCACAGGACTTGTCCGTACCTTCTGCAGAATAGACATGTATACCGGTGTTGTGACAAAAACTGTCCGGCCATCGGATTGTGTCCGGCCCGTACTGCGAAGGCACAGCGCTTGCGCAGTACAGAGGACAAGGAGATTCACAAAATCTCCAAAGATGAACGGCGCCTGCGCAGTGAGTGCAGGTTCAAGCCCCACCATCCAAGTGGACATACGGTAGCTCATAGTAACAGGGCCCCTCACGGGCTCGCTTCGATCGCCACGCTTCGGGCACGGCCTCACTTGGCTCGGCTTGAACCACGGATGGTGTGGACTTCACCTGAACTCACCACGCAGGCGCCGTTCGTCTTATAGAGATTTTCGAAATCCACTTGTCCTACATACTGAGCAAGCGCAGTACAGGGTGGACACTATTTGACGGGGGACAGAATTCGACACATCACTGGCCTTACCCAGCCATTGTTGTATTTTTGAACCAGTGTTGGCTACCTCGTCCTCCTCCACCGCCGTTTCCACCTACACAGCCACATCCACCGCCACCTCAACCTCCTACTCCATATGGACCTCGTCCTCCTAGGTCAAGATTATAATTTTTATTTTATTTTTTTGTAGCGCACAGATCCTTTCCCCCTTACCTGCCTTTATGTTGTTGGCTCCTCGCAGGAGGGAGAAAGGCACACCGCACTACCAGCCCGTACCCTCCTATATAAAGAGGTTGAGCGGTGTACTTGATGGGCCATGTCCACAGCCGGAGTCAAAACTCCTCCAGAGGATGATTCTCACCTCTACTGTAGGTAGAGGCAAGTCCTTTAATTCCCAGTAAAGTCAATGTCCACACCAGCTGAAATCACAACTCTTATTCTCTCATGGCAAAATAAATTGTACTCGGATAGAAAAGGTTAGAGCAAAGAAACAGGACAGCTTAAGGTGTGGAGGAGGTCCAGGCACAAACGTAGCACATACACTTCACTGCTTAGGTTTCTCAAACAGTTTTAGGTGCACGGTCTCTGCCACAGACCTTGAGGTTGGTCTCTGCCACAGACCGGGTGTACAAGGCCCCTGCCACGGACCTGGAGAACTTTGGTCCCTGCCACAGACCAGGGTGTATAAGGCCCCTGCCACGGGCCGGGTGAATAAGGCCTCTGATACAGTCAAGATGACCTTGAGCTTCTCCTTCTACGAACCTAGCCCATATCAAGGGGAAGACATCTCTCCAGGGAGTCAACAGACCCTTCCTTCACCGTGACTCCCGCATCGGTCCATCAGAATGATCCTCCCTTCCCTGGAACAGGGTCCCCTACATGAGGCGGCACCCTAAGACTCCTCAACCCTTAGCGGACTCCAGACGAAGGCTCTGGACTTCAGGCTTTACTCCCACACCTAGGCCTCCATACCCAGGGCAGCAGGAACTCCAGGATAGTACCTCACCCCAGGCTAAAGGTACCCGAGATGGAACAGGAACCCATGCACCCAGGCCGAAGGCACCTGGGCGCGGACCCCACTGAACATCAGCCCCCAGGCCAAAGGTCTGCCCCTTTTATATGCTCTCCCGGCATGCACAGCAGGTTCCCCGCCCCGCTGTACTACTGCCAAGAGGGGACACAAAAGGCACAGCACTGTATCAGCGGTTAAACCCTAGCCTACCATGGCAGCGCCACCTGTAGGCCGCAGGGAACTGCACACCAATACTGTCCCCCGAGGACAAAATGGTCCATGAATCCTACAGAATTAGGGTGTTTGAGCCTATTTACCACTCAAACACTTCCCTTAAATTTAGCACCCCGCTACATTTTTATTTCAAAGTATTTTATTTTCCCACTAGCTTATCCATTAAATTGAATAATTTATTCCAGAAAGGGCATATTCTGGGGCATTCCCACCATATGCGTGGCATTGTGCCGTTGAGTTTCTGAGGTTCTTAATGACTTCCTGTACCTCTTCTGCTGAAAAGGGGGCCTCCAGCATATTTTTTTATTTTTATTTTTTTAAAGTTATTTCCCTATCCACATTTGTTCGCAGAGCACTTGCCATGCTCTTAACAACATTTTGCTGCCATTTGCAGCCCTCTAGCCCTTTCCATTACTTTTTTAGAGCCTTTTTAGTCCTTAGAAGTCCGGGTCCCCATTGACTTCAATGGGGTTCGGGTTAAAGTTCGGTCCCGAACCCGAACTTTTTTCTGAAGTTCGGTCGAACCCGTCGAACCCGAACATCCAGGTGTCCGCTCAACTCTATTGCTGATGTATTGTATTTCTTTCATAATTCCCTAATTACCATGATTGTAATATGTTGTGAATGTCCCCTTTGTCCACATGCATGCTGTAAGCTTTTAATGCTCCTTTTTTGGCCTTCATGCATATTTCCCTTCACTAACCTCTCCAGCATGCTATCCTGTGCCCATACACACCTACCCTAGTCACTTAAAAATTTATTTTGTCAGCTCCATTGTAGTGCTTTACCCTAAACACCCCCTAAAATGTGTACAAATGTTTTTCTTATCATTAAATTCACACAGAGAGCCATAGCCTTTATGTTTGAGGGCCCCAAACTCATCTAGAACCCCCCTCAAAATTTTACAATGGGCCATGAGAGGGGGTGAGGAATCTAAGTGGACCTTATATTTGTGTCTTTAAATACTCCTTAAAATAAATGTTATTCTGATGTTGGCCAAGAATGTTTTTGTATAATCTGCTTGCAATGTTATGTGCAAAAGTACTAATATATTTTGTTTTTGTTTGACTCCACAGTTTCCTTCAACGCCACAGGAATGGCAGAATGTGGCCTCCCAGTTTGCCCAGTGGTGGGACTTTCCCAACTGCGGAGGGGCAATAGACGGGAAGCATGTCCACATCGTCCCACCACCCCATTCAGGGTCTTACTACTATAGCTACAAGGGGTTCCATAGTATAGTGATGGTGGCAGTGGTGTCCGCGACATATGACTTCCTATATGTGGACGTGGTGAAAAATGGCTGGATGTCCGATGGCAGAGTCTTTTCCAAGACGGAGTTCTCCCGACGTCTACTGAGTGGTGGCCTGGCATTGCCACCTGCGTCAGACAACCTTGAGGCACTACCATTTGTCTTCATGGCAGATGAAGCTTTTGGACTTGGAAACCATTTGATGAGGGCATTTCCCCAACGGACCCTCACCCCTGAGAGGAGGGTGTTCAATTACCGGCTGGCCAGAGCCAGAAGAGTGGTTGAAAATGTGTTTGGCATAATGGCCAGCTGGTTCCGCCTGTTTCAGACCTCAATTAATCTTGCGGAGTATAAACTCAACCATGTAGTAATGGCGTGCGGTGTGCTGCACAATTTTTTAAGAAAACATTCTCAAATTACATGGCATCAGTTGGGCCTGAGGACGCCCTTCAGGACCAAATTCAAGTCCCGTCCCTTGAAGCTGTCCCTACTGGCTTGCCCCCCCAAAGAGCCCGTGATGTGCGGCAAAGATATGTGGACTATGTTATGGGTAGGGGGGCATATGCTATGCCAGAAGAATCGTGATTTGTCATACAATAAAAAAATTATTTTGTCCTGAAAACATCTTGAATTTTATTTACTGCTTGTGTTTCTTTTAGCTGTCTCCTAGGTTCTCCTAGTGCACTTTTAGTGCAAAGTGGATTTGCCTTTAATAACCCCCATTGTCACTGTAAACGCCAAATTCCTTTAAAAAATTGTATTGAGCATAGAAAGAAGAAGCCACACATTGTAGATTTTCAACATTTTACTCCGTGCACATTCACATGTGCCTTAGAAAACTTTTTTTTTACAAATATATACAACTGGTTTTGCTTGAACTTTATTTTTTGGGTTTGTTTTGCATTAACAGGCATGTTTCAAAATATAACATACAAAACTCTGGAACTTACAAAGTTCAACGTACAAAATGTGAAGGCAATATCAGACAATATAGTATGTCAACAATGTGTTGATGTTGCCTCTATTAGATGGGGGGGTGATGTCACCCCTGTACAAGCCAAATTTAGAAGATGCACACAAATACGGATCTGAAATTGTGGATTTCCTTCCTGATCCCATGCCTAATGTCAACATGTGCTATCTGCCATCATGGGGGATCAATGGACGTGTTTTGGGGGGTGCAACCCCTTCCTCTCACCTACTTGAGTTGCGAGGAAGGGGTTGCACCCACAAAACGCGTACATTGATATCCCCTGATGGCAGATAGCACATGTTGACACACTGTGTGCGTCTTCAAAATTTGGCTTGAATAAAGTTGTCAAATTTTTTAAAACTGCATAAAATAACAAAAGGTAGGGAATTTTGTGTTTCTTTATATTCGCCCCAAAACATCAATCATGTTCTTAAATTTTTGTTCCATACGATTCATATGATTCCTCATAATGTCTAGTTCTTGACTACACACCATGATTTCTTGGATTATTATTTGTGCACTAGCACTTGTTAAATGAGGAGTCTCTTCTTCACCAACATGTTTATCACCTAAAAAAAAAAAGGTATTATAAATATGCAGGCCTACATCTCTTACCTGAAGCTGTGGTGTCAGACACTGACCTGTTGTGGTGACAATTTCCACCACTTCAACCACCTCTCCTTCCTCCACCTCTTCTTCCTCCACCTCTTCATCTTGTTGGTGTTCTCTCTGGTCGCCTTCTTTAGGAGGTGTGGGGTTCCCGGTGTCTTCTGAGTGGTGTTCTCCAAGTCTTTGCTCCCCTATGTGAATGAAACAAAAGGTATACTTAGCACACAGATATTTGAGGCCAGAAATAGGAATATGAAACATTGCTTGGAAGTGGGGTACAATTGTCTGTTCCAAACTGAAGACATGATTTTTTCCCTTACCAAAGCTGGAATACTTACCGTATATACTCGAGTATAAGCCGACCCGAGTATAAGCCGAGGCCCTAATTTTACCACAAAAAACTGGGAAAACGTATTGACTCGAGTATAAGCCGAGGGTAAAAATGCAGCAGCTACTGTAAGCGGAAAAGAGGGTCAACAATGCCCATTTGCAGCTTCACTGTGCCCATTACCTCACTGTGCCCATATCCTCACTGTGCCCATATCCACACTGTGCCCATATCCACACTGTGCCCATTTGCACGCCTCACTGTGCCTTTTACCTCACTGTGCCTATTACCTCACTGTGCCCATTATCCACACTTACCTTCTGCTTGCTACAGCGAAGGAAAGATCACCTCCCATGTCCATCGCGCTGCGGCCGTCCATTTTTTAAAATTTGCGGCTTCCTCCTGGTCCCGTGCGGTTCCAAGTTTCACACATGGAGACACCCCAAGTATCCACTGGAGCACCTGTGTGGGACCTAAAAAGGTTGTTCTGGTGTCCCACACTAGTGCTCCTCAGTCCAGATCTGGAAACAGCAGCTGAGTGTCCTCACCTTTATACTAAATCAAGTTTGCATTTCATTCTAGTTACAAACACATCTAGACAACAATGTACTAAACTTCTTTTCAGACAAATAGACATTACCAAAAGAAGTTAACCCTGTATCTGCAAAAACATTGTATTAGTAGTGCCCGAACGAATGATGACTGTGCCCACGAGCCTGCAAGTTGCCATTTTCAAATGTACAACAGTAAAAAAAAGCACATGGAGCAACATGCAAGTAATAATAATAATCTGAACACAGGACAAATACTTACTTTTTTTGAGCATTCTCTTGATCCTTCTGTACTGATCCTGCTCCCTCAGTTTCAGGTCTGACCAGCGTTTCCTCAGCCGCTCCTTGGATCATCGTACCCCAAAATTCTTGTGCAGACTTCTCACAACTTTCTTCATGATCCTGGCCTTTCTCAAATTAGGGTTGGTATACGGACCATGCTTCCCATCATAATCTGTTCTCTTCAAGATGTCCACCATCTCCACCATCTCTGCAAAGGACATATTTGAGGCCTTATATCTCCTCCTTGATTGTGATGTTTCAGGCTCCGGGCTTTCCTCCTCATCACTGGAATTATCAGACACCTGATGTAACTCCGAAATGTTGTCTCCCCGAAAGAGAAGGAGCGGGGGATATTCTAGAAATAATGTCATGGGCGGGCGACGTGTGTGGAGTTGCACACATGCGCAGTGTATATAAAGCTAACACGCATGTGTCGTAACTACGTTCTGTGTGCAGAGGAAGGAGTAACATTTTAACTTGGGTCATCAGTGGCCTATACTGCTTTGAGATTGTGGCCTATATATGGGGATAAAGATTAGTGGAGTCTGGACTGACATTAGTATTTTTGTCTTGTGTTTTTTTTAGAAAAAATTAATGTATTTGAGGATCATGACTTTATGTGTGAGCTGCCTGCTATGTGGGAATCAAAAAATCCCATCAACAAAAAAAGAGGAGCAAGGACGGCAGCGCTGGAGAACATGCTCCAATTTGTGTGGACACGGGTCCCCACTGCAACCATCCATGATGTGGACATTAAAATTGTGACCTTGAGGGGCACATACATGAAGTATCGCAATAAAGTCCTGGATTCAGAAAGGTCAGGAACAGCAGCAGCGAATGTATATGTGTCCACTCTGTGGTACTATAACTATAGATTGCAATTTCTGAATGACCATCTGGAAGTGAGGCCATCACTTTCTACCCTTCCCTCCAGCCTTCCCTCCAGCCTTCCCTCCAGCCTTCCCTCCACCCCAGCTGAGCCTTCTGAGGACCCACCTGGGATCCTAGAAGAACCAGATGCACACATCTGGAGCCCGGTATAGTATTTTTTTTAAAGATTTCTTGTTCTAAAATTAATGATGTGAAATAGATGTTACTATTGATAACAAATTAATGTTTGAACAAAAAGTGGTTTACATATCAATAGACAGTAGTGGCCAAAAATGATTGGGACAAGAATGAAAAATGCTGGGGTCAGAATGATAGTCTTTTCTATTTATTAACATGCAATTTGCAACAGTCATGAGCTGAAAATTGTGTGTAATTGATGAACGAAAAACTAAAACTATGTCCCTTTTTTAGACACAGGAGAGCTCAGCCAGGATGAGGGGCTGGAAAGTGGCAGGCAGGAGGAGGCCGGGCTCAGTGGCAGCTAGGAGGAGGCAGGGCCCAGTGGCAGCCAGGAGAAGGCAGGGCCCAGTGGCAGCCAGGAGAAGGCAGGGCCCAGTGGCAGCCAGGAGAAGGCAGGGCCCAGTGGCAGCCAGGAGGTGGCCGGGCCCAGTGGCAGCCAGGAGGTGGCCGGGCCCAGTGGCAGCCAGGAGGTGGCCGGGCCCAGTGGCAGCCAGGAGGTGGCCAGGCCCAGTGGCAGCACAACATCGCAGATGCCTCCCCTCCACCTTCCAACAAGAATGGCCAAGAGGGGTAGGTACACAGAGGAGGAAGCACTTTCCCTCATTAGGGAGGCTACTGTGGTCCTCAGAGAACCCCCCACCACTTAAGAGGGCTATGCTGCCCTAATGGCAGCCAAAATGCAGAGGATGGAGATGGACCAACGCCTCCTTTGTGAGACCATAATATTTAAGGCCATAAATAAGGGTTTGATGGGCCAACTTACCCAATATACTGACCTTTCGGAGGTCGGCCATCCTCCTCCACCTCCTCCTCCTCCTTCTCCTCCTTCTCCTCCTCCTGCCACAAGTCCACCTCCAGAGGCACAGGCTCTGAGGATGCGTGCAAGGAGGGCTGCAGAGAAGGCTGCAGGGAAGGCTGCAGAGAAGGGTGCAAAGAAGAAAAGAAAGTGATGGCCTTGCTTCAGTCTCGTCTGACAGAAGACGCAATCTGTTGTAGTACCACAGACTAGGGACATATATGTCATCTGCTGCTGTTCCTGATCTCTAGGAGTCCAGGACCAGATTGTGCTCCCAATTGTATGTGCTTCTTAAGCTTCCAATTTTAATTTTCTATTATTTGATGTGTGCCCTGGGGTCCAAAGGCTGCACAAATTGCAGAAGGTTCTCCAGCGTTGCCTTCCTCTTTATTTTCTTATATACCAGAATAAATGGAATTTATTTTTACAGTGAATACTTGCCTATGTGTTTTCATTAAAAAGGGGCAGTTTGATTGTGAGTAGGCAGGTACATTTCTAAAATACAATGTCAAATTAACAAGGGACACCAACCAACCACCTTGAGGGTAAAAAATACAAGATAATAATGTTGTTATGGTAACTTGACACACCATACTAATACAAATATATATGGAGATCAGTAGAAATTATTTTTAAATAAATACACTGAAGGAATATTATGAGCTTAACTAACTCCATTTTGATATAACATCCATTTTGATATACCTTGTATCACTAATATAGTATGATTCTAGCTTTAGAAATACACCCACGTAGTTCTCTCTTATTTGTGTTTTGATTTCTTGTAAATCACATGATTTCCCTGAAATGATGTTTGTACTCTGCTAGATAAGTTGTTTAGGTCATATGCCAGATGTATTTTGTAAACTATGGAAAGTTACTGTTACTGCTAATTTATGCTTGAAAGCTACTGTTCTGTCTATATAACCCACACAATAGTAAAGAATTTCAGTTTGCTTTGAGAGACTACACTGTGTACGTGTCAAGTTAATCAGAGTGATCTCCAGGCCTGCTGAGTCGGACGGTCAACTTGGGCAGGGCAGAGACAGGTCTAATGCCCTTAGGAGGAGCAGAATCAAACAGCTGGGGGCTTCGTCTGGGATGGTCATCTATGTCCGGTAAAGTTTGAAATCTTATTTTGCCCTTGCCGTGACCTCTGGTTACGACCATCCCTTTACCTTTCTGTTAGATATAGACCTTGTCAAATAGATGTTGTCCAGAAGGGCACATAAGTAAGACTTCGGGGGAGTCGCGGATTCTGAGTAATCCTATAAGAAAAATATGGTGTTTTGGAAACACATAAAATAATAAAAGACTCTGGGAGAGTCTAGGTTCTGAGAAACCTCATTATATAAGACAGTATTGTTTAAATAACTGACTGATAAGTTGAACCGGAAAAACTCAGACCTCTTTCGCTTTTCTTTCTGTCGTGTAACAAGTATAAGATAATAGGATTTTTATAACAGCTTACCTGTAAAATCCTTTTCTTGGAGTACATCACGGGACACAGAGCGACATAGTCATTACTATGTGGGTTATATAGATACCTTCAGGTGCTGGCACTGGCAACTTCCAAAACCGGAAGTACCCTCCCCTATATAAGCCCCTCCCATCCGGGAGTACCTCAGTTTTGTAGCAAAGCAATAAGTGTCCCCAAAAGAGGGGTGGGAGCTCTGTGTCCCGTGATGTACTCCAAGAAAAGGATTTTACAGGTAAGCTGTTATAAAAATCCTATTTTCTTTCTCGTACATCACGGGACACAGAGCGACATAGTCATTACTATGTGGGATGTCCTAAAGCAATGCCCAATGAGGGGGGGATACACCATACATAAGCTGAGCGCTATCAGACATGAGGATCTTTTGCGGCCTGCAACACACTGCGCCCAAAGGCGACATCCTCCTGACTTCTAACGTCCACCTGGTAGAACCTAGTAAACGTGTGTACTGAAGACCATGTTGCGGCCTTACAGATTTGAGCCAGGGAGGCCTGGTGATGCACTGCCCATGAAGTTCCAACTGCTCTCGTGGAGTGCGCTCTAACTTTGAACGGAGGCGGTCTCCTTCTCAAGCCATAGGCTTGCATTATGACCTGTCGAATCCACTTGGCTAAAGTAGATTTTGACGCTGCCTGACCCTTTCTGGGGCCTTCCGGCAGAATAAACAAAGTATCCGTTCTGCGAATCTGAGCAGTGGCTTTTAGATAAGCTTTAACTGCTCTTACTACATCCAAAGAATGTAATAACTTTTCCTCTACTGAACTAGGTTTGGGAAAAAACGAAGGAAGAACCACATCTTGGTTCAAATGAAACCTCAATACCACCTTAGGAAGAAAGGCTGGATGAGGACGTAACACTACTCTGTCCTTATGGATAACCAGATATGGCTCCTTACAGGACATAGCTGCTAATTCTGACACTCTTTTAGCCGAACAAATGGCTACTAGAAAAATCAATTTCCTGGTGAGAAGAACCAGGGAAATATGCTGTAATGGTTCAAACGGTTGTTTCTGTAGAACCGACAGAACCAGGTTTAAGTCCCATGGACATATGGGAATATTAACCGGAGGGCTAATACGCATCACTCCTTGTATAAAGGCTTTGACTAGTGAATGCGAAGCCAAGGGCCTCTGAAAAAATATTGACAAGGCCGAAATCTGACCCTTGATAGTACTCAAGGCAAGCTTCCTATCTACAGCCCACTGTAGGAAGTCCAGAATCCTACCTATTACGTACTTACGTGGATGCCATTTCTTGGCCTCACACCAGGCGATGTACGCCTTCCAGATTCTATAGTAGATCTGCCCGGATACCGGTTTCCTGGCATTGATCATGGTAGATACCACAGGATTAGAGAGACCTCTCTTTTTTAGAATGTGGGCCTCAATAGCCAGGCCGTCAAACCTAGGGCTGGTAAGGAAGGGTGGTATATCGGTCCTTGCGAAAGCAGGTCCGGACAATGTGGGAGGGTCCAAGGACTCCCCACAGACATTTTTACAATCTCCGCGTACCACGCTCTTCGGGGTCACGCTGGAGCCACCAGAATCACTGGTTTCTTTTCTACCCTGATTCTGCGGAGTAATCGAGGTAACAATTGTGGCGGTGGGAATGCATATATCAGCTTGAACTGATCCCAAGGGAACACTAGGGCATCCGAGCCGCAAGCTAGGGGATCCCTTGTCCAAGAGACAAACCTGTCCACCTTTGCGTTGAATCTGGATGCTAGCAGATCTACATCCGGTGTTCCCCACCGCTGACATATTGTCCGAAAAACCTCGGAGTGAAGGGACCATTCCCCTGGGCATAATTGTTGGCGACTTAGAAAGTCCGCCTTCCAATTCTCCACTCCTGGAATGAATACCGCGGATATGGCTGGGACATATCTTTCTGCCCATTTCAGGATGCAATTTACTTCCCTCTGGGCTGCACGACTCCTGGTGCCACCCTGATGATTGATATATGCCACTGCCGTGGCATTGTCTGATTGAATTCTGACAGGGGACCCTTGGAGTTTGGATGTCCATGCTACTAGGGCATACCGGGCTGCTCGTATCTCTAAGAGATTGATGGGCAGGGCCTTTTCCGCATCCGACCATCTGCCCTGGAGAGACCATTGCTCCAGTACTGCTCCCCAGCCTATAAGGCTGGCATCTGTAGTGACCACCTTCCAAGAAATCGGACTGAAGGATTTCCCTTTTTCCAGATTCTGGGGAACCAACCACCAATGGAGGCTTTTGCGAACGGAAGGGGACAAGGACATTGGTAAGTCTAGGGCCTGAACTTTCTTGTTCCAGGCTGACAGTATGGCCCTTTGCAAATTCCTTGAATGGAATTGACCGTAGGGTACTGCTTCGAATGATGCCACCATTTTTCCCAGCAGCCTCATGCACAGGCGTATGGACGGCTGTCTTTTTGTACCCACTAAGTGGATCAAGTCTCTCAAAGACAACACCTTTTTTCGAGGCAAGAATATTTTCCTCTGGCCTAAATCTAGCCTTAGCCCCAAGTATTCCAGACTTTTGACTGGTTTTAGGGCTGACTTGTCTCGGTTGATAATCCAACCGTGAGATTCCAGATACTTGATTGTCTTGTGAACGACCACTTCTAGTTTTT
The DNA here is from genome assembly GCA_029206835.1 of Rana muscosa. Classification (NCBI taxonomy): domain Eukaryota; kingdom Metazoa; phylum Chordata; class Amphibia; order Anura; family Ranidae; genus Rana; species Rana muscosa. The sequence goes on from CM055117.1 coordinate 417,738,450, forward strand.
TCACTGAGTGGTCTATCAGCAACAAGTCGTCTAGATATGCCATTATCGTTACACCTTGCGTTCTTAGATTGGCCAATAATGGGGCCAGAATTTTTGTGAACACTCGTGGTGCTGTGGCCAGACCGAAGGGTAAGGCTCTGAACTGAAAATGGCGCCCTTCTACTGCAAAGCGTAGAAATTTTTGGTGGACTGGAAAGATGGGAATGTGCAAATAAGCATCTTTGATGTCGATCGAGGCTAACCATTCCTCCCCTTGTAGGGCAGTGGCCACCGATCGGATCGACTCCATCCGGAAAGTCCTGATATGCAGGAATTTGTTTAGCCCTTTTAGATTTAATATGGGCCTCATGTCCCCGTTTGGCTTCGGGACTGTAAAGAGGTTTGAGTAAAACCCGAACCCCCTTTCTTCCAGGGGAACCTCCATAATTACTCCTTGGAGCAATAGTTGTTCTAGTGCCAACAGGAGGGACTCTCTCTTCCGGGGATCCCTTGGCACGTTTGACCTCATAAAATGGGAAGGAGGAGAGTCTTTTAACTCCAATCTGTATCCCAGACTTACTGCGGAGAGCACCCATCTGTCTCTGATCGTGTCCCGCCAGGTCTCTGCGAACAACTGGAGTCTTCCCCCCACCCGATTGAGTGGGGGCAACCCTTCATGCATTTGACTTTGGGGGAGGTTTTGTACCTCTCCTAACCCAGGGTTTTTTATTACCCTGCGATTGTCCCTGATTTTTACCCCCGGGATTTGACCGAGGAGGCCGTCGGAACTGTTTAACCGCCGATGCCCCAGGGACTGGAGAAGCAGGCCTCTTAAAAGAGGGACCTCTAACTCTGTTTTTAACCGGCAAGAGTGTACTTTTACCGTTGGAAATTTTCTGGATATATTTGTCCAGGTCTTCCCCAAATAAGCGTTCACTATGAAATGGGAAGCTAACCAGCAATTTTTTACAGGGAGCTTCAGCAGACCAGTTTTTGAGCCATAGAAGCCTGCGCATATGTACTACCGACAGCGTAAGGCGGGAGGCCTGATGGATTGAATCCTTTATGGCGTCAACCGCAAAGCATAAGGCTCTAGGTAGATCAGCTAGGGCAAGGGCCTGCTGATCTGGCAAGTCCCTTAAGACTTGTTTCAACTGATCCTTCACTGCTTGGCAGACCCCAATAGCTGCCACTGCTGGTTGTGTCACCAAGCCTGCTGTAGAAAAAGCAGATTTTAATAAGGACTCCAATTTTTTATCTATTGGGTCCTTGAACATTTGGACATTATCCACTGGACATGTCAGTGATTTATTCACACAAGAGATGGCTGCGTCCACTGTAGGGACCCTCCATTTTTTGATGAACTTATCCTCCATGGGATAGACCACCGGAAATCTCTTGGGGGGAGTAAATATTTTATCAGGATGTTCCCAATCCTGGTACATGAGCCCTTCCAATAAAGGGTGAAGTGGAAAAGAACAGACAGTCTGGGGAGCTTTTAGCGACCCCAGCGAGGAGACAGTAGTGGTTGATGGTTCCGCAAGGTGCATTTTAAATGCTGATTGGACCATGTTAGTCAAAGACTGAACCCATAATCTTTCAGCTTGAGATGCTGAGAAAGGTTCCTCCACAGTTGATTCCTCTATAACAGAATCAACCTCCTCCTGATCCCCTTCAGGCAGGTCGATCCCTGTATGGGACTGTTGCTCCGCTAACAGGTACTCTGAAGGAGAAGACGGAGATCGGGCGTGCTTTCCCTGTGACAGGGAGGCAGCGATTAATGTTGACAATCTCTCTTCTAATCCTCCCAGAGCTGAGGAAAAAACCTCCTCTGTTACATACACAGGAGCAGGTGAACTGAGGACAGCCACAGTACCAGGTACTCCTGCAGGGTCTCTACGGTCACTAACCTCTGAATTTTCAGGGGAGACTGGTGCAGCAGAAGCATGCCCAAGATCCTCAGAGCCGGATGGAGACCCCTTTCGCTTCCTGGAAGATTTAGTTCCGGAGCTTCTGGACGGCATATTCCTAAGCTATTCCAGCCATAATACACCCCTTTTACTGAGAATAGTCTAGCACAATTGCTGCTATATATCAGTTGGTGTCTACTAAAGTGCCTTTCTAGGGGATGCCTGCATCAACCGCCTCTGTGTGCCTTTTTACTGTTGCTAGCTCTGTTTGTGCACTTCAATAGCCAGCTTGATTGCCTTTAAACATGCTGGACGCCCGCACATGCGCAGTAGCGCCGCGGCGCACACCGAGCGTCATCCACCCGCTCCGCCCCTTTTTCCAGATCGCCTCTATATAGAGAGGCACGTGCACGCGCACACGCGCGGGCACGTACGCCTTCGGCGCCTTTTTTGAAAAAACAAGGAGCTAGATGGGAGCCAGGGTCCCTGCCGCAGGGCCCGGGGATGGATGAGCGCAGCAACAGGGCAGAGGAGACAGCTTCCCAGCAGAGAACTTACCAACTGCCTGGATTTGACTTCGGAAGAAAAAAATCCACATTACAAGAAAAAAGAACCATAGCGGCCTCTAGTGTTTAACACAGGTACCGCGGTCTTACATTTATTTTTTTATTTTTTTTCCTTGCCTACTATAATTTTTTTTACATTTTCTCAGTAGTAACAGGCATGCACAGAATATTTAGCGGGAATACCTTAGGTAACAGGCAGAAAGACAAAATAGGCTTGGGGGTCCCCCAATAGAACCAAGTTCCTGAGGGCCCCCACCTACCTTTTCCTCGCCGCAGGACTCTGTTTGGTCCACAGAAGCCCAAACTTCACCTATCACGGCAGGCATTGTAATCAAACCTTCAGGGACCGGGTTCCCAAGGATTCCACTCCCCTGGACCTGTATAGCACCCTGCACAGAAAACATCTTGGTCGTGGGTATGACCAGAGCTCTGGATCCCTGGGTCCAGCCCTCCTAAGAGAGGCATTACAGGCAAAACCTTGCTCTTCTCTTGCAAGGCCCGGGTACCGACCGTTTAGCTATGAAGCTTTTTTGGTCGGATCCGGAATAGCTTACTGAGGCCCAAAAGAACCTGTACGCAAGCTCAGTGAAAAACACATGTTACTTCTTGGCCAACACCTTAGACACTGGCAAAAAACTGAGGTACTCCCGGATGGGAGGGGCTTATATAGGGGAGGGTACTTCCGGTTTTGGAAGTTGCCAGTGCCAGCACCTGAAGGTATCTATATAACCCACATAGTAATGACTATGTCGCTCTGTGTCCCGTGATGTACGAGAAAGAAAATCTGTTTGTGTGGATTTGTCCAGAAGCCGTGGGTGAGACAACCTCTGCCCACTGTATTGCAATTATAGGGAAGGTACAAGGAAAGTCTATACCTCCCTGAGCCATGGTGTTCTAAAAGTTAATGTGAGACCCACAAATGCTGACAGTGAGGGTCAGTTAATGTTAATGTGATATAGTCCAGTGGGCTCCCGGCCAGAGACACGAAAACTCACTTTGAGCAGAAATGCGGCCACAGTGATACATTTTTATTCTTACTTATTCTGATCTCTGTAGCAAGTAATTAGTCGGTGTCTGGGGTCCATTGGCTGAAGGAGTCTGATCAATTTTTCTAATACTACGTATGAATAATTGTGGAGTACTCAGCCCCCACCCTTGGGGTTCTGTGAAAGAAGGGAGTAAGGTGCCCCTCCCTTAAAATTTCTGTGAGACAAGGCTGTCTGTAAAAAGTTAACTCTTGACTAGCTATGAAATTATTAGTAATACAAGTGACCGGGTTGATTTGATATTTTAGAATGCCAGAATATTAAAGGAAGCACATGCTAAATGTTATCAGAAGGTTATTGATGGTTTTAAGCAGTAGATAGAAAAATAAAGTAGACTGTTGTAGAATTATTAATGAGGATTGCTGGATGTAAGACAAACATGTTTTTGATTACTTGGTGTTCAGTCCATGGTAGAGACAGTCAGTCAGATCTACTCCTACTGACGTTACTGCCATGGGTTGTAGGTTGGTGTTGTGTTCCTAGTAGTGCTGTTGGAAGGAGATGAGGGATTTATGCATAGCAAACAACCTAAATTTGTTCAGTATTGTGCAAGGAAAAAAAAAAAAGAAAAAGAAAAAAAAATGGATTTAATGGTAAATTAACTCTAAAATGGTGTCAGGATTGGTGGATGAGCTTAAATTGTTGGGACCCAGAGATCAGGGGAGACGTGGGTTGGAGATGGTGGAGCACTGGCTTGAACACGCTAGGATCAGAGCAGATGGGAGAAGAACAAAAGAAAAATGCCAAGCCCAACTTCCCCTAGTGGACAAAGAGGATGATTTCATTTGTTGCACCCAAAGACCACCTCCTTATAATAGCCCCCCCAGGTGCAAGCCACTGCCCAGAGTACCGCCCTCCCTGTGACATCCACCCCTGTCAGAGGAACCGCCTCGGAACAAAACCCCACCCCTTGTGATTATTGACCCTACTGGCATGGGATTGATAATACAACACAGCTTCAGGATAATACCTAATTGTCCGGTGAGTCTCTTGGGGAGAGACCTATTGGGCAAGTTGGGTATTGCAATGTTAGAAACAAAGGAAGGGGGATTGAATGTTTGGTCTAGCAAGATGAACATTCTTACCTGCCTTCTGACAGAAACGGTACACCCAAGTGAGATAGGGAACAAAGTAAATAAGTCAGTATGGGCCGAGACCTCACTAGATGTAGGTTTTGTCCCCTGTACACCTTACAAAGCCACCATGAAACCATGCAGTCACCCTGTATATCACAAGCAGTACCCTTTATCAAAAGAAAAGACAGAAGGCATGATACCAATAATTACCAAATTCTTAGAACAAGGGATTCTAAAAGAGACCATCTCTCCCTATAATACTCCAATAAATCCAGTGAAGAAGGCAGATGGTAGTTATAGGTTGGTACAAGACCTTAGGGCAATTAACAGCAGAGTTATTCCAATAGCACCAGTAGTACCTGATGTGCCATCCCTGCTCACAGCCATTCCATCCGATGCCACACACTTTATAGTGATTGATTTAGTAAACACATTTTTTAGCGTCCCAGTGGACGAGGAGATACAGCCCATCTTTGCATTTTTCTTTCCGAAACTGGCAACTTACCTAGTGTAGAATGCCTCAGGGTTATGTAGACTCACCTGTAGTTTACTCAATAGTGCTCCAGACCACCCTGAGGGGTTGGACACCTGACCATGGATCAGTCCTGCTACAGTGCGTGGATGACATCCTCCTCTGTAGTTCTCCGTGGAGGCCAGTCACAGGGATGGGGAAAGCTTATTGAAGTATTTGTTTGTGAATATCAGCAGCAAAACAACTTCATTATTGTAGCATTATTAAGAAGAAAAGAATGCGCTGCATTTAAATGATGCATAATTTTCAGCGTGACCAATGTGCTATCTCCATTACGAACGCTAGTTTTCCCAGAACGAGCGCTCCCGTATCATACTTGATTCTGAGCATGTGTGTTTTTTTCCCCTCGGAAAAGCATACACACGACCGGTTTTCACAACGGGAAAAAGAAAAGACAAGTTCTCTTTTTTTTTACCCGCAGTTTTCTCGTCGGGAAAACTGCGATGGAGCATACACACAGACGGTTTTCCCGGCCAAAAGCTGTCAGGGCAGTTTTCCCGACAGGAAAACTGGTCATGTGTATGAGGCATCAGTGTGCATGGACACCTAGACGAACATGTAGGGGCATTTAGAGGTAGGGAAAAAAAGTCAGACACCCCTATGAGCAGGTGAAAAAATGTCCAGTGTGCATTAGCCCTAACATTTTCTTAAGTAAACATTTTATATCCCTTTAGTAAATCTCAAAACTCAACAATGGCTACAGGACTGGAAGAGATCCGTTTACATTCCGATACCAAAGAAAGGCAGAGCCAATAAAAATTCAAAGTACTGTACGATCGCACTCATCTCACACACTAGCAGGGTTATGCTGAAAATTCTACAAGCTAGGCTTTAGCAGCATGTAAACTGAGGGCTACCACAAGTACAACCTGGATTTTGAAGAGGCAGAGGAACTAGAGATCAAATTGCCAACATTCGCTCGATCATGGAGAAAGCAAGGGAGCTCCAGAAGAATGTCTACTTCTGCTTTATTGACCACAGTAAAGCCTTTGATTATGTGGATCACAACAAGATGTGGCAAATACGGAAAGAAATGGTTAATACCAGATCACCAGTCACCTGTCTTCTGAAAAACCTGTATGCAAGTCAAGAAGCAACAGTTAGAACAGCACAAATGACTGGTTCAAAATTGAGAAAGAAGTGCGGCAAGGATGTATATTGTCACCCTACTTATTTAACTTATATGCAGAGTACAGGCATACCCCACTTTAAGTACACTCACTTTATATACAATCGCGAGTAAGGACATACCCGTGAGTGTATGTAAAGTGGCTCTCAATCTAAAGCTGCAGCTGTGTAATCCGTGCACGGATAGTTCAGATTTCCTACTTGGAAAAACACTCCCTGACCCCCCCACTACAGTCCCTGACACCCCCACTATAGTGCCTGACACCCCTCTACAGCCCCTGACACCCCCACTACAGCCCCTGACGCCCCAGAAGTGAAAAAAGGTATTGCTTCACTTTAAGTACATTTTTGTTTTACATACATGCTCTGTTCCCATTGTGTACTTAAAAGTGGGGTATGCCTGTACATTATGCGAAATGCCAGGATCACTGAATCACAAGCCGGAATTAAGATCACAGGGAGAAAAATCAACAGACGATACCACGCTAATGGCAGAAAGTGAAGAAAAACGAAAGCCTCTTAACTGCGTTCCGACCAGCCGCCGCAGTTATACTACAGCAGGTTGGCTCCCCCGGGTGATCACCCCTAGTGTTAACCCCTTCCCTGCCAATGACATTTATACAGTAATCAGTGGCTATTTTTATCTGTGACCGCTGTATAAATGTCAATGGTCCAAAAAAAGTGTTAAAAGTGTCCTATCTGTCTACCGCAATGTCTCAGTTCCGATAAAAATCGCAGATTACCGCCATTACTAGCAAAAAAATAAATTATAATAAAAATTACATAAATCTATCACCTATTTTGTACACGCTATAACTTTTGCGCAAACCAATCAATATACACTTACTGCAATTTGTAGAATATGTAGAAAAATACATATCGGCCTAAGCTGAGGAAGACATTTTTTTTTTTTAAATTGTGGGATATTTATTATAGAAAAAAGTTAAAAATATATTTATTTTTTCTAAATTGTCACACTTTTTTGTTTATAGCGCAAGAAATTAAATCACAGAGGTGATCAAATACCACCAAAAGAAAGCTCTATTTGTGGGGAAAAAATGACGTTGATTTTGTTTTTGTACATCGCTGTACGTCCGCGCAATTGTCAGTTACAGCGACGCAGTGCCGTATCGCAAAAGCTGGCCTGAAATTGAACATTAAGAAAACTAAGATCATGACAACCGGTCCCATCACTCCTTGGCAAATAGAAGGAGAAGAAATGGAAACCGTGCCAGATTTTATCTTCCTAGGCTCCAAGATTACGGCAGACGGTGACCGTAGTCATGAAATTAAGAGGCGCTTGCTTCTCTGGAGGAAAGCATTGGCAAACCTAGACAACATTATAAAAAGCAGAGACATCACCCTACCGCTGAAGAATTGATGCTTTTGATGGTGTTGGAGAAGACTCTTGAAAGTCCCTTGGACGGCAAGAAGATCAAACCAGTCAATCCTGAAGGAAATCAACCCTGAATATTCACTGGAAGGACAGATCCTGAAGCTGAAACTCGAATACTTTGGCCACCTAATGCGAAGTGAGGACTCATTGGAAAAGACCCTAATGCTGGGAAACATGGAAGGAAAAAGTAGAAGAGGACGACAAAAAACAAAATGGATAGATTGCATCATCGAAACAATGAACATCATTGAACACAATGAACACAGATCTCCTATCACAATTTGGATTAGCAGCAAGGATGGGAAGTGTTATCATAATGGGGGATTTTAATTATCCAGACTAGGGATGAGCTTCGTGTTCGAGTCAAACATACGTTCGACTCGAACATCGGCTGTTCGATCGTTCGACGAAGATCGAACGATTTCGGCCGTTCACGCCAAATTCGAGTGACGCGAACGGCCCACAATGCACTACGCCATCGCAGTGTCATCCAGGCGCTGTGATTGGCCAAGCATGCACTGTGACCCCGCATGCTTGGCCAATCACAGCGCCGGCAGCGAGGAGAGCAATGATTGGCCACAGGCAGGATGCCTGTGGCCAATTATTGCTGATGGGGTTTAGTACACGCCCCACACTATAAAAGGCCGCCAGCGCGGTGGCCTTGTGTAGTGTGTTCCGGAGCAGGGAAAGAGAAGCATAGGCAGGGACAGTGTCATTATTTTTCCTTTACTATTCCTGGATTCCTTGTGTTTAGGGACAAATAAGGATAGGTAGGGAGAGTGTCAGTGACAGTGTGCTATTCTGTGCTAATCCTTGTTTGTAGGGACAGAGAGGTACAGTGAGGGAAAGTGTCAGTGTGCTATTCTGTTCTAACACTATTTTGCTGAACCATATTTTCAATCCTTGAGTTTAGGGACAGAGAGGTACAGTGAGGGAAAGTGTCAGTGTGCTATTCTGTTCTAAAACTATTTTGCTGAACCATATTTTCAATCCTTGAGTTGAGGGACAGAGAGGTACAGTGAGTGAAACTGACAGTGTGCTATTCTGTTCTAAACCAATTTTGCTGTTCCATATTTTAAATCCTTGAGTTGAGGGACAGAGAGGTACAGTGAGTGAAACTGACAGTGTGCTATTCTGTTCTAAACCAATTTTGCTGTTCCATATTTTCAATCCTTGAGTTGAGGGACAGAGAGGTACAGTGAGTGAAACTGACAGTGTGCTATTCTGTTCTAAACCAATTTTGCTGTTCCATATTTTCAATCCTTGAGTTTAGGGACAGAGAAGGACACTCGTAGAAATTATCAGTGTGCTATTCTGTGCTAAATCTTGTTTGTAGGGAGGGACAGAGTAGGACAGTGAGGGAAAGTGTCAGTGTGCTATTCTGTTCTAAAACTATTTTGCTGAACCATATTTTCAATCCTTGAGTTGAGGGACAGAGAGGTACAGTGAGTGAAACTGACAGTGTGCTATTCTGTTCTAAACCAATTTTGCTGTTCCATATTTTCAATCCTTGAGTTGAGGGACAGAGAGGTACAGTCAGTGAAACTGACAGTGTGCTATTCTGTGCTAAACCAATTTTGCTGTTCCATATTTTCAATCCTTGAGTTTAGGGACAGAGAAGGACACTCGTAGAAATTATCAGTGTGCTATTCTGTGCTAAATCTTGTTTGTAGGGAGGGACAGAGTAGGACAGTGAGGGAAAGTGTCAGTGTGCTATTCTGTTCTAAAACTATTTTGCTGAACCATATTTTCAATCCTTGAGTTGAGGGACAGAGAGGTACAGTGAGTGAAACTGACAGTGTGCTATTCTGTTCTAAACCAATTTTGCTGTTCCATATTTTCAATCCTTGAGTTGAGGGACAGAGAGGTACAGTGAGTGAAACTGACAGTGTGCTATTCTGTTCTAAACCAATTTTGCTGTTCCATATTTTCAATCCTTGAGTTTAGGGACAGAGAAGGACACTCGTAGAAATTATCAGTGTGCTATTCTGTGCTAAATCTTGTTTGTAGGGAGGGACAGAGTAGGACAGTGAGGGAAAGTGTCAGTGTGCTATTCTGTTCTAAAACTATTTTGCTGAACCATATTTTCAATCCTTGAGTTGAGGGACAGAGAGGTACAGTGAGTGAAACTGACAGTGTGCTATTCTGTTCTAAACCAATTTTGCTGTTCCATATTTTCAATCCTTGAGTTGAGGGACAGAGAGGTACAGTCAGTGAAACTGACAGTGTGCTATTCTGTGCTAAACCAATTTTGCTGTTCCATATTTTCAATCCTTGAGTTTAGGGACAGAGAAGGACACTCGTAGAAATTATCAGTGTGCTATTCTGTGCTAAATCTTGTTTGTAGGGAGGGACAGAGTAGGACAGTGAGGGAAAGTGTCAGTGTGCTATTCTGTTCTAAAACTATTTTGCTGAACCATATTTTCAATCCTTGAGTTGAGGGACAGAGAGGTACAGTGAGTGAAACTGACAGTGTGCTATTCTGTTCTAAACCAATTTTGCTGTTCCATATTTTCAATCCTTGAGTTGAGGGACAGAGAGGTACAGTGAGTGAAACTGACAGTGTGCTATTCTGTTCTAAACCAATTTTGCTGTTCCATATTTTCAATCCTTGAGTTGAGGGACAGAGAGGTACAGTGAGTGAAACTGACAGTGTGCTATTCTGTTCTAAACCAATTTTGCTGTTCCATATTTTCAATCCTTGAGTTTAGGGACAGAGAAGGACACTCGTAGAAATTATCAGTGTGCTATTCTGTGCTAAATCTTGTTTGTAGGGAGGGACAGAGTAGGACAGTGAGGGAAAGTGTCAGTGTGCTATTCTGTTCTAAAACTATTTTGCTGAACCATATTTTCAATCCTTGAGTTGAGGGACAGAGAGGTACAGTGAGTGAAACTGACAGTGTGCTATTCTGTTCTAAACCAATTTTGCTGTTCCATATTTTCAATCCTTGAGTTGAGGGACAGAGAGGTACAGTGAGTGAAACTGACAGTGTGCTATTCTGTTCTAAACCAATTTTGCTGTTCCATATTTTCAATCCTTGAGTTTAGGGACAGAGAAGGACACTCGTAGAAATTATCAGTGTGCTATTCTGTGCTAAATCTTGTTTGTAGGGAGGGACAGAGTAGGAGAGTGAGGGAAAGTGTCAGTGTGCTATTCTGTTCTAAAACTATTTTGCTGAACCATATTTTCAATCCTTTAGTTGAGGGACAGAGAGGTACAGTGAGTGAAACTGACAGTGTGCTATTCTGTTCTAAACCAATTTTGCTGTTCCATATTTTCAATCCTTGAGTTGAGGGACAGAGAGGTACAGTCAGTGAAACTGACAGTGTGCTATTCTGTTCTAAACCAATTTTGCTGTTCCATATTTTCAATCCTTGAGTTTAGGGACAGAGAGGTACAGTGAGTGAAACTGACAGTGTGCTATTCTGTTCTAAACCAATTTTGCTGTTCCATATTTTCAATCCTTGAGTTTAGGGACAGAGAAGGACACTCGTAGAAATTATCAGTGTGCTATTCTGTGCTAAATCTTGTTTGTAGGGAGGGACAGAGTAGGACAGTGAGGGAAAGTGTCAGTGTGCTATTCTGTTCTAAAACTATTTTGCTGAACCATATTTTCAATCCTTGAGTTGAGGGACAGAGAGGTACAGTGAGTGAAACTGACAGTGTGCTATTCTGTTCTAAACCAATTTTGCTGTTCCATATTTTCAATCCTTGAGTTGAGGGACAGAGAGGTACAGTGAGTGAAACTGACAGTGTGCTATTCTGTTCTAAACCAATTTTGCTGTTCCATATTTTCAATCCTTGAGTTTAGGGACAGAAAAGGACACTCGTAGAAATTATCAGTGTGCTATTCTGTGCTAAATCTTGTTTGTAGGGAGGGACAGAGTAGGACAGTGAGGGAAAGTGTCAGTGTGCTATTCTGTTCTAAAACTATTTTGCTGAACCATATTTTCAATCCTTGAGTTGAGGGACAGAGAGGTACAGTGAGTGAAACTGACAGTGTGCTATTCTGTTCTAAACCAATTTTGCTGTTCCATATTTTCAATCCTTGAGTTGAGGGACAGAGAGGTACAGTCAGTGAAACTGACAGTGTGCTATTCTGTGCTAAACCAATTTTGCTGTTCCATATTTTCAATCCTTGAGTTTAGGGACAGAGAAGGACACTCGTAGAAATTATCAGTGTGCTATTCTGTGCTAAATCTTGTTTGTAGGGAGGGACAGAGTAGGACAGTGAGGGAAAGTGTCAGTGTGCTATTCTGTTCTAAAACTATTTTGCTGAACCATATTTTCAATCCTTGAGTTGAGGGACAGAGAGGTACAGTGAGTGAAACTGACAGTGTGCTATTCTGTTCTAAACCAATTTTGCTGTTCCATATTTTCAATCCTTGAGTTGAGGGACAGAGAGGTACAGTGAGTGAAACTGACAGTGTGCTATTCTGTTCTAAACCAATTTTGCTGTTCCATATTTTCAATCCTTGAGTTGAGGGACAGAGAGGTACAGTCAGTGAAACTGACAGTGTGCTATTCTGTTCTAAACCAATTTTGCTGTTCCATATTTTCAATCCTTGAGTTTAGGGACAGAGAAGGACACTCGTAGAAATTATCAGTGTGCTATTCTGTGCTAAATCTTGTTTGTAGGGAGGGACAGAGTAGGACAGTGAGGGAAAGTGTCAGTGTGCTATTCTGTTCTAAACCAATTTTGCTGTTCCATATTTTCAATCCTTGAGTTGAGGGACAGAGAGGTACAGTGAGTGAAACTGACAGTGTACTATTCTGTTCTAAACCAATTTTGCTGTTCCATATTTTCAATCCTTGAGTTGAGGGACAGAGAGGTACAGTGAGTGAAACTGACAGTGTGCTATTCTGTTCTAAACCAATTTTGCTGTTCCATATTTTCAATCCTTGAGTTTAGGGACAGAGAAGGACACTCGTAGAAATTATCAGTGTGCTATTCTGTGCTAAATCTTGTTTGTAGGGAGGGACAGAGTAGGACAGTGAGGGAAAGTGTCAGTGTGCTATTCTGTTCTAAAACTTTTTTGCTGAACCATATTTTCAATCCTTGTGTTTAGGGACAGAGAAGGATAGGCAGGGGACAGTGTCAGTGTCATTGTTGCTAAGCCTCCTGCACAATATACACCTGAAGGTAGCCCTTATTGCTGTTTTTCCCATCTCCCTGCAGGCCATCCATTAAAATGTCTGGAAGGCAACCAAGGAGAGGCAGACAGTCAGGAGGCAAAAAAAGAGGGCAAGCAGGCTCTGTGTCTGGGGGCAACAGTGCTGGTCGTGTACGCGGTGCATTGTCATCAGCACATGGCCATGGGACACGCTTGTCCTTGTTTTCGGCAGCTGGACATGTTGAGCCACATCATGCTGAAGACTTGGTAGAGTGGATGACCAAGCCCACCTCATCCTCCTCATCCTCTCTCACCCAGGCTCAGGGTACTGGCAAAGCAGCTGCCAAAGCGTCCTCTTCTCTGGTATCATTATCTTCATTAGTCAATCCTTCCCTAGACCCACCATGCCCTCCTCCTGAGGAGTCCCCCGAACTGTTTGAGCACAGTGTTGGGTACATGCTCCAGGAGGATGCCCAGCGTTTGGAAGGATCTGATGATGATACCCAGCTAGAGGAAGGCAGCAGCGTGAGAGCAGAGAGAGGGGATGCTCAAGAAGGACACCAATCTGGCAGTCATGTTCCAGCAGCTGCAGCATACTGCCAGATTGGCTCCAGTGATGAGGAGGGAGGGGATGATGAGGTCACTGACTCCACGTGGGTGCCTAATAGGAGAGAGGAGGAGGAGGAGGAGGAGGCACATCTCCAACGAGGCAGGATGCCCTTGAGTGGCCAGCGTATGGGCAGCACACCGACGGAATCACACCGCAGAGCTCCGCCTGTGCAGGGCGCTGCCTCTGCCCGTCATTCAAAAAGTTCTTTGGTGTGGGCCTTTTTTGAGGTGAGTGCATCAGATCGCACAGCTGCTGTTTGCAACATATGTCTCAAGCGTATATCGCGTGGCCAAAACATCAGCCGCTTGGGCACCACATGCTTGATCAGACATATGTTGACCTGCCATGCAGCTCGTTGGCAAGCCTACCTTAAAGACCCACACCAAAGAACAAAGCTGACCTCTTCTTGCACCGCATCAGCTGGGATCTCCAACCCCACTATACCTTCACTCCTCTCTGAAACCTGCTCTGAGAGGAATGAAGGTGTAGAATTAGGTGTGTCACAGGCAAGTACTTGCGGGCACTCTGCTAGCAGTACACCAACGTCCGATTCTAGCAGGCAAATTTCCCTGCCCCAGCTGCTGGACCGTCGAAAGAAGTTCACTCCCAGCCATCCACATGCCCAGCGGTTGAATGCTAGCTTGGCTAAATTGCTAGCGCTTCAACTGCTGCCTTTTCAGTTGGTAGACTCGGCCCCCTTCCGTGAGTTTGTGCAATGTGCGGTTCCTCAGTGGCAGGTTCCCAAACGACACTTTTTCGCACGGAAGGCTATTCTGGCTCTCTACAGGCATGTGGAAGGCAATGTCTTGGCCTCGCTGGACAGGGCGGTCAGCGGTAAGGTGCATATTACCGCTGACTCATGGTCCAGCAGGCATGGACAGGGACGTTACCTTTCTTTCACGGCCCATTGGGTCACTCTTTTGGCAGCTGGGAAGGATGCAGGACAAGGTGCAGTAGTGTTGGAGGTTGTTCCACCGCCACGCCTCCAAAATGCTACTACTGGTTGTGACACACCTCTCTCTTCCACCCCCTCCTCTTCTTCTTCCTCCATGGCCTCTTCCTGTGGTTTGCCCTCGGAACCAGCGGTGCTCCGTAGGCGTTCAAGGGGCTATGCAAGTACGCAGGCAAAAAGATGCCATGCCGTGCTTGCGCTGGTGTGTTTGGGGGACAGGAGCCACACTGGGGCAGAGGTCCTGTCTGCTCTGCAGGGGCAGGCCGAGAGGTGGTTGACACCACGCCAGCTTAAGCCAGGAATGGTGGTTTGCGACAATGGCACCAACCTCCTCTCCGCCCTCCGACAGGGACAACTGACCCATGTGCCCTGTATGGCTCACGTCCTTAACCTGGTGGTGCAGCGGTTCTTGGGCAGGTACCCGGGCTTACAGGATGTCCTGAGGCAGGCCAGGAAAGTCTGTGTGCATTTCCGCAGATCTTATAATGCCAGTGCTTGCCTGGCTGAGCTTCAAAAGGAGTTGAACCTGCCCAAGAACCGCCTTATATGTGACATGCCCACCAGGTGGAACTCAACGTTGGCCATGCTGCAGCGGCTGCACACGCAGCAGAGGGCCATCAATGAGTACCTGTGCAACTACGGCACCAGGACAGGGTCAGGGGAGCTCGGGTTTTTTTCACCACGCCAGTGGGGCATGATCAGGGATGCATGCACTGTCCTGGCACCATTTGAGGAGGCCACGAGGATGGTGAGCAGTGACAGTGCATGCATCAGTGACACTGTACCTCTTGTCCACCTGTTGGAGCACACGCTGCGTGGAATAATGGACAGGGCACTTGAGGTAGAACAGAGGCAGGAAGAGGAGGACTTCCTTGCCTCTCAAGGCCCCCTTTACCCAGACAGTGTTCCTTCTGTCCCACCCATCGCACAGGAAGAGGAGGAGGAGGAGGAGGAGGATTGTGTCAGCATGGAGGTGGAGGCTGGCACTCAGCATCATCAGCAGCAGTCTTTTAGGGATGATTTACAGTCCCAAGAAACCAGTGGACTTGTACGTGGCTGGGAGGAGGTGGCTGCGGATCATGTCGTCCTTAGTGACCCAGAGGACTCCAGACTGAATGCCTCAGCTAACCTACGCTGCATGGCCTCCCTGATCCTGCAAAGTCTGCGGAAGGATCCTCGTATTCTTCGGATCAAGGAGAGGGACCATTACTGGCTGGCCACTCTCCTTGATCCACGGTACAAGGGTAAGGTTGCGGACCTTATCGTATCGTCACAGAGGGAGCAGAGGATGAGACAACTCCGGGAGGCCTTGCAGAAAGGTCTGTGCAACGCGTTCCCAGAGACTGGGAGGTTACAAACTCCTGGTCCTGGACAACGAGTTGCTGAGGCTTCGGGTAGTCAAAGAAGGAGCGGTGGGGAAGGTGGCCGTCTGACCGATGCGTTCAGACAATTCTTTAGTCCGCAGCCCCAAAGTATGATCGGTTCCAGCAACCATCGCCAGCGTCTGATATACATGGTCCAGGAATACCTAGGGGCAAGGTCAGACTTGGACACCTTCCCCACCGAAAATCCTCTGGCTTACTGGGTCTTGAGGATGGATCACTGGCCAGAGCTTGCACAGTATGCAATTGAGCTACTGGCCTGTCCTGCATCCAGCGTTCTTTCAGAACGCACATTCAGTGCTGCTGGAGGATTTGTCACGGATCACAGGGTGCGCCTGTCCACCGACTCGGTTGATCGACTGACTTTCATCAAGATGAACCAGTCTTGGATCACCACCAGCTACCACACACCAGATGCTGATATAACAGACTAATTGATTTTAAAATGTCACATCCCTTCAAGACTGATGCTGATGCTGAGTGCCTGTGCTGTTATGTTGACTGGCTATCCTCCTCCTCAATGATACGATTAACGATGATAGCTTGGAAGATCATTTTGGTTTATGGGTGACGCCACCAGTGGCTAAGGCCCAATTTTTCAGCCCCTGTTTAACAGGGGCGTGTAATTAAAATTTTTGATGCAATACTTTGCAACAGGCCTCATTGCTGTGCTCCAAGTACAGTATCTGTGAGGGGTTGCTGTGTTGTGCCACCAGTGCCTAAGGCCCAATTTTTCAGCCCCTGTTCAACAGGGGCATGCAATTATAATTATTGATCTAATAATTCACAGCAGGGCCCATTGCTGCGCCCAGCAAGAGTAACTGTCAGGCCTTACAGTGTTGTGGCACCAGCACCACCATCACCACCACCACCACCACCAAAGGCCCAATTTTTCAGCCCCTGTTCAACAGGGGCATGCAATTATAATTATTGATCTAATAATTCACAGCAGGGCCCATTGCTGCGCCCACCAAGAGTAACTGTCAGGCCTTACAGTGTTGTGGCACCAGCACCACCATCACCACCACCACCACCACCAAAGGCCCAATTTTTCAGCCCCTGTTCAACAGGGGCATGCAATTATAATTATTGATCTAATAATTCACAGCAGGGACCATTGCTGCGCCCACCAAGAGTAACTGTCAGGCCTTACAGTGTTGTGGCACCAGCACCACCATCACCACCACCACCACCACCAAAGGCCCAATTTTTCAGCCCCTGTTCAACAGGGGCATGCAATTATAATTATTGATCTAATAATTCACAGCAGGGACCATTGCTGCGCCCACCAAGAGTAACTGTCAGGCCTTACAGTGTTGTGGCACCAGCACCACCATCAAAGGCCCAATTTTTACTACCACTGATCAACAATTATATGTTATTACAATTCCTGATATTATACTTGACAGCAGGGCGTTCCAGCACCCACCAAGAATAACTGTGAGTGCTTTCAGTGTTGTGCCAACACCAACACCTAAGGGGCCAATTTCTGCAGAGTATATACGGAAGGTCCCTACTTTCAAACATCCAACTTACAAACTACTACTACTTGCAAACGGAAGAAGACAACAGGAATGAGAGGAAATCTACCCCTTGGAAGGAAAATTCTCTCCTGTAAGAATTAATATGGGAGAAAGGTGTCTCCTCTCTACTGATGCTTTATCACCAATCCTTGTTTCAATAAAAACACCACATTTCAAAAACAGTTGTCATTGGGACGCAAAGTGAGGTGAAATGTTCTGAACAGGGGCACAGACAGCAAAAAAAATGTGACAGGGGTGATAACCGTTCCCTATGTTTTACAAAAAGCTAAAAAAAAGGAATTTGCCATGGAGCTCCACTTAAACAATGCAGCTGTTCAAAATTATAAACAGATTCTACATAAGAACAAACCTACAGTCCCTGTCTTGTATGCACCGCCTGTATACGGCTGTTTAGAGTATATAGGTCCTTTTTTATTTTGTGTGCGGGGTTCCCCTTAATATCCATACAAGACCCAAAGGGGCTGGTAATGGGCTGGGGTAGGGGGGGGGGTTGATGGGGTAGCTATGCCATTTTTCCTAAAGATTTTCATCCGTATTACCGGGACCAGACATTGCATTAAAGCCGCAAGCAGTTTTAAATGACTTTTTTCCCTTTAGAAATGTTATTTTGTGCAGGGACAGTTCTAAACACGGGGAACACGTGGCACTTCACAGGCATACTTTAGACACCCCCCAGGTACAATATTTAAAGGAATATTTGACTTTTTTTTTTCACTTTATGCATCATTAACCACTTGACAACTGGGCACTAAATCCCCTTCGTGCCCGGACCAATTTTCAGCTTTCAGTGCTCTCACATTTTGAATGACAATTACTCGGTCATGTAATACTGTACCCAAATGATTTTTTTGTCCTTTTTTTCATACAAATAGAGCTTTCTTTTGGTGGTATTTGATCACCTCTGGGTTTTTTATTTTTTGCGCTATAAATGAAAAAATACGGCAAATTTTGAAAAAAAAAGGCTTTTTTTTAGTTTATGTGATAAAATTTTGCAAATTATTAATTTTTCTTTATAAAATTTGGCCACAATTTATACTGCTACATATCTTTGGTAAAAATAACCCAAATTAGTGGATATTATTTGGTCTTTGTGAAAGTTATAGAGTCTACAAGCTGTGGTGCGGATCATAAACAATTGATCACACCTAATGTACTGGTGGCCTATCTCATTTCTTACGACCCGAACAAGCCAGCAAAGCACAAATACCCCCCAAATGACCCCTTTTTTTAAATTAGACATTCCAAGGTATTTAGTAAGATGCATCGTGAGGTTTTTGATATTGTAATTTTTTCCCACAATTCTTTGCAAAATGAAGATTTATTTTTATTTTTTTATTTTTTCCACAAAATTGTCATTGTAATAGGTTATTTCTCTCACATGGCATGTGTATACCACAAATGACGTCCCAAAATACATTCTGCTACTCCTCCTGAGTATGGCGATACCAAATGTGTGAGACTTTTATACAGCCTGCCCACATAGAGAGGCCCAATATTGAAATGGCACCTTCAGGCATTCTAGGAGCATAAATTACACATCTCATTTCTCAACCACCTATTACACTTTTGAAGGCCCTGGAGCACCAGGACAATGGAAACACCCACAAAGTGACCCCATTTTGGAAAGATAACACCCCAACGTATAATCTATGAGGCATAATGAGTCTTTTGAATGGTTCATTTTTTTCCTGAAGTTTTTGGAAAATGCGGGAAAAAAATGAAAACGCAATTTTTTTACGCAAAGTTGTCCATTTATAAGATATTGCCAACACATAGCATGTACATAGCAAAAATGACACCTCAAAATACATTCTGCTACTCCTCCTGAGTATGGCGATACCAAATGTGTGAGACTTTTATACAGCCTGCCCACATACAGAGGCCCAATATTGAAATGGCACCTTCAGGCATTCTACAAGCATAAATTACACATCTCATTTCTCAACCACCTATTACATTTTTGAAGGCCCTGGAGCACCAGGACAATGGAAACGCCCACAAAGTGACCCCATTTTGGAAAGATAACACCCCAACGTATAATCTATGAGGCATAATGAGTCTTTTGAATGGTTCATTTTTTTTCCTGAAGTTTTTGGAAAATGCGGGAAAAAAATTAAAACGCAATTTTTTTACGCAAAGTTGTCAATTTATAAGATATTGCCAACACATAGCATGTACATAGTAAAAATGACACCTCAAAATACATTCTGCTACTCCTCCTGAGTATGGCGATACCAAATGTGTGAGACTTTTACACAGCCTGGCCACATACAGAGGCCCAACATTGAAGTAGCACCGTGAGGCGTTCTAGGAGCATAAATTACACATCTCATTTCTCAACCACCTATTACACTTTTGAAGGCCCTGGAGCACCAGGACAATGGAAACACCCACAAAGTGACCCCATTTTGGAAAGCTAACACCCCAATGTATAATCTATGAGGCATAATGAGTCTTTTGAACGTTTCATTTTTTTCCAGAAGTTTTGGGAAAATGTGGGAAAAAAATTAAAACACATTTTTTTCACACAAAGTTGTCAATTTATAAGATATTTCCAACACATAGCATGTACATAGCAAAAATTACACCCCAAAATACATTCTGCTACTCCTCCTGAGTATAACGATACCACATGTGTGAGACTTTTACACAGCCTGGCCACATACAGAGGCCCAACATTGAAGTAGCACCGTCAGGCGTTCTAGGAGCATAAATTACACATCTAATTTCTCAACCATCTATTACAATTTTGAAGGCCCTGGAGCACCAGGACAATGGAAACGCCCACAAAGTGACCCCATTTTGGAAAGCTAACACCCCAACGTATAATCTATGAGGCATAATGAGTCTTTTGAATGTTTCATTTTTTTCCAGAAGTTTTGGGAAAATGTGGGAAAAAAATGAAAACGCATTTTTTTTACGCAAAGTTGTCCATTTATAAGATATTTCCAACACATAGCATGCACATAGCAAAAATTACACCCCAAAATACATTCTGCTACTCCTCCTGAGTATGACGATACCACATGTGTGAGACTTTTACACAGCCTGGCCACATACAGTGGCCCAAAATGCAAGGAACACCATCAGGTGTTCTAGGGACACATAACATGCACATACCAAGAATTACACCCCAAAATACATTCTGCTGAGCAAATGGTAAACAAAAGATTACCTGTTTTAGAAGCGCAGTTGTCCGCAGGAGGATAGCACTGGTCCAGGCAACAGGCAGGGACTTGGTCAGCAAAAGCGAATGCAATTGTCCAGGCAACAGGCAGGAATACTGTCCATAGTTCATACAGGCAGCTGGTGAGCATTCTGCAGTACTCCAATAGTTAACAGTCTTTTTGTTATATACAGTCCAGGGTCAGTGCAAGCAGAGATTGTCAGCAGTGACAAAATATTGGTCCTGATAGTAGGCAGGTCCATGTGGTGTGGTCAGTTCATGCAACAGGCAGAGGCATGATGGCATAGGTCCTACAGGCAGCAGGCAGAAGTAGGGCCTCGTTCAGGACTGAATGGGGACAGGGGTAGAGGCTTCTCCCACCCAAATCTCTTTGAAGCCTCCGAGTCTCCAGACCCTAATCTAGGAATGAGAAAACAAAAACAATTGTTTTCTTCATCCAGAAAAAACAATTCTGGAGCCCCTCACATATGTGAGACCCCTGTGTTATGAATCCCACTAGTCCACTGGCAGGGTAAAAGATCAGTCCAAGAGGCAGGCAAAAAGCATGGTCAAACATTCCAGGGTCAGTTCCAGATCAGGCAGAGGTATAAACAGAATCGGTAGGCAGAAGCGTGGTCAAATAACAGTCCAGGGTCAGTTCCAGATCAGGCAGAGGTATAAACAGAATCGGTAGGCAGAAGCGTGGTCGAATAACAAGCCAGGGTCAGTTACAGAGAAAGCAGATGCATAAGGGGCGTAAAGATAAATGGCAGGAAGTGAACTAATAATTTATTTTGGTATGGTAACGGCGGAAACAATCAATCATGCAGAGGCCTGGTTCTGAAGGACATTGGGAACAATAATAAATGGTGTCTCTTCTCTCTCCTCTTTTGGAGCACACCCGGCATTTTTTCTGGCGTTTTTGGCCTGTTGGTCTGGGAGGGATTTTATCTGGGAAGTGGCGCTCAGAGAGTCGGCTAATGACATCGGATCTAATGTTTACTGGTGGGCTGTTCGGATATATAAGGGCAGTGGTGATTTCCTCCTGGAAGAAAAGGAAGGATTTGGGTCTTATAGTGGATTTTTGATATATTACATATGAGTTGTACATGGCCAAATTAAATAAATAAATGGAAACTTTCTTATACCACTGGTATGTTCTTCTTGTGGAAAGGTAGGGTTCGAGCATCTGGTCGTTGAAGTCGACACCCCCCATGAACTTATTGTAATCGTAGATGCATTTGGGTTTTTGTATCCGGCCATTCCTTCTGGTGATTTCAACGAATTCATTGTTGTGGATGGAAGAAAGCACGTAGACGTCTCTTCTGTCCCTCCACTTCACAGCCAAAATTTCCTCATTCCTCAAACTCGCCGTCTCCCCTCTTTTCAATTTTTTGGTGACCAGGCTTTGAGGAAAGCCCTTCCGGTTCGTCCGTACGGTGCCACATGCTGGAGTCTTCATTCTGTGCAAGTTTCGGAACAGGGGCAAACTTGTATAAAAATTGTCCACATACAAGTGGTATCCTTTCTCTAGGAGTGGGTTTATGAGTTCCCAAACTACTTTCCCACTGGTTCCAATGTAGATTGGGCAATTAGGGGGGTTCAGTTCGGTGTCCTTCCCTTCATATATGATGAAGCCATACACATACCCAGTTTCTCTGTCGCACAATTTGTACAGCTTCACCCCATAGCGGGCCCTTTTGCTGGGTATAAATTGTTTTATGCCCAGCCTGCCAGAAAATTTTATTAGGGACTCATCCACGCATATGTGTTTGTCTGGGGTAAACAACTGGGGGAAGGTTTCAGAAAAATAATTTAGTAGCGGCCGAATTTTATAAAGCTTATCAAAATTTGGGTCATTTCGGGGAGGGCACTGGGTATTGTCGTTGTAGTGTAGGAATCTCATAATCATTAGATATCGGGACCTGGGCATTACTGAGGAAAAGATGGGCATATGGTAGATGGGGCGGGATGACCAATATGAACGCACTTGATTTTTTCCGTTTAGTCCCATGCAGAATGTGAGGCCCAAAAAGATTCTAAACTCCTCCACTGTGAGGGCTCTCCACTGGTAGGGACGGGCATAATAGGACGTTGGGTTGCTTGCTATGAACTGTTGGGCGTATAGGTTGCACTGGGCCACAATTGATGCAAGGATGTCGTCAGTGAAAATTAAATTGAAAAAGTCAATCGGGGCAAAATTTTCTGTGTCCACCTGGACTCCTGGCTGGGCAGTGAAAGGGGGAATGTTGGCTTCTCCTGAATTAGGAGGAAGCCACAAGGGGTTCTGAAGGGAATAGGGAAGGCTGGCATGGGACCTAACCCTTTGGGACTGAGATGACACCCCACTGGTACGTGGCCTTGCTTGCCTGGTGGATGGCACTGCAGTGCTGGTGGATGGCACTGCGGTGCTGGTGGATGGCACTGCCTGCTCAGCAGAACGCCTTCGTCTGGCGGGCGGGCCCTCCTCCTCCTCCTCCTCCTCCTCTTCTGAGGCTGTCAGTGCTCCACTGCTTAGGACAGGCTCGTAGTCCACGTCAGACTCATAGTCTGAACTTGCGGAGGAATCCGAATCGGAGAGCTCCCTGTTGCTCTCGTCGGCCGCAAGAATATTGTATGCCTCCTCGGCTGAAAATAATCTTCTAGCCATTGTTGGCACTGACGACACGTGGCACTGATACGTGGCACTGATGACACTGATACGTGGCACTTATACGTGGCACTAATGGCAGATGGCACTGGCAGATGGCACGGGCAGATGGCACGGGCAGATGGCACTTGCAGATGGCACTGGCAGATGGCACGGGCAGATGGCACTGGCAGATGGCACTGGCAGATGGTTCTGGCAGATGGCACTGGCAGATGGCACTGGCAGATGGCACTGGCAGATGGCACGGGCAGATGGCACGGGCAGATGGCACGGGCAGAGGGCACTGGCAGATATGGGACTGGCAGATATGGGACTGGCAGAGGGCACTGGCAGATATGGGACTGGCAGAGGGCACTGTTTTTTTACTTCACTTTACTTTGATTGTAATATTGTAATAAACTCACTGACAGCAGCACAGATCTCTCTCTCTCCTCACACGCGGTCTCTGTGTGAGGAGAGAAAGCCGGCAATGAGAGATGATCTCATATGTTTACATTTGAGATCATCTCTCATTGGGCAGTGAGATCGAGTGCTGAATGGCCTCTGTGATTGGCCATTCAGCACGATCTGTGATTGGCTGTGTCCAAGGGACACGGCCAACACAGATTTTCCCCGATGCGCGCTCTCGGGAGCGCGCAGGGAGAGTGTAAATACAAGGACGTCCTGGGGACGTCCACTCGGCAGTTAAGGTCCGCGCTGCAGCCGTCTTTCGGCTATAGCGCGGATCTGAAGTGGTTAAAATGACTGCTCCCGGAAAACGTCAGTTTTTAAAACTTCTTTTTGCATTGATACATGTCCCCTGGTGCAGAACCCGGGTTCCCAAACTCTGTTTCGGACAATAACATGGATAATAGTCGTTATAATTAGCACTTTAGAATCCGAACGTTCGCATCCATTGTATTTAATAGGGTTCTAATGTTCGTGCGAACTTTCGGTCCGTTCGCGGGTTCTGGTGCGAACCGAACCCGGGGGTGTTCGGCTCATCACTAATCCAGACATAGACTGGGTTGAGGGAACCACGCCTTCATCTAAGACTCACCAGTTCCTAAATGTCTTGCAGGACAATTTTATGGGTCAGATGGTAGACGCACCAACTAGAAATAAAGCGTTACTGGATCTACTGATTACCAACAATACAGACCTGATCACGGATGTGGAAATATGGGGCATTTAGTTAACAGGTCAATTGGCTTCAGTATAAATCACACAAATAGAAAATATAGGGGGAATAAAAAGACACTGAATTTCAAAAGAGCCAACTTCCCTAAACTACGAACCTTGCTAGAAGGCATAAATTGGGATAAAATATTATGAACAAAGTATATGGAAGTGAGATGGGTTTGCTTTAAGAGCATATTAAATAAGGGCATTAGCCAATGCATCCCATTGGGTAATACATTTAAAAGAGCGAGCAAAAGTCCTGGATGGCTTAACTCTATTATAAAAATACATATAAAAGCAAAAGAGAAGGCCTTCAAAAAATACAAGGTTGAGGGATCATCATCAGCGTTCAGACTGAATGCAACAAGAAATGTAAGGGTGCAATTAGGGCGGCTAAGATAGAACATGAAAGACACATAGCGGAGGAGAGCAAAAAAAAAGTATGTAAACAGTAAAAAAGGGAGGACAGACCCTATTGGCCCCATAAAGAATGAGGAAGGACATCTGGTTACAAAGGTTGGGGAGATGGCAAAGGTATTGAATTTATTCTTCTCCTCAGTCTTCACGAGGGAATCTGGGGGCTTCAGTAACCAAAACTGCTGTATCTATCCTCATGACACATCACAGGATGCACCTCCATGGTTAACAGAGGACAGAATTAAAATTAGACTTGGAAGACTTAACATTAATAAATCACCAGGACCTGATGGCTTGCACCCGAGGGTACTTAGGGAATTTAGTCAAGTAATTGCCAGACCACTGTTCCTATATAACTATATAAAAGACTATATAAAATATTTTAGTAATGAGAACGGTATCATTAGCAGTAATCAGCATGGATTCATGAAGAATCATTCTTGCCAAGCCAATCTATTAACCTTCTATGAGGAGGTGAGTTGCCATCTAGATAAAGGAAGGCCCATAGACGTGGTGTATCTGGATTTTGCAAAAGCATTTGACACAGTTCCCCATAAACGTTTACTGTACAAAATGAGGTCCATTGGCATGGACGATAGGGTGAGTAAATGGATTGAAAACTGGCTACAAGGGCGAGTTCAGAGGGTGGTGATAAATAGTGAGTGCTTGGAATGGTTTGGGGGGGGGTAGTGGGGTCCCCCAGGGTTCTGTGCTGGGACCAATCCTGTTTAATTTGTTCATAAATGACCTGGAGGATTGGGTAAGCAGTGCAATCTCTCTATTTGTGGACGATACTAAGCTAAGCAGGACAATAACTTCTCCGCAGGATGTGGAAACCTTGTAAAAAGATCTGAACAAATTAATGGGGTGGGCAACTACATGGCAAATGAGGTTCAATGTAGAAAAATTTAAAATAATGCATTTGGGTGGTAAAAATACGAATTCAATATATACACTGGAAGGAGAACCTCTGGAGGAATCTAGGATGGAAAAGGACCTGGGAGTCCTAGAAGATGATAGGCTCAGCAATAGCATGCAATGAAAAGCTGCTGCTAACAAAGCAAACAGAATATTGGCATGCATTAAAAAGGGGATTAACACCAGAGATAAAACGATAATTCTTCGGCTCTACAAAACTCTGGTCCGGCCGCACCTAGAGTATGCTGTTCAGTTCTGGGCACCAGTCCTCAGGAAGGATGTACTAGAAATGGAGAGAGTACAAAGAAGGGCAACAAAGCTAATAAAGGGTCTGGAGGAAAGGTTGCAAGCACTGAACTTATTCTCTCTGGAGAAGAGACGCTTGAGAGGGGATATAATTTCAATTTACAAATAACATACTGGTGACCCCACAATAGGGATAAAACTTTTTCGCGGGAGGGAGTTTAATAAGACACGTGGCCACTCATTAAACTTAGAAGAAAAGAGGTTTAACCTTAAACTACGTAGAGGGTTCTTTACTGTAAAAGTGGCAAGGATTTGGAATTCCCTCCCACAGGCGGCGGTCTCAGCGAGGGGGCCATCAATGGTTTCAAGAAACTATTAGATAAGCACCTGAACGACCACAACATACAGGGATATACAAGGTAATACTGACATATAATCACACACATAGGTTGGACTTGATGGACTTGTGTCTTTTTTCAACCTCATCTACTATGTTACTATATGTAACATGAAAATAAGTAAGTTTTGGGAGGCAGTGGAGGACAAAAAAGGCTGGCGTGCTATGGTCCATGAGGTCACGAAGAGTCGGAACATGACTAAAAGACTGAACAACAACAGCAACAACAAATCAACCCCAGTGGCTCTGCAGCAAAGTATTTCTGAAAATTACAATAAAGTCTGTTTTCTCAAGGGATTTCAGGCTGCACACTTACAGATATTAATTCACCTTTAAATTAAATAAACACAGTCCAGAATATGGCAAAAAATTGACTGCACTTTATTGGTTACAGAAATAAAAAAATATAACTGATTACTTAAAATTTATAAACAAACTCAGAAAGCATATTCTATTTAAGCTTAGTCAAAGGACTCCAGCCATATAACGCAGGCAGATCCCCATTCTGTCTCTGCGGAGAATGACCGCGGGCAGCCGCCGGACATCAAGTCCACTGGACCTGCTGATTGGCTCCCCCGCTGGCTAATGGGTGCACGCGCACACTCACAGAACGCAGTATACGAGTCCGACTTACACCTATGCCAATTTGCACAGCCGAGCCAACCTGCCGCAGTATAACTGGAGCAACTGGTTGGCAAGCGGTTCGGAAATCCCCTCCACCAATTTACACTTGATAAAGACAAGTGATGGCCTACCCCAGCACCTCAGCCATTTCAATAGAAGACTGAGGCCCCAAATTAAACAAATGTAAACCAACATCAGAGAGGTGTACTCTAGCCTGACTGTAAAGGCCAGGAAATAAAACCTTCCAAATCCATGTATTGATATGAGCCACCAATGAGTGGCACAAACTTCTTCAGAGCCTTATTGATATGTTTCCAGATTTTTACCAGAGGCTTAATATGGGGGGGGGTAGAAAACCAAAGTAAATGAGGAACAACCTTTGAGGAAACCAAGATAGTATCTGGAAAAGACATTTTGAACCTGGGCAAGTCCAATGTTTTCTGCTTACCGATATCATTACCACCCGCATGGATCACTAGGGTGGAGGCCATTGTAGACAGTAGCTGTGAAAGAATAAAATAAAAGGCAGACCATTGCAGGCCCCTGATATCTTTACAGAAAATGTGGAACTCAAAGTGCAATGATAGGTTAGCAGAATAGCAGCGCCGGGAGGCCCGCTTGTGGGCCCAGTACATATAAGAGTGAGCGACAATCAAAATAATACATTGTAAATCTGAAATTTAAACAGAGAGGTTAGGGCTATATACAAATTAAACCTTCCCAACTCCGACCAACCCAACTTTTTGATAATAGCTTCATCCAAATCCCTTTTTTCTGCCTGAGTAGCAGCACCTATACGAAAAGAGTGAGTAGTGAATTTAAGATACTGGAGCCCAGCATACTTCAGACATTTATAAAGGACGCAAGAGCACTGATATTTTTAATGAAAACATTTCCTGCGTGAAAAGGTCTAAGAGCGATAAAGCGGATAACTGCCACTAATGGGCAAATACTGGGGTCAGGGCAGGCATAGAGATGAACCCAACACCCAGAAGCTAGCTGACCCATCTTTGATTTTCTAATGAAAACCCGAAAACAGGATCACAGACAGATACTTTTTGATTCATGAGACCAGAAATGCCGTCCTTTTTGAGCAGAACCAACTGTGAGACCCGTAAAGCGGCAAAGGAGGCCAAAATAAAAGCTGTACAAAACAAAACAGCTTTGTAGGAAGACATGCAAACAACAATGGCAGCCAGGCACAGCTGCCTCAAAATGTCAATAGAAATAGGTCTACGGTCGTCTGGACGAAAGTGAGCCTCCTATAACCTCTCAGGGCTTGCTTAAAAGAAAAACTATTGCAAGCTGGGAGGTTGCGAAGCTTAAAAAAGAAAGAGACTCCTGCCAGCACCTTAACTATATGGCTATGGGAGAACTGATACTACTTCAAAAAACATAGAAAAGCAAGCATGGAAGCTTCAGTATGGGGCATCAAAAGGAAAAGTAAACACTTTGGCAAAAGACAGCCACTAGTTCCATTGGGTGCAAGCAAATAGTGAATTGCATCACTAACCAAACTCTGCCCCCCCCAAAGCACCTTGTCTCTGTGTTGATGGGGAAAAGGGCCTCTTCCCCACATCCCTGGCCGGAGGTTGCGGGGGTCTGCAGGTGGGGGGCTTATAGGAATCTGGAAGCCCCCTTTAACAAGGGGGCCCCCAGATCCTGCCCCCCATGTGAAGGAATATGGGGTACATTGACCCAGAATTCCCCTGGTTGATAATGTCACAAGGGGTGGGGGTCAGATGGTGGGAGAGAACAGACTTTTTTTTACGGGTCAGTGGTGGTGGCAGGAGTCATGACTGATGATGGATTTAAACCAGGGGGACATTTATTTTTATTTTTTTAGGCTACTTTTTTTTGGGTGAATGAGTAGGGGTATTATGTACTCCCCTACTCATTCACATGAGGGGGCCTGGTATCTGGGGGCCCCTTGTTAAAGGGGGCTTCCAGATTCTGATAAGCCCCCACCCACCAACTAGGGTTGTAGGGAAGAGCCCCTCTGCCCCAAAGCACCCACCCCTTTTTGAGGGCATGTGGTCAGGTATGGTTCAGGAGGGAGCGTTCCATCATCCCCTCCCTTTTCTGACCTGCTAGGCTGCATGCTCAGAAAAGGGTCTGGTATGGATTTTGGGGGGGACCCCACGCCATTTAAAAAATAAATTCAAAAACCATATCAAACCCAAAGGGCTGGTATGCATTGCGGGTGGGGGGGGACCCCACACTGTTTTTTTTCCCTTCTCTTTTTTTTTTTTGCCGGAAGATTTAACCCCCTTCCTGACCTGGAGCACTTTTTACAATTTGGCACTGCGTCACCTTAACTGACAATTGCACGGTCATGTAATGCTATACTCAAACTAAATTTGCATCCTTTTTTTCCCACAAATAGAGTTTTCTTTTGGTGGTATTTGATTACCTCTACAGTTTTTTTTTTTGCGCTATAAACTAAAAAGTGTGCCAATTTTCGGACACTTTTGACACATTTTTGGGACCATTGACATTTATACAGCGATCAGTGCTATAAAAATTCACTGATTACTGTGTAAATGTCATTGGTAGGGAAGGGATTAACACTAGGGGGCGATCAAGGGGTTAAATGTGTTCCCTAGTTAGTGTTTCTAACTGTATGGGGATAGGACTGACTAGGGGAGTAGACATATCGCTGTTCCTACTTACTAGGAACAAACAATATGTGTTTGTTTATATTCTGTAAGACAAAGTGATGGCTGGGACATACCTTTAGGGTAGAGCATGTCTGTCTTATGGTTGGTTTTAAAAGTAGGTGTGCTACACCTCCTGCATTTGGTGCAGGGATATGTACAGTGCCTTGAAAATGTATTCATACCCCTTGAAATTTTCCACATTTTGTCATGTTACAACCAAAAACATAAATGTAGTTTAATGGGATTTTATGTGATAGACCAACACAAAGTGGGAAATAATTGTGAAGTGGAAGGAAAATGATAAATGGTTCAAACATTTTTTACAAATAAATATCTGAAAAGTGTGGCGTGCATTTGTATTCAGCCCCCTTTACTCTGATACCCCTAACGAAAATCTAGTGGAACCAATTGCCTTCAGAAGTCACCTAACTAGTAAATAGAGTCCATCTGTTTGTAATTTAATCTCAGTATAAAACAGCTGTTCTGTGAAGCCCTCAGAGCTTTGTTAGAGAACCTTAGTGAACAAACAGAATCATGAAACACAAGACAGGTCAGGGTTAAGGTTGTGGTGAAGTTAAAAGCAGGGTTAGGTTATAACAAAAATATCCCAAGCTGTGAACATCTCACGGAGCACTGTTAAATCCATCTTCCAAAAATGAAAAGAGTATGGCACAACCCCAAACCTACAAACACATGGCCATCCACCTAAACTGACAGGCCGGGCAAGGAGAGCATTAATCAGAGAAGCAGCCAAGAGGCCCATGGTAACTCTGGAGGACCTGCAGAGATCCACAGTTCAGGTGGGAGAATATGTCCACAGGACAACTATTAGTTGTGCACTCCACAATCTGACCTTTATAGTAGAGTGGCAAGAAGAAAGCCATTATTGAAAGAAAGTCATAAGAAACTGTGTTTGCAGTTTGCAGGAAGCCATGTGGGGGACACAGCAAACATGTGGAAGAAGGTGCTCTTGTCAGATGAGACCAACATTGAACCTTTTGGCCTAAAAGCAAAACGCTATGTGTGGCGGAAAACTAACACTGCACATCACCCTGGACACACTATCCCCATCGTGAAACATTGTGGTGGCAGCATCATGCTGTGGGAATGCTTTTCTTTAGCAGGCACAGGGAAGCTAGTCAGAGTTGATGGGAAGATGGATGGAGCCAAATACAGGGCAATCTTAGAATAAAACCTGTTATAATCTGCAGAGTTGAGACTGGGGCGGAGGTTCACCTTCCAGCAGGACAACGACCCTAAACATACAGCCAGAGCTGCAATAGAATGGTTTCGATCCATGGTCCGCAACCCATCGATCGCGGGCTACCTGTCAATGGCGAGTAGGTGACAGGTAGACCGGGAACGGGTCTGCGCTGCTGACCCTGCTATTGCTAGTGCTGGTCCTTCTCTTTCCGCATTCTGAGCGTAACTCACTCCTGATCCCTGCATTCTAAGCATAACATACTCCTGTTCCCTGCATTCTGAGTGCAACACACTCCTTTCCTGCATTCTGAGTGTAATGCACTTCTAAACCCTGCATTCTGAGCGTAACACACTCCTGAACCCTACATTCTGAGCGTACCGCACTCCTAAACTCTGCACTCTCTTGTAATACTTGTTTTTTTGTCCACTGCACTTATGCTCTATTTTGGGGTTAACAATGTAACATCATCCGCAGTAGATCACAAAGGCGGTGGTTCTACAAAGTTTTGACTCAGGGGGTTGAATACAAATACACGCCACACTTTTCAGATATTTATTTGTAAAACATTTTAAAACCATTCATCATTTTCCTTCCACTTAAATCCCAATAAAATACATTTACGTTTTTGGTTGTAACATGACAAAATGTGGAAAATGTCAAGGGATATGAATACCTTTTCAAGGCACTGTAAGCATTCTTGACATCAGAGACCAATGAATAGAGCACCAGAAGCTTAGAGGAATGGGACAACAGGAAGGGGGAAAATGTCATTAAAGTTCCTGTGGCTGTACCTTACTGCCAAGCGGACTTGTGCAATGAAGAAAGTGGGATTGATAAGGTGACAGACCGTAGTAAAGGAAAGAATTAACAGAAGTGCTGGAGGATCTCATCCAGTGGGAAGTAGTTTGCTGCCTCTGCCTGCACTGTATCAACTGTGGTAACTCTACTAGCCTTTTTGGGTACCATATGCACAAGATTTGAGGCACATGATTCTTCACCACAAAGGTCAATGGAAGCAGAACACAAATTATATTGGTCAGCAACTAAAGGCCCACATTACTCCTCCTTGTTCTTCCTCCTCGTTCCTCCCTTTTCTCCTCCCATCACTGCAAAAGATTATCTTTCTACAGCTGCTGAACATCTGCAGCTTCAAGTGCTAGTTTTGAGAGGCTTTCCTTAACACACATTGAGCATGAAAGAGTGCCTGATTGAAGCCATGAATGAACTGTACCACATTTTGCCATCTCCAGAAGCCTCCTTGAGGCAGGTACCCAGCTGCATTTGTGACTAGAAGGCACCTCCGCTCTTCAGCAGCATTTGGTTTCTGGACCAAGCAATCAGGGGCAGAATCCACAAGAATATTACATTACATCTCCTTTACAGCCTACTGAATATCTTTTGCTGGTGGCCAGGAAGAATGAAGGATGTGGCACACTGCTGGATCCAGTGATACCACCCTTTGTTTTGCACCTTCATTATGGTGAAGGCACAATCACCACTAACCCCTCCTCCTCAATGGCCTTATCCATTGACTCCACATAACCCTCAAGCGCCCCTATACAATGGTTCAGGCAAAATGCTGCCACACTGTCTTGCAGCTGGTATGCCTATTGGACAAGAACCACCTTGAGTTAGCGATTCTGACAGCTTTTTAGGTTCAAAAGTGCCTTGCACCACTCCATCCTGTGCCAGATAGGGTTTTGTGTGACAATGGTGCCAACCTACTCTCTGCCTATTGACAGGGAAATTTGCCTTTCCACATCCTGCATACTGGTGATGCAGTAGTTCCTAGGTACTCTAGTTTACAGGATGCCCAGCAGCAGGCAAGAAGAGTGCATGCCCACTTTAAATGGTCATTCAATACACTCATCATCTGGAAGTCGCCATTGGACTTTTATCAGGGGCTGTGCCTGCAGCAACAAGCTATGAAGAAGTATTTGTGTGAGTATGGTATGAGGAAATGATCTGGGGGGCTGGGGTTCATTTCATCACATCAGTGGCTCCTGATTCAGAATATGTGTACACTCTTGTCATTATTCTAATGCCGCGTACACACGTACGTTTTTAATGTCATTTTAAAAAACAACGTTTTTCTCAACGTGATTTT
Organism: Rana muscosa; assembly: GCA_029206835.1. Lineage (NCBI taxonomy): Eukaryota > Metazoa > Chordata > Amphibia > Anura > Ranidae > Rana > Rana muscosa. The sequence goes on from CM055117.1 coordinate 417,771,236, forward strand.
TCTTGTTTCCTCTCAAGCCTGTCTTGCATACACACGTTCATGAAAAAAAAAACGCTTGAGCAAAGCGCAGTGACGTACAACACGTACGACGGCACTATAAAGGGGAAGTTCCGTTCGAATGGCGCCACACTTCATGTTAGTAAAGTTTGTTGAGCGGCGATTCACGCTTTTCAGCCTCGTGCTTTTCAGTCCGTTACAGCGTGGATAGGCTTGGATAGATGTGCTATCTCCATTACGAACGCTAGTTTTACCAGAACGAGCGCTCCCGTCTCATACTTGATTCTGAGCATGCGCGTTTTTTTCCCCTCGTAAAAGCATACACACTACCGTTTTTCACGACGTTTAAAAGAACGACGTGAAAAATGACATGAAAAAATAGAGCAGGTTCTCATTTTTTTTAGGCCATTTTTCACATCGTTAAAAATGCTCTGGAGCCTACACACGATCGTTTTTAATGTCCAATTTAAAAAATGGCATTTTTAACGTCGTGAAAAACGGTCGTGTGTATGCGGCATAAGAGGCGGCCATAATGGAGAGCCATGATCAACACAATACCTCTGGTGTTCCACCTGAAGCATGCACTAAGTAGTGTAATTAACTTGGCACTGGAGACTCAGCAGGATTGTTTGCCTTCTGCCTCAGTTCCTGGGAGGCACAGACAGCAGCAGGGGAGGAGCATTGAAGTGCTGGTAGTAAGGTGGAAGGGGAAATAGGGAAGACTTCCAGGGGAACATATCACCCCAATCAGTTTGTGGTGATTGGGATTAACCAAACTTAAATGTCTGCACAAGGACCCCAGGATGTGGGCCATAAAGGTTGAGAATGGGAAAATGGCACTTTTCATGCTGCTATCTGAGCAAAACATGCACAGCTTAAAAAAGGTGTTGTGGAAGAAATCTTTTTGCTGCATTTCCAGATAGTGGTAGATTTCCAGCATGCCTCTGATCCTCAAATTGTCTTAAGGAGAAGCAGCAGTGGCTTCCTCAATGAGATGAACAGGAGGTAAAGCGGAGTCTAGAGACAAACCAAGGTCAGAGCAGGGCCACACCTGCACATTTGTTTGCACCTCAGAGCTTCAGTTGCACTATGGCCAGTGCCTCCCTGACAGGTTGACATAGTGCACATATCTTTATAGTCTGTAAAATATTACAAGCTTTTCTCTATGAAATAATTCACTCTCATTTTTATTTCCACATACCACAAACACACACTTAAAACCTGCTCTATCTGTCCCACCAAAATTACAGCCTAGTAGAAAGGCTCCTATACTATTCAGTAAGTAATATTTCCTGGTTTTGTCTCTGAAATTATACACCCAAAATGTTATTCCCTGATAAGACCTGCCTGTTTTCCCCCTCTTAAATTTCAGCCTTGTTAAAGGGCACGTATACAAGAAATCCCAAAACTAATCCTACTAGGTCCTAAATCGGTGATAAACGATTTTCTCCCTAAAGGTGGGGGAGCCTTCCACAAAATACCAAAAACTAAAAACCCAAAGAAGCCATGGATATAGGCTCTACCTCTCAACCCTCGTGTAAGAATGTATGTATATATATACATATATATATATATATATGTATTTTGGCCCCTATTTGGCCCACTATTCAGAGCTTAAAAATGCAAGGCTGATTCCTAAACATAATCTGCAAATAGAACAGCTCCCGAATTGTTCAAAAATAAACAAAATCTTTATTATTTGTCATATAAAAAATATATACACGGGGGCGCAAGCGCAAAGCCGTCTAGGTAAGACATGTTTACCTAGAGTTCCGCACCGACCGGGACATGGCAGCCTGATGTAACGAGCCATAGCGGGTAAAAATGATCCACACAGCATCTACATTATCCCTGAAGTACAGGAGCATATTTTGAGTGCATGTATACCGCACGGAAATCTAAATTTAAAGCGGTAAAGCCACAGGTATCACTGACAAAAGCCACATCTAATATGGCGGCAGAACAGCCTCACCTCACCTCACAGCTGGGCACACAGAAGCAGCACAAGTCTCCCTCCTCAGCACAAAACGGAGAGCCTGTTATAGATACAGGTATGACCTCTATAGCCCTGCAACACTCTGCAATTGGCCCTGACTTGCTTACCCAGTTTTAAAGGGTATTGCATAAGGCATTGCAGAATACCTCAGATGTCATTACTGACAAACTTACTCATGAGATTCGTGAGGTAGGCAGACACACATCTATTTTGGAGCAGAGGGTGGGTGAAGTTGACATTACTACATCAACACATACAGAATCATTGGAAACCCTTAAATATGATTATTTTATTCTGCAAAGCCGAATGGAAGTTTTTAAAATAGGGCTAGACAACCTAATTTACGAATATGTGGTATTCTTGAAGATATTGAAGACTTAGCCCTCGTACACACGACCGAGTTTCTCGTCGTAAAAAACACATCGTTTTTTTCGACGAGATTCTTGTTAAGCTTGTCGATTTTCTCGTCAAGCTTTCTATGCGTACACACTGTAATTTCCCAATTTCCTCGTTTTTCTCCGCGCTCACGTCCAGCACGTACGACGGCACTATAAAGGGGAAGATCTTTTTTCTTGGCGCCACCCCTTGGGCTGCTTTTGCTGATCTCGTGTTACCGCGTGTGAAGTAAAAGTTTGGGAAGAGACGATTCGCGCTTTTCAGTCTTCGTACTTTTCAGATCGTTTTCTGCCGTTCAGTTTGTGCTTGTGGGTTCGTATCTTGACTTTCAGGGCGTCTAGGCAGGTCGTATCTGTTTTACAGTGCGTTCTTGCCTGTTTGTTTCTGATTTTCAGTTTGTTATTCATAGGCCTTGCTGTTCTAAAGTGCGTTCTGTTCTGTACGTTCTGATTAGACGACCGTTTCCTAGCCATGTCGCCTGGACGTTCTCATCGTCGAGTTCGTGCTGTGCGTGCGCTTGGTGTTGGTCTGCTTGTTTTGGACCAAGACCAGTCCATGAATGGTGTGAGGAGGAGTTCATGGACCAAGAATTGGTTGCTCCAGCGGGACCAATTCTGCCACATGCCTATGCTGCGGGAGATCGTCGAGAATAATCCTGAGGACTACAGGAATTTTCTGAGGATGTCTGACCCCGTTTTTCAGGAACTGTTGGCTTTGGTGTCCCCCTATATTACCAGGAAGGACACCGTTATGCGGGAAGCCATCAGTGCTGAGCAGAGGCTCATCGCCACGTTGCGTTACCTGGCGACAGGGAGAAGTCTTCAGGACTTGAAGTTCACCACAGGCATCTCCCCCCAGGCTCTGGGCCTCATAATCCAAGACACCTGTTCTGCCATCATCCAAGTCTTGCAGGAGGACTATATTAGGGTAAGTTTGCTCCCTTAACATCACATTTTATGTATTACATGTATGCTAATGTATTGTATTTCTTTCATCCTTCCCTAATTACCATGATTGTAATATGCTGAGAATGTCCCCTTTGTCCCCATGCATGTTGGAAGCTTTAGATTGCCCCTTTTTTCTCCTCCCTAAATATTTTCCTTCACTAACTTTTCCAGCAGGGGCGCCTGTTGCTCCAAATGTTTGGGGGTTCCAACCCCAATTTAGGAAATAAACTTCCTCCTTTTTTGCTCTGGTGCCTATTAAACACCCCCAGTTGTCCCCTCCAATGCAGCCATTTTGTTCCCTCAAATGCAGCCATTTAGTCCCCTCTAATGCAGCCAGTTTACCCCCAGCCCTGCACTTACCTTCTTGTGGTCAGCGCCATCCTTCTTCTGTCCTTGATGTCTTCTCCTTCCCTTCATGTTGCATCAGCCAATCATGTTACCATTAAACAGACTTGGTGAACATGATTGGCAGAGCAGCCTGTCAGTGTTTACCCAAGGAATGCCCCCCCCCCCTGCGTCCCCGATTTTTCTTTTAGGAAGCCAATTACATCCCTCAGGTTGTAATTTGCAAGACTATTTTACTACCTGTTTCTGCTATGCAATTTTAACCCCCTAAATGCCGCAATGATTCATATGTCGGTCGCTTTACAAGAGGCCATCCACCTGAATAGTGTGCGGCATAGACAATACATAGGTTCATGCAACACATGAACCTATGTATTGTTCTGAGTGATGGGCACAGGAGAGAGGGGGCAGTGCTCCAGCGCCCACTCTGGACGCACCGCCACTGCAATGCTATCCTGTGGCCAAACACATCTCCCCCCCCAAAATAATTTAGTAATGGCCCATCAGAGGGGGTGATGAATATGATAAATGAGCCTTCCATTATCCTTTTTTTACACACCTTAATAAACGTATAATTTGATTGATGTTGGCCTCTAATTTTTTGGGATAGAATTTCCTTGTAATGTATGACTTTGTTTTTCTAATATTATTTCATCTTGTTTCACTCCACAGCTTCCTTCCACGCCACAGGAATGGCAGACTGTGGCATCGGAGTTTGCCACGCGGTGGGACTTCCCCAACTGCGGTGGTGCCATAGACGGGAAGCACGTCCGCATCGTGCCGCCACCCCGTTCTGGGTCCTACTACTACAACTACAAGGGGTTTCATAGCATTGTGCTGATGGCGGTGGTGTCAGCACGGTATGAATTCCTCTATGTTGATGTAGGGAAGAATGGCCGGATGTCCGATGGGGGATCCTTCATCCAGACGGAGTTTGCCCTCCGTCTCCAGAGTGACGACCTTGCATTGCCACCGGATGCAGGGAATATTGAAGGACTCCCCTTTGTTTTTTTGGCTGATGAAGCCTTCAGACTCGGACGGCATCTTATGAGGCCATTTCCACAGAGGACCCTGACCCCAGAGAAGAGGGTGTTCAATTACCGGCTGGCCAGGGGCCGAAGAGTCGTTGAAAATGCCTTCGGCATAATGGCCAGCCGGTTCCGCCTTTTTATGACTTCCATCCACTTGGCGGACTACAAAATAAACTATGTAGTGTTATGCTGCTGTGTGCTACACAATTTTCTTTGCCGCAAATCTAATTCATATATGGCCTCAGTTCTGCCAGAGGCTGGACTTTCCCCTGCAAATCCCCTTCCGGGCCTGGAATCTGCCCGTCTTGGCTTGCCCCCCCCAAAATGCCCGTGAGGTTCGGGACAAATACATGGAGTATTTCACGGGTAGGGGGGCAATTCCTATGCCAGCCTATGTCTAAGTATCCCAATAAAAAGCTTGTTTAAACCTTTAATTATTTGTTCTTTCCTGTCTCCTAGTTTGTCTTTGTGCATTTGTAGTGGCAAGTGTATTTTACTTTAGTAAATAACAACCATTTCACTATGTAACCTTACAAAAGAACCAAATAAGCTTAGAGGGTATTATAAAAAGAAGCTACACGTTGTTTGTGGTCAAATATTTTACTCTGTGCACATTCTCTTCCTTTTTATTTATTTTTTTTAGTTTTGGGTTGGCCTGGCCCCAACCCGGCAATTTTTTGCTTATGAAAATACTAAAATAACAGTTGCATTTCAAAAATTACAACATTGGATAACTCTGAGCAATCAGAGACATTCACTTACACAAACTATGTCTCTATGTGCCCTTCCTAATATGGGGTCCTGCCACCCCTTGGCCAGCCAAAAATTGAATATGCACACATTTGGTTTTTTTTTCATCTAGGAAGTTTACAATCCTGATCCCTATTGTCAACATGTGCTATCTGCCATCAGGGGTGATCAATGGACGTGTTTTGGGGGTGCATCCCCTTCCTCAGTTCACCGACTTTTGATACGAGGAAGGGGTTGCACACACAAAAGACGTACATGGATATCCCCTGATGGCAGATAGCACATGTTGACACACTGTGTGCATATTCAATTTTTGGCTGGTTTGATAGTCAAAAAAATTCAAAAAATTACAAAAACAAACATGTAAAAACAAATGTGTTTGGATGGCTTATTGAATTCTCCCCAAAACATCGAGAATGTCTTTAAATGTTTGTTCCATCACATGGATTCTTTGTTTAATTAGGTCCAGTTCCGTGCTACATTCCATCACTTGCTGGATGAGGCGGAGGGCACTGTCAGCAGAGAACCGTGTACTATCCTTCACAACATTTACATCCCCTAAAAACCAAAAAAAAATGTATTATAACTCTGCAGGCCTACCTCTCTTACCTGAAGCTGTGGTGACAGATACTGACCTGTTGTGGTGACCAGATCCACAATGTCATCCACCTCTCCTTCCTGCACTTCTCCTTCCTCCACCTCAACTTCCTGCACATCTTTCGGTTGTGGGTCTTTGGGAGTTTGGGGTTGCTTGGAAGTTGTGGGGTGCATGTGCTCCCTGGAGTGTCCTCCTCCCAGTCTTCTCTCCCCTATGAGAATAAAACCAAAGGTCTATTTATCACACTGTAAATCTCATTGTTAAAATAAAAACAGGCTAAATTGCTTGGAAGTGGGGTACAAGTGTGTATTTGTGCGGAATTTAAAGAAGAATGCATTATTTATGACCCCAAATATGTTTAGTATTCACATTTGGATGTAATTTTTTTGACATGGAGGCACCACAAAAATTCTCTGATGCACCTGTGTGGGACACCCAAAAAAGGCGGGTCTGGTGGCCCACACTATAGTGCTCCAAAGTACAGATGTGGAAGCAGCTGCTGAGTGTCCTCTCCTTTACACTGATAAAAGTTTGCATTTCATTCTCTTTACAAACACATCATCTAGACTAAAAAATTATCAACAATATTTGATCAAAAATGGCAGATGTCTAATTACTTTTGTGGCTCTAAAATAAGCCAAAACCGCGGATAGTGGCCGAACGAAGTGTCGGTAACGTAACGAACGATTACTGTGCCCAACCAAGTTCAAAATATTACATTTTGGAAGGGAGTCCAATATGAGAAAAAAAAAAAACATGTCAGTTTATAAAAAGATTAATAGCAGAAAATTCTACATTTTACTTACTTTTAGCGAGCATCCTCTTTATGCTCCTCAACTGGTCTGGCTCCCTCAGTTTGAGGTCTGACCACCTCTTTCTGAGCTGCTCATTTGAGCGTTTCACCCCGAACTTCGCCCTCAGACTCTTCACAACTTTAGTGAGGATTTTGGCCTTCCTTCTATTTGGTTTGCTATACGGCCCATGCTTGGCATCATAATCAGCCTTGAGCAAGATGTCCACCATCTCCGCCATCTCCGCCAAAGACATATTCGATGCCTTGAATCTCCTCCTTGATCGTGACGTGTCCTCGGTCTCCGGGCTTGTCTCCTCGTTAGTTGCGGAATTATCAGACACCTGCTGTAACTCCGCCATATCTGTCTGCGCGCCGAAAGAGAAGGGGCGGGGAAAAGATGTTATTTAGAACGTCATGGGCGGGCGACGTGTGCGGAGCGACGTGTTCGAATTTTGACGCATGCGTGGTGTGTATATAGCAAACACACATGTGACTATAGTACGTTCGGTGTGCGGAGAGAGGAGTTCAAGTGACGGACGTGCGAACGAAGGTATGTGATTTTGTGACTTGTAAAAATTGTTGGCCTATACTGTCTTGAGATTGTTGGAGGATATATATGGTGACTAGGATGTTAAGGAGGTTAGACTATTTGCCTCAAATTAGTTAAATATAATTTATTTAACTTGCAGATACAATATGAATGTCTTTATTAGCGACAAAGAGTTCCTGGCGGAATTTATTGACCGGGTAAGGGAGCTGCCGGCTCTGTGGGAGACGAAAAACCCCATCCATAAAAAAAGGGGTGAGAAAAGCAGCGCTGGAGAAGCTGCTCCCATTTGTGCATACCAAGGTGCCCACAGCCACAGCAAAACAAGTGGACACTAAAATTGGGAGCTTGAGAGGTACCTACAGGACTGAACGCTCTAAGGTGCTGGCTTCTCAGAGGTCAGGAGCAGCAGCAGATGATGTTTATGTCCCGATTTTGTGGTACTACAACAGGATGTCCTTCCTGGATGACCACATTGACACAAGGCCATCACTCTCCACTCTTCCCCCCAGACTTCCCTGCAGCCAACCTGAGCCTTCTCTGGAGCAAGAGGAGGCAGCCATCCTGGATGATCCTGATTTGGCCATCTGGAGCCAGGTATAGTATTAACTGAAAATGTATTGGGATAAAATTAATGTTTGACAAATATGTCAGGATGATAAACATACATTATTTTGGATTCCACAAGTGAAATCAAGATCTGTAGACATTATTCTGCACTTAATTGGGTGCTAAATAGTCAATCTGATGTAGTGGTAAATTTAAAGCAAGGATTTATGCATTTACATTCTAATTGCTTCAATCAGGATTACAAAGTTTGATGCAAAGATTAAACCAACATATTAAACTATGTTCCTTTTTCATACACAGGATGAAATCAGCCAGGAGGAGGGTCTGGAAACTGTCAGGCAGGAGGAGGAAGGGCCCAGTGGCAGCCAGGAGGTGGCAGGGCCCAGTGGCAGCCAGGAGGTGGCAGGGCCCAGTGGCAGACAGGAGGTGGCAGGGCCCAGTGGCAGACAGGAGGTGGCAGGGCAAAGGAGAAGCACCAGATCCCATCCGGCTTCACAAAAGAGGCAGGAGGGACAGGACCACCAGTGAGGCAGCAATGGCCCTTATTAAAGAGGCCCATGCCACCCTCAAGGAGCCCACATCCCCTGAAGAGGCCATTGCCGGCCTAGTGGAGGCTAAGTTCAAGGTGATGAGCATGGAGCAACGCCTCCTATGCGAGCCCCTGCTCATCACCTTGCTCAACAAGGGGGTGATGGAGAAAATTACCCCCAATACCGCCATATGTGAGGTGGCCCAACTGACCCAACCTCAACCTCCACCTCCTTCTTCTGCCCCACCCCCTTCTGCTACACCTCCACCTTCTTCTTCTGCCCCACCCCCTTCTGCTACACCTCCACCTTCTGCCCCACCCCCTTCTGCTACACCTCCACCTTCTGCCCCACCCCCTTCTTCTACACCTCCTTCTGCCCCACCCCCTTCTGCTACACCTCCACCTTCTGCCCCACCCCCTTCTGCTACACATCCACCTTCTGCCCCACCCCCTTCTGCTACACCTCCACCTTCTGCCCCACCCCCTTCTGCTACACCTCCACCTTCTGCCCCACCCCCTTCTGCTACACCTCCACCTTCTTCTTCTGTCCCACCCCCTTCTGCTACACCTCCACCTTCTTCTTCTGCCCCACCCCCTTCTGCTACACCTCCACCTCCTCCTCCTGACAGGAGTACCCCTCCAGTGGGCCAGCCTCCAGCCAAACGAAGAAGGAAGGCTGCAGGGAAGGCTTCAGGAAAGGCTGCAGGGAAGGTTGCCAGGAAGAAGAGGAAGTGATGGCCTTGCTTCATTGTGGTCGGACAGAAGGCAGCCTGTTGTAGTACCACACACTTGGGACATATATATCACCTGCTGCTGTTCCTGACCTCTGGGAGGCCAGCATCAGATTGTGTTCAGAAATGTTGGCCTTCTCAAGCTCCCAATTTTAGTGTCCACACAGGGTTGCTGTGTGCTCTGGGGTCCCTGGGATGCACAAATGGCAGCAGCTTCTCCAGCGCTGCCTTCTCTTTATTTAATTTATAAACATGAATAAATGTGATTTTTGTTTAAGTTCATACTTGACTATGTGTATTTTTAAATAAACAAAATCAAGCTTTGGAGTAAGCAGATACATTTGACTGACAATAAAAGGCACAGATATCACCCCCCCCCCCAAAAGAATAACTAAATCTGATTAGCACAAAAACATGGTGGGAAATTTAAATAATATAGATTCCAAAATTAAATGGGAGATCACTATCAAAACATTGTGAAATTATAATTAACATCATTTTGAAAAATCTAACCATTTAAATTATTCCTAAAAACTTGCACGATATAATACACATAAATCTTATAAAGAGCAGCATGAAAAAGGTTAAAAATAAGGCATAACTCTGTGTGAATATCAGCAGCAAAAGAAGGTCACTCGTTTTGATTAATGTAACATTCTAACGAAGATTTCAATGCAGAACATTTAAACGATGAAATATTTTTGAGCGTGACGAATATGCTCTCTCCATTACGAAGGCTTGTTTTACCAGAAGATGCGCTCCCGTCTCATAGTTGCTTGTGAGCATGCGCGCTTTTGGAAGAGTCGTAAAACCATGCACACAAACCATTTTCTCGTCACAAAACAGGCCGACGAGAAACACGACGAGGAAATCTGGAATCCTGACGAGAAAATAGAGAGCAGGTTCTCTATTCTCTTGTCGAGATTCTCGGCAATTTTCTCGTCGTAAAACCATACACACGAACGTTTTTCTAGACAAAAAAATTCTTGCGGCACTTTTCTTGACTGTTTTGGACGAGAAAAACGGTCGTGTGTACGAGGCCTTACAGTCAACCATAACAGCACTTTTCCAAGAACTAGCTCCATCTATCCCAAATAAATGTCTAGAAATGGACAGAATCCACAGGGCCCTAACCTCACGTAAAGAAGAGGGCCCGCCTAGAGATATTATATTGAAGATGCACTATTTTCACACTAAAGAACAATTAATGGAAGCAGCAAGAAATAAAGAATCCCTGAGTTTTCAAAGACACAAATATCAAATTTTTCAAGATTTATCTCAATTCACACTAATAAAATGCAAAGAGATGAAACCGCACCTGCAAGTAATCAAATACCATTGTATATCATATCAATGGGGGTTCCCCCTTTTTTTTTTATTAGATTTTTATTATTACTTTATATATTCAATTCAAAGTTTCTTAAGTTATAAGGGCTCCTTCGAGCAGTTTCATTAATGGGGCCTATTATTATTGATATTTGGACTCTTACTAGATATACCATATAATAGCTTTAAGGTCTAGAAAAGTTATTCTATTTTTTCTCAGGAACAAAGTTGATTACCATTGATGAGTTAATTTAATAGATGGCTTTATCTATACATTGCTACAATATAAAATCTACTCAAATGATTAATTTTATAAAAAAATAAATATTCTTTTTTTTTTTTTTTTTTTTTTATAATTATATATTGTAACTACTAGTTTGATATATACTCATTTACCTCATAATATTCAAAGGTTTTATTAGACTTATTTTATAATAATGACTCGTTGGTCGAATAATTTTTTCTTACTTAATGTTTAGATGGCTGTTGTAGTCCTGGGGAGAGCCACTGCACCTCCATCTTTTCCTCGAGTGACCAACATAGATTTGTTCACTCTTTGGAACATTTTTTTATCCACTGATTGGTGATCTAAAATTTGGATACCTACTCCAAATTGGAGCACTTTTATATTTTTCTTTTATATTTTTTTATCTACCTTTTATAGGTAACTTCTCTCAAATACCTATAATAATATTGTTATAATAGCGTTGTTCGGTCCTAATTGTACTCTCTAGCATATTTAAATTTTACAGAATAATTGAACTATCTTTCAACTCCTCCCCTTGAGTGAGGAAAAACCTGACCTTAAACCTAATTTCCTCCTACTAGGTTTCACTTAATAATAATAATAATAATAATGTCTTCCCTGAATATATTGACGCTTAACGTACAAGGACTCAACTCTCCCCAGAAATGCACTAAAGCGTTAATTTTTTTTTACAAACTATCAGCACATGTAGTTTGCCTGCAAGTGACACACTTTACCCCACAATCTGCATTTGCAAATATCCCCAAGTCTACACAGCCTCAGCTAATACTAAAAAGAGGGGAGTACTAATTGCATTCCACCGCTCAACACCATTTACCCCAAAAACAGAACTCAAACACCCTGTTAGATACCTGAGCCTATCTGGATTACTAATGGATAGTGAGATTACGATCGTCTCTTATTATGCCCCTAACAAAAATCCTGTATCATTTCTTTCCCATCCTTTTTCAGTTATCGAAACACATAAAATAGGTACTCTCGTGATTGGTGGTGACTCAAACCAAGTATTATACCCATTCCTTGACAAATCCCCAACCCCACTTAATGCAGCAAAAGATTCTTACCAGAAGCTTACATACCAATATGTTCTTCTTGATACTTGGCGAGAACATAACCCTGCAAAACGACAATACACTCATTATTCTTATCCTCATAAACAATTTTCCTGCATAGATCATCTTTTTGTTCCTGTTAGTACCTCAGCTCTCATTCTAGACTCACAAATTATTCCATGCACTTGGTCAGATCATAATGTAGTAGTAACAACCCTTTGTTCCTTGGTCCCAAAGCCCAAGCACCGAACTTGGTACATCAATGATAGCTTGCTGGCAAATTCTTCATATCATTTGGACTTAGAGAAAGCCATAAAGGTTTTTCTCAGACTCCTAGGTCCCTTTTTTCTGGAGAAAATTCTGTATTTATCACAAATATGATAAACAAATATATACTGTGACATTAACGCTGCTAAACAGCTCCCATGAAATAAAAAAGAGGTGCTGGGACTATATGTTGTGATATATTTGTCAGGCTCTCCCTATATATTCTTTTCAGGAACACATCGCACAACACAAAACTACACATAGGGTTACACACAGCCCAAACAACACATACAACAGGTAAATCTTTAAACTGTCTTGCTAACTAAGAAATGATGTGCTTTCAAACAATACCAATAAACTTCAAGTAAAATTACAGTATGTCCACAGGTCAACCCCACAGCTTCAGGCTCCCTCTTTTGCTGCTTTTCTTTTCCATGCAAGGTAAACCTGTGGATACACTGGAGTTTATTGGCTATTATTTCCTTAGTTTAATGAACAGTTTAAAGATATACCTGCTGTTTGGACTGTGGCTGATTTCCAGGTTTTGTTAACCTTATTGTGCAGCTTTATGCTATGCACGCTGTTTCTGGAAAGGGGATATAGAGAGGACCTATCTAGAAGGAAAAATTATATAGAGAGTAAGGATGAGCTCCGGCGTGTTCGCATTGAACACGTGAAGAGCCCGCCAGGAAGTCGGCACCGCGCTGCGCTAATCACCGGCAGGGAGACATTATCCCAATGCTCGGCTGCAGAGATCGGGAAATGTCTCCCTGCCTGTGATTAGCGCAGTGCAGTGCTGAATTCCTGGCGGGCTCTGCACGTGTTCTATGCGAACACGCCGGAGCTCATCCTTAATAGAGAGGCCTAGAGAAGCTGGTTCACTCATCCTTAATGGGAAACTATATTTGCAAAGATAACATTTTGCATGGCGTCCAATAAATGTGCTTGTTACGATGCTACTAGTTATTAAACTATAAAATGCATTTTCTTGCATATTTGTACATCATCTTGGGGCAAACAACTTGTTTAAATACATTCAAAGTAAGTTACGGTAAAAAAAAAGAAGAAAGAATAATCACTTGCTATGAGCTTTGGCATTCTTCTTATTAAATTCAGTATATCAGAGTTTAGATACAAAAAGTGTTAACATTTAATTTTCAAATACTCTGAGGATACAGATAATCTCATTATAGCTAATTAGGAATGAAAGACATGGATGTACAGTAGTCTATTCATTGTGACCAAATTGTCTGAATAGGTCCCAAAGGACATTCATTCTATTCCACTGAGAAGTAACATTTACAAAAGAAATACATATATAAATTGAAACTGTATGTTATTATCACTGACTTCAGCAATAGCATTTGCTATTCTATGTATCTTTGGTAAGTATGCTGAAAAAACAACAGTTCTTTATTTGTTTATGATTTTTTAGATCTATTAGGTTATTTTTTGGACCTTCATGGATTTTAGAACGGTTTGGACTTATCAATCGTATATGAAACAACAAAATACATTCAGAAAAACTGCAGGTAAATTTTGGTTCAGAATGTTGCTATAACACTGTTAACCAAAACCTAATATGCAGAAAATTTTTAACTTAATCCAATTTACAGTGTAATTTAGATTCTTGCATTAATGTTTGACAAAATGCTACAGTTACTATATATAACTTGACAGTCACTAATGAGCTTATGTTCCAATATACTTATTTCATTACAGATAAACCTCTCTCAACTTAGTAGTGTCAAGTGTAGATGTCTTGCAATGTTAATGTTAATATTAGTATTTTATCAGTAGTATTTTACTACACTTTCAGAAGGTGATGATTTTGTGTCAGTATATTACAGAAGTGGTCAGATGGAAGTTATCAGTTTCTTGCTTATTTAATTGAAATTCATCAGGAGGGTTCATATACTCAACATAAACTGGTCTCTACATATAAGGAAACTGACATTCAATGATAACTCATAGAGGACATTTTCAAAATTCTCTTACTACTAGTTCATATGTCCTATTTTTAGTCCAATACTTTGGACTCTATTCCACATAATATTCCCTCTTTCTCACTCTAACAAATCCCATCTTCTAGTTCACATTCTTATATTATGAATCATAAATACAAGACTATACTCAAGAATTCATGGTTACCGTGATTTTTCTTCAAATCTGGCACCAGAGCCAATTTTTCCCAGGTGTCAGTTTGTTTTTTCTTTTTCCATTTGAACTTATCTATTTTCCATTTTGTCTTTTCTGACTCAATTTCTATTTCTGCTTAGGGACAGTAAAACGATCACAGGCTTTATACACAAGTGTAAAATTCCATAACAATTGTTATTTCCAGTTTTCTTTCGCTTTCATTGCTGAAAACAATAGCACTTGTGCCAAATGATAATTTCAACTTAGTAAATTGAACTTTACATCTTTCAGATTTTTGATTTTACAGGAGCACGGGCAGACTTTGAGCTGCACACTACTTGAGATCTGATGTTAAGGGTTGCCAGTTTGATTAGCTTTCAGTCAAATCTAACAAATTTAGCTAAATTTAAAAGCTGTTAAAATAAAGGCATTGCTTGCTGCAAAAACAAAGTTGGTAGCAACATACTGGGGTTCATTTACTAAAACTGGAGAGTGCAAAATCTGGTGCAGCTCTGCATAGAATCCAATCAGCTTCTATTTTATTTTTATTTTTTTGTCAAAGTTTAATTGAACAAGCTGAAGTTAGCTTCCACGCAGAGCTGCACTAGATTTTGCATTATCCATCTATATTTAGTAAATTAACCCCACTATCTATTCCTGTACTCTGGCAGTTTTAGGGCTCATTTACACTTGCTTCAAAACATGGCATTGGACACACTTTTTTAAAGCACTCTAAATGCCAATCAAAAAACCTGTCACTAAATAAAATGGTTAGCTTACAGTACTGTTCACACGTGTTTGCTTTACTTTGCTTCAAAAAATATAGCCCATGGTGCTTTAATGGTGCTTCAAAGCGTTTGCAAAGCCTCCATAGAAATCTACGACAAAGCTTGCTTTTTTTTTTTTCTTTTTTTTTTTTTATGGTTGAACTGGATGGACTTGTGTCTTTTTTCAACCTGACTAACTATGTAACTATGTAACAGCACCTACAGCTTTTGAGCTTTTTCGCTTTGTTTTGTTTTGGAGGTATTGCAGGTATGAGATATCGACACACACACAGGGCATCTTCCACGCTTTATTGAAGCCTCAAAAAAGCATCACCAAAGCACCACCAAAGTGGTGGTGTTATCATTAACATTCCTGTGGGAACAGAAAATTTATTTTCGTGGGAACATAGTCTCCTAATGCCTCCCAACAATGCTAGCTCTAACCCCTTGAAGTTTTACATATTTTGTCATGTTACAACCAAAAATATAAATGTGTTTTATTGGGATTTTATATGATAGACCAACACAAAGTGGCACACAATTGTGAAGTGGAAGGAAAATGATAAATGGCTTTCTAAATTTTTTACAAATAAATATCTGAAAAATGTGGCGTGCTTGTGTATTCAGCCCCCTTTACTCTGATACCCTAAACTAAAATCTAGTGGAACCAATTTCCCCTCAGAAATCACTTAATTAGTAAATAAAGTCCACCTTTGTGTAATTTTGAGTCAATACGTGTAGAAACACTATCTCACCTAAATTACAGCTGCATGTCTTTTTAGGGATGTCTCTACTAGCTTTGCACATCTAGAGAGTGACATTTTTGGCCATTCTCCTTTGCAAAATAGTTCAAGCTCTGTCAGATTGGACGGAGAGTGTCTGTGAACAGCAATTTTCAAGTCTTGCCCCAGATTCTAAATTGGATTTAGGTCTGGACTTTGACTGGGCCATTCTGAATATGCTTTGATCTAACGCATTCCATTGCAGCTCTGGCTATATAGATATATAAGAGTGCAGCGCTAGATAATAAACTCAATGAACATGAGAATATGTGTACTGTGATTCCTAAATAATCAAAAATAGGTACAAATGACTAATGACCACAAAAATATGAAAATTTGGCTACTAATAGTCCACAAACAATTACTGCTTTCACAGTAAAGCGTGCATAAAAAAATGAAGAAAAAAAACAAACAAAAAAAGTTCATATGTGTAGATATCCAGTAGGTATTTTCCAGTGTAGAGACATGGATATAATCATTCAAGTGTTGTATTACCCTCCACCTTAGGTAAAATTGGAGGCTTACCACAAAGCCTGTGACCACCCTTATTCAGGGGGGTCAAACAAGGCTCAGAAGATGGGATCCACACCGGAACTTTGGGAGCTTCCTCCACAGATGACCCGCTGGCCAGATCAATAACACACTTCCAAGGGGCGATCCATTCACATCAATGAGCACTGACTGAAATCTTCCATAGATACACTGCAGACCAATAAGGAGGTAACAGCAGCTATTCAGATGTTGTGAAACTGGTTCAGTATACCGGAAATCCCCCCAACCTTACTCAGGGAGGTCACAAAGCGCTTGGTTGGATCTCTGATCCATTCCAGTCTTGGATAGAATACACCTCTGGCTGTATGTTTAGGGTCATTGTCCTGCTGGAAGGTGAAACTCCTCCCCAGTCTAAAGTCTTTTGCAGAGTCTAACAGGTTTTCTACTAAGATTGCCCTGTATTTTACTCCATCCATCTTCCCATCAACTCTGACCAGCTTCTCTGTCCCATGTTTCATGGTGGGGATGGAGTGTTCAGGGTGATGTGCAGTGTTAGTTTTCAGTCACATAGCGTTTGATTTTAGGCCAAAAAGTTTAATTTTGGTCTCATTTGACTGGAGCTACTTCTTCCACATGTTTTCTGTGTCCCCCACATGGCTTCTCGCAAACTGCAAATGGGACTTCTTATGGCTTTCTTTCAACAATGGCTTTCTTCTTGCCACTCTTCCATAAAGGCCAGATTTATGGAGGGCACAACTAATAGTTTTCCTGTGGACAGATTCTGTCAACTAAGCTGTGGATCTTTGCAGCTCCTCCAGAGTTACTGTGGACCTCTTGACTGCTTTTCTGATTAATGCTCTCTTTGCCCAGCCTGTCAGTTTAGGTGGATGGCCATGTCTTGGTCGGTTTGCAGTTGTGCCATACTCTTTCCATTTTTGGATAATGGATTGAACAGTGCTCCGTGAGCTGTTCAAAACTTGGGATATTTTTTTTATAACCTAACCCTGCTTTAAAAACTTCTGTACATGAAAGCAGTTTACATTAAA
Source organism: Rana muscosa (assembly GCA_029206835.1). NCBI lineage: Eukaryota > Metazoa > Chordata > Amphibia > Anura > Ranidae > Rana > Rana muscosa. Next base: position 417,788,605 of record CM055117.1, read on the forward strand.
GGCACTGTACATGAAAGCAGTTTTGGCTAAATCCAGTACTGAGACAATTGAGAAATTATACATGGAAATCCTAATAATGTTTAACATATCAGGAATCAACACAGATACATACACTGTTGAGGTGACATGTGTATTAAATTCAAATAAATAAATACAGTAGTTTTTGAAACCGATAAGAATAAGTTAAAACTAGGAGCCCCAGAGAACTCTCATGTTTAGCATTAACCTATTAGATATTGTTTTTATGACAAACATTGCTGTCCTTTCCTGCTCTCTAAAACCTAATCGTGAATAAACTAAAATCATTTTTATTAAAGTATCATAACTCTAACCTATGTTTAAAAGCATGCTTCTCATTCTGCAGACATCAAAACCCATGCTGATTTAAACATAATGGTATTATTAATATCCATTGAAGACTGTAATCTAATTATTATTTTTTTTACTTCAGCTGGGATTACGATGGGTTGCAGAAATGTCTACATCCATTATACAGTCAAATAGAAATTCGATACATAGATACCAACCTATACTGTATAATAGTAACAGGACATTAACAGTGTCCCTATGCACAAATGTAGAAAGAGACCTTTAGAAAGCTGTGCACACTCTACCTTTATCATCTGAAGTCCCTTGTGCTGGCTTATACATGATTTTAGACAAGCACAAGACATACTTTGCTGTAATATCCCTGTAAACCAAGGTTTTAAAGGTCAAAGAATGTACTAATAAAATATTTCTACAACCAAACAGTCACAACCTTCAGTCACTTAGATTATGTTTATATTTAAGAGCTATATCTCTGTGAAATACAGTGTGTGTGTATATATATATATATATATATATATATATATATATATATATATATATATATATATATATACACACACAGTATCTCACAAAAGTGAGTACACCCCTCACATTTTTGTAAATATTGTATTATATATTTTCATGTGACAACACTGAAGAAATGACACTGCTATAATGGAAAGTAGTGATTGTACAGCTTGTATAATAGTGTAAATTTGCTCTCCCCTCAAAATAACTCTACACACAACCATTAATGTCTAAACCGCTGGCAACAAAAGTGAGTACAAAATGTCCAAATTGGGCCCAAAGTGTCAATATTTTGTGTTCCCACCATTAATTTCCAGCACTGCCTTAACCCTCTTGGACATGGAGTTCACCAGCACCACCAGTCATATGTCTATTTCCCAAAGACAACCTCTGGATATGATGCTGAGCACGTGCACTCAACTTCCTTGGTCGATCATGGCGAGGCCTGTTCTGAGTGGAACCTGTCCTGTTAAACCACTGTATTGTTTTGGCCACCGTGCTGCAGCTCAGTTTCAGGGTGTTGGCAATCTTCTTATAGCCAAGGTCATTTTTATGTAAAGCAACAATTATTTTTTTCAGAGCCTCAGAGAGTTCTTTGCCATGAGGTGCCATGTTGAACTTCCAGTGACCAGTATGAGTGAGAGCGATAACACTAAATTTAACATACCTGCTCCCCATTCACACCTGAGACCTTGTAACACTAACAAGTCACATGACACCAGGGAGGGAAAATGGCTAATTGGGCTCAATTTTGACATTTTCACTTAGGGGTGTACTCACTTTTGTTGACAGCGGTTTAGACATTAATGGCTATGTGTTGAGTTATTTTGAAGGGACAGCAAATTTACACTTTTATACAAGCTGTACACTCACTACTTTAAATTGTAGCAAAGTGTAATTTCTTCAGTGTTGTCACATGAAAAGATATAATAAAATATTTACAAAAATATGAGGGGTGTACACACTTTTGTGAGATACTGTGTATATATATATATATATATATATATATATATATATATATATACTTCACATTTCACTATATAAAAACCAGGTTCTCTGTGTATATATGATATGTAGACAACATTGCTATGGTCAAGGCACACTAAGCACTTGGACTAAAGACTGGAGTATAACTTTCAAAGAAGCAGTTTATTGTTAGTGCAATGTTTCCGTGGTGCAAGTCCTTGATAAAGGTAGGCTGTGTCCCACCAAAACATTGAAAGAGCAGCAAGCATTTTCTTTGAAACATATACACATAATTTGCCGCAACAATGGAAAAAAAGGGAGTATAAAGATAAATAAATAAAAAAACATGGAAGTGTCAGAATAAATTGGATTTATTGAGCTAAATTAAAAGCTGAAGAGGAATAAAGAGTCACCGATTCAATGCTTGTTAGCAATCCCCCTGTCCGACCTGTGGGAGAATGCACGGGGGGGGGGGGGGAAGGTAAGGCAAAGCAGAGATAAGTTCAAAAAATTAGGTTCCCTTTAACTCTGTAAATGAGACAGAAAAAGCCAGGAAAAGGCAAGGACAGAGATTATGTCACTTCCGGGTCCTGCTTCACATCCCTTCTAGTTTCAGGTTCTCCACCCGTGAAATGCACACTAGCTACCAGTGGCCAGAGCAGCGACGGTGGGTCCCTCATAGTATACACTGAACATACCTAGTGTCGGGGCAGGCACCCCATCTGAGTTTTTTAACATATGATCCATGGTATATTTATGTTGCAAATTCAATAAATCTGTTGTGCAATGAGAATGTTCTCTGTATTATTTCTATGGCCCTGTAACACTGATTGGAAAAAGCGGTGGACAGGACAGGGGTAAAAGGAGGAGAAGAGTCTGTACATTTTTACTGTGAAAATAATTTTATGACTCCACTGTTGAGGGGGTCAAAAAATCTGGTGAGTTTGGCATCTGTGTGGAGCACAGGTTAACTTGAAGGAGTACTTTTTATGAAGGTGGGTGGCACTTTCCTTTCTGCCTCCTGCCTACACCAAGCATGAATCAGATATACAGTATTCTGGTGTGGTCAATTTGTATCCCTCAGCTTTGCTCAGCTCAGCTGGTGGGAGCTACAAGATGCCAAGCTGACACAACCCTTGCCCAGCCCAGATCCTTTATGACTGACAGCTATTCCAAGCAGAAGCCTCGCTCTAAGAATCACATTGTTAAATGCACCTGTAGCATTACCCCTGAAAGAGCGGTTTAGTACTTTAGGGTCTCTGTTCTGCACCTCGACTAGAAGAGCAACCTCAGTCCCTCTGACATACCTGGATAAATGATGGTTACTGCAAGCACTTATAAGAACACAAGTATAGATACCTTTAATTTGGTTGTGAATTAGCACCAGAAAATAGACACAAGACTTTTTAGTGATAAATTAATTCAATGTATTGATACGTATGTATGGATATGTTTTTGAGATCTTGGGAGAAGTTTAGGAGCCAGCTGTGTTGGATATCTCGCTGAGTCCTGGGGTCGCTTACAGGCATTTTTTACCCTGTTTAGTTGGGGGTTGCACTCCCAGAGGTGAGCCTATACCCATTGGGGGAAGTACGAGTGAGGTGATTTGTTCGTGGTCTGTCTGGAAGCTTTATATATAGGATTTCACAATTACATTTAGTTGTTCATCAATCAACATCCATTAGTGGAATTTTCACTGTTTTAATATGGACTTGTTTGCACTTTTTTGTATGGACATTTAATTATGCACTTTATATGTTGTTTGATTCAATGATTTTTGATATTTGTTTATATTTCATGATTCATTGCTGCACTCTTAGCAGCTGGTCTTTTGAATACCTTTCACACACACACACACACACACACACACACACTGGGGGTGATTTACTAACAACAGTACGGTGCACCGGTTCATACCTTAATTGGTGCGCCGGATAAATCCTTAATTGGGCGCATGAACCTGCGGCGCACTGTGATAGTAAATAAAAATGTCAGCGGCGCTTGTATCTCTATTGAAAAAATGAATGGTTCCCTATGGGAGCCCATTGATTTGAATAGAGGTCTCCCGGGAAGTCGGATCAAGATGATCCGACTTGCGGGGTGACTCGTGTGCCGGTTGAGACAGGGGCAGCACGACATTGCGAGGCAACTTAGACATGACTTGAGCGTAAAGCAGACGCTCACGTCGTGTCCTGGAGGCAACTTGAAGTACCTGCCCAAGAATGTTCTCGGCGACAAGGTACTGCAAGCCTCACGCTCGCTGTCCCGTGTTTGGTACGAATCATGAAGGGGAACTCCACGCCAAATTTTAAATAAAAAAACTGCATGGGTTCCCCTCCAGGAGCATACCAGGCCCTTAGGTCTGGTATGGATTTTAAGGGCAAACCCCCCTACGCCGAAAACCCCCCCCCAAAATCCATACCAGACCCTTATCTGAGCACGCAGCCCGGCAGGTCAGGAAAGGGGGGGCGAGCGAGCGCCCCCCCTCCTGAACCGTACCAGGCCTCATGCCCTCAACATGGGGGGTGGGTGCTTTGGGGCAGGGGGCTCCCTGTGCCCCTCCACCCCAAAGCACCCTGCCCCATGTTGATCGGGACAAGGGCCTCTTCCCGACAACCCTTATCGGAAGCTTATTGGAATCTGGGAGCCCCCTTTATCCCAGCCCCCCCACCCTATGTGAATGAGTATGGAGTACATCGTACCCCTACCCATTCACCTGGTGGCAAAAAAAATGTCAATAAAAAACACAACACAGGTTTTAAAAGTAATTTATTAGGCAGCTCCGGAGGTCTTCTTCCGACTTCGGGGGTCTTCTTCCAACTTCGGGGGTCTTCTTCCAACTTCGGGGGTCTCTTCTTCTGCTCTCTGGTGTCGTCTCCGTGCTCTCTGGTTCTTCTCCCGATCTCCGGTGCCTTCTCCACGATCTCCGGTTCTTTCTGCCTTCTGTCGGGCGCCCCGCTATCTTCTTCCAGCTCTTTTGCTAGCGGGGTCCCGGTCTTCCTCGGAAAAAGACCCCCGGAGCTGCCTAATAAATTACTTTAAAAACCTGTGTTGTGTTTTTTTATTGACTTTTTTTGCCACCAGGTGAATGGGTAGGGGTACGATGAACCCCATACTCATTCACATAGGGTGGGGGGCCAGGATCTGGGGGCCCCCTTATTAAAGGGGGCTCCCGGATTCCGATAAGCCCCCCGCCCGCAGACCCCCGGCAACCAATGGCCAGGGTTGTCGGGTAGAGGCCCTTGTCCCCATCAACATGGGGGCAGGGTGCTTTGGGGTGGGGGGGCGCAGGGCGCCCCCTGCCCCAAAGCACCCAACCCCCCTATGTTGAGGGCATGCGGCTTGGTACGGTTCAGAAGGGGGGTGGCGCTCGCTCGCCCCCCCTTTCCTGACCTGCCGGGCTGCGTACTCGGATAAGGGTCTGGTATGGATTTGGGGGGGGGACCCCACGCTGTTTTTTTCTCGATTTTTTTTTTAGCCGGCAATGTTTATTTTTTTACATTTCCTTAAACAACCAGCTATAAACTGGTTAAAAAAACGCAAATGCCGCAAAATCGCTGTATTTGCATTTTTGATGCGGGTCCATTGAATTCTATTACATGCAAAACGCTGTTTTTTGCTGGGAAAAAAAAGTCCCCGACCCTTTCCAAAAATGCATTGATGTGAACATGTTCCATAGGAACCCATGTTAAAAAATTTCCCTGCATTTATGCAAAATGCACCAAAAAACGCATTAGTGGGAATCAAGCCTTACAGACCGTTTTTTAAAACGTCCGTCCGTGGGCATGAGGCCTAAGAAAAAAGAGGGGGAAAAAAAGCACTGGACTGCATCAAAAACGCGCATGCAGAAAAGCACCTGGAATGCATCCGGACTGCCTTTCCAAGGTGTAAACTGCCCCTTAGGCAGTTGCGTTTAACCTCGTTTTTCAGAAAGCTAAAAAATGCGTTCAGACGCCAAAGATTTCCACGTTTCAGACGCGGTACCGGCGATTAGCCCCGTTTTCCTTTAGAAGCGTTTTTAAAGGTGACCTATTTTTTTAATTGTTTTGAAAAACTTAAAAATTATGGAAAATTATGAAAAACCATTAAAAATATATACAAAAAAAATGTAATTGCTTCCATTGCATTGTGGACAATCCACAACTTGTGGAAGGTGACGTGGCCAGGTGACGTGGCAAGTGGACAATCCACAACTTGTGCCAGGTGACATGGCCAGGTGACATGGCAAGTGGACAATCCACAACTTGTGCCAGGTGACGTGACAAGTGGACAATCCACAACTTGTAGCAGGTGACGTGGTAAGTGGACAATCCACAACTTGTGCCAGGTGACATGGCAAGTGGACAATCCACAACTTGTGGCAGGTGACGTGGTAAGTGGACAATCCACAACTTGTGGCAAGTGATGTGTCAAGTGACACGCTAAATACAAGTACACTGCTGCTCTCTCAGCTGCTGCTACTCACTCTGGTCTCACAAAATAGCTGAAATGGTTAATAATACTGTTCTTTGAGTTTAGGGCGGCTCCTTATGATGTTAACTAACTAAACGCTTATAGATGCAAAGGCGGTAAAACTCGGCATGCAAACGCGACAAAACGCGCGTTTAGAAACGCTGCTTTCAACCTTAGTTCTGAAGACTTTGCACCAGCGTCCCGTGTACATGGGGTCTAAAAATGGCTATGCCATTTACAGCTCAAAAACGCCATGTGGCCATGAGGCCATAGGCTAACATGGAGAGGCGTTTTTAAGCTGCAAAAAACGCTCAAACAAGCGGCTGGAAAAACGTCCATGTGCATGTAGCCTTACATTAACCACTTGCTTACTGGCCACTTAAACCCCCTTCCTGCCCAGACCAATTTTCAACTTTCAGCGCTGATGCACTTTGAAGGACAATTGCGCGGTCATACAACACTGTAACCCAATGAAAATGTAATAATTTTTTGCACACAAATAGAGCTTTCTTTTGGTGCTATTTGATCACCTCTGCGTTTTTTTTTTTTTTTACTATAAATACAAAAGACTGACTAAAAAAAATAAAAAGGATATTTTAACCACTTCAATACCATGCACTTACGCCCCTTCCTGCCCAGGACAATTTTCAGCTATCAGCGCTGTCACACTTTGAATAACAATTGCGCGGTCATACAACGCTGTACCCAAACTAAATTTTTATCATTTTCTTCCCACAAATAGAGCTTTCTTTTGGTGGTATTTGATCACCTCTGCGGTTTTTATTTTTTGCTAAACAAACTAAAAAAGACCATAATTTTGGAAAAAAATAATATTATTTTTTAGTTTCTGTCATAAAATTTGGTTTTCCCCTTCACTGACGGGCACTGATGAGGCGGCACTGATGAGGCAGCACTGATGGGCACTGATGAGTTGGCACTGATAAAGTGGCACTGATGGGCACTGATGAGGAGGCACTGATATGTAGAATTGATGGGCAATGATAGGCGGCATTGATATGCAGCACTGATGGGCACCAATAGGCGGCATTGAGATGCAGCACTGATGGGCACCAATAGGCGGCACTGATGGGCACCAATAGGCGGCACTGATGGGCACTGACAGGCGGCACTGATGGGCACTGACAGGCGGCTGTGATGGGCACTGACAGGCGGCACTGATTGGTACTCATAGGCGGTACTGATTGGCACTGACAGGTGGCACTGATGGGCAACACTGATGATGAGGCCCTGGCAGGTGATACTGCTGGACAGTGATTGGCACTGTGGTGGGCAGTGATTGGGACTGGTGGGCAGTGATTTGCACTGTGGTGGGCAGGGATTGGCACTGTGGTGGGCACTGGCATCCTTTATTATGGGGGAACTGGTTGGCATGTGATCTTTTACATTTGAGGGGGTTGTGCTGATAATCAATGTGCTGATTATCAGCACCCCCCCCCCCTGACAGGGAGAGCCACCGATCGGCTCTTCCTGTCAGCGTGAACCGAGAAATGCCGTTTACCGGCACTTCCTGGTTCACGCGATGATCAGCTGTGATTGGTCACAGCTGATCACGTGGTAAGAAGCCTCTGACAGAGACTTCTTATCACGATCGGAGATGCGGGGTGTCAGACTGACACGCCGCACTTGCGATCGCCGCGATGCGCGCCCCCACGGGCGTGTGTCGGCATGTTATCCTTCTGGACGTCAATAGACGTCCAGTCAGGATAACAGAACGACTTCCCGGACGTCAATTTGCTATTGACCGGGCGGGAAGTGGTTAACCACTTCAGCACCAGGCCTATTCTGGCACTTCTCTCCTTCATGAAAAAATCATCATTTTATGGCTATAAAATTACTTAGAATCCCCAAATATTATATATGGTTTTTTTTTTAGCAGACACCCTAGGGAATAAAATGGCAGTCATTGTAAATTTTAATCTCGCTCGGTATTTGCGCAATAAATTTTGAAAAAAAAAATGGTTTCATGAATTAAAAAATTAAAAAACAGTAAAGTTAGCCCAATTTTTTTGTATAATATGAAAGATGTTGTTATGCTGAGTAAATAGATACCTAACATGTCACGCTTTAAAATTTCGCACACTCATGGAATGACACCAAACTTCAGTACTTAAAAATCTCCATAGGCGATGCTTTAAATTTTTTTACACTTTACCATTTTCGCATTACAGAGGAGGTCTAGTACTAGAATTGTTGCACTCGTTCTAACGCACGCAGCAATACCTCACATGTGTGGTTTTAACAGCGTTTACATATGTGGGCGGGACTTACGTGTGTGTTCGCTTCTGAGCGCGAGCTACCGGGGACAGGGGCGTTTTAAATTGTTTTGTTTTTTTTTACTTTTTTTTTTTTTTTTTTACACTTTTTTTTACTTTTTTGTTTTTTTGATCACTTTTATTTCTATTACAAGGAATGTAAACATCCCTTGTAATAGAAATCTATTGTGACAGCTCCTCTTTATGGAGAGATGCGGGGTCAATAAGACTCCACATCTCTCCTCCAGGCTGGAAAGCATGAGATCGGTAAAAAAAAAATCACCAATCTCATGCTGACAGCCGAGATCATGGCTTTGTTTACATACGGGAACCCGGCGTGATGTCATAATGTCACGCCCGGGCCTCCGACGGTCATAGAGATGACTGGTGACCATCTGGTCACCAGTCATCTCTATGCTTCCCATCCGGCACTGGCCAATTCGATCTCTGGGCCCCCGATGGCACGGGAGACCCCGGAAAAGCACCGGATGGCGGCGGGATAAGAACGATCAAGCGGCTATGATCGTTTTTATTGTGCACAGAATCGCCAGCTGAAAAGAATGATATCTGAATGATGCCTGCAACTGCAGGCATCATTCAGATGTCACCGCACAAAGTCAAGGATGTCATTTGATGGTGGGCGGTAGGGAAGTGGTTAATATTTAGTTCGAAAATTTTGAAAAAAAGTAATTTTTCTCCTTTATTGATGTACACTGATGAGGCTGCACTGATGGGCACCGATAAGGTGGCAAGGGTGGGCACTGAGAGGTGGCATTGCTAGTTGGCACTGGTGGGCATTGAGAAGTGGTACTGCTAGGTGGCACTGATTGGCACCAGTGGTGGGCATTGATAGGTGGCACTGGCAGGGGCTACTGATTGTCACAGATGACGCAGAATTGCCTCTTCCTCTTTGGGCCCGATGTCCCTTGCACATAAGCCGGTGATTGCCTTTTTTATGCTCACGCTGTCAGCACAAGGAGAAAACAAAAACCATTACCGAGCTTTTGTTTACATCACGTGATCAGCTGTCATTGGCTGACAGCTGATCACGTGGTAAGGGGCAGGGATCGGCCCCTTACTCGAATCTGTCATCACCCGACTCTCAGTGAACTCAGGGACCACAGCGCGCACGCGAAGGGGAGGACGTCTATTGACGGACTCCCGGCAATTGAGGACCGTGCTGTGGCCGTCCTTCAGCTATAGCCCTGATCTCAAGTGATTAAAGAGGGTCTAAATGGGCCATTGACATGCATCACAACTCAACTTAGGAATGTGCCTTTGCAAAGTTAAACTAAATTAAATCCTTTCTTATTTTTGCTTGGGGATAGAGTGCTGAGGGATTAGAAGTCTAGACAGTTTTTGGGGATGTCTGCTCCCCTGATAGGGTGAAGACAACTCCCAAATTTGGCCACTTTATCCTTCCAAATAATTCACTTCCTGTCACATAGCCACACAGGAAGTGAGGGTAAATCCCTACCAATGTCTTTCCTTGGGGACACACAGGTCAATCTAAATACTTTCCCCATTATGTACATTGCACTCCAGCATTTTGCTGGGTACACCCCAAATTATTAGGTATTTTGGACTTTGGGGTTTATTTACTAAAGGCAAATCCACTTTGCACTTGCTGGATATCCGAGGGGGACATGCAAGGAAACAAAAAAACACCATCTACATGATGGATGTTACAATCACCAGTGCTTCCCCTCAGATTTTCAGCAACTACACTTGTACTGCAGAGTGGATTTGCCTTTACTAAACCCCAAACTACCCAATGATTTGGGGTGTACACAACAAAGTGCTAGAGTGCAATTTGCTTAATGGGGACACTAGTTAGATTGATCTGTGTGTCCCCAAGAAAAGACATTGGTAGGGTTTTACCTTCACTTCCTGTTTAGCTGTGTGACAGGAAGTGAAAAAGGGACACAAAGCAGAACCAAAAAAAACAAGCAGGGGTTCTAACTTACTTGGTTTCCCTCAAAATGCCCACAATTAGAATTGTATGGCCTTGAGCTATTTTTAAGTGCAGTGCTCTAAATCAGTGCTTCTCAAGTACCCCCAACAGGCCATGTTTGCAGGTTTCCCTTTAAATCACAGTCAATGGTTTGGCATTTTGGACAGCAATTCTCAATAAGATAAATTCACAAAACATGTCCTGTTGGGGGTACTTGAGGACTGAGGCTGAGAACCACTGCAGTAAAAAGGAAAATTGAATACTTACCGCTCTGTATTTTTTATTTCCTGGTGACTATCCATGGCAGCACACAATACATGCATATGCTACCATGAAGGCACCAGGGTAGACAAATCACACCTGTTTTGTTTTGACATACCAATAAGCATAGTTAAGCTACAGCTGTGACATTTGTTGCATAGAAAAAAATAAAAATAAAATAAAACTTTGCATCAAATTTTTTGGTCAACAAAACAGGACTTGGAAAACACAAAGAGAAGCAAAAAAATAAATAAATAAAAAAGACATGAAGGTAAATTTGAAACATTAGTCACATCTTGAGAAAGATTTAGCAAAATATTAATAATACTCTTGCCTTTTTTCAGGGCAAAGGAGAGAATGCTATCTGCAAGCTTTATATAACATAGGTTTGTGTGCTAATGAGGCAATTGAAAACACATACACAGTTCATGAAACGCCCAAAATGCAAGTTCACCCAATGTAGAGACTGAACTTCAAAGTGGGTACACCTGTTAAGGATGTCCTTCAATTACTAACCCAAAAAACACACTCTCTCTGAGCATGCCCAGAAATATCCAGGTGCTGTTCACACACAAAAAGCACCAAAAAAAAAAGTCCCTGGGCAGGCTCAGACCAACACAAATGCAGCTAGCAGAAACCCCCCCCCCCCCCCCATCCAAAATTAAGCACATCATCCAGCATGCTACAAAATTAGAGACGGGACAAACACCCACATTCCGGGGGGCAAACAAAGAGCCTAACATGGGCAAAAGTTATACAACAAATACCATTGCAGTCTATGGGAACTGACTTGTTAATTTTGAAGTCCCCACTTGGCTGGCTTTTCTTCTAGTTATTGGCCTTAAAATTGGGGCCCAGGTCCCACCCTAAGGGACATATATCAATGTCACCAATTTGGACAACACCAAAAACAAAACAAGGAGAAGTGCCTTTAAATGAGCCAAATTGCTTAAGGGCCATTTCACACCACATGCAGTGCATTGCGTTTTTTATGCATCAAAAATGCATGGAAAGTTGGTTATATGGTTTTAAATGGCAGTGTTTGTTTCAGCGCGTTCCAGTTCCACAAAAAAAGTAGAACATGCTGTATTTTACCTGCACTGGACTGTACTGGAACGCTGCAAAATGCATCAAAAACGCACTGGAACACACTCGTCCTTATCTATGGTTAATAAAAAAGAGGGGTGAAAAAAAAAGCACTGGACTGCATCAAAAACGTACCAAAAATGCACTGGAACACATCAAAAACACGCATGCAAAAAAGCACCTGGAACGCATCCGGATTGCGTTTCTATGGTGTGAACTGGCACCGTTCCAGTGCGTTTTGATGCGTTTTTGGTGCGTTTTTGATGCAGTCCAGTGCTTTATTCCCCCTCTTTTCACTTAGGACAAGTGCGTTCCGGTGCATTCCAGTGCGTTTTTGGTACGTTCCATAGCGTTTTTGATGTGTTTTACTGTGGTCCAGTACAGTTCTGTACATAAAAAATGCAGCATGACCATTTTTTTTTTCCTTTCTGAAATGCACTGGAACAGACTGCAGTGGTGTGAACTATGCCATTGGCATTAATGTGATCAACTTTCTTTGCATTTTTCATGCATCAAAAAAACACACTGCACTGCATCCGGTGTGAACTGGCCCTAAATATCATTCATGGGGGGTGTCTATAGTATGCCTGTAAAGTAGCACATGTTTTCCATGTTTATAACAGTTTGAGAGCAAAATTTCTAAAGTAAAATAATAGTCATTTAAAAGTACTCGCGGTTGTAATGAATTGCTGGTTCCCGTCAATACAGATAAAAGTCATTGAAAGTCTTTGAAAAAAAAAATGCGTGGGGGTTCCCCCAAATTCCATTACCAGGCCCTTCAGGTCTGGTATGGATTTTAAGGGGACCCCCACGCCAAACTTAAAAAAAAATGGTGTGGGGGTCCCCCTAAAAATCCACACCAGACCCTTATCCAAGCACGCAACCTGGCAGGCTGCAGGAAAAGAGGGGGGATGAGAGAGCGCCCCCCCTCCTGAACCGTACCAGGCCACATGCCCTCAACATGGGGAGGATGCTTTGGGGGTCTGTGACCCCTCGAAGCACCATGTCCCCATGTTGATGGGGACAAGGGCCTCATCCCCACAACCCTTGCCCAGTGGTTGTGGGGGTCTGCGGGCGGGGGGGCTTTTTGGAATCTGGAAGCCCCCTTTAACAAAGGGGACCCCCAGATCCCGGCCCGCCCCCTGTGTGAAATGGTAATGGCGTACAAATGTACCCCTACCATTTCACAAAAAAAGTGTCAAAAATGTTAAAAATTACAATAGCCGGTTTTTGACAATTCCTTTATTAATGTCTTCTCCTTTCTTCCATCTTCTTCTTCCACCTTCTTCTTCCATCTTCTTAATTTCTCCATTCGGGTTTCTTCCTCCATATTGTTCTTCATCTTCCTTCCATTTGTACCCCATTACCATTTCACACAGGGGGGGCTGGGATCTGGGGGTCCCCTTTGCTAAAGGGGTCTTCCAGATTCCGATAAGCCCCCCCGCCCACAGACCCCCACAACCACCGGGCAAGGGTTGTGGGGATGAGGCCCTTGTCCCCATCAACATGGGGACATCCTCCCCATGTTGAGGGTATGTGGCCTGGTACAGTTCAGGAGGGAGGGGGGGCGCTCTCTCGCCCCCCTCTTTTCCTGCGGCCTGCCAGGTTGCGTGCTCGGATAAGGGTCTGGTGTGGATTTTTAGGGGGACCCCACGGCATATTTTTTTTAATTAGTGCAGAGTTCCCCTTAATATCCATACCAGACCTGAAGGGCCTGGTAATGGAATTTGGAGGAACCTCCACGCATTTTTTTTTTTTTCAAAGACTTTCAATGACTTTTCTCTGTATTGACGGGAGCCGACAATTCATTATAGCCGCGAGTGCTTTTAAATGCCTTTTTTTTCCTTTAGAAATTTAATTTTGCTGTCGGACTGTTATATAATGGCAAGTTTAGGAGGTGCGCCTGTTCAACTTATGCAAATTGATTTACGTGACTTGACATTTACTAAGATTTTGCCGGCGCAGTGAACCGGCGCATTTGAACGAGTAAAATTGCCGCGCAGAGCACAAAAAGATCTCTCGCAGTTATAATCGTAATTGCCGACGCAGCAGGCTGGTTCAGAAAAAGTTACTTTCTCATTCTATTTTGGGCATATTTGTTACTTGGACAGTTGTCACTAAACTTCCTCACATCACCCCACGTCACCCCCATTATATTGGCACTTCCAGCTTCTTTATATTTTAATTTGAAGATGCCGTGCGCCAGGTCCATAGTGGTGCACTGAGCGCCTCCTCCCATGCGCCGAGAACATTATAGTAAATAGGGAATAGTGCTGCGTTACCGGCGCTAATGTTTCGTATACACCAAAACTGACGTTGCGCACGCAGATGCACTGATACTCATGGCGCAAACGTTTCGTAAATCAGCCCCACTGTGTTTCTAGTACATATATAGTTACTTTTGTTTTTTGGGTAGCTAGCAAGACTCTATCACACACACACATATATATATATATATATATATTTATATATTTATATATATATATATATATATATATATATTGATACGGATTAAAATAAATGGTGGTTTGAGCATAAATAAGCATATAAAAGGTAGGTTTTAACATTTTGGAACTTTTGTTACCCTCTTAAGCTCATCTCTGGGCATTTGTTGCTAGATTTGATAAAATAACTGTAGAAGGAAGGGTGCAATGAATGATCAGAAAAGGATAGTTCGGGGGGGGGGGGGCGTGTCCTGGCTATGGAGGAGTGAGGACGTGCGTCTCCACAGCTCCGTCTCATCGCCGCACTTCATCATCGCTCAGGGGGAGAATCTCACTCCATCGGCCTTCTATTATGCCTCAGAAGTCCCGGGCATCCTCGCAGCCACCGCGGACCGACCGTACCAGGCAGGGACAGCTTGGTTTCTTCCCCGAGAGCAACGGGCGAGGCCGCGAGGCTACAAAGATGGCGTCGGCAGCAAAGGCCCAGAAAGCCGCCAAGGCCTCCCAGAACGCACCTGCCCCTTCGCAGCAGCAGACTGGCTCTCCTGTACCATCCCCGGGATCGGTGAGTGACACGGTCCCCCCGACCTCCCCGGGCTCCCCTTCTCTGCGGGCGGATGAGGCGGCAGGCCCAGATCCCCTGGAAGAGGCAGACATCAGGCGCCATATTTGGTCGCTCCCCACCAAAGCAGATTTGGAGCGCTTCGCTGATAGGGTAGAGAAGGCCCTAACAGAGGACATTGCCCAGCTCAAAGCTGACACGTCTCAACTGGGAGGAAGGATGGAATCCTTAGAACAGAGATTTGAGGAAGCCCTCCCTGTTATCGCTATGCTGCAAGACAAGTGCACCACTCAGGATCATCAGATTGAGGCCCTGCTCTGTCAGTTAGACGACATGGAGAACCGTAACCGCAGGGCCAACATTAGGATCAGAGGCCTGCCTGAGGCCACTGGTGCTAGGGACATTGTCCCCACCCTAGAAGGAGTCTTTAAGGAAATATTGGGACTGCCTGCCACAGCCACCATTGAGATAGATCGCGCGCACAGGGCTTTGAAACCCCCTTCCCAAGATGTGAATAATCCCAGAGATATCATTTGTAAGCTGCATAAGTACACAATAAAAGACCGCATCATGCAGAAAATGCGGGGTAAGCCCTACTTTGATTTTGATGGCGCACACTTGGCCTTCTACCAGGACATTTCTCGCCGCACTCTCATGCAGCGCAGATCTCTACGCCCCCTCCTGGTGGCTATCCAAGATGCAGGTCTCCAGTACCGTTGGGGCTTCCCCTTCTTTCTTCAGGTCACCAAAGATGGCAAAACGGTGACTCTCCGCACTAAGGATGATCTCCCAAATTTTTTGTCCTCTCTAGACCTGGATCCGGTGGACTTTCCTGACTGGAGGGGAACACCAGACTTTTCTGCTACCAGACTACCGCCACCTCAACCGTGGCAAGTATCCAAGCGCAAGACTCGCAGACGGGATCGCAGACGACATCCTTCTGAACCCTCCATAGGCCCAGTCTCCTCAAGGGTCTAACAGTGGGACTTGTTTTGAGGAGGGTCCACTCTCTAATTTGCCTTCCCTTTGATAACCAAGCCATAGACTCCCAGGTCGTGCCTTGAGCACCTACAACAGGCTTCGGTGTCCCAATGTCCTCTGTTTTTCGCCCACAAGAAGTATCCCCTCTACTACCCCTCCCCCACTACAACGTGTTAGATGAGATGGGCGGAGCTGGGAGCCCCCCTCGCCTACCCCCCTATGTTGGTCCACGTACCCCCCGTAGGCCACCCTTTTTTGGGATCTGATCCCCATAGGGATCGTGGGCTAGGACTCGGGCCCCCTCCCCTTACAGGGGGCGGGATCCCGAGCATGGCCCTTAGAGGTTTTCTATGTTCAGATGGCTCCGGCCACTCTGCTATGTTTGTGTTGTATTTTGTATTTGTCTCATGTGTTTTTTCTTCTTTTTTTTCGTCCCCCCCCTCCTTTTCTCTTCCCTATCCTTCTCTTTTCATTCAGGAGCGACCTGCCGCTGCGTCACCCACACCGAGCGTGCCACCAATCTGCGAGCTTCGACCATCTTCCCTCTCCCTATGACTAAGCTACAGGTAAGCTCATATAATGTCAGAGGTCTTTGCTCACCCCACAAGCGTAGTAAATTGTGGTGGGAGTTAAAGCGCCTGAAATCGCAGGTGGTCTTCCTTCAGGAGACCCACTTTACGCCGCAGTCCCTTCCTAAGCTTCCTACTCATCTTTTTAATCAATGGTTCCTTAGCAACTCCCCTACACCCAAGTCTAGAGGGACGGCCATTGCTGTCCACAAATCTTGCCCCTTCCAACCCTCTGACAGTAAAATAGACCCCCTAGGTAGATATGTGTTTCTTAAGGGCAGTATTGCTGGCCAGACGTATACGTTTGCGACGATATACGCCCCAAATACAGACCAACTCACTTTCATTGACGCTACTTTGGAACGCCTGGCTGACTTTAGAGAAGGCTTCTTGATTCTTGGAGGTGACTTCAACATCAGCCCTGACCCTCTGCTCGACACGTCCCATGCGAGATCCCCACACTCCTATGTGTTCCTTAAACACTTCCGCAAGACGCTCCAATCTCATCTCCTAACAGACTGTTGGCGAGTTCTACACCCTTCGGACCGTGACTTCAGCTACTACTCTAAAGTACACGACGTCTACACACGTATAGACCACATCTATGTGGATGTTAAGACTCTAGAACTCCTTCACACTGCGTCCATTGGCACCATCTCCATTTCAGACCACGCCCCGATAACGGTTGCCTTCACCCTACCTTCGGGCACACATCGGGCCTGGACGTGGAGGTTGAATGATAATCTGTTGGACGATGTGGTGGTAGTGAAGGAAGTGTCCGACACCTTGACCCATTACTTTAGTGAAAACGCGGGAGATGCTCTGACAGAGGGAGTGATCTGGGAAGCCCATAAGGCTGTGGTCCGAGGTGAGCTGATCTCTCAGGGATCCAGACTTAAAAAGGCTCGTGGGGCAGAATTCTTGAGGGTACACGCTGCCCTCCGGAGGGCTGAACTTCAACACAAGGCAAATGGGACCTCTGAGGCGTTGAAGGCACTGACTGAATTACGGGAACTATTCCTGCGCCTTCTTGACCGCCAAACCCATAAACAGTTTCGCTATATGGCCCACAAATACTACGAGCACGGGAACAAATGCGGACGGATGCTAGCGCGGGCCCTTAGAAAAAGACATGCCCTGACGTACATACAAAAACTGCGCTCCTCCTCAGGGGGAATGATGATGCAGTCTTCTAAGATTGCCTCAGAGTTCCGTGATTATTATGCCACACTTTATCACTTAGACTCTGAGCTCCCTCCTACCACACATGAAGCTAGACAACAAGCGATCCGGGAATACCTTGCCTCGGCCGGTCTCCCCCCCCTTACAGAGGACCAGTCCTTGGCCCTGGAGCTACCGATCACAACGACCGAGCTTGGGGCAACGGTGGAGTCCTTGCCCAATGGGAAGAGTCCTGGCCCTGATGGGTTTACTAAGGCATATTACAAGACCTTTTTTTCTCAATTGGCGACCCCCATGTGCAAATACTTTAATTCTATAGCAGGGGGGAAAGACATTCCCTCTGAGGCCCTCTTGGCCCACATCACTGTGATTCCAAAGGAGGGCAAGGACCCCACTGTCCCCCAGAGCTACCGTCCCATTTCCCTCCTTAATTTAGACATAAAACTCCTGGCAAAAATACTAGCAAACAGACTGAAACACCTTATACCTGAGATTGTCCACCCAGACCAAACCGGCTTCATTATAGGCAGAGAGGCCAGAGATAACTCCCTCAGAGCTGTCCATCTCGTCCACTGGGCCCAGACCCGTCGGAACCCACAGCCATACATAATTCTCTCGACAGATGCAGAAAAGGCCTTTGACCGTGTAGACTGGTCTTATTTAACAGCAGTACTTAGGTCAATAGGGTTAGGCCCGCGGATGATGGCGTCGGTTCTGGCCCTGTATTCCACGCCTTGCGCACAGGTCAAAGTCAATGGGACCCTCTCTTCTCGATTCCCCATTAGAAACGGCACGAGGCAGGGGTGCCCCCTGTCCCCCCTCTTGTTTGCTCTGGTGCTGGAGCCATTACTCCGCACAGTGCGTGCCAGCAAAGATATTAAAGGACTGCAGGTGGGGAACACAGAACATAAGCTCTCGGCATACGCCGACGATGTCCTCTTCCACCTTTCAGACCCCCTACTCTCGTTGCCCAACTTGATGAAAGAACTGAAACTCTTTGGGTTGATCTCCAACTTCAAGATCAATTTCACGAAGTCGGAGATTCTTCCCATTTGCCTGCCCCCCCACTTGGTCTCGAGTCTCAAAGCTGCCTTCCCCTTTACCTGGGCCACATCGTCTATACGCTACCTGGGTATACAACTTACAGACCGATTTGACACCCTATACGCCGTTAACTACCCCCCACTGCTGGCCTCGGTCAAGAGTGATCTCTCACACTGGACGCGTACTGCCTTTACTTGGATAGGCCGGGTGAACATAATAAAAATGAACGTGTTACCGCGCATACTTTTTTACCTACAAATGCTCCCAGTTCCGCTACCCAGACTTTTCTTTGACCGTCTCTCTAGCATGCTATCTGACTTTATATGGAACGCGCGTAAACCCAGAATAGCCCTGAGGGTGCTACAGCGGCCAAGGCGGGGGGGGCGGCTTGGGGGTCCCGGACATTAGGAGATACTACCGGGCTATAGCCCTGCAGAGGATCCTCGATTGGCGTTTCCACACCCATTCGAAACTCTGGGTCTCCCTAGAGAAGAGCATGGCGGGCAGGAATTTGTCCTACGCGCCATGGCTATCTCGGGAACATAGGGGGCTATCCGAGATGACCTCCCCACTGACGACTCAGGTGTTGTCGGTGTGGGACAAGATCAACCCACTGCTGAACTTGGCCCCCCCTATGTCCCCGCTGACCCCGTTGGGCGGTTTCCATTGGTTCCCCCCAGGTGAACAAATGGCCTTTTTTGGGCCATGGGTGGATGACGGAAACGCTAGTTGTGGCAAACTCATGAAAGACGGCAAACTCCTGGGTTTTGAGGCTCTCCGGGCCGGACATCAGGGCCAGCGAATGAATTTCTGGAAATACAGGCAACTACACCATTTCTTCGAGGTACATGGTCACACGATTAGAGACACATCGTCCCTCACCCAATTTGAGCGCCTTTTCATTGCAGAGACTCCTGCCCCTCACCTGGTGTCAGAACTGTATCGACTTCTAGACTCGACCGCTTCTCAGCCCAGGCCCGCCTACATCCGACGCTGGGAAACCGACCTGGGACACGTTCTTACGGAAACACAACTGACTCATTTATACTACCTCACCCACTCGTCCTCTATTGACTCCAAGACTCAGGAGACAAACTTTAAATTGCTGTCCCGTTGGTACCGGGTACCAGCGGAGATGGCCCGCATTTACCCCTCTACATCCGAGCTCTGTTGGCGCGGCTGTGGACTCCGAGGTACGTTCCTCCACATATGGTGGGACTGTCCCCTACTTAAGCCATTTTGGGAAGACTTACGAGACCAAATAAAATTAGTAACAGGGATAGATGTTCCTTTTTCTCCAAAGCATTTTCTTCTGCATGTCCCCCCGATTTCGCTCAGCCGATTCAAGAAAAGTGTGCTGCCCCACCTGCTTAATGCAGCAAGGCGCCTGCTCCCAATATACTGGAAAAAGCCCAAAATTCCTACTCGGGCGGAGTGGATCGGTGGGGTGAATGCGGTGCGAGAGGCAGAGGACTGGGTAGCGACTTGTCGAGGCACCCGGGAACGGTTTACCGACGTCTGGGCACCCTGGTCTGAATATGTTTCTGACCCTGACTGCGTACCCTCCAGTTTGGATATTGCCTTACTGGAATTGGCAGACCCCTCCCTTAAAACACACAGGTTACGGCGCGCCTAGAAGACAGAACGACACTCCCTTAGTAGGCTGCAGACATTGGCACTGGGCCATACAGATGGTCTGATCCTGGCGTGGCGTGCTCGGTGTGGATCTGAACGCAGCCCTCTCCTAGACCGCAGGTACGCTCCCCCTCCCTCTTCTTCTCTCCCCCCCCTTTTTTTTTTTTTCCTCCCCTCTGTTCCTTTCCTATTTTATCTTACAAGTTCTATGGTGGCCTTATTGTTATACTGGTGTCAAGTTCAAATACCTATTGTTTAGCTGTGGGGGAGTGTAGATGCAGAAGTCCCTCTGTGCTCGCGGGGCCGTCCCCTGACTATACAGGGACACTGGCGGCCCCGAGGGGGTACACTTTGACGCCTTTTGGGGCCCTTGGCGCGCGGGGGGGGTGGGGGGTGGATTGATGGAGGCCTCCTGGCCCCCCCCTGCCCTGGTCGCGGGCCTCGGTCCCATACATGTAGTACATTTTGGGTTACAGCCCCCTGGCTCGTGGCCGGGGACAGGGCTGTACATGGGCAGGTCAAGAAGCTATATATTTTGCCCACACCCCCACGGCTATTTGCTATGCCAAGGCCCCCTTTGGACCCCCACAATGCTTGTCGACCCAGTGGACACTGGGGGCACCCCATTAGGTATCTGTCACCTTGGCTTTGTAATTGTATATGTATTCCCCTGTTCAACCTATGTTTTCGTACCGCTCTTGCTATCTCGGCCCTGCGAGGTCGGTGTTCTCTATTTTAACCACCAACTGTTGAACATGTCCTGTTATCTGTCATTTTTTGAAAACAATAAAATACTGATTATATAAAAAAGAAAAGGATAGTTCAAGATATATGGTTCATAGTTCAGGATAGTTCAGGAACTCATCTCTCACTTCTTTCATTTTGGTGGTCTGTACAGTTAATAAATAGTTCTGCATATTGGGCTTCCACAATTACTTCCATCACTACCGAGTACTGAGAAATCAAAGACTAATCACTTAGTTCTCGGGTCTGCTCTGAGCACAGTGGTGACTGTCTATGACCGCTATGTGCTCTGCCCCTCCAGCACTCACTCAAGTGCAGGACTGTGGAGGTACAAGGAGAGTCTGGCTCAGGCTCTCAGCTGTGCGTTGAGAGGCTGAGCTACCTGCTGGTCAGACATCTTAAAGGATCCCAACATGATTGTCGGGATCCCTGCAGAGCCTGGACCGACTCTGTGACATCAGCCAACAGTATGCTTTAATCCACAGTTGGCTGAATATGGGTCACAGGAGTGTAGAACTACAGTAAGTGCACTCCTGTTACCCACAGGAGAAGTATTGCCAATTATACCTATGTTTGATGAAATTTGGTCAAAGGTGTTATTGCTGTTTTTGCAAAATCACCCCCATGCTCATTCATATGCAATGCTCTCAATAGATAATAAAGCTAATGGTTACAACACAAGGGGTTAACCAAGCGCACTCTAGATACAGGTAGGTAAATAGACTAATATAGGGACAGAGGAAAAAATGGCAAAATGATATGAGGAATGATAGATGTTTGTAGTCCATAACATATAAGTCCATAAGTTTCTACAACATAGCTCATCCGCAGAGAAGGCTGCCAGCTGACAGATAGAAGGAATCTGAAATAGCACAAAGGGAAACACAAAGCAGCGCCTACTAAGCGTAGCAATCAATGTAAATTTATTGGGATTAAAAACAGATGCAAGTAAACACTCACAAACAAATAAATGGGGAAAGCTTATCTGGATAGGAGTACAAATCGTCCGCTCTTCCCAGGAAGGAGGTGCTTTATTTCCGGATGCTGGAGAGAGATGAGGTCTCTAGATGTCCTCAGCGTTGAGCGGAACCATACGTTCACAACGACGGTGACGGGGAACAGCTTCCCTGGAACATAGCAGTGACGATCACTTCCGGGTCATGGGGTCAGCGGGAAGGTGCACCTGCTCAACGCTGAGGACATCTAGAGACCTCATCTCTCTCCAGCATCCGGAAATAAAGCACCTCCTTCCTGGGAAGAGCGGACGATTTGTACTCCTATCCAGATAAGCTTTCCCCATTTATTTGTTTGTGAGTGTTTACTTGCATCTGTTTTTAATCCCAATAAATTTACATTGATTGCTACGCTTAGTAGGCGCTGCTTTGTGTTTCCCTTTGTAATAAAGCTAATGGGCATGCAAAAAAAAAACATTGGTCAGCATTAATTTGGTAAAGTTGTAAAGAAATTGTCAACAACTAATGCTCTCAGAAGAATGTAACCTCAAATATATAATGTTGTTATGCTTCATTTTTAGGAATGGATTTCGAGCTACGGTTAATTTTTAAAGCAATTGGCTTCTTCACCTTGATTGCAGTAGGAGTTCCAAGCAATGTAATAATCATAGCAATTTTTGTACACATCAGAGCTAGAGAAAAGAAGCTTCTACCTTCAAATGCCATTTTAACCAAGTTGGCTTTGGTCAATTTGCTTGTTATATTTTCCAAAGGTTTACCGCAAGCCATTCACGCCATAGGAGTTCGGAACATATTAAATGACATTGAGTGTAAATTCATTTCTTTCACATATAGGATTTGTAGGGGAATGACAATATGTGTTACTTGCTTGCTAAGCTGCAATCAGTGTATTATATTAGCCCCTCCCTTAAAGGCATGGCTCTTCTTAAAACAGAAAATTACACCAAACATATCCTGGATTATGGTATTGCTCTGGTGCATTAACTGTGCAATCTATCCATCTTGTTTTTTCCATGTTCAAGCCATAGGCAATTATACCACATCTAAATATACTCTTCACTTGGAATTCTGCAAGCACGACTTTAGGAATTTTGCCATATATGTTGCCAATGGTATAGCTATTGCACTACGTGATTTCTTCTTTGTGGGTACCATGACTATAGCGAGTTGTTACATCGTGTTCATACTTCATCGACATGGGAAGCAGGTTAAAGGTATACGAAGTTCTGACAAAAACCCTGGCAAAACTGCTGAATACAAGGCCTCACAATCAGTGGTTCTTCTTGTCACAATTTATGTGATGCTTTTCGGTATAGACAGCTGCATCTGGATTTACACTTTAACAGTATCAAGTATTTCTCCAGCTATTTCAGATGCTAGGGTGTTCTTTGGAACCCTATATGCTGCTCTTAGTCCTATTGTGATTATAAAAACTAACAAAAAAATTAAAGGAATGCTAATGTATCATTCCAACAAAAATCTACTGTCCCTTTCTGATTTAAACAACGATAACTCAGAATAGCGGTTCTAATTTTGAGACTACTTACAGTTTCAGGTGAGTGACTGACATAAGTGACAGGAATTTGTGAAATGTAAAACCAGTGCTTCTGCAAATATTACTCTGGTGATTACTATAGTAATTTATAATCTTAACCTGGTCAGTCACTTTAATGTAAGCGTTGTCTTGGATTGTAATACATACAGTACTTGGTGATAGAAGCTGAAATGTTCCTTCTAATGTCTTTGCAGGACTCTACCTTGAACAGTGTCCCTTTGTATATGTGGAAACTTCTCTTCTATATGCAGAATATGAAGTTTCTGTATCACTAATATAATAATAGAAAAATCACAGAGATACAAGGGGTTAAAAATAAAATGTTTTATTCAGTTTTTAATTCATAATTTGCCACTCTGATGTTTTTATTACTTTAGGTCTGCTTGGAGCTCCTGATATGTACAGTGGAGAGTCACACTTCTGACTCCCTCCTGCATTGAAGTGTTGTTTAAGAATGGCACCAGTTTCTGTGTTGTGCCTCTGTCTCCTTCACTTTGCTGTGTTATTCATAAAGAACAGTAAAGACATTTGTGCTGTTCTTTGTGAATGGCACAGCAGAACAAGAGGGACAGAGGTACAACACCAGAACTGGTGTCCTGCATAAATTAAAACCTTTATCAACTTATTACACTAGCAGCTGTGAAAAAATCATAAAATGATACAAGATATATAGAACTTATAAACTAGCACACAATACAATTAAAAAAACATACTGTGCAAAAATAGTGCTAAAAAAAAACAATGAAAAAAACTTTGGTGCAAGCATGCAACATGTGGTAAATCAGTTCAATAAAGTGTACAAAGTTTATTCAATTACTTTAACCCAAAGTGCTCTGAACAAATTGATAATTTTCAGTTTTTACATGTGTTTCATTCTTGGTTGACTTTATCAGGAATTAATCTGTTCCTGAAGAAACCAACCAATTAGGAATTGGGCTGGATGGAGCTACACACAATGACATCATCATGTTCTGAAGTGTTCGGTACACACCCACTCTGGGGAGATCTTCTGCAGTGAGTGTTGTCCTGTTCCCAATGCAAACCTATGCTGTCATATTCTCAGTACTGGGTAAGGCATTACTGCCCTGAGTGTTTTTCTGCTTTTTATTTTGCTGTTAATTTTAATAAATGGTATTACCTTATTATCTGCTTCTGTTTCTGCCTGATTTTTTTTAACATTTAAAATATTTTTGTTTTACAGTAAGTTGAAAAAAAACTAAAGAAAAAAAATTGACAAAAGAGAGAGAAAAACAACGTATATCCATTCAAATGTATAATGAGTGTTAGAGGGCAAAGCTTAGACAAGCTCAAGAAAACTGTGGTATCACAAACACAAATACTGTAGAACATTAGCCTTTAGGAACCAGTAAAACATCAACGACAAATACAATATTGATGTTACAGTACCAAGAAAGAGTATAATAGACCTTTCACAGACACATGTGTGCTTGTATCCAGAGCATGACACAGTACAATTTTGCCTGAGATAAACAGCAACATGAAGGAAAAGAAAAATAGAACATAACAGGAGAAATACAGTAAAAAAACTCTAAAAGAAGCAGAGAAAGGAGAGGATATGGGGGGGGGGGGCTTGGCAGACTCTGTGGGAGAGACACCAGGTCGAAGGTCTGCCACTGAGCATCTATAACCAAAATTAGCTCCTAGTAATACCCGGCATAGACAATAGCCAAAATCAGACTAAAGGTGTGATTTAAAAGCATCAGAATTCATATAAAGCAACCAGGGACACAAGTATCAAAATGGGCTTTAGTCATCTCATGTAACCGTGCCATTATTTCTTCCATAAGCAAAAGGTGACATAATTCCTTAGTCCACTCTGAAATCGTGGGACTAATTGTGAACTTTCATTGATGAGTTGTAACCGCTTGAGCCTTAACAGATCCAGGGAGGCTTGACAAAAGCACAATCTGGAGAGTGCATGGTATATCACGTGAAGTAAATTGTGGAATATAGAAAAAACAGAGGACTAAATTAGTTGAATTCCAGGACAATCCCACAAAATATGTGCTAAAGTGGCTACATCTCAAACAGTTTTGCGGAATCAAACGAAAGCATTCTGTGTAACAGAAATGGTGATCTCTACCATCGGTATAGACGTATAAAGTAAAACTATAGGCACATTTATTTTTCATTTTGGATAGAGTAACGTTTATTTTTGCCATCTTTGTCCCATTGGGGAGATTTACCTTCACTTCCTGTCCCATAGCCAAACAGGAAATGATAGAAAGATCCTGCAAATTAAGGGAATCTCTAGGGGACCCCTAGTTTACCAGAATATTTCCCCTCTATTAATTTTCTGGGGACAACCCAACATTTTCAGATTTTTTTTTACTTTCACTTTCAATGATAATGGTAAACAGGACAAATAAGATGGTTGCATCTTCTTAATGTGGACACAGACAGCAATAAAAGCTGACAATTGTTCTAATCCATCTACACTTTGTCCAAAACAAAAAAGTTTGCCTTTAGCTATACTTTAACCACTTTAATACAGGGCAGTTATACCCCCTTCCTGCCCAGACCAATTTTCAGCTTTCAGCCCTCTCACATTTTGAATGCCAATTACTCTGTCATGCAACACTGTACCCAAACAAAATTCAAAATTTTTATAATTTTTTTCACACAAATAAAGCATCCTTTTGGTGATATTTAATCACCACTGGGTTTTTTTTTTTTTTTTTTGCAAAATAGGTGAAAAAAGAGCAAAAATTTGTTTTTAGTTTCTATGATAAATAAGTAATTTTTGTTCATAAATTTGGACCAAAATTTATACTGCTAAATATCCTTGGTAAAAATAACGCAAATAAGTATATATTTTTGGTTTGTGTGAAAGCTAAAGAATCTCAATTCTTCAGGCCCTGAAATTTCAGGAAAGTACAAATACCCCCCAAATTCCTCCTTTTTGAAAAGTAGACAGTGCAAGGTATTTAGTAAGAGGAATGGCGAGTTTTTTGAAGTTGTAATTTTTTCCCACAATTCTTGGAAAAATTAAGAAATTATTATTATTATTTTTTTTACACTTACCGTATATACTCGAGTATAAGCCGACCCGAATATAAGCCGAGGCACCTAATTTTGCCACAAAAACTGGGAAAACATATTGACTCGAGTATAAGCCTAGGGTGTCCATCTGCATGCCTCACTGTGCCTCACTTTGCCTCACTGTGTCCATGTGCAGGCCTCACTGTGCCCATGCCTCACTGTGCCCATGCCTCACTGTGTCCATGACTAGACTTAGGTTTAAGGGAGTATATGGAAGGGGTGCCCGGGTTTAAAAAATCGGTGCTCCCCGGCCGTAGGTCCCCCAGACAGAAAACTTTGCACACTTATAGAGGAGAACGGGGGCTACATGTGTGCCAAGTTTCGGGTCCAGGGGACCTACGGCCGACCGATACAGGGTCCCCAAATTTACCAGAGAAATTACCGTTTAACATGGGAGTCTATGGAAGGGGTTCCCGGCTTTGAAAAATGCTCCCCGGCCGTAGATCCCCTGGACCACAAACTTTGCACACTTGTAGAGGAAGAGTGGGGCTATATGTGTGCCAAGTTTGGGGTCCAGGGGACCTACGGCCGGCCGGTACCGGGTCCCCAAATTCCGGGAGATCAGGCGCAAAAAGGTGACTCGAGTATAAGCCGAGGGGGGCATTTTCAGCACAAAAAAATGTGCTGGAAAAACTCGGCTTATACTCGAGTATATATGGTAATTGTCATAATAACAAGTTCGTTCCCACACACAGCATATGCATACTTCCAATTACACCCCAAAATACATTCTGCTACTCCTCCTGAGTATGGCGATACCACGTGTGAGACTTTTTCACAGCCACATACAGAGGCTCAACATGCAGGGAGCACCGTCAAGCATTCTAGGAGCATAAAATACACATCTAATTTCATAACAACCTATTACATTTTTTAAGGCCCTGGAGCACCAGGACAATGGAATTACAAACAAAATGACCCCATTTTGGAAAGCAAACACCCCAACGTATATTCTATAAAGGCATTATGAGTCTTTTGAATGGTTAATTTTTTTCCACAAGTCTTCGAGAAACGTGGAAAGAAAATGACAACGTATTTTGTTTTATACAAAGTGGTCAATTTATAAGATATTTTTAACACGTAGAAGGTACATAGCAAAATTACACCCCAAAATAAATTTTACTACTCATTCCGAATATGGCGATACCACTTGTGAGACTTTTACACAGCCTGGCCACATACAGAGGTCCAACATGCAGGGAGCACGTCAGGTGTTCTAGGAGCATAAATTACACATACAATTTCCTAATGACCTATTACACTTTTGAAGGCCCTGGAGCACCAGGACTTTGGAATTACAGTCAAGACAGGGTTTCCCATAATTGGAGTCAAGGGGCCTACATAGGAAGATAGTTTAAAAGCATTCAGCACAGATTTCCACACTTTCAATAATAGCGTGAGGCTAAAAGGCAAGAAAATCGACATAGGGCAATCCCCAGGATGTATCCAAGGTAAAGAGTACAGTAAAGTAGGAGAGACTTATTCCTCAATGGTATCCCAGAGTTTATGAGCTATGTTATGGCATCTATCCACCATGTGCATCAGGAGGTATGTTTTATAGTTCAATTCCAAATGAGGTAGGCCCACACCAACCAAGGCTTTACGCTGGACTAATATATTATAAATGGGCAAAATAAGTGCAGGGAATAGATACTAGAACTGTTTGATATTAGTAAAGGAAAGAAAGCAATATTGTCATTTTTAATTATGCCATTCGGCCAAACCAAGGATGTTGGAGGCTTGCCTATGTTTTCACATGAGCCATAGTACTCTCTAACAGGAGTAGATAATTGAGTGAATATAGTCTGGTGAGCTCAATGGGTATCTGAATCACCAGATAAATAAGGGCCTGATCTTGCCAGAGAAAATAAAAAGTCTGCCTCAATGCACTGACCTCCCTCTCCACCAAGACAATATTTAACACCTTGGACCTAATATAGGTAACTTTAAAATTACTTAACTCCCCAAACTCTCCAGCAGTTGGGGAAAGCAGCACTGGGGTTGGAGAAATATAACAATAAATTGTCTCCATATGTCAGGAAAGGTTTCACCTGTTGGTGGTGCTGTCTGTTCTGTGGGTCGCAGTACTGGTGTCCACCAGCGGGTGTCTCCTGACAGTCTGGAATTGTCAAAGGTTTCACCTGCTGGTGGCACTGTTAGATCCTTGGGCCGCAGTACCAATGTCCACCATACTGGCAGTGTGGAGACAACATCACCTCCTGCGATCAGGCGTCACCTGAGGCTAATTGCAGGTGTGTGTATTAATACCCAGCAAGTATTCACACACTTGCTTTACTGTGACTTGCAGGTTCTGGTATCTTCCTTGTGCCCTGATCTGTACCTGTTAGCCTGTGAACCTGATCATGTTATCCTGTTATCCTGTGTACCTGTGAACCTGTGAATCTGATCCTGATCCTGATCCTGATCCTCTCCCTCCTGTCACCCTGTTGTCCTGCATCCCTGCCCTGCAGCCTGATCCCGTTCTCCTTCTCCCTGTCCCGTCTTGTTCCTTGCCCCCATCTGCTGATCTCCTGCGTATGACCCTGGCCTGGCTACGTTTATGATTTTGGTATTCCCCATCTATTGTATATACTTATTGTTATTTGTGGGTCACTGTCTGGTTTGTTGTTCACTATTTAGTATTGGAGGTGTTTGTGTATTTATATCACTTTTCTTAATAAACTTAAATATTCACTGTTGCAGTCCACACGGTTCTGGTCACACCTGTTCATGACACCATACAATTCCATTTTATTATGGAATGATCTGGTAAAAAGTCCCTGAATGCCTGTGCTCCTATAAATGGCAACCACCAGGCATTCCATACCCAGAATGTAAAGATATGGAAATAGGGGACACGGCACCCCTGGTGAGAGCATTGGTCCTTATGTGAGGTGCCTGTTGTAAGGTTTAGTCCAGAGTGGAGCTTTGGCTTAGTTTTGAGGCTTTGGCTTATTCAGGCAGGCTGGGTCAGCAATAAGGAACACCCCCTGGTTTGGTTCGCACCAGAACTTGCGAACAGGCAAACAATTTGTTCGAACACGCGAACACCGTTAAAGTCTATGGGACACGAACATGAAAAAAGTTCTAATTTGAAAGGCTTATATGCATGGTATTGTCATAAAAAGTGTTTGGGGACCTGGGTCCTGCCCCAGGTATCAATGCAAAAAAAAGTTTTAAAAACGCCCATTTTTTCGGGAGCAGTGATTTTAATAATGCTTAAAGTGAAACAATAAAAGTGAATTATTCCTTTAAATTTCTTACCTGGGGGGTGTCTATAGTATGCCTGTAAAGTGGCACATTTTTCCCATGTTTAGAACAGTCCCTGCAGCAAAATTACATTTCTAAAGGAAAAAAAGTCATTTCATACTGATCGCGGCTGTAATGAATAGTCAGGTCCCGGCAATACAGATAAAATTCATTGAAAAAAACGTCTTGGGTTCCCCCCCAGTCCATTACCAGGCCCTTTGGGTCTGGTATGAATATTAAGGGGAACCCTGTACCAAAATTAAAACAAAAATTGCGTAGGGGTAACCCCAAATTCCATACCAGGCCCTTCAGGTCTGGTATGGATATTAAGGGAAACCCTGCGCCATTTTTTTAAAAAAAATAGCGTAGGGATCCCCCTCAAAATCCATACCAGACCCTTCAGGTCTGGTAAGGATTTTAAGGGGAACCCCGTGCCAAAATTAAAAAATAAATGGCGTAGGGGTCCCCCCAAAAATCCATACCAGATCCTTATCTGAGCACGCAACCTGGCAGGCTGCAGGAAAAGAGGGAGGAATGAGAGAGCACCCTCCTCTTGAACCGTACTAGGCCACATGCCCTCAACATGGGGAGGATGCTTTGGGGTCTGGACCTCCAAGCACCATGTCCCCATGTTGATGGGGACAAGGGCCTCATCCCCACAACCCTTGCCCGGTGGTTGTGGGGGTCAGTGGGCGGGGGGCTTATGGAATCTGGAAGCCCCCTTTAACAAGGGGACCCCCAAATCCCGCCCCCCCTATGTGAATTGGTAAAGGGGTACATTGTACCCCTACCATTTCACCCCAAAAAAGTGTAAAAATTGAAAAAAAACGAGATTCCGATAAGCCCCCCACCTGCAGACCCCCACAACCACTGGGCAAGGGTTGTGGGGATGAGGCCCTTGTCCCCATCAACATGGGGTCATGGTGCTTTGAGGTCCAGACCCCAAAGCATCCTCCCCATGTTGAGGGCATGTGGTCTGGTATGGTTCAGGAAGGGGGGGTGCTCTCTTGCCCCCCTCTTTTTCTGAGGCCTGCCAGGTTGCGTGCTCGGATAAGGATCTGGTATGGATTTTTGGGGGGACCCCCACGCCATTTTTTTTTATTTTGGCGCGGGGTTCCCCTTAAAATTCATACCAGACCTGAAGGGTCTGGTATGGATTTTGAGGGGGACCCCTACGCCATTAAAAAAAAAATTTGGCGCAGGGTTCCCCTTAATATCCATACCAGACCTGAAGGGCCTAGTATGGGATTTGGGGGACCCCCACGCTTTTTTTTAGTTTGGTTCGGGGTTCCCCTTAATTTTCATACCAGACTCAAAGGGCTTGGTAATGGACTGGGGGGGGGACCCATGCCGTTTTTTCTGTATTGCTGGGACCCTACAATTCATTACAGCCGCGATCAGTTTTAAATGACTTTTTTTCCTTTAGAAACGTCATTTTGCTGCAGGGACTGTTCTAA
The DNA here is from genome assembly GCA_029206835.1 of Rana muscosa. NCBI lineage: Eukaryota > Metazoa > Chordata > Amphibia > Anura > Ranidae > Rana > Rana muscosa. The sequence continues at coordinate 417,819,893 of CM055117.1, forward strand.
ACACTGGAAAAATGCATCACTTTACAGTCATACTATAGACACCGCACAGGTACGAAATTTAAAGGGATATTTCACTTTTATTGTTGAACATTAAGCATTATTAAAATCACAGCTCCCAAAAAAACGTCAGTTTTTAAAACTTTCTTTTGCACTGATACATGTCCCCAGGGGCAGGACCCAGGTCCCCAAACACTTTTTATGACATGACCATGCATATAAACATTTGAAATTAGCACTGTTGATTTCTCCCATAGACTTTTAAAGGGTGTTCCTCGGCTTTCGAATTTGCCACGAACACCGCAAATTGTTCGCTATTCGGCGAACAGGCGAACACCCGATGTTCGAGTCGAACTTACGTTCAACTCGAACATTGGGCTTGTCCCTTGTCAGCAATGAGTCTTGACAACAAGGTACAGAGTCAGAATCCAGAGCATGGTCGAGGATAGGCAGGGTCATATACAGAAAAAAACAAGAAAAGAAAAAACAATGCGCCTACTAAGTGCAGTATGTTAGGAATTTATTTGAGAAAAGTTGTCTGCGGAGGGCATGAGTCAATCCGTGTATCTGTAGTCTCCCAGTGGTGGAATACTGCCAAGATGAACAAGTAGTGCACTATAATGTTGCTGCAGCGATGGGGAGATAGCAGATGAGCGGTAAATGCAAGAAGAGCTGTCCCTCTATACTGGTGTGGACATCAGTTCCCCACGGCGTACGGTGTGCGGTTCACGCTGGAGCGCAGTCAGCTTCGGCAACCGGACGTGACGTCAATAGCAGGCGATGACTGATGACGCGTTTCAATGCTTCTGCATTTTCCTCGGATCTGATTGGCGATAGGAGCTGTCGATCTTATATGCGTTCCACCGAACGGAACCATCGATGTAGTGTCATACTTGATATTGTCAACATCTGGAGATGAGGTGCTTTAAGCTGGAGGGAATAAATACATGGGCCTAACAGTAGCATATACATAGGAATTCATAAATTTAAAAACATACAATATACAATTGATTGAATTAATTCAAACTTTTAGAAGACTTGCCCTATAATGAATGTATGTATGGCAAGAAATTTATATTTTGACAGGAAATTTATATATGGACATGGATGCATGGAAGGAATGCATGAAAGGGGTGTACAAAAAAATGCCATAAGAAGTGCATAGACAATGCACGAAAAAATGACAAAAATACAAGTACTGGATGCAAAAAATATCTAATAATAACTAATAAAATTTGTGGAACATCCATATGTTTTTGGAAGTATCATGTATAATATGGATTTTTTTTTATATATATATACATATAGAAAATTACATAATATAAATAAAAATAAAAATAATAATAATAACCAATAATATCCAAGAGACAGTTCTAGAGAGATGTTATTGAGAAACTCACAATCTCAGTAAATACCAATATCTAATTAAAATGATGGGGACCGCAAGCATGCATATGCACATGTGTATACATCCGCACATGCATGCATCCAATCCATTGTGTGTGGATATTGTGCTCACAATAAAAAAGTTTAATGATGAAAAATTAATTAATAAAAAATTAATTGATAAAAAATTAATTAATTAATAAAAAATTAAAAAATTAGAATGCCATCAAAGAAGGAATTTATAGATCACGAGAATATGTATACGTATGAGAATGTAATAAGACAAAACAGGGTAGGATAAGGGTTCCTTTTTGTTCTTATAATAATCAAAGGGAAAAAAGGCTAGAGGAGATAGAGGTATGCGTAGATAAGTGCACACATACACCCACACAAAATGTATGTGCACGTGTGTACATGGATATGTCTCTATCACATGACCGTATTAACCTCAATCTCCTCGTTAAGTCCAAAAGGTGTGAGTGTGTTTAGGATATAAATCCAGTATGTTTCCTGTTTACACAGACGTTGGAATCTCTCTGCTGATGTATATTTGTCGGGTATGGATTCCAAGATCCATACTCGAAGTGCAGAGGTGTCTTTAGGATGGTGAATGTTAAAGTGTCTGGAAACACTATATTGTGGACTGCCATCCTTAACTGCTCGGCGGTGTTTGCCAAATCTAGCTCGCAATGTACGTATAGTCCTACCCACATACAACAAACCGCATGGGCAGGTTATACAGTAGATGACGAACATAGTGGAACAATTGTAGAAAGAAGTAAAAGTATACCATTTACTGTTAGCAGAGTAGTTTTTTTGACCATGAGTCACATGGGAACAGGTGAGGCATAATGCCTTATTACATCTATACATACCTACTAAAGGTACTAATGTTAGCTGTCTAGATGTGATAATTTTAGCATTGATTTTCATTTTGCTAGGTGCAATTTTGCCTTTTATATTCGGCGCCTTGCGATATGCAAATTTAGGGTGAAGAGAAAGTGATTTTTTCAAATGTGGGTCCTGTTGTAAGATAGACCAGTGTTTACGGAAGATGCTTTCCATTTGCTTATGACTATGGTGATATTGTGTAATGAACCTCATCACTGGCATAGAGGCCTGCTTGGATTTTGGTGCTATGTTGTCTGTGCAGTATAAGGAGCAAGCGTCATCAACAAGATGTAATGGGTAACCCTTATCTGTGAACTTGGTTTTTAGAGGTATACTCTGTGTCACATAGTCATCCAGTCTGGTGCAATTTCGTCTGAGACGATGAAATTGGCTCTTTGGGATATTTTGAATCCATCGTGGGTGATGACAGCTGGTATAATGTATTATTATATAGGGTCATATACAGGCTGGCAGAGTAATGTAGAATCATTGTGCAAAGAGATTATTTCCAGTAACAGACAGAGGTCAAAGACCAGAAGTTCATTAACTCAGCAGTATGCCAGAGAAACAGATCCAACAAATGGGCATAGTCCACAAGAAGTACTGCAATTTAAGCTGATCTGATTTTAGATTGATTGCAGCTGCAAGGCAGGTGGGGCTAGAAATTACTAGGAGCAGAGGTACTGTAGAAGGTGTATACTGCACAACTCAGGTTCCCCATTGGCAGCCCAAAGACAGCAGGACCCAGGTTCAATCATAGGCACATGACATCTTATTAGGTTTTAAAAGGAGAGCAAAATGGGGCTCTTAGGTTTGGTCTGAAAATGAGCAATAAATGGAAATAGCATTGAGCCTAGATTCACACTGACAGCGGGATTGAAATCGTGCAAGTTCAGCTGAACTCGCACAATTTCATTCCTGCATGTCATTCTGACTTCGAGGGCGATTTCAGAGACATCTGTGCGGGTTTCTGCACAGATGTCTATACAAATCGCACCCTGAAGTCCCCAAAAGTAGTACAAAACTACTTTTGGGAATCGTTACTGCGATTCAGACGGTACCATTTCCAGGTTGATTGAAGCCAGACGGATGTCAGACTTCAACTCGCAGGGCAAAGTCGGATCCAAAGTAGTACGACTGTCATATGGTACCAGTGTGAACCTGGGCTTAAAGTGCCTAAGTTGAACAGTTCTAGCAGCAGTGGCGGTGCGTCCATAAGGGCACACGGGCGCCACCCCCCTCTCTCCTGCCACCTCTCTATCACCAATAGATAGATTAATTAATTGCATGAATCTATCTATCTATGGCCGCCGCTGACACCACCTATTCAGGCGCCCTGCCCCTTTTCAGGCGCCAGGCACCTGAATTACAGTGACAAGGTATTTTTTTGAATCACCTGATTAGAGCCATAGGCTCTAATAGGCGTAAAAAAAGGTGAACAGCGAGCGCCATGCTGGGCGCTTGCAGTTCACTCAGCTGTGTATTAGGGAAGCGAATGAATATTTGCTTTCCTAACACTGAACCGCCTCTTTGCCAATCAGGTGCTCAGGTCTGTTACCTGTCACCTGATAGGCGTCCAATCACAGCTCCTGTCGTTTCAGCCAATCAGGCATCCAATCATAGGAGAGGACGGGATGAGCAGGCGGGGGAAGACATTGAGGAAGACATGGAGGACACCGGACACCGCTCGCCGCCTGCCACCATCACCCGCTGCCCACCAGAGACAGGGTAAGTGCCGGGCAGAAGACAGGCAGGCGGGGGACACAGTGGCAGCATGCAATTGGCACAGTGGCAGCATTTGGGGCACAGTGGCAACATTTGGGGCACAGTGGCAGCGTTTAATGGGCACAGCGGCAGCATTTGGGGCACAGGGGCAGCATTTGGGGCACAGTGGCAGCGTTTAATGGGCACAGGGCAAGATTTGGGGCACAGTGGCAGCATTTAATGGGCACAGTGGCAACATTTGGGGCACAGTGGCAGAGTTTGATGGGCAAAGTAGCTGCGTTTGATGGGCAAAGTGGCTGCGTCACAGTGGCTGTGTTTGATGGCACAGTGGCTACGTTTGATGGGCACAGTGGCTGCGTTTGGAGGGCACAGTGGCTGCGTTTGATGGTACAGTGGTTGCGTTTGGTACAGTGGCTGCATTTGATGGGCACAGTGAGGCTTCAATTGATGTTTTTTTTTCAGAATTTTTCAGTTTGTTTGCACCCCACCAAAAATTTTGAGCACCAGCTACCACTGTCTAGCAGAGCATTACGCTTCACAAACAGTTGTTGGGAGACTGACTTATCAAAGGTGGCTTAATGTGTGCACTCTAGGTTATGAATTTATTCAAGAAGTTTGGTCACTGATATGACCCTTTCCTTTTTTAACACGAGAGCCCTGGGAGATAAGAACAATCAGTCAGTAAGAGCTTTGCATTTATTGGGAGCAGGAGTATCATCAAATGAATGAGATGTAAAAAAAGTTACTGATTTTCTAAAGAATACAGTGCCTTGAAAAAGTATTTATACCCTTTGACATTTTCCACATTTTGTCATTTTGTTACAACCAAAACCGTAAATGTATTTTATTGGGATTTTATGTGATAGACCAATACAAAGTGGCACATAATTGTGAAGTGGAAGGAAAATTATAAATTGTTTTCAAAATGTTTTAAAAAAAAAAATGTGAAAAGTGTATTTAGCCCCCCTGAGTCAATACTTTGTAGAACCACCTTTCACTGCAATTACAGCTGTAAGTCTTTTTGGGGATGTCTCTAGCAGCTTTGCAGATCTAGAGAGTGACATTTTTGCCCATTCTTCTTTGCAAAATAGCTCAAGCCATGTCAGGTTGGATGGAGAGCGTCTGTAAACAGAAATTTTCAAGTCTTGCCACACATTCTTTATTGGATTTAGGTCTGGACTTTGACTGGGCCATTCTAACACATGAAAATGCTTTGATCTAAACCATTCCATTGTAGCTCTGGCTGTGTGTTTAGGGTCATTGTTCTGCTGGAAGGTGAACCTTCGCCCCAGTCTCAGGTCTTTTGCAGACTAACATGTTTTCCTCTAAGATTGCCCTGTATTTGGCTCCATCCATCTTCCCATCAACTCTGACTAGCTTCCCTGTCCTTGCTGAAAAGCATCCCGCATCATGATTCTGCCACCATCAGGTTTCACGGTGGGGATGGTGTGTTCAGGCTGATTTGCAGTGTTAGTTTTCTGCCACTCATAGCATTTTTCCTTTAGGCCAAAAAGTAAAATTTTGGTCTCATCTGACCAGAGCACCTTCACATGTTTGCTGTGTCCCCCACATGGCTTCTCGCAAACATGAAATGGGACTTCTTATGGCTTTCTTTCAACAATGGCTTTTTTTGCCACTTTTCCATAAAGGCCAGATTTGTGAAGTGCACGACTAATACTTGTCTCGTGGAAAGTTTCCCCCACCTGAGCTATGGATCTCTGTGCAGCTCCTCCAGAGTTACCATGGGCCTCTTAGCTGCTTCTTTGATTACTCCTCTCCATGCTGGGCCTGTCAGTTTAGGTGGATGGCCATGTCTTGGTAGGTTTGCAGTTGTGCCATACTCTTTCCATTTTTTGGATGATGGATTGAACAGTGCACCGTGAAATGTTCAAAGCTTGGAAGACGTCACGTATGAGGAAACATGTAGGGCAGTGCTACGTGCTGACGCCATTATGCCCCATGTGACCCCGGAACACGGGTGTTTGACTTTTTAAACTTGCCGGCTGTTTTACATGTACTATGCGGTTGATACTGCTTGCTCCTTTTAAGCATTAAAGGCTTCTTTTTAAAAACGATATTATACAATTGGAGTTCCTTATCCCTTTGCACTCGTGGCTTTTGGTCTGAGTGTGCATCCGCAGAGTGAAGTGTCCGTTTGTCCTGCCTCATCGAGTATCGCAGAGGTTCTCTGGCCACACCCGGAGGATTTTACTGACATGGGAGATCTACTAGTCCCTGCAGAGGGTAAATTTTAGCCAAAAAGAGAGAGTTCCGCGCTTAGGATGGATGTGGGTTATTGCCTACCCTAAAAGCTCAAACAAGGGGATTCTGGGAATAATAAACAAAGGTGGGGTAAAATGGCGCTACCTACTGGTTGCAAAACTATATATATATATATATACATATATAGTGCATTGATACATGTCCCCTGGGGCAGGACCCGGGTTCCCAAACACTTTTTAGGACAATAACTTGCATATAAGCCTTTAAAATTAGCACTTTAGATTTCTCCCATAGACTTTTCGAATTTGCCGCGAACACCCCAAATTGTTCGCTGTTCTGCAAATGGGCGAACAGGTAATGCGAACAGGCAATGACTCGAACTCAAAGCTCATCCCTAATTATAATATAATAAATAACTATAAATAATTATAACAAATAGTAATGTAATTATAGAAAAAATTATTCAATAATGTAATCAAATCAAAAACACTGAAATTTGCTCAGTTGCAGAATTGTCGCTGTCATTAGATTTAGTGTTTGATGACGAATTTCGCCACAAATCGCTATCGCTCAATTCTGCAAGTGATTCTAATTTTTTATCGCAGTTTTTTTAGCTGGTCTAAAACCACTTTTGACATAAAGGGACACTTTTTGGTTGCTATGGACAATCTCCAGTTTCCAGGCAGAATTTTATTTATTTATAATATAAAAGTGCATGCAGGACACTGGACAGACCACTAGGGAAAAAGGGGGTATGTAATTATTTGATACAGTACTGTAATCAGTAAGATTACAGTATACTGTATGTATTGTGTCTTTTTCACTTTTTGAATTCGGCACCGAACTCCGCCCACACAGGGAACGGAGCACGGCACCCGGCAGTGTGAATCGAGCAAGACACGGCTCGCACACACTGCGGGGAGACATCGCAGGATCCAGGGGACAAGGTAAGGAACTTCCCCTGGATACTGCGATGCAGCCCGAGTCTGGCTCGGGGTTACCGCTCTTAGTATTAAAAACTCACTCCGAGCCCGACTCGGGAATACCGCCAAGGGGGTTAAGGTAAACTTTAAAATGATGTTATTAAATGTATAAGCAGAAACTTATCACCCTGACATATTTTACATTTTACTATAGGTGTACCAGATAAGGTGCCTACAAAATAAATAAATACATATATACTGTACATGAATGTAATGCTCAATACTATAACCATAGCAATATAAGAGTACCAACATATACGATTGAGGAACATGATCTTGTAAATGTGTTGAAATATATTTTATATATTATTTTATAAGTGTTTTAGAATGCTGACATAGTACACTTCAGTATCAGAAGAGAACACCTCAAATATTTAACATAGTCCCACAGAGATCAACTGTAAGCTGTGTCACATCTAATGCACTTGGATGATATTTATTATACATAGTTGCTTATTTCTTGGATGATTGGTATGTTTAATTAATCTCTTGAGATGTGACCTCTGGGAAAATTTGACTATAAATTTAAGTTCCATTACAAGACATCCCAATAGCTATTCTGGATTCTGTTCAAAGAGGTATGTACAATTTCATAAACACCAGTCAATGACACAGAGCACTTTTCAGGTAGGAATTTCTGGGCGTTTGATTAGGTTCAAGTCTGCTGTGCTAATAACAACACAATAGAACAATTTTTTGCATATACACTATTATTTTTTTTGAAAGTAGAAAATAACAAAAATTAATATCCAATAAATATTTCCAGCTCACAGGGAAATTTCAATATGAAAATTCTCAAAATCAAAATCAAAGCTATTGTCATAAATTTTGACTGCAGCCTGAATACCTTGTGTTTATAGCAAAAAAAAAACATCACAGAAATCCATCTGGTCTCCCTCTGATGGCTGATCTTGCCCAAGGGGAATAGTACCGTTTAATAGAGACACTGACAGGTTGGCTTTTCTAAAACATCAGTCTGACGGTCATCTTCAGTAAAGAGGATTTAACCAATGTTTGGTCCCATGAATAGCTGCCAGAAAGTACCCAAGGCACCTTTCTTGCCAATAAAAAGGAAATATTTCACAGTTGCAGAAAAATACTGTATTTAAAAAAAAAAAATACAAATATTATTTATGCCTAGGTCTTTAACACTCCAGTGTCACACACTTACAAGTAAGTGTTAGTCCCAAAAATCTGAAGTAAAATGTAATAACCAGAGATATGAGAAAAGGACAGGCAGCTTATGTCAACAAACCTGTATTAATTTTTTTCCCAAAACCTCTAAAAATGTACCCAACGTTTCCTTTAAACATGACAACACTGTCAACCAACAGCATGCCCTACATCTACTATTTAGTATGTTTCCTGACAGTGAATACTATAAAAAATGTATATTCCCTTAGCATTGGGTCCCAATGTCAACAGTTTCAGGGACAGAAAGTGGATCTCCCAAACAGGGACATCAACAACAATAAACTTGTGCAAAAAATGTAACAATTTCTTGCTTCAAGTACACTTGTCTTGAGCTTCATCTAGCATAAGTGTTGTAAGGTTTGTAATGTAATATCAAGGCGAAAAAATTTGAGGACTGTGTGGTGTCATCCCTCACCTCTTTCTCAAACCTTCCCTTTATCCTATTCTTCATAACACTTAGGCTGGGTTCACACCTAATTCTGATGCGGCTCCCAGCAGGGGTCCTGTGCGTCCCCGTTCACCGGTTCAGGTCCGATTTCAGACATGAAACGGACCAAAAGACGCACAGGTCTCCTGTGGAAATTGCTATTGCGAATTGGATATGATGAACCCTAAAAATTCTGTAGCTGAAAAATAATACTCAGGAGGGTAACTGTACAAAAGACACAGGGCAGCGCTACACAGATGACACAATCAACAGGCATTTTATGCACTTGGTGGTATAAATGGTAAATTTTACAGACCAAAAGGGAACAAATAAGAAAATCACGGTTGAAAATCACATACACTTTAAGTTATTTGTGGTGGATGCTTTTCTTTAGTAATCAATCCAGTGAGCTAGTGGGTCTCACCTCACATCAACCATAACTTAGTTTGAATTAAAAATATGTTCTTATTTAAGTAAAAAGCTGCTATTCTCTTACTTGATTTAAAAATGTATGTCCTTTTTTGTCTTTTATAAGAAATCTTTTTAAATCAACTTTCAGTGACATTGAATACCCATTAAGCCTAATACAAAATGTATGTTATATGTAACAAATCTATTCAAGCTGTTCACAAATATATATTTAGATGTTCTGCAACCTTGCCGACCATAGAAAAGTAGATATGTCCCTAAAAACAATAGGCATGGGAACATCCATTCATCTTCAAACTCACAAAAGTCTATCACACTGTAGCTTGTTGCTTAGCTAATGATTCTAAATAGCACACATAGGTTAAAAGTTTGACTTATTTTTCTATTTGAAAATAAAAGCATTGATATAGGTTGTGTGCAAAAGGAGTTTGCAATAAAAGGTCTGTCAGTAGTTTGGCAGAGGTGCCAGGAATAGGATGTTCTAAAATAGGAGTCATCAATAAATGTATTTAATTCACCAAATAAAACATGTTTCATGGCAGCTTGCCACTTCCTCAGTTCAGGGTGAAAACATATTTTCAGAGGGATTGAGCTACTAATGAGCCTTTTTATTATAAACTATTACTCTTTGCACCTGTCTGGGAATCCCAGAGAGAACCCGGGAGGGGAACACTCATTTTTCAATCATGATTTGTTTTGGAATGAAACAACATTTATTAAGAGAAATAATACGTTGTAAGGGCTCTCCCGTATTCCACCCCTTCTTTCTGGTGGACACCCCTGAGCCACGCCTGAGATCTCTAGTCAGCTCCTTTGGTACCATATGTTTTTGATCACCACACTACAACATTTAAAGCATTGTGATAGAAATTCCAGAGGCCTCCCAACAAGCAGTTATCATTGCAGATTGAGGGAAGCAATACCAAGTTTAATGCACATCCAACAGTCAGATCAGGTTGCTTAGGGGCAAATGCATGCCCTCTAATTTATTATTGTTTTATGAAAGGCCTGCAATACTAACCCTTGTCAAATCATTGCAGTGGGATATTAATTTGATGTTAATGCATGGCCCCCTGTAGGCTATTTGCCATTGTATTTACATTAGAAGCTGTCTATTGCTAATAAAGACTAAATGAATCTTAGCAGAGACTGAATGCTTTATGATTCAATGGGATTACCAATCACAAGTAGTGATGAGCCAAACACCCCCGGGTTCGGTTCGCACCAGAACCCGCGAACGGACCGAAAGTTTGCGCAAACGTTAGAACCCTATTAAATACAATGGATGCAAACGTTCGAAATCTAAAGTGCTAATTATAACGACTATTATGCATGTTATTGTCCTAAAAAGGGTTTGGGAACCCGGGTTCTGCACCAGGGGACATGTATCAATGCAAAAAGAAGTTTTAAAAACTGCAGTTTTTCGCGAGCAGTCATTTTAATGATGCATAAAGTGAAAAAAAATATTCCTTTAAATATCGTACCTGGGGGGTGTCTAAAGTATGCCTGTGAAGTGCCACGTGTTTCCTGTGTTTAGAACTGTCCCTGCACAAAGTTAAATTTCTAAAGGAAAAAAAGCCATTTAAAACTGCTTTCGGCTTTAATGTAATGTCTGATCCCGGTAATATGAATGAAAATCTTTAAGAAAAATGGCATAGCTACCCCATCACCCCCCCCCCACCCCCCACCCCAGCCCATTACCAGCCCCTTTGGGTCTTGTATGGATATTAAGGGGAACCCCGCACACAAAAGAAAAAAGGCCCTATATACTCTGAACAGCCGTATACAGGCGGTGCATACAAGACAGGGACTGTAGGTTTGTTCTTATGTAGAATCTGTTTGTAATTTTGAACAGGTAAATTGTTTAAGTGTAGCTCCAGCCAAAAAATCTATTTTTAAGCTTATTGGAAAACATAGGGAAGGGTTATAACTCCTGTAACATTTGTTTTGCTGTCTGTGCAGTGTGCACCTGTTCAGAACAGGTGACCTCACTTTCCGTCCTAATGACAAATGTTTTTTGAAAATTTGGTTTTTTTATTGAAACAAGAATTGGTGATAAAGCATCAGTGGAGAGGAGACACTTTTTTTCCCATATTAACTCTTACAGGAGAGAATTTGCCTTCCTAGGGGTAGATTTCCTCTCACTTGCTGTTGTATCCTTCCGTTTGCAAGGAGGAGTTGTTTGTAAGTTGGATGTTTGAAAGTAGGGGCCTGCCGTATATACTCTGCAGAAATTTGCCCCTTAGGTGTTGGTGTTGCCACAACACTGTAAGCCCTCACAGTTACTCTTGGTGGGCGCATGAATGGGCCCTGCTGTAAATTATTAGATCAAGAATTGTAATTGCATGCCCCTGTTGAACAGGGGCTGAAAAATTGGGCCTTTGGTGGTGGTGGTGGTGGTGTTGACACAACACTGTAAGGCCTCACAGTTACTCTTGGTGGGCGCAGGAATGGGCCCTGCTGTGAATTATTAGATCAAGAATCGTAATTACATGCCCCTGTTAAACAGGGGCAGAAAAATTGGGCCTTAGGCACTGGTGCCACAACACTGCAACCCCTCACAGATACTGTACTTGGAGCACAGCAATGAGCCCTGTTGCAAAGTATTCCATCAAAAATTGTAATTACACGCCCCTGTTAAACAGGGGCTGAAAAATTGGGCCTTAGGCACTGGTGCTGGTGCCACGACACTGCAACCTCTCCCAGATACTCTAGTTGGAGTGCAGGAATGAGCCCTGCTGCAAAGCATTGCATAAAAAATTGTAATAACACGCCCCTGTTAAACAGGGGCTGAAAAATTGGGCCTTAGCCACTGGTGCTGGTGCCACGACACTGCACCCTCTCCCAGATACTCTAGTTGGAGTGCAGGAATGAGCCCTGCTGCAAAGCATTGCATAAAATGTTTTAATTACATGCCCCTGTTAAACAGGGGCTGAAAAATTGGGCCTTAGCCACTGGTGGCGGCACCCAGAGACAAAAATGTTCTTCCAAGCTATCATCATCAATCGGATCATTGAGGAGGAGGAGGATAGTCAGTCAACATAACAGGACAGTCTCTCAGCATCAGCATCAGTCTTGAAGGGATGTGACATTTGAAAATAAATTAGTCTGTTATATCAGCTTCAGGTGTTTGGTAGCTGGTAGTGATCCAAGACTGGTTCATCTTTATGAAGGTCAGTCGATCAACCGAGTCGGTGGACAGGCGCACCCTGTGATCCGTGACAAATCCTCCAGCAGCACTGAACGTGCGTTCTGAAATAACGCTGGATGCAGGACAGGCCAGTAGCTCAATTGCATACTGTGCAAGCTCTGGCCAGTGATCCATCCTCAAGACCCAGTAAGCCAGAGGATTTTCAGTGGGGAAGGTGTCCAAGTCTGACCTTGCCCCTAGGTATTCCTGCACCATGTATATCAGACGCTGGCGATGGTTGCTGGAACCGATCATACCTTGGGGCTGCGGACTAAAGAATTGTCTGAACGCATCGGTCAGACGGACACCTTCCCCACCGCTCATTCTTTGACTGACCGAAGCCTCAGCAACTCGTTGTCCAGGACCAGGAGTTTGTAACCTCCCAGTCTCTGGGAACGCGTTGCACAGACCTTTCTGCAAGGCCTCCCGGAGTTGTCTCATCCTCTGCTCCCTCTGCGACAGTAAGATAAGGTCTGCAACCTTACCCTTGTACCGTGGATCAAGGAGAGTGGCCAGCCAGTAATGGTCCCTCTCCTTGATCCGAAGAATATGAGGATCCTTCCGCAGACTTTGCAGGATCAGGGAGGCCATGCAGCGTAGGTTAGCTGAGGCATTCGGTCCGGACTCCTCTGGGTCACTAAGGACGACATGATCTGCAGCCACCTCCTCCCAGCCACGTACAAGTCCACGGGTTTCTTGGGACTGTAAATCATCCCTAAAAGACTGCTGCTGTTGATGCTGAGTGCCAGGCTCCACCTCCATGCTGACACAATCCTCCTCACCATCCTCGTGGCCTCCTCAAATGGTGCCAGGACAGTGCATGCATCCCTGATCATGCCCCACTGGCGTGGTGAAAAAAACCCAAGCTCCCCTGACCCTGTCCTGGTGCCGTAGTCGCACAGATACTCATTGATGGCCCTCTGCTGCGTGTGCAGCCGCTGCAGCATGGACAACGTTGAGTTCCACCTGGTGGGCATGTCACATATAAGGCGGTTCTTGGGCAGGTTCAACTCCTTTTGCAGCTCAGCCAGGCGAGCACTGGCATTATAAGATCTGCGGAAATGCACACAGACTTTCCTGGCCTGCCTCAGGACATCCTGTAAGCCCGGGTACCTGCCCAAGAACCGCTGCACCACCAGGTTAAGGATGTGAGCCACACAGGGCACATGGGTCAGTTGTCCCTGTCGGAGGGCGGAGAGGAGGTTGGTGTCATTATCGCGAACCACCTTTCCTGGCTTAAGCTGGCGTGGCGTCAACCACCTCTCGGCCTGCCCCTGAAGAGCAGACAGAACCTCTGCCCCAGTGTGGCTCCTGTCCCCCAAACACACCAGCGCAAGCACAGCATGGCATCTTTTTGCCTGCGTACTTGCGTAGCCCCTTGAACGCCTACGGAGCACCGCTGGTTCCGAGCACAAAGCACAGGAAGAGGCCATGGAGAAAGAAGAAGAGGAGGGGGTGGAGGATAGAGGTGTGTCACAACCAGTAGTAGCATTTTGGAGGCGTGGTGGCGGAACAACCTCCAACACTACTGCACCTTGTCCTGCATCCTTCCCAGCTGCCAAAAGAGTGACCCAATGGGCCGTGAAAGAAAGGTAACGTCCCTGTCCATGCCTGCTGGACCATGAGTCAGCGGTAATATGCACCTTACCACTGACCGCCCTGTCCAGCGAGGCCAAGACATTGCCTTCCACATGCCGGTAGAGAGCCGGAATCGCCTTCCGTGAGAAAAAGTGGCGTTTGGGAACCTGCCACTGAGGAACCGCACATTGCACAAACTCACGGAAGGGGGCCGAGTCTACCAACTGAAAAGGCAGCAGTTGAAGCGCTAGTAATTTAGCCAAGCTAGCATTCAACCGCTGGGCATATGGATGGTTGGGAGTGAACTTCTTTCGACGGTCCAGCAGCTGGGGCAGGGAAATTTGCCTGATAGAATCGGACGTCGGTGTACTGCTAGCAGAGTGGCCGCAAGTACTTGGCTGTGACACACCTAATTCTACACCTTCATTCCTCTCAGTGCAGGTTTCAGAGAGGACTGAAGGTATAGTGGGGTTGGAGATCCCAGCTGATGCGGTGCAAGGAGAGGTCCGCTTTGTTCTTTGGTGTGGGTCTTTAAGGTAGGCTTGACAACGAGCTGCATGGCAGGTCAACATATGTCTGGTCAAGCATGTGGTGCCCAAGCGGCTGATGTTTTGGCCACGCGATATACGCTTGAGACATATGTTGCAAACAGCAGCTGTGCGATCTGATGCACTTGACTCAAAAAAGGCCCACACCAAAGAACTTTTTGAATAACGGGCAGAGGCAGCGCCCTGCACAGGCGGAGCTCTGCGGTGTGATTCCGTCGGTGTGCTGCCCTTACGCTGGCCCCCGGAGGGCATCCTGCCTCGTTGGAGATGTGCCTCCTCCTCATCCTCCTCCTCCTCCTCCTCTCTACTATCAGGCACCCACGTGGAGTCCGTGACCTCATCATCCCCTCCCTCCTCATCACTGGAGCCAATCTGGCTGCTGGAACATGACTGCCAGATTGGTGTCCTTCTTGAGCATCCCCTCTCTCTGCTCTCACGCTACTGCCTTCCTCTAGCTGGGTATCATCATCAGACCCTTCGAAACGCTGGGCATCCTCCTGGAGCATGTACCCAATACTGTGCTCAAACAGTTCGGGGGACTCCTCAGGAGGACATGGTGGGTCTAGGGAAGGAGTGACTGATGATGACATTGATACCAGGGAAGAGGACGCTTTGGCAGCTGCTTTGCCAGTACCCTGAGCCTGGGTGAGAGAGGATGAGGAGGATGAGGAGGGCTTGGTCATCCACTCTACCAAGTCTTCGGCATGATGCGGCTCAACACGTCCAGCTGCCGAAAAGAAGGACAAGCGTGTCCCATGGCCACGTGCTGATGGCGATGCACCGCGTCCACGACCAGCACTGTTGTCTCTAGACACAGAGCCTGCTTGCCCTCTTTTATTGGCTCCTGACTGTCTGCCTCTCCTTGTTTGCCTTCCAGACATTCTAATGGCCTGCAGGGAGATGGGAAAACCAGCAATAAGGCCTAGGTTCAGGAGTATATTTTGCAGGAAGCACACTACGCCCGCTGTAAGTGCTGCAAATGCCTGTTGGTGTAACACACCAGGAAAACACAGCAATACGGGCTAGCTTCAGGTGTATAATGTGCAGGAGGCACACTCCGCCCGCTGTAAGTGCTGAAAATGCCTGTTATTGTAACACACCTGGAAAACACAGCAATACGGGCTAACTTCAGGTGTATAATGTGCAGGAGGCACACTCCGCCCACTGTAAGTGCTGCAAATGCCTGTTAGTGTAACACACCAGGAAAACACAGCAATACGGACTAGCTTCAGAAGTATATTTTGCAGGAATCACACTACGCCTGCTGTAAGTGCTGCAAATGCCTGTTGGTGTAACACACCAGGAAAACACAGCAATACGGGCTAGCTTCAGAAGTATATTTTGCAGGAATCACACTACGCCTGCTGTAAGTGCTGCAAATGCCTGTTGGTGTAACACACTAGGAAAACACAGCAATAAGGCCTAGCTTCAGGAGTATATTTTGCAGGAATCACACTACGCCTGCTGTAAGTGCTGCAAATGCCTGTTGGTGTAACACACTAGGAAAACACAGCAATAAGGCCTAGCTTCAGGAGTATATTTTGCAGGAATCACACTACGCCTGCTGTAAGTGCTGCAAATGCCTGTTGGTGTAACACACCAGGAAAACACAGCAATAAGGCCTAGCTTCAGGAGTATATTTTGCAGGAATCACACTACGCCTGCTGTAAATGCTGTAAATGCCTGTTGGTGTAACACACCAGGAAAACACAGCAATAAGGGCTAGCTTCAGGTGTATACTGTGCAGGAGGCTTAGCAACAATGACACTGACACTGTCCCCTGCCTGTTCTTCTCTCTCCCTGCACAAAAGGTTTATCAAAGAATATGACACTGACACTCTCCCTGCCTATCCTTCTCTCTCCCTGCACACAAGGTTTAGTAAAGAATATGACACTGACACTGTCCCCTGCCTATCCTTCTCTCTCCCTGCACACAAGGTTTATCAAAGAATATGACACTGACACTCTCCCTGCCTATCCTTCTCTCTCCCTGCACACAAGGTTTAGCAAAGAATATGACACTGACACTGTCCCCTGCCTATCCTTCTCTCTCCCTGCACACAAGGTTTAGCAAAGAATATGACACTGACACTCTCCCTGCCTATCCTTCTCTCTCCCTGGACACAAGAATAGCACAAAGAATATCAACACTGTCCCTGCCTATCCTTCTCTTTCCCTGCGCCGGAACACACTACACAAGGCCGCCGCGCTGGCGGCCTTTTATAGTGTGGGGCGTGTGCTAAACCCCTTGAGCTATAATTGGCCACAGGCAACCTGCCTGTGGCCAATTATGGCTCTCCTAGCTGCCGGCACTGTGATTGGCCAAGCATGCGGGGTCACAGTGCATGCTTGGCCAATCACAGCGCCGGGATTGCACTGTGATGGTGCAGTGTATTGTGGGCCGTACGCGTCACTCGAATTTGGCGCAAACGGCCCAAATCGTTCGATGTTCGCCGAACGATCGAACAGCCGATGTTCGAGTCGAACGTGTGTTCGACTTGAACACCGAGCTCATCCCTAATTACAAGGTTGGTTGTGTGTGGTAAACAGTTTAGCCTCGTACACACGGCCGAGATTCTCATCGAAAAAAACATGTTGTTTTTTTCGACGAGATTCTTGGACAAGAAACTTGTCCCGGCCGAGTGTACACACGCTCGATTCAAAGAACCCGCGGTTCTTTGAATGGAGCGTACGCGGTGACGTCATCGACTACGACGAGCATGCGCTCGTCACATTCGATGCCGTCGCCGCCATCTTGGTATACCCTACCTATGCCTAGGAAGCTACCGCGCATGCGTCAAATTCATTTCGAACATGCGCGGGCTTCCGGGAGGACAGGTAAGTGTACACACACTCACTTTTCTCGTCGAGAAACATGCCGACGAGAATCTCGACGAGAAAATAGAGAGCTGGTTCTCTATTTTCTCGTCGAGATTACTTGTCGGTTTTCTTGACGAGAAACCATACACACGAAAGAGTTTCTCGGCAAGACATCTCTGCCAGCAAGTTTCTTGCTGGTTCTTGCCGAGAAACTCGGTCGTGTGTACGAGGCCTGAGAATCAATTTTTCTGGAAATTGTGCACTCCATCTGGATGAATTTATCACTCGCTCTGTGTACTTTAAAAGGTATGCTATTTTGCATGTTTTTGCACTATGCTTAGTTTACGACCCTAAGAGAAAATGGATGTCCAGTTCCTTTTCATGTTAATTCCCTTTGTGATTTCATATACTATATTTTTTAAACAAAATATTTTCTTAGTGATACACCAGCATTCTTTTATTTTTTTTTCAGATACTACATAATATCTTTGGGTCTGATGGCCACTTACCTTCTTCTCAAGGCTATAGGTTTTTTCCTTCTTGTTATAATTGGAATACCAGGAAACATCTTTATTATTCTGCAATTCACCTACATCAAGAGCATAGAGAAGAAAATTCTTCCAACAAATGTAATATTGTCAGTACTGGCTTTGGCAAATGTACTTGTCATCTTTTCTCGCATCATTCCACAGTCTCTAAATGCAATAGGGGTAGAGGACTTGCTTGATGACACAGAGTGCAAATTTGTCATATACACATACAGAGTAAGCAGAGCCATGTCTATTTGTGTAACTAGTTTTCTTAGCTGCCACCAGTGTATTCTTATTGCTCCAACAACTAGAGTTTGGCTTTATTTAAAGCGAAGAGCGACACAAAATGTTATGGGCGTCATCATAATTTTGTCAATTATCAACTTCTCCATGTACCCTTATAGTTGTTTAAGTACTCATGTGAAGAAAAATAAAACAACTTCGCCATATACTCTTCATTTGATTTATTGTGATGTTGACTTTCTAACTTATACAGCATACATTATCAATGGAACATTTTATACAATACGTGATTTTATATTCGTAGGACTGATGACAATAGCAAGCAGTTACATGGTGTTCATCCTTCTTCGTCATGAAAAGAACGTGAAAGCAATTAGGAGCTCTAACAAAGAGCAAAAGTGGTCAGCGGAGTATAAAGCATCAAGAGCTGTAATACTATTAGTTGTTCTTTATGTGCTACTGTTTGGGTTGGATAACTCCATGTGGGTCTATACGCTGACTTTATCTAATGTATCTTCTGATATGAGTGATATTCGAGTATTTCTAGCATCCTCATATGCAGCTCTGAGTCCCATTCTCATCATATTAACCAACCCTAAACTTCATCGCCTTTGGATGCTCTCTAACAAGAACAAGCCTTTCCAAAAACATATGGGAAGCAGTGTAACTGTGTATACTGTAAGTGTATAAAGGTGGGAAAATGAAATAGTATTTGTAGTATAGCATCAGGAGTAGTGATGAGCCGAACACCCCCGGGTTCGGTTCGCACCAGAACCCGCGAACGGACCGAAAGTTCGAACGAACATTAGAACCCTATTAAATACAATGGATGCGAACGTTCGAATTCTAAAGTGCTAATTATAAAAACTATTATGCATGTTATTGTCCTAAAAAGGGTTTGGGAACCCGGGTTCTGCACCAGGGGACATGTATCAATGCAAAAATAAGTTTTAAAAACGGTCGTTTTCCGGGAGCAGTCATTTTAATGATGCATAAAGTGAAAAAAAAAAAGTCAAATATTCCTTTAAATATCGTACCTGGGGGGTGTCTAAAGTATGCCTGTGAAGTGCCACGTGTTTCCCGTGTTTAGAACTGTCCCTGCACAAAATGACACTTCTAAAGGAAAAAAAAGCCATTTAAAACTGCTTGCGGCTTTAATGTAATGTCTGGTCCCGGTAATATGGATGAAAATCTTTAAGAAAAATGGCATAGCTACCCCATGACCCCCCCCCTACCCCAGCCCATTACCAGCCCCTTTGGGTCTTGTATGGATATTAAGGGGAACCCCGCACATAAAATAAAAAAGGCCCTATATACTCTGAACAGCCGTATACAGGCGGTGCATACAAGACAGGGACTGTAGGTTTGTTCTTATGTAGAATCTGTTTGTAATTTTGAACAGGTACATTGTTGAAGTGTAGCTCCAGACCAAAAATCTATTTTTAAACTTTTTGGAAAACATAGGTAAGGGTTATCACCCCTGTAACATTTGTTTTGCTGTCTGTGCCCCTGTTCAGAACATTTCACCTCACTTTCCGTCCTAATGACAACTGTTTTTGAAATGTGGTGTTTTTCTTGAAACAAGGATTGCTGATAAAGCATCAGTACAGAGGAGACACCTTTCTCCCATATTTATTCTTACAGGAGAGAATTTTCCTTCCTAGTGGTAGATTTCCTCTCACTTCCTGTTGTCTTCTTGCGTTTGCAAGTAGGAGTCGTTTGTAAGTTGGATGTTTGAAAGTAGGGACCTGCCGTATATACTCTGCAGAAATAGGCCCCTTAGTTGTTGGTGTTGGCACAACACTGTAAGCACTCACAGTTACTCTTGGTTGGTGCTGGAACGCCCTGCTGTCAACTATTATATCAGGAATTTTAATTACATATAATTGTTGAACAGTGGTAGTAAAAATTGGGCCTTTGATGGTGGTGCTGGTGCCACAACACTGTAAGCCCTGACAGTTACTCTTGGTGGGTGCAGCAATGGGCCCTGCTGTGAATTATTAGATCAAGAATTGTAATTACATGCCCCTGTTGAACAGGGGCTGAAAAATTGGGCCTTAGGCACTGGTGGCACAACACTGCAACCCTTCACAGATACTGTACTTGGAGCACAGCAATGAGCCCTGTTGCAAAGTATTGCTTCAAAAATTGTAATGACACGCCCCTGTTAAACAGGGGCTGAAAAATTGGGCCTTAGGCACTGGTGGCACAACACTGCAACTCCTCACAGATACTGTACTTGGAGCACAGCAATGAGCCCTGTTGCAAAGTATTGCTTCAAAAATTGTAATTACACGCCCCTGTTAAACAGGGGCTGAAAAATTGGGCGTTAGGCACTGGTGGCGGCACCCATAAACAAAAATGATCTTCCAAGCTATCATCATCAATCGTATCATTGAGGACTCGGAGGAGGAGGATAGCCAGTCAACATAACAGCACAGGCACTCAGCATCAGCATCAGTCTTGAAGGGATGTGACATTTTAAAATCAATTAGTCTGTTATATCAGCATCAGGTGTGTGGTAGCTGGTGGTGATCCAAGACTGGTTCATCTTGATGAAAGTCAGTCGATCAACCGAGTCGGTGGACAGGCGCACCCTGTGATCCGTGACAAATCCTCCAGCAGCACTGAATGTGCGTTCCGAAAGAACGCTGGATGCAGGACAGGCCAGTAGCTCAATTGCATACTGTGCAAGCTCTGGCCAGTGATCCATCCTCAAGACCCAGTAAGCCAGAGGATTTTCGGTGGGGAAGGTGTCCAAGTCTGACCTTGCCCCTAGATATTCCTGCACCATGTTTATCAGACGCTGGCGATGGTTGCTGGAACCGATCATACTTTGGGGCTGCGGACTAAAGAATTGTCTGAACGCATCGGTCAGACGGCCACCTTCCCCACCGCTCCTTCTTTGACTGGCCGAAGCCTCAGCAACTCGTTGTCCAGGACCAGGAGTTTGCAACCTCCCAGTCTCTGGGAACGCGTTGCACAGACCTTTCTGCAAGGCCTCCCGGAGTTGTCTCATCCTCTGCTCCCTCTGCGACGGTAACATAAGGTCCGCAACCTTACCCTTGTACCGTGGATCAAGGAGAGTGGCCAGCCAGTAATGGTCCCTCTCCTTGATCCGAAGAATACGAGGATCCTTCCGCAGACTTTGCAGGATCAGGGAGGCCATGCAGCGTAGGTTTGCTGAGGCATTCGCTCCGGAGTCCTCTGGGTCACTAAGGACGACATGATCCGCAGCCACCTCCTCCCAGCCACGTACAAGTCCACTGGTTTCTTGGGACTGTAAATCATCCCTAAAAGACTGCTGCTGATGATGCTGAGTGCCAGCCTCCACCTCCATGCTGACACAATCCTCCTCCTCCTCCTCCTCCTCCTCCTCCTCCTCCTCCTCTTCCTGTGCGATGGGTGGGACAGAAGGAACACTGTCTGGGTAAAGGGGGCCTTGAGAGGCAAGGAAGTCCTCCTCTTCCTGCCTCTGTTCTGCCTCAAGTGCCCTGTCCATTATTCCACGCAGCGTGTGCTCCAACAGGTGGACAAGAGGTACAGTGTCACTGATGCATGCACTGTCACTGCTCACCATCCTCGTGGCCTCCTCAAATGGTGCCAGGACAGTGCATGCATCCCTGATCATGCCCCACTGGCGTGGAGAAAAAAAACCAAGCTCCCCTGACCCTGTCCTGGTGCCGTAGTCGCACAGGTACTCATTGATGGCCCTCTGCTGCGTGTGCAGCCGCTGCAGCATGGCCAACGTTGAGTTCCACCTGGTGGGCATGTCACATATAAGGCGGTTCTTGGGCAGGTTCAACTCCTTTTGCAGCTCAGCCAGGCGAGCACTGGCATTATAAGATCTGCGGAAATGCACACAGACTTTCCTGGCCTGCCTCAGGACATCCTGTAAGCCCGGGTACCTGCCCAAGAAGCGCTGCACCACCAGGTTAAGGACGTGAGCCACACAGGGCACATGGGTCAGTTGTCCCTGTCGGAGGGCGGAGAGGAGGTTGGTGCCATTGTCGCAAACCACCATTCCTGGCTTAAGCTGGCGTGGCGTCAACCACCTCTCGGCCTGGCCCTGCAGAGCAGACAGGACCTCTGCCCCAGTGTGGCTTCTGTCCCCCAAACACACCAGCGCAAGCACGGCATGGCATCTTTTTGCCTGCGTACTTGCGTAGCCCCGTGAACGGCTACGGAGCACCGCTGGTTCATAGGACAAACCACAGGAAGAGGCCATGGAGGAAGAAGAAGAGGAGGGGGTGGAGGAGAGAGGTGTGTCACAACCAGTAGTAGCATTTTGGAGGCGTGGCGGTGGGACAACCTCCAACACTACTGCACCTTGTCCTGAATCCTTCCCAGCTGCCAAAAGAGTGACCCAATGGGCCGTGAAAGAAAGGTAACGTCCCTGTCCATGCCTGCTGGACCATGAGTCAGCGGTAATATGCACCTTACCGCTGACCGCCCTGTCCAGCGAGGCCAAGACATTGCCTTCCACATGCCGGTAGAGAGCCGGAATAGCCTTCCGTGAGAAAAAGTGGCGTTTGGGAACCTGCCACTGAGGAACCGCACATTGCACAAACTCACGGAAGGGGGCCGAGTCTACCAACTGAAAAGGCAGCAGTTGAAGCGCTAGCAATTTAGCCAAGCTAGCATTCAACCGCTGGGCATGTGGATGGCTGGGAGTGAACTTCTTTCGACGGTCCAGCAGCTGGGGCAGGGAAATTTGCCTGCTAGAATCGGACGTCGGTGTACTGCTAGCAGAGTGGGCGCAAGTACTTGGCTGTGACACACCTAATTCTACACCTTCATTCCTCTCAGTGCATGTTTCAGAGAGGACTGAAGTTATAGTGGGGTTGGAGATCCCAGCTGATGCGGTGCAAGGAGAGGTCCGCTTTGTTCTTTGGTGTGGGTCTTTGAGGTAGGCTTGCCAACGAGCTGCATGGCAGGTCAACATATGTCTGGTCAGGCATGTGGTACCCAAGCGGCTGATGTTTTGGCCACGCGATATACGCTTGAGACATATGTTGCAAACAGCAGCTGTGCGATCTGATGCACTAGCCTCAAAAAAGGCCCACACCAAAGAACTTTTTGAATGACGGGCAGAGGCAGCGCCCTGCACAGGCGGAGCTCTGCGGTGTGATTCCGTCGGTGTACTGCCCTTACGCTGGCCACCAAAGGGCATCCTGCCTCGTTGGAGATGTGCCTCCTCCTCATCCTCCTCCTCCTCCTCTCTCCTATTAGGCACCCACGTGGAGTCATTGACCTCATCATCCCCTCCCTCCTCATCACTGGAGCCAATCTGGCAGTATGCTGCAGCTGCTGGAACATGACTGCCAGATTGGTGTCCTTCTTGAGCATCCCCTCTGTCTGCTCTCACGCTACTGCCTTCCTCTAGCTGGGTTTCATCATCAGACCCTTCGAAACGCTGGGCATCCTCCTGGAGCATGTACCCAACACTGTGCTGAAACAGTTCGGGGGACTCCTCAGGAGGAGGACATGGTGGGTCTAGGGAAGGAGTGACTGATGATTTGTCTGACATTGATACCAGGGAAGACGACGCTTTGGCAGCTGCTTTTCCAGTACCCTGAGCCTGGGTGAGAGAGGATGAGGAGGAGGAGGAGGGCTTGGTCATCCACTCTACCAAGTCTTCGGCATGATGTGGCTCAACATGTCCAGCTGCCGAAAAGAAGGACAAGCGTGTCCCATGGCCATGTGCTGATGACAATGCACCGCGTCCACGACCAGCACTGTTGCCCCCAGACACAGAGCCTGCTTGCCCTCTTTTATTGCCTCCTGACTGTCTGCCTCTCCTTGTTTGCCTTCCAGACATTCTAATAGATGGCCTGCAGGGAGATGGGAAAAAAGCAATAAGGGCTACCTTCAGGTGTCCTTCTCTGTCCCTTGAAACAAGGACTTTCACAGTGAAAGAAACTGACACTGTCCCTACCTAGAGTTTTCTGTCCCTAGAATAAATGTTTTTTTTAATCACAATATAGCACAAGGACAATTCACTCAATGTCTCTCCAGGTCCCTGGAAACAAGGACTTGCAGAGTGAAAGAAACTGACACTGTCCCTACCTAGAGTTTTCTGTCCCTAGAATAAATGTTTTTTTTAAGCACAATATAGCACAAGGACAATTAACTCACTGTCCTTACAGGTCCCTGGAAACAAGGACTTGCAGAGTGAAAAAAAAAAAACACTCTCCCTACCTACAGTTTTCTGTCCCTAGAAAAAATGTTTTTTTTAAGCACAATATAGCACAAGGACAATTAACTCACTGTCCTTACAGGTCCCTGGAAACAAGGACTTGCAGAGTGAAAGAAAAAAAACACTCTCCCTACCTACAGTTTTCTGTCCCTAGAAAAAATGTTTTTTTTAATCACAATATAGCACAAGGAAAATTAACTCACTGTCCTTACAGGTCCCTGGAAACAAGGACTTGCAGAGTGAAAGAAAAAAAACACTCTCCCTACCTACAGTTTTCTGTCCCTAGAAAAAATGTTTTTTTTAATCACAATATAGCACAAGGAAAATTAACTCACTGTCCTTACAGGTCCCTGGAAACAAGGACTTGCAGAGTGAAAGAAACTGACACTGTCCCTACCTAGAGTTTTCTGTCCCTAGAATAAATGTTTTTTTTAAGCACAATATAGCACAAGGACAATTAACTCACTGTCCTTACAGGTCCCTGGAAACAAGGACTTGCAGAGTGAAAGAAAAAAAACACTCTCCCTACCTACAGTTTTCTGTCCCTAGAAAAAATGTTTTTTTTAAGCACAATATAGCACAAGTAAAATTAACTCACTGTCCTTACAGGTCCCTGGAAACAAGGACTTGCAGAGTGAAAGAAAAAAAACACTCTCCCTACCTACAGTTTTCTGTCCCTAGAAAAAATGTTTTTTTTAATCACAATATAGCACAAGGAAAATTAACTCACTGTCCTTACAGGTCCCTGGAAACAAGGACTTGCAGAGTGAAAGAAACTGACACTGTCCCTACCTAGAGTTTTCTGTCCCTAGAATAAATGTTTTTTTTAATCACAATATAGCACAAGGAAAATTAACTCACTGTCCTTACAGGTCCCTGGAAACAAGGACTTGCAGAGTGAAAGAAACTGACACTGTCCCTACCTAGAGTTTTCTGTCCCTAGAATAAATGTTTTTTTTAAGCACAATATAGCACAAGGACAATTAACTCACTGTCCTTACAGGTCCCTGGAAACAAGGACTTGCAGAGTGAAAAAAAAAAAACACTCTCCCTACCTAGAGTTTTCTGTCCCTAGAAAAAATGTTTTTTTTAAGCACAATATAGCACAAGGACAATTAACTCACTGTCCTTACAGGTCCCTGGAAACAAGGACTTGCAGAGTGAAAGAAAAAAAACACTCTCCCTACCTAGAGTTTTCTGTCCCTAGAAAAAATGTTTTTTTTAATCACAATATAGCACAAGGAAAATTAACTCACTGTCCTTACAGGTCCCTGGAAACAAGGACTTGCAGAGTGAAAGAAAAAAAACACTCTCCCTACCTACAGTTTTCTGTCCCTAGAAAAAATGTTTTTTTTAATCACAATATAGCACAAGGAAAATTAACTCACTGTCCTTACAGGTCCCTGGAAACAAGGACTTGCAGAGTGAAAGAAACTGACACTGTCCCTACCTAGAGTTTTCTGTCCCTAGAATAAATGTTTTTTTTAATCACAATATAGCACAAGGAAAATTAACTCACTGTCCTTACAGGTCCCTGGAAACAAGGACTTGCAGAGTGAAAGAAACTGACACTGTCCCTACCTAGAGTTTTCTGTCCCTAGAATAAATGTTTTTTTTAATCACAATATAGCACAAGGAAAATTAACTCACTGTCCTTACAGGTCCCTGGAAACAAGGACTTGCAGAGTGAAAGAAACTGACACTGTCCCTACCTAGAGTTTTCTGTCCCTAGAATAAATGTTTTTTTTAATCACAATATAGCACAAGGAAAATTAACTCACTGTCCTTACAGGTCCCTGGAAACAAGGACTTGCAGAGTGAAAGAAACTGACACTGTCCCTACCTAGAGTTTTCTGTCCCTAGAATAAATGTTTTTTTTAAGCACAATATAGCACAAGGACAATTAACTCACTGTCCTTACAGGTCCCTGGAAACAAGGACTTGCAGAGTGAAAGAAAAAAAACACTCTCCCTACCTACAGTTTTCTGTCCCTAGAAAAAATGTTTTTTTTAATCACAATATAGCACAAGGAAAATTAACTCACTGTCCTTACAGGTCCCTGGAAACAAGGACTTGCAGAGTGAAAGAAACTGACACTGTCCCTACCTAGAGTTTTCTGTCCCTAGAATAAATGTTTTTTTTAATCACAATATAGCACAAGGACAATTAACTCACTGTCCTTACAGGTCCCTGGAAACAAGGACTTGCAGAGTGAAAGAAACTGACACTGTCCCTACCTAGAGTTTTCTGTCCCTAGAATAAATGTTTTTTTTAAGCACAATATAGCACAAGGACAATTAACTCACTGTCCTTACAGGTCCCTGGAAACAAGGACTTGCAGAGTGAAAGAAAAAAAACACTCTCCCTACCTACAGTTTTCTGTCCCTAGAAAAAATGTTTTTTTTAATCACAATATAGCACAAGGAAAATTAACTCACTGTCCTTACAGGTCCCTGGAAACAAGGACTTGCAGAGTGAAAGAAACTGACACTGTCCCTACCTAGAGTTTTCTGTCCCTAGAATAAATGTTTTTTTTAATCACAATATAGCACAAGGACAATTAACTCACTGTCCTTACAGGTCCCTGGAAACAAGGACTTGCAGAGTGAAAAAAAAAAAACACTCTCCCTACCTAGAGTTTTCTGTCCCTAGAAAAAATGTTTTTTTTAAGCACAATATAGCACAAGGACAATTAACTCACTGTCCTTACAGGTCCCTGGAAACAAGGACTTGCAGAGTGAAAGAAAAAAAACACTCTCCCTACCTAGAGTTTTCTGTCCCTAGAAAAAATGTTTTTTTTAATCACAATATAGCACAAGGAAAATTAACTCACTGTCCTTACAGGTCCCTGGAAACAAGGACTTGCAGAGTGAAAGAAAAAAAACACTCTCCCTACCTACAGTTTTCTGTCCCTAGAAAAAATGTTTTTTTTAATCACAATATAGCACAAGGAAAATTAACTCACTGTCCTTACAGGTCCCTGGAAACAAGGACTTGCAGAGTGAAAGAAACTGACACTGTCCCTACCTAGAGTTTTCTGTCCCTAGAATAAATGTTTTTTTTAATCACAATATAGCACAAGGAAAATTAACTCACTGTCCTTACAGGTCCCTGGAAACAAGGACTTGCAGAGTGAAAGAAACTGACACTGTCCCTACCTAGAGTTTTCTGTCCCTAGAATAAATGTTTTTTTTAATCACAATATAGCACAAGGAAAATTAACTCACTGTCCTTACAGGTCCCTGGAAACAAGGACTTGCAGAGTGAAAGAAACTGACACTGTCCCTACCTAGAGTTTTCTGTCCCTAGAATAAATGTTTTTTTTAATCACAATATAGCACAAGGAAAATTAACTCACTGTCCTTACAGGTCCCTGGAAACAAGGACTTGCAGAGTGAAAGAAACTGACACTGTCCCTACCTAGAGTTTTCTGTCCCTAGAATAAATGTTTTTTTTAAGCACAATATAGCACAAGGACAATTAACTCACTGTCCTTACAGGTCCCTGGAAACAAGGACTTGCAGAGTGAAAGAAAAAAAACACTCTCCCTACCTACAGTTTTCTGTCCCTAGAAAAAATGTTTTTTTTAATCACAATATAGCACAAGGAAAATTAACTCACTGTCCTTACAGGTCCCTGGAAACAAGGACTTGCAGAGTGAAAGAAACTGACACTGTCCCTACCTAGAGTTTTCTGTCCCTAGAATAAATGTTTTTTTTAATCACAATATAGCACAAGGACAATTAACTCACTGTCCTTACAGGTCCCTGGAAACAAGGACTTGCAGAGTGAAAGAAACTGACACTGTCCCTACCTAGAGTTTTCTGTCCCTAGAATAAATTTTTTTTTAAGCACAATATAGCACAAGGACAATTAACTCACTGTCCTTACAGGTCCCTGGAAACAAGGACTTGCAGAGTGAAAGAAAAAAAACACTCTCCCTACCTACAGTTTTCTGTCCCTAGAAAAAATGTTTTTTTTAATCACAATATAGCACAAGGAAAATTAACTCACTGTCCTTACAGGTCCCTGGAAACAAGGACTTGCAGAGTGAAAGAAACTGACACTGTCCCTACCTAGAGTTTTCTGTCCCTAGAATAAATGTTTTTTTTAATCACAATATAGCACAAGGACAATTAACTCACTGTCCTTACAGGTCCCTGGAAACAAGGACTTGCAGAGTGAAAGAAACTGACACTGTCCCTACCTAGAGTTTTCTGTCCCTAGAATAAATGTTTTTTTTAAGCACAATATAGCACAAGGACAATTAACTCACTGTCCTTACAGGTCCCTGGAAACAAGGACTTGCAGAGTGAAAGAAACTGACACTGTCCCTACCTAGAGTTTTCTGTCCCTAGAATAAATGTTTTTTTTAAGCACACTATAGCAGAAGCACAAAACACACTGACACTCTCCCTACCTATCCTTCTCTTTCCCTAAACTAAAGGAATCCAGGTTAAGCAAGAAAGAAATAACAGTCACTGTCCCTGCCTATGCTACTCTATCCCTGCTCCGGAACACACTACACTAGGCCGCCGTGCTGGCGGCCTTTTATAGTGTGGGGCGTGTACTAAACACCCTCAGCAATAATTGGCCACAGGCATCCTGCCTGTGGCCAATCATTGCTCTCCTCGCTGCCGGCGCTGTGATTGGCCAAGCATGCGGGGTCACAGTGCATGCTTGGCCAATCACAGCGCCTGGATGACACTGCGATGGCGTAGTGCATTGTGGGCCGTTCGCGTCACTCGAATTTGGCGCGAACGGCCCAAATCGTTCGATCTTCGTCGAACGATCGAACAGCCAATGTTCGAGTCGAACGTATGTTCGACTCGAACACGAAGCTCATCCCTAATCAGGAGTGGAAACCATCTCATCTGAAAAAAATAAATAAATAACAGCACACATATAAAAATTTAATTCTTGTTTATTAAACAAGTATAGCTTGCTTCTCCTTTTTATACACCAGTGTTCTAATGCTCATGAGATGCGCTGGACGCCAATTAATGGAAATGTACCCATCTGGGTCCCACCAGATTTGTTAAAGAGTAACTGCACTTTGATGAGAAAAAAAAACACTCCCCTCTGTGTCATTTATGTACATTGCAGGGAGTTTACCAAACTTTGTTGCAGATTCCTACCTGTTGGTGTTCTGAAGAAATTCCTGTGTGTGTCCATGTGAAAAAGGCAGTGGTTAATAATTATCAATCAGCTGCTGCACTTGCAGGGCTCTAATGAGGAAAATTGCAGAGTCTTCATTCCTTTAGACATGATTTCCTATTGGGAAAATGAAAAAAAAAATTCTTGCAGGGGATGCCTGAAATCTGACTTGTATCTTAGCGCTGATTTCTGGGAAAATCAGTAAACCAATCACACAAGCAGGAAAAGGTGTTTCTGGGTGGTGTTCTGTACACATTCTGTGTACAGGACACCTCCAGGTAGCCATTATGTATTGCATTTTGCAGAAGATTACAGAGCTGTAGATTGAAAAGGAAAGGCAATTTTTAACAACACTCAATTACAATATGTCTTGTGTCGCAATTGTATACACTATATTGTTTTTTTTTTTTTATTTGCTATTTTTTTCCCACAAAACTAGACTTACCTTTTAAATTGTGGTCAAAAATAAAAAGGCCTTTACTGCACACTGCTTACAGTTGTATAAAATAGATATATTAACTGTTCTGTATCAAGGGTCATATGTTATTTAGAATGCCTCTGTGCTGAGCTTCATGTGGGAAAAATAATAAGACAATTAAGCCAAGAATAGGGATGAGTCCACGGTTCGAACATCGGGTGTCCCTTTGTTCTAAAACAAATCGTACACATGGGACGTTCACGGTAAATTCAAGCGTCGCAGAATGCCCCATAATGCACTGCGAGATCGCAGTGCATTGCTGTATAATCATGGCCAATCATGGCTCAGGGGACTAAGTCCACGCCCCACACTATATAAGGCTGCTGCTTATATGGCGGCCATATAGTGTAACGAATGAAGAGAGATTAGGCAGCTTAGGTAATGGCGTGCAGGCAGTGTATTTGATATATATATATATATATATATATATATATATACAGTGGGTACGGAAAGTATTCAGACCCCCTTAAATTTTTCACTCTTTGTTATATTGCAGCCATTTGCTAAAATCATTTAAGTTCACTTTTTCCTCATTAATGTACACACAGCACCCCATATTGACAGAAAAACACAGAATTGTTGACATTTTTGCAGATTTATTAAAAAAGAAAAACTAAAATATCACATGGTCCTAAGTATTCAGACCCTTTGCTGTGACACTCATATATTTAACTCAGGTGCTGTCCATTTCTTCTGATCATCCTTGAGATGGTTCTACACCTTCATTTGAGTCCAGCTGTGTTTGATTATACTGATTGGACTTGATTAGGAAAGCCACTCACCTGTCTATATAAGACCTTACAGCTCACAGTGCATGTCAGAGCAAATGAGAATCATGAGGTCAAAGGAACTGCCTGAAGAGCTCAGAGACAGAATTGTGGCAAGGCACAGATCTGGCCAAGGTTACAGAAAACTTTATGCTGCACTTAAGGTTCCTAAGAGCACAGTGGCCTCCATAATCCTTAAATGGAAGATGTTTGGGACGACCATAACCCTTCCTAGAGCTGGCCGTCCGGCCAAACTGAGCTATTGGGGGAGAAGAGCCTTGGTAAGAGAGGTAAAGAATAACCCAAAGATCACTGTGGCTGAGCTCCAGAGATGCAGTCGGGAGATGGGAGAAAGTTGTAGAAAGTCAACCATCACTGCAGCCCTCCACCAGTTGGGGCTTTATGGCAGATTGGCCCGACGGAAGCCTCTCTTCAGTACAAGACACATGAAAGCCCACATGGAGTTTGCTAAAAAACACCATAGGACTCCAAGATGGTGAGAAATAAGATTCTCTGGTGAGACCAAAATATAACTTTTTGGCCTTAATTCGAAGCGTTATGTGTGGAGAAAACCAGGCACTGCTCATCACCTGTCCAATACAGTCCCAACAGTGAAGCATGGTGGTGGAAGCATCATGCTGTGGGGGTGTTTTTCAGCTGCAGAGACAGGACGACTGGTTGCAATCGAGGGAAAGATGAATGTGGCCAAGTACAGGGATATCCTGGACAAAAACCTTCTCCAGAGTGCTCAGGACCTCAGACAGGGCTGAAGGTTTACCTTCTGACAAGACAATGACCCTAAGCACACAGCTAAAATAACGAAGGAGTGGCTTCACAACAACTCTGTGACTGTTCTTTAATGGCCCAGCCAGAGCTCTGACTTAAACCCAATTGAGCATCTCTGGAGAGACCTAAAAATGGCCGTCCTCCAACGTTTACCATCCAACCTGACAGAACTGGAGAGGATCTGCAAGGAGGAATGGCAGAGGATCCCCAAATCCAGGTGTGAAAAACTTGTTGCATCTTTCCCAAAAAGACTCATGGCTGTATTAGATCAAAAGGGTGCTTCTACTAAATCCTAAGCAAAGGGTCTGAATACTTAGGACCATGTGATATTTCAGTTTTTATTTTTTAACCACTTGCCGACCGCCGCACTCCAATGAACGTCGGCAGAATGGCACGGCTGGTCATATTGGCGTACAGGTATGTCCCCTTTAATATGCACAGCCGTGGGTCGCGCGCGCCGCAACTCGGTTGGGTACTCCGTTACCGCGCCCGCGGGACCCACGGACCCGATCGCCGACGGTGTCCCATGATCGGTCACAGAGCTGAAGAACGGGGAGAGGTAAGTGTAAACAAACCTCTCCCTGTGCTTCCTAGTGAGCCTGTCACTGATTGTCTGTTCCCTGCCATAGGGAACGACGATCAGTGACGTCACACGCCAAGCCACGCACCCCCTACAGTTAGAATCACACATTAGGTCACACTTAACCCCTTTAGCGCCCCCTACAGGTTAACCCCTAAACTGCCAATTTTCACAGTAATCAGTGCATTTTTATAGCACTGATTGCTGTAAAAATGACAATGGTCCCAAAATAGTGTCAAAAGTGTCCGATGTGTCTGCCATAATGTCGCAGTTACGATAAAAAATGCTGATCGCCGCCATTACTAGTAAAAAAAAAATATTAATAAAAATGCCATAAAACTATCCCCTATTTTGTAGACGCTATAACTTTCGCGCAAACCAATCAATAAATGCTTATTGCGATTTTTTTACCAAAAATATGTAGAAGAATACGTATTGGCCTAAACTGAGGAAAAAATATGTTTTTTAATATATTTTTGGGGATATTTATTATAGCAAAAAGTAAAAAATATTGCATTTTTTTCAAAATTGTCGCTCTATTTTTGTTTATAGAGCAAAAAATAAAAACTGCAGAGGTGATAAAATACCACCAAAAGAAAGCTCTATTTGTGGGAAAAAAAGGACGTCAATTTTGTTTGGGAGCCACGTCGCACGACCGCGCAATTGTCAGTTAAATCGATGCAGTGCCGAATTGTAAAAAGGGGCCTGGTCCTTTAGCTACAAAATGGTCCGGGGCTTAAGTGGTTAATAAATCTGCAAAAATGTCAACAATTCTGTGTTTTTCTTTTAATATGGGGTGCTGTGTGTACATTAATGAGGAAAAAAATTTACTTAAATGATTTTAGCAAATGGCTACAATATACCAAAGAGTGAAAAAATTAAAGGGGTCTGAATACTTTCCGTAACCACTGTATATATATATATATGCATTTAGCGTAGATTAGATATTCAGTGTAGAATCTATATTCAGTCAGTACAGGCAGTGTATTTGATATACTGTATTTATTGGCGTATAACACTCACTTTTTTACCCTGAAAATAGAGGGTAAACTGTGCCTGCGTGTTATACGCAGGGGGCTGTGGAATTTTTTTTCCCTAAAACTTCCCTCTTAAAGTTAGGGTGCGTGTTATACGCATGTGCGTGTTATATGCCGATAAATACGGTATCATAAAATTTTTTAATATACTGCGCTGTCTATGTGTAGATCTAATTCCACATAATAAAACGTGAATGTAATCTAAAAATCCCTACAAATGCTGCAACTTAAAAGTGAGACACACACAGTAAACAATAATAAAAATGATAAAGCTGCGCAACGTTTGAATTAAACACCAAACTTGCATAAACATAAGGTGTGACCAAAAATAACTCCTATACAAAAATGTTTCAACCACCAATGATGGTGAATTGAATAAAATAACAAATCCCAACCAATAAAAAATCCCAACCAATAAAATTGATTGATAACTAATCGAAAATGCTGAAAAATGCTGAAAAAAAAGGGAGAAGAAGAAAGTTCAGTCCTGTGGATAATTATTGCAATCAATAGAGTATAAAGATCGTGTAAGCAAAGGACAGCAAACAGGGGTCTTCTCACTCCACCACTGGTGACTTCAAACTCTAAAAACACCCTTGGAATAGTGCCTGGTATTCGATAGACAGAGATTCCACCACCACTAGTAATCGCTGCCGCTTACCAGAGCAAAGGATCTGTGCACAGATCAATATCAACAGATGGCTAATTCCCTGCCAGGGTCTCTTTAATGATGATTACTTCCCCTCCTCTGGATTCCACGCCAATGTAAATCACAAATATAAGGCGTGTGGTAAAATTAAGCCGGCCGGCTGTACAAGCCCTCTCGCTCCGGGACTTGTTTTGGATGTCGGTGACGTCAGCACGTCGCTCCTCCCTACGTCGTTTCGTCACAACTGACGTCGTCCTGGGGCACGGGCGACGTGCTGACCCACCGCATTATATATGCATGAATACAATAGGAACGCTCAGATCTGATCCTCCAGCGTCCCCGCCTTGTACATCGCCATTCTGGATCAGGGCAAACAATGCCCTTACCTATATTTATCAGGTTCCAAAATTCTGGCTGTGCTAAATAAAAAGGGGAAAGGAGTTGTATCTTATTTAAATACTCCAACTATTTAGGAGAGGAAAATCCAGGATGATATTCCCGTGCATAGCTGGCTGGTGGTGCCACGCACAGCAGAGGAAAATCTTAACCTGGATATCACCTGTATTTAAAAAAGGTTATATTCCACCTACTATAAAACTGACATAGAGCGTAACTGCGCGCTATGTTCACACAGTCACGCTCCATTCCTATCCATAAAAATATACGTGTCACAGTATTCATAAAATTTAATGTTATTAGCAAAAAGGGTTTAGCAGAGCCATCTAGTGGCCCTTTAGCATATCCCTCTTGAGCCAATACAAATCTAAAATAACATAAAACTAAAACTAAATGAGCAAAAAGTATACCAGAACCACGGGACCACATTCCCCCACTGCCAATAGCTGTCAGCACGGAGATGCAATCCCCTTATCCGGTAACAAGGAAATTGGGGATTTATTTAAAATCAAAGTTGTTATTCTTATATTGAATGAATTAATAGGACCAAAATTCAGACAATTGAGAAAACAAATCTCATATACTATAAAATTATATAATCATATTTTACATAAAAAATATTTCATATATAAAATATTCCTACATAAAATTGTATATGCTGACCAAATTCTCACTATAAATGAGCAATGCAATGGACTTCTGGAAAATCAAATCTAGTTCACATAAATATAGATTCTCAACAATATAAAAACCTTATGCATTATCTATGAATGCGTTCACGTCTACATCAATGTTCAAGCCGAATGGGGTGTAACAACGGACCCTGTAAATCCAGGACATTTCCATCCTGGATATTTCTCTTACTAGGGAACCCCCCCTCCAGTGTGGGCTATACCTATCAATGCCCAAAAAGATGGTACCTGCTGGATTGCGGTCGTGATGCACATCATAGTGTCTTGATACAGAGTGGTCTTTAAAACCACTCTTAATGTTTGTGATGTGCTCACCCAACCGTACCTGCATAGATCTTTTAGTCCTGCCTATATATTGTTTCCCGCAAGGACATTCCAACAAGTAAACTATACCTGTGGAACTGCAGGTTACAAAGGCCTCTATTTGATGTTCCCTAGAGGTACTAGATGACTTGAATGACAATGTTTTCTTCGATCTTATTTTATTTATTGCACATACTTGGCACCTACGACACTGGTGGTAACCAGAAATGTTTTGAAAGAACTAAACTTTTTTTGGAGGTGGATCAACCACATTTGGTGCTATTCTATTCCTCAATGAAGGGACTCCCTTAAATATAACCTGCGGAGTAGCAGGAAGAAATGAATTTATAATTTGATCACTTCTCAACACATGCCAGTGTTTCTTTAAAATCTTTTTCACCTGATAGTGTTGGGTAGAATACGTAGTGATCAGAGGTATTAAAGGCCCCTCCCGTTTTTTTCTTCTGGAGTTTGTATCCAATAAGGCTGATCTTTCTATCTTTTCAACGTCCTTTATCATTGTTTCCAAATAATGGTTATCATAGCCCTTATCTGTCAATCTCTTTTTAAGAATGTCTGCTTGGAGAAAATAATCAGAGACCTTGGAACAATTCCGTCTCATTCTTAAGAATTGACTTCTTGGCACTGATTGTAACCATGACTTTTTATGGCAACTGTCCACAGGTATATAAGCATTTCGATCAGTCTGCTTGAAATACGTGATTGTTTTGAAGCCATTTCCCTCTTTAGTTATCGTAAGGTCAAGGATATGTATTTTCTCCTGACTGGCTTCATGAACGAAATGAATGCCCCTATCATTGTCGTTGATCATTACAAAAAATTTGTCCAACTGGGTGGCAGTTCCCTCCCACAGGAGGAGGACGTCATCGATATACCTTGCCCAAAAGGCAAGGCAAGGATTACGATCCCTATAGATGACGTCCTCCTCCCACTTGGCCATGAACAAGTTGGCTAAACTGGGGGCATATTTCGCCCCCATGGCCACACCTCTTTTCTGTTTATAAAAATTCTGACTGAACCAAAAATAGTTATGATTGGCCGCATATTCCAAAAGTTCCATAACAAAAGATTGTTGCTCTTGTGGGATCTTAGAAAGTAAATTCAAATAATATTTCACAGCCATTAGTCCCAAAGAATGAGGGATCACTGTATACAGCGATGTCACATCCGCAGTGACCATCCATGTATCAGTGGTCGACTTCTGATCAGCCAACAGGTTGATCACATGTCGAGTATCCCTAAGGTATGATGGCACCTGCTGTACCAATGGCTGTAAAAAATAATCCACATACTTGCCCACCCGGGACGTGATCGAATCGATTCCACTTACGATCGGACGACCCGGGGGGCAAGTCAAACTTTTGTGGATTTTCGGTAGGCAATATAGAATGGGTATCCTTGGAGCTTTTGGAATCAAGAATAGCTGCTCCTTTTCATTCAAAATACCTAAATGGGCACCTTTCTGTATTATTACTTCTAGAGTTTTCCTATATTGAACTATTGGGTTACCCAACAGAGGCACATATGTCTCACGATCATCAACAATTCTGGATAACTCCTGAAGGTAACTGCTCCGATCGAGAATCACTATCCCACCCCCCTTATCGGCGGGGCGGATAACCAACTCTTTGTTATTACACAAAGAGTCTAGACCTGATTTGAGGTTATTCTCCATTCTTATATTGGTGACTTTTACAGATTCTAAATCCCTCAATACCACGTCACGGAACACTCTTAAAGACGGAGCCAAAGTTCCAGGAGGATTGAACGTAGAGGCATTAGACAATCCTGTAGCATGATATTTGGAGGCTATATTTCCTCCCTGATAAGCTGGCATACTGGAAAAATGTCTTTTAATATTTATTCTTCTTACATATTTGTGTATGTCCATGTATGTCTCAAACTTATTGAGCTTTTTTGGGGGGGCATATTTAAGACCTTTATTCAACAGA
Organism: Rana muscosa; assembly: GCA_029206835.1. Taxonomy (NCBI): domain Eukaryota; kingdom Metazoa; phylum Chordata; class Amphibia; order Anura; family Ranidae; genus Rana; species Rana muscosa. The sequence goes on from CM055117.1 coordinate 417,857,074, forward strand.
GCAGTCTCTGAAGATGACAATATCTGTGAACTCAGGTTAAATATGCCTTCTCCCATTACTTCCTTGATTTTTTTAGATTGTGCTCTCCTCCCCCCTCTAGTTCCTCTTTGTTTTCTATTGGCCTCTTTGTCCCTTGATTGGGTCTGGGAAACCCCCAATGATGTTGTTCTTGAAAATTATCATCTGAACCGTTAGAATGATCTCTAGGTGTCCAAGAATGATCGTCATTACGACGATCATATTCCTGATAACCTGATTGATTCGGACCATCCCTATCCCTTAAGGGAAAAAAACGGTTCCGGGAATCACCTTCCTCATTATACTCCCAATTTTCCCTGTTCCTTTCTGGGCGAGTCCACTCCTCGTGGTGTGAGCCCTGATGGGATGGTCCATCTTGACCATAATAGTTATAGGAGGTTTGTTCTGAACCCCTCCTTGGTCTAGGGGCCTCCCTGTAGGGTTGATATTGGGGTTTATTATGTTGATTATATGGACCTCTATCTCCATTTCTTCCTGGTTCATATTGATGATTCCAATTGTTATTTTTATTATACTGGACTCCTTTAATAGGCCCCTGTGGTCTAGATGGGGATTGATAGGAAACCTTTCTTCCCTTCCTTCCAGACTTATTATGAGACTTCTTAGGTGTTTTGTTCGATACCTCCCTAGTGGGCAAATGCTGAATTTGTTCCACCGGTACTGAAGACTCATTATCCCCCTGGGTTATGGCCTCCATCCTTGATTCCTGCTTATCCCGTTCTTCATTGGCTAGTTTTTTTTGCCATTCAAAAACGTTATTTGCTTGATAGTCCCCATAGTCCCTATTGTATTTCTTCCTTTTTTTTACTTTTTGCTCTTTTTCTTCTTTATCTAAAATTTTTAAAAAATTGGCTGATCTATCCTTATATTCCTCTCCTTCCTTATACGGTAAGAGACTTTCTTTCAGGGATTTAACTTCTGTATCCAATCTGGTGAGTTTGTTATTTTTTCTCTGTACCAAGAAGCGTAAGAAATTGACTCCAGCTTCATTGAAATATCTAAACCAACTCTCCAAATCCGCTTCTCCCTTTTGTGGGCATACCTCCTATCGTAGACTCCTTGACACCATATTCAATTTGATATATGTCTCCAAAAAGGCTACATCCCACTGAGTATGAATCTCAGAAATGGTTAGGTTTTTTAAGCGAACAAAAAGACCCCCCATATCGCTGTTTTCTGCAATATAAGTTTTAAATACACCCTCGGTGTTGACCACCTTGGATGCCCTATACTCAAATACATCCATTAGGTCTTCACTTAATATAATAAACAAACAGTGAAAATGATTTAAATAAAAAATTCAATTAAGTGAAACCCAATACTGTTGATACACTCTACAACTGAGACGTACATCAACCTAGGGTGAAAAACACTATTATGTGCCAGACTGCTGCAATATTGTGTATCTAATAGTGAATCATAAAAAAAATTAATATACTGCGCTGTCTATGTGTAGATCTAATTCCACATAATAAAACGTGAATGTAATCTAAAAATCCCTACAAATGCTGCAACTTAAAAGTGAGACACACACAGTAAACAATAATAAAAATGATAAAGCTGCGCAACGTTTGAATTAAACACCAAACTTGCATAAACATAAGGTGTGACCAAAAATAACTCCTATACAAAAATGTTTCAACCACCAATGATGGTGAATTGAATAAAATAACAAATCCCAACCAATAAAAAATCACAACCAATAAAATTGATTGATAACTAATCGAAAATGCTGAAAAATGCTGAAAAAAAAGGGAGAAGAAGAAAGTTCAGTCCTGTGGATAATTATTGCAATCAATAGAGTATAAAGATCGTGTAAGCAAAGGACAGCTAAAATAAATCCCCAATTTCCTTGTTACCGGATAAGGGGATTGCATCTCCGTGCTGACAGCTATTGGCAGTGGGGGAATGTGGTCCCGCGGTTCTGGTATACTTTTTGCTCATTTAGTTTTAGTTTTATGTTATTTTAGATTTGTATTGGCTCAAGAGGGATATGCTAAAGGGCCACTAGATGGCTCTGCTAAACCCTTTTTGCTAATAACATTAAATTTTATGAATACTGTGACACGTATATTTTTATGGATAGGAATGGAGCGTGACTGTGTGAACATAGCGCGCAGTTACGCTCTATGTCAGTTTTATAGTAGGTGGAATATAACCTTTTTTAAATACAGGTGATATCCAGGTTAAGATTTTCCTCTGCTGTGCGTGGCACCACCAGCCAGCTATGCACGGGAATATCATCCTGGATTTTCCTCTCCTAAATAGTTGGAGTATTTAAATAAGATACAACTCCTTTCCCCTTTTTATTTAGCACAGCCAGAATTTTGGAACCTGATAAATATAGGTAAGGGCATTGTTTGCCCTGATCCAGAATGGCGATGTACAAGGCGGGGACGCTGGAGGATCAGATCTGGGCGTTCCTATTGTATTCATGCATATATAATGCGGTGGGTCAGCACGTCGCCCGTGCCCCAGGACGACGTCAGTTGTGACGAAACGACGTAGGGAGGAGCGACGTGCTGACGTCACCAACATCCAAAACAAGTCCCGGAGCGAGAGGGCTTGTACAGCCGGCCGGCTTAATTTTACCACACGCCTTATATTTGTGATTTACATTGGCGTGGAATCCAGAGGAGGGGAAGTAATCATCATTAAAGAGACCCTGGCAGGGAATTAGCCATCTGTTGATATTGATCTGTGCACAGATCCTTTGCTCTGGTAAGCGGCAGCGATTACTAGTGGTGGTGGAATCTCTGTCTATCGAATACCAGGCACTATTCCAAGGGTGTTTTTAGAGTTTGAAGTCACCAGTGGTGGAGTGAGAAGACCCCTGTTTGCTGTCCTTTGCTTACACGATCTTTATACTCTATTGATTGCAATAATTATCCACAGGACTGAACTTTCTTCTTCTCCCTTTTTTTTCAGCATTTTTCAGCATTTTCGATTAGTTATCAATCAATTTTATTGGTTGTGATTTTTTATTGGTTGGGATTTGTTATTTTATTCAATTCACCATCATTGGTGGTTGAAACATTTTTGTATAGGAGTTATTTTTGGTCACACCTTATGTTTATGCAAGTTTGGTGTTTAATTCAAACGTTGCACAGCTTTATCATTTTTATTATTGTTTACTGTGTGTGTCTCACTTTTAAGTTGCAGCATTTGTAGGGATTTTTAGATTACATTCACGTTTTATTATGTGGAATTAGATCTACACATAGACAGCGCAGTATATTAAAAATTTTTATGATTCACTATTAGATACACAATATTGCAGCAGTCTGGCACATAATAGTGTTTTTCACCCTAGGTTGATGTACGTCTCAGTTGTAGAGTGTATCAACAGTATTGGGTTTCACTTAATTTAATTTTTTATTTAAATCATTTTCACTGTTTGTTTATTATATTAAGTGAAGACCTAATGGATGTATTTGAGTATAGGGCATCCAAGGTGGTCAAAACCGAGGGTGTATTTAAAACTTATATTGCAGAAAACAGCGATATGGGGGGTCTTTTTGTTCGCTTAAAAAACCTAACCATTTCTGAGATTCATACTCAGTGGGATGTAGCCTTTTTGGAGACATATATCAAATTGAATATGGTGCCAAGGAGTCTACGATGGGAGGTATGCCCACAAAAGGGAGAAGCGGATTTGGAGAGTTGGTTTAGATATTTCAATGAAGCTGGAGTCAATTTCTTACGCTTCTTGGTACAGAGAAAAAATAACAAACTCACCAGATTGGATACAGAAGTTAAATCCCTGAAAGAAAGTCTCTTACCGTATAAGGAAGGAGAGGAATATAAGGATAGATCAGCCAATCTTTTAAAAATTTTAGATAAAGAAGAAAAAGAGCAAAAAGTAAAAAAAAGGAAGAAATACAATAGGGACTATGGGGACTATCAAGCAAATAACGTTTTTGAATGGCAAAAAAAACTAGCCAATGAAGAACGGGATAAGCAGGAATCAAGGATGGAGGCCATAACCCAGGGGGATAATGAGTCTTCAGTACCGGTGGAACAAATTCAGCATTTGCCCACTAGGGAGGTATCGAACAAAACACCTAAGAAGTCTCATAATAAGTCTGGAAGGAAGGGAAGAAAGGTTTCCTATCAATCCCCATCTAGACCACAGGGGCCTATTAAAGTCCAGTATAATAAAAATAACAATTGGAATCATCAATATGGACCAGGAAGAAATGGAGATAGAGGTCCATATAATCAACATAATAAACCCCAATATCAACCCTACAGGGAGGCCCCCAGACCAAGGAGGAGTTCAGAACAAACCTCCTATAACTATTATGGTCAAGATGGACCATCCCATCAGGGCTCACACCACGAGGAGTGGACTCGCCCAGAAAGGAACAGGGAAAATTGGGAGTATAATGAGGAAGGTGATTCCCGGAACCGTTTTTTTCCCTTAAGGGATAGGGATGGTCCGAATCAATCAGGTTATCAGGAATATGATCGTCGTAATGACGATCATTCTTGGACACCTAGAGATCATTCTAACGGTTCAGATGATAATTTTCAAGAACAACATCATTGGGGTTTTCCCAGGCCCAATCAAGGGACAAAGAGGCCAATAGAAAACAAAGAGGAACTAGAGGGGGGAGGAGAGCACAATCTAAGAAAATCAAGGAAGTAATGGGAGAAGGCATATTTAACCTGAGTTCACAGATATTGTCATCTTCAGAGACTGCTCTGTTGAATAAAGGTCTTAAATATGCCCCCCCAAAAAAGCTCAATAAGTTTGAGACATACATGGACATACACAAATATGTAAGAAGAATAAATTTTAAAAGACATTTTTCCAGTATGCCAGCTTATCAGGGAGGAAATATAGCCTCCAAATATCATGCTACAGGATTGTCTAATGCCTCTACGTTCAATCCTCCTGGAACTTTGGCTCCGTCTTTAAGAGTGTTCCGTGACGTGGTATTGAGGGATTTAGAATCTGTAAAAGTCACCAATATAAGAATGGAGAATAACCTCAAATCAGGTCTAGACTCTTTGTGTAATAACAAAGAGTTGGTTATCCGCCCCGCCGATAAGGGGGGTGGGATAGTGATTCTCGATCGGAGCAGTTACCTTCAGGAGTTATCCAGAATTGTTGATGATCGTGAGACATATGTGCCTCTGTTGGGTAACCCAATAGTTCAATATAGGAAAACTCTAGAAGTAATAATACAGAAAGGTGCCCATTTAGGTATTTTGAATGAAAAGGAGCAGCTATTCTTGATCCCAAAAGCTCCAAGGATACCCATTCTATATTGCCTACCGAAAATCCACAAAAGTTTGACTTGCCCCCCGGGTCGTCCGATCGTAAGTGGAATCGATTCGATCACGTCCCGGGTGGGCAAGTATGTGGATTATTTTTTACAGCCATTGGTACAGCAGGTGCCATCGTACCTTAGGGATACTCGACATGTGATCAACCTGTTGGCTGATCAGAAGTCGACCACTGATACATGGATGGTCACTGCGGATGTGACATCGCTGTATACAGTGATCCCTCATTCTTTGGGACTAATGGCTGTGAAATATTATTTGAATTTACTTTCTAAGATCCCACAAGAGCAACAATCTTTTGTTATGGAACTTTTGGAATATGCGGCCAATCATAACTATTTTTGGTTCAGTCAGAATTTTTATAAACAGAAAAGAGGTGTGGCCATGGGGGCGAAATATGCCCCCAGTTTAGCCAACTTGTTCATGGCCAAGTGGGAGGAGGACGTCATCTATAGGGATCGTAATCCTTGCCTTGCCTTTTGGGCAAGGTATATCGATGACGTCCTCCTCCTGTGGGAGGGAACTGCCACCCAGTTGGACGAATTTTTTGTAATGATCAACGACAATGATAGGGGCATTCATTTCGTTCATGAAGCCAGTCAGGAGAAAATACATTTCCTTGACCTTACGATAACTAAAGAGGGAAATGGCTTCAAAACAATCACGTATTTCAAGCAGACTGATCGAAATGCTTATATACCTGTGGACAGTTGCCATAAAAAGTCATGGTTACAATCAGTGCCAAGAAGTCAATTCTTAAGAATGAGACGGAATTGTTCCAAGGTCTCTGATTATTTTCTCCAAGCAGACATTCTTAAAAAGAGATTGACAGATAAGGGCTATGATAACCATTATTTGGAAACAATGATAAAGGACGTTGAAAAGATAGAAAGATCAGCCTTATTGGATACAAACTCCAGAAGAAAAAAAAGGGAGGGGCCTTTAATACCTCTGATCACTACGTATTCTACCCAACACTATCAGGTGAAAAAGATTTTAAAGAAACACTGGCATGTGTTGAGAAGTGATCAAATTATAAATTCATTTCTTCCTGCTACTCCGCAGGTTATATTTAAGGGAGTCCCTTCATTGAGGAATAGAATAGCACCAAATGTGGTTGATCCACCTCCAAAAAAAGTTTCGTTCTTTCAAAACATTTCTGGTTACCACCAGTGTCGTAGGTGCCAAGTATGTGCAGTAAATAAAATAAGATCGAAGAAAACATTGTCATTCAAGTCATCTAGTACCTCTAGGGAACATCAAATAGAGGCCTTTGTAACCTGCAGTTCCACAGGTATAGTTTACTTGTTGGAATGTCCTTGCGGGAAACAATATATAGGCAGGACTAAAAGATCTATGCAGGTACGGTTGGGTGAGCACATCACAAACATTAAGAGTGGTTTTAAAGACCACTCTGTATCAAGACACTATGATGTGCATCACGACCGCAATCTAGCAGGTACCATCTTTTTGGGCATTGATAGGTATAGCCCACACTGGAGGGGGGGTTCCCTAGTAAGAGAAATATCCAGGATGGAAATGTCCTGGATTTACAGGGTCCGTTGTTACACCCCATTCGGCTTGAACATTGATGTAGACGTGAACGCATTCATAGATAATGCATAAGTTTTTTATATTGTTGAGAATCTATATTTATGTGAACTAGATTTGATTTTCCAGAAGTCCATTGCATTGCTCATTTATAGTGAGAATTTGGTCAGCATATACAATTTTATGTAGGAATATTTTATATATGAAATATTTTTTATGCAAAATATGATTATATAATTATATAGTATATGAGATTTGTTTTCCCAATTGTCTGAATTTTGGTCATATTAATTCATTCAATATAAGAATAACAACTTTGATTTTAAATAAATCCCCAATTTCCTTGTTACTGGATAAGGGGATTGCATCTCCGTGCTGACAGCTATTGGCAGTGGGGGAATGTGGTCCCGCGGTTCTGGTATACTTTTTGCTCATTTAGTTTTAGTTTTATGTTATTTTAGATTTGTATTGGCTCAAGAGGGATATGCTAAAGGGCCACTAGATGGCTCTGCTAAACCCTTTTTGCTAATAACATTAAATTTTATGAATATTGTGACACGTATATTTTTATGGATAGGAATGGAGCGTGACTGTGTGAACATAGCGCGCAGTTACGCTCTATGTCAGTTTTATAGTAGGTGGAATATAACCTTTTTTAAATACAGGTGATATCCAGGTTAAGATTTTCCTCTGCTGTGCGTGGCACCACCAGCCAGCTATGCACGGGAATATCATTCTGGATTTTCCTCTCCTAAATAGTTGGAGTATTTAAATAAGGATACAACTCCTTTCCCCTTTTTATTTAGCACAGCCAGAATTTTGGAACCTGATAAATATAGGTAAGGGCATTGTTTGCCCTGATCCAGAATGGCGATGTACAAGGCGGGGACGCTGGAGGATCAGATCTGGGCGTTCCTATTGTATTCATGCATATATAATGCGGTGGGTCAGCACGTCGCCCGTGCCCCAGGACGACGTCAGTTGTGACGAAACGACATAGGGAGGAGCGACGTGCTGACGTCACCAACATCCAAAACAAGTCCCGGAGCGAGAGGGCTTGTACAGCCGGCCGGCTTAATTTTACCACACGCCTTATATTTGTGATTTACATTGGCGTGGAATCCAGAGGAGGGGAAGTAATCATCATTAAAGAGACCCTGGCAGGGAATTAGCCATCTGTTGATATTGATCTGTGCACAGATCCTTTGCTCTGGTAAGCGGCAGCGATTACTAGTGGTGGTGGAATCTCTGTCTATCGAATACCAGGCACTATTCCAAGGGTGTTTTTAGAGTTTGAAGTCACCAGTGGTGGAGTGAGAAGACCCCTGTTTGCTGTCCTTTGCTTACACGATCTTTATACTCTATTGATTGCAATAATTATCCACAGGACTGAACTTTCTTCTTCTCCCTTTTTTTTCAGCATTTTTCAGCATTTTCGATTAGTTGTCAATCAATTTTATTGGTTGTGATTTTTTATTGGTTGGGATTTGTTATTTTATTCAATTCACCATCATTGGTGGTTGAAACATTTTTGTATAGGAGTTATTTTTGGTCACACCTTATGTTTATGCAAGTTTGGTGTTTAATTCAAACGTTGCACAGCTTTATCATTTTTATGATAAATACGGTATATACTGTATATACAGCCTAGTATATACTCTGCATTTAGTGTAGATTGGATATTCAGTGTAGAATCTATATTCAGGCAGTGTAGTATATATAATATAGTGAATTGAAGTGGTTAAGGCCTGAGAAAATAAAAAGGCGCGGGGGTCCCCCCAAAATCCATACCTGGCCTATCAGGTCTGGTATGGATTTTAAGGGAAACCCTGTGCTAAAATGAAAAAAAAATGGCGTGGGGTTGGACATCGCGAGACACTTTTTTTTTTTAACCACTTAAGCGCCGGGCCTATTCTGGCACTTCTCTCCTTCATGTAAAAATCATAATTTTATGACTATAAAATTATTTAGAATGCCCAAACATTAAATATGTTTTTTAGCAAACACCCTAGGGAATAAAATGGCGGTCATTGCAAATTTTTATCTCGCTCGGTATTTGCACAATACATTTTCAAACGCCTTTTTTTGGGAAAAAATGGTTTCATGAATTAAAAAAATTACAAAACAGTAAAGTTAGCCCAATTTTTTTGTATAATGTGAAAGATGTTGTTATGCTGAGTAAATAGATACCTAACATGTCACGCTTTAAAATTGCGCACACTCATGGAATGACACCAAACTTCAGTACTTAAAAATCTCCATAGGCGATGTTTTAATTTTTTTTACACATTACCATTTTCGCATTACAGAGGAGGTCTAGTGCTAGAATTGTTGCACTCGTTCTAACGCACGCAGCAATACCTCACATGTGTGGTTTTAATGACGTTTACATATGTGGGCGGGACTTACGTGTGTGTTCGCTTCTGAGCGCGAGCTACCGTGGACAGGGGCATTTTAAATATTTTTTATTATTATTTTTTTTGTTTTTTACTTTTTTTTAATTTTTTACACTTTTTTTAACTTTTTTGTTTTTTTGATTACTTTTATTCCTATTACAAGGAATGTAAACATCCCTTGTAATAGGAATCTATTGTGACAGCTCCTCTTTATGGAGAGATGTGGGGTCAATAAGACCCCACATCTCTCCTCCAGGCTGGAAAGCATGAGATCAGTAAAAAAAATCACTGATCTCATGCTGACAGCCAAGATCACGGCTTTGTTTACATACGGGAACCCGGCGTGACGTCATAACGTCACGCCCGGGCCTCCGACGGTCATAGAGATGACTGGTGACCATCTGGTCACCAGTCATCTCTATGCTTCCCATCTGGCCCCGGCCAATTCATTCTCTGGGCCCCCGATGGCACGGGAAAGCCCGGAGAAGCACCGGATGGCGGCGGGAGGGGGGGGACGTCCCCTCCCGCTGCCTATAAGAATGATCAAGAGGCGGAACTGCCGCTATGATCATTTTTATCGTGCACTATTGTGCACTGAAAAGAATGATATCTGAATGATGCCTGCAACTGCAGGCATCATTCAGATGTCACCGCACAAAGTCAAGGACGTCATTTGACAGTGGGCGGTAGGGAAGTGGTTAATAAAGGAATTGTCTAAAACTGTCTCATCATTTTTACTTTTTTGACACTTTTTTGGGTGAATGGATAGGGTTACAATGTACCCCATACCCATTCACATTGGGGGGGGTTGGGATCTGGGGGCCCCCTTGTTAAGGGGGCTTCCAGATTCCGATAAGCCCCCTGCCCGCAGACCCCCCACAACTACTAGGCAAGGGTTGTGGGGATGAGGCCCTTGTCCCCATCAATATGGGGACAAGGTGCTTTGGGGGGTACCCGGTTGCATGCTTGAATGGATTTTGGAGGGACCCCAATGCTATTTTTTTTTCAAATTTTGGCGTGGGGTTCCCCTCAATATCCATACCAAACCTGAAGGGCCTGGTATGGATTTTGGGGGGGGACACTCACAATTTTTTTTTTTTAATTTTGGTGCAGGGTTCCCCTTAATATCCATACGAGACCCGAAGGGCCTGGTAATAGACTGGCGGGGAGACCCACGGCGTTTTTTTCAATGATTTTTTAGGTATATTGCCGGGATCCGACAATACATTACAGCCAAAAGCTATTTTGAATGACATTTTTACCTTTAGAAATGTAATTTTGCTGCGGGACTGTTATGAATATGGGAAAAATGTGTTACTTTACAGGCAGACTAAGGGGACCCCCCAGGCACGATATTTAAATGAATATTTCATTTTTATTGTTTCACTTTAAGCATTATTCAAATCACTGCTCCTGAAAAAAATTCACTTTTTAAAACTTATTTTGCATTGATACATGTCCCCTGGGGCAGTACCCAGGTCCCCATACACTTATTATGGCAATAACTTGCATATAAGCCTTTAAAATTAGCACTTTTAATTTGGGGGAACACGGGGAATGGGAAAGGTGACTGGGGAGATATGTGGGAGGTGACTAGAGGAGAAGGGGTGAGTAAAGATGAATGGAGGAGGGGGGTATAAGGCAAATAATGGGGGAGAACAAGGGGGTATAATGCAAATGAATGGGGGAGGACAGGGGGGTATAATGCAAATTAATGGGGGAGGACAGGGGGGGTATAAGGGCAAATACATGGAGGAGGAGGGGGTATAATGGCAAATGAATGGAGGAGGAGGAGGAGGGGGTATAATGACAAATGAATGGAGGAGGAGGAGGAGGAGGGTATAATGACAAATAAAGGAAGGAGGAGAGGGGGTTATAATGGCACATTGATGAAGCAGGAGGGGGTATGATGACAGATGAATGGAGCAGGACAGGGGGGTATGTCACTTTCTTCCAGTGCACAGACTGCGCAGGGAGAAAGAAGACATAAGGAAGGGATAGGGAAGAAGAGAAGAGAGAGCTGGGGTTTTTTTTGTTAAGGTTATCTGAAAGATGGGTTTCAAATGCTTTGACAGGGGCGCAGTTTCAGTGCCTGCCAGAGGCGCCATTTTCACTAGATACCCCTCTGATAGTTGAACACCAAAAGATATTAAATCAGAGAAAAAGGACAGTCCCTTCATAATGCAACTCCCTTACATCATCTTCTGACTCTTTCCCTTATCGAGTACTTATTTTTAAAGCGATCTCCCAGATTGCAGTAATCCACTGACCACCAATGTTGTGGTATTGTTTTGGGGTGTTTAAGGTGTAACTGACCACCAATGATTGTGGGGTAGGGATGAGCTTGGAGTTCGAGTCGAACTCATGTTCGACTCGAACATTGCCTGTTCGCCCGTTCGCCGAACAGCGAACAAATTGGGGTGTTCGCGGCAAATTCGAAAAATCTATGGGAGAAATCTAAAGTGTTAATTATAAAGGCTAATATGCAAGTTATTGTTCTAAAAAGTGTTTGGGGACCGGGGTCCTGCCCCAGGGGACATGTATCAATGCAAAAAGAAGTTTTAAAAACGGCCGTTTTTTCGGGAGCAGTGATTTTAATAATGCTTAAAATGAAAAAATAAAAGTGAAATATTCCTTTAAATTTCGTACCTGGGGGGTGTGCATGATATGCATGTGAAGTGGCGCATGTTTCCCGTGCTTAGAACTGTCCCTGCAAAAAATGTCATTTTTGAAAGAAAAAAAGTCTTTTAAAACTGACTCGCGGCTATTAATGAATTGTCGGCTCCCGGCAATACATACAAAAGTCATTGATAAAAAAAAAAAAAAAAAGCGTGGGTGTTCCCCAGAATTCAATTACCAGGCCCTTCAGGTCTGGAATGGATATTAAGGGGAACCCCGCCGCAAATTAAAAAAAAATTGACGTGGGGTTCCCCCAAATATCCATTCCAGGCCCTTCAGATCTGGCATGGATTTTAAGGGGAACTCCACCCCAAATTAAAAAAAAAAATGGCGTGGAGTCCCCCTAAAAATCCATACCAGACCCCTTATCCGAGCACGCAACCTGGCCGGCCGCAGGGGAAGAGGGGGGGACGAGAGAGCGGCCCCCCCTCCCTCCTGAACCGTACCAAGCCACATGCCCTCAACATGGGGAGGATGTCCCCATGTTGATGGGGACAAGGGCCTCATCCCCACAACCCTTGCCCGGTGGTTGTGGGGGTCTGCGGGCGGGGGGCTTATCGGAATCTGGAAGACCCCTTTAACAAAGGGGACCCCCAGATCCCGGCCCCCCCCTATGTGAATTGGTAAGGGGTACATTGTACCCCTACCATTTCACGAAGAAAGCGTAAAAAAATGTTTAAAAAAACACACAAACACCTTGAAAAAGTCCTTTATTAAAAAAAAAAAAAACATTCCAGCGGTGAAATCCAGTGTCCCGCGGCGATCCCGATGTCCAGCGCTGTCCTTCATTGGTTGTGCCTGAGCGGACCTGATGGGGAACTCCCTCTCAGTATTTTAAATGTATAGACCCGCCCCTTCTAAAGTTCCCCATCAGGTCCGCTCCCTCGGTATGTCGGACCCGCCTACGTCATTGGCTTGAGCGGGGAACTTCCTTCACTGTGTAATTTAAATTTACATAGTGAAGGAAGTTCCCCGCTCAAGCCAATGACGTAGGCGGGTCTGACATACCGAGGGGGCGGACCTGATGGGGGACTGCTCTCACTTTGGTAATACATGTATAGACCCGCCCCTTCTCATGTTCCGCATCTGGTCCGCTGAGCGGACCTGATGGGGAACTTTAGAAGGGGCGGGTCTATACATTTAAAATACTGAGAGGGAGTTCCCCATCAGGTCCGCTCAGGCACAACCAATGAAGGACAGCGCTGGACATCGGGATCGCCGCGGGACACTGGATTTCACCGCTGGAATGTTTTTTTTTTATTTTAAATAAAGGACTTTTTCAAGGTGTTTGTGTGTTTTTTTAAACATTTTTTTACGCTTTCTTCGTGAAATGGTAGGGGTACAATGTACCCCTTACCAATTCACATAGGGGGGGGGCCGGGATCTGGGGGTCCCCTTTGTTAAAGGGGTCTTCCAGATTCCGATAAGCCCCCCGCCCGCAGACCCCCACAACCACCGGGCAAGGGTTGTGGGGATGAGGCCCTTGTCCCCATCAACATGGGGACATCCTCCCCATGTTGAGGGCATGTGGCCTGGTACAGTTCAGGAGGGAGGGGGGGCCGCTCTCTCGTCCCCCCCTTTTCCCCTGCGGCCGGCCAGGTTGCGTGCTCAGATAAGGGGTCTGGTATGGATTTTTAGGGGGACTCCACGCCATTTTTTTTTTACATTTGGGGTGGAGTTCCCCTTAAAATCCATGCCAGATCTGAAGGGCCTGGAATGGATATTTGGGGGAACCCCACGTCAATTTTTTTTAAAATTTGCGGCAGGGTTCCCCTTAATATCCATTCCAGACCTGAAGGGCCTGGTAATTGAATTCTGGGGAACACCCACGCTTTTTTTTTTTTTTTATCAATGACTTTTGTATGTATTGCCGGGAGCCGACAATTCATTAATAGCCGCGAGTCAGTTTTAAATGCATTTTTTTCTTTCAAAAATGACATTTTTTGCAGGGACAGTTCTAAGCACGAGAAACATGCGCCACTTCACATGCATATCATACACACCCCCCAGGTACGAAATTTAAAGGAATATTTCACTTTTATTTTTTCATTTTAAGCATTATTAAAATCACTGCTCCCAAAAAAACGGCCGTTTTTAAAACTTCTTTTTGCATTGATACATGTCCCCTGGGGCAGGACCCGGGTCCCCAAACACTTTTTAGGACAATAACTTGCATATTAGCCTTTATAATTAACACTTTAGATTTCGAACGTTCGAGTCCATTGTATTTAATAGGGTTCTAAAGTTTACACGAACATTTTGTCTGTTCGCAGGTTCTGGTGCGAACCGAACAGGGGGGTGTTCGGCTCATCCCTGTTGTGGGGTGGTTTTGGGGGTTTTCTTAAAGTGCAACGACCACCAATAACTGTGGAATTTTTGGGGGTTGGGGGATTAAAGTGTTTTGTGTTCATCCATGTTATCTAGCCTTTGTACACAATACCATTTCAGTGTAATGCTATTTCAAGCATTCATATTTCCTCTGCTAATAACGGAAAACTTGCACTCAATACCAGCAAGTTCCTTCATTTACAAAAACTTTGATAAAAAAGTTGATTAACTTTGAGTGTCCACTTTCCAAAAAGGGATAATTTTGAGGTTTTATGTAATGCCCTGGCATTTTTATTTGATATGTTTAATACTAGAAATTAAGGGAAACTTTTTTTTTTTGTTAAATTGTAAAAAATAAAAACTCCAGTGGTTATTAAATATCTCCAAAAGAAAGCTCTATCTGTCTCAAAAAATGCATATAAAATTTATTTGGATATAGTGTTGCATTATGGAATGATGGGGTCATTAGTAGTCACTAGGGATGAGCTCGGTGTTCGAGTCGAACATACGTTCGACTCGAACATCGGCTGTTCGATCGTTCGACGAAGATCGAACGATTTGGGCCGTTCGCGCCTAATTCGAGTGACGCGAACGGCCCACAATGCACTACGCCATCGCAGTGTCATCCAGGCGCTGTGATTGGCCAAGCATGCACTGTGACCCCGCATGCTTGGCCAATCACAGCGCCGGCAGCGAGGAGAGCAATGATTGGCCACAGGCAGGATGCCTGTGGCCAATTATTGCTGAGGGTGTTTAGTACACGCCCCACACTATAAAAGGCCGCCAGCACGGCGGCCTAGTGTAGTGTGTTCCGGAGCAGGGAAAGAGAAGCATAGGCAGGGACAGTGACATTTTTTTTTTCTTGCTTAACCTGGATTCCTTTAGTTTAGGGAAAGAGAAGGATAGGTAGGGAGAGTGTCAGTGTGTTTTACTGTGCGAATCCTTGTTTCTAGGGACAGGGAAGGACAGTGAGGGAAATTCTCCTTGTGCTATAGTGTGCTAAAGCATTGATCATCAACCGTCTTTAAAAAAACATTTTTTCTAGGGACAGAAAACTTTTTTCTAGGGACAGAAAACTATAGGTAGGAAGAGTGTCAGTTTCTTTCCTTGTTTCTAGGGACAGGGAAGGACAGTGAGGGAAATTCTCCTTGTGCTATAGTGTGCTAAAGCATTGATCATCAACCGTCTTTAAAAAAACATTTTTTCTAGGGACAGAAAACTATAGGTAGGAAGAGTGTCAGTTTCTTTCACTGTGATAATCCTTGTTTCTAGGGACAGGGAAGGACAGTGAGGGAAATTCTCCTTGTGCTATAGTGTGCTAAAGCATTGATCATCAACCGTCTTTAAAAAAACATTTTTTCTAGGGACAGAAAACTATAGGTAGGAAGAGTGTCAGTTTCTTTCACTGTGATAATCCTTGTTTCTAGGGACAGGGAAGGACAGTGAGGGAAATTCTCCTTGTGCTATAGTGTGCTAAAGCATTGATCATCAACCGTCTTTAAAAAAAAAATTTTTCTAGGGACAGAAAACTATAGGTAGGAAGAGTGTCAGTTTCTTTCACTGTGATAATCCTTGTTTCTAGGGACAGGGAAGGACAGTGAGGGAAATTCTCCATGTGCTATAGTGTGCTAAAGCATTGATCATCAATCAGCTTTAAAAAAACATTTTTTCTAGGGACAGAAAACTATAGGTAGGAAGAGTGTCAGTTTCTTTCACTGTGATAATCCTTGTTTCTAGGGACAGGGAAGGACAGTGAGGGAAATTCTCCTTGTGCTATAGTGTGCTAAAGCATTGATCATCAACCGTCTTTAAAAAAACATTTTTTCTAGGGACAGAAAACTATAGGTAGGAAGAGTGTCAGTTTCTTTCACTGTGATAATCCTTGTTTCTAGGGACAGGGAAGGACAGTGAGGGAAATTCTCCTTGTGCTATAGTGTGCTAAAGCATTGATCATCAACCGTCTTTAAAAAAACATTTTTTCTAGGGACAGAAAACTATAGGTAGGAAGAGTGTCAGTTTCTTTCACTGTGATAATCCTTGTTTCTAGGGACAGGGAAGGACAGTGAGGGAAATTCTACTTGTGCTATAGTGTGCTAAAGCATTGATCATCAACCATCTTTAAAAAAACATTTTTTCTAGGGACAGAAAACTATAGGTAGGAAGAGTGTCAGTTTCTTTCACTGTGATAATCCTTGTTTCTAGGGACAGGGAAGGACAGTGAGGGAAATTCTACTTGTGCTATAGTGTGCTAAAGCATTGATCATCAATCAGCTTTAAAAAAACATTTTTTCTAGGGACAGAAAACTATAGGTAGGAAGAGTGTCAGTTTCTTTCACTGTGATAATCCTTGTTTCTAGGGACAGGGAAGGACAGTGAGGGAAATTCTCCTTGTGCTATAGTGTGCTAAAGCATTGATCATCAACCGTCTTTAAAAAAACATTTTTTCTAGGGACAGAAAACTTTTTTCTAGGGACAGAAAACTATAGGTAGGAAGAGTGTCAGTTTCTTTCCTTGTTTCTAGGGACAGGGAAGGACAGTGAGGGAAATTCTCCTTGTGCTATAGTGTGCTAAAGCATTGATCATCAACCGTCTTTAAAAAAACATTTTTTCTAGGGACAGAAAACTATAGGTAGGAAGAGTGTCAGTTTCTTTCACTGTGATAATCCTTGTTTCTAGGGACAGGGAAGGACAGTGAGGGAAATTCTCCTTGTGCTATAGTGTGCTAAAGCATTGATCATCAACCGTCTTTAAAAAAACATTTTTTCTAGGGACAGAAAACTATAGGTAGTGTGACAGCAGGAAGGTAAAGTCACCTGGTTGCATCCAGGGGGGTAGATATATTTCGCCCAGATTCAGGCTTTACGCCGACTTATACAACTAGGTGGAGAGTTGTATAAGCCCAGCTGAGGCTAGTAGGCTCATGGATGACTCATACCTCTAGGGAGAGTGTGGGGCGTCGTGCAGACAGGGAGTTGATGAGACCAGCTGAAGCTTGTCAGCTCATTTAGGCCTCTATAAGAACTCCCAGCTTCATTAGATGTTAGCTCATGCCTGGAACCAGACCTGTGTGGACTGTCTAGGGAGAGTGAACCCCTGTGCGGTGAGACAAAGCCTGTGTGGCTATTTGCTTGGACATTTAAAACCAGGGACTTAGGGACTAGGACAGCACTAGGCTGATCCCAGTTGTTAGTTAGGATACCTGTATGTTTAGTCAGAGGTCAAGTTGACCAGGATTTATTTTGTTTATGTTTCTTTTGCTTTGCTGTGTTTTGTCACTCTAAATAGAAAATAAACCGCACCTTTTTTTGATTTTGAAAACCACCACCTCCGTTTGCTGGGCCTGTTTTTGTGTGGGGAGCCCATCTCGGGGGTCACACACACCCGCTGCCGAGCTAACCCCCTCACAGTTGGTGGAGAATGCGGGCAGTTTTTTTTTAAGCCAGCATGGAGGAGATACTGAAGCAGCTGGCTCTAGCAAATGCCAATCAACAGCAGACAAATGCAGGTTTGCAAAAGAGCCTTGCAGCTCAACAACAGAACTTTGCAGCCCAGCAGCAAGCTCATCAACAGAGCCTTGCAGCCCAGCAGCAGACAAACGCAACTTTGCAACAGAGACTGGAGGCTCAGCAACAAGCCCAGCAGCAATCTGAGGCCCGCTTCATAGACCTGTTGCAGAAGCAAGAGCAGAGACTACAACAACAGATGGAAGCAGCAATGCAGCAACGTCCGCAGACCAGTGAGGAAAGCCGTCCCACTAATACCGCGTCCTTTGGGGTGAGTCGTTTATTGACAAAAATGACTGGAGAGGATGATCCAGAGGTATTTTTGACCACATTTGAAAGGACCGCTGAAAGAGAAAAGTGGCCTGAGGAGCAGTGGGCTGGACTGGTGGCTCCTCTGTTAACTGGTGAATCGCAGAAAGCTTACTATGACCTAGAGCCTAACCAAGCAAAAGACTATGCGATGCTAAAAGCTGAAATATTGGCAAGGCTGGGTGTCACCCAGGCTGTCCGGGCTCAGCGTGTGCATAACTGGACTTTCCAGCTTGGAAAACCCCCCAGGTCTCAAATGTATGATCTCATTCACCTGAGCAGAAAGTGGCTACAGCCAGAGACTTTGTCCGCACCAAAGATTGTGGAACGTGTTGTAATGGATCGGTTTTTGAGAGCTCTTCCTACTGCCATCCAAAAGTGGGTAAGCCATGGAGACCCAGAGACGGCCAATGGTCTTGTGGATCGTGTGGAGAAATACTTGGCTACAGAGAACCTGACGGCCTCTTCCAGAGACACTCGGACTTTCCACCCTAAGACCAGACCATCCCCAGGGGCTGATAAGAGGATTCCAAGGGGTGAGGGTGGAGAGAGTGAGAGGGTGGGAGCTCTACCCCAAGTTTGGCGAGAACAGCCTGGGAAATCAGCGGCTCAAGAGGCCGCAAGAAGGATCGTTTGCTACCGCTGCCGGCAAGCGGGACATATTGCAGCCAATTGCCCGGTTGTGGAGGAACCCATGCAGTGTGACTTTCTGACGGGCAGACGTCAGTCGCTGTGTGCGACAGTCGCATGCACTGCCATTCGAGGAACTGAGAAACATTTATGCAAAATGTGTGTTAATGGTAGAAATGTTGTGGTATTGCTGGATTCAGGTAGCCTTGTGACCCTGATAAAGGCTGAGTTAGTTAAAACAGAGGTCTCTGGGAATAGCAAGGTAGCTGTTATTTGTGTGCATGGGGACACCCGAGAGTATCCAGTGACTACAGTGTATTTCGAGACCCCCAAAGGTACCCTCTCTCATCCAGTGGGCTTAGTATCTCAGTTACCGCATGACACCATTGTGGGAAGGGATTTTCCGAAGTTCTGGGAACTGTGGGATGATCCTGAGCCCCCCACTGGTGCCCCTATGTACCAGGAATGTGATAGCCAGAACTCCCCTGAGAGTGGTGAGGACTCTCCGGAATTTCCCTTATCAGTATTGGCAGGGGAGACTCAAGAAACTGGAGAGGAGCCCACCTCCTCAGACGAAAACCTACCGTCTGTGGAGTTTTCTGATCTTGAGGTTCACAGGGAAAACTTTGCCACAGAACAGTTGAAAGACCCCGCCCTAATAAAGGCAATGGAAAACGTAGTGGAAATAGATGGCGAGTTAGTGAACCCAGATAATACCTGCACTTACCCATACTTCAGCGTAGAGAAGGACCTACTGTATCGGGTGGCAAAAAGGGCAGAAGAAACCGTTGAGCAGCTTGTGGTGCCCAAACCTTACAGGAAGTTGGTGTTGGAGTTGGCCCATGGGCACATTCTTGGAGGTCATCTGGGGACAGAGAAAACCCGAGAGAGGGTATTACAGAGATTCTATTGGCCGGGGGTGATGAAGGACATAGAAAATTATTGTTCCTCCTGCCCTGTGTGTCAGAGGTCGGCCCCGATGCCACATTTCCGTAGCCCGCTGGTCCCTCTACCCATCATTGAGGTCCCGTTTGAGAGGATCGCCATGGATTTGGTAGGTCCTATAATCAAGTCCGCTAGGGGGCACCAGTACATATTAGTTATAATGGACTATGCCACCCGTTATCCAGAAGCGATCCCTCTCCGAAATACCTCGGCCAAAACCATAGCCAAAGAGCTATCTCTTGTGTTTAGCCGGGTGGGTATTTGTAAAGAACTGCTTACGGACCAAGGTACACCCTTTATGTCCCGGGTTATGAAGGAGCTGTGTAAATTGTTCAAAGTGACGCAATTACGTACATCTGTGTATCACCCCCAAACCGATGGGCTGGTTGAAAGGTTCAACAAAACCCTAAAACAAATGTTGAAGAAAGTGGTGGATAGAGATGGAAAGGATTGGGACTGTCTACTTCCTTATCTGATGTTTGCTATTAGGGAGGTGCCCCAATCCTCTACGGGATTCTCCCCCTTTGAGTTACTGTATGGGAGACACCCAAGAGGGCTGTTGGATATTGCCAAGGAAACTTGGGAAAGTGAGAGTTCTCCCCACAGGAGTGTGATTGAGCATGTCGCCCTGATGCAAGACCGAATTGCACAGGTAATGCCCATTGTGAAGGAACATTTGGCCCAAGCGCAGTTAGCACAGCAGAGAGTGTACAACCGTGGAGCCAAGACCCGTACCTTTTCCCCGGGGGATAGGATACTGGTACTTGTCCCTACGGTTGAAAGTAAATTCCTTGCCAAATGGCAAGGCCCCTACGAGATAATGGAAAAAGTGAGCGAAGTGAATTACAAGGTCAGACAACCAGGAAGGCGAAAGCCCGAACAGATCTATCACGTTAATCTGTTGAAAGCCTGGAGGGATAGAGAGTCCCTAGTCGCAGACACTTGGTCACCAGCTCAAACTGGTTGCGTGATTCCTGAGGTTGGAATAGCAGCCACCTTGTCACAACCCCAACAACAGGAGGTTAAGGAGTTTGTGCTTCGCAACAAGGAGGTATTCTCTGAGCTGCCGGGACAAACATCTGGGGTAGAGCATGACATCATTACCCCGCCCGGTGAAAGGGTGAAGTTAAAACCCTATCGGATCCCAGAGGCCCGACGGGAGGCAATACGGGAGGAAGTACAGAAAATGCTGAACTTAGGGGTGATAGAGGAGTCCCAAAGTGATTGGTCTAGTCCCATTGTGTTGGTGCCTAAACCGGATGGGAGCTGGCGATTTTGTAACGATTTTCGTCAGTTGAACAAAGTTACAAAATTTGACACCTACCCCATGCCACGTATAGATGAGTTGATCGACCGGCTGGGAACAGCCCGATACATGACGACTCTTGACCTCACAAAAGGGTATTGGCAAATCCCCCTGGCCAAGTCGGCCAAAGAGAAAACCGCATTTGTAACCCCAGACGGGGCGTTCCAATATAAAAGAATGCCGTTCGGGTTACAGAATGCGCCGGCCACATTCCAGCGGAAAATGGACCAGATGCTGAGGCCCCATCGGAAGTATGCTGCGGCTTACCTGGATGACATAATTGTCCATAGCACAGATTGGGCCTCACATCTGCCAAAAGTGCAAGCAGTCCTGGACTCTGTTCGGGAAGCGGGGTTTACGGCTAACCCCAAGAAGTGTACCATTGGGCAGGAGGAGGCCAAATATCTTGGGTACACCATTGGGAGGGGAGTAATAAAACCCCAACTCAACAAAGTCGAGGCCATCCAGAGTTGGCCACGTCCCAACAGCAAGAAGCAGGTACGAGCCTTTCTGGGAATCGCTGGGTATTATCGGCGATTCATTCCCCACTTTGCTTCTAAGGCTGTGCCCCTAACCAACCTGACGAAGGGGAAAGGGTCGGTCATGATTAAATGGACCCCCGAGGCTGAGGCAGCATTCCAATTCTTGAAACAAGCCTTATGTAGCCAGCCAGTGTTGTACTCACCCGACTTCTCTAAAGACTTTGTCGTACAAAGTGATGTGTCAGATGTGGGGTTAGGAGCAGTATTGTCCCAGGTCTGGAACGGGGAAGAGCACCCAGTCATTTACCTCAGCAGGAAGTTGAAGTCCCATGAGGTAAATTACGCCACCGTTGAAAAGGAGTGTTTAGCGGTGAAGTGGGCTCTAGATTCCCTTCGGTACTACCTGCTAGGTAGGCACTTTGACATGGTTACGGATCACGCTCCGTTAAAGTGGATGGCTCAAAACAAGGAAACAAATAGAAGAGTGAATAGGTGGTTCCTGGCCCTCCAGGAATTCAACTTCACAGTAAAGCATCGCCCTGGCGTTCAAATGGGGAATGTGGATGCTTTGTCTCGAGTACATGAATGCCTGATTGCTGGTGTTCCAACCCCGAGGTTAAAACAAGAGGGGGGGGTATGTGACAGCAGGAAGGTAAAGTCACCTGGTTGCATCCAGGGGGGTAGATATATTTCGCCCAGATTCAGGCTTTACGCCGACTTATACAACTAGGTGGAGAGTTGTATAAGCCCAGCTGAGGCTAGTAGGCTCATGGATGACTCATACCTCTAGGGAGAGTGTGGGGCGTCGTGCAGACAGGGAGTTGATGAGACCAGCTGAAGCTTGTCAGCTCATTTAGGCCTCTATAAGAACTCCCAGCTTCATTAGATGTTAGCTCATGCCTGGAACCAGACCTGTGTGGACTGTCTAGGGAGAGTGAACCCCTGTGCGGTGAGACAAAGCCTGTGTGGCTATTTGCTTGGACATTTAAAACCAGGGACTTAGGGACTAGGACAGCACTAGGCTGATCCCAGTTGTTAGTTAGGATACCTGTATGTTTAGTCAGAGGTCAAGTTGACCAGGATTTATTTTGTTTATGTTTCTTTTGCTTTGCTGTGTTTTGTCACTCTAAATAGAAAATAAACCGCACCTTTTTTTGATTTTGAAAACCACCACCTCCGTTTGCTGGGCCTGTTTTTGTGTGGGGAGCCCATCTCGGGGGTCACACACACCCGCTGCCGAGCTAACCCCCTCACAGTAGGAAGAGTGTCAGTTTCTTTCACTGTGATAATCCTTGTTTCTAGGGACAGGGAAGGACAGTGAGGGAAATTCTACTTGTGCTATAGTGTGCTAAAGCATTGATCATCAATCAGCTTTAAAAAAACATTTTTTCTAGGGACAGAAAACTATAGGTAGGAAGAGTGTCAGTTTCTTTCACTGTGATAATCCTTGTTTCTAGGGACAGGGAAGGACAGTGAGGGAAATTCTCCTTGTGCTATAGTGTGCTAAAGCATTGATCATCAACCGTCTTTAAAAAAACATTTTTTCTAGGGACAGAAAACTATAGGTAGGAAGAGTGTCAGTTTCTTTCACTGTGATAATCCTTGTTTCTAGGGACAGGGAAGGACAGTGAGGGAAATTCTCCATGTGCTATAGTGTGCTAAAGCATTGATCATCAATCAGCTTTAAAAAAACATTTTTTCTAGGGACAGAAAACTATAGGTAGGAAGAGTGTCAGTTTCTTTCACTGTGATAATCCTTGTTTCTAGGGACAGGGAAGGACAGTGAGGGAAATTCTCCTTGTGCTATAGTGTGCTAAAGCATTGATCATCAACCGTCTTTAAAAAAACATTTTTTCTAGGGACAGAAAACTATAGGTAGGAAGAGTGTCAGTTTCTTTCACTGTGATAATCCTTGTTTCTAGGGACAGGGAAGGACAGTGAGGGAAATTCTACTTGTGCTATAGTGTGCTAAAGCATTGATCATCAACCATCTTTAAAAAAACATTTTTTCTAGGGACAGAAAACTATAGGTAGGAAGAGTGTCAGTTTCTTTCACTGTGATAATCCTTGTTTCTAGGGACAGGGAAGGACAGTGAGGGCAATTCTACTTGTGCTATAGTGTGCTAAAGCATTGATCATCAATCAGCTTTAAAAAAACATTTTTTCTAGGGACAGAAAACTATAGGTAGGAAGAGTGTCAGTTTCTTTCACTGTGATAATCCTTGTTTCTAGGGACAGGGAAGGACAGTGAGGGAAATTCTCCTTGTGCTATAGTGTGCTAAAGCATTGATCATCAACCGTCTTTAAAAAAACATTTTTTCTAGGGACAGAAAACTATAGGTAGGAAGAGTGTCAGTTTCTTTCACTGTGATAATCCTTGTTTCTAGGGACAGGGAAGGACAGTGAGGGAAATTCTCCTTGTGCTATAGTGTGCTAAAGCATTGATCATCAACCGTCTTTAAAAAAACATTTTTTCTAGGGACAGAAAACTATAGGTAGGAAGAGTGTCAGTTTCTTTCACTGTGATAATCCTTGTTTCTAGGGACAGGGAAGGACAGTGAGGGAAATTCTACTTGTGCTATAGTGTGCTAAAGCATTGATCATCAATCAGCTTTAAAAAAACATTTTTTCTAGGGACAGAAAACTATAGGTAGGAAGAGTG
Source organism: Rana muscosa (assembly GCA_029206835.1). Taxonomy (NCBI): domain Eukaryota; kingdom Metazoa; phylum Chordata; class Amphibia; order Anura; family Ranidae; genus Rana; species Rana muscosa. The sequence continues at coordinate 417,881,199 of CM055117.1, forward strand.
TCAGTTTCTTTCACTGTGATAATCCTTGTTTCTAGGGACAGGGAAGGACAGTGAGGGAAATTCTCCTTGTGCTATAGTGTGCTAAAGCATTGATCATCAACCGTCTTTAAAAAAACATTTTTTCTAGGGACAGAAAACTATAGGTAGGAAGAGTGTCAGTTTATTTCACTGTGATAATCCTTGTTTCTAGGGACAGGGAAGGACAGTGAGGGAAATTCTCCTTGTGCTATAGTGTGCTAAAGCATTGATCATCAACCGTCTTTAAAAAAACATTTTTTCTAGGGACAGAAAACTATAGGTAGGAAGAGTGTCAGTTTCTTTCACTGTGATAATCCTTGTTTCTAGGGACAGGGAAGGACAGTGAGGGAAATTCTCCTTGTGCTATAGTGTGCTAAAGCATTGATCATCAACCGTCTTTAAAAAAAAAATTTTCTAGGGACAGAAAACTTTTTTCTAGGGACAGAAAACTATAGGTAGGAAGAGTGTCAGTTTCTTTCCTTGTTTCTAGGGACAGGGAAGGACAGTGAGGGAAATTCTCCTTGTGCTATAGTGTGCTAAAGCATTGATCATCAACCGTCTTTAAAAAAACATTTTTTCTAGGGACAGAAAACTATAGGTAGTGTGACAGCAGGAAGGTAAAGTCACCTGGTTGCATCCAGGGGGGTAGATATATTTCGCCCAGATTCAGGCTTTACGCCGACTTATACAACTAGGTGGAGAGTTGTATAAGCCCAGCTGAGGCTAGTAGGCTCATGGATGACTCATACCTCTAGGGAGAGTGTGGGGCGTCGTGCAGACAGGGAGTTGATGAGACCAGCTGAAGCTTGTCAGCTTATTTAGGCCTCTATAAGAACTCCCAGCTTCATTAGATGTTAGCTCATGCCTGGAACCAGACCTGTGTGGACTGTCTAGGGAGAGTGAACCCCTGTGCGGTGAGACAAAGCCTGTGTGGCTATTTGCTTGGACATTTAAAACCAGGGACTTAGGGACTAGGACAGCACTAGGCTGATCCCAGTTGTTAGTTAGGATACCTGTATGTTTAGTCAGAGGTCAAGTTGACCAGGATTTATTTTGTTTATGTTTCTTTTGCTTTGCTGTGTTTTGTCACTCTAAATAGAAAATAAACCGCACCTTTTTTTGATTTTGAAAACCACCACCTCCGTTTGCTGGGCCTGTTTTTGTGTGGGGAGCCCATCTCGGGGGTCACACACACCCGCTGCCGAGCTAACCCCCTCACAGTTGGTGGAGAATGCGGGCAGTTTTTTTTTAAGCCAGCATGGAGGAGATACTGAAGCAGCTGGCTCTAGCAAATGCCAATCAACAGCAGACAAATGCAGGTTTGCAAAAGAGCCTTGCAGCTCAACAACAGAACTTTGCAGCCCAGCAGCAAGCTCATCAACAGAGCCTTGCAGCCCAGCAGCAGACAAACGCAACTTTGCAACAGAGACTGGAGGCTCAGCAACAAGCCCAGCAGCAATCTGAGGCCCGCTTCATAGACCTGTTGCAGAAGCAAGAGCAGAGACTACAACAACAGATGGAAGCAGCAATGCAGCAACGTCCGCAGACCAGTGAGGAAAGCCGTCCCACTAATACCGCGTCCTTTGGGGTGAGTCGTTTATTGACAAAAATGACTGGAGAGGATGATCCAGAGGTATTTTTGACCACATTTGAAAGGACCGCTGAAAGAGAAAAGTGGCCTGAGGAGCAGTGGGCTGGACTGGTGGCTCCTCTGTTAACTGGTGAATCGCAGAAAGCTTACTATGACCTAGAGCCTAACCAAGCAAAAGACTATGCGATGCTAAAAGCTGAAATATTGGCAAGGCTGGGTGTCACCCAGGCTGTCCGGGCTCAGCGTGTGCATAACTGGACTTTCCAGCTTGGAAAACCCCCCAGGTCTCAAATGTATGATCTCATTCACCTGAGCAGAAAGTGGCTACAGCCAGAGACTTTGTCCGCACCAAAGATTGTGGAACGTGTTGTAATGGATCGGTTTTTGAGAGCTCTTCCTACTGCCATCCAAAAGTGGGTAAGCCATGGAGACCCAGAGACGGCCGATGGTCTTGTGGATCGTGTGGAGAAATACTTGGCTACAGAGAACCTGACGGCCTCTTCCAGAGACACTCGGACTTTCCACCCTAAGACCAGACCATCCCCAGGGGCGGATAAGAGGATTCCAAGGGGTGAGGGTGGAGAGAGTGAGAGGGTGGGAGCTCTACCCCAAGTTTGGCGAGAACAGCCTGGGAAATCAGCGGCTCAAGAGGCCGCAAGAAGAATCGTTTGCTACCGCTGCCGGCAAGCGGGACATATTGCAGCCAATTGCCCGGTTGTGGAGGAACCCATGCAGTGTGACTTTCTGACGGGCAGACGTCAGTCGCTGTGTGCGACAGTCGCATGCACTGCCATTCGAGGAACTGAGAAACATTTATGCAAAATGTGTGTTAATGGTAGAAATGTTGTGGTATTGCTGGATTCAGGTAGCCTTGTGACCCTGATAAAGGCTGAGTTAGTTAAAACAGAGGTCTCTGGGAATAGCAAGGTAGCTGTTATTTGTGTGCATGGGGACACCCGAGAGTATCCAGTGACTACAGTGTATTTCGAGACCCCCAAAGGTACCCTCTCTCATCCAGTGGGCTTAGTATCTCAGTTACCGCATGACGCCATTGTGGGAAGGGATTTTCCGAAGTTCTGGGAACTGTGGGATGATCCTGAGCCCCCCACTGGTGCCCCTATGTACCAGGAATGTGATAGCCAGAACTCCCCTGAGAGTGGTGAGGACTCTCCGGAATTTCCCTTATCAGTATTGGCAGGGGAGACTCAAGAAACTGGAGAGGAGCCCACCTCCTCAGACGAAAACCTACCGTCTGTGGAGTTTTCTGATCTTGAGGTTCACAGGGAAAACTTTGCCACAGAACAGTTGAAAGACCCCGCCCTAATAAAGGCACGGGAAAACGTAGTGGAAATAGATGGCGAGTTAGTGAACCCAGATAATACCTGCACTTACCCATACTTCAGCGTAGAGAAGGACCTACTGTATCGGGTGGCAAAAAGGGCAGAAGAAACCGTTGAGCAGCTTGTGGTGCCCAAACCTTACAGGAAGTTGGTGTTGGAGTTGGCCCATGGGCACATTCTTGGAGGTCATCTGGGGACAGAGAAAACCTGAGAGAGGGTATTACAGAGATTCTATTGGCCGGGGGTGATGAAGGACATAGAAAATTATTGTTCCTCCTGCCCTGTGTGTCAGAGGTCGGCCCCGATGCCACATTTCCGTAGCCCGCTGGTCCCTCTACCCATCATTGAGGTCCCGTTTGAGAGGATCGCCATGGATTTGGTAGGTCCTATAATCAAGTCCGCTAGGGGGCACCAGTACATATTAGTTATAATGGACTATGCCACCCGTTATCCAGAAGCGATCCCTCTCCGAAATACCTCGGCCAAAACCATAGCCAAAGAGCTATCTCTTGTGTTTAGCCGGGTGGGTATTTGTAAAGAACTGCTTATGGACCAAGGTACACCCTTTATGTCCCGGGTTATGAAGGAGCTGTGTAAATTGTTCAAAGTGACGCAATTACGTACATCTGTGTATCACCCCCAAACCGATGGGCTGGTTGAAAGGTTCAACAAAACCCTAAAACAAATGTTGAAGAAAGTGGTGGATAGAGATGGAAAGGATTGGGACTGTCTACTTCCTTATCTGATGTTTGCTATTAGGGAGGTGCCCCAATCCTCTACGGGATTCTCCCCCTTTGAGTTACTGTATGGGAGACACCCAAGAGGGCTGTTGGATATTGCCAAGGAAACTTGGGAAAGTGAGAGTTCTCCCCACAGGAGTGTGATTGAGCATGTCGCCCTGATGCAAGACCGAATTGCACAGGTAATGCCCATCGTGAAGGAACATTTGGCCCAAGCGCAGTTAGCACAGCAGAGAATGTACAACCGTGGAGCCAAGACCCGTACCTTTTCCCCGGGGGATAGGATACTGGTACTTGTCCCTACGGTTGAAAGTAAATTCCTTGCCAAATGGCAAGGCCCCTACGAGATAATGGAAAAAGTGAGCGAAGTGAATTACAAGGTCAGACAACCAGGAAGGCGAAAGCCCGAACAGATCTATCACGTTAATCTGTTGAAAGCCTGGAGGGATAGAGAGTCCCTAGTCGCAGACACTTGGTCACCAGCTCAAACTGGTTGCGTGATTCCTGAGGTTGGAATAGCAGCCACCTTGTCACAACCCCAACAACAGGAGGTTAAGGAGTTTGTGCTTCGCAACAAGGAGGTATTCTCTGAGCTGCCGGGACAAACATCTGGGGTAGAGCATGTCATCATTACCCCGCCCGGTGAAAGGGTGAAGTTAAAACCCTATCGGATCCCAGAGGCCCGACGGGAGGCAATACGGGAGGAAGTACAGAAAATGCTGAACTTAGGGGTGATAGAGGAGTCCCAAAGTGATTGGTCTAGTCCCATTGTGTTGGTGCCTAAACCGGATGGGAGCTGGCGATTTTGTAACGATTTTCGTCAGTTGAACAAAGTTACAAAATTTGACACCTACCCCATGCCACGTATAGATGAGTTGATCGACCGGCTGGGAACAGCCCGATACATGACGACTCTTGACCTCATAAAAGGGTATTGGCAAATCCCCCTGGCCAAGTCGGCCAAAGAGAAAACCGCATTTGTAACCCCAGACGGGGCGTTCCAATATAAAAGAATGCCGTTCGGGTTACAGAATGCGCCGGCCACATTCCAGCGGAAAATGGACCAGATGCTGAGGCCCCATCGGAAGTATGCTGCGGCTTACCTGGATGACATAATTGTCCATAGCACAGATTGGGCCTCACATCTGCCAAAAGTGCAAGCAGTCCTGGACTCTGTTCGGGAAGCGGGGTTTACGGCTAACCCCAAGAAGTGTACCATTGGGCAGGAGGAGGCCAAATATCTTGGGTACACCATTGGGAGGGGAGTAATAAAACCCCAACTCAACAAAGTCGAGGCCATCCAGAGTTGGCCACGTCCCAACAGCAAGAAGCAGGTACGAGCCTTTCTGGGAATCGCTGGGTATTATCGGCGATTCATTCCCCACTTTGCTTCTAAGGCTGTGCCCCTAACCAACCTGACGAAGGGGAAAGGGTCGGTCATGATTAAATGGACCCCCGAGGCTGAGGCAGCATTCCAATTCTTGAAACAAGCCTTATGTAGCCAGCCAGTGTTGTACTCACCCGACTTCTCTAAAGACTTTGTCGTACAAAGTGATGTGTCAGATGTGGGGTTAGGAGCAGTATTGTCCCAGGTCTGGAACGGGGAAGAGCACCCAGTCATTTACCTCAGCAGGAAGTTGAAGTCCCATGAGGTAAATTACACCACCGTTGAAAAGGAGTGTTTAGCGGTGAAGTGGGCTCTAGATTCCCTTCGGTACTACCTGCTAGGTAGGCACTTTGACATGGTTACGGATCACGCTCCGTTAAAGTGGATGGCTCAAAACAAGGAAACAAATAGAAGAGTGAATAGGTGGTTCCTGGCCCTCCAGGAATTCAACTTCACAGTAAAGCATCGCCCTGGCGTTCAAATGGGGAATGTGGATGCTTTGTCTCGAGTACATGAATGCCTGATTGCTGGTGTTCCAACCCCGAGGTTAAAACAAGAGGGGGGGGTATGTGACAGCAGGAAGGTAAAGTCACCTGGTTGCATCCAGGGGGGTAGATATATTTCGCCCAGATTCAGGCTTTACGCCGACTTATACAACTAGGTGGAGAGTTGTATAAGCCCAGCTGAGGCTAGTAGGCTCATGGATGACTCATACCTCTAGGGAGAGTGTGGGGCGTCGTGCAGACAGGGAGTTGATGAGACCAGCTGAAGCTTGTCAGCTCATTTAGGCCTCTATAAGAACTCCCAGCTTCATTAGATGTTAGCTCATGCCTGGAACCAGACCTGTGTGGACTGTCTAGGGAGAGTGAACCCCTGTGCGGTGAGACAAAGCCTGTGTGGCTATTTGCTTGGACATTTAAAACCAGGGACTTAGGGACTAGGACAGCACTAGGCTGATCCCAGTTGTTAGTTAGGATACCTGTATGTTTAGTCAGAGGTCAAGTTGACCAGGATTTATTTTGTTTATGTTTCTTTTGCTTTGCTGTGTTTTGTCACTCTAAATAGAAAATAAACCGCACCTTTTTTTGATTTTGAAAACCACCACCTCCGTTTGCTGGGCCTGTTTTTGTGTGGGGAGCCCATCTCGGGGGTCACACACACCCGCTGCCGAGCTAACCCCCTCACAGTAGGAAGAGTGTCAGTTTCTTTCACTGTGATAATCCTTGTTTCTAGGGACAGGGAAGGACAGTGAGGGAAATTCTACTTGTGCTATAGTGTGCTAAAGCATTGATCATCAATCAGCTTTAAAAAAACATTTTTTCTAGGGACAGAAAACTATAGGTAGGAAGAGTGTCAGTTTCTTTCACTGTGATAATCCTTGTTTCTAGGGACAGGGAAGGACAGTGAGGGAAATTCTCCTTGTGCTATAGTGTGCTAAAGCATTGATCATCAACCGTCTTTAAAAAAACATTTTTTCTAGGGACAGAAAACTATAGGTAGGAAGAGTGTCAGTTTCTTTCACTGTGATAATCCTTGTTTCTAGGGACAGGGAAGGACAGTGAGGGAAATTCTCCTTGTGCTATAGTGTGCTAAAGCATTGATCATCAACCGTCTTTAAAAAAACATTTTTTCTAGGGACAGAAAACTATAGGTAGGAAGAGTGTCAGTTTCTTTCACTGTGATAATCCTTGTTTCTAGGGACAGGGAAGGACAGTGAGGGAAATTCTCCTTGTGCTATAGTGTGCTAAAGCATTGATCATCAACCATCTTTAAAAAAACATTTTTTCTAGGGACAGAAAACTATAGGTAGGAAGAGTGTCAGTTTCTTTCACTGTGATAATCCTTGTTTCTTGGGACAGGGAAGGACAGTGAGGGAAATTCTCCTTGTGCTATAGTGTGCTAAAGCATTGATCATCAACTGTCTTTAAAAAAACATTTTTTCTAGGGACAGAAAACTATAGGTAGGAAGAGTGTCAGTTTCTTTCACTGTGATAATCCTTGTTTCTAGGGACAGGGAAGGACAGTGAGGGAAATTCTACTTGTGCTATAGTGTGCTAAAGCATTGATCATCAATCAGCTTTAAAAAAACATTTTTTCTAGGGACAGAAAACTATAGGTAGGAAGAGTGTCAGTTTATTTCACTGTGATAATCCTTGTTTCTAGGGACAGGGAAGGACAGTGAGGGAAATTCTCCTTGTGCTATAGTGTGCTAAAGCATTGATCATCAACCGTCTTTAAAAAAACATTTTTTCTAGGGACAGAAAACTATAGGTAGGAAGAGTGTCAGTTTATTTCACTGTGATAATCCTTGTTTCTAGGGACAGGGAAGGACAGTGAGGGAAATTCTCCTTGTGCTATAGTGTGCTAAAGCATTGATCATCAACCGTCTTTAAAAAAACATTTTTTCTAGGGACAGAAAACTATAGGTAGGAAGAGTGTCAGTTTCTTTCACTGTGATAATCCTTGTTTCTAGGGACAGGGAAGGACAGTGAGGGAAATTCTCCTTGTGCTATAGTGTGCTAAAGCATTGATCATCAACCGTCTTTAAAAAAACATTTTTTCTAGGGACAGAAAACTATAGGTAGGAAGAGTGTCAGTTTCTTTCACTGTGATAATCCTTGTTTCTAGGGACAGGGAAGGACAGTGAGGGAAATTCTCCTTGTGCTATAGTGTGCTAAAGCATTGATCATCAACCGTCTTTAAAAAAACATTTTTTCTAGGGACAGAAAACTTTTTTCTAGGGACAGAAAACTATAGGTAGGAAGAGTGTCAGTTTCTTTCCTTGTTTCTAGGGACAGGGAAGGACAGTGAGGGAAATTCTCCTTGTGCTATAGTGTGCTAAAGCATTGATCATCAACCGTCTTTAAAAAAACATTTTTTCTAGGGACAGAAAACTATAGGTAGGAAGAGTGTCAGTTTCTTTCACTGTGATAATCCTTGTTTCTAGGGACAGGGAAGGACAGTGAGGGAAATTCTACTTGTGCTATAGTGTGCTAAAGCATTGATCATCAATCAGCTTTAAAAAAACATTTTTTCTAGGGACAGAAAACTATAGGTAGGAAGAGTGTCAGTTTCTTTCACTGTGATAATCCTTGTTTCTAGGGACAGGGAAGGACAGTGAGGGAAATTCTCCTTGTGCTATAGTGTGCTAAAGCATTGATCATCAACCGTCTTTAAAAAAACATTTTTTCTAGGGACAGAAAACTATAGGTAGGAAGAGTGTCAGTTTCTTTCACTGTGATAATCCTTGTTTCTAGGGACAGGGAAGGACAGTGAGGGAAATTCTACTTGTGCTATAGTGTGCTAAAGCATTGATCATCAATCAGCTTTAAAAAAACATTTTTTCTAGGGACAGAAAACTATAGGTAGGAAGAGTGTCAGTTTCTTTCACTGTGATAATCCTTGTTTCTAGGGACAGGGAAGGACAGTGAGGGAAATTCTCCTTGTGCTATAGTGTGCTAAAGCATTGATCATCAACCGTCTTTAAAAAAACATTTTTTCTAGGGACAGAAAACTATAGGTAGGAAGAGTGTCAGTTTCTTTCACTGTGATAATCCTTGTTTCTAGGGACAGGGAAGGACAGTGAGGGAAATTCTCCTTGTGCTATAGTGTGCTAAAGCATTGATCATCAACCGTCTTTAAAAAAACATTTTTTCTAGGGACAGAAAACTATAGGTAGGAAGAGTGTCAGTTTCTTTCACTGTGATAATCCTTGTTTCTAGGGACAGGGAAGGACCGTGAGGGAAATTCTCCTTGTGCTATAGTGTGCTAAAGCATTGATCATCAACCATCTTTAAAAAAACATTTTTTCTAGGGACAGAAAACTATAGGTAGGAAGAGTGTCAGTTTCTTTCACTGTGATAATCCTTGTTTCTAGGGACAGGGAAGGACAGTGAGGGAAATTCTCCTTGTGCTATAGTGTGCTAAAGCATTGATCATCAATCAGCTTTAAAAAAACATTTTTTCTAGGGACAGAAAACTATAGGTAGGAAGAGTGTCAGTTTCTTTCACTGTGATAATCCTTGTTTCTAGGGACAGGGAAGGACAGTGAGGGAAATTCTACTTGTGCTATAGTGTGCTAAAGCATTGATCATCAATCAGCTTTAAAAAAACATTTTTTCTAGGGACAGAAAACTATAGGTAGGAAGAGTGTCAGTTTCTTTCACTGTGATAATCCTTGTTTCTAGGGACAGGGAAGGACAGTGAGGGAAATTCTCCTTGTGCTATAGTGTGCTAAAGCATTGATCATCAACCGTCTTTAAAAAAACATTTTTTCTAGGGACAGAAAACTATAGGTAGGAAGAGTGTCAGTTTCTTTCACTGTGATAATCCTTGTTTCTAGGGACAGGGAAGGACAGTGAGGGAAATTCTACTTGTGCTATAGTGTGCTAAAGCATTGATCATCAATCAGCTTTAAAAAAACATTTTTTCTAGGGACAGAAAACTATAGGTAGGAAGAGTGTCAGTTTCTTTCACTGTGATAATCCTTGTTTCTAGGGACAGGGAAGGACAGTGAGGGAAATTCTCCTTGTGCTATAGTGTGCTAAAGCATTGATCATCAACCGTCTTTAAAAAAACATTTTTTCTAGGGACAGAAAACTATAGGTAGGAAGAGTGTCAGTTTCTTTCACTGTGATAATCCTTGTTTCTAGGGACAGGGAAGGACAGTGAGGGAAATTCTCCTTGTGCTATAGTGTGCTAAAGCATTGATCATCAACCGTCTTTAAAAAAACATTTTTTCTAGGGACAGAAAACTATAGGTAGGAAGAGTGTCAGTTTCTTTCACTGTGATAATCCTTGTTTCTAGGGACAGGGAAGGACAGTGAGGGAAATTCTACTTGTGCTATAGTGTGCTAAAGCATTGATCATCAATCAGCTTTAAAAAAACATTTTTTCTAGGGACAGAAAACTATAGGTAGGAAGAGTGTCAGTTTCTTTCACTGTGATAATCCTTGTTTCTAGGGACAGGGAAGGACAGTGAGGGAAATTCTCCTTGTGCTATAGTGTGCTAAAGCATTGATCATCAACCGTCTTTAAAAAAACATTTTTTCTAGGGACAGAAAACTATAGGTAGGAAGAGTGTCAGTTTATTTCACTGTGATAATCCTTGTTTCTAGGGACAGGGAAGGACAGTGAGGGAAATTCTCCTTGTGCTATAGTGTGCTAAAGCATTGATCATCAACCGTCTTTAAAAAAACATTTTTTCTAGGGACAGAAAACTATAGGTAGGAAGAGTGTCAGTTTCTTTCACTGTGATAATCCTTGTTTCTAGGGACAGGGAAGGACAGTGAGGGAAATTCTCCTTGTGCTATAGTGTGCTAAAGCATTGATCATCAACCGTCTTTAAAAAAACATTTTTTCTAGGGACAGAAAACTTTTTTCTAGGGACAGAAAACTATAGGTAGGAAGCGTGTCAGTTTCTTTCCTTGTTTCTAGGGACAGGGAAGGACAGTGAGGGAAATTCTCCTTGTGCTATAGTGTGCTAAAGCATTGATCATCAACCGTCTTTAAAAAAACATTTTTTCTAGGGACAGAAAACTATAGGTAGGAAGAGTGTCAGTTTCTTTCACTGTGATAATCCTTGTTTCTAGGGACAGGGAAGGACAGTGAGGGAAATTCTCCTTGTGCTATAGTGTGCTAAAGCATTGATCATCAACCGTCTTTAAAAAAACATTTTTTCTAGGGACAGAAAACTATAGGTAGGAAGAGTGTCAGTTTCTTTCACTGTGATAATCCTTGTTTCTAGGGACAGGTAAGGACAGTGAGGGAAATTCTACTTGTGCTATAGTGTGCTAAAGCATTGATCATCAACCATCTTTAAAAAACATTTTTTCTAGGGACAGAAAACTATAGGTAGGAAGAGTGTCAGTTTCTTTCACTGTGATAATCCTTGTTTCTAGGGACAGGGAAGGACAGTGAGGGAAATTCTACTTGTGCTATAGTGTGCTAAAGCATTGATCATCAATCAGCTTTAAAAAAACATTTTTTCTAGGGACAGAAAACTATAGGTAGGAAGAGTGTCAGTTTCTTTCACTGTGATAATCCTTGTTTCTAGGGACAGGGAAGGACAGTGAGGGAAATTCTCCTTGTGCTATAGTGTGCTAAAGCATTGATCATCAACCGTCTTTAAAAAAACATTTTTTCTAGGGACAGAAAACTATAGGTAGGAAGAGTGTCAGTTTCTTTCACTGTGATAATCCTTGTTTCTAGGGACAGGGAAGGACAGTGAGGGAAATTCTCCTTGTGCTATAGTGTGCTAAAGCATTGATCATCAACCGTCTTTAAAAAAACATTTTTTCTAGGGACAGAAAACTATAGGTAGGAAGAGTGTCAGTTTCTTTCACTGTGATAATCCTTGTTTCTAGGGACAGGGAAGGACAGTGAGGGAAATTCTCCTTGTGCTATAGTGTGCTAAAGCATTGATCATCAACCGTCTTTAAAAAAACATTTTTTCTAGGGACAGAAAACTATAGGTAGGAAGAGTGTCAGTTTCTTTCACTGTGATAATCCTTGTTTCTAGGGACAGGGAAGGACAGTGAGGGAAATTCTCCTTGTGCTATAGTGTGCTAAAGCATTGATCATCAACCGTCTTTAAAAAAACATTTTTTCTAGGGACAGAAAACTATAGGTAGGAAGAGTGTCAGTTTCTTTCACTGTGATAATCCTTGTTTCTAGGGACAGGGAAGGACAGTGAGGGAAATTCTCCTTGTGCTATAGTGTGCTAAAGCATTGATCATCAACCGTCTTTAAAAAAACATTTTTTCTAGGGACAGAAAACTATAGGTAGGAAGAGTGTCAGTTTCTTTCACTGTGATAATCCTTGTTTCTAGGGACAGGTAAGGACAGTGAGGGAAATTCTACTTGTGCTATAGTGTGCTAAAGCATTGATCATCAACAATCTTTAAAAAACATTTTTTCTAGGGACAGAAAACTATAGGTAGGAAGAGTGTCAGTTTCTTTCACTGTGATAATCCTTGTTTCTAGGGACAGGGAAGGACAGTGAGGGAAATTCTACTTGTGCTATAGTGTGCTAAAGCATTGATCATCAATCAGCTTTAAAAAAACATTTTTTCTAGGGACAGAAAACTATAGGTAGGAAGAGTGTCAGTTTCTTTCACTGTGATAATCCTTGTTTCTAGGGACAGGGAAGGACAGTGAGGGAAATTCTCCTTGTGCTATAGTGTGCTAAAGCATTGATCATCAACGGTCTTTAAAAAAACATTTTTTCTAGGGACAGAAAACTATAGGTAGGAAGAGTGTCAGTTTCTTTCACTGTGATAATCCTTGTTTCTAGGGACAGGGAAGGACAGTGAGGGAAATTCTCCTTGTGCTATAGTGTGCTAAAGCATTGATCATCAACCGTCTTTAAAAAAACATTTTTTCTAGGGACAGAAAACTATAGGTAGGAAGAGTGTCAGTTTCTTTCACTGTGATAATCCTTGTTTCTAGGGACAGGGAAGGACAGTGAGGGAAATTCTCCTTGTGCTATAGTGTGCTAAAGCATTGATCATCAACCGTCTTTAAAAAAACATTTTTTCTAGGGACAGAAAACTATAGGTAGGAAGAGTGTCAGTTTCTTTCACTGTGATAATCCTTGTTTCTAGGGACAGGGAAGGACAGTGAGGGAAATTCTCCTTGTGCTATAGTGTGCTAAAGCATTGATCATCAACCGTCTTTAAAAAAACATTTTTTCTAGGGACAGAAAACTATAGGTAGGAAGAGTGTCAGTTTCTTTCACTGTGATAATCCTTGTTTCTAGGGACAGGGAAGGACAGTGAGGGAAATTCTCCTTGTGCTATAGTGTGCTAAAGCATTGATCATCAACCGTCTTTAAAAAAACATTTTTTCTAGGGACAGAAAACTTTTTTCTAGGGACAGAAAACTATAGGTAGGAAGAGTGTCAGTTTCTTTCCTTGTTTCTAGGGACAGGGAAGGACAGTGAGGGAAATTCTCCTTGTGCTATAGTGTGCTAAAGCATTGATCATCAACCGTCTTTAAAAAAACATTTTTTCTAGGGACAGAAAACTATAGGTAGGAAGAGTGTCAGTTTCTTTCACTGTGATAATCCTTGTTTCTAGGGACAGGGAAGGACAGTGAGGGAAATTCTCCTTGTGCTATAGTGTGCTAAAGCATTGATCATCAACCGTCTTTAAAAAAACATTTTTTCTAGGGACAGAAAACTATAGGTAGGAAGAGTGTCAGTTTCTTTCACTGTGATAATCCTTGTTTCTAGGGACAGGGAAGGACAGTGAGGGAAATTCTACTTGTGCTATAGTGTGCTAAAGCATTGATCATCAATCAGCTTTAAAAAAACATTTTTTCTAGGGACAGAAAACTATAGGTAGGAAGAGTGTCAGTTTCTTTCACTGTGATAATCCTTGTTTCTAGGGACAGGGAAGGACAGTGAGGGAAATTCTCCTTGTGCTATAGTGTGCTAAAGCATTGATCATCAACCGTCTTTAAAAAAACATTTTTTCTAGGGACAGAAAACTATAGGTAGGAAGAGTGTCAGTTTCTTTCACTGTGATAATCCTTGTTTCTAGGGACAGGGAAGGACAGTGAGGGAAATTCTACTTGTGCTATAGTGTTCTAAAGCATTGATCATCAATCAGCTTTAAAAAAACATTTTTTCTAGGGACAGAAAACTATAGGTAGGAAGAGTGTCAGTTTCTTTCACTGTGATAATCCTTGCATCTAGGGACAGGGAAGGACAGTGAGGGAAATTCTCCTTGTGCTATAGTGTGCTAAAGCATTGATCATCAACCGTCTTTAAAAAAACATTTTTTCTAGGGACAGAAAACTATAGGTAGGAAGAGTGTCAGTTTCTTTCACTGTGATAATCCTTGTTTCTAGGGACAGGGAAGGACAGTGAGGGAAATTCTCCTTGTGCTATAGTGTGCTAAAGCATTGATCATCAACCGTCTTTAAAAAAACATTTTTTCTAGGGACAGAAAACTATAGGTAGGAAGAGTGTCAGTTTCTTTCACTGTGATAATCCTTGTTTCTAGGGACAGGGAAGGACAGTGAGGGAAATTCTCCTTGTGCTATAGTGTGCTAAAGCATTGATCATCAACCGTCTTTAAAAAAACATTTTTTCTAGGGACAGAAAACTATAGGTAGGAAGAGTGTCAGTTTCTTTCACTGTGATAATCCTTGTTTCTAGGGACAGGGAAGGACAGTGAGGGAAATTCTACTTGTGCTATAGTGTGCTAAAGCATTGATCATCAATCAGCTTTAAAAAAACATTTTTTCTAGGGACAGAAAACTATAGGTAGGAAGAGTGTCAGTTTCTTTCACTGTGATAATCCTTGTTTCTAGGGACAGGGAAGGACAGTGAGGGAAATTCTCCTTGTGCTATAGTGTGCTAAAGCATTGATCATCAACCGTCTTTAAAAAAACATTTTTTCTAGGGACAGAAAACTATAGGTAGGAAGAGTGTCAGTTTATTTCACTGTGATAATCCTTGTTTCTAGGGACAGGGAAGGACAGTGAGGGAAATTCTCCTTGTGCTATAGTGTGCTAAAGCATTGATCATCAACCGTCTTTAAAAAAACATTTTTTCTAGGGACAGAAAACTATAGGTAGGAAGAGTGTCAGTTTCTTTCACTGTGATAATCCTTGTTTCTAGGGACAGGGAAGGACAGTGAGGAAAATTCTCCTTGTGCTATAGTGTGCTAAAGCATTGATCATCAACCGTCTTTAAAAAAACATTTTTTCTAGGGACAGAAAACTTTTTTCTAGGGACAGAAAACTATAGGTAGGAAGCGTGTCAGTTTCTTTCCTTGTTTCTAGGGACAGGGAAGGACAGTGAGGGAAATTCTCCTTGTGCTATAGTGTGCTAAAGCATTGATCATCAACCGTCTTTAAAAAAACATTTTTTCTAGGGACAGAAAACTATAGGTAGGAAGAGTGTCAGTTTCTTTCACTGTGATAATCCTTGTTTCTAGGGACAGGGAAGGACAGTGAGGGAAATTCTCCTTGTGCTATAGTGTGCTAAAGCATTGATCATCAACCGTCTTTAAAAAAACATTTTTTCTAGGGACAGAAAACTATAGGTAGGAAGAGTGTCAGTTTCTTTCACTGTGATAATCCTTGTTTCTAGGGACAGGGAAGGACAGTGAGGGAAATTCTACTTGTGCTATAGTGTGCTAAAGCATTGATCATCAATCAGCTTTAAAAAAACATTTTTTCTAGGGACAGAAAACTATAGGTAGGAAGAGTGTCAGTTTCTTTCACTGTGATAATCCTTGTTTCTAGGGACAGGGAAGGACAGTGAGGGAAATTCTCCTTGTGCTATAGTGTGCTAAAGCATTGATCATCAACCGTCTTTAAAAAAACATTTTTTCTAGGGACAGAAAACTATAGGTAGGAAGAGTGTCAGTTTCTTTCACTGTGATAATCCTTGTTTCTAGGGACAGGGAAGGACAGTGAGGGAAATTCTCCTTGTGCTATAGTGTGCTAAAGCATTGATCATCAACCGTCTTTAAAAAAACATTTTTTCTAGGGACAGAAAACTATAGGTAGGAAGAGTGTCAGTTTCTTTCACTGTGATAATCCTTGTTTCTAGGGACAGGGAAGGACAGTGAGGGAAATTCTCCTTGTGCTATAGTGTGCTAAAGCATTGATCATCAACCGTCTTTAAAAAAACATTTTTTCTAGGGACAGAAAACTATAGGTAGGAAGAGTGTCAGTTTCTTTCACTGTGATAATCCTTGTTTCTAGGGACAGGGAAGGACAGTGAGGGAAATTCTCCTTGTGCTATAGTGTGCTAAAGCATTGATCATCAACCGTCTTTAAAAAAACATTTTTTCTAGGGACAGAAAACTATAGGTAGGAAGAGTGTCAGTTTCTTTCACTGTGATAATCCTTGTTTCTAGGGACAGGGAAGGACAGTGAGGGAAATTCTACTTGTGCTATAGTGTGCTAAAGCATTGATCATCAATCAGCTTTAAAAAAACATTTTTTCTAGGGACAGAAAACTATAGGTAGGAAGAGTGTCAGTTTCTTTCACTGTGATAATCCTTGTTTCTAGGGACAGGGAAGGACAGTGAGGGAAATTCTCCTTGTGCTATAGTGTGCTAAAGCATTGATCATCAACCGTCTTTAAAAGAACATTTTTTCTAGGGACAGAAAACTATAGGTAGGAAGAGTGTCAGTTTATTTCACTGTGATAATCCTTGTTTCTAGGGACAGGGAAGGACAGTGAGGGAAATTCTCCTTGTGCTATAGTGTGCTAAAGCATTGATCATCAACCGTCTTTAAAAAAACATTTTTTCTAGGGACAGAAAACTATAGGTAGGAAGAGTGTCAGTTTCTTTCACTGTGATAATCCTTGTTTCTAGGGACAGGGAAGGACAGTGAGGGAAATTCTCCTTGTGCTATAGTGTGCTAAAGCATTGATCATCAACCGTCTTTAAAAAAACATTTTTTCTAGGGACAGAAAACTATAGGTAGGAAGAGTGTCAGTTTCTTTCCTTGTTTCTAGGGACAGGGAAGGACAGTGAGGGAAATTCTCCTTGTGCTATAGTGTGCTAAAGCATTGATCATCAACCGTCTTTAAAAAAACATTTTTTCTAGGGACAGAAAACTATAGGTAGGAAGAGTGTCAGTTTCTTTCACTGTGATAATCCTTGTTTCTAGGGACAGGGAAGGACAGTGAGGGAAATTCTCCTTGTGCTATAGTGTGCTAAAGCATTGATCATCAACCGTCTTTAAAAAAACATTTTTTCTAGGGACAGAAAACTATAGGTAGGAAGAGTGTCAGTTTCTTTCACTGTGATAATCCTTGTTTCTAGGGACAGGGAAGGACAGTGAGGGAAATTCTACTTGTGCTATAGTGTGCTAAAGCATTGATCATCAATCAGCTTTAAAAAAACATTTTTTCTAGGGACAGAAAACTATAGGTAGGAAGAGTGTCAGTTTCTTTCACTGTGATAATCCTTGTTTCTAGGGACAGGGAAGGACAGTGAGGGAAATTCTCCTTGTGCTATAGTGTGCTAAAGCATCGATCATCAACCGTCTTTAAAAAAACATTTTTTCTAGGGACAGAAAACTATAGGTAGGAAGAGTGTCAGTTTCTTTCACTGTGATAATCCTTGTTTCTAGGGACAGGGAAGGACAGTGAGGGAAATTCTCCTTGTGCTATAGTGTGCTAAAGCATTGATCATCAACCGTCTTTAAAAAAACATTTTTTCTAGGGACAGAAAACTATAGGTAGGAAGAGTGTCAGTTTCTTTCACTGTGATAATCCTTGTTTCTAGGGACAGGGAAGGACAGTGAGGGAAATTCTCCTTGTGCTATAGTGTGCTAAAGCATTGATCATCAACCGTCTTTAAAAAAACATTTTTTCTAGGGACAGAAAACTATAGGTAGGAAGAGTGTCAGTTTCTTTCACTGTGATAATCCTTGTTTCTAGGGACAGGGAAGGACAGTGAGGGAAATTCTCCTTGTGCTATAGTGTGCTAAAGCATTGATCATCAACCGTCTTTAAAAAAACATTTTTTCTAGGGACAGAAAACTATAGGTAGGAAGAGTGTCAGTTTCTTTCACTGTGATAATCCTTGTTTCTAGGGACAGGGAAGGACAGTGAGGGAAATTCTACTTGTGCTATAGTGTGCTAAAGCATTGATCATCAATCAGCTTTAAAAAAACATTTTTTCTAGGGACAGAAAACTATAGGTAGGAAGAGTGTCAGTTTCTTTCACTGTGATAATCCTTGTTTCTAGGGACAGGGAAGGACAGTGAGGGAAATTCTCCTTGTGCTATAGTGTGCTAAAGCATTGATCATCAACCGTCTTTAAAAAAACATTTTTTCTAGGGACAGAAAACTATAGGTAGGAAGAGTGTCAGTTTCTTTCACTGTGATAATCCTTGTTTCTAGGGACAGGGAAGGACAGTGAGGGAAATTCTCCTTGTGCTATAGTGTGCTAAAGCATTGATCATCAACCGTCTTTAAAAAAACATTTTTTCTAGGGACAGAAAACTATAGGTAGGAAGAGTGTCAGTTTCTTTCACTGTGATAATCCTTGTTTCTAGGGACAGGGAAGGACAGTGAGGGAAATTCTCCTTGTGCTATAGTGTGCTAAAGCATTGATCATCAACCGTCTTTAAAAAAACATTTTTTCTAGGGACAGAAAACTTTTTTCTAGGGACAGAAAACTATAGGTAGGAAGAGTGTCAGTTTCTTTCCTTGTTTCTAGGGACAGGGAAGGACAGTGAGGGAAATTCTCCTTGTGCTATAGTGTGCTAAAGCATTGATCATCAACCGTCTTTAAAAAAACATTTTTTCTAGGGACAGAAAACTATAGGTAGGAAGAGTGTCAGTTTCTTTCACTGTGATAATCCTTGTTTCTAGGGACAGGGAAGGACAGTGAGGGAAATTCTCCTTGTGCTATAGTGTGCTAAAGCATTGATCATCAACCGTCTTTAAAAAAACATTTTTTCTAGGGACAGAAAACTATAGGTAGGAAGAGTGTCAGTTTCTTTCACTGTGATAATCCTTGTTTCTAGGGACAGGGAAGGACAGTGAGGGAAATTCTACTTGTGCTATAGTGTGCTAAAGCATTGATCATCAATCAGCTTTAAAAAAACATTTTTTCTAGGGACAGAAAACTATAGGTAGGAAGAGTGTCAGTTTCTTTCACTGTGATAATCCTTGTTTCTAGGGACAGGGAAGGACAGTGAGGGAAATTCTCCTTGTGCTATAGTGTGCTAAAGCATTGATCATCAACCATCTTTAAAAAAACATTTTTTCTAGGGACAAAAAACTATAGGTAGGAAGAGTGTCAGTTTCTTTCACTGTGATAATCCTTGTTTCTAGGGACAGGGAAGGACAGTGAGGGAAATTCTACTTGTGCTATAGTGTGCTAAAGCATTGATCATCAATCAGCTTTAAAAAAACATTTTTTCTAGGGACAGAAAACTATAGGTAGGAAGAGTGTCAGTTTCTTTCACTGTGATAATCCTTGTTTCTAGGGACAGGGAAGGACAGTGAGGGAAATTCTCCTTGTGCTATAGTGTGCTAAAGCATTGATCATCAACCGTCTTTAAAAAAACATTTTTTCTAGGGACAGAAAACTATAGGTAGGAAGAGTGTCAGTTTCTTTCACTGTGATAATCCTTGTTTCTAGGGACAGGGAAGGACAGTGAGGGAAATTCTACTTGTGCTATAGTGTGCTAAAGCATTGATCATCAATCAGCTTTAAAAAAACATTTTTTCTAGGGACAGAAAACTATAGGTAGGAAGAGTGTCAGTTTCTTTCACTGTGATAATCCTTGTTTCTAGGGACAGGGAAGGACAGTGAGGGAAATTCTACTTGTGCTATAGTGTGCTAAAGCATTGATCATCAATCAGCTTTAAAAAAACATTTTTTCTAGGGACAGAAAACTATAGGTAGGAAGAGTGTCAGTTTCTTTCACTGTGATAATCCTTGTTTCTAGGGACAGGGAAGGACAGTGAGGGAAATTCTCCTTGTGCTATAGTGTGCTAAAGCATTGATCATCAACCGTCTTTAAAAAAACATTTTTTCTAGGGACAGAAAACTATAGGTAGGAAGAGTGTCAGTTTCTTTCACTGTGATAATCCTTGTTTCTAGGGACAGGGAAGGACAGTGAGGGAAATTCTACTTGTGCTATAGTGTGCTAAAGCATTGATCATCAATCAGCTTTAAAAAAACATTTTTTCTAGGGACAGAAAACTATAGGTAGGAAGAGTGTCAGTTTCTTTCAGTGTGATAATCCTTGTTTCTAGGGACAGGGAAGGACAGTGAGGGAAATTCTCCTTGTGCTATAGTGTGCTAAAGCATTGATCATCAACCGTCTTTAAAAAAACATTTTTTCTAGGGACAGAAAACTATAGGTAGGAAGAGTGTCAGTTTCTTTCACTGTGATAATCCTTGTTTCTAGGGACAGGGAAGGACAGTGAGGGAAATTCTCCTTGTGCTATACTGTGCTAAAGCATTCCTCATCAACCATCTTTGAAATCCTTGTTTTTTGGACAGTCAGGGAAATTGTCGTTGTGCTATTCTGTGCGAAAGCAATCATCCTCAACCATATTTAGAAATCCTTAAGTAAAGGGACAGAGAAGGACACCTGAAGGTAGCCCTTATTGCTTTTTTCCCATCTCCCTGCAGGCCATCTATTAGAATGTCTGGAAGGCAAACAAGGAGAGGCAGACAGTCAGGAGGCAATAAAAGAGGGCAAGCAGGCTCTGTGTCTGGGGGCAACAGTGCTGGTCGTGGACGCGGTGCATTGTCATCAGCACATGGCCATGGGACACGCTTGTCCTTCTTTTCGGCAGCTGGACATGTTGAGCCACATCATGCCGAAGACTTGGTAGAGTGGATGACCAAGCCCTCCTCCTCCTCCTCATCCTCTCTCACCCAGGCTCAGGGTACTGGCAAAGCAGCTGCCAAAGCGTCCTCTTCCCTGGTATCAATGTCAGACTCATCATCAGTCACTCCTTCCCTAGACCCACCATGTCCTCCTCCTGAGGAGTCCCCCGAACTGTTTGAGCACAGTGTTGGGTACATGCTCCAGGAGGATGCCCAGCGTTTCGAAGGGTCTGATGATGAAACCCAGCTACAGGAAGGCAGTAGCGTGAGAGCAAACAGAGGGGATGCTCAAGAAGGACACCAATCTGGCAGTCATGTTCCAGCAGCTGCAGCATACTGCCAGATTGGCTCCAGTGATGAGGAGGGAGGGGATGATGAGGTCACTGACTCCACGTGGGTGCCTAATAGGAGAGAGGAGGAGGAGGAGGATGAGGAGGAGGCACATCTCCAACGAGGCAGGATGCCCTT
Organism: Rana muscosa; assembly: GCA_029206835.1. Lineage (NCBI taxonomy): Eukaryota > Metazoa > Chordata > Amphibia > Anura > Ranidae > Rana > Rana muscosa. The sequence goes on from CM055117.1 coordinate 417,902,075, forward strand.
TGGTGGCCAGCGTAAGGGCAGTACACCGACGGAATCACACCGCAGAGCTCCGCCTGTGCAGGGCGCTGCCTCTGCCCGTCATTCAAAAAGTTCTTTGGTGTGGGCCTTTTTTGAGGCTAGTGCATCAGATCGCACAGCTGCTGTTTGCAACATATGTCTCAAGCGTATATCGCGTGGCCAAAACATCAGCCGCTTGGGTACCACATGCCTGACCAGACATATGTTGACCTACCATGCAGCTCGTTGGCAAGCCTACCTCAAAGACCCACACCAAAGAACAAAGCGGACCTCTCCTTGCACCGCATCAGCTGGGATCTCCAACCCCACTATAACTTTAGTCCTGTCTGAAACATGCACTGAGAGGAATGAAGGTGTAGAATTAGGTGTGTCACAGCCAAGTAGTTGCGGCCACTCTGCTAGCAGTACACCGACGTCCGATTCTAGCAGGCAAATTTCCCTGCCCCAGCTGCTGGACCGTCGAAAGAAGTTCACTCCCAGCCATCCACATGCCCAGCGGTTGAATGCTAGCTTGGCTAAATTGCTAGCGCTTCAACTGCTGCCTTTTCAGTTGGTAGACTCGGCCCCCTTCCGTGAGTTTGTGCAATGTGCGGTTCCTCAGTGGCAGGTTCCCAAACGCCACTTTTTCTCACGGAAGGCTATTCCGGCTCTCTACCGGCATGTGGAAGGCAATGTCTTGGCCTCGCTGGACAGGGCGGTCAGTGGTAAGGTGCATATTACCGCTGACTCATGGTCCAGCAGGCATGGACAGGGACGTTACCTTTCTTTCACGGCCCATTGGGTCACTCTTTTGGCAGCTGGGAAGGATGCAGGACAAGGTGCAGTAGTGTTGGAGGTTGTTCCACTGCCACGCCTCCAAAATGCTACTACTGGTTGTGACACACCTCTCTCTTCCACCCCCTCCTCTTCTTCTTCCTCCATGGCCTCTTCCTGTGGTTTGTCCTCTGAACCAGCGGTGCTCCGTAGCCGTTCAAGGGGCTACGCAAGTACGCAGGCAAAAAGATGCCATGCCGTGCTTGCGCTGGTGTGTTTGGGGGACAGAAGCCACACTGGGGCAGAGATCCTGTCTGCTCTGCAGGGCCAGGCCGAGAGGTGGTTGACGCCACGCCAGCTTAAGCCAGGAATGGTGGTTTGCGACAATGGCACCAACCTCCTCTCCGCCCTCCGACAGGGACAACTGACCCATGTGCCCTGTGTGGCTCACGTCCTTAACCTGGTGGTGCAGCGGTTCTTGGGCAGGTACCCGGGCTTACAGGATGTCCTGAGGCAGGCCAGGAAAGTCTGTGTGCATTTCCGCAGATCTTATAATGCCAGTGCTCGCCTGGCTGAGCTGCAAAAGGAGTTGAACCTGCCCAAGAACCGCCTTATATGTGACATGCCCACCAGGTGGAACTCAACGTTGGCCATGCTGCAGCGGCTGCACACGCAGCAGAGGGCCATCAATGAGTACCTGTGCGACTACGGCACCAGGACAGGGTCAGGGGAGCTTGGTTTTTTTTCTCCACGCCAGTGGGGCATGATCAGGGATGCAGCACACGCTGCGTGGAATAATGGACAGGGCACTTGAGGCAGAACAGAGGCAGGAAGAGGAGGACTTCCTTGCCTCTCAAGGCCCCCTTTACCCAGACAGTGTTCCTTCTGTCCCACCCATCGCACAGGAAGAGGAGGAGGAGGAGGAGGAGGAGGATTGTGTCAGCATGGAGGTGGAGGCTGGCACTCAGCATCATCAGCAGCAGTCTTGTAGGGATGATTTACAGTCCCAAGAAACCAGTGGACTTGTACGTGGCTGGGAGGAGGTGGCTGCGGATCATGTCGTCCTTAGTGACCCAGAGGACTCCGGACCGAATGCCTCAGCAAACCTACGCTGCATGGCCTCCCTGATCCTGCAAAGTCTGCGGAAGGATCCTCGTATTCTTCGGATCAAGGAGAGGGACCATTACTGGCTGGCCACTCTCCTTCATCCACGGTACAAGGGTAAGGTTGCGGACCTTATGTTACCGTCGCAGAGGGAGCAGAGGATGAGACAACTCCGGGAGGCCTTGCAGAAAGGTCTGTGCAACGCGTTCCCAGAGACTGGGAGGTTACAAACTCCTGGTCCTGGACAACGAGTTGCTGAGGCTTCGGCCAGTCAAAGAAGGAGCGGTGGGGAAGGTGGCCGTCTGACCGATGCGTTCAGACAATTCTTTAGTCCGCAGCCCCAAAGTATGATCGGTTCCAGCAACCATCGCCAGCGTCTGATAAACATGGTGCAGGAATATCTAGGGGCAAGGTCAGACTTGGACACCTTCCCCACCGAAAATCCTCTGGCTTACTGGGTCTTGAGGATGGATCACTGGCCAGAGCTTGCACAGTATGCAATTGAGCTACTGGCCTGTCCTGCATCCAGCGTTCTTTCGGAACGCACATTCAGTGCTGCTGGAGGATTTGTCACGGATCACAGGGTGCGCCTGTCCACCGACTCGGTTGATCGACTGACTTTCATCAAGATGAACCAGTCTTGGATCACCACCAGCTACCACACACCTGATGCTGATATAACAGACTAATTGATTTTAACATGTCACATCCCTTCAAGACTGATGCTGATGCTGAGTGCCTGTGCTGTTATGTTGACTGGCTATCCTCCTCCTCCGAGTCCTCAATGATACGATTGATGATGATAGCTTGGAAGATCATTTTTGTTTATGGGTGCCGCCACCAGTGGCTAAGGCCCAATTTTTCAGCCCCTGTTTTACAGGGGCGTGTAATTACAATTTTTTTAGCAATAATTTGCCATAGGGCTCATTGCTGTGCTCCAAGTACAGTATCTGTGAGGGGTTGGAGTGTTGTGCCACCAGTGCCTAAGGCCCAATTTTTCAGCCCCTGTTTAACAGGGGCGTGTCATTACAATTTTTGAAGCAATACTTTGCAACAGGGCTCATTGCTGTGCTCCAAGTACAGTATCTGTGAGGGGTTGTAGTGTTGTGCCACCAGTGCCTAAGGCCCAATTTTTCAGCCCCTGTTCAACAGGGGCATGTAATTACAATTCTTGATCTAATAATTCACAGCAGGGCCCATTGCTGCACCCACCAAGAGTAACTCTGAGGGCTTACAGTGTTGTGGCAACGCCACCACCACCACCACCACCACCACCACGAAAGGCCCAATTTTTCAGCCCCTGTTCAAAAGGGGCATGTAATTACAATTCTTGATCTAATAATTCACAGCAGGGCCCATTCCTGCACCCACCAAGAGTAACTCTGAGGGCTTACAGTGTTGTGGCAACACCACCACCACCACCACCACGAAAGGCCCAATTTTTCAGCCCCTGTTCAACAGGGGCATGCAATTACAATTCTTGATCTAATAATTCACAGCAGGGCCCATTGCTGCACCCACCAAGAGTAACTGTCAGGGCTTACAGTGTTGTGGCACCAGCACCACCATCAAAGGCCCAATTTTTACTACCACTGTTCAACAATTATATGTAATTAAAATTCCTGATATAATAGTTGACAGCAGGGCGTTCCAGCACCAACCAAGAGTAACTGTGAGTGCTTACAGTGTTGTGCCAACACCAACAACTAAGGGGCCTATTTCTGCAGAGTATATACGGCAGGTCCCTACTTTCAAACATCCAACTTACAAACGACTCCTACTTGCAAACGCAAGAAGACAACAGGAAGTGAGAGGAAATCTACCCCTTGGAAGGAAAATTCTCTCCTGTAAGAATTAATATGGGAGAAAGGTGTCTCCTCTGTACTGATGCTTTATCAGCAATCCTTGTTTCAAGAAAAACACCACATTTCAAAAACAGTTGTCATTGGGACGGAAAGTGAGGTGAAATGTTCTGAACAGGGGCACAGACAGCAAAACAAATGTTACAGGGGTGATAACCCTTACCTATGTTTTCCAAAAAGTTTAAAAATAGATTTTTGGGCTGGAGCTACACTTAAACAATGTACCTGTTCAAAATTACAAACAGATTCTACATAAGAACAAACCTACAGTCCCTGTCTTGTATGCACCGCCTGTATACGGCTGTTCAGAGTATATAGGGCCTTTTTTATTTTATGTGCGGGGTTCCCCTTAATATCCATACAAGACCCAAAGGGGCTGGTAATGGGCTGGGGTAGGGGGGGGGGGGTCATGGGGTAGCTATGCCATTTTTCTTAAATATTTTCATCCATATTACCGGGACCAGACATTACATTAAAGCCGCAAGCAGTTTTAAATGGCTTTTTTTTCCTTTAGAAGTGTCATTTTGTGCAGGGACAGTTCTAAACACGGGAAACACGTGGCACTTCACAGGCATACTTTAGACACCCCCCAGGTACGATATTTAAAGGAATATTTGACTTTTTTTTTCACTTTATGCATCATTAACCACTTAACGACCGCCCACCGCCGATTTACGTCGGCAGAATGGCACGGACAGGCAGAATCACGTAGATCTACGTGACTGCCTTTGTACAGTTGGGGGGTCCATCCGGACCCCCCTTCTGTGCCGTGAGCGGTCGTTACTTCACCGGGAGCGATCCCAGATGAGGGGGCGGCCTTTTGATTCCGGCCCCCCCCCTCGCGATCGCTCCCGGCGAATGGAAATGCCTCCTCTGTCTGTTTCAGACAGAGGAGGCAGGAGGAAGTGATGTCATCTCCTGTGCGGCGCTCACATATACCGAGCGCCGTACAAGAGAAGACATCAGGTCAGTGAGCACAACACTACACTGACACCAGGACACATAGGAACACTAATCGCCCCCCCCAGGACCCCCAGACCCCCCCAGATCACCCCCCAGATCACCCCCCAGCCCCCAGTCACAGTGTCACTGATTGCAGTGACCATTTATTTAGTGATCACTGCAATCAGTGACATTTGTGACTGTGAAAGTGTCACTAAAGTTTAGTTTTAGGTCCAGTGTAGCCCCCTAACCCCCCCTAATAAAGGTTTAACCCCCTGATCACCCCCCAGATAACCCTTTCACCCCCTATCACCGCTGTCGCTATGCGATCATTTTTCTGATGGCTGTCTTAGCATCAGTGATGGCGATCGGTAGCCAGTAATTTTTTTTAGGTTCGCCGCAGGTTTTTATAGCGTCGGGTACCCCAATATATTATCTAATAAAGGTTCAACCCCCTTGATCGCCCCCCAGGTAACCCTTTCACCCCCTATCACCGCTGTCGCTAATCGATCGTTTTTCTGATGCTGTCTTAGCATCAGTGATGGCGATCGGTAGCCAGTAATTTTTTTTAGGTTCGCCGCAGGTTTTTATAGCGTCAGGTACCCCAATATATTATCTAATAAAGGTTAAACCCCCTTGATCGCCCCCCAGGTAACCCTTTCACCCCCTATCACCGCTGTCGCTATGCGATCATTTTTCTGATGGCTGTCTTAGCATCAGTGATGGCGATCGGTAGCCAGTAATTTTTTTTAGGTTCGCCGCAGGTTTTTATAGCGTCGGGTACCCCAATATATTATCTAATAAAGGTTTAACCCCCTTGATCGCCCCCCAGGTAACCCTTTCACCCCCTATCACCGCTGTCACTAATCGATCGTTTTTCTGATGCTGTCTTAGCATCAGTGATGGCGATCGGTAGCCAGTAATTTTTTTTAGGTTCGCCGCAGGTTTTTATAGCGTCAGGTACCCCAATATATTATCTAATAAAGGTTAAACCCCCTTGATCGCCCCCCAGGTAACCCTTTCACCCCCTATCACCGCTGTCGCTATGCGATCATTTTTCTGATGGCTGTCTTAGCATCAGTGATGGCGATCGGTAGCCAGTAATTTTTTTTAGGTTCGCCGCAGGTTTTTATAGCGTCGGGTACCCCAATATATTATCTAATAAAGGTTTAACCCCCTTGATCGCCCCCCAGGTAACCCTTTCACCCCCTATCACCACTGTCACTAAGCGATCGTTTTTCTGATCGCTGTCTTCGTGTCGGTGATGCCAATCGGTAGCCAGTCATTTTTTTTAGGTTCGCCGCAGGTTTTTATAGCGTCAGGTACCCCCAAATATGATCTAATAAAGGTTTTAACCCCCTAATTGCCCCTAGTTAACCCTTTCACCAGTGATCACCATATAAGTGTTACGGGTGACGCTGGTTAGTTAGTTTGCTTTTTATAGTGTCAGGGCACCCGCCGTATATAACCCAATAAAGGTTTAACCCCCTGATCGCCCGGTGGGTGATATCAATTAGGTTTTAGCGTCAGAGAGGGTCTGCGTCACACCCCAGGCAGCGTCAGGTTAGTGCCAGTAACGCTAACACCCACGCGTAAAGCATACACCCCCCTTAGTGGTATAGTATCTGAACAGATCAATATCTGATCTGATCAGATCTATACCAGCGGTTTAGGGTTCCCAAAAACGCAGTGTTAGCGGGATCAGCCCAGATACCTGCTAGCACCTGCGTTTTGCCCCTCCGTCCAGCCCAGGCCACCCAAGTGCAGTATCGATCGATCACTGTCACTTACAAAACACAACACACATAACTGCAGCGTTCGCAGAGACAGGCCTGATCCCTGCGACTCCAGTGCTGTAGGAGGTGATTTCACCACCACAGTTAAAAAAAAAAAAGCATATATGCCGAAGCATGGGGGCAGCAGGGGCAGCAGGGCGGAGGAGCAATTTTGCTCCTAATGCCGCATACATACGGTCGAAATTCCGACGGAGGCTTGCCCGTGGAAACGTTTGACCATGTGTGTGCGGCATAACTTTTTTGCGGGAGGATGCCCCCATGCTTCGGCATATATAAATGGTGCATGTATGCCCATCATTAGAAGTGGGTGGATGAAGGGCGGTATTCTAATGGTGGGCATACCCACCGATCAATCTCTTTTTTCGTTCAGCCAACAGGCTGCATGAAAAAAAAAGATTACAATACATGTCCAACAAGGACCAGCAACGTACTGGTATGTTGCTGGACTTTGAATGGTTATACCAGATTGATGCCTGCGGGTTTAGGCATCATCTTGGTATCATTCTTTTCAGCCAGCGGCCGGCTTTCATGTAAAAGCAATCACAGCGGCTAATTAGCCTCTGGACTGCTTTTACAAGCAGTGGGAGGGAATGTCCCCCCCCCGGATATAAAAAGCGCCATTGGGAAATTGGGAAAGCATTTTATCACACCGATCTTGGTGTGGTCAGATGCTTTGAGGGCAGAGGAAAGATCTAGGGTCTAGAAGACCCCAGTTTTTTCAAAAAAAGAGTACCTGTCACTACCTATTGCTATCATAGGGGATATTTACATTCCCTGAGATAACAATAAAAATTATAAAAAAAAAATATATGTAAGGAACAATTTAAAAATAAAATAAAAAAGCAAAATTAATAATAAAAAAAAAAAAAAAAAAAAAAAAGCACCCCTGTCCTGCCCTGCTCTTGCCCAATGGCGAACGCAAGCGTCGGTCTGGCGTCATATGTAAACAGCAATTGCACCATGCATGTGAGGTATCACCGCGAAGGTCAGATCGAGGGCAGTCATTTTAGCAGTAGACCTCCTCTGTAAATCTAACGGGGTAATCTGTAAAGGCTTTTAAAGGCTTTTAAAAATGTATGTAGTTTGTCGCCAATGCGCGTTTGTGCGAAATTTTAAAGCATGTCGTGTTTGGTATCTATGTACTCGGCCTAAGATCATCTTTATTATTTCATCAAACATTTGGGCAATATAGTGTGTTTTAGTGCATTAAAATTAAAAAAAGTGTATTTTTTCCCCAAAAAATGCGTTTGAAAAATCGCTGCGCAAATACTGTGTAGAAAAAAAAAATGCAACACCCACCATTTTAATCTGTAGGGCCTTTGCTTTAAAAATATATATAATGTTTGGGGGTTCAACATAATTTTCTTGCAAAAAAAAAATATGTTTTCATGTAAACAAAAAGTGTCAAAAAGGGCTTTGTCTGCAAGTGGTTAGAAGAGTGGATGTAAGCTTCCTAATGTTGTGTATAAAATGCCAGAACAGTTCAAAACCCCCCCAAATGACCCCATTTTGGAAAGTAGACACCCCAAGCTATATACTGAGAGGCATGTCGAGTCCATGGAATATTTTATATGTTGACACAAGTTGCGGAAAAAAGACAATTTTTTTTTTTAAATTTTTTTTTTGCACAAAGTTGTCACTAAATGATATATTGCTCAAACATGCCATGGGCATATGTGGAATTACACCCCAAAATAAATTCTGTTGCTTCTCCTGAGTACAGGGATATCACATGTGTGAGACTTTTTGGGAGCCTAGCCGCGTACGGGACCCCAAAAACAAAGCACCGCCTTCAGGCTTTCTAAGGGTGTAAATTTTTGATTTTACTTCTCACTGCCTATCACAGTTTCGGAGGCCATGGAATGCCCAGATGGCACAAAACCCCCCCAAATGACCCCATTTTGGAAAGTAGACACCCCAAGCTATTTGCTGAGAGGTATTGTGAGTATTTTGCAGATCTCGCTTTTTGTCACAAAGTTTTGAAAATTGAAAAAAAAAAAAAAAAAAAAAAAAATTTTCTTTCTTCATTTTCAAAAACAAATGAGAGCTGTAAAATACTCACCATGCCTCCTCAGCAAATAGCTTGGGGTGTCTACTTTCCAAAATGGGGTCATTTGGGGGGGTTTTGTGCTATTTTGGCATTTTATGGCCTTAGAAACTGTGATAGGTAGTGAGGAGTGAAATCAAAAATTTGTGCCTAGAAATCCTGAAGGCGGTGCTTGGTTTTCGGGGTCCCGTACGCGGCTAGGCTCCTAAAAAGTCCCACACATGTGGTATCCCTGTACTCAGGAGAAGCAGCAAAATGTATTTTGGGGTGCAATTCCACATATAACCATGGCATGTGTGAGCAATATATCATTTAGTGACAACTTTTTGTAATTTATTTTTTATTTTTATTTTTTGTCATTATTCAATCACTTGGGACAAAAAAAAAAAATATTCAACGGGCTCAACAGGCCTCTCAGCAATTTCCTTGGGGTGTCTACTTTCTAAAATGGGGTCATTTGGGGGGGTTTTGTGCTATTTTGGCATTTTATGGCCTTCGAAACTGTGATAGGTAGTGAGGAATGAAATCAAAAATTTGCGCCCTTAGAAATCCTGAAGGCGGTGCTTGGTTTCCGGGGTCCCGTACGTGGCCAGGCTCCTAAAAAGTCCCACACATGTGGTATCCCCGTACTCAGGAGAAGCAGCAAAATGTATTTTGGGGTGCAATTCCACATATAACCATGGCATGTGTGAGCAATATATCATTTAGTGACAACTTTTTGTAATTTTTTTTTTTTTTTGTCATTATTCAATCACTTGGGACAAAAAAAAAAAAATATTCAATGGGTTCAACATGCCTCTCAGCAATTTCCTTGGGGTGTCTACTTTCCAAAATGGGGTCATTTGGGGGGGTTTTGTACTGCCCTGCCATTTTAGCACCTCAAGAAATGAGATAGGCAGTCATAAATTTAAAGCTGTGTAAATTTCAGAAAATGTACCCTAGTTTGTAAACGCTATAACTTTTGCGCAAACCAATAAATATACGTTTATTGACATTTTTTTTACTAAAGACATGTGGCTGAATACATTTTGGCCTAAATGTCTGACTAAAATTGAGTTTATTCGATTTTTCTTATAACAAAAAGTAGAAAATATCATTTTTTTTCAAAATTTTCGGTCTTTTTCCGTTTATATCGCAAAAAATAAAAATCGCAGAGGCAATCAAATACCATTAAAAGAAAGCTCTATTTGTGGGAAGAAAAGGACGCAAATTTCATTTGGGTACAACATTGCATGTCCGCACAATTTACAGTTAAAGCAGCGCAGTGCCGAATCCCAAAAACAGGCCTGGTCCTAATGGCCCGAAATGGTCCGGGGCTTAAGTGGTTAAAATGACTGCTCCCGAAAAACGACCGTTTTTAAAACTTCTTTTTGCATTGATACATGTCCCCTGGTGCAGAACCCGGGTTCCCAAACCCTTTTTAGGACAATAACATGCATAATAGTCGTTATAATTAGCACTTTAGAATTCGAACGTTCACATCCATTGTATTTAATAGGGTTCTAATGTTCGTACGAACTTTCGGTCCGTTCGCGGGTTCTGGTGCGAACCGAACCCGGGGGTGTTCGGCTCATCACTAGTAGTCACCTATCACAGCATTGAAAGCTGAAAAATGGCCTGAACATGAAGGGGTTTTTATATGTTGGTCCTGAATTGGTTAAACAAGAACATAATAGTTCAATACAAAATATGCAGATCAAGTGTATTTATGCCTGTCATGCCGGTGCGGGCCACGGTTTGCACGGGCATGACAGCCAATTCATTTGAATGGGCTGTCGTGCCCCATGAAATGCAGGAAAGAAGTCTCTGCACTGCTTTGGGAATCGCAGGCTGCATGGGAACTGCGAGTAAAGCGCGTTTCCCAGTGCGGGTGCGTTTTCCAGTGCGGGCGGCGTGCCATTAGGATTAACGGCACCCACCAACGGGTCCCTCATTTCACTGTGTGGGTGGTTGCAGCTGCGGGAATTTGTGCGGGTCCCACAGTGGCACCACCCACATAGGTGTGAACCTGGCCTTAAACTGTAATACAAACAGGGGAACTTTGACGCAATACTTCTTAGGAAAGAAATACAGAGCAGTGGTATAGCTGGGATGGGTGTGGTATGGCCCAGGTACAGATAGCCCTCATAGAGGTAATGCACTAGGCATCCCTGTCAGACTTCTGATACAGACACAGAATAATAATATGGCCCATTTGGCATGAACAGAGTATCGCAATTGCCCAGTTATTGTGTGCATAGTGTCATAATTGGCTGTTTGTTGCTTGTGTCATAATGATTGCCCATTTGCTGCCCACATATTGTAAAAAAAAAACACTGTTCATATTGTAAAGGATAGGTGCATCAGAAGCGGCTCAAGCTGGGCCCACTGAGAAATAATAGGGCCAGGGGGTGGGGGTGGGGCCTGATCATGGCGCAGAGAAGGAGCGTGTGCTAAGAGCTCAGAGGAGACTCCTGTCAAAAGGATACTAAGCCGCAAACCCTTGCCGATATCCTGCCTGATGTCACACTGAGGCTCTGCTAGAACACCTTTTGAAGTACCAACATACCTCCTTTATCTATGTCTGCTGTGGTGAGCTCAGCAGAGGCGAGTGGACCGCTGGGACCCGCACAGGGCATTGTGGGGGAAGAGAGGAGAGACCCGGTGTCCTGCCAAAATCTCCAACCTATCAAAAAGTCAAACTGCGTCATAGATGGCTGTATTGCCCATGCGCGAGCGTGTGCACAAGAAGGGTTTCTTCTGCACGTCAGATTCTCACCTAAAAGGCATCAAAGAGACCAATTGCTCTCGCCGCCGCAGTGCTCCTGAACGCCGTTCGTATCACAGACTAAAATAATCCCATCAAATACTCCAATATTAAACAAAAATTCTGGGGTCCTATATGCCCCGTGCAATATATAAAATTGTGTTAATCTAAATGAGGGTGAAAGAGATTCAAGAGGAAGAGCCCGAAGAATCCTATCCCAGACACAGTCAGAGATAGGACCAATATCGCGCTCCTATTTCTCTCTAGATGGACAATGAAACCTATTAGAAGTACATTGTAATAGAGACTGATATTAACCCTTTGGTAGCAGATGTCTGAACCACTCTTTCCAAGACTGGGCCAGGGGGAAACAAAACAGGAGAAGAAGAAAATGTAGCATATAAGCCATGTCGCAGCTGCAAAAATTTATAGAACCATCTAGGTATCAAAGAAAATTCCCTTACCAACTGACCAAAAGATTTAAGTACACCCCTCTCATAGAGTTGAGAGATGGTAAGAATCCCCGCTCGTTCCCATCACTGAAAGCCCTGGAGGGTAAATATCTCAGGTAGCCTTTCATTGCCCCAAATCGGTGTATATTTAGTTAGGGAAGAAACCCCATTATCCTTTTAACAGATTCCCACACCTTATATATAAGTACCAGGGTGGGTATAATTGGAAAAGAAGGAGCACCCCAATGCTCCCTCCAGGACCAATAGTGCCTGGTGTCCTTGAGAACCAAAAGAGACTAAGCAAAATGAGAGAGCAGTTGAGGCTTCCGATTCCCATTTTACTAGTTGCTGCAATTGAGCAGCAAGAAAATAAATCCTCAGGTTTAAGGCCGCTAACCCCCCAGCCTCATTTGTCTATTGTAGAATATCTAGTTTGATACGGGGGGTCTTATTTCCTCAAATCAAATTTCTAAATATCCTATTAATATTAATGAAGTTCTTCAAAGGGATCCAAACTGGGGCACTATGTAAAAAATATAAAATTGTGGCATCCAGACCATCTTAAATAAATTTATGCGGCCTATTAATGAAAGGGGAAGTTTACACCAAACCCTACTTTGAATTTGAAATCTTGTCAGAAATGGAGCAATATTGTCCGCTATAAATGACAAAGGGGATGCGGTCATAGTAACCCCCAGATATTTGACAGAGGAAGCAATAACAAGTTGTGGGCATATTGTTGGCAAATCCTTCAGGAGTGGATCCAGCGGTAGAAGCACAGAATTCTCCCAACTAATAGCAAGCCCTGAGAACTTACAGTAGGTGCCCCCGATATTGTGTTTCTTTCGCGCTACCATCGCCGAGATTCTCGGCGACAGGAGTGCCGAGATGTTGGCAGCAGGATGGCGACACGTGTCGCGCTCGCTGCAATAGCGAGGAGACGCGACACTGTATTGAGCGGGGATCCGACGCGGATTCCCGCCAATACCAGGCACTGCGTTTGGTATGAATCCTGAGCGGGAACTCCACGCCAATTTTTTAAGAAAAAAACGGCGTGGGTTCCCCCTCCAGGGGCATACCAGGCCCTTGGGTCTGGTCTGGATTTGAAGGGGAACCCTACGCCGAAAAAACGGCGTGGGGGTCCCCCTCAAGATCCAAACCAGACCCTTATCCGAGCACGCAACCTGGCAGGCTGCAGGGGAAGAGGGGGGGACGAGAGCGGCCCCCCCTCCCTTCTGAACCATACCAGGCCACATGCCCTCAACATGGGGGGTTTGGTGCTCTGGGGCAGGGGGGCGACCTGCGGCCCCCCCACCCCAGAGCACCCTGCCCCCATGTTGATGAGGACAGGGCCTCTTCCCGACAACCCTGGCCGTTGGTTGTCGGGGTCTGCGGGCGGGGGGCTTATCGGAATCCGGGAGCCCCCTTTAATAAGGGGGCCCCCGGATTCCAGCCCCCCCACCCTACGTGAATGAGTATGGGGTACATCGTACCCCTACCCATTCACCTGGTGGAAAATAAATGGTAATAAAAACACAACACAGTTTTTAAAAGTATTTTATTGCACCGCTCCGGAGGTCTTCTTCCGACTTCGGGGGTCTCCGGTGTCGTCGCCGCGCTCTCCGGTTCTTTCTTCTGCCGGGCCTTCGCTAACTTCTTTTTAGCTCTTTTGCTAGCGGAGGACCGGTCTTCTCCGTCGCCTTCTTCTTCTCCCGGTTCTTCTCCCGCTCTCCGGTTCTTCTCCCGCTCTCCGGTTCTTTCTTCCGCCGGCCCCTCCACTAACTTCTTGTAGCTCTTTTGCTAGTGGAGGAGCCGGTCTTCTCCGTCGCCTTCTTCTTCTCCCGCTCTCCGGTTCTTCTCCCGCTCTCCGGTTCTTTCTTCCGCCGGCCCCTCCACTAACTTCTTTAGCTCTTTTGCTAGTTCCCTCTTCTCCTCCTCGATGTTGACTCGTCGCTTCCTCTCGCAGTAATGATAAATCTTCGGTCCGCAGATATTAATATAGGCTTCACATGACGTCACAGTCACATGGTCCCATGACGTCACAGTCACATGCTCCGGGGCACATGTGCCCTGGAGCATGTGACTGTGACGTCATGTGCACATGTGCCCCGGAGCATGTGACTGTGACGTCATGTGAAGCCTATATTAATATCTGCGGACCGAAGATTTATCATTACTGCGAGAGGAAGCGACGAGTCAACATCGAGGAGGAGAAGAGGGAAGAAGACGCCGACGGCGACGACGGAGAAGACCGGCCCCTCTGCTAGCAAAAGAGCTAAAGAAGTTAGTGGAGGGGCCGGCGGAAGAAAGAACTGGAGAGCGGGAGAAGAACCGGAGAGCGGGAGAAGAACCGGGAGAAGAAGAAGGCGATGGAGAAGACCGGTCCTCCGCTAGCAAAAGAGCTAAAAAGAAGTTAGCGGAGGCCCGGCAGAAGAAAGAACTGGAGAGCGCGGCGACGACACTGGAGACCCCCGAAGTCGGAAGAAGACCTACGGAGCGGTGCAATAAAATACTTTTAAAAACTGTTGTGTTTTTATTACCATTTATTTTCCACCAGGTGAATGGGTAGGGGTACGATGTACCCCATACTCATTCACGTAGGGTGGGGGGGCCGGGATCCGGGGGCCCCCTTATTAAAGGGGGCTCCGGGATTCCGATAAGCCCCCCGCCCGCAGACCCCGACAACCAACGGCCAGGGTTGTCGGTAAGAGGCCCTGTCCTCATCAACATGGGGGCAGGGTGCTCTGGGGTGGGGGGGCCGCAGGTCGCCCCCCTGCCCCAGAGCACCAAACCCCCCATGTTGAGGGCATGTGGCCTGGTACGGTTCAGGAGGGAGGGGGGCCACTCTCGTCCCCCCCTCTTCCCCTGCGGCCTGCCAGTTTGCGTGCTCGGATAAGGGTCTGGTTTGGATCTTGAGGGGGACCCCCACTCCGTTTTTTCGGCGTAGGGTTCCCCTTCAAATACAGACCAGACCCAAGGGCCTGGTATGCTCCTGGAGGGGGAACCCACGCCGTTTTTTTCTTTAAAAATTGGCGTGGAGTTCCCGCTCAGGATTCATACCAAACGCAGTGCCTGGCATTGGCGGGAATCCACTTCGGATCCCCGCCTATCGGCAATGCGTGTCGCTCATCGTGAAAGGAACATTGTTTCCTTTCCCGATGACGAGACAGCTCGGCGCTGGCTCTCGCAACGGAGCTCATAGGGTGTCAATATCGCCGCTAGAAGCGGCGAGATTGACACAATATCGGCGGCACCTACTGTAGCAAACTCATCCATATAGCTCATATCCTCTGGCACAGAGGACCGAAGATTAGATAAAAATAGGACAACATCATCAGCATATAATGCTACTTTTTTTTTCCATATGTCCTCTTACCAAATCCGTTACATCTGAATCCGCCAAATTCACATTATACAGTGATCTTTATTTCATAAGGATGGCTCCATGGGAGACAAATAAATATATGGTACTGTAATTATATAACTCTATGGGATTCTGAGAAAATACACTAATACAAAGACCAAAAAGAAATTCAATCAGCACAATTAAAACCTAATACAAAGCAGCTGAACACTAAGGGTCAAATAAATCAAATCCCATTAATGAATATACAAAAGGCAGTGCAAAAAGTAAATGTAAAACAATAATAACAAAGTTCATAAAATAGATAAACTTGATAGTGTGCAGAAAACACCCAAAAATGTCCAATAGGTGCTTCTAAATATGGTCAAAAGTGATTCTGTGTCCACCTCCACCACTGAAGACACTAGCAGCTCACCTCATCTCATGGACCCCTGAATTAACAGATAGGTCACAAACGCTTTTTCCTTCAAAGGGTAGGAGATGTTTGTATCAAGGATGAAAACACCACTGAAAGAGATATACGCTGATCTGGAATTGCTATGGAGATAACTGGATCTGCATTGGCTCTGGCTCAGCACTCTGGACACAAGGCTCCGGTTCACGGGATGCATGCAATAAAAACGGCAATATATAGTGCTCTCTGCATGTATATCACTTTATTAGTAAAAGAAAGGTTTCCATATACAAAAGTAGCACTGAAACCCAGTGCTTGGTGGTTGGGCATAGGAAAACACAAGTATCAACGATGAACACGGGTGATGTCACGGCATTCACGTAGTTCTGTGCGCGTTACGTCCCGGAGGGACGTTGATGAATATCTATTTTATGAATACATTTTATGAACTTTATTATTATCGTTTTACATTTACTTTTTGCACTGCACTGCCTTTTGTATAATACAAAGACCAACCTGGGGAGACGATGCAAAGGGCCTGGAGTAAATATATACATTTCCCCCCCTTTTTTTTTTTTCATCTCTCCCAAGAAAATATAAGTAAGAAACTTAAAATGAGAGGGAAAACCATAAAAGGAAGTGAAATAAAAACCCTAAAAGCAAATGTAAATACAATTGGGTTTATAAGTTTACATACCCTGCCAGAATTTATGATTTCTTGGCCATTTTTCAGAGAAGATGAATGATAACACAAAAACGTTTCTTTCACTCATGGTTAGTGTTTGGATAAAGCCATTTATTATCAATCAACTATGTTTACTCTTTCTAAATCTAAATGACAACAGAAAATACCCAAATTAATCTGATCAAAAGTTTTGGCCTGATAACATGCACACAAGTTGACATAAAGGGGTTTGAATGGCTATTAAAGGTAACCATCCTCACCTGTGATCTGTTTGCTTGTAATTAGTGTGTGTGTATAAAAGGTCAATGACTTTCTGGACTCCTGACAGACCCTTGCATCTTTCATCCAGTGCTGCTAGAAGAAAGCCATTACTACGCAAATGCAACAAAGTATCCCGCTTACAATACGCCAAACAGCACAGAGACAAGCCTCAAACCTTCTGGCACAAAGTCATTTGGAGTGATGTGACCAAAATTTAGCTTTTTGACCACAACCATAACTGCCACATTTGGAGAGGAGTCAACAAGGCCTATGATGAAAGGTACACCATTCCTACTGTGAAACAAGGAGGTGGATCGCTGATGTTTTGGGGATGTGTGAGCTACAAAGCCACAGGAAATATGGTCAAAATTGATGGCAAGATGAATGCAGTATGTTAGCAAAAAATACTGGAGGAACATTTGCATTCATCAGCCAGGAAGCCGCGCATGGACATTCTTGGACACTTGGACATTCCATTCTTGGACATTCCAACATGACAATGATCCAAAACACAAGGCCAAGTTGACCTGTCATTGGCTACAGCAGAATAACGTGAAGGTCCTGGAGTGGCCATCTCAGTCTCCTGACCTCAATATCATTGAGCCACTCTGGGGAGATCTCAAACGTGCAGTTCATACAAGACAGCCCAAGAATTTCCAGGAACTGGAGGCTTTTTGCCAAGAGGAATGGGCAGCTTTACCATCTGAGAAGATAAAGAGCCTCATCCACAAATACCACAAAAGACTTCAAGCTGTCATCGATGTTAAAGGGGGCAATACATGGTATTAAGAACTGGGGTTTGTAAACTTTTGACCAGGGTCATTTGGGTAGTTTCTGTTGGCATTATGATTTAAACACAATTGATTGATAATAAATGGCTTCAGCCAAACAATAACCATGAGTGAAAGAAAAGTTGTTGTGTTATCATTCATATTCTCTGAAAAATAGCCAAGAAATTATAAATTCTGCCAGGGTATGTAAACTTATGAGCACAACTGTACAAGCACAATTAAGAAATATATGACACAAGAAGGAAGCCCAAAGAGCTTGGGAGCTGAAAAACAACAAGGGACAAAAGAAAAAAAAGCACCAGGAAAGAAACAAAGAGAAACTTTAGACCAATTAAGCAAAGATACAGGAGCAAAAAGTGAGTTTGATATAAGTAAAATGGTGGAACAAGGTGCAAGCTCCCAAATGCCAACAAAATTAGAAATAGTAGAGATGTTCACAAGACCGGAAAATTCTATTACGACAGAAATTGCAACATTACATGAAGACCATGGTCATATGCTGACACGAGTAGAGGAGACAAAAGGAAAAGTGGATAAACAAGCCTATGAAATAACAAAACTGAAAGAACAAGTAAAAGAGCTGCAAACAGGACAGAGAATAATGTTATACAAGATGGAAGATCAGGAGAGTCAAAATAGGAGACAGAATTTAAGGATTTGAGCCTTACCAGAGAAGACCTGAGAAATATTATGAATAAAGTGTTTAACCACTTGCCGTCCGCGCTATAGCCGAATGACGGGTACAGCGCGGACCTTTGCTCGCGCCCCGCGCGCCCCCTGCAGGACGCGCGGGGCACTCGCTGTGATCACCGAGTCACTGAGACTCGGGTGATCACAGATTTGAGTAAAGGGCCGGTCCCGACCTCTTACCACGTGATCAGCTGTCAGCCAATGAGAACTGATCACATGATGTAAACAAAGCCCGGTAATCTTTTTTTTTTCTCCTCACGCTGACAGCGTGATGAGAAAAATAAGCCGATCACCGGCTTATGTGTAAGGGACATCGGTCCCGAAGAGGAAGGAGGCAAAATCTGCCTCATCTGTGCCCACAATTACCACCTGCCAAAGCCCACAATTACCCCCTGCCAGTGCCCACGAGTGCCACCTATCAATGCCCATGATTGCCACCTATCAATGCCCATGAGTGTCACCTATTAATGCCCACCAGTCGTGCCAATCAGTGCATCATCAGTGCCACCTAGTAGTGCTGTGTAACCTACCAGTGTTGATCAGTGCCCATCATTGCCACTTATCAGTGCCCATCACTGCCACCCATCAGTGCCCATCAGTGCCACCTATCAGTGCCCATCACTGCCAGCTATCAGTGCCACCTATCAGTGCCCACCCTTGCTGCCTATCAGTGCCCATCCTTGCAGCCTTAATGGTGCCCATCAGTGCAGCCCATCAGTGCAGCCTCATCAGCGTACATCAATGAAGGAGAAAAATTACATGTTTGCAAAATAAAAAAAATATATAAAAATTTTTTAAACCAATTCTGATTTTTATTTTTTTTTCAACAAAAAATAAAAACCACAGAGGTGATCAAATACCACCAAAAGAAAGCTCTATTTGTGGGGGAAAAAATTATAAAAATTTCATTAGGGTACAGTGTTGTATGACCGCACAATTGTCATTCAAAGTGCATCAGCGCTGAAAGCTGAATATTGGTCTGGACAGGAGAGGGGTTTAAGTGCCCAGTAAGCAAGTGGTTAATCCCCTGTTAGACAAAGACGTGGAAGATCAATTAAAGATAGAAAGAGTACATAGGATTAGAAAACCTCAAAATATGTCAGCAGATGTACAAATATGGGATAAGAAAAAAGGATTAACATCACTGGAATATGAAGGAGTGAAACCCCAAATATTTACGGACTTAGCCCCAGAAACTTTAGCTAGGAGGTGACTCCTCAAACGGTTACTGGAACAGATGCAAACAAAAAATATTAACTATAGATGGGGTTTCCTGCATGTCTATTAGGAAAGAAAGATGGTAGAGCAACGAGGTTAAGGTTTCCAGAAGATCTACATGAATTTTGTAATAGACTCGGTTTGCAAGTACCGGATTTACCAGGATGGTCAGAAGATGAGATGAAGATAACACTGATAGAAGATGAACAATGGCAAAAAAACACAAGAAAAAGACAAAAATAAAGAACATTCAAGAAATAATTACATATAAGAGAACTGCATGAAATTTAAATTGAGTCTAAGTGGGATAGAATGGATAAGAGATGGGGATAGCAGAGGGAAGAAACCAGTCTTGGGTGACTAAAATCAGAAGACAAGGGCAAATTAGTTTACGCATAGGTTGAATGACAGGTCACTCGGATCACTGTCATGCTCCTGATCGAAACCCCCATTTTGGAGGGAAGGGATCGGAAAGCGAATGTGATCAAAGCTTTACCTCCTGGTAAGAGAGATGATGGTGGAGGAAAGAATGATGGATTCACCAGCGACTCTAAGGCTGAACCAGGGCCACAAAATATTTAGGAGGGTGGGTGGGGAGTCTGGAAGGGGGAGGGAGTGGGGGAGGGGAGGGAAGGGGGAGAGGGAACCTACAATTAATAGGACTCTTCATCCCCCTATACGGTGCTTATTTTTTAATCATGTTTCTCTTTGTGGAGTAATTCGATCTCCATTTGAATGGAAACAGAAAAATTAAATAAAGGCATTTGGATCTCAGTTTGGTGTGCAGCCATCCCAACTTTCCTTTCATTATTGCTTCAGCTGCGACTGGGCGAGCACCCTGCAGTGAGGAGATCATACTGTTGGAGCCGGCTCACCTGTGAGCAACGTGGACCTTTTGTTTGTTGTACCAGAAAAATGAGAGAGAAAAACTTCTGATATGACAACAATTTAACTTTTGACTTATAATGTAAAGGGATTAAACACCCCGCTAAAGAGACATAAGATACTAAGAGAGATACAACTTTATTCTGCAAGTATCGTTTTTTTACAAGAAACACATATATCACATGACTCAAAAGTTAAATTATACTCAAGACAACACCTAGTATGGTATTATGGAGATTCAACAACAACAAGAGCAAAGGGGAAGCAATAGGTATAGGGAAAGACATAAGATTCAATGTAAGTGAAAGGAAAGTGGATCCAGATGGCGGGTATCTGTTTCTGAAAGGGGAATTATATGGTATGGAATGTACGTTGGCAAACATATATTGTCCAAATAAGAACTCAATATTATACTTAAGGCAGACCTTAGGAAAACATATGGAATTTAATGTAGGCAAAGTAATTGTGGCAGGAGATTTTAACTTCACTATGGATCCATATCTTGATGTATCGTCCCGTGTAGTGAGAAGAGACGAATACCAACAGAAGTTAATTCAAAAAACACTATATCAAAGTCAACTGATAGATATATGGAGAATTCAACATCCTAAAGAAAGAAATATGTTTTACTCTGCGGTACATGGGACATACTCAAGATTGGATTATACAGTGTATATTGGTAGAACATAGACTGTTGGAGGCAATAGGTAAAACATCTATAGAGACAATAACAGTATCAGACCATGCACCTGTGACAGCAGAAATAAAGATAATAAAGGAACAAAATAAGGTGAATAATTGGAGCTTAAATGAAGCATTAACACAGGATTCGGAGATTGAAAGAAAAATAAAGAAAGAAATAGAACAACACTGTATATTTAATAAGACACTTGTCTCTGAAGCAATGATATGGGAAGCTCATAAGGCTTATAGTAGGGGTATCCCAATAGCCATATGGTCTCAAAAACAAGTCAGATAGAACAAATAAAATACATGATATATTAAAAGAACTTTCTGAATTAGAATAAAAACATTAGAAGGAAAAGGAAAACGAGACACAACACCTAATAGTGCAAAAAAAAAGATGAATTGAATAGGTTAATGGAACAGGAAATAAGAAGAACCTTTAACAAAGTAAGTAAAAAAATAAATCAATGGGGGGAAAAAACAGGAAATATTTAGCAAGGGTACTAAAATAAAAAAAATGTAAATAAAAAATAATTCAGGGCAATTAATACACTTAACATCAGAGATTGCAGAAGTATTTAAGACGTTTTACAAAGCATTATACTCAATAAAAGCAGAAAAGGAACAAACAAAAGATTTAGAAAGAAAGAAAAAGATGCAAATGTACCTAAAAGAAGCTAAATTACCTAAATTAGAAAAATTGCTAGATTTGGATAGACCAATAAACCAAGAAGAAATACTCTTGGCACTAAAAGGTGTGGTGACAGGAAAGAGCCCAGGATTTATTATAAAAAATGTAAAGACCTCCTAGCTCCAAAATTATGCTTGCATTGGAATTCATTAAAGAGGGGAAGGGGATGAGAAAATAATCAATGTTGGCTTATATTAAAGTAATACCAAACCAAAGGAAGATAAAGACATAGCACAATGTTCTAGTTATAGACCAATATCGTTATTGAATGAAGATACAAAGTTATACGCTAAAGTTTTAGCTAGTAGGTTGAAGGTTTTAATGCGGGAATGGATACATGTACATTAGGATCAGGTCGGATTTGTCCCTGGGAGGGAATGAAGAGACAATGGGGTGAGATCCACATTGCTTTTACAAAAAATAAATAAGGATGGACCCCCCAGGACTATTTTGGGTTAATAGACGTCAAAACGTCACTTCCGCCCATAGCTCTTAAAGGGCCATTTTTTTTTCAAATGACAATTGTTTTTTTTTTTATTACATTTTAGTCCAAATATGAGATCTGAGTTCTTCTTGACACCAGATCTCATATTTAAGAGAACCTGTCATGCTTTTTATATTACAAGGGATGTAATAGGAATGAAAGTGACACACTTTTTTTTAAAAAGAACAGTGTAAAAAATAAAAATAAAAGGTAAAATAAATAAGAAAAAAATTAAAACATTTTAAACGCGCCCCGTCCCGACGAGCTCGCGTGCAGAAGCAAACGCATACGTGAGCAGCACCCGCATATGAAAACAGTGTTTAAACCACACATGTGAGGTATCGCCGCGATTGGTAGAGCGAGAGCAATAATTCTAGCCCTAAACCTCCTCTGTGACTCAAAGCATGCAACCTGTAGAATTTTTTGAACGTCGCCTATGGAGATTTTTAAGGGTAAAAGTTTGTCGCCATTCCACGAGTGGGCACAATTTTGAAGCGTGACATGTTGGGTATCAATTTACACGGCGTAACGTTATCTTTTACAATATAAAAAAAATTGGGCTAACTTTACTGTTGTCTTATTTTTTAATTCAAAAAAGTGTATTTTTTCCCAAAAAAGTGCGCTTGTAAGACCGCTGCGCAAATACGGTGTGGCATAAAGTATTGCAAGGCCGTCATTTTATTCTCTAGGGTGTTAGAAAAAAAATTATAATGTTTTTGGGTTCTAAGTAATTTTCTAGCAAAAAAAATTGTTTTTAACTTGTAAATAAATCTCAGAAAGAGACCACATAGAAATCATTAATATATCTGTTAATTGCTTTTGGTCTTTACTATATGATGTCGCATATGTTAACAATAATATAAGTGTTTGTTTCTCTTGGTTCTGTTTTATTTTGTCTTGTTTATTTTCTCTCACTCTCTTTCAGTGCCCCAATATACTGTACCTCATTATTGAAACCAGTATTACTGTTTATCATCATACATGTGCAATCTCGTATGTTTTCTTTGACATTGCAATATTCTTTCACCTTTTGTGTAACAGTACTATTTGCTGACCATTAATATGTATCATTGTATACAAATTGTGTTTGAGACTGGCCGTGATGGGACCCCGCCTGTTCGGACTGTGCAGTGCATGAACACCCGGCACACAAAGCCACCCACTTTTTTAACCTGCGGCAGACTATTTTGGAGCATAGGGGCTTCTGTTGCCATTGGTCCTCCATCTTGCTGCTCTGGCGGACATGCGCAGTCCGCCGGAGAAGCGTTGTGTGCCAGTGGGCCGGTAGGCCTTCCTGTCCCGCCGTGCTGACGTCACGTGCACGCGCGGTGGGGGCGGGGTGGTGCGCTTGCAGCTCAGGAAGCAAAACAGAGGGTAGGACAGCCTTCCACGTATAAATTGACATGGCTAACAAGTGTCAGCTGTGTTAATTTGAAAAAAAAATGTATATATAGACTTGTAGGAGCACAGTCTTGGCATCAGCCTCAATCAGGCTGGATGTCAGGACAGTGTGCTCTTGGAATCTAGGTTTAATTTCCTAAGACTTGAGGTAAGCTACGTACATCAGCTTTATCTTTATGTAACCATTGGAAAAAAACATGGCTATGCCATTCTTGCTGCTGCATTGAACCCTCTGGCATGATTTATGTATGTGGACTTTGATTGTTGGGGAAGCGTATTCAACTTGATTGACCATTGCACTTATAAAATAAATATAAATTTTGCAAACAATTTTATAAGTTCCATATGCAGACTTTATATCAGAGGTAATCTATGCTCATTTGCAGCAACATCAACATCCACAAGACCTTATAGGTTAATGATAAAATAAAACAAATATTAAACATAAAATAAATATATATTATACTAAATTCATTTTATCATTGAAAATCATGTATGTACAGGATGTTATTATTATTTGTATATATCTTTTGATTTATAGGTTCTCCTCTGTACTCTGGCCTCAGTGTCCCTGTCTGCCTCCCTTGTGTGCTGGGCTAACCCGCCTATACAGGCCCTTTAGATTACTCCACAAAAGATAATAAACCAACCTCCTATATTCTCAGTATCGAGGCACACTCTCCTTTTTATTTGGTTTTAATTTAAAGACAACATTTTGGAATGTTTCTCTGTTAAACACCAAGACAATGCATGTAAGTGTCTACAACTAACATAGTTACTTGAATACATTTTTCACATGTATGCTATATATAAAGTAATGTATAATATGTCATATACATTTTATGTAATGTTGTAGATGTACATCTGTGTCCTCTAAAGAACACCACTGAAGAAAAATTTCTATTTGAAACACGTCGGGTAAGGGACGACAATTGTTCACGTGTTTGATTTTTAAATATACTTTTTATTCTTATAATACAATACTGTGCAATATATTATTTCTAGATCTATGCCTTTAAAGTCTGCTCAGGGGAATTCTTCTCTTTTGTATAATCTCAGAAAGAGGCTCGGTCCTTAAGTGGTTAACATTGGAGCCTTTACTTGCAATTATTAGAAACAACTTAGATATGAAGGGAGTACAAAAAGGAGATGATGAATATAAGGTGGCAGCATACGCAGATGATATTCTGTTTTACGTCTCTATCCCGAGAACAACGTTACCTAACATAATGAAAATGCTGAAAAACTATGGAGAGTTATCAAATTTCTAAATAAACCCATCAAAGTCAGAAATTTTGAATATCAACATAGATAAGAAAGAAGGACAACATTTACAAGAAAAATTCCAATTTAAATGTCAGAAATGTCAGAAAAAAATAAAATATTTAGGGGTATATTTAACAACGACTTGAAAAGATTTATATCAAGTAAACAATATCCCACTATTAAATGAAATCAAGGAAGAAATAAGGAACATTTCTATGAGACCACTTTCCTGGGCAGGATGGATAAATATCATAAAAATGGGGATCTTACCAAAGGTACTTTAAAAGTTTCAAATGCTCCCGATACATATACCACAGAGCTATTTCAATATATTAAAAAAGATGATCTTTGGGTTTATATGGCAACATAGAAAACCAAGAATACAATACACAGTAGTAAGCAAAGAGAAAATATATGAAGGTTTAGCTGTCCCAGATTTTAAAAGATACTATAAAGCAGTTTTTACTGATGCAAATTATTGACTGGACATTTTGTTTTAGAGAAAAGGGTTGGGTTAAAATTGAAAATATGTTGAGTGGGACATGTTTGGATAAGATGATTTGGATACCACAATACTATAGTTGTTTTTCTAGAGACACAGGTAATTTGAGAATGGAATTCAATGCACAGGCAAAAGAAATGGGATTATAATTCACCATTAATACCACTTACAGGAATAAATTAATTCCAAATAGGGAATTAAATATTATTTGAGGAATGGATTAGGAAGAAAAATGCACAATTAAAAGATATCACGAAAGAAGGGGTGATATGCACAATACAGGAATTAAGACACAAAGGGGGTATTTTATTGATAAATTAGTTAAGATACAGACAATTAACACATTTTATAGAGACACTACCGCAACCAATAAGATCAAGTAAAAATGTATTGCCACTAGAAAAAATGCTTAGCTCACAGATTGCACCGAAGCACTGTACCTCCCAGATTTATAAAATTATCAATAGAATGGCAGAGCCAGCAACCCCTTCTTTTTTGGGAAGATGAGAGGCGGAACTCGGCATAAAATGCAGCGAACAAGAAAAAGAAAAAATATTGAAATTATCAGATGGAACAGCGATAGACACAAATATGAGGGAGATGAACTATAAGTGCTTATCAAAATTGTATTTAACACCCACTAAAATACATGAATTCCAACCAGAAAAATCACTGTTATGCTGGAGGGGATGTGGGTTAAGAGGAACAATGATTCATGTTTGGTGGGAATGTCCAAAAATATAGAAATTCTGGCAGGAAATTATTCAACTGATATTGGTAATGAACATGTCTAAAAACCCCGAAACCTATTTATTCCATAACACCAAACTAACAATTAAAGAATATAAAAAGCGGTGATACCCCATTTAATAAATGCTACAAAACGTATAATCCCAAGACATTGGCAAATACCAGAATGCCCAACGTTAGGAGAATGGGTTAAAAAGGATTAATACATAATATGGAAGAGTTATATCACATGGGGGAAAATAAAGTAGAAAAATGTGCAAGTATATGGAAATGTTGGATAGAATTTAAGAGAACAAGAAGAAAATTAGATTTAATGGATGAAAGTTAAAATAGGTTAAATAGATGGATGGAGGGAAAGAAGAAAGAGGTTACATAAGATTAAAGGAGGGGAGATACTGGAGGTGGGGAATGGGGGGGAGAGGGAGTTTTATTCCTTTTTTTTGAGGAAAGATTTTGTTATGAGTTAAGCCCTGTACACACGATCGGATTTCCTATGGTTTTTAAACTGATGGATTTTTTAATCGGAAAACCGATGAAGCTGACTTCCATCAGTCTTGCCAACACGCCATCAGTCAAAAAACCGACCGTTCCAAACGCGGTGACGTAAAACACTCCGATGAGCCGAGAAAGATGAAGTTCAATGCTTCTGAGCATGCGTTGACTTGATTCTGAGCACGCGTGGGTTTTTCATCCGATGGAGTTCCTAACAGACGATAGTAATTTGCTATCGTTTTTTTAACCATCGGAAAAATTTAACACATGTTCTATTTTTTCACACCGATGGAAAAAAGACCGATGGGGCCCATACACGATCGGTTTGTCCGATGAAAACAGTCCATCGGACTGTTTTCATCGGTAAAACCGATCGTGTGTACAGGGCTTAAATGTATAAGTATTTTGTATAATGTGAAAACTAATAAAATGTATATATATATATATAAAAAAAAATATATATATATATATATATATATATATATTGAAAGCAGAAAATCTTAACCCAAAACACCTAAATGAGATAAGATAATAGCAGCGCTACAAAATGGTGCTAAAAATATAATAAACAATAACATATAAACTCAATAACACCATGTGATAAGTGAAATAAAGTCCATAATGTGATGAAACTGATAGAGAAAATATTGATGAAAAATATCTTGATTCTGTGTAACTTTCACCACACCACCGTGCTGTGAAACCTCCCCTCTGAAAAATGCACTCACCAAATAGATTTGCCTTTCACTTTCGTGTTAGGCTAAATCGCTTGTGTATGATCACATAGGTCATTTAGGTGTTTTGGGTTAAGATTTTTCTGCTTTCAAGATTTACACATTAAGCAGCAGCTTTAGTTATTTTTATTTTTTATTTTATTGTTTATTCTTTGGCGGTGATAGAGGTTACTCAGGGCATTTGTATCCTATATCAGCAACATATTATATATATATATATATATATATATATATATATATATATATATTGCAAATGATTGCCCATTTGTAGCCCACGCATTGTCAGGATTAGGGATGAGCCGAACACCCCCGGGTTCGGTTCGCACCAGAACCCGCGAACGGACCGAAAGTTCGCACAAACGTTAGAACCCTATTAAATACAATGGATGCGAACGTTCGAAATCTAAAGTGCTAATTATAACGACTAATATGCATGTTATTGTCCTAAAAAGGGTTTGGGAAACCGGGTTCTGCACCAGGGGACATGTATCAATGCAAACGAAGTTTTAAAAACGGCCGTTTTTCGGGAGCAGTCATTTTAATGATGCATAAAGTGAAAAAAAAAGTCAAATATTCCTTTAAATATCGTACCTGGGGGGTGTCTAAAGTATGCCTGTGAAGTGGCACGTGTTTCCCGTGTTTAGAACTGTCCCTGCACAAAATTAAATTTTCTAAAGGAAAAAAAGCCATTTAAAACTGCTTGCGGCTTTAATGTAATGTCTGGTCCCGGTAATATGGATGAAAATCTTTGAGAAAAATGGCATAGCTACCCCATCACCCCCCCCCACCCCAGCCCATTACCAGCCCCTTTGGGTCTTGGATGGATATTAAGGGGAACCCCGCACACAAAATAAAAAAGGCCCTATATACTCTGAACAGCAGTATACAGGCGGTGCAAACAAGACAGGGACTGTAGGTTTGTTCTTAAGTAGAATCTGTTTGTAATTTTGAACAGGTACATTGTTTAAGTGTAGCTCCAGCAAAAAAAAAAAAATTAAGCTTTTTGGAAAACATTGGGAAGGGTTATCACCCCTGTAACATTTGTTTTGCTGTCTGTGCCCCTGTTCAGAACATTTCAACTCACTTTCCGTCCCAATGACAACTGGTTTCAAAAGTAGTGTTTTTATTGAAACAAGGATTGGGGATAAAGCATCAGTAGAGAGGAGACACCTTTTTTCCCATATTAACTCTTACAGGAGAGAATTTCCCTTCCTAGGGGTAGATTTCCTCTCACTTCCTGTTGTCTCCTTCCGTTTGCAAGTAGGAGTCGTTTGTAAGTTGGATGTTTGAAAGTAGGGGTCTGCCGTATATACTCTGCAGAAATTTGCCCCTTACATGTCGGTGTTGCCACAACACTGTAAGCCCTCACAGTTACTCTTGGTGGGCGCTGGAACGCCCTGCTGTGAACTATTATATCAGGAATTGTATTTACATGCCATTACATGCCATCCAACAGTGGTAGGAAAAATTGGGCCTTTGGTGGTGATGCTGGTGACACAACACTATAAGCCCTCACAGTTACTCTTGGTGGGCGCATGAATGGGCCCGGCTGTGAATTATTAGATCAAGAATTGTAATTGCATGCCCCTGTTGAACAGGGGCTGAAAAATTGGGCCTATGGTGGTGGTGGTGGTGGTGTTGCCACAACACTGTAAGGCCTCACAGTTACTCTTGGTGGGCGCAGGAATGGGTCCTGCTGTGAATTATTAGATCAAGAATTGTAACTACATGCCCCTGTTGAAACGGGGCAGAAAAATTGGGCCTTAGGCACTGGTGCCACAACACTGCAACCCCTCACAGATACTGTACTTGGAGCACAGCAATGAGCCCTGTTGCAAAGTATTGCATCAAAAATTTTAATTACACGCCCCTGTTGAACAGGGGCAGAACAGTTGGGCCTTAGGCACTGGTGCCACAACACTGCAACCCCTCACAGATACTGTACTTGGAGCACAGCAATGAGCCCTGGTGCAAAGTATTGCATCAAAAATTGTAATTACACGCCCCTGTTAAACAGGGGCTGAAAAATTGGGCCTTAGGCACTGGTGCTGGTGCCACGACACTGCAACCTCTCCCAGATACTCTAGTTGGAGTGCAGGAATGAGCCCTGCTGCAAAGCATTGCATAAAACATTGTAATTACATGCCCCTGTAAAACAGGGGCTGAAATATTGGGCCTTAGCCACTGGTGGCGGCACCCAGAAACAAAAATGTTCTTCCAAGCTATCATCATCAATCGGATCATTGAGGAGGAGGAGGATAGTCAGTCAACATAACAGGACAGTCACTCAGCATCAGCATAAGTCTTGAAGGGATGTGACATTTGAAAATAAATTATTCTGTTATATCAGCTTCAGGTGCTTGGTAGTTGGTGGTGATCCAAGACTGGTTCATCTTTATGAAGGTCAGTTGATCAACCGAGTCGGTGGACAGGCGCACCCTGTGATCCGTGACAAATCCTCCAGCAGCACTGAATGTGCGTTCTGAAAGAACGCTGGATGCAGGACAGGCCAGTAGCTCAATTGCATACTGTGCAAGCTCTGGCCAGTGATCCATCCTCAAGACCCAGTAAGCCAGAGGATTTTCGGTGGGGAAGGTGTCCAAGTCTGACCTTGCCCCTAGGTATTCCTGCACCATGTATATCAGACGCTGGCGATGGTTGCTGGAACCGATCATACCTTGGGGCTGCGGACTAAAGAATTGTCTGAACGCATCGGTCAGATGGCCACCTTCCCCACCGCTCCTTCTTTGACTGACCGAAGCCTCAGCAACTCGTTGTCCCAGACCCGGAGTTTGTAACCTCCCAGTCTCTGGGAACGTGTTGCACAGACCTTTCTGCAAGGCCTCCCGGAGTTGTCTCATCCTCTGCTCCCTCTGCGACGGTAAGATAAGGTCCGCAACCTTACCATTGTAACGTGGATCAAGGAGAGTGGCCAGCCAGTAATGGTCCCTCTCCTTGATCCGAAGAATACGAGGATCCTTCCGCAGACTTTGCAGGATCAGGGAGGCCATGCAGCGTAGGTTAGCTGAGGCATTCGGTCCGGAGTCCTCTGGGTCACTAAGGATGACATGATCCGCAGCCACCTCCTCCCAGCCACGTACAAGTCCACAGGTTTCTTGGGACTGTAAATCATCCCTAAAAGACTGCTGCTGTTGATGCTGAGTGCCAGGCTCCACCTCCATGCTGACACAATCCTCCTCCTCTTCCTCCTCCTCCTCCTCTTCCTGTGCGATGGGTGGGACAGAAGGAACACTGTCTGGGTAAAGGGGGCCTTGAGAGGCAAGGAAGTCCTCCTCTTCCTGCCTCTGTTCTGCCTCAAGTGCCCTGTCCATTATTCCACGCAGCGTATGTTCCAACAGGTGGACAAGAGGTACAGTGTCACTGATGCATGCACTGTCACTGCTCACCATCCTCGTGGCCTCCTCAAATGGTGCCAGGACAGTGCATGCATCCCTGATCATGCCCCACTGGCGTGGTGAAAAAAAACCGAGCTCCCCTGACCCTGTCCTGGTGCCGTAGTCGCACAGGTACTCATTGATGGCCCTCTGCTGCGTGTGCAGCCGCTGCAGCATGGCCAACGTTAAGTTCCACCTGGTGGGCATGTCACATATAAGGCGGTTCTTGGGCAGGTTCAACTCCTTTTGCAGCTCAACCAGCCGAGCACTGGCATTATATGATCTGCGGAAATGCACACAGACTTTCCTGGCCTGCCTCAGGACATCCTGTAAGCCCAGGTACCTGTCCAAGAACCGCTGCACCACCAGGTTAAGGACGTGAGCCACACAGGGCACATGGGTCAGTTGTCCCTGTTGGAGGGCGGAGAGGAGGTTGGTGCCATTGTCGCAAACCACCATTCCTGGTTTAAGCTGGTGTGGCGTCAACCACCTCTCGGCCTGCCCCTGCAGAGCTGACAGAACCTCTGCCCCAGTGTGGCTCCTGTCCCCCAAACACACCAGCGCAAACACGGCATGGCATCTTTTTGCCTGTGTACTAGCGTAGCCCCTTGAACGCCTACGGAGAACCGCTGGTTCCGAGGACAAAGCACAGGAAGAGGCCATGGAGGAAGAAGAAGAAGAGGGGGTGGAGGAGAGAGGTGTGTCACAACCAGTAGTAGCATTTTGGAGGCGTGGCGGCGGAACAACCTCCAACACTACTGCACCTTGTCCTGCATCCTTCCCAGCTGCCAAAAGAATGACCCAATGGGCCGTGAAAGAAAGGTAACGTCCCTGTCCATGCCTGCTGGACCATGAGTCAGCGGTAATATGCACCTTACCACTGACCGCCCTGTCCAGCGAGGCCAAGACATTGCCTTCCACATGCCGGTAGAGAGCCGAAATCGCCTTCCGTGAGAAAAAGTGGCGTTTGGGAACCTGCCACTGAGGAACCGCACATTGCACAAACTCACGGAAGGGGGCCGAGTCTACCAACTGAAAAGGCAGCAGTTGAAGTGCTAGCAATTTAGCCAAGCTAGCATTCAACTGCTGGGCATGTGGATGGCTGGGAGTGAACTTCTTTTGACGGTCCAGCAGCTGGGGCAGGGAAATTTGCCTGCTAGAATCAGACGTCGTTGTACTGCTAGCAGAGTGCCCGCAAGTACTTGGCTGTGACACACCTAATTCTACACCTTCGTTCCTCTCAGAGCAGGTTTCAGAGAGGACTGAAGATATAGTGGGGTTGGAGATCCCAGCTGATGTGGAGCAAGGAGAGGTCCGCTTTGTTTTTTGGTGTGGGTCTTTAAGATAGGCTTGCCGATGTGCTGCCTGGCAGGTCAACATATGTCTGGTCAAGCATGTGGTGCCCATGCGGCTGATGTTTTGGCCACGCGAGATACGCTTGAGACATATGTTGCAAACAGCAGCGGTGTGATCTGATGCACTCGACTCAAAAAAGGCCCACACCAAAGAACTTTTGGAATAACGGGCAGAGGCAGCGCCCTGCACAGGCGGAGCTCTGCGGTGTGATTCAGTCATTGTGCTGCCCTTACGCTGGCCCCACGAGGGAATCCTGCCTCGTTGGAGATGTGCTTCCTCCTCATCCTCCTCCTCCTCCTCCTCTCTCCTATCAGGCACCCACGTGGAGTCAGTGACCTCATCATCCCCTCCCTCCTCATCACTGGAGCCAATCTGGCAGTATGCTGCAGCTGCTGGAACATGACTGCCAGATTTCTGTCCTTCTTGAGCATCCCCTCTCTCTGCTCTCACGCTACTGCCTTCCTCTAGCTGGGTATCATCATCAGACCCTTCGAAACGCTGGGCATCCTCCTGGAGCATGTACCCAACACTGTGCTCAAACAGTTCTGGGGACTCCTCAGGAGGTCACGGTGGGTCTAGGGAAGGAGTGACTGATGATGACATAGATACGAGGGAAGAGAACACTTTGGCAGCTGCTTTGCCAGTACCCTGAGCCTGGGTGAGAGAGGATGAGGAGGATGAGGAGGGATTGGTCATCCACTCTACCAAGTCTTCGGCATGATGCGGTACAACACGTCCAGCTGCCGAAAATAAGGACAAGCGTGTCCCATGGCCACGTGCTGATGACGATGCACCGCGTCCACGACCAGCACTGTTGTCTCTAGAAACAGAGCCTGCTTGCCCTCTTTTATTGGCTCCTGATTGTCTGCCTCTCCTTGTTTGCCTTCCAGACATTCTAAAGGCCTGCAGGGAGATGGGAAAACCAGCAATAAGGGGTAGCTTCAGGTGTATAATGTGCAGGAGGCACACTACGCCTGCTGTAAGTGCTGCAGATGCCTGCCTGTGTTACTCAAACAGGAAATCACAGCAATAAGGGCTAGCTTCAGGTGTATATTTTGCAAGAAGCACAATACGCCTGCTGTAAGTGCTGCAGATGCCTGTTAGTGTAACACAAAAGAAAAAAAACTACGAGCAATAAGGGGTAGCTTCAGGTGTATAATGTGCAGGAGGCACACTACGCCTGCTGTAAGTGCTGCAGATGCCTGCCTGTGTTACTCAACAGGAAATCACATTAATAAGGGCTAGCTTCAGGTGTATATTTTGCAAGAAGCACAATATGCCCGCTGTAAGTGCAGCAGATGCATGCCTGTGTTACTCAAACAGGAAATCACAGCAATAAGGGCTAGCTTTAGGTGTATATTTTGCAAGAAGCACAATACGCCCGCTGTAAGTGCTGCAGATGCCTGCCTGTGTTACTCAAACAGGAAATCACAGCAATAAGGGCTGGCTTCAGGTGTATATTTTGCAAGAAGCACAATACGCCTGCTGTAAGTGCTGCAGATGCCTATTAGTGTAACTCAAAAGAAAAAAAACTACGAGCAATAAGGGGTAGCTTCAGGTGTATATTTTGCAAGAAGCACAATACGCCCGCTGTAAGTGCAGCAGATGCATGCCTGTGTTACTCAAACAGGAAATCACAGCAATAAGGGCTAGCTTCAGGTGTATATTTTGCAAGAAGCACAATATGCCCGCTGTAAGTGCTGCAGATGCCTGCCTGTGTTACTCAAACAGGAAATCACAGCAATAAGGGCTAGCTTCAGGTGTATATTTTGCAAGAAGCACAATACGCCTGCTGTAAGTGCTGCAGATGCCTGTTAGTGTAACACAAAAGAAAAAAAACTACGAGCAATAAGGGGTAGCTTCAGGTGTATAATGTGCAGGAGGCACACTACGCCTGCTGTAAGTGCTGCAGATGCCTGCCTGTGTTACTCAACAGGAAATCACAGCAATAAGGGCTAGCTTCAGGTGTATATTTTGCAAGAAGCACAATACGCCCACTGTAAGTGCAGCAGATGCATGCCTGTGTTACTCAAACAGGAAATCACAGCAATAAGGGCTAGCTTCAGGTGTATATTTTGCAAGAAGCACAATATGCCCGCTGTAAGTGCTGCAGATGCCTGCCTGTGTTACTCAAACAGGAAATCACAGCAATAAGGGCTGGCTTCAGGTGTATATTTTGCAGGAAGCACACTACGCCTGCTGTAAGTGCTGCAGATGCCTGTTAGTGTGACACACACGGAAAACACAGCAATAAGGGCTAGCTTCAGGTGTATACTGTGCAGGAGGCTTAGCAAAAATATCACTGACACTGTCCCTGCCTATCCTTCTCTCTCCCTACACACAAGGTTTAGCAGAATTCGCTGACACTGTCCCTACCTATCCTTCTCTCTCCCTACACACAATTTCACTAACACTGTCCCTGCCTATCCTTCTCTCTCCCTGCACGCCGGAACACACTACACAAGGCCGCCGCACTGGCAGCCTTTTATAGTGTGGGGCGTGTACTAAACCCCCCAAGCTATAATTGGCCACAGGCATCCTGCCTGTGGGCAATTATGGCTCTCCTCACTGCCGGCGCTGTGATTGGCCAAGCATGCGGGGTCACAGTGCATGCTTGGCCAATCACAGCGCCGGGATTTTGGGCCGTTCGCGTCACTCGAATTTGGCGCGAACGACCCAAAATGTTCGATCTTCGTCGAACGATCGAACACACGATGTTCGAGTCGAACGTATGTTCGACTCGAACGCGGAGCTCATCCCTAGTCAGGATTATCATTTTCTGTCAGATCACTACTGTTGAGTGGACTGTATAGTCTCTGTAGATCTCTCACTATGTATAAGCACACTGCAATTAACCAGTGGATTAAACAAAAGAAAATGACTCAATTCCCCTATTCACATACTCTATGTGGATTGCGGTATCCCTCCCACTGTGCTTCAATGCCATCAGAATAAATTGATTAGCATAGCCGGCAGCGCTGGTCAAGAGAAATGTTTATAACAGGCTGGTTGTATCGATCAAGCCTGTCCATACAATCAAAATTTGTCTGATCCCTGCTGAACCAACTGAATTTTGATCCAGCTTAGTTTTATGAAGGCGTATTTACACCACAGCCATAATCTTATGACCACCCACCTAATATTGTGTAGGTCCGCCTTTTTCCACCAAAGCAGCCACTTTTGCCACCAAGACAACCCTGACCAGTCGAGGCATGAATGCTATTAGACCTCTAAATGCATGCTGTGGTTTCTGGCACAAAGCCACCAGAAGCAGATCCTTAAAGTGGTTGTTAACCAACTTCTATGAAATCATCTTCTCTCCTCTGTACCTTAATAAGATGTGTCCCTGTGTGTTCTGTAAAAAAAAATCTGCCGATCTGTACTGATATAAGCTCTGCTCTGGGCGCACAGCTGATTCCTCTCCTCCTCCTTTCTCCGGCTCACAGCTGCAGTGGACGGGGCTGAGCTGTCCCGCTGATGTCAGCCGGAAGGAGGGGGAGAGAAGAGACAGAGAGCCGACAATCAGCTGAGCGCCTGGAGCTGTGCTCATACAAGGTACAGATTGGCTGATTTTTTACATTAAACAGGCACAGGGACACATGTTAGTAAGGTACAGAGGAGCTAAAAAGATTTTATATCAGATAGAGAAGAACAGGAGCGGGGGGGCTGCTGGTACAAGCAGGGAGGAGAGGGGGAGGAGGACAGAGGATACAGACACAGGGAGAGCTGCAGACAGGAAATCTGCGGCTGACGGAATCATGCAAACCACCGTATCAGATATCAGGGGCTCAGAAGCCATGATTATCGTGGTCTGTTTGCAGAGGGGAGGGTATAGTCAGGAAGGATCAGCCAGGTTTTTTAGGGTATACAGGGGGCCAAATGACACAGCACAAGCACTGTGCTGTATAACATGCTTTAAAGGAACAGAATCTGGGTGTTTTTTTGGGTTAACAAACGCTTTAAGTTTCGAGGTGGGGCCT
The DNA here is from genome assembly GCA_029206835.1 of Rana muscosa. NCBI lineage: Eukaryota > Metazoa > Chordata > Amphibia > Anura > Ranidae > Rana > Rana muscosa. The sequence continues at coordinate 417,937,821 of CM055117.1, forward strand.
CCATGGATTGGACTCTGGAGAATTTGGAGGGCAATTCAACATCTTGAATTGTGTTCCTAAAACCATTACTGGACTATTTCTGTAGAGTGCATTATCCTGCTGAAAAGAGGCCACTGCATTCAGTAAATACCATTTCCATGAAGGGGTGTACTTGGTCAGCAACAGTGTTTAGGCAGGTGGTACATGTCAAGTAACAGACACATAAATGGCAGGACTCGAGGTTTCCCAGCAGAACATTGCCCAAAGCATCACGCTGCCTCCACCTGGCTTGCTTCTTCACATACTGCATCTTGGTGCCATGTTTTCCCCAGGTAAGTGAAATACACTCACTCAGCCATCCACATGTAAATGAAAATGTGATTCATCAGACCAGGCCACCTTCTTCCATTGCTCTGTGGTCCAATTCTGATGCTCACATGCCCATTGTAGGCACTTTTGGCTGTGGACACGCAAAAGCAGAGGCACCCTGAGTAGTCTGCCAAACCATGCTCCATGTGTAAATGGACACACAGAGCAGTGGCTCGGGAATAAGTTTTCTATGGGGGCACTCACAGGAGGAAGGGGCCAAGAGTGTCGGCGGGGGATCCAAGAAGAGGAGGATCGGGGTTGCTCTGTGCAAAACCACTGCACAAAGCAGGTAAGTATGACATGTTTAAACAGTGTTCCAACAGTGTTTAATAAATTAAAACGCATTCCTGATGAGGCTGCAGACTTTGTTTTTTAATGCTCTAGTGTATACAGTTTTTTCTGCAGGTGTTCTTTGTAGAAATTGAGTTTTTTCTCTCTTCAGTGACACTAGTTTCTTTACGATCAAAGATACACTGGGGTGATTTAATAAAACTGTAGAGTTCAAAATATGGTGCAGATGTGCATAGAACCCGAGCAGCTTCCATTTTTCTTGTCAAAACTGAACAAGCTAAAGTTAGAATTCCTAATTATTACTTAAAACCCCCAAAACCTGAAGTATTCTCTTATATCAGAGGCTGTGTAGAAAAAAAAGGCTGGCAGGTAAAACATTTTATATCATGCAATAACTGAACTACAGTTTATCAAGTCTTTATTTTAAAGAATTACACTCACATTCATTTTAGTCCACAGAAACATAATACTCAATGTTTTGGCAAAATATGACATTGCGTTGAGTAAATAGATGACAAATATGTCAAGCCTCAAAATATCATTTGCCAGTGAAACCGGCAAAAAACAACCATAACCATAACCATAAATGTCGACAGTCAACACTTTAAAAGCATTTACAGGCTATGAGGTATGACTTAAACCCACCTGATAACTGCTTACCATTAGAGTTGAGCAGACACCTGGATGTTCGGGTTCGACGGGTTCGGGAAAAAAGTTCGAGTTTGGGACCGAACTTGACCCGAACTTGACCCTGAACCCGAACCCCATTGAAGTCAATGGGGACCCGAACTTCTGAGGACTATTCGCGCTTGTTTCCCGTGCTTAGAACTGTCCCTGCAAGTGTCATTTCTGAAGGAAAAAAAGTAATTTAAGACTCACTCGTGGCTATAATGAATTGTCGGCTCCCGGCAATACATAGAAAAGTCATTGATGAAAAAAAAAAAAAAAAGCGTGGGCTTTCCCCCAAATTCAATTACCAGGCCCTTCAGGTCTGGTATGGATATTAAGGGGAACCCTGCCGCAAATTTAAAAAAAAATGCGTGCGTTTCCCCCAAAATTTCCATACCAGGCCCTTCAGGTCTGGTATGGATTTTAAGTGGAACTCCACCCCAAACTAAAAAAAAAATGGCATGGAGTACCCCCAAAAATCCAGACCAGACCCTTTATCCGAGCACACAACCTGGCAGGCCGCTGGAAAAGAGGGGGGGACGAGAGAGCGCCCCCCCTCCTGAACCATACCAGGCCACATGCCCTCAACATGGGGAGGATGTCCCCATGTTGATGGGGACAAGGGCCTCATCCACACAACCCTTGCCCGGTGGTTGTGGGGGTCTGCGGGCAGGGGGCTTATCGGAATCTGGAAGACCCCTTTAACAAAGGGGACCCCCAGATCCCGCCCCCCCATGTGAATTGGTAATGGGGTACATTGTACCCCTACCATTTCACAAAGAAAGTGTAAATTGTAAAAAAAATACACAGACACCATTGGGAAAGTCCTTTATTAAAAATAAAAAAATTAAAAAAAATAAAAAAAAACATTCCAGCGATGAAATCCAGTGTCCCACAGCGATCCGATGTCCAGCGCTGTCCACGCGAAATGTCATTGGCTGAGCCTGAGCGGACCTGATGGGGAACTTCCTCCGCAGTGTAATAAATGAATAGACCCGCCCCTTCTAAAGTTCTCCATCAGGTCCGCTCAGCCAATGACGTAGATGTAAGGTTGAGGACCTGATGCGGAACGTGAGAAGGGGCGGGTCTATTAATTTCTTATAATGGAGGAAGTTCCCCATCAGGTCCGCTCATCCAATGACGTAGGCGGGGTCTGACATACGAGGCGGCGGACCTGATGGGGAACTTCCTCCACAGTGTAATACATGAATAGACCCGCCCCTTCTCACGTTCCGCATCAGGTCCTCAGCCTTACACCTACGTCATTGGCTGAGCGGACCTGATGCGGAACGTGAGAAGGGGCGGGTCTATTCATGTATTATACTGCGGAGGAAGTTCCCCATCAGGTCCGCTCGGGCTCAGCCAATGACGTTTCGTGTGGACAGCGCTGGACATCGGATCGCCGTGGGACACTGGATTTCATCGCTGGAATGTTTTTTTTTATTTTTTTATTTTTAATAAAAGAACTTTCCCAACGGTGTCTGTGTATTTTTTTTTTACAATTTTTTACACTTTCTTTGTGAAATGGTAGGTGTACAATGTACCCCATTACCAATTCACATAGGGGGGGCCGGGATCTGGGGGTCCCCTTTGTTAAAGGGGTCTTCCAAATTCCGATAAGCCCCCCGCCCGCAGACCCCCACAACCACCGGGCATGTTGAGGGCATGTGGCCTGGTACGGTTCAGGAGGGGGGGGCGCTCTCTCGTCCCCCCCCTCTTTTTCTGCGGCCTACCAGGTTGCCTGCTCAGGTAAAGGGTCTGGTCTGGATTTTTGGGGGTACTCCACGCCATTTTTTTTTAAAATTTGGGGTGGAGTTCCCCTTAAAATCTATACCAGACCTGAAGGGCCTGGTATGGATATTGGGGGGGAACCGCACGCATTTTTTTTTTAATTTGTGGCAGGGTTCCCCTTAATATCCATACCAGACCTGAAGGGCCTGGTAATTGAATTTGGGGGAACCCCCACGCTTTTTTATTTTTTTTAACAATGACTTTTCTATGTATTGCCGGGAGCCGACAATTCATTATAGCCGCGAGTGAGTTTTTTTTATTTTATTTATGTTTTTATTGGGGTAGAGAAAAAAAAAGAGAGTACAAAGACACATATACAGATTATTGTCAGTTGTTTTTACAGAAACTGCATGAGATCTAACAAACAAAGATCTGTACATAGCACATATGTCAGCAGGACTGAACAGTTGATGAACACAGGAAGGTATTTAAAGAAATACAAAAACAACTAACGTCGTGGGGTTGCAGCAAATACACAGTCGGTAAGGTTGAAGACAGAAAATTGGATGGATCGGAATGCTAACCCCTGAGAAAAAAAAAATTCTAATAGACGGGGGGGGGGGGGAGGGTACAACCAGGAAAGCACCGTGGGGGGGGGGGGAAGACTTGCGGGCTTAAGAGGATGCAACGTCATATAGGGGCTCCAAAAGTGTCCACCGAGTGTAGTAATAATATTGAAAAAAAAAAAAAAAAAAAAGATGATATCCAGGAATGACTATACGGATTACAGATTACGGATCCTCAGGGATTGGCTCATCATATGAGAAGGAAAGCATGTGAAGATCCAGTTGGTCGTCTGGAGATAGAGCTGAAGAGATGAACAATTGCCATCTAATGAGAAACTGAAATCTGGATTTGGGGTCTTTAAAGTCTGTGAGGAGTCGTTCTCTGTATAGAAGACTATGACAATCCTTTTTGAGTTGGATGATGGGTGGACTTTGAGGTGAAATCCAATGTCTGAGGATGAGTCTCCTTGCGATGAGTAGGCATAGCAGGATCCAATCCTTTGAGGGAGAGTTTGTAAGATTATACATTCTAATATGTGGCAGGCTAATACCCCCCTCGGTCCTGGGAAGGTGCAGTTTCCTAAAAGCTATGCGTGGCCTTTTGCCATGCCAAAGGAATTTAGAGATTTTAGAATTGAGAGCCGATGGGGGGCGGAGCCGGCAAGAGAGGAGAATGGCCGCATAAGAACACAGCTCCCGGCCATCTGAACTTTCCGGACCTTCTAACAGCGACCCAGGGCACTCAGGAACGGCGGTTTTTGAACATATCAGGTCGGGGACACCAGCAGAGCATGCGGAGGAAGAGAAGGGAGAGAACAGCGCCGGGTAAGATGACGGAGTTCTTCTCACTGTCAGACCGCCACAGCCGCCAAGATGGCGCCGGCAGCGTGCAGGGACCTGCACACACACACAGCCACAACTCGACCAGAGGGCGGGTGACAAGCGCTTCTCCCCATTCCTTCCCTATTCAGACGCAGCCAAGTTCCCAGTCATCATCCACAGCTAATAGCCCTGTAAAAAATAAGCAGACGCTCTCTCAGCCTGCTTTCATGACAGTTAATGAAGGAGAGAGCAGCATGAGGATTGATGATACAATAGAATTTCAGGATGCCATAGCGGCTTTCCCTACAAACAACCAGCCTGTCATGGACTCCACTTTAAAAGAAATGCTGGTGTCCCTTAGAGGAGCTATTCATACAGATATGCTGCAGCTGGTGACCCAATGTAAATCTGAAGTGACTGAAGTCAGGGACAGGGTGACCCATATAGAGAACAAGATGGGGGACTTCTCTGAGACCTTTAACACTATGGTGGATGCACACAATGAACATGAGGAGGACATTGTATGGCTCAAGGCGAAGGTCGCTGACCTCGAGGACCGTTCCAGAAGGAACAATATTAAAATAAGAGGAATCCCCGAATCAGTAAAGAACCCAGACCTAACAGCTTTCCTTACCAATATCATGAAGGAGGCCCTCCCTGACCTGCCCCTGGAAGAAATCATCATAGACAGAATACATAGGCTGCCTAAGCCAAAACACATCCCTGAGAAATTACCCAGGGACACCATTGCTAAGATTCACTACTACACAGTTAAAGAAAAACTGATGTCTGTGACAAGGCGGGCTAATAATCTTCCTGAGGGCATGCGGGGACTGTCATTCTTTGCTGATCTGTCTGCACATACAATGCAAAGGAGACGTAATCTCATGACCATAACCAAACCTCTTAGAAATCACCAGATTCCCTACCGCTGGAACTACCCTGCTAACCTACTAATTACCAAAGGTGAAAAGGAGTTTCTGGTGACTACCTTAGAGGATGGCATCAAGCTGCTGGAGAGATGGAAGATTCTCCCTATTGAGACAGCAGAGGACCATCAACCTTCTGACTCCTCATATATACACACTAAATGACTATGAAGCAAAGCTGCATATAGTGCCCTATCACAATTGCTCAACTCAACCTGGTCCGGAAGTTCTACCGGCGTTAAATTTTTTTTTTGTTTCTTTAAACCCCAATATCAGCAGGTTAACCCCTGCCCAGATTTCATTAGAAATCGTGCATTTTTAAAGTGCGCCTAGTTCTGCGCAAATTAGTTTCTTTATTAGTACTTTTTTAGATATCTCTAAGTTCGACCTGTTCTCTGTTTTATCTCACCATTTTTCTCTCAGACTGTAGACTTGTACTGCCAGTGTGAATTGCTTTCCTTGTTTCCGGCCGGAAAAAAAAAAAAAAACTACCACATCGCAGAAGAAAACACATCTAAACCAGCTAAAACTACTGCAGGTACGCCAGCGTATACGTGCCACACCACTTCCTATCTCAGGTCCTTTCTCTTTCAGTGACATTGATTCTTATACGGTTCTACCTTTTTCACTATAAATACTCACTTGACAATGGCATTTAAAATTATATCTTTGAATGTGAATGGCTTGAATAGCCCACAAAAGAGACATATGCTATGGAGGGAGGCTCGGGATCAAGATTGTGATATATTCTGTATCCAGGAAACACATTTTAAAGCGAACAATCACCCTACTCTAAAACATAATCTGTATCCACATATTTTTGTGGCATGTGCCCCTTCTAAAAAGAGGGGGGTGGCTGTCTTGGTGAGGAACACGATGGAGTTCAAGCTACTCTCTAGTCACAGTGATGAAGAGGGTAGATACATTATTCTAACCTGCGAAATCAATGGAGTACCATATACAATTGTAAACATTTATGTACCAAATTCTAGACAAGTGCATTTCCTGAATAGACTCTGGAAAAAAATTAAACAACTGGGCTCAGGGCACATCATACTTTGTGGTGACTTGAACTCCATAACTGATATTCACCTGGATAACTCTAATGCCTCTATCAGGAAGAGCATCAGACATACATTATCAAACTTCCTCAGCTCAAACAACCTTTATGATATTTGGAGATGTCAGCACTCCAACGAGAAAGATTTTACTTTCTTCTCCCGGGTCCACTTATCCTACTCAAGGATTGATATGTTTCTGATGGACAAATTTTTGTTACAAAAAGTATCACACTCGGACATTGGTCACATCACGTGGTCTGACCATGCCCCAGTGTCTATCATTGTGGGGAACCGGGGACTATCTACACGGGCGAATAGATGGAAAAATGATGTCCAATTATTCTCAGATCCAGTCATTGCAAAAAATATTGAGAACTCATTGATAGAATTCTTTGCTAATAATGACACCACAGAGGTTAACCCATTCACTTTGTGGAATACCCATAAAGCTTTTATCAGAGGGTTACTAATGAAGCAAAGTGCTTCACTGAGGGGAAGGAGGAGGCAGCGCATGGATTCCATTCTGAGGGACATCTCGGGCTTGGAAGCTCAGAACAAATCTACCCCTAATGTTGAAATTAGCAATAAATTGGCGGCAGCTCGGGATGACCTCCGAACCTTGCTTATATCACAACATGTACGTAATACCCACAAATTTAGGTCTGACTTTTACACACATGGTAACAAGGCCGGTAAACTACTAGCAAATCAAATTAAGGAAAAGATCCTGAAACAGAAAATCTCACACTTATACCACCCCAAAAGTGGATCCAAATTGACCAACCCTAAAGATATAGCAGATGCGTTTAGCAGCTACTACGGTACCCTGTATAACCTACAGGAAGATACTGGGATACCACAACCTACCCCGACACTCATAGACGTTTTTTTACAAGATATATCTCTTCCTCAGCTGTCCCAAGACGATTTAGATTCCCTGAATTCTCCAATATCCATTCTAGAAATTACAAACACGATTTCAAACCTCCCAAACAACAAATCACCTGGACCTGACGGGTATTCTTCGGAATACTATAAAAAATTTGCTGGTACACTATCACCTATATTACTTCGGGTATTCCATGCTGCTGCCTCCTCTGCCTCATTCCCCTCGGAAATGTTACAAGCCACGGTGGTGACGCTACCTAAACCAGGGAGGGAGCCGGATAGAGCACAGAGTTTCAGACCTATCTCACTTCTGAACGTCGACCTAAAGGTATATGCCAAGATTTTGGCTAATAGAATTGCAGACCTGCTCCCCACGTTAATTAAACCCGACCAGGTTGGGTTTGTGGTGGGCAGGCAAACTACAGATGCCACAAGGCGGATCTTAAACTTAATACATTCATCACATACTACTAAGAGACCCTCAGTTCTCCTGTCATTGGACGCGGAGAAGGCCTTTGACAGGATCCACTGGGGCTACCTGTCAAGGGTCCTTGCAAAATTCGGTTTCTCAGGCAACATATGTTCGGCCATATATGCTTTATACTCAAACCCATCAGCTATGGTCTTCACGGAAGGTTTATTCTCTGAACAATTCTCGATCACGAATGGTACAAGGCAGGGGTGCCCTCTGTCACCCCTGATCTTTGCCCTTGTGATGGAGCCTTTGGCTGAAAAAATTAGGACCAATCCCCAAATTAGTGGCATTCGTCTAGGTAAAGAAGATCACACAATTACACTATTTGCGGATGACGTGATTCTGTCGCTCTCCAGTCCGGCTCAATCCCTGCCAATAGTACACGAAATATTGGAACTATTTAATGCAGTGTCATATTACCAGGTGAATGCTACTAAGTCAAGCATATTGAGCTTAGGTGTCGATAGTAAAACGAAATCTCTTATACAAGACAAGCTACCATATCCCTGGGCGAAGGAAGGAATTCAATACCTAGGTATTACATTGACTCCCTCAATTTCCCAACTATATAACTCTAATTTTGAACCCCTGATAAGTAAATTTATGCAAGAAATGCTTAGATTCAAAAAATTCTATCTTACCTGGTCGGGTAGATTAGCAGCATACAAAATGATCTTACTTCCCAAACTGCTTTATTATTTTAGAGCTCTCCCGATCCAAATACCTAACTCATTTTATGCGGCTATGCAACGAGCCTTGTCTCAGTTCATTTGGGAAGGGAAAAGAGCCAGATGCTCTCATAACATTCTCATGAAACACAGAAAAGCAGGGGGGATGGGGGTCCCCAATATTAAGGACTACCATATGGCAGCGATTCTAGATCAGACCAAGTCGTGGTTCAATACCGCGGATCCAATTCATTGGTGTAGAGCAGAACAGGCACAAGTCAATCAAGGTGACCTCCAAAACCTATTGCTAATTACACCCCTAGCAAAAATTTCAACATGTAAAATGATCCCAACTGTGGCGGCCACACTACTGGCATGGGAATATTTTTTAACGAATAAGAACCCCCATACTAAGCACAGAAAGATACCAAGCCCAGTGACAGCACTCTCATTCCTCTCTCCAAATCTAGACACACGACATTGGGAGCGATATGATATCAAACATATACCAGATATGTTAAATCAAGGCCGTATCAAACCCTTCTCGGAACTACAGAGTAAACACTCTGTCCCTGAGAGGGAATTTATGACTTATGCTAGGATAACCAATATCATTTCTACCCTTAAGACACAACACATAGAAATCCCTGAAACCATTTACGAAGTATGGCACTCTTTTCCCAAGCCCAAAAAAGGTATAACGGAATTTTACAATCTCTTACACAGTAAACTCCATTTTGTAGTTCCGAAACAACTCCTGAAATGGGAAACAGATTTAGATATATCTATTTCCCAGGCACAGTGGAAGTGAGCAGTTACAACAAACTATACTCATACTAAATGTTCAAACTACAGGGAAATAGCACAGAAGATACACTTGAGATGGTATAGAACCCCCTATATATTATCAAAATTTCAAGGACACCCGTCCAACCTATGCTGGAGGGAGTGTGGTCAGGTAGGCACCTTGGCTCATATGCTGTGGTTCTGTGTATCTCTACGTAGTTTCTGGGCTGCAATAGCTCGGCTGATAGCTACTTTGACAGGAATACTCAACAAATTGAGAGTGGAACAAGCTTTACTGAGTGTTAATATGGATATATACCCAACACCCTACCGATCATTAGTAATGCAAATACTATATGCTGCTAGGCTGGTGCTGGCCCGTAAATGGAAATCATCGGACCCTCCCACAGTAGGGGAAGTACTGAAATTAGTAGATGACTCCTATTCATACGAGAAATCCATTGCATTTAGAGAAGGGAAACTAACAGATTTCACGAATAACTGGCACATATGGGGAAGTTACAAGTCTGATAGATAATGCAAAACAAATATGACTGCAGAGCTACGCTTAGTACCATGTAGGTACTCTTACTTCTAATTTTCTATTTTCTTTTGAAAGACAGCAGAACAGAAACTGGTCAATGTTTATCAAAGTTAACAAATGTTTAATCAGAATATAATACCTCAGCTATATCTTAAAGAGGGACAGTTATATAACGTTTTTGAATACAATGTAACTTGATCGGCTACGTAAAATACGATTAGTTTTGATCAACGGCATTGATTAAATCTGTAGTTGAAAACAGGAATAACTTTACTGATATGTCAATTGCATTACCATGTTTAACAATATGTGGAAACTGTACTCTATGGATCTGTACTTGATATATGTTTATAACCCAATAAAAATTATTTTCGAGAATTGAGAGCCGATATATCTTTGTGTTTTAACAATAGTGGAATAGTTTGCAAAGGATACAGTAGTCTGGCAAAGCTGATCATTTTTACCAGGTGGCACCTTCCCAAGAGCGATAGGGGGAGATCCATCCAGTTAGACAGTTCCTGAGAGATTTTTCCAAAGAGAGGGGGGTAGTTAAGATGGTAAAGAGAAGATGGCAGTTTCCCAATCTTAATCCCTAGGTAGGTGATGTGAGACGTGGCAACTTGAAAAAGAGAGTGTTGAGACCAAGGAGGTTTAGATTGGCCACCGATCGGGAGAATTTCGCTTTTAGAATAGTTTATGCGGAGTCCCGAGCATATTCTGAAATCGTCGAAGATTTTTTTAATTGTCAAGATGTCAGCTGGGGGGTTAGACGTGAAAATGAGGACATCGTCCGCAAAGAGTGACGTGCGCAGTTCCGTGGATCCAACAGTGATACCTCGAATGAGAGCAACGTGGGATAGGAATCTGGAGAGGGGTTCTAGGGCAATGTTGAATAATAGAGGGGATAATGGGCACCCCTGCCTGGTCCCTTTATGAAGGCGGAATTCTTCCGAAAGAAGACCTGCTGCAACTAGTCTAGCTGAGGGCGATGCGTACATGACACTTATGAGGTGACAAAAGGGGCCATTAAACGAGAGCGAGAGCCAATCGAATCTTACGTTGTCGAAGGCTTTTTCAGCGTCTAGAGTTATTATGGCATAGTCTCCCTTGGGGTCTCGTTTGGCCTGTTCGAGGGCTAAAAGCACCTTGCGAATATTCAGGGTGGCCGTGCGTCCTTTTACAAAACCGGATTGCGCAGGGTGTATGAGGTCTGGGAGGATTACTGCTAGTCTGGAGGCCACTATTTTCGATAGGATTTTAACATCTATGTTAAGTAATGAGATAGGCCTGTACGAACCTGGTTCTAGTGGGTCTTTACCCTTTTTTTCAAGAAGTTTAATGATTGCTTGATTGCCCGAGGGAAGATAAGGGCCACCAGCCCAAATGCCGGAATAAACAGAGTGAAGCATGGGTATCGCTATGTCGGGGAGAGTTTTGTAAAACTCGCTAGTAAAGCCGTCGGGGCCCGGGGCTTTCGAGGGGCGAAGATTTCTAATGGCGAGTGTTATTTCATCTGTCGTGATGGGGGTATTTAGGGAGTCCAGCTGGACGGGAGATATGGAAGGAAGGTGCATTTTGTCTAGAAAGGATTGTGCAGCCTCTGTGTTAATGGGATCTGGGCCATATAGGGCCGTGTAAAATTGCAGCATGGCTTTGTTAATAGCAGGAGGGGTGGAATGTACCTTCCCCAGGTGATCTCTAAGTGAGGTTATGTGGGTCGGACGGGAAAACCCCTTGGAAAGCTTAGAAAGAAGTTTGCCAGATTTGTTCCCGAATTTGTGTAAGGTGGCGTCTAGGTGAGCTTTTTTGGTAAGTTCAAGGGTAGTTGCCCAGGCGTCAAAGGAGTATTTAGCTGCCGGCCATTCGTCTCTGTCAGCGGGAGTTGTGGAAGTGACAAATTTGAGTTGCGCACTGTGTAGTCTAGTACTGGCTAGCTTAAACTTAGATAGCGCATTCTTCTTAAAAGTAGCAGCATAAGATATGATCCTCCCCCTCAGGAAGGCCTTACCAGCATCCCAGAAGAGGTTCGGGTCGCCTGAATGGGAGGCATTAGCTGAGGAGAATTCTTCCCAGGAGTGCACTATATAATTTCTAAAGTCCGTGTTATTGTGGAGGAATGAGGGAAAGTGCCAAAGGTTGGGGTGGGGTGGGAGATCCAGTCGTTCAAGGGTACGTGTAATTGGGGCATGGTCAGATATGGCAATGTCTTCTATCCCGGATTCTGATATAAAGGGTATAAGGTTATCGGAGCCAAAGAAGTAGTCGATCCTGGTAAGGATCTTGTGGGGGTTAGAGTAAAATGTAAAGGCCTTATCTGTTGGATGAGATAGACGCCATAGGTCTGAGAGATGTAGGGAGTCCATGGTTGACGCGAGCAGTGTATGGGTGGAGGGAGAGGAGGGTACTAACGATGATTTTGGTGAGGACCTGTCATCTGTCAAGTGCATAATGTCATTGAAATCTCCCCCAATCAAATGGGGTAGATGAGTAGGGGTGAGGAGCAATGAGGATAATTGACAGTAAAAGGGTTTCGTCGGGCTGTTGGGGGCATATATGTTAGATATTAATATCTCCTTAGACCCGAGTTTAACTCGGGTCGAGATAAAGCGCCCCTGGTCGTCTGTGTCAGTGGAGAGGACGGAGCATGGGAGGTTTCTATGGATCAGCAGGAGGACACCAGCTTTACGCCCACTGCCTCTGAGCCCAGGACTGTCCCTACCCACAGTTTCTGCATTCGGTGGAAGTCAGAGGAATGGAGATGTGTTTCCTGAAGTAGCGCAATATCGGTTTTCAACCGTTTAAGGTGGCGGAGGATCTTCATTCTCTTGTGGGGAGAACGGAGACCCTTAACATTCCATGAAACAACCCTAAGGTGGTGTGTTAAAGAGGAGGTATTTGAGGGGACCTGAGATCAGTGTATCATAGATTGAATATAGGAGACTCGACTGAGGAATGGAGTTGCATGGGTTACGCGGGCAGCAAGCTTTTGGGTAGACGATGCAGGAGAAAATGCAATAAGGAAGGAGTGGGATGGGAGGGAAGGTAGTAGGGAACCAAACAGGAAAAAACAACAGAACCAGAATATACATATTCGTGAACTTCACTTTTTTCCGCATGAATTCACTGTGCAAGCGGCTCCTCATACAGGACCTCCAAAGAGGGAGGGGGAGATAGCGAAGGTGCCTGAGAGCCCTGGGACTACTGACACGAGGCTCTAGAGGCTCAGATTGTTACAAAAGAGGGAGTGGAGAGTGGTGCACAGCAGACTCACGGTGAAAAAGGGAACAAGTAAGCAGTTGTACAATTAGCATCTGCACTAGATCAAATATGGAAACCAAACATTCAAACATGACACTAGAACAAATATTGAAACAGAGCAGTTTGACATCTACAGATGTCTCTCGGCCGGCAGGCCTGTTAATAGCATTGAAACACTGTGGGGACCTGTAGAGAATATAAAAATAAGATAAAGAAAACAGACACGATAGAACTTCCGTGGATCTATGGTATCTGTGATAGAGAACACGGGTTGAAACAGCGTAGCGTCCTGAGGAGCCAAAAAGAAAGAGATATCGATGGGGTGCTAAGTCTAAGTGACCTCGGAATAGACCCTCCATCAGGGTAGGGCAGGTCGGCTGGGGGGTAGGCAGGGAGGTATATGTCAGAAGAACATATGTAAAAGAAGGAGAAAAAATAAAAAAACATACGACCTGCGGAGAAGGATGTAATGGTTGCGGCTCAGAACCAAGACTTCAGGTCAGGGTGTTTCTATTGCGATAATCCGGAACAGAAGGCCTAAAACGTTTGGGGGAATCCTTGCGTGGGCTTCTTTGTTCCAGAGAGCGGAGACTGGAGGCAGATTTGGAAGGCGTCTGGTGGAGAGAGTCCGGGCGAAGAGAGCAAATGAAGGATTCTGCTTCCGAGGGATCCTGGAAGGAGAGTTGTTCCCCATTGGGCGATCGAAGTCTGAGGGTTGCAGGGAAAGCCAGAGTGAATTTTATTTGCTGCTTAAATAGTTCAGAGCAAACCGGCTGAAAGGCTTTCCTCTTCTTAGATACTTCTATTGATTAGTCGGCAAAGATGAGGATTTTTACCCCATCTATTTGTAGAGCCGGGGATTGCCGGAATTTTTGGAGAATAGTGGATTTATCTGCATAATTTAGGTACTTGGCAATGATGGGGCGAGGGGATTTGCGTTCAGGTTTGAGGGTGCCCATCCGGTGCGCGCGTTCCACTGTGAACGGGCCTGGAAGGCCCATTGCTTCGGGGATGCGTTTAGAACAGAAGTCCGCAAGAGCTGTAGGGGCTAACGACTCCGGGACACCTACAAAACGCAAGTTGCTCCTTCTGGACCTATTTTCCAGGTCTTCCAACTTCTGGATAATGTATTGGTTAGTTTTGTCTTGGGAGTGCTCCGCGGACTGTGCTTGGTAGAGTTCATCTTCTACTTCTGATAGGCTATGTTCAACTTCATTCAGCCTTTGAGTGTGTTCAGATAACTGGGCTTTGATTTGCTTCATGCCTGCATTGACTGCTTTTTCCACAGAGGCTGCAATCATAGGGTTCAGGAGCGCAGCCACTGCTTGTGCTATGCGCTGTGTGTGACCATCATCCCCCGAGGGGGTATCAGGAATAGTGTTCCCTTGTATGGTTGAGAGAGAGAGTGGTAGAGCTGGGCCCTGGAGTGCTGAGGAGGGTGAGTTTAAGGGCTTCTGAGAAGCGCAGCCACTAACCTCCATCTCTCCTGGCTGTGTGTCCGCCGCAGCGTGCGAGTAGGCCGGAGCCGGGGGCTCGATTTGCGGCCTGTCCGACTGGGCCGTGACGGCAGCGTGCGATCGGGTGCCGGACTTTTCGAGAAAAGTCCATCCGTGACCTGCGGGTGGTGGGGGTGCCTCGGTGGTGACAGGTGTGTTGTTAGGGCCACTCAGGCCGTTTTTTTAGGCCGAATTGGGGTACCTGTAGTGGGAGCTGAGGAGAGGCGCAGCTACTCCATGCGGCGCCGGAACCGGAAGTCGCGAGTGAGTTTTAAATGACCTTTTTTCCTTCAGAAATGAAACTTTGTGCAGGGACAGTTCTAAGCACGGAAAACAAGCGTGACTTTACATGCATATTGCCGAACACCGGACACGAACCCAAACATACAGTCAATTGTTCGGGTTCGGGTCCGGGACCCAAAAACCCAAAAGTTTGGTACGGACCTAAACTTTACAGTTCGGGTCCGCTCAACCCTACTTACCATTTTAAATGCCTCCTCAAAAGGGGTCAGTTGTCCTTGCTGTGCAGTAACTAGTGGGGTTAAAAATTTGGCCCATACTGGCAGAGGTACTGGATGATCACTTGCTGCTGTTGTAGCCATTGCTGCATACTTAGGGTGAAATTTTAGTGCATGAGAGCGTCCCAGATCAATTTTATGCCAGGCAGCTGGTGTTAGTGCAGATTTTTTGCCAGCAGGGCAAGCCCTCCTGGCATGGCAAAACATGTTTTGAAATCCAGGTTATTTTAATGGAAATATCTGCACTATGAGTTTTAGGACATTTAGGACATCATATGTGTGAGGTTCCCAAGGCAAAGGAGGACAAAGGTGTACAAGAGGCCTTTGCCTTTATCACACACTACCTTGCCATTTTTTTATCTGGTATGTGGTAGGCCTTTTCTCAGCTTGGGCCTGGAGTAATTCTTTCCTAGTGTGGCTCCTTTCCCCTAGGCATACAAACTGCAGTATTGCATGGTAGCGCTTTGCTTGGGAAATTGTGTAGGGTTTAGGGCACTTTAGAGGGCCTGCTGTTCATGATGTTGAAGAGGACTTGGAGGATTGTGCCAAAAAGAAGGAGGGGATAGAGCTCTCAAAGCCCCCACCAGTTCCCATCAAATATGGTGCAGCTGAACCAAAAAGTTGAGTTGTACAGACAATGCTGTAGCTATTCCATTCCCAGGCATCACCTAATGCATAATGATTGATCTATAATGTTGCTGTCTATACTTATTGGACTAGGCGCTTGTGATCATGTGTACCCTGCCACAGCACAGTCCAGCAACAGAAACACATTTTCCCCCATGTGAAGGTATTGAGCAGGGATGGTCTTCTTGGAAAAATAATGGCAGCTGGGTGACTGCACCAGGCAATGAACTGAAGATAGGGAGCTGTTTTACCAGCTTGTATAGGAGCATCTGTAACACCAGCTAAGCTGGCATTGAGATGCTGAATGTATTTGTAGCTCTACCCCCGCAGGAGCCGCTGGTTGTATCTGGAACTCTGTTCTTACCTTTATTTCTACAAAGACTGTTGCACCTCTGACACTTTGGGTATACATGTCAATAGACAAAGACTGATAGCTTTTAGTTAGTACCTTAGACTCACCCTGAAATGAGACTCAAGACTTTCTCCTGCCAGCTTTTGGAGCTCTTGGAGACACGCTAGAGGGAATCATTTCTGCAACAGGGAAACAGGTTGTAGAACAAAAATTTTCTAAGAGCATTAAATAGACAAGTGTCCATAAAGTGAACAACACAGTATGGTCATGCGAAACGCGTAAATCCTGTTCATGTTTTATCTTCTGGCATTGTGACAATAAAGATTCTCTACAAGCATCTACTTCACTTCAGTGTGCGGCCAATTCTTCTTCCTATACATGTTGTGGACGGTCGTGAGCTGGGCAAACATCTGAGGTGATTCACTGCACCTTGAACTGCTTGAGCGGTGTATGTTTTTGTTCTGTCCAGAAAGGGGTTAATTATCATAGGTATAATATTAGATATATCTCAGATGTTCACGGTTACAATTCTGAGCAGCAGGATTGTTGCAGAACGTCAGTGTATAATAGGTGATGCCTTTAAGTGAGGGAGAGTGCGATATGGCTTTCAATAGATTTCACTACTAGGGATGAGCTTGGTGTTCGAGTTGAATGCATTTTCGACTCGAACATCGGCTGTTCGCCTGTTCGGCGAAATCAGAACTTTGTGGGCCGTTCGCGCCAAATTCGTGTGACGCGAACGGCCCACAATATACTGCGCCATCGCAGTGCAATCCCGGCGCTGTGATTGGCCAAGCATGCACTGTGACCCTGCATGCTTGGCCAATCACAGCGCCGGCAGCAAGGAGAGCCATAATTGGCCACAGGCAGGATGCCTGTGGCCAATTATAGCTCAGGGGCGTTTAGTACACGCCCCACACTATAAAAGGCCGCCAGCGCAGCGGCTTTGTGTAGTGTGTTGGCGTGCAGGGAGAGAGAAGGATAGGCAGGGACAGTGTCAGTGATATTCTTTGTTAAACCTTGTGCATTTACAGTGTGTTGGCATGCAGGGAGAGAGAATGATAGTCAGGGACAGTGTCAGTGATATTCTTTGATAAACCTTGTGCGTTTACAGTGTGTTGGCGTGCAGGGAGAGAGAAGGATAGGCAGGGACAGTGTCAGTGATATTCTTTGCTAAACCTTGTGCATTTACAGTGTGTTGGCGTGCAGGGAGAGAGAAGGATAGGCAGGGACAGTGTCAGTGATATTCTTTGCTAAACCTTGTGCATTTACAGTGTGTTGGCGTGCAGGGAGAGAGAAGGCTAGGCAGAGCCAGTGTCAGTGTTATTCTTTGCTAAACCTCCTGCACAGTATACACCTGAAGCTACCCCTTATTGCTCGTGGTGTTGTTCTGTTGTGTAACACAGCCAGGCATCTGCAAGTAGTTACAGTGGGTGTAGGTGCCTCCTGCACAGTATACACCTGAAGTTACCACTTATTGCTCGTGGTGTTGTTCTGTTGTGTAACACAGCCAGGCATCTGCAAGCAGCTACAGTGGGTGTAGGTGCCTCCTGCACAGTATACGCTACCCCTTATTGCTCATGGTGTTGTTCTGTTGTGTAACACAGACAGGCATCAGAAAGTAGTTACAGTGGGTGTAGGTGCCTCCTGCACAGTATACTACGCTACCCCTTATTGGTCGTGGTGGTGTTCTGTTGTGTCACACAGACAGGCATCTGCAAGCAGTTACAGTGGGTGTAGGTGCCTCCTGCACAGTATACACCTGAAGCTACCCCGTATTGCTGGTGTATTTCTTTTGTGTAACACTAACAGGCATCTGCAAGCAGTTACAGTGGGTGTAGGTGCCTCCTGCACAGTATACGCTACCCCTTATTGCTCGTGGTGTTGTTCTGTTGTGTAACACAGACAGGCAACTGCAAGTAGTTACAGTGGGTGTAGGTGCCTCCTGCACAGTATACACCTGAAGCTACCCCTTATTGCTTGTGGTGTTGTTCTGTTGTGTAACACAGACAGGCATCTGCAAGCAGTTACAGTGGGTGTAGGTGCCTCCTGCACAGTATACGCTACCCCTTATTGCTCGTGGTGATGTTCTGTTGTGTAACACAGACAGGCATCTGCAAGCAGTTACAGTGGGTGTAGGTGCCTCCTGCACAGTATACACCTGAAGCTGCCCCGTATTGCTGGTTTTCCCATCTCCCTGCAGGCCATTAGAATGTCTGGAAGGCCAACAAGGATAGGCAAACAGTCACAAGCCAATAAAAGAGGGCAAGCAGGCTCTGTGTCTGGGGGCAACAGTGATGGTCGTGGCCACGGTGCATTGTCATCAGCACGTGGCCATGGGACACGCTTGTCCTTATTTTCGGCAGCTGGATGTGTTGAGCCGCATCATGCCAAAGACTTGGTAGAGTGGATGACCAAGCCTTCCTCATCCTCTCTCACCCAGGCTCAGGGTACTGGCAAAGCAGCTGCCAATGCGTCCTCTTCCCTCGTATAAATGCCATCATCATTCACTCCTTCCCTAGACCCACCATGTCCTCCTGAGAAGTCCCCAGAACTGTTTGAGCACAGTGTTGGGTACATATGCTCCAGGAGGATGCCCAGCATTTTGAATGGTCTGATGATGATACCCAGCTAGAGGAAGGCAGTAGTGTGAGCGCAGAGAGAGGAGATGCTCAAGAAGGACAGCAATCTGGCAGTCATGTTCCAGCAGCTGCAGCATACTGCCAGGTTTGCTACAGTGATCAAGAGGGAAAGGATGATGAGGTCACTGACTCCACATGGGTGCCTGATAGGAGAGAGGAGGAGGAGGAGGATGGGGAGGAGGCAGATCTCCAACGAGGCAGGATGCCCTCCGGGGGCCAGCGTAAGGGCAGCACACCGACTGAATCACACCGCAGAGCTCCGCCTGTGCAGGGCGCTGCCTCTGCGCGTTATTCCAAAAGTTCTTTGGTGTGGGCCTTTTTTGAGTCGAGTGCATCAGATTGCACAGCTGCTATTTGCAACATATGTCTCAAGCGTATCTCGCGTGGCCAAAACATCAGCCGTTTGGGCACCACATGCTTGAACAGACATATGTTGACCTGCCATGCAGCTCGTTGGCAAGCGTACCTTAAAGACCCACACCAAAGAACAAAGCGGACCTCTCCTTGCTCCTCATCAGCTGGGATCTCCAACCCCACCATACCTTCAGTCCTCTCTGAAACCTGCACTGAGAGGAATGAAGGTGTAGAATTAGGTGTGTCACAGCCAAGTACTTGCGGACACCCTGCTAGCAGTACACCAACGTTCAATTGTAGCAGGCAAATTTCCCTGTCCCAGCTGTTGGACCATCAAAAGAAGTTCACTCCCAGCCATCCCCATGCCCAGCGGTTGAATGCTAGCTTGGCTAAATTGCTAGCACTTCAACTGCTGCCTTTTCAGTTGGTAGACTCGTCCCCCTCCGTGAGTTTGTGCAATGTGCGGTTCCTCAGTGGCAGGTTCCCAAACGCCACTTTTTCTCACGGAAGGCAATTCCGGCTCTCTACCGGCATGTGGAATTTAATGTCCATGCCTCGCTGGACAGGGTGGTCAGCGGTAAGGTGCATATTACCGCTGACTCATGGTCCAGCAGGCATGGACAGGGACATTACCTTTCTTTCACGGCTCATTGGCTCACTCTTTTGGCAGCTGGGAAGGATGCAGGACAAGGTGCAGTAGTGTTGGAGGTTGTTCCGCCACCACGCCTCCAAAATGCTACTACTGTTTGTGACACACCTCTCTCCTCCACCCCCTCCTCTTCTTCTTCCTCCATGGCCTCTTCCTGTGCTTTGTCCTCGGAACCAGCGGTGCTCCGTAGGCGTTCAAGGGGCTACGCAAGTACGCAGGCAAAAAGATGCCATGCCGTGCTTGCGCTGGTGTGTTTGGGGGACAGGAGCCACACTGGGGCAGAGGTTCTGTCAGCTCTGCAGGGGCAGGCCGAGAGGTGGTTGACGCCACGCCAGCTTAAGCCAGGTGGTTTGCGACAATGGCACCAACCTCCTCTCCGCCCTCTGACAGGGACAACTGACCCATGTGCTCTGTGTGGCTCACGTCCTTAACCTGGTGGTGCAGCAGTTCTTAGCGAAGGTGCCTGAGAGCCCTGGGACTACTGACACGAGGCTCTAGAGGCTCAGATTGTTACGAAAGAGGGAGTGGAGAGTGGTGCACAGCAGACTCACGGTGAAAAAGGGAACAAGTAAGCAGTTGTACAATTAGCATCTGCACTAGATCAAATATGGAAACCAAACATTCAAACATGACACTAGAACAAATATTGAAACAGAGCAGTTTGACATCTACAGATGTCTCTCGGCCGGCAGGCCTGTTAATAGCATTGAAACACTGTGGGGACCTGTAGAGAATATAAAAATAAGATAAAGAAAACAGACACGATAGAACTTCCGTGGATCTATGGTATCTGTGATAGAGAACACGGGTTGAAACAGCGTAGCGTCCTGAGGAGCCAAAAAGAAAGAGATATCGATGGGGTGCTAAGTCTAAGTGACCTCGGAATAGACCCTCCATCAGGGTAGGGCAGGTCGGCTGGGGGGTAGGCAGGGAGGTATATGTCAGAAGAACATATGTAAAAGAAGGAGAAAAAATAAAAAAACATACGACCTGCGGAGAAGGATGTAATGGTTGCGGCTCAGAACCAAGACTTCAGGTCAGGGTGTTTCTATTGCGATAATCCGGAACAGAAGGCCTAAAACGTTTGGGGGAATCCTTGCGTGGGCTTCTTTGTTCCAGAGAGCGGAGACTGGAGGCAGATTTGGAAGGCGTCTGGTGGAGAGAGTCCGGGCGAAGAGAGCAAATGAAGGATTCTGCTTCCGAGGGATCCTGGAAGGAGAGTTGTTCCCCATTGGGCGATCGAAGTCTGAGGGTTGCAGGGAAAGCCAGAGTGAATTTTATTTGCTGCTTAAATAGTTCAGAGCAAACCGGCTGAAAGGCTTTCCTCTTCTTAGATACTTCTATTGATTAGTCGG
Source organism: Rana muscosa (assembly GCA_029206835.1). NCBI lineage: Eukaryota > Metazoa > Chordata > Amphibia > Anura > Ranidae > Rana > Rana muscosa. Next base: position 417,958,850 of record CM055117.1, read on the forward strand.
CAAAGATGAGGATTTTTACCCCATCTATTTGTAGAGCCGGGGATTGCCGGAATTTTTGGAGAATAGTGGATTTATCTGCATAATTTAGGTACTTGGCAATGATGGGGCGAGGGGATTTGCGTTCAGGTTTGAGGGTGCCCATCCGGTGCGCGCGTTCCACTGTGAACGGGCCTGGAAGGCCCATTGCTTCGGGGATGCGTTTAGAACAGAAGTCCGCAAGAGCTGTAGGGGCTAACGACTCCGGGACACCTACAAAACGCAAGTTGCTCCTTCTGGACCTATTTTCCAGGTCTTCCAACTTCTGGATAATGTATTGGTTAGTTTTGTCTTGGGAGTGCTCCGCGGACTGTGCTTGGTAGAGTTCATCTTCTACTTCTGATAGGCTATGTTCAACTTCATTCAGCCTTTGAGTGTGTTCAGATAACTGGGCTTTGATTTGCTTCATGCCTGCATTGACTGCTTTTTCCACAGAGGCTGCAATCATAGGGTTCAGGAGCGCAGCCACTGCTTGTGCTATGCGCTGTGTGTGACCATCATCCCCCGAGGGGGTATCAGGAATAGTGTTCCCTTGTATGGTTGAGAGAGAGAGTGGTAGAGCTGGGCCCTGGAGTGCTGAGGAGGGTGAGTTTAAGGGCTTCTGAGAAGCGCAGCCACTAACCTCCATCTCTCCTGGCTGTGTGTCCGCCGCAGCGTGCGAGTAGGCCGGAGCCGGGGGCTCGATTTGCGGCCTGTCCGACTGGGCCGTGACGGCAGCGTGCGATCGGGTGCCGGACTTTTCGAGAAAACGGTCCATCCGTGACCTGCGGGTGGTGGGGGTGCCTCGGTGGTGACAGGTGTGTTGTTAGGGCCACTCAGGCCGTTTTTTTAGGCCGAATTGGGGTACCTGTAGTGGGAGCTGAGGAGAGGCGCAGCTACTCCATGCGGCGCCGGAACCGGAAGTCGCGAGTGAGTTTTAAATGACCTTTTTTCCTTCAGAAATGAAACTTTGTGCAGGGACAGTTCTAAGCACGGAAAACAAGCGTGACTTTACATGCATATTGCCGAACACCGGACACGAACCCAAACATACAGTCAATTGTTCGGGTTCGGGTCCGGGACCCAAAAACCCAAAAGTTTGGTACGGACCTAAACTTTACAGTTCGGGTCCGCTCAACCCTACTTACCATTTTAAATGCCTCCTCAAAAGGGGTCAGTTGTCCTTGCTGTGCAGTAACTAGTGGGGTTAAAAATTTGGCCCATACTGGCAGAGGTACTGGATGATCACTTGCTGCTGTTGTAGCCATTGCTGCATACTTAGGGTGAAATTTTAGTGCATGAGAGCGTCCCAGATCAATTTTATGCCAGGCAGCTGGTGTTAGTGCAGATTTTTTGCCAGCAGGGCAAGCCCTCCTGGCATGGCAAAACATGTTTTGAAATCCAGGTTATTTTAATGGAAATATCTGCACTATGAGTTTTAGGACATTTAGGACATCATATGTGTGAGGTTCCCAAGGCAAAGGAGGACAAAGGTGTACAAGAGGCCTTTGCCTTTATCACACACTACCTTGCCATTTTTTTATCTGGTATGTGGTAGGCCTTTTCTCAGCTTGGGCCTGGAGTAATTCTTTCCTAGTGTGGCTCCTTTCCCCTAGGCATACAAACTGCAGTATTGCATGGTAGCGCTTTGCTTGGGAAATTGTGTAGGGTTTAGGGCACTTTAGAGGGCCTGCTGTTCATGATGTTGAAGAGGACTTGGAGGATTGTGCCAAAAAGAAGGAGGGGATAGAGCTCTCAAAGCCCCCACCAGTTCCCATCAAATATGGTGCAGCTGAACCAAAAAGTTGAGTTGTACAGACAATGCTGTAGCTATTCCATTCCCAGGCATCACCTAATGCATAATGATTGATCTATAATGTTGCTGTCTATACTTATTGGACTAGGCGCTTGTGATCATGTGTACCCTGCCACAGCACAGTCCAGCAACAGAAACACATTTTCCCCCATGTGAAGGTATTGAGCAGGGATGGTCTTCTTGGAAAAATAATGGCAGCTGGGTGACTGCACCAGGCAATGAACTGAAGATAGGGAGCTGTTTTACCAGCTTGTATAGGAGCATCTGTAACACCAGCTAAGCTGGCATTGAGATGCTGAATGTATTTGTAGCTCTACCCCCGCAGGAGCCGCTGGTTGTATCTGGAACTCTGTTCTTACCTTTATTTCTACAAAGACTGTTGCACCTCTGACACTTTGGGTATACATGTCAATAGACAAAGACTGATAGCTTTTAGTTAGTACCTTAGACTCACCCTGAAATGAGACTCAAGACTTTCTCCTGCCAGCTTTTGGAGCTCTTGGAGACACGCTAGAGGGAATCATTTCTGCAACAGGGAAACAGGTTGTAGAACAAAAATTTTCTAAGAGCATTAAATAGACAAGTGTCCATAAAGTGAACAACACAGTATGGTCATGCGAAATGCGTAAATCCTGTTCATGTTTTATCTTCTGGCATTGTGACAATAAAGATTCTCTACAAGCATCTACTTCACTTCAGTGTGCGGCCAATTCTTCTTCCTATACATGTTGTGGACGGTCGTGAGCTGGGCAAACATCTGAGGTGATTCACTGCACCTTGAACTGCTTGAGCGGTGTATGTTTTTGTTCTGTCCAGAAAGGGGTTAATTATCATAGGTATAATATTAGATATATCTCAGATGTTCACGGTTACAATTCTGAGCAGCAGGATTGTTGCAGAACGTCAGTGTATAATAGGTGATGCCTTTAAGTGAGGGAGAGTGCGATATGGCTTTCAATAGATTTCACTACTAGGGATGAGCTTGGTGTTCGAGTTGAATGCATTTTCGACTCGAACATCGGCTGTTCGCCTGTTCGGCGAAATCAGAACTTTGTGGGCCGTTCGCGCCAAATTCGTGTGACGCGAACGGCCCACAATATACTGCGCCATCGCAGTGCAATCCCGGCGCTGTGATTGGCCAAGCATGCACTGTGACCCTGCATGCTTGGCCAATCACAGCGCCGGCAGCAAGGAGAGCCATAATTGGCCACAGGCAGGATGCCTGTGGCCAATTATAGCTCAGGGGCGTTTAGTACACGCCCCACACTATAAAAGGCCGCCAGCGCAGCGGCTTTGTGTAGTGTGTTGGCGTGCAGGGAGAGAGAAGGATAGGCAGGGACAGTGTCAGTGATATTCTTTGTTAAACCTTGTGCATTTACAGTGTGTTGGCATGCAGGGAGAGAGAATGATAGTCAGGGACAGTGTCAGTGATATTCTTTGATAAACCTTGTGCGTTTACAGTGTGTTGGCGTGCAGGGAGAGAGAAGGATAGGCAGGGACAGTGTCAGTGATATTCTTTGCTAAACCTTGTGCATTTACAGTGTGTTGGCGTGCAGGGAGAGAGAAGGATAGGCAGGGACAGTGTCAGTGATATTCTTTGCTAAACCTTGTGCATTTACAGTGTGTTGGCGTGCAGGGAGAGAGAAGGCTAGGCAGAGCCAGTGTCAGTGTTATTCTTTGCTAAACCTCCTGCACAGTATACACCTGAAGCTACCCCTTATTGCTCGTGGTGTTGTTCTGTTGTGTAACACAGCCAGGCATCTGCAAGTAGTTACAGTGGGTGTAGGTGCCTCCTGCACAGTATACACCTGAAGTTACCACTTATTGCTCGTGGTGTTGTTCTGTTGTGTAACACAGCCAGGCATCTGCAAGCAGCTACAGTGGGTGTAGGTGCCTCCTGCACAGTATACGCTACCCCTTATTGCTCATGGTGTTGTTCTGTTGTGTAACACAGACAGGCATCAGAAAGTAGTTACAGTGGGTGTAGGTGCCTCCTGCACAGTATACTACGCTACCCCTTATTGGTCGTGGTGGTGTTCTGTTGTGTCACACAGACAGGCATCTGCAAGCAGTTACAGTGGGTGTAGGTGCCTCCTGCACAGTATACACCTGAAGCTACCCCGTATTGCTGGTGTATTTCTTTTGTGTAACACTAACAGGCATCTGCAAGCAGTTACAGTGGGTGTAGGTGCCTCCTGCACAGTATACGCTACCCCTTATTGCTCGTGGTGTTGTTCTGTTGTGTAACACAGACAGGCAACTGCAAGTAGTTACAGTGGGTGTAGGTGCCTCCTGCACAGTATACACCTGAAGCTACCCCTTATTGCTTGTGGTGTTGTTCTGTTGTGTAACACAGACAGGCATCTGCAAGCAGTTACAGTGGGTGTAGGTGCCTCCTGCACAGTATACACCTGAAGCTGCCCCGTATTGCTGGTTTTCCCATCTCCCTGCAGGCCATTAGAATGTCTGGAAGGCCAACAAGGATAGGCAAACAGTCACAAGCCAATAAAAGAGGGCAAGCAGGCTCTGTGTCTGGGGGCAACAGTGATGGTCGTGGCCACGGTGCATTGTCATCAGCACGTGGCCATGGGACACGCTTGTCCTTATTTTCGGCAGCTGGATGTGTTGAGCCGCATCATGCCAAAGACTTGGTAGAGTGGATGACCAAGCCTTCCTCATCCTCTCTCACCCAGGCTCAGGGTACTGGCAAAGCAGCTGCCAATGTGTCCTCTTCCCTCGTATAAATGCCATCATCATTCACTCCTTCCCTAGACCCACCATGTCCTCCTGAGAAGTCCCCAGAACTGTTTGAGCACAGTGTTGGGTACATATGCTCCAGGAGGATGCCCAGCATTTTGAATGGTCTGATGATGATACCCAGCTAGAGGAAGGCAGTAGTGTGAGCGCAGAGAGAGGAGATGCTCAAGAAGGACAGCAATCTGGCAGTCATGTTCCAGCAGCTGCAGCATACTGCCAGGTTTGCTACAGTGATCAAGAGGGAAAGGATGATGAGGTCACTGACTCCACGTGGGTGCCTGATAGGAGAGAGGAGGAGGAGGAGGATGGGGAGGAGGCAGATCTCCAACGAGGCAGGATGCCCTCCGGGGGCCAGCGTAAGGGCAGCACACCGACTGAATCACACCGCAGAGCTCCGCCTGTGCAGGGCGCTGCCTCTGCGCGTTATTCCAAAAGTTCTTTGGTGTGGGCCTTTTTTGAGTCGAGTGCATCAGATTGCACAGCTGCTATTTGCAACATATGTCTCAAGCGTATCTCGCGTGGCCAAAACATCAGCCGTTTGGGCACCACATGCTTGAACAGACATATGTTGACCTGCCATGCAGCTCGTTGGCAAGCGTACCTTAAAGACCCACACCAAAGAACAAAGCGGACCTCTCCTTGCTCCTCATCAGCTGGGATCTCCAACCCCACCATACCTTCAGTCCTCTCTGAAACCTGCACTGAGAGGAATGAAGGTGTAGAATTAGGTGTGTCACAGCCAAGTACTTGCGGACACCCTGCTAGCAGTACACCAACGTTCAATTGTAGCAGGCAAATTTCCCTGTCCCAGCTGTTGGACCATCAAAAGAAGTTCACTCCCAGCCATCCCCATGCCCAGCGGTTGAATGCTAGCTTGGCTAAATTGCTAGCACTTCAACTGCTGCCTTTTCAGTTGGTAGACTCGTCCCCCTCCGTGAGTTTGTGCAATGTGCGGTTCCTCAGTGGCAGGTTCCCAAACGCCACTTTTTCTCACGGAAGGCAATTCCGGCTCTCTACCGGCATGTGGAATTTAATGTCCATGCCTCGCTGGACAGGGTGGTCAGCGGTAAGGTGCATATTACCGCTGACTCATGGTCCAGCAGGCATGGACAGGGACATTACCTTTCTTTCACGGCTCATTGGCTCACTCTTTTGGCAGCTGGGAAGGATGCAGGACAAGGTGCAGTAGTGTTGGAGGTTGTTCCGCCACCACGCCTCCAAAATGCTACTACTGTTTGTGACACACCTCTCTCCTCCACCCCCTCCTCTTCTTCTTCCTCCATGGCCTCTTCCTGTGCTTTGTCCTCGGAACCAGCGGTGCTCCGTAGGCGTTCAAGGGGCTACGCAAGTACGCAGGCAAAAAGATGCCATGCCGTGCTTGCGCTGGTGTGTTTGGGGGACAGGAGCCACACTGGGGCAGAGGTTCTGTCAGCTCTGCAGGGGCAGGCCGAGAGGTGGTTGACGCCACGCCAGCTTAAGCCAGGTGGTTTGCGACAATGGCACCAACCTCCTCTCCGCCCTCTGACAGGGACAACTGACCCATGTGCTCTGTGTGGCTCACGTCCTTAACCTGGTGGTGCAGCAGTTCTTGGGCAGGTACCCGGGCTTACAGGATGTCCTGAGGCAGGCCAGGAAAGTCTTGTGCATTTCCGCAGATCATATAATGCCAGTGCTCTGCTAGCTGAGCTGCAAAAGGAGTTGAACCTGCCCAAGAACCGTCTTATATGTGACATGCCCACCAGGTGGAACTCAACATTGGCCATGATGCAGCGGCTGCACACGCAGCAGAGGGCGATCAATGAGTACCTGTGCGATTACGGCACCAGGACAGGGTCAGGGGAGCTCGGGTTTTTTTCACCACGCCAGTGGGGCATGATCAGGGATGCATGCACTGTCCTGGCACCATTTGAGGAGGCCACGAGGATGGTGAGCAGTGACAGTGCATGCATCAGTGACACTGTACCTCTTGTCCACCTGTTGGAGCATACGCTGCGTGGAATAATGGACAGGGCACTTGCAAAATTACAAACAGATTCTACATAAGAACAAACCTACAGTCCCTGTCTTGTATGCACCGCCTGTATACGGCTGTTCAGAGTATATAGGGCCTTTTTTATTTTGTGTGTGGGGTTCCCCTTAATATCCATACAAGACCCAAAGGGGCTGGTAATGGGCTGGGGTGGGGGGGGGTGATGGGGTAGCTATGCCATTTTTCTTAAAGATTTTCATCCATATTACCGGGACCAGACATTATATTAAAGCCGCAAGCAGTTTTAAATGGCTTTTTTTCCTTTAGAAATGTCATTTTGTGCAGGGACAGTTCTAAACACGGGAAACACGTGCCACTTCACAGGCATACTTTAGACACCCCCCAGGTACGATATTTAAAGGAATATTTGACTTTTTTTTTCACTTTATGCATCATTAAAATGACAGCTCCTGAAAAACATTGCATTGCATGCATGCATTGATACATGTCCCCTGGTGCAGAACCCGGGTTCCCAAACCCTTTTTAGGACAATAACATGCATAATAGTCGTTATAATTAGCACTTTAGATTTCGAACGTTCGCATCCATTGTATTTAATAGGGTTCTAACGTAAGTGCGAACTTTCGGTCCGTTTGTGGGTTCTGGTGCGAACCGAACCTGGAGGTGTTCAGCTCATCCCTAGTCTCATCCTCTGCTCCCTCTACGACGGCAAGATAAGGTCCACAACCTTACCCTTGTACCGTGGATCAAGGAGAGTGGCCAGCCAGTAATGGTCCCTCTCCTTGATCCGAAGAATACGAGGATCCTTCCGCAGACTTTGCAGGATCAGGGAGGCCATGCAGCGTAAGTTAGCTGAAGCATTCGGTCCGGAGTCCTCTGGGTCACTAAGGATGACATGATCCGCAGCCACCTCCTCCCAGCCACGTACAAGTCCACGGGTTTCTTGGGACTGTAAATCATCCCTAAAAGACTGCTGCTGTTGATGCTGAGTGCCAGGCTCCACCTCCATGCTGACACAATCCTCCTCCTCCTCTTCCTCCTCCTCGTCCTCTTCCTGTGTGATTGGTGGGACAGAAGGAACACTGTCTGGGTAAAGGGGGCCTTGAGAGGCAAGGAAGTCCTCCTCTTTCTGCCTCTGTTCTGCCTCAAGTGCCCTGTCCATTATTCCATGCAGCGTATGTTCCAACAGGTGGACAAGAGGTACAGTGTCACTGATGCATGCACTGTCACTGCTCTCCATCCTCGTGGCCTCCTCAAATGGTGCCAGGACAGTGCATGCATCCCTGATCATGCCCCACTGGCGTGGTGAAAATAACCCAAGCTCCCCTGACCCTGTCCTGGTGCCGTAGTCGCACAGGTACTCATTGATGGCCCTCTACTGCGTGTGCAGCCGCTGCAGCATGGCCAACGTTGAGTTCCACCTGGTGGGCATGTCACATATAAGGCGGTTTTTGGGCAGGTTCAACTCCTTTTGCAGCTCAGCCAGGCGAGCACTGGCATTATAAGATCTGCGGAAATGCACACAGACTTTCCTGGCCTGCCTCAGGACATCCTGTAAGCCCGGGTACCTGCCCAAGAACCGCTGCACCACCAGGTTAAGGACGTGAGCCACACAGGGCACATGGGTCAGTTGTCCTTGTCGGAGGGCGGAGAGGAGGTTGGTGCCATTGTCGCAAACCACCATTCCTGGCTTAAGCTGGCATGGCGTCAACCACCTCTCGGCCTGCCCCTGCAGAGCAGACAGAACCTCTGCCCCAGTGTGGCTCCTGTCCCCCAAGCACACCAGCGCAAGCACGGCATGGCATCTTTTTGCCTGCGTACTTGCGTAGCCCCTTGAACGCCTACGGAGCACCGCTGGTCCCGAGGACAAAGCACAGGAAGAGGCCATGGAGGAAGAAGAAGAGGAGGGGGTGGAGAAGAGAGGTGTGTCACAACCAGTAGTAGCATTTTGGAGGCGTGGCGGCGGAACAACCTCCAACACTACTGCACCTTGTCCTGCATCCTTCCCAACTGCCAAAAGAGTGACCCAATGGGCCATGAAAGAAAGGTAACGTCCCTGTCCATGCCTGCTGGACCATGAGTCAGCGGTAATATGCACCTTACCGCTGACCGCCCTATCCAGCGAGGCCAAGACATTGCCTTCCACATGTCGGTAGAGAGCCGGAATCGCCTTCCGTGAGAAAAAGTGGCGTTTGGGAACCTGCCACTGAGTAACCGCACATTGCACAAACTCACGGAAGGGGGCCGAGTCTACCAACTGAAAAGGCAGCAATTGAAGCGCTAGCAATTTAGCCAAGCTAGCATTCAACCGCTGGGCATGTGGATGGCTGGGAGTAAACTTCTTTTGACGGTCCAGCAGCTGGGGCAGTGAAATTTACCTGCTACAATCGGACGTCGGTGTACTGCTAGCAGAGTGCCCGCAAGTACTTGGCTGTGACACACCTAATTCTACACCTTCATTCCTCTCAGTGCAGGTTTCAGAGAGGACTGAAGGTATAGTGGGGTTGGAGATCCCAGCTGATGCGGTGCAAGGAGAGGTCCGCTTTGTTCTTTGGTGTGGATCTTTAAGGTAGGCTTGCCAACGAGCTGAATGGCAGGTCAACATATGTCTGTTCAAGCATGTGGTGCCCAAGCGGCTGATGTTTTGGCCACTCGATATAGGCTTGAGACATATGTTGCAAACAGCAGCTGTGCGATCTGATGCACTCGACTCAAAAAAGGCCCACACCAAAGAACTTTTTGAATAACGGGCAGAGGCAGCGCCCTGCACAGGCGGAGCTCTGCGGTGTGATTCAGTCGGTGTGCTGCCCTTACGCTGGCCCCCCGAGGGCATCCTGCCTCGTTGGAGATGTGCCTCCTCCTCATCCTCCTCCTCCTCCTCTCTCCTCTCTCCTATCAGGCACCCATGTGGAGTCAGTGACCTCATCATCCCCTCCCTCCTCATCTCTGGAGCCAATCTGGCAGTATGCTGCAGCTGCTGGAACATGACTGCCAGATTGGTGTCCTTCTTGAGCATCCCCTCTCTCTGCTCTCACGCTACTGCCTTCCTCCAGCTGGGTATCATCATCAGACCCTTCGAAATGCTGGGCATCCTCCTAGAGCATGTACCCAACACTGTGCTCAAACAGTTCGGGGGACTCCTCAGGAGGACATGGTGGGTCTAGGGAAGGAGTGACTGATGATGACATTGATACCAGGGAAGAGGACGCTTTGGCAGCTGCTTTGCCAGTACCCTGAGCCTGGGTGAGAGAGGATGAGGAGGATGAGGAGGGCTTGGTCATCCACTTTACCAAGTCTTCGGCATGATGCGGCTCAACACGTCCAGCTGCCGAAAAGAAGGACAAGCGTGTCCCATGGCCACGTGCTGATGGCGATGCACCGCGTCCACGACCAGCACTGTTGTCTCTAGACACAGAGCGTGCTTGCCCTCTTTTATTGGCTCCTGACTGTCTGCCTCTCCTTGTTTGCCTTCCAGACATTCTAATGGCCTGCAGGGAGATGGGAAAACCAGCAATAAGGCCTAGCTTCAGGAGTATATTTTGCAGGAATCACACTACCCCTGCTGTAAGTGCTGCAAATGCCTGTTGGTGTAACACACCAGTAAAACACAGCAATACGGGCTAGCTTCAGGAGTACATTTTGCAGGAATCACACTAAGCCTGCTGTAAGTGCTGCAAATGCCTGTTGGTGTAACACACCAGGAAAACAAAGTAATACGGACTAGCTTCAGGTGTATATTTTGCAGTAATCACACTACGCCTGCTGTAAGTGCTGCAAATGCCTGTTGGTGTAAAACACTAGGAAAACACAGCAATATGGCGTAGCTTCAGGAGAATATTTTGCAGGCATCACACTACGCCTGCTGTAAGTGCTGCAAATGCCTGTTGGTGTAACACACCAGGAAAACACAGCAATACGGGCTAGCTTCAGGAGTATATGTTGCAGGAATCACACTACGTCTGCTGTAAGTGCTGAAAATGCCTGTTGGTGTAACACACCAGGAAAACAGAGCAATAAGGCGTAGCTTCAGAAGTATATTTTGCAGGAATCACACTACGCCTGCTGTAAGTGCTGCAAATGCCTGTTGGTGTAACACACCAGGAAAACACAGCAATACGGGCTAGCTTCAGGAGTATATTTTGCAGGAATCACACTACGCCTGCTGTAAGTGCTGCAAATGCCTGTTGGTGTAACACACCAGGAAAACACAGCAATACAGGCGTAGCTTCAGGAGTATATTTTGCAGGAATCACACTACGCCTGCTGTAAGTGCTGCAAATGCCTGTTGGTGTAACACACCAGGAAAACACAGTAATACGGGCTAGCTTCAGGTGTATATTTTGCAGTAATCACACTACGCCTGCTGTAAGTGCTGCAAATGCCTGTTGGTGTAACACACTAGGAAAACACAGCAATAAGGCGTAGCTTCAGGAGTATATTTTGCAGAAATCACACTACGTCTGCTGTCAGTGCTGCAAAGGCCTGTTGGTGTAACACACCAGGAAAACACAGTAATACGGGCTAGCTTCAGGTGTATATTTTGCAGTAATCACACTACGCCTGCTGTAAGTGCTGCAAATGCCTGTTGGTGTAACACACTAGGAAAACACAGCAATAAGGCCTAGCTTCAGGAGTATATTTTGCAGGAATCACACTACGCCTGCTGTAAGTGCTGCAAATGCCTGTTGGTGTAACACACCAGGAAAACACAGCAATACGGGCTAGCTTCAGGAGTATATTTTGCAGGAATCACACTACGCCTGCTGTAAGTGCTGCAAATGCCTGTTGGTGTAACACACCAGGAAAACACAGCAATACGGGCTAGCTTCAGGAGTATATTTTGCAGGAATCACACTACGCCTGCTGTAAGTGCTGCAAATGCCTGTTGGTGTAACACACCAGGAAAACACAGTAATACGGGCTAGCTTCAGGTGTATATTTTGCAGTAATCACACTACGCCTGCTGTAAGTGCTGCAAATGCCTGTTGGTGTAACACACTAGGAAAACACAGCAATAAGGCGTAGCTTCAGGAGTATATTTTGCAGGAATCACACTACGTCTGCTGTCAGTGCTGCAAAGGCCTGTTGGTGTAACACACCAGGAAAACACAGTAATACGAGCTAGCTTCAGGTGTATATTTTGTAGTAATCACACTACGCCTGCTGTAAGTGCTGCAAATGCCTGTTGGTGTAACACACTAGGAAAACACAGCAATAAGGCGTAGCTTCAGGTGTATATTTTGCAGGAATCACACTACGCCTGCTGTAAGTGCTGCAAATGCCTGTTGGTGTAACACACCAGGAAAACACAGCAATACGGGCTAGCTTCAGGAGTATATTTTGCAGGAATCACACTACGCCTGCTGTAAGTGCTGCAAATGCCTGTTGGTGTAACACACCAGGAAAACACAGCAATACGGGCTAGCTTCAGGAGTATATTTTGCAGGAATCACACTACGCCTGCTGTAAGTGCTGCAAATGCCTGTTGGTGTAACACACTAGGAAAACACAGCAATAAGGCGTAGCTTCAGGAGTATATTTTGCAGGAATCACACTACGCCTGCTGTAAGTGCTGCAAATGCCTGTTGGTGTAACACACCAGGAAAACACAGTAATACGGGCTAGCTTCAGGTGTATATTTTGCAGGAATCACACTACGCCTGCTGTAAGTGCTGCAAATGCCTGTTGGTGTAACACACTAGGAAAACACAGCAATAAGGCGTAGCTTCAGGAGTATATTTTGCAGGAATCACACTATGCCTGCTGTAAGTGCTGCTAATGCCTGTTGGTGTAACACACCAGGAAAACACAGCAATACGGGCTAGCTTCAGGTGTATAATGTGCAGGAGGCACACTCCGCCCGCTGTAAGTGCTGCAAATGCCTGTTAGTGTAACACACCAGGAAAACACAGCAATAAGGGCTAGCTTCAGGTGTATACTGTGCAGGAGGCTTAGCAACAATGACACTGACACTGTCCCCTGCCTATCCTTCTCTCTCCCTGCACACAAGGTTTATCAAAGAATATGACACTGACACTCTCCCTGCCTATCCTTCTCTCTCCCTGCACACAAGGTTTAGCAAAGAATATGACACTGACACTGTCCCCTGCCTATCCTTCTCTCTCCCTGCACAAAAGGTTTATCAAAGAATATGACACTGACACTCTCCCTGCCTATCCTTCTCTCTCCCTGCACACAAGGTTTAGCAAAGAATATGACACTGACACTGTCCCCTGCCTATCCTTCTCTCTCCCTGCACACAAGGTTTAGCAAAGAATATGACACTGACACTCTCCCTGTGTATCCTTCTCTCTCCCTGCACACAAGAATAGCACAAAGAATATCACACTGTCCCTGCCTATCCTTCTCTTTCCCTGCGCCGGAACACACTACACAAGGCCGCCTTGCTGGCGGCCTTTTATAGTGTGGGGCGTGTGCTAAACCCCCTGAGCTATAATTGGCCACAGGCAACCTGCCTGTGGCCAACTATGGCTCTCCTAGCTGCCGGCGCTGTGTTTGGCCAAGCATGCGGGGCCACAGTGCATGCTTGGCCAATCACAGCGCCGGGATTGCACTGCAATGGCGCAGTGTATTGTGGGCCGTTCGCGTCACTCGAATTTGGCGCGAACAGCCCAAATCGTTCGATGTTCGCCGAACGATCGAACAGCCGATGATCGAGTCGAACATATGTTCGACTCGAACACCGAGCTCATCCCTAGATGAGAGATCTCCGGGAGGCCTTGCAGAAAGGTCTGTGCAACGTGTTCCAAGAGACTGGGAGGTTACAAACTCCTGGTCCTGGACAACGAGTTGCTGAGGCTTCGGTAAGTAGCAGAAGGAGGTCGTCTGACCGATGCGTTCAGACAATTTTTTAGTCCGTAGCCTCAAGGTATGGTCGGTTCCAGCAACCATCGCCAGCGTCTGATATACATGGTGCAGGAATACCTAGGGGCAAGGTCAGACTTGGACACCTTTCCCACCGAAAATCCTCTGGCTTACTGGGTCTTGAGGATGGATCACTGGCCAGAGCTTGTACAGTATGCAATTGAGCTACTGGCCTGTCCTGCATCCAGCGTTCTTTCGGAACGCACATTCAGTGCTGCTAAAGGCTTTGTCACCGATCACAGGGTGCGCCTGTCCACCGACTCGGTTGATCGACTGACCTTTATAAAGATGAATCAGTCTTGGATCACCACCAGCTACCAGGCACCTGAAGCTGATGTAACAGAATAATTTATTTTGAAATGTCACATCCCTTCAAGACTGCCTATGCTGATGCTGAGTGACTTTCCTGTTATGTTTACTGACTATCCTCTTCCTCCTCAATGATCCTGATAATAGCTTGGAAGAACATTTTTGTTTCTGGGTGCCGCCACCAGTGGCTAAGGCCCAATTTTTCAGCCCCTGTTTAACAGGGGCATGTAATTACAATTTTTTATGCAATGCTTTGCAACAGGGCTCATTGCTGTGTTCCAAGTACAGTATCTGTGAGGCGTTGCAGTGTTGTGGCACCAGCACCAGTGCCTAAGGCCAATTTTTCTTCCCCTGTTCAACAGGGGCATGCCATTTCAATTCTTGATCTAATAATTCACAGCAGGGCCCATTCCTGCACCCACCAAGAGTAACTGCGAGGGCATACAGTGTTGTGGCAACACCACCACCACCACCAAAGGCCCAATTTTTCTGCCCCTGTTCAACAGGGGCATGCAATTACAATTCTTGATCTAATAATTCACAGCAGGGCCCATTCATGCGCCCGCCAAGAGTAACTGTGAGGGCTTACAGTTTTGTAGCACCAGCACCACCACCAAAGGCCCAATTTTTCCTACCACTGTTCAACAATGGCATGTAATTACAATTCCTGATATAATAGTTCACAGCAGGGCGTTCCAGCGCCCACCAAGAGTAACTGTGAGGGCTCACAGTGTTGTGGAAACACCAACATCTAAGGGGCAAATTTCTGCAGAGTATATACGGCAGGCCCCTACTTTCAAACATCCAACTTACAAATGACTCCTACTTGCAAACGGGAGACAACAGGAAGTGAGAGGAAATCTACCCCTAGGAAGGGAAATTCTCTCATGTAAGAGTTAATGTGGGAAAAAGGTGTCTCCTCTCTACTGATGCTTTATCACCAATCCTTGTTTCAATAAAAAAAACACTTGTCATTGGGATGGAAAGTGAGGTGAAATGTTCTGAACAGGTGCACAGACAGCAAAACAAATGTTACAGGGGTTATAACCCTTCCCTATGTTCTCCAAAAAGCTTAAAAATTGTTTTTTTGGCTGCAGCTACACTTAAAAATGTACCTGTTCCAAATTACAAACAGACTCTACTTAAGAACAAACCTAGAATCCCTGTCTTGTTTGCACCGTCTGTATACTGCTGTTCAGAGTATATAGGGTTTTAGGTATAGGGTTTTATTTTGGGTGCAGGGTTCCCCTTAATATCCATACAAGACCCAAAGGGGCTGGTAATGGGCTGGGGTAAGGGGGGGGGGGGGTGATGGGGTAGCCATGCCATTTTTCTCAAAGATTTTCATCCATATTGCCAGGACAAGACATGACATTAAAGCCGCAAGCAGTTTTAAATGGCTTTTTTTCCTTTACAAATGTCATTTTGTGCAGGGACAGTTCTAAACACGTGAAACACATGCCACTTCACAGGCATACTTTAGACACCCCCCAGGTACAATATTTAAAGGAATATTTCACTTTTTTTTTCACTTTATGCATCATTAACCACTTCCCTACCGCCCATAGTCATATGGGATCTCCCATCCTGGGTGGACGTCATATGACGTCCTCGGCTTTGTGGGGGGATATCTGAATGATGCCTGCAGCTAGAGGCATCATTCAGATATCCTTTTGTTGTGCCACCGATTCTGCGCACCATAAGAACGATCATAGCCGCTTGATCATTCTTATAGGTGCTTCTCCGGGCTCTCCCGTGCCATCGGGGATCCGGAGAGAATCGTCCGGCGCCGACGGTGGGTCGCGTGACGAGCATAGAGATGACTGGTGACCAGATGGTCACCAGTCATCTCTATGATCGTCGGAGGCCCGGGCGCGATGTGATGACGTCACGCCCAGGTCCTCAGATGTAAACAAAGCCGCCATTGCGGCTAGTAAGTATGAGATCAGTGAAAAAAAAATCACGATCTCATGCTTTCTAGCCTGGAGGAGAGATGTGGGGTCTTATTGACCCCGCATCTCTCAATAAAGAGGACCTGTCACACACATTCCTATTACAAGGGATGTTTACGTTCCTTGTAATAGGAATAAAAGTGATAAAAAAAAAAAAAGTCAAATAAGTGATCAAAAAAAAAAAAGTAAAAAAAAAAATTTATAATAATAAAAAAAAATTAAAACGCCCCTGGCCCCGGTAGCTCGCGATCAGATGCGAATGCACACGTAAGTCCCGCCCATATGTAAACGCTGTTCAAACCACATATGTGAGGTATCGCCGCATGCGTTAGAGCGCATGCAACAATTCTAGCACTAGACCTCCACTGTAACTCTAACCTGGTAACCTGTAAAAAATAAAATAAAGCGTCGCCTATGGAGATTTTTTTTTTGTAATTGTATGTTTATTGAGATTTTTCAACAAAACAAGAAAAAGCGGACACATTACAGAGAAGTATCACAATCATCTAATACAGAAAAAGAGAGGCATCTCTTAGTGAATGATATCATAATCAGAAGAAACAAGAGAAAAGAAAAGAAAAACAAGGGAGGGAAGGGTACACCATGGATCTTGACACAATATATATAAAATAATAGTATATATAGTAACAATAGTTTTTAGGCTAATCATTCAAACATGAAGGGACAAGTTGCCTGGGGGACATTTGATAGCAATTTAGGATAGGGATTCAGGATTGAAAGAGGAGTTGTCCCAAGGATCCCATATCTTTGAGAATTGAGGCAGAGAATCCTGAATCACTGCTGTCATATGTTCCATTCTACGTATCTGTGCTACAGCTAATATCAATTGGGATTGCGTGGGGGTGTTGGGAGATAACCAATGGGTAGGTATTACTCTCTTGGCGGCCAAGAGAATATATGACATCAGCTTTTTGGCATATTTAGATATTCCAGGGACTGGGAGGCCTAACAAGAAATGGGCCGGGTCTTTTGGGACATCCATCGCCAACACAGACTGAATTACTGATTGGACCGAGGACCAAAATGGCAAAATTAACGGGCATTCCCAAAAGATATGGTAGTGTGATCCTATATCCCGCAAGCATCTCCAGCATTTCCTATACCAGAACATAAGGACCTTATAAGCTGTCTCTCTCTGCTCCACGCATCTGGATACTTTAGATATGGAGGTCCAGATCTCCTGCCATTGAAAAAGGGATATAGGGGTTGGAAGTACCTTGGCCCATCTCTGCATGTATACATGAGATTCTAGCGTAGGCAGATTCGAGTCATGGAGGATCTTATATATAGAAGATATGAGACTGGGTTGGTATGGGCCTTGGGCACATAAAGCTTCAAAGGCATTGGGTTTTTCTAGGGCCAAGGCAGGTGATATAGAATGGAAGTAATGTTTAAATTGAAGATAAGAAAAAAAAAACTTTTTGGGTATATCAAATTTCTTTTGAAGATCTTGGAAGGAGAATAATTTGCGAGTTACAGGATGCACTAGGTGGCGGAGCTGAAAAATGCCCGCCTGAGACCATGGGTACATGTTATTGTAGGATAGGCTATCCGGAATATCCGGATTGAAAATAACGTTAAGGAGAGGTGGGCATGGAGAAGAGAGAGAGAACCCCTTGTTAAATTTTTTCCAGATAGAACGGGTAAATAGCATTGGTCCTAGACAGATATGTCTGAGCTGAGATATGGAAGAAGTCAAACAGGAACAGCAGAAATGAAGGGATGGACAGCCGCACTCCAAAAAAAACCTTAAAGGTTGCTTTTATTGTAAAAAAGTTAAAACACATGCACCACAGGTCACAGCAAGGAAGGGATCAGCTGACGCGTTTCACACTACAAATGTTAGTGCTTACTCATAGCTCATGGAAGAAGTCAAGTCGGCCCAAAGCATTGAACAAGGATGTACAGGGCTAGTAATACTGAATTCTAACTCTGACCATCTACTTGTTGCAAAGCGTGATGACCAAGAGATGATCGCTGCGAGATGGGTAGCAAAGTAATATTTACTGATATCGGGTGCTCCCAATCCTCCTTGAGAGCAGGGAGCAAATACCACTTTGCTAGCAATCCTGTGCGCTTTATTACCCCAGATAAATTTAGTGAAGGCCCGTTGAATGTTTCGAAGTTGTAACATACGGAGTGCAATTGGCAATGTTTCAAAAAGATATAAAAACTTCGGGAGTATAGCCATCTTGAGGACATTTATCCTACCAGAAGAGACAGAGGACATTCCGCCCATTTACGGAATAAGCCATGTGTTTCCGAGATTAGGGAAGGGAAGTTAGCGTGATACAGAGTGGAATAAGATGCCGTTAGGTGAATACCGAGATATTTAATGGAAGCAGAGCACCAATGGTAGGGGAAGTTATTTTGTAATGTGGTAAGAAGCGTGGGGGGAATATGTATAGGAAGAGCTTCCGTCTTGGCCGTATTAACTTTATAACCAGATAGTTTACCAAATGTATCTAATAGAGCGTGGAGGTTGGGGAGAGAAACATGTGGTTTAGTTAAAGTAAGCAATATATCGTCTGCGAAAAGAGACAATTTGTACTCTCTTTGTCGCAGTGAGACCCCACTTATGTCCGGGTGCATGCGGATGGCTTCAGCTAGGGGTTCAAGGCATAATATAAACATTAAGGGGGAAAGGGGGCACCCTTGTCTAGTTCCATTGCTATGCGAAAAGGGTGGGGACACAAAAAACGCCAGTTGTACTTGGGAAGTGGGTCGGGAGTATAGGGCCTGAAGAGCTGACATAAAAGAGCCTGTGAATCCAAAGCGCGTAAGTATGGCAAACATATGGCCAGTCTGTCGAACGCTTTCTGAGCATCTAAGCTCAAGATAAGGGCAGAGCGGGATGTTTTGTAGAGCAAATCTATCAGGTCAATGGTGCGTCTAGTGTTGTCCCCTGCACGTCTACCTGAGACAAAGCCTACCTGATCATTGTGAATAAGGCTAGTGTGAGGGGGTTAGCTCAGCAGCGGGTGTGTGTGTGACCCCCTGGATGGGTTCACCACACAAAAACAGGCACAGCAGACAGAGTTTGTAGTTGCAAAAACAAAAGGTGCGGTTTATTTAAACTATTTACAGGGGCAAAACAGCAAAACAAAAAGAAACATAAAAAAATTAATCCTGGTCAGCTTGACCGCTTACTACACACGTAGGTTCCCTGTCTGACAACTAGGTGCAGCCTTGTGCTGCCCCAGCCCCTATCTCCCCGTTTTTGAAGGTTTTAGCCACACAGGCTTTGTCTCACCGCACAGGACAGAAACACACTCGCCAGTCTTGCACAACACAGAACTGGTTCCAGGATGGAGCATCTCCCTTAGCATGCTGGAAGTTCTTGTAGAGGCCTTAATGAGCCACTTGATTCAGCTGGGCTCATTAACTCTTCCCCCGCAAGACTCCCAGCACTCCCCCTAGTGGTATGAATTTGCATAAAGCCTGAATCTAGGGCATACATACCTACCATCCTGGATGCAACTTGGTGATTTTACCTGCCTGCTGTCACATACCCCCCCCCCTCTTGTTTTAACCTTGGGGTTGGAACACAAGCAATCAGGCATGCATGTACTTGAGACAAAGCATCCACATTCCGCATTTGAACGCCAGGGCGATGCTTTACCGTAAAGTTAAATTCCTGTAGGGCCAGGAACCACCTATTCACTCTTCTATTTGTCTCTTTGTTTTGAGCCATCCACTTTAAAGGAGCGTGATCAGTAATCATGTCAAAGTGCCTACCTAGCAGATAGTACTGAAGGGAATCTAGAGCCCACTTCACCGCTAAACACTCCTTCTCAATCGTGGCATAATTTACCTCATGGGACTTCGATTTCCTGCTGAGGTAAATGACTGGGTGCTCTTCCCCATTCCAGACCTGGGACAATACTGCTCCTAACCCAACGTCTGATGCATCACTTTGTACGACAAAGTCCCTAGAGAAGTCTGGTGAGTACAACACTGGCTGGCTACATAAGGCTTTTTTTAAGAATTGGAATGCTGCCTCAGCCTCTGGGGTCCATTTAACCATGACCGACTCTTTCCCTTTAGTCAGGTTGGTTAGGGGCACAGCCTGAGAAGCAAAGTGGGGAATGAATCGCCGATAATAACCAGCGATTCCCAGAAAGGCTCGTACCTGCTTCTTGCTGTTGGGACGTGGCCAATTCTGTATGGCCTCGACTTTGTTGACTTGGGGTTTTATTACTCCCCTCCCAATGGTGTACCCAAGATATTTGGCCTCCTTCTGCCCAATGGTATACTTCTTGGGGTTGGCCGTAAACCCAGCTTCCCGGATAGAGTCTAGGACTGCTTGCACTTTTGGCAGATGTGAGGCCCAATCTGTGCTATAGATAATTACATCATCCAGGTAAGCTGCGGCATACTTCTGATGGGGCCTCAGTATCTGGTCCATTTTCCGCTGGAATGTGGCCGGCGCATTCTGTAACCCAAACGGCATTCTAACCCTGTCTGGGGTTACAAATGCGGTTTTCTCCTTGGCCGACTTGGCATGGGGAATTTGCCAATACCATTTTGTGAGATCAAGAGTTGTCATGTATCGGGCTGTTCCCAGCCGGTCGATCAACTCATCTATACGTGGCATGGGGTAGGTGTCAAATTTTGTAACTTTGTTCAGTTGTCGAAAATCGTTACAAAATTGCCAGCTCCCATCCGGTTTAGGCACTAACACAATGGGACTTGACCAATAACTTTGGGACTCCTCTATCACCCCTAACTTAAGCATTTTCTGTACTTCCTCACGTATTGCCTCCCGTCGGGCCTCCGGGATCCGATAGGGTTTTAGTTTCACCCTTTCACCGGGCGGGGTAATAATATCATGCTCTACCCCAGACGTTTGTCCCGGCAGCTCAGAGAAAACCTCCTTGTTGCGAAGCACAAACTCCTTAACCTCCTGTTGTTGGGGGTTTGACAAGGTGACTGCTATTCCAACCTCAGGAATCACGCAATCAGAGTGAGCTGGTTACAAAGTTTCCGCGACTAGGGATTCCCTATCCCTCCAGGCTTTCAACAGATTAACGTGATAGATCTGTTCGGGCTTTCGCCTTCCTGGTTGTCTGACCTTGTAATTCACTTCGCTCACTTTTTCCATTATCTCATAGGGGCCTTGCCAATTGGCGAGGAATTTGCTTTCAACCGTAGGGACAAGTACCAATACCCTATCCCCCGTGGAAAAGGTACGGGTCTTGGCTCCACGGTTGTACACTCTCTGCTGTGCCAACTGCGCTTGGGCCAAATGTTCCTTTACGATTGGCATTACCTGTACAATTCTATCTTGCATCAGGTCGACATGCTCAATCACACTCCTGTGGGGAGAACTCTCACTTTCCCAGGTTTCCTTGGCGATATCCAATAGCCCTCTGGGGTGTCTCCCATAAAGTAACTCAAAGGGTGAGAAACCCGTAGAGGATTGGGGTACCTCCCTAATAGCAAACATTAAATAGGGAATTAGACAGTCCCAATCCTTTCCATCTCTATCCACCACTTTCTTTAACATTTGTTTTAGGGTTTTGTTGAATCTTTCAACCAACCCATCTGTTTGGGGGTGATACACAGATGTACACAATTGTGTCACTTTGAACAACTTACACAGCTCTTTCATAACCCGGGACATAAAGGGTGGTCCGTAAGCAGTTCTTTACAAATACCCACACGGCTAAAAACAAGAGATAGCTCTTTGGCTATGGTTTTGGCCGAGGTATTTCGGAGAGGAATCGCTTCCGGATAACGGGTAGCATAGTCCATTATAACCAAGATGTACTGGTGCCCCCTAGCGGACTTCATTATCGGACCTACCAAATCCATTGCGATCCTCTCAAAGGGGACCTCAATGATGGGAAGAGGTACCAGCGGGTTATGGAAATGTGGCATCGGTGCCGACCTCTGACACACAGGGCAGGAGGAACAATAATTTTCTGTTTCCTTCATGACCCCAGGCCAATAGAATCTCTGCAATACTCTCTCTCGGGTTTTCTCTGTCCCCAGATGACCTCCAAGAATGTGCCCATGGGCCAACTCTAACACCAACTTCCTGTAAGGTTTGGGCACCACAAGCTGCTCAATGGTTTCTTCTGCCCTTTTAGCCACCCGATACAGTAGGTCCTTTTCCACGATGAAGTATGGGTAAGTGCAGGTCTCATCTGGGTTCACTAACTTGCCATCTATTTCCACTATGTTTTCCCGTGCCTTTATTAGGGTGGGGTCTTTTAACTGTTCTGTGGCAAAATTTTCCTTGTGAACCTCGAGATCAGAAAACTCCACAGACGGCATGTTTTCGTCTGAGGATGTTGGCTCCTCCCCAGTTTCTCAAGTCTCCCCTGCCAATACCGACAAGGGAAATTCTGGAGAGTCCTCACCACTCTCCGATGAATTCTGGCTATCACATTCCTGGTATATAGGGGCACCAGTGGGGGGCTCAGGACAATCCCATAGTTCCCAGAACTTTGGAAAATCCGTTCCCACAATGGCATCATGAGGCAAGTGAGACACTAATCCCACCCGATGAGAGAGGGTACCTTTGGGGGTCTCAAAACACACTGTAGTCACTGGATACTCTCGGGTGTCCCTATGCACACAAATAACCGCTACCTTGCTATTCCCAGAAACCTCTGTAGTAACTAATTCAGCCTTTATCAGTGTCACGAGGCTACCTGAATCCAGCAATACAACAACATTTCTACCATTAACACACATTTTGCATAAATGTTTCTCAGTTCCCAGAATGGCAGTGCATGCGACTGTCGCAAACAGCGACTGACGTCTGTCCGTTAGAAAGTCACATTGCATGGGTTCATCCACAACCGGGCAATTTGCTGCAATATGTCCCCCTTGTCGGGAGCGGTAACAAGCAATCCTTCTTGCTGCCTCTTGAGCCCCTGACTTCCCAGGCTGTTCTCGCCAAACCTTGGGTAGAACTCCCACCCTCTCACTCTCTCCACCCTCACCCCTTGGAATCATCTTACCCGCCACTGGGGATTGTCTGGTCTTAGGGTGGAAAGTCTGTGAGTCTCTGGAAGAGGCGGTCAGGTTCTCTGTAGCCAAGTACTTCTCTACACGATCCACAAGGT
Organism: Rana muscosa; assembly: GCA_029206835.1. Lineage (NCBI taxonomy): Eukaryota > Metazoa > Chordata > Amphibia > Anura > Ranidae > Rana > Rana muscosa. Next base: position 417,981,674 of record CM055117.1, read on the forward strand.
TATCGGCCGTTTCTGGGTCTCCATGGCTTACCCACTTTTGGATGGCAGTAGGAAGAGCTCTCAAGAAATGATCCATCACAACACGTTCCACAATCTTTGGTGCGGACAAAGTCTCTGGCTGTAGCCACTTCCTGCTCAGGTGAATGAGATCATACATTTGAGACCTGGGGGGTTTTCCAAGCCGGAAAGTCCAGTTATGCACACGCTGAGCTCGGACAGCCAGGGTGACACCCAGCCATGCCAATATTTCAGTTTTTAGCATCACATAGTCTTTTGCTTGGTCAGGCTCTAGGTCATAGTAAGCTTTCTGCGATTCACCAGTTAACAGAGGAGCCACCAGTCCAGCCCACTGCTCCTTAGGCCACTTTTCTCTTTCAGCAGTCCCTTCAAATGTGGTCAAAAACACCTCTGGATCATCCTCTTCAGTCATTTTTGTCAATAAATGACTCACCCCAAAGGACGCAGTATTAGTGGAACTACTTGCCTCACTGGTCTGCGGATGTTGCTGCATTACTGTTTCCAATTGTTGTTGTAGTCTCTGCTCTTGCTTCTGCAACAGGTCTATGAAGCGGGCCTCAGATTGCTGCTGGGCTTGTTGCTGAGCTTCCAGACTCTGTTGCAAAGTTGCATTTGTCTGCTGCTGGGCTGCAAGGCTCTGTTGATGAGCTTGCTGCTGGGCTGCAAGGCTCTGTTGATGAGCTTGCTGCTGGGCTGCAAGGCTCTGTTGATGAGCTTGCTGCTGGGATGCAAAGCTCTGTTGTTGAGCTACAAGGCTCTTTTGCAAACCTGCATTTGTCTGCTGCTGATTGGCATTTGCTAGAGCCAGCTGTTTCAGTATCTCCTCCATGCTGGCCTTAAAAAAAACTGCCACTGGTTCTCCACCAACTGTGAGGGGGTTAGCTCAGCAGCGGGTGTGTGTGACCCCCTGGATGGGTTCACCACACAAAAACAGGCACAGCAGACAGAGTTTGTAGTTGCAAAAACAAAAGGTGCGGTTTATTTAAACTATTTACAGGGGAAAAACAGCAAAACAAAAAGAAACATGAAAAAAGAAATCCTGGTCAGCTTGACCGCTTACTACACACGTAGGTTCCCTGTCTGACAACTAGGTGCAGCCTTGTGCTGCCTCAGCCCCTATCTCCCTGTTTTTGAAGGTTTTAGCCACACAGGCTTTGTCTCACCGCACAGGACAGAAACACACTCGCCAGTCTTGCACAACACAGAACTGGTCTCAGGATGGAGCATCTCCCTTAGCATGCTGGGAGTTCTTGTAGTGGCCTTAATGAGCCACTTGATTCAGCTGGGCTCATTAAGTCTTCCCCCGCAAGACTCCCAGCACTCCCCCTAGTGGTATGAATTTGCATAAAGCCTGAATTTAGGGCATACATACCTACCATCCTGGATGCAACCTGGTGATTTTACCTGCCTGCTGTCACACTAGGTATAATGGAGGAGAGTCTGTTGGCTGTGATTTTTGTAAAGATTTTATAATCCGAATTGAGCAGGGCTATGGGCCTGTAGTTATCTGGTAGTGATGGGGGTTTGCCAGGTTTCGGGAGAACTGTAATGTGGGCATGTAAAAATTGAGGGTGAGGAGGGACAATGCCCTTCTGTAGAGAAGTAAAAAGGTCTATTAGATATGGGCTTAGAATTGGGAGGAAGGGTAAACCGTCTGGTCCTGGTGACTTTTGCAAAGGCAACTCTTTAACAACCTCAGCTAGTTCCTCTGGGGTGATAGCAGCGTTAAGGGTTTGAAATTATGACAGTTTGGGCAATTTTAAAAAGTCACAAAAGGAGTTAAATTCATCCTGGGAGAATAGGTGCTTGGGGTCTGTGTTTATACAATTATATAGCTTACTATAAAATGTCCCAAAGACCTTGGACATCGTTTGTGGACAGTGAGTTGGGGTTCCATCAGCCTGGGTGAGAAATTCGGGGTAGGAGTGAAACGGACGCGGTTTGAGCTTATTTACTAGCATCCTATGCGGTTTGTTAGTGAATTCGTAGAATTTCTGTTTAGCCCAGAGTAGGGATTTGGAGCATTTGTTCATGTCAATAGATTTTAACCGTTCGCGTAAAGAGGTGACTGTGTGCAGACGTGCCACCGTAGGGGAGGCTAATAGCAGACCTTCTGCTTTTCGTAGCTGTGAAAGAATATCAAGTCTCTGAGCTGCAGAATCCCTCTTTAAGCGGGAGCCAGCTGAGATACATAAGCCTCTAAAGTATGCTTTATGGGCCTCCCACAGGGTACACACATCTGCCACAGTGTTGTCATTCAGTTGGAAGAATTCAGTTAAATTTTGAGACAATTGAGTTTCAGTAATAGGGTTGTGGAGGAGAGAGTCATTAAGTCTCCAATGACAAGTTTTAGATGTAGATGAAGAAAGTGTGAGATCGACCTGAACAGATGCATGGTCAGACCAAGTCATAGGGTTCAATTCCGAGGCTACAGAGGATGTTAGTAAAGGGGCCGTGACAAAAAGATAATCCAATCTGGAGTACATCTGTGGGGGGGAAAAGAAAGAAAATTGTTTGTGCTTGGGGTGTTTGATTCTCCAGATATCCAGTAGGTTATAAGATCTGATGAGTCTACGAAATGAGGCAGATTGGCGTTCTATTTTAGCTGAAGGGTTGGTAGAGAATAGTGTGCGTCTGTCTCTTCTAGGGGACAAGGTCATATTAAAGTCTCCCCCAACAATCATAAAGGGTTGAGCATATTTGCCAAGTTTCCCAAATACATCCGTGAGAAATTGGATTTGAGTTAGGGACATAAACATTGATCAAAGTGAAAGAGCGTGAGAGATAATCGCAGTCCAGGAAAATATATCTACACCGAGAGTCCATGAATGAGGATTTTACTCTCAAGGGGCAGGATTTTCTAATCAATATGGCAACCCCCGCTTTGCCAGAGGGGTCAGAAGCTATGAATGAAACAGGAAAATGTTTTGCAGCAAATTTACAGGATCCCCCCGAACTGAATTGTGTCTCCTGGACTAGGATTATATCTGCAGCTGAAGATTTGAACTCTTTTAAGGCTAACCAGCGCTTATGAACAGAGTTCAAACCCTTCACATTATAAGTAAGAACCCGTAAAGCCATCACGATGAAACAAGATTAAGCTATGATGACCATAATAAAAAAGAAGAAACATCTGTGAAAACATAAACAGACAAAATTGGCAAAAAAGTCCATGGTGCATCCTGTGGAGGAAAAACATGAAATAGTACTCAACATTAGTGAGGAATGATGATGGAAAAACACTTAAGCAAAACAAGCAAAAAGTGAAAAATAGGTCAAAAAAAGGACCTATAAAAAAAAAAAAATTGAAGTATAGCCTGGGGGGTAAAAAGCGCCCATGAGCCCACAGCCATGGCCGTGGATCAAAAGGAGGCACACGAGGGGCACCAACATATCTGGGGTGATCCCCGCCGTCTTCCAACAAAATTTTAAGAAACTTGGTAGAAAAATGTAACCATAGTCTATAGAAGAAACGTCCCATGTGCATGAGTGTGAACTCCCCAAACTAGGGGAAATTCGGTGGGGCAAGGGCCGAAGCCAAAACTGAACAAACTGCAGGAGAGACATCTCTCAAGGTGGGAGTCTAGGGAAAGGGTGTCGCTGGGGTGTAGAGTAGGCCTTCTGTGATTTCTGGCGAGTGGGGGTCCAAATCCGGCCTGGAATGGATGCAGGTTTAGGTGTCATCGGGAGTGGTATGGGATCTTCATCTGGCAGCGGCGGAAGACCAAGATTGCGTATGAACGCCTCACTCTCCTGAAGATCCCTCATGGAATATTGGACACTAGGGATGAGCTTCGAGTTCGAGTTGAACTCATGTTCGACTCGAACATTGCCTATTCGCCCGTTCGCCGAACAGCGAACAAATTGGGGTGTTCGCGGCAAATTCTATGGGAGAAATCTAAAGTGCTAATTATAAAGGCTTATATGCAAGTTATTGTCATAAAAAGTGTTTGGGGACCAGGATCCTGCCCCAGGGGACATGTATCAATGCAAAAAAAAGTTTTAAAAACGTCAGTTTTTTCGGGAGCAGTGATTTTAATAATGCTTAAAGTGAAATATTCCTTTAAATTTCGTACCTAGTGGGTGTGTATGATATGCATGTAAAGTGGCACATGTTTCCCGTGCTTAGAACTGTCCTTGCATAAAATGTAATTTTTGAAGGAAAAAAAGTAATTTAAAACTCACTCGCGGCTATTAATGAATTGTCGGCTCCCGGCAATACATACAAAAGTCATTGATAAAAAAAAAAAAAAAAAAAGCGTGGGGGTCCCCCAGAATTCAATTACCATGCCGATCAGGTCTGGTATAGATTTTAAGGGGAACCCCGCGGAAAATGAAAAAAAAAAATGCGTGCAGTTCCCCCAAATATCCATACCAGGCCCTTCAGATCTGGCATGGATTTTAAGGGGAACTCCACCCTAAATTTAAAAAAAATGGCGTGGAGTCCCCCCAAAAATCCATACCAGACCCTTATCCGAGCACGCAACCTGGCAGGCCGCAGGAAAAGAGGGGGGGATGAGAGAGCGCCCCCCCTCCTGAACCATACCAGGCCACATGCCCTCAACATGGGGAGGATGTCCCCATGTTGATGGGGACAAGGGCCTCATCCCCACAACCCTTGCCCGGTGGTTGTGGGGGTCTGCGGGCGGGAGGCTTATCGGAATCTGGAAGACCCCTTTAACAAAGGGGACCCCCAGATCCCGGCCCCCCTATGTGAATTGGTAAGGGGTACATTGTACCCCTACCATTTCACGAAGAAAGTGTCAAAAAATGTAAAAAAAACACACAAACACCTTGGAAAAGTCCTTTATTAAAAAAAACCCCAAAACATTCCAGCGGTGAAATCCAGTGTCCCGCGGCGATCCGATGTCCAGCGCTGTCCGTCATTGGCTGAGCCTGAGCGGACCTGATGGGGAACTTCCTCCGCAGTCTATTACATGTATAGACCCGCCCCTTCTAAAGTTCCCCATCAGGTCCGCTCAGCCAATGACTTGGTGTAAGGCTGAGGACCTGATGCGGAACATGAGAAGGGGCGGGTCTATTCATGAATTACACAGTGAAGGAAGTTCCCCATCAGGTCCGCCCCCTCGGTATGTCAGACCGCGCCTACGTCATTGGCCTGAGCGGACCTGATGGGGAACTTCCTTCACTGTGTAAATTTAAATTACACAGTGAAGGAAGTTCCCCACTCAGGCCAATGACGTAGGCGGGGTCTGACATACCGAGGGGGCGGACCTGATGGGGAACTTCCTTCACTGTGTAATACATGTATAGACCCGCCCCTTCTCATGTTCCGCATCATATCCTCAGTCTTACACCTAGTCATTGGCTGAGCGGACCTGATGGGGAACATTAGAAGGGGCGGGTCTATACATGTAATAGACTGCGGAGGAAGTTCCCCATCAGGTCCGCTCAGGCTCAGCCAATGACGGACAGCGCTGGACATGGGATCGCCGCGGGACACTGGATTTCACCGCTGGAATGTTTTTTTTTTTTTTTTTTTTAATAAAGGACTTTTACAAGGTGTTTGTGTGTTTTTTTTTTTTTTTTTTTGACACTTTCTTCGTGAAATGGTAGGGGTACAATGTACCCCTTACCAATTCACATAGGGGGGGCGGGATCTGGGGGTCCCCTTTGTTAAAGGGGTCTTCCAGATTCCGATATGCCCCCTGCCCGCAGACCCCCACAACCACCGGGCAAGGGTTGTGGGGATGAGGCCCTTGTCCCCATCAACATGGGGACATCCTCCCCATGTTGAGGGCATGTGGCCTGGTATGGTTCAGGAGGGGGGGCGCTCTCTCGTCCCCCCCTCTTTTCCTGCGGCCTGCCAGGTTGCATGCTCGGATAAGGGTCTGGTATGGATTTTTGGGGGGACTCCACGCCATTTTTTTTTAAATTTGGGATGGAGTTCCCCTTAAAATCCATGCCAGATCTGAAGGGCCTGGTGTGGATATTTGGGGGAACAGCACGCATTTTTTCATTTTATTTGCGGCGGGGTTCCCCTTAATATCTATACCAGACCTGAAGGGCCTGGTAATTGAATTCTGGGGGACCCCAACGTTTATTTTTTATTTTTATCAATGACTTTTGTATGTGTTGCCGGGAGCTGACAATTCATTAATAGCCGCGAGTGAGTTTTAAATGACTTTTTTTCCTTCAAAAATGACATTTTATGTAGGAACAGTTCTAAGCACGGGAAACATGCGCCACTTTACATGAATATCATACACACCCCCCAGGTATGAAATTTAAAGGAATATTTCACTTTTATTTTTTCATTTTAAGCATTATTAAAATCACTGCTCCCGAAAAAACGGCCGTTTTTAAAACTTATTTTTGCATTGATACATGTCCCCTGGGGCAGGACCCTGGTCCCCAAACACTTTTTAGGACAATAACTTGCATATAAGCCTTTATAATTAGCACTTTAGATTTCGAACGTTCGAGTCCATTGTAGTTAATACGGTTCTAAAGTTCACGCGTACATTCTGTCTGTTCGCAGGTTCTGGTGCGAACCGAACAGGGGGGTGTTCAGCTCATCCCTGTTGGACACCATCTTTTGAGGCAGACAAGCGAAAGGGGAATCCCCAGTGGTATGGAAGATGATGGTTTTGCAAGTGGGTGGTCACTGGGCGAAAGCTGCAGCGTTTAGAGAGGGTTATAGGAGACAGGTCGCTAAAAATTTGTATTTTAGCCCCCTTGAATTCCAGCCGAGATTTGTTGCAAGTGGCCATGATCAAAGCTTCCTTGCTGTCGTAGTAGTGAAAGCGCACTATAATGTCCCTGGGGTTCGCTCCTGCAGGGGGTTTAGGAGCCAGTGACCTATGTGCTCTATCTAGTCTCCAGTCTATGTCTGGTATCAGAGGGGCCACGGTGTTAAAGAGGCTTAGTAGATATGGTCGGATCTCTCCGTCTCCTATGGCTTCAGGGACACCTCTAATACGCAGATTTTGGTGACGTTTCCTGTTCTCCAAATCCTCCTGTTGGGATTGGAGTTGGGAGATGGAAGAAGACAATGCTGGTTTAAAACAATCCAAGACATGAACGTATTGTATCAAGTCATCAAATTTTGTTTCTAAAACATCGGTGCGCTCACCAATATGAGCAATCTCCCCCCTCAATTCGTGTGCAAGCTTCCCCATCTCCCTGGAGACATTGCTGGTCAAATCCTGCAAGAGAGCTTGTAACTTATTGTCCAATATGTTCACTGTGACGGGAGCTGACATTTCTGTGGATGGGGTGGGCATAAAGATCTGAGGGGTGTCTCTTACCTCTCCGCGAGTGTTCGCGAGTGCCGGCGCAGTGGCGGGCATAATCGGGGCTGGGGATTAGGGCCTACTCAGGAAACGGTCCAGTGTCTGTATAGGCCGCAGCTCCGGTGTGTGGGATTGAGTAGATTGCTTTGGCCCGTATTTCACCATGGGGTGCTTGGATAGGTTAGTGGTCAATTGCAGTGTCTCCCGTGGCTGATGTAGTAGTCGTACACTGTGCGGGAGCGGTGGAAGGTGGCAGGGATCGGAACGAAGGAGTTACATGTCCTTCATCATTGAGCGTCACGCATGTGTCCCCTGTAATGACATCCGCGTTGTGGGGAGCATAGGAAGGAGCGGAGGTTTGTGAGAGGTGGAGGCCCAAATAGTCCAGCAAACAGAGGCTTATGAGATATGTAGGCCCAGGCAGACAGGCAAGAGAGGGCCAATTAGGGATTTAAGGAACTCTGGAATAGTGTAGATCAGGCCTGGGAAAGATGTAGGGAACGTGAATGTAGCATACAGGCAGGGACCAAAGTTTGACCAGAAAACGGTGTATGACACTATGTATTCAAAAGGTTAGCAGTCTGATCCCCCCCTTGTGACGTGTGAGGAGAGAATAAGGCGTCCGAGAGGTTGAAAACAGGAGCAGGCCAGGAGTCTGGGTGTAGCAAGATGGCCGCTGAGCTCCGGGACTAGGCCGAAGCCGCGGCCTTTCCTAAAACGGCCGCCGTGCGGACGGGCGGCAATCCGTCTGGGCTACAGCTCTCTCTAGAGGATGACTGCCTACAGCTGCCGCGGAGGTGTTCTGCCTCTTTTAGGGTTGCTGGTGTAGGTGGAGGAGTGCGAAATGGCCGTATGGCTTGTGGAGCACTGTACCTGGAGAGGGAGGATGTGGCTTGATCCGTAGGCCTCAAGATGACGGTGGCGGGACGCGGGTGAACGCCCGGATCTTCTGGCTGGTCCCCGCTGGTGTCAACTCTGTCTGTCCTCCTCCAGAGATGCGGCCACAAGGGGATGAGGCAACCGCTTGTCCCGCGGGTTGCAGAACTTGAGAGCGGAGGATGCCGGAGGCTCCTATGGAGATTTTTAAGTACCGAAGTTTTGCGCCATTCCATGAGTGCGCGCAATATTAAAGCGTGACATGTTAGGTATCTATTTACTTGGCGTAACATCATCTTTCATATTTTTCCCAAAAATTTGGCTAACTTTACTGTTTTGTTATTTTTTAATTCATGAAACCATTTTTTTCCCAAAAAAAGGCGTTTGAAAAATTATTGCGCAAATACCGTGCAAGAAAAAAAGTTGCAATGACCGTTATTTTATTCCCTAGTGTGTCTGCTAAAAAACCATATATAATGTTTGGGGGTTCTGAGTAATTTTCTAGCAAAATAATGATTATTTGTACATGTAGGAGAGAAGTGCCAGAATAGGCCCGGTATTGATGTGGTAAAAAAAGCCCGGTATTGAAGTGGTTAAAATGACTGCTCCATAAAAAACGGCCATTTTTAAAACTGCTTTTTGCATTGATACATGTCCCCTGGGGCAGAACCCGGGTCCCCAAACCCTTTTAAGGACAATAACATGCATATTAGCCGTTATAATTAGCACTTTAGATTTTGAACGTTCGCGTCCATTGTATTTAATAGGGTTCTAACGTTCGCGCAAACTTTCGGTCCGTTCGCAGGTTCTGGTGCGAACCGAACCGGGGGGTGTTCGGCTCATCCCTATTCACTACAGAGCCAGTCAATATGTCACAAAGGGTTCATATCCCACTCACCAACTCCACAGTATTTGTAGTAGCAGGTCTTCTTCTGTGATGAACGGGGCCCCTTCAACAACTTATTCCAGGTGTACTTCTGCAGCAATTGGACAGCGGCACTTCTGCAATGCAGCAGCAACTTTTAGCTAGGCTCAGCAGTGTCACAGCAGAAATCAGCAGATCTGGATCTCGAGTACTGTAAGGGCTAAGGGTATTATTGATGAGGGGATCAGGCCAACATCCCAGGTGAAAAGAAGAAACAAAAAGGAACAACCCCCTAGGGGGACTTTAACGCCCTGTAGCAGTAATTAAATCCTAATGAATTATAGTTTGTCAAATAAATATTCAAAGTTCAATACAAGTTTTATTACAGAAATCATTAAAAACAATTATAGGCTGGTGTATATTTGGGTCAACAAAATACATTACACACAGGTGCAAACAGTTCTATATATTCCACGGACTACCGTCATGTCTGGCACCGCAGCAGAACAACCATGGAGAAGCCCCGACGTGTTTCAGCAATTTCTTTCTTTCCTCAGGGGTGTATGCTTCAATAGAACAGAGCACTTATATTAATACAGGACAACCGCATGTACATCAGCCAAAATATTTAAAAACTTGTATTGAAGTTTTAATATTTCTTTGACAAACTATATTTCATTATGATTTAATTACTGCTACAGGCTGTTAAAGTCCCACTAAGGAGTTGTTCCTTTTTGGATCTCCAGTACTAAGCCTCCGGCTCTAGCAGACAGCGGCACAGACTTGACTTGCCAGATTGCGGTAGCTTACTCAGTTCTCCAGAACTGACAGATGCAGTCTCTCATGTAATGCACAGTTATTTCCTTATATCTTCCTCCCTGTCTCTCTCCCAGACAGGACCTTCTCTTTTGTACTAGACATGTGCACACTGAAATATTTCGTTTCGGAATTTCGTTTTCGTCCAAAAAATAAATTTATTTAGTTACTCCCGAAATTCGTTTTTATTTATTTCGTTTTTCGTTAAAAATTGCATTCGTCCGAAAATCTGAATTAATTAAGGTCGAATCTGTCATTGAAGGCTTATGGTGTCTGTCGAATGTTCAAAGAAGATTCGACGGAGCAGCGAAACTGTACGACTCTGCAATCATACATTTCCGGTCGAATGTTCCGCCCACAAGCAGTGATCTTTTCTCTCTATGTCGAATCTTTTCTCTCTATAATGTCGAATCTTTTCTCTCCTATGTCGAATCTTTTCTCTCTATAATGTCGAATCTTTTCTCTCCTATGTCGAATCTTTTCTCTCTATAATGTCAAATCTTTTCTCTCTATAATGTCAAATCTTTTCTCTCTATAATGTCAAATCTTTTCTCTCTATAATGTCAAATCTTTTCTCTATAATGTCAAATCTTTCCTCTCCTATGTCGAATCTTTCCTCTCCTATGTCGAATCTTTTCTCTCCTATGTCGAATCTTTCCTCTCCTATGTCGAATCTTTCCTCTCCTATGTCGAATCTTTCCTCTCCTATGTCGAATCTTTCCTCTCCTATGTCGAATCTTTCCTCTCCTATGTCGAATCTTTTCTCTCTATAATGTCGAATCTTTTCTCTCCTATGTCGAATCTTTCCTCTCCTATGTCGAATCTTTCCTCTCCTATGTCGAATCTTTCCTCTCCTATGTCGAATCTTTCCTCTCCTATGTCGAATCTTTTCTCTCTATAATGTCGAATCTTTTCTCTCCTATGTAGAATAATCTTGGACTAATAGAGTTAAGGTTAGGCACATTCGACCACAGATTCGATAGACACAGATTGTTATTGTCAGCGTCACGTCGAATCTCCTATCTATATCGAACTGTTGTAGCAACGAAAACGAAAATAAAGCATTTGTTTATGTCGGATCTTTCGGTTTTCGGATACTGTGCTTTCGTTTTCGTTTGTTAAAACGATAACGAAAATAGCTGAAATTCGGACGAAAATGCATTCGGACGAAAACGAATGCACATGTCTATTTTGTACACATCAGTGTCTCTTTTCCCAGACTGCCCCCTGGTTTCTCGGGTTTTCTAATTTATATGACCCCTCCTGCATTAAAACACACTGGATTTTGTAGTTTCTTGGGTCTGGACAGTAATGGAGTTCCTTCTGACTGGGACCACAATTGGAGGTAAATCAGAGCCCACAAAGCTCCATCTTTTGGCAGAAAAAGGGAACTTCTTGCAAGAAAGGTTAACTATGATAATGCATTCATAAGTCTGCACATTTCAGTTACTATGAACCTTGTTACTTCAACTTTTTCTTATCAGCAACAGGAGCTGGGGAAGGAAAATCTGATGAGTTTGCCTTGCCCTGGTTAGGTGCCGCTCCCACTGATCTCTGTGTTGTTGAGTAATGTGCATATGCATCACAATAGTACTCAAGCGGGTGTCAGGCTTTCTGCACTTCTGGCAGAGGTTACAGATCACAACTGTTGTCAGCAGCAGACACAGTAAAAAGTGGCACACTGCAGAGAAAGCTGATCTAGCTTTAAGGGTAACAGCAACCTTTGCCTTTGGGTCAGTGTCTCCAAAAGAATTTAGCTGCTGCCTGCTGTTCTCTGCTTGATAACTTTCTCCCTCGTTGATCTTCAGAAACGTTTCTACTTATGTTCAGGTAAAATTTAAATTCTCCCCAAGCATCACATATTTGATTTGGGAACTCTCAAACCCCCAACTGTTATGTTTGGAAATGTGATGGGCCCAGGACTTTCACAGGCGCCAGAAAGCAGCTGCCACCAGGCAATCTAGTTAAATCAGTGCTGTGATTTTGAGGGGAAAACTGATTTTTCTTGCAGTGTGAAACATATTTTACAACATATGCAGGAGATAAGAATATTAGTATAGATAGGGACTATCAGGCAAGGACTAATATTGTATATCTGTTGTATAAACCACTCATTGCTTTGTTCTGTGGGTTTTTTTCTACTGCTTTTATTATTACTACATATTAGACCAGGCAATGAACAGCACTGTTGCTTGTCTATGACTCTTAAGGGCGTCCGGCATTTTTTTTCTTCTTCTAAATACTCCTGCATGTTAGCCTATGTGTCCATGCATGCATATACATTTAGATGAATTTAGAGGCAGAAGACATTTAGAGGCAGAAAAACCCCCCACTGCAAATGCATCCAGGAGCAGTGGCATCTTGGCAGAAGCAATGCTTGACATCTGTAAACATGTCTAAAGTACGTTAACACTAGTTGTGTTAAGCACTAATTTTTATGGCCATAATAAATGTATATTCTGGTCAATTAAATGAATTAATGCCCAAGGGCTTGACGCAAAGGAAAAATAGGTGTATAGGTGCTACGTGCTACAACCATCCCAAATAACAGCTCCGCCCAGTGCTCAGACCTCGAGGATGCTGACACCTTCAACGTACCAGAATAAGGAAAGAGATGGTCAGCACTCAGAATGACATCCAAAAAATAGTATTCCTTTATTGAAAAGAAATATGCAATGCTGTAAAAGTTGCCTACACATTTTGGACTTTAGTCCTTAGTCATGGCTGGTAAAAAAACTGAATAAGTAACACATAAATAGTATAAAAAAAGGTCACATGGTTAATCAGCACAGGTGAATTAAAAATGCAAAATGGAAAACCTGACGTACAGTAACTCCGTGCAATGGAACACATCACAGAAAAATGTAATTAATAAAAATCGGATAGCATTTATCGTATGTGTAGGGTAGAAACTACTAGCTATAAGGGTGGCATTACCCGCACAGGACTTTTTAAAAGTTGTTGCTAGGGATGAGCCGAACACCCCCCGGTTCGGTTCGCACCACAACATGCAAACAGGCAAAAAATTTGTTCGAACACGCAAACACAGTTAAAGTCTATGGGACACGAACATGAAAAATCAAAAGTGCTCATTTTAAAAGGTTAATATGCAAGTTATTGTCATAAAAAGTGTTTGGGGACCCGAGCCCTGCCCCAGGGGACATGTATCAATGCAAAAAAAAGTTTTTAAAACGTCAGTTTTTTCAGGAGCAGTGATTTTAATAATGCTTAAACTGAAACAATAAAAGTGAAATATTCCTTTAAATTTCGTACCTGGGGGTGTCTAAAGTATGCATGTAAAGTAGTGCATGTTTCCCGTGTTTACAACTGTCTCTGCACAAAGTGTAATTTCTGAAGGAAAAAAAGTCATTTAAAACTACTCCGGCTATTCATGAATTTTTGGTCTCGGCAATACAGAGAAAAGTCATTGAAAAAAATTACCCCTGCCATTTTTTTCAATGACTTTTATCTGTATTGCCGGGACCCGACAATTCATTAATAGCGCGAGTAGTTTTAAATTACTTTTTTTTACTTCAAAAATTACATTTTGTGAAGGGAACCAAAATTAAAAAAAAAAAAAAAATGTGTGGGGGTCCCCCCAAATTCTATATCAGGCCCTTCAGGTCTGGTCTGGATATTAAGGGGAACCCCGCATAATAAAAAAAATGGATGGGGTTCCCCCAAAAAATCCATACCAGACCCTTCAGGTCTGGTATGGATTTTAAGTGGAACTCTGCGCCAAAATAAAAAAAAATGGCATGGGGTTCCCCCAAATATCCATACCATACCCTTATCCGAGCACGCAACCTGGCAGGCTGTAGGAAAAGAGGGGGGACGAGAGAGCACCCCCTCCTGAACTGTACCAGGCCACATGCCCTCAACATGGGGAGGGTGCTTTGGGGGTCTGTAACCCCTCAAAGCACCTTGTCCCCATGTTGATGGGGACAAGGGCCTCATCCCCACAACCCTTGTCCGGTGATTGTGGGGGTCTGCGGATGGGGGGCTTATCGTAATCTGGAAGCCCCCTTTAACAAAGGGGACCCCCAGATTATGCCCCACCTATGTGAATTGGTAACGGGGTACATTGTACCTCTACCATTTCACAAAAAACGTGTCAAAAAAGGTAAACAAACACACAGACAGCTTGGGAAAAGTCATTTAATATGTACATCGCTGGAATTTATTTTTTAATTTTTTATTAAAAGACTTTTCCCAAGCTGTCTGTGTGTTTTTTTACCTTTTTTGACACTTTTTTTGTGAAATGGTAGAGGTACAATGTACCCCGTTACCAATTCACATAGGGGGGGTGGAATCTGGGGGTCCCCTTTGTTAAAGGGGGCTTCGTTATTACAATAAGCTCCCCGCCCACAGACCCCCACAACCACCGGGCAAGGGTTGTAGGGATGAAGTCCTTGTCCCCATCAACATGGGGACAAGGTGTTTTGAGGGGTCACACACCCTCAAAGCATCCTCCCCATGTTGAGGGCATGTGGCCTGGTACGGTTCAGAAGGGGGGGCACTCTCTCGTCCCCCCCTCTTTTCCTGCGGCCTGCCAGGTTGCGTGCTCTGATAAGGTATGGATTTTTGGGGGAACCCCACACCATTTTTTTTTTAAGTATGCAGGGTTCCCCTTAATATCCATACCAGACCTGAAGGGCCTGATATGGAATTTGGGGGGACCCCCGCACATTTCTTTTTTTTTTTATTTTGGTTCCCTGCACATTTTTGAAGGTAAAAAAAGTAATCTAAAACTACTCGTGCTATTAATGAATTGTCGGGTCCCGGCAATACAGATAAAAGTCATTGAAAAAAGTGGCAGGGGTTCCCCTTAATATTCATACCAGACCCAAAGGGCTTGGTAATGGAATTGGGGGGTGGGGCCCCTGTCATTTTTTCCAATGACTTTTCTCTGTATTGCCAATTCATGAATAGCCGGAGTAGTTTTAAATGACTTTTTTCCTTCAGAAATTACACTTTGTGCAGAGACAGTTGTAAACACGTGAAACAAGTGCTACTTTACATGTATACTTTAGACACCCCCCAGTTACGAAATTTAAAGGAATATTTCACTTTTATTGTTTCACTTTAAGCATTATTAAAATCACTGAATTGATACATGTCCCCTGGGGCAGGACCCGGGTCCCCAAACACTTTTTTATGACAATAACTTGCATATTGACCTTTAAAATTAACACTTTTGATTTATTTCATAGACATTTAAAGGGTGTTCCGCGGCTTTTCGAATTTGCCGCGAACACCCCAAATTTTTTGCTGTTCGCCGAACGGGCGAACAGCCAATGTTCGAGTCGAACTCATGTTCGAGTCGAACATAAAGCTCATCCCTAGTTGTTGCTAGGACTTTAGAAGTTTCAGAGTCACCTTGTAACGTGATGTCAAGATGATTAAATGAAAAAGGGTCAGAAGAACCTGTAAATATTAGATTTAATTAAATCCAACAAAATATTAATATCATAAGCGGTTCCCTGGGTGTCCCAAATAATCATCAGATCATCATTAAAGCGACCATACCAAAAAAAAAAAAAAGGACAAAAAATTGGATATTATGTGAAACGATTAAACACTCCTCCCACAGCCCCATAAGTAAATTCGCTAGCGACGGCAAAAAATTTCCTCCCATTGAGGCACCGCACAACTGTAAAAAGAATCATCAAAAAGAAAACAATGATGAGTCAACAAGAATTCAATATATGTTAAAAGGTGTTCAAGTGATGTTGTATCGCTCTGATGGCCAGATGATGCATGATAGACAAATAAAGGGACACAACATCTAATGTCACCCAAACATATTGATTTTTCCATTGGATATTTTCCATATGAGATAAAACATGACCCGTGTCCTTAATGTAACCCGGAAGCCTCTGTACAAGTGGTTGCAAGTGTAGATCCATCCAATCACTAAGGGGTTCTAAAAGAGAACCTATACCCACTACAATGGGGTGTCCCTGTGTTTATACTGAAGGTTTATGAATCCTAGGTAGGTGATGGAACACCAGAGAAACAGGGTCGTTCACTACCTAAAATTCTGCAGTTTTGTCTCTCAAAACAACTATCTACCTACCCTTCGCAATATGATTCTTTAGGGCTGACTTAAACAAATGTGTAGGGTTTTGTCTTAATGGGCTATATACATGAGTGTTGGCTAATTGTCTCAAAGCTTCCTGACTATCCCGTGGGGTGTTAAATATGACTAGCACACTCCCATATATCAACTTCCTGTATAAGTTCTTTTTTAGATTCATAAAATGCCTGGTTTTTCATGTGCCTATATTTTCTCTGATGTGTTCCATTGCACAGAGCCATGTCAGGTTTTCCCTTTTGCATTTTTAATTCTCCTGTGCTGGTTAATTATGTGACCTTTTTTTTTTTTTTCTTGAAATTAAACATATACAAGGAATCAAATTAGTGCTGTCACCAAAACATAACAGAAAGTACTGAAGGGACAAAGTCAGGACTTCCAAATGCATCTTAATTCGAATCAATTAAGCTAAATATCTTGCTGGGAGTAATGAGTATTGAATCATACAAGATGATAATAATACTAATAATACCATTGTATATAAGGTTCACACAATAAGAGGAAGACGGAACAGGAAAATTGGGGTGATAATCTAAGTTAGGGAAAACACCAAACCATCCAAGGTTTCCACACTTGGTCAAAAAATTGACTTTAGCCTGTTCTGATGGAAGTGGATCTTTCATAACAATAGTTCAATTGGATTAAGGAGACTACTTCTGATTTATTAGGGGCTTGTGATGCTTTCCAACATCTGGCGATCACTGTTCTTGCACCTAATTATACGTGTGTGATTACTGTGTGAAAGTTTGGCGGTATTTCATCAGTTTGAAGGTTTAATATTGCTAAGGCAGGGTTGGGTTTTTGAAGAATATGAGTGATGTCCGATAATAATTTAAAAATCTCTCTCCAGAAACTTGAGATATTTTTACATGTCCAAAAAATGTGATGCAAGATACCTATCTGCCCATATTCTCTCCAACACAGAGCAGAGTTTTGTGTGGAGTAAATTTAGATAACTGATAGGGAGTGAGGTACCATCTAGTGATTAATTTTTTTATCATTTTCCAATGATTGACACAATGGGATGATGTGTAAATATTCTTAAAGGCCGAAAGCCATTGGGGAGGGCTGAAAGATTGTTTAGGATCTGTTTCCTATTTAAGAATTGGACTTATTTTGGTAAAAATCTGTTTTTGTTGGAGAAAATTGTAAAACAAAGAGATTCCCCTAGTATTCATGTGAATCAAGGAAAAATATGAACATATCTATGGAAACCTTCGGTGGGGGGTGTTTGGTTAAGAATTTATTTACATGAAGAAGTGTGAACTCATCGGTGTTGGTGGTGGTTTTATGCACATTATGTCTTTTAGAGAGGTATCAGTAAATAGATCATCTATCCACATCAATCCCTTGCCTATTCATTGATCAAGTGTCAAATAGGGAATAAGGTGTTCCAGAGTTTTAATGGGTATACATAGATGGTGATTTTGTGTAGTTGGAGATGTTTGTTGAGAAAGCGTTCTCCAAGCCATCAAAGATGCCCGAATTGTTAAGGGGAATTTATTTAGGTCAAGTGGTTTCCACATGTCTGCTAGAATTAGTGAATTCAAATCAGATGCACCTCCTAGGTGTTTCTCGATCTCTACCGACAAGGCTTTCGATTGTGGGTTGAACCAGTGTTTTGATTGGGTTAGAAGGGTTGCCGTATAATAATCCCTGATATCAACCAGGCCCATACCCCCAATAGTCCTATGCTTGATTAAGTGAATATAGGAGCATCTTGCCCTTTTGCGTTGCCAGGCAAACCTTTTAAGCAGTGCTGAAAGGGAACGCAAAAGACCAGGCTTAAGGGGGATCGGTAGAGTACGAAACACATACAATATTGTAGGTAATATAAACATTTTAAATGTCTACCTGCCAAAGATAGTTTGAAGCCTGCTAGAATCATGTGACCTTTTTATATACTATTTAAGTGTTACTTATTCAGGTTGTTATCAGCCATGACTAAAGACTAACGTCCAAAATGTGTTATATATGTCTTTTCAATAAAGGAATACTATTTTTGTATGTCACCCTGAGTGCCGACTAGTGATGAGCCGAACACCCCCGGGTTCAGTTCGCACCAGAACGTTAGAACCCTATTAAATACAATGGATGCGAACGTTCGAAATCTAAAGTGCTAATTATAACGACTATTATGCATGTTATTGTCCTAAAAAGGGTTTGGGAACCCAGGTTCTGCACCAGGGGACATGTATCAATGCAAAAAGAAGTTTTAAAAACGGCCGTTTTTCGGGAGCAGTCATTTTAATGATGCATAAAGTGAAAAAAATAAAGTCAAATATTCCTTTAAATATCGTACCTGGGGGGTGTCTAAAGTATGCCTGTGAAGTGCCACGTGTTTCCCGTGTTTAGAACTGTCCCTGCACAAAATTACATTTCTAAAGGAAAAAAAGCCATTTAAAACTGCTTGCGGCTTTAATGTAATGTCTGGTCCCGGTAATATGGATGAAAATCTTTAAGAAAAATGGCATAGCTATCCCATCACACCCCCCCCTCCCCACACCCCAGCCCATTACCAGCCCCTTTGGGTATTGTATGGATATTAAGGGGAACCCTGCACACAAAATAAAAAAGGCCCTATATACTCTGAACAGCCGTATACAGAAGGTGCATACAAGACAGGGACTGTAGGTTTGTTCTTATGTAGAATATGTTTGTAATTTTGAACAGGTACATTGTTTAAGTGTAGCTCCAGCCAAAAAATCTATTTTTAAGCTTTTTGGAAAACATAGGGAAGGGTTATCACCCCTGTAACATTTGTTTTGCTGTCTGTGCAGTGTGCACCTGTTCAGAACAGTTCACCTCACTTTCCGTCCTAATGACAAATGTTTTTTGAAAATTTGGGGTTTTTATTGAAACAAGAATTGGTGATAAAGCATCAGTGGAGAGGAGACACTTTTTTTCCCATATTAACTCTTAAAGGAGAGAATTTGCCTTCCTAGGGGTAGATTTCCTCTCACTTCCTGTTGTATCCTTCCGTTTGCAAGGAGGAGTCGTTTGTAAGTTGGATGTTTGAAAGTAGGGGCCTGCCGTATATACTCTGCTGAAATTTGCCCCTTACATGTTGGTGTTGCCACAACACTGTGAGCCCTCACAGTTACTCTTGGTGGGCGCATGAATGGGCCCTACTGTGAATTATTAGATCAAGAATTGTAATTGCATGCCCCTGTTGAACAGGGGCTGAAAAATTGGGCCTTTGGTGGTGGTGTTGGTGGTGTTGACACAACACTTTAAGGCCTCACAGTTACTCTTGGTGGTCGCAGGAATGGGCCCTGCTGTGAATTATTAGATCAAGAATTGTAATTACATGCCCCTGTTAAACAGGGGCAGAAAAATTGGGCCTTAGGCACTGGTGCCACAACACTGCAACCCGTCACAGATACTGTACTTGGAGCACAGCAATGAGCCCTGTTGCAAAGTATTGCATCAAAAATTGTAATTACACGCCCCTGTTAAACAGGGGCTGAAAAATTGGGCCTTAGGCACTGGTGCTGGTGCCACGACACTGAAACCTCTCCCAGATACTCTAGTTGGAGTGCAGGAATGAGCCCTGCTGCAAAGCATTGCATAAAAAATTGTAATTACATGCCCCTGTTAAACAGGGGCTGAAAAATTGGGCCTTAGCCACTGGTGGCGGCACCCAGAAACAAAAATGTTCTTCCAAGCTATCATCATCAATCGGATCATTGAGGAGGAGGAGGATAGTCAGTCAACATAACAGGACAGTCTCTCAGCATCAGCATCAGTCTTGAAGGGATGTGACATTTGAAAATAAATTAGTCTGTTATATCAGCTTCAGGTGTTTGGTAGCTGGTGGTGAACCAAGACTGGTTCATCTTTATGAAGGTCAGTCGATCAACCGAGTCGGTGGACAGGCGCACCCTGTGATCCGTGACAAATCCTCCAGCAGCACTGAATGTGCGTTCTGAAAGAACGATGGATGCAGGACAGGCCAGTAGCTCAATTGCATACTGTGCAAGCTCTGGCCAGTGATCCATCCTCAAGACCCAGTAAGCCAGAGGATTTTCGGTGGGGAAGGTGTCCAAGTCTAACCTTGCCCCTAGGTATTCCTGCACCATGTATATCAGACGCTGGCGATGGTTGCTGGAACCGATCATACCTTGGGGCTGCGGACTAAAGAATTGTCTGAACGCATCGGTCAGACAGCCACCTTCCCCACCGCTCCTTCTTTGACTGACCGAAGCCTCAGCAACTCGTTGTCCAGGACCAGGAGTTTGTAACCTCCCAGTCTCTGGGAACGCGTTGCACAGACCTTTCTGCAAGGCCTCCCGGAGTTGTCTCATCCTCTGCTCCCTCTGCGATGGTAAGATAAGGTCCGCAACCTTACCCTTGTACCGTGGATCAAGGAGAGTGGCCAGCCAGTAATGGTCCCTCTCCTTGATCCGAAGAATACGAGGATCCTTCCGCAGACTTTGCAGGATCAGGGAGGCCATGCAGCGTAGGTTAGCTGAGGCATTCGGTCCGGAGTCCTCTGGGTCACTAAGGACGACATGATCCGCAGCCACCTCCTCCCAGCCACGTACAAGTCCATGGGTTTCTTGGGACTGTAAATCATCCCTAAAAGACTGCTGCTGATGATGCTGAGTGCCAGGCTCCACCTCCATGCTGACACAATCCTCCTCCTCCTCCACCTCCTTCTCCTCCTCTTCCTGTGCGATGGTTGGGACAGAAGGAACACTGTCTGGGTAAACGGGGCCTTAAGAGGCAAGGAAGTCCTCCTCTTCCTGCCTTTGTTCTGCCTCAAGTGCCCTGTCCATTATTCCACGCAGCGTATGTTCCAACAGGTGGACAAGAGGTACAGTGTCACTGATGCATGCACTGTCACTGCTCACCATCCTCGTGGCCTCCTCAAATGGTGCCAGGACAGTGCA
The DNA here is from genome assembly GCA_029206835.1 of Rana muscosa. Classification (NCBI taxonomy): domain Eukaryota; kingdom Metazoa; phylum Chordata; class Amphibia; order Anura; family Ranidae; genus Rana; species Rana muscosa. The sequence goes on from CM055117.1 coordinate 418,002,497, forward strand.
TGCATCCCTGATCATGCCCCACTGGCGTGGTGAAAAAAAACAGAGCTCCCCTGACCCTGTCCTGGTGCCGTAGTCGCACAGGTACTCATTGATGGCCCTCTGCTGCGTGTGCAGCCGCTGCAGCATGGCCAACGTTGAGTTCCACCTGGTGGGCATGTCACATATAAGGCGGTTCTTGGGCAGGTTCAACTCCTTTTGCAGCTCAGCCAGGCGATAACTGGCATTATAAGATCTGCGGAAATGCACACAGACTTTCCTGGCCTGCCTCAGGACATCCTGTAAGCCCGGGTACCTGCCCAAGAACTGCTGCACCACCAGGTTAAGGACGTGAGCCACACAGGGCACATGGGTCAGTTGTCCCTGATGGAGGGCGGAGAGGAGGTTGGTGCCATTGTCGCAAACCACCATTCCTGGCTTAAGCTGGTGTGGCGTCAACCACCTCTCGGCCTGCCCCTGCAGAGCAGACAGAACCTCTGCCCCAGTGTGGCTCCTGTCCCCCAAACACACCAGTGCAAGCACGGCATGGCATCTTTTTGCCTGCGTACTTGCGTAGCCCCTTGAACGCCTACGGAGCACCGCTGGTTCCGAGGACAAAGCACAGGAAGAGGCCATGGAGGAAGAAGAAGAGGAGGGGGTGGAGGAGAGAGGTGTGTCACAACCAGTAGTAGAATTTTTGGAGGCGTGGCGGCGGAACAACCTCCAGCACTACTGCACCTTGTCCTGCATCCTTCCCAGCTGCCAAAAGAGTGACCCAATGGGCCGTGAAAGAAAGGTAACGTCCCTGTCCATGCCTGCTGGACCATGAGTCAGCAGTAATATGCACCTTACCGCTGACCGCCCTGTCAAGCGAGGCCAAGACATTGCCTTCCACATGCCGGTAGAGAGCCGGAATCGCCTTCCGTGAGAAAAAGTGGCGTTTGGGAACCTGCCACTGAGGAACCGCACATTGCACAAACTCACAGAAGGGGGCCGAGTCTACCAACTGAAAAGGCAGCAGTTGAAGCGCTAGCAATTTAGCCAAGCTAGCATTCAACCGCTGGGCATGTGGATGGCTGGGAGTGAACTTCTTTCGACGGTCCAGCAGCTGGGGCATGGAAATTTGCCTGCTAGAATCGAACGTCGGTGTACTGCTAGCAGAGTGCCCGCAAGTACTTGGCTGTGACACACCTAATTCTACACCTTCATTCCTCTCAGTGCAGGTTTCAGAGAGGACTGAAGGTATAGTGGGGTTGGAGATCCCAGCTGATGCGGTGCAAGGAGAGGTCCGCTTTGTTCTTTGGTGTGGGTCTTTAAGGTAGGCTTGCCAACGAGCTGCATGGCAGGTCAACATATGTCTGGTCAAGCATGTGATGCCCAAGCGGGTGATGTTTTGGCCACGCGATATACGCTTGAGACATATGTTGCAAACAGCAGCTGTGCGATCTGATGCACTCGACTCAAAAAAGGCCCTCACCAAAGAACATTTTTTTTTTTTTTTTACCATAGATTTTTTTATTAAATTTTACAACTTACACGTAATAGATACAGCATTATAAGTATCACAGAGCATGTACAAAGACTGCATCAAACATCAAACTTACATATATGCTTGATAATCCGTGGACTACTGAAATCAGAGCGGGACATTACCTCAATCGGAGGTATAGCCTGTCACCCCAACCTGGGTACATACTGTAGGCAGGCTCTGCATAGTTTTAAATATAAAGTAACCCTCCATAGACCTTAATGAGGGTCTTAGGTGATAGTCCTATAACAGGTTTGTTACGGGTGTTTATTGGATACTAATATAACCGTGATATGAACCTAACGCTAAATACACATATTTTGCTCAGAAGGTATTCTTTAGACCTTTAGTTATACTCATTGTATGTTCCTACCACTAGATAACTGGGTGTGTTTAAGGAGTTTCAGTAAAGTGTAGTTTAATCAAAGATCTTAAGTCACAAATGTGGAGAGGCATACGGTGAAGTCCTCCAGATCTCCCAGAACCTGTGGAAATCTAGAGCCCTTCCTTCTTTGTATGCCAGCAACTTCTCCATTGTGTAATGAGCATTAACTCTGGAAATTACGTTTTCAAGCATGGGAGGTTTCTGGGAGCGCCATTCCTTTGCTAAGGATATTCGAGCTGCAAAAAGCAAATGTGCGACTACTTTTCTCATTAGTAGGGGGAATTGTTCTATGCCAATGCTCAGTAGCGCTAGCGCAGAGTCGAATGTATAGGTAATGCCAGTGAGTTTCTGAATCAAAGTCGACACTTCTTTCCAGAAATCTCTAATTATCTGACAATTCCAAAGTATGTGTAGTAAGTTGCCCAAAGAACATTTTGAATAACGGGCAGAGGCAGCGCCCTGCACAGGCGTAGCTCTGCGGTGTGATTCCGTCTGTGTGCTGCCCTTATGCTGGCCCCCCGAGGGCATCCTGCCTCGTTGGAGATGTGCCTCCTCCTCATCCTCCTCCTCCTCCTCCTCTCTCCTATTAGGCACCCACGTGGAGTCAGTGACCTCATCATACCCTCCCTCCTCATCACTGGAGCCAATCTGGCAGTATGCTGCAGCTGCTGGAACATGACTGCCAGATTGGTGTCCTTCTTGAGCATCCCCTCTCTCTGCTCTCACGCTACTGCCTTCCTCTAGCTGGGTATCATCATCAGACCCTTCGAAACGCTGGGCATCCTCCTGGAGCATGTACCCAACACTGTGCTCAAACAGTTCGGGGGAATCCTCAGGAGGACATGGTTGGTCTAGGGAAGGAGTGACTGATGATGACATTGATACCAGGGAAGAGGACGCTTTGGCAGCTGCTTTGCCAGTACCCTGAGCCTGGGTGAGAGAGGATGAGGAGGGCTTGGTCATCCACTCTACCAAGTCTTCTGCATGATGTGGCTCAACGCGTCCAGCTGCCGAAAAGAAGGACAAGCGTGTCCTATGGCCACGTGCTGATGGCGATGCACCACGTCCACGACCAGCACTGTTGTCTCTAGACACAGAGCCTGCTTGCCCTCTTTTATTGGCTCCTGACTGTCTGCCTCTCCTTGTTTGCCTTTCAGACATTCTAATGGCCTGCAGGAAGATGGGAAAACCAGCAATAAGGCCTAGCTTCAGGAGTATATTTTGCAGGAATCACACTATGCCTGCTATAAGTGCTGCAAATGCCTGTTGGTGTAACACACTAGGAAAACACAGCAATAAGGCCTAGCTTCAGGAGTATATTTTGCAGGAATCACACTACGCCTGCTGTAAGTGCTGCAAATGCCTGTTGGTGTAACACACCAGGAAAACACAGCAATACGGGCTAACTTCAGGTGTATAATGTGCAGGAGGCACACTCCGCCCACTGTAAGTGCTGCAAAATGCCTGTTGGTGTAACACACCAGGAAAACACAGCAATACGGGCTAACTTCAGGTGTATAATGTGCAGGAGGCACACTCCGCCCGCTGTAAGTGCTGCAAATGCCTGTTGGTGTAACACACCAGGAAAACACAGCAATACGGGCTAGCTTCAGGTGTATAATGTGCAGGAGGCACACTCCGCCCGCTGTAAGTGCTGCAAATGCCTGTTGGTGTAACACACCAGGAAAACACAGCAATACGGGCTAACTTCAGGTGTATAATGTGCAGGAGGCACACTCCGCCCGCTGTAAGTGCTGCAAATGCCTGTTGGTGTAAAACACCAGGAAAACACAGCAATACGGGCTAACTTCAGGTGTATAATGTGCAGGAGGCACACTCTGCCCGCTGTAAATGCTGCAAATGCCTGTTGGTGTAACACACCAGGAAAACACAGCAATACGGGCTAACTTCAGATGTATATAATGTGCAGGAGGCACACGCCGCCCGCTGTAAGTGCTGCAAATGCCTGTTGGTGTAACACACTAGGAAAACACAGCAATAAGGCCTAGCTTCAGGAGTATATTTTGCAGGAATCACACTACGCCTGCTGTAAGTGCTGCAAATGCCTGTTGGTGTAACACACCAGGAAAACACAGCAATACGGGCTAGCTTCAGGTGTATAATGTGCAGGAGGCTTAGCAACAATGACACTGACACTGTCCCCTTCCTATCCTTCTCTCTCCCTGCACACAAGGTTTATCAAAGAATATGACACTGACACTCTCCCTGCCTATCCTTCTCTCTCCCTGCACACAAGGTTTAGTAAAGAATATGACACTGACACTGTCCCCTGCCTATCCTTCTCTCTCCCTGCACACAAGGTTTATCAAAGAATATGACACTGACACTCTCCCTGCCTATCCTTCTCTCTCCCTGCACACAAGGTTTAGCAAAGAATATGACACTGACACTGTCCCCTGCCTATCCTTCTCTCTCCCTGCACACAAGGTTTAGCAAAGAATATGATACTGGCACTCTCCCTGCCTATCCTTCTCTCTCCCTGCACACAAGGTTTAGCAAAGAATTTGACACTGACACTGTCCCCTGCCTATCCTTCTCTCTCCCTGCACACAAGGTTTAGCAAAGAATATGACACTGACACTGTCCCCTGCCTATCCTTCTCTCTCCCTGCACACAAGAATAGCACAAAGAATATCAACACTGTCCCTGCCTATCCTTCTCTTTCCCTGCGCCGGAACACACTACACAAGGTCGCCGTGCTGGCGGCCTTTTATAGTGTGGGGCGTGTGCTAAACCCCCTGAGCTATAATTGGCCACAGGCAACCTGCCTGTGGCCAATTATGGCTCTCCTAGCTGCCGGCGCTGTGATTGGCCAAGCATGCGGGCTCACAGTGCATGCTTGGCCAATCACAGCGCCGGGATTGCACTGCAATGGTGCAGTGTATTGTGGGCCATTCGCGTCACTCGAATTTGGCGGTCGAACAGCCGATGTTCGAGTCGAACGTATGTTCGACTCGAACACCGAGCTCATCCCTTGTGCCGACCATGCCTTTCCTTATTAAAGGACTTGTCATGCCTAAATGTGTCTAAAGGCATTACACATGTTTACAAGGAGGGATGAGCCAAACACCCCCCTGTTCGGTTCGCACCAGAACCTGCGAACAGACCTAAAGTTCGCGCAAACTTTAGAACCCTATTAAATACAATGGACTGGAACGTTCAAAATCAAAAGTACTAATTATCAAGGCTAATATGCAAGTTATTGTCCTCAAAAGGGTTTGGGGACCCGGGTCCTGCCCCAGGGGACATGTATCAATGCAAAAAAAAGTTTTAAAAACTGACATTTTTTCGGGAGCAGTGATTTTAATAATGCTTAAAGTGAAACAATAAAAGTGAAATATTAATTTAAATTTCGTACCTAGGGGGTGTGTATGATATGCATGTAAAGTGGCACATGTTTCCCGTGCTTAGAACTGTCCCTGCACAAAGTGTCATTTCTGAAGGAAAAAAAGTCATTTAAAAGCACTCGCGGCTATAATGAATTGTCGGCTCCCGGCAAAACAGAGAGAAGTAATTGATAAAAAAAAAAAATGCGTGGGGGTCCCCCCAAATTCCATTACCAGGCCCTTCAGGTCTGGTATGGATATTAAGGGGAACCCTGCGTCAAATAAAAAAAAAATATGTGGGGTTCCCCCCAAATATCCATACCAGTCCCTTCAGGTCTGGTATGGATTTTAAAGGGAACTTCACGCCAAATCTAAAAAAAAAATGGCGTGGAGTTCCCCCCAAAAATCCATACCAGATCCTTTATCCGAGCGCGCAACCTGGCAGGCCGCAGGAAAAGAGGGGGGGGACGAGAGAGCACACCCCCTCCTGAACCATACCAGGCCACATGCCCTCAACATGGGGAGGATGCTTTGGGGGTCTGTGACCCCTCAAAGCACCATGTCCCCCTGTTGATGGGGACAAGGGCCTCATCCCCACAACCCTTGCCCGGTGGTTGTGGGGGTCTGCGGGCGGGGGCTTATCGAAATCTGGAAGACCCCTTTAACAAATGGGACCCCCAGATCCCAGCCCCCCATGTGAATTGGTAAGGGGTACGTTGTACCCCTACCATTTCACAAAGAAAGTGAAAAAATTGTAAAAAAAACACAGACACAGTTGGGAAGGTCCTTTATTAAAAATAAAAAAATAAAAAATAAAAAACCCATTCCAGCAAAGTAATCAAGTGTCCCGCAATGATCCGGTGTCCAGCGCTGCAGTCTCCACTCCACACGAAACGTCATTGGCTGAGCGGACCTGATGGGGAACTTCCTCCGCAGTGTAATAAATGAATAGACCCCGCTCCTTCTCACGCTCCCCATCAGGTCCAGCTTCACTGGGTGTAAGGCTGAGCGGACCTGATAAGGAACGTGAGAAGGGGCGGGTCTATTCATTTATTACACTGCGGAGGAAATTCCCCATCAGGTCCACTCAGCCAATGACGTAGGCAGGGTCTGACATACGAGGGGGCGGGGTCACCCGTCAGATCATAGGGGTAAGCCCCAGCTTTCCCCGCTTGCCGGGGACTAGCCAATGACGTAGGCGGGACCCCGCCTACGTCATTGGCTTAGCGGACCTGATGGGGAACGTGAGAAGGGGCGGGGTCTATTCATTTATTACACTGCGGAGGAAGTTCCCCATCAGGTCCGCTCAGCCAATGACGTTTCGTGTGGAGTGATGACTGCAGCGATGGACATCGGATCATCGCGGGACACTGGATTACCTCGCTGGAATGGGTTTTTTATTTTTTATTTTTTTATTTTTAATAAAGGACTTTCCCAACTATGTCTGTGTGTTTTTTTACAATTTTTTACACTTTCTTTGTGAAATGGTAGGGGTACAATGTACCCCTTACCAATTCACATAGGGGGGGTGGGATCTGAGGGTCCCCTTTGTTAAAGGGGTCTTCCAGATTCCGATAAGCCCCCCGCCCTCAGACCCCCACAACTACCGGGCAAGGGTTGTGGTGATGAGGCCCTTGTCCCCATCAACATGGGGACATGGTGCTTTGAGGGGTCACAGACCCCCAAAGCATCTTCCCCATGTTGAGGGCATGTGGCCTGGTATGGTTCAAGGGGGGAGGAGCTCTCTCATCCCCCCTCTTTTCCTGCAGCCTGCCAGGTTGTGTGCTCAGATAAAGGGTCTGGTATGGATTTTTGGGGGGAACTCCACGTCATTTTTTTTTTCAAATTGACGCAGGGTTCTCCTTAATATCCATACCAGACCTTAAGGGCCTGGTAATTGAATTTGGGGGGACCCCCATGCATTTTTTTTTTTTATCAATGACTTTTCTCTGTATTGCCGGGAGCCGACAATTCATTATAGCTGCGAGTGCTTTTAAATTACTTTTTTTTCCTTCAGAAATGACACTTTGTGCAGGGACAGTTCTAAGCACGGGAAACAATCACTGCTTTACAGGCATACTATACACCACCCCCCCCCCCCCCCCGGTACAAAATTTAAAGGAATATTTCACTTTTATTGTTTCACTTTAAGCATTATTAAAATCACTGCTCCCGAAAAAACTCAAGTTTTTAAAACTTTTTTTTGCATTGATTCATGTCCCCTGGGGCAGGACCCGGGTCCCCAAACACTTTTTATGACAATAACTTGTATATAAGCCTTTAAAATTAGCACTTTAGATTTCTCCCATAGACTTTTACAGGGTGTTTCTACTGCTTTTCAAATTTGCTACGAACACCCCAAATTGTTCGCTGTTCGGCAAACGTGCGAACAAGCAATGTTCGAGTCGAACGTGAGTTTGACTCGAACTCGAAGCTCATCCCTATTTACAAGTGTCATTCGTTTTATCTACTGAAACACTGCTGCCATGAGGAGAGGAGAGATGAAAAAACATCCTGTTTGCAAGAGGCCTAGTTATAAACTACCTTTTACTGCTCATCATCATTATCATTTTCATCATTATAACTTTGTGCTGTTGGGCTTATTCTACTACATTTGCAATTGCAATATATTAAACCATGAGCTGAGCATCTCACCTAGCAGTAAAAAGGGTTGCTGGTTTGAATCCCAACCACGACACTACCTGCCTGGAGTTTGCATGTTCTCCTGTGCCTGTGTGGGTTTCCTCCGGGTACTCTAGTTTCCTCCTACACTCCAAAGACATGCTGGTAGATTAATTGGCTTCTGTCTAAACTGGCCCTAGAAGCCAATTAATGTGAGTTAGGGACCTTAGATTGTAAGCTCCTTGAGGGTAGGGACTGATGTGAATGTAAAATATATATGTAAAGAGCTGTGTAAATTGACGGCGCGATATAAGTACCTTAAATAATAATAGTATGGTGTAAACTACCTTGAGGCAGTAGTTTAAGGTTAAACATCTTTTCTTCTAATTTTAATGAGTGGCCACGTGTCTTGTTAAACTCCCTTCCGCAAAAAAGTTTTATCCCTATTGTGTGGTCACCAGTATGGTATTTGTAAATTCAAATCATATCCCCTCTCAAGCGTCTCTTCTCCAGAGAGAATAAGTTCAGTGCTCGCAGCATTTCCCCATAACAAATATCCTCCAGACCCTTTATTAGCTTTGTTGCCCTTCTTTGTACTCGCTCCATTTCCAGTACATCCTTCCTGAGGACTGGTGCCCAGAACTGAACAGCATACTCTAGGTGCGGCCGGACCAGATTCTTGTAGAGTGGGAGAAATATTGCTTATTACTTGTAGTTAATCCCCTTTTTAATGCATGCCAATATTCAGTTTGCTTTGTTAGCAGCAGCTTGGCATTGCATGCCATTGCTGAGCCTATCACCTACTAGGACCCCCAGGTCCTTTCCCATCCTAGATTCCCCCAGAGGTCCTCCCCCCAGTGTATAGATTGCATTCATATTTTTGACACCCAAATGCATTATTTAAAATGTTTCTACATTGAACTTCATTTGCCATGTAGTTGCCCACCCCATTAATATGTTCAGATCTTTTTGCAAGGTTTCCACATCATGCGGAGAAGTTATTGCCCTGCTTAGCTTAGTATTGTCCACAAATACAGAGATTGCACTGTCTACCCCATCCTCCAGGTCGTTTATGAACAAATTAAACAGGATTGGTCCCAGCACAGAACCCTGTGGGACCCCACTACCCACCTCTGATCATTCCGAGTACTCCCCATTTATCACCACCCTCTGAACTCGCCCTTGTAGCCAGTTTTCAATCCATGTACTTACCCTATGGTCCATGCCAACGGACCTTATTTTGTACAGTAAACGTTTATGGGAAATTGTGTCAAATGCTTTTGCAAAATCCAGATACACCACGTCTACAGGCCTTCCTTTATCTAGAAGGCAACTCACCTCCTCATAGAAGGTTAATAGATTGATTTGGCAAGAACGATTCTTCATGAATCCATGCTTATTGCTGCTAACGATATCGTTCTCATTACTAAAATCTTGTATATAGTCCCTTATCATCCCCTCCAAGAGCTTACATACTATTGATGTTAGGCTAACTGGTCTGTAATTCCCAGGGATGTGTTTTGGGCCCTTTTTAACGACTTGCGGACCGCCGCACGACGATGTATGTCGACACAACGGCACGGGCAGGCAAATGGGCGTACCTGTACGTCCCTTTAAATTTGCCACCCAGCAGGCGCACACGCGTGCCCGCCACGTTCCTCGTGAGTGTGCCGGCAGGTCCCGGGATCTGGATGTTCCTGGGTGGCCCACGATTGCGGTCGGCAAAGGCAGAACAGGGGGAAGCCTTTGTAAACAAGGCATTCTCCTGTTCTGCCTAGTGACACGTCAGTGATCTACTGTTCCCCGTGATCGGGAACAGTAATCAGTGACGTGTCACTGGTAGCTCCTCCCCCTAACAGTTAGAATCACTCCCTAGGACACACTTAACCCCTTCACTGCCAGTGTCATTTTCACAGTAATCAGTGCATTTTTATAGCACTGATCGCTGTAAAAATGACAATGGTCCCAAAAATGTGTCAAAAGTGTCCGATGTTTCCGCCATAAAGTCACAGTCATGATAAAAATTGCATATCGCCGCCATTACTAGTAAAAAAATAATAATAATAAAAATGTCATAAAACTATCCCCTATTTTGTAGACGCTATAACTTTTGCGCAAACCAATCAATATACGCTTATTGCGTTTTTCTTTACCAAAAATATGTAGAAGAATACATATCTGCTTAAACTGAGAAAAAAAATAGCTTTTTTTTAAAAAAATGGGGATATTTATTATAGCAAAAAGTACAAAATATTGCTTTTCTTTCCAAATTGTCGCTCCGTTTTTGTTTATAGCGCAAAAAATAAAAACCGCAGAGGTGATCAAATACCACCAAAAGAAAGCTCTATTTGTGGGAAAAAAGGACGTCAATTTTGTTTGAGAGCCACGCCGCATGACCGCGCAATTGTCAGTTAAAGTGACGCAGTGCCGAATCGCAAAAATAGGATTTTTGTACTCACAGTAAAATCCATTTCTCTGACGTCCATGGACTGACACAGCTGGATACTGTAAACGTGTGGGTATATGTCCCTGCTCGCAGGAGAAGATCTAGGCAGAATGTTAGAAACCTACATTCTAGAACAAACCAGAGCTGAACAGCCCCGCCCAGGGGGGCGGTCCCTCCAGACATTACCCTCCCACCTGCAGCTAGCAGCCTCAGTTCGTAACAAAGCAGTACAAACCTTAAAAGGAAGGGTGGGTGCTGTGTCAGTCCATGGACGTCAGAGAAATGGATTTTACGGTGAGTGCAAAAATCCTATTTTCTCTTATCGTCCATGGACTGACACAGCTGGATACTGTAAACGTGTGGGACGTCCCAAAGCAGTATCAGAAGGGTGGGGGCAGTGGTAAAGGAACAACCAAAACTTCACTCCAAACAAGCAGAGCTCCTCAACGGAGGAGTTGCAACATTAAACAGTGGCCTGCAATGCTTTGCGGCCGAAGGAAACATCCGAAGATGCAGCCACATCAACCTTATAAAATTTTGAAAAGGTATGAACGGACGACCAGGTCGCCGCCTTGCACACTTGTGCAACCGACGATTGATGTCGGAAGGCCCAGGAAGCACCAATTGCCTTGGTGGAATGCGCCGCAACTGGAAAGGGAGGCGCCCGCCCCTTAAGGGCATAGGCCTGTATGACGGTCTGCCTGATCCACCTAGAGACGGTGGCAGACGACACCGCTCGGCCCTGTTTTGGACCAGAGACAGACTTCCGAATGGAAACAGTAGCAGACAGGTACACCCGTAAAGCTTGTACCCATATTAATGTATGAAGCGCAAACTCTCAGGGATGCGATGGGTGAGGACACAAGGACGGAAGAACAATGTCCTTCTTAAGGTGAAAGGCCGAGACCATCTTTTGAAAAGAAGAAGGACGGTCGTAGGCGCAACACCGCCATATCCTTATGGAGGACCAAGAAAGGCGACTTGCAGGACAAGGCCGCCAACTCAGACACCCGTCTAACCGAAGCAATGGCCACTAAGGAGGCCACCTTCTGGGACAAGGTCAAGAGAGGAATCTCTTTGATATTCTCAAAGGGATGTTCTTGGAGAACCGAGATGCATCAAATTCAAATCCCAAGTAGGGAAAGGAGGCTTGACGGGGGGATCACATGGCAAACCCCCTGCACAAAAGGTGCTAATCAAGGAATTGCCCGGTAGCGGTCGTTGAAAAAGACAGCCCGGGCCGAAATCCGACCCTCAAAAAGGTATGCAAGGCCAGCTTTTGGGTCACACCGCGCTGTAAGAACAGCAAAATCCTGGGAACGGAATACATACGAGGACACCACTCAAGTTCCTCGCACATAGCGATGTAAGCCTTCCAGGTACGGTGAGATAACTTTCTGGAAGAAGATTCCCGTGTCAACAACATAGAAGAGATGACCGAATACGAGAGAACTCGGTCCTTCAGCACCTGGCTTTAAACAGCCATGCCATTAAAGCCAAGGACTGTAAAGCAGGATGAAGTATGGGATCATGAGACAGAAGGTCCACCCCAATAGGCAGTCAACAAGGAGCGTCTGCGACTAGCCGAAGTAGATCGGCATACCAATGTCGCCGTTCCGGAGCAATGAGGATCACCAGAATGGCCTCAGCCCCTACTCTGCGAAGCAGGCGAGGAAACAACAGTAGCGGAGGGTAAGCATATATCAGACGATACTGCCCCTATGGGCTTCCAACGCATCTGACGTGTCCGCCCAGAGGTCCCTGGACCTGGCCACGATCTTGCCACCTTGCGACTGAGTCAAGAGGCCATAAGGTCCACTTCCGGTGCCCTACCTCCGGTAAAGGAGGTGGAAACACCTCCAGATGCAAGGACCCTTCCCCTGCAATGCACACGGCCGACAGGACCGTCTTGCAGTGAGATGTATGAAAATCCCAAAGAGACTCTGCAATGTATCGGAGAAGAGAGGCCCCGGTGTACAGGGTGCCTCAACTGTTGGCCAATAAAGGCAACTTCACAGAACTTCCCTAAAAACTCAGTCAGAGGACCAGTACCTCAGCCTCCACAGGTGGCGCAAACCCACCCCGAGCACAGTAACCCTAAAGGCTAAAGCAGTTGCAGTGCACCTGCTAGTTGACTGATGGATGAAGCAGAGGCTTTTGCCCAGTCATTGAGCTACAAAAATGCCAGAGACGCAGCCACTAACGGGCATAACGCTAACCTCAGCCTGGCGAACACAGTTCAACCAGCGCTTCTGATCACCACTGAAAGCAGGTGGAAAATGGTACCCCTGAAACCAGGGATCCTTGTGACAATGCTCCATCCAGCAGCTACCCATGGATAAGTGCTGATTGTACAAACACATAGTTTATACTATGTATTGCGTCAAACGCGCAAATAGAGTGTGGGAGGAAACCCACCCAGCCACAAAGAGCATAATACAACCACATACGGCGTATGTAGTTTAGTATGTGTGGATAAACCTATTAAACATGTTTATACTGTGCCAGCGACGAAGGCGCGCACATCATCGGGGCTTGGACGTAAACCAGCCACGCAGATTGCGTACACAACCGTGTAGGTATGTTAGCCTGCGAATAATAAACAAATTGCACATGTTTATACTGTGCATAGCGCTGAAAATGCGCACACCATTGGAACGCAGGGGAGAAACCTGAGCACCCGGATGAAACCCATGCAGACTGCATACGCATACTGTGTAGGTATGTTAGTATGTGGATATCCCATCGCACAAATTTAGGCTGTGCATAGCACCAATGCGCCTATACCAATGGAGTGTGCGAGGGAATCGGAGTACCCGGAGGAAACCCACACAGACTGCATACACATACCGTGTAGGTATTATAGCATGCGTGATAAACATTGAACATGTTTAACTGTGCAGAAGGCCAAAGGCACACATACCATCAGCGCGTGGGAGGAAACCGGAACACCCGGAAGAACCCCACACAGACAGCACACAGATACCATGTAGGAATGATAGCATGTGAATAAACATATTGCACATGTTTATGCTTTGCATTTCCATTGGAGCGTGGGGGGAAACCGGAGTACCCGGAGGAACCCCACGCAAACAGTATACCCATACTGTAAACATGTATAGTATGTGCAATAAACATATTGAACATGTCTATACTGTGCAGAGAGCCGAAGGGCAAATACCATGAGAGCGCGGGAGGACACCGGAGCCCCCGGCGGAAACCCGCGCCGACCCAGAGAGTATAATACATACACATACTGTGAATGTATCTGCAGTCGTGCATAAACATATTTTGTACGTTTATATCATGTATAGCACTGAAACACAGCATTGGAACGTGGGGGGACACCCACGCAGACACAGAGACCAATAACACATACATACACTGTGAATGTATGCAGTGTAGAGGTATAGGATGAGTTTAAATTATGGCACAGAGGCGCATAATCTTCTCTGTATCATTTCAACCTGCTTGACTGAGCTGCCAAAGCAGCATGCAGGTAACAGGTAACCTCTGATCCTCAGACGGTGTGTCTGTCAGAGCTCAGAGCGTTCCCCAGGAAATGGCAGGAAACCACAGGTGCAGAGACCCTGTTGCCTCAGGACATCACACAGAAGGCTCACAGGGACTAGAGACATAAATGAATAAAGTCCCCCCCCCACCATGCTGCACCGACCAGGGGGAGGGAAACACTGTGTACCACTGTATCATCCATGCTGCTCTTGACGCAGCGTGTGAGGAAAACAGTGAGGAAGCTGTGTAAAAGAAAAGCTTGAAGGAACAAAGGGAAACAGCGTCCACCTGAGGTACCTCAGCCACAGCACCAAGCTTGAGAGTGTTCCTCACATCAATGAGTTCACCTACAAGCGCCCTGTCATTCACTGACACAGAACTGGAATCTTCCTCACAAGGGAATGTCCTGTTCATAAACATTAAATATTCAGATCTAGGGTCCTGAGCACAGTAGCTAGGCCCATATCTGAATCAGAGCAGTCCTTCACTAAAGATTTTTGTGGGGAGAGGGGGCTTATAGCTCCTTTCACTCGCACACTGCTTCCATTCTGACAAGGAATGATTCCAGGACTGCCAACAACTGGTCCATAAGGACCGCAGGTGCAGGAAACATATGAACATGTTTAACTGTGCAGCACTGCCAATTGCCCCAGGCAAGTGTGGAGAGAAGGTGTATCAGACTCCATAACGCCACCCTCTGAGACCTTATACACTATACAGTGAATATACAGTCCACCCACTGGCTACGCTGAGGCTGAGGAGGGGATACCCGGAGGACTCACCAACCCTTAAGGACCGCTCAGTCCTGCTGAAGAAACCGTGCTGTGAGCCTGAGGAGAGTGAAGAATCTGTGAGGAGATTGTGAGGAGATTCGCGCCAAGAAAATGGCCACCGGCCGCAGCTATAACTGCGCCATTGAACCACGCCAAGATGGCCGCCGAGCGCGAAATTCAAAGCTCTAATGTGCGCTAATGGCGCACGCAATAACCACCTCAAACAGCGCTAATGCGTGCGCTAATGGGCGCACGCAATAATCACCTCACACACCAGAAAAACTGCCCCTCTCTCCAGAATCCACTACAGACATGAGCGCCCAGCCAGGCCAGAGTGACCCCCAAGCACCCCCACAGCACAGCACCAGTACAGGGTGCAGAGAGCAGCATAACACAGGGGGAGACAGAGAGAAACCCCCCATATAAAGAAACACAGCCAGCATGTACTCACCTGCAGTAGGAGAGACTACTTACCCGTCTCTTTTAGGGACCCACTGGCTTGTTTCAGACAGACCTATCACAGAGCAGTACTGCGTAGCTGTCGGCCCAGTCCACCGCGAGAGATAGTCAGTCAGATACTGTTCAATCTTGAGAGGACCGCGGGAGCATGAAAGCAACCCGGCCACCCCTGGAGTCATGGGGCATGTCGTGAACTGAGTCTCACGCACACAAGGCGAGGATCAGCACGCCGGACAGGGAAGACTACGAGGATACCAGTGTACCCAACCTGTTGCCCAGCCGACAGTTGATTGAAGGTCTCAAAAATAAAATAATACAATTCCCAAAGGAATAAAATTTAAAAGTAAAATCTTCCAGGAGACTGGCTCCTGAGAGAGCCACGTCTTTTCAGGTGGGAGGGTAATGTCTGGAGGGACCGCCCCCCTGGGCAGGGCTGTTCAGCTCTGGTTTGTTCTAGAATGTATGTTTCTAACATTCTGCCTAGATCTTCTCCTGTGAGCAGGGACATATACCCACATGTTTACAGTATCCAGCTGTGTCAGTCCATGGACGATAAGAGAAAAGTGCTTTGGTCTTTGGCCAGCCAATTGGTCCGGGGCTTAAGTGGTTAATTATTGGTGCTACTTTGGCTTTTCTCCAATCAGCTGGTACCATTCCAGTCAGTAGACAGTCAGTAAAAATTTTTAACAATGGTCTGGCAATTACTTGACTGAGTTCCCTAAGTACCCACGAGTGCAAGCCATCTGGTCCCGGTGATTTATTAATGTTAAGTTTCCCAAGTCTAATTTTAATTCTGTCCTCTGTTAACCATGGAGGTGCTTCCTGTGATGTATCATGAGGATAGACACTGCAGTTTTGGTTACTGAAGCCCCCACGATTCCCTCGTGAAGACTGAGGAGAGGAATACATTCAATACCTCTGCCATCTCCCCATCCTTTGTAACAGATGTCCTTCCTCATTCTTTATGGGGCCAATATGGTCTGTCCTCCCTTTTTTACTGTTTTCATACTTAAATTATTTCTTGGGATCTTTTTTGCTCTCCTCCGTTACAGTATGTGTTTTTCATGTTCTGTCTTAGCCGCCCTAACTGCACCCTTACATTTCTTGTTGCATTCTTTATAAAGTCTGAATGCTGATTATAATCCCTCAACCTTGTATTTTTTAAAGGCCTTCTCCTTTGCTTTTATATGCATTTTTACATTGGAGTTAAGCCATCCAGGACTTTTGCTCGCTCTTTTAAATTTATTACCCAATGGAATGCATTGGCTAATGCCCTTATTTAATATGCTCTTAAAGCAAACCCATCTCTTCTCCATGTTCTTTGTTCCTAAAAATGTATCCCAATTTATGCCTTCTAGCAAGGTTCGTAGTTTAGGGAAGTTGGCTACAGTCTGGCCTACAGTCAAGCATGGTGGTGGGAGTGTCATGGTCTCGGTCTGCATGAGTGCTGCCGGAACTGGGGAGCTACAGTTCATTGAGGGAACCATGAATGCCAACATGTACTGTAACATACTGAAGCAGAGAATGATCCCCTCCCTTCGGAGACTGGGCCACGGGGCAGTATTCCAACATGATAACGATGGTTCATGGTTCCCTTAATGAACTGTAGCTCTCCAGTGCCGGCAACACTCATGCAGCTTGAGACCATGACACTCCCGCCACCATGCTTGACTGTAGGCAAGACACACTTGTCTTTGTACTCCTCACCTGGTTGTCAACACACACGCTTGACACCATCTGAACCAAATACATTTATCTTGGTCTCATCAGACCACAGGACATGGTTCCAGTAATCCAGTCCCTTAGTCTGCTTGTCTTTAGCAAACTGTTTGCGGGCTTTCTTGTGCATCCTCTTTAGAAGACGCTTCCTTCTGGGACAATAGCATTGCAGACCAATTTGATGCAGTGTGCGGCGTATGGTCTGAGCACTGACAGTCTGACCCCCCACCCCTTCAACCTCTGCAGAAATGCTCGCAGCACTCATACATCTATTTCCCAAAGACAACCTCTGGATATGACGCTGAGCATGTGTACTCAACTTCTTTGGACATTTAGGGGTGCACTCACTTTTGTTGCCAGCAGTTTGGATATTAATGGCTGTGTGTTGAGTTATTTTGAAGGGACAGCAAATGTACACTGTTATACAAGCTGTACACTCACTACTTTACATTGCAGCAAAGTGTAATTTCTTTAGTGTTGTCACATGAAAAGATATAATAAAATATTTACAAAAATGTGAGGGGTGTACTTACTTTTGTGAGATACTATACGTGCCATGCCATATTTTCATTGTCTTACATGATATACAGACCTGTAAGTTTGCACTTCAGAGCGTGTCAACCATTTTATCAGAATGTAAACCCAGCATTATTGGGGCATAATTGCTTATAAGACTTCAACACTAGGTAAACTGCTTGGGGAGTATGTTGTTCTCAGTGAGAGGCTATTTAAAAAAAAAAACTGTGTCATCGGCTTGTTTCAGTTATTTTACATTAAATGACAAGTGTATCAAACAGGGTTCCTACAAAATAAAAACATACATACTGTACATAAATAATGTAATGCAGAATGCAACAAATGTAAATTTAAAAGTACCAACATATTAGAAGACTCAAAATTATGATCTTGTGAACTTGCTGATATATTTTTTATATGGGGAATTTGAAATGCTGGCATAGTACATCACTCTAGTACCGGAAGAGAACGCATTAAATATGTAACATTGTCCCACTGAGGACATCTACTGTATACCTTGTCACATGTAATGCACTTGAATGATATTTCTTCCACACAGTTACCCATTTCCTGGATGTTTCTTATGTTTAATTAATCTCTTGAGAGGTGACCTCTGGGGGCAATTTGGAATATAAATATAAGTTCCACAACGAAACATTTATATAACAATAGTGGATTTTGTCCTAAAAGGTATGTATCATTTTTAAATATGTGTTAATGGCACAGGGCACTTTTAAAGTTGTAATTTCCAGATATTAGATTAGGCTCAAGTCTCAATTTTAGCAACAAAAAATAAAGAAAAATTCTTATCAGCATTTTACAGTATGAAGTATTATATTATTAGCTTCTACCCATAGGACAATTTAAATTCAATGAATTTGGAAAACATTTGTCAGTTATAAAGCACCTTTCTAATTTAGTTTTGATTGATATAGAATAATATCTAATAATTAACTTATCTTTAGGGATCTATATAGACCAGTGGTCTCCAAACTGCGGCCCAAGGGCCAGATGCGGCCCTTTGCCTGCTTTTCCCCGGCCCTTGGGACATTATCCCCCCCCCACTGTCTGCAACAGTGGGGCACAGTTCCTGACACCAACAATAGGGCACTATTCCTCCTATTGACACCAATGATTGGGCACTATTTCTCCCACTGATACCAATGATGGGGCACTATTCCTCCCACTGATACCAATGATGGGGCACTATTTCTCCCGTTGACACCAATGATGGGACACTATTTCTCCCATTGACACCAATGATGGGACACTAATCCTCTCATTGATATCAATGATAGGGCACTATTCCTTTCATTGATACCAATGATGGGGCACTATTCCTCCCACTGACACCAATGATGGGGCACTATTCCTCCCACTGATACCAATGAGGGGGCACTATTCCTTCCATTGACATCAATGATGGGGCACTATTCCTTCCATTGACACCAATGGTGGGGCACAATTTCTCCCATTTACACCAATGATGGGGCACTATTCCTACCATTGACACCAATGATAGGGCACTATTCCTACCATTGACACCAATGATGGGCCACTATTCCTACCATTGACACCAATGATGGGCCACTATTCCTACCATTTACACCAATGATGGGCCACTATTTCTCCCATTGATACCAATGATGGGGTACTATTATTCCCACTCATACCAATGATGGGGCACTCTTATTCCCCTCAACACCAATGATGAGGTATTGTTTACTCCCATTGATGCCAGGACATTTTCTTCTCCCACTGCCCACAGTCCGGCCCCCCTAAAGTCTAAATGGCAGTAAACTGGCCCTATGTTTAGAAAGTTTGGAGACCCCTGATATAGACCATTCACATATCTGGCTGATCATAGACAAATAGATATGTCACTGTGAATGATTGGCAGTGAGACATGCATTCATCATCCAACCTACCAAGGCTCACCACACAAACGTTTTGCTTAGCTAGGTAAAAAGCTATTTATTCTTTTTTTTTTTCATTATTGAAAAGAATAACATTGAGAAATCATTCAGAGTGCTCTCAACAAGCTGGAAATATCTGTTTGTGATATTAACACCTTCATGCCTAAGCCTTTTTCTGACATTTGTTGCTTACAAGTTAAAATCTGTATTTTTTGCTAGAAAATTACTTAGAACCCTTAAACATTTTATATATATATATATATATATATATATATATATATATATATATATATAATTATTTTAGCAGAGACCCTAGAGAATAAAATGGCGAGTGTTGCAATATTTTAAGTCACACTGTATTTGCGCAGCAGTCTTTCCAGTGCAATTTTTTTGGAAGAAATACACTTTCATGTATTAAAAAAAAATTAAAAACAGTAAAGTTAGCCCAAATTTTTTATGAATTTGAAAGATGATGTTACGCCGAGTAAATAGATACCTAACATGTCATGCTTTAAAATAGCGCACAGTCGTGGAATGGCAACAAACTACAGTACTTTAAAATCTCCATAGGCGATGATTTAAAAATGTCTACAGGTTACCAGATTAGAGGTACAGATAATGTCTAATGCTGGAATTATTGCTCATGCTCTAATGATCGCGGCGCTACCTCACATGTGTGGTTTGAACACTGTTTAATTATTATTTTTTTGATCACTGTCATTGCTGTCACAAGGAATGTAAACATCCCTTGTGACAGTAATAGGCAGTGACAGGTACTCTGTATGGTGGGATATGGGGTCTATAAGACCCCAAATCCCTCCTTTGCACTTAAAGGATAAGTTCACCTTTGTTCACTTTTTTTTTATCTAAATTCCAGCTCCCCTATGTACCAATAAAGCATTCATGTACTTTTTTTTGCCCAAAAATTAAAGCTTTTCATTAAATCTACAGACACTTACTTCACTTGTCCTCAACGATGTTTCCAAACGTATCCATTGCTTCTGCCTTTCTTCTTGGTCAGACTTTAGGTCATGACACAGGAGGAAGTTGACCAGCTGACTTCATTAACACACACCCTGCATCATCTACCCTCCTACCTACCCACCCACTTGAAGGTGCATGTTTTTAAATGAAATCTCACTAAATACACAATATACAATCAGATTGCATAGTGTATGGCCATCTTTATACAAGTACATAGGAGGGAGTGGACAGAAACTCTAAGCTGTCAAGCTGTATTCACAACTCTGCATAGCGGAAACTCTCGTTTTGGAGCATTTACATTCATCACACATAGGGCAGCCCATAAGTGGGCTTTCCTACACACAGCAATCGCCCCAAAGAAGCTTCATAACTCTTTAATTTAGAGTGGTGCTTGGTGAGGTTTCTATTGTGATTTTTGGTGCAGTACATTTCTGAAATGCAAGGAAACACACACATGTGAATTGAGTCTCATTGTTCTTGTTCTTGTTCCTTTTATTCCTATTACAAGGAATGTAAACATCCCTTTACAGCAAGATCTGGGGTCAATAAGTCTCCACATCTCGCCTCTAGGCTGGGAAGACTGAAAAAACAAAAGATCAAATGCAGAGGCCGGGCGTGAAGTCATAATATCGCAGCTGGCCTCCAAAAGATCATAGAGACATCCGGAGGCCATCTGGCCCAACGGATTTTCTATGGTAAACTCTTGGCATGGTCCAATTCCTTCTCCCTCTCACCGATCATACAGCGATGATATTACCAGGGTGTCTCTGGTGGAGACAGGATACGCTGCGCTGGACATCTCATCGCTGAATCCTAGACCTGGATGGAGAGGAGATCATCCACCACTGGATCCCAGAGAGGAGAGCATCCATCGCAGGATACCGACAGCGTTGGAGTGGAGACCGAGAGTGGATTACCACCGCTGGAATCTTTTTTTTTTTTTTTTTTTAATAAAGGACTTATCACAACGGTGTCTGTGTGTTTTTTTTTTTATTTTTTACACTTTCTTTGTGAAATGGTAGGGGTACAATGTACCCCTTACCAATTCACATGGGGGGCGGGATCTGGGGGTCCCCTTTGTTAAAGGGGTCTTCCAGATTCCGATAAGCCCCCCGCCCGCAGACCCCCACAACCACCGGGCAAGGGTTGTGAGGATGAGGCCCTTGTCCCCATCAACATGGGGACATGGTGCTTTGAGGGGTCACAGACCCCCAAAGCATCCTCCCCATGTTGAGGGCATGTGGCCTGGTACGGTTCAGGAGGGGGGGACGCTCTCTCGTCCCCCCTCTTTTCCTGCGGCCTGCCAGGTTGCGTGCTCGGATAAAGGGTCTGGTATGGATTTTTGGGGGGAACCCCACATCATTTTTTTTTTTAAATTTGACGCAGGGTTCCCCTTAATATCCATACCAGACCTGAAGGGCCTGGTAATTGAATTTGGGGGGACCCCCACACATTTTTTTTTTTTAATCAATGACTTTTCTCTGTATTGCCGGGATCCGACAATTCATTATAGCCGCAAGTACTTTTAAACAACTTTTTTTCCTTCCGAAATTACACTTTGTGCAGGGACAGTCCTAAGCACGGGAAACAATCGCTACTTTACAGGCATACTATACACACCCCCTAGGTACGAAATTTAAAGAAATATTTCACTTTTATTGTTTAACTGTATGCGTTATTAAAATCACTGCTCCTGAAAAAAACGTCCGTTTTCAAAACTTTTTTTTGCATTGATACATGTCCCCTGGGGCAGGACCCGGGTCCCCAAACACTTTTTATGACAATAACTTGCATGTAAGCCTTTAACCACTTAAGCCCCGGACCATTTGGTAGCTAAAGGACCAGAGGTGAATTCAGAATTTTGCACTGCGCTGCTTTAACTGTAAATTGTGCGGACATGCAATGTTGTACCCAAACAAAATTTGTGTCCTTTTCTTCCCACAAATAGAGCTTTCTTTTAATGGTATTTGATTGCCTCTGCGATTTTTTTTTTTTGCGATATAAACGGAAAAAGACCGAAAATTTTGAAAAAAAATGATATTTTCTACTTTTTGTTATAAGAAAAATCGAATAAACTCAATTTTAGTCATACATTTAGGCCAAAATGTATTCAGCCACATGTCTTTAGTAAAACAAACGTCAATAAGTGTATATTTATCGGTTTGCGCAAAAGTTATAGCGTTTACAAACTAGGGTACATTTTCTGGAATTTACACAGCTTTAAATTTATGACTGCCTATCTCATTTCTTGAGGTGCTAAAATGGCAGGGCAGTACAAACCCCCCCCCCAAATGACCCCATTTTGGAAAGTAGACACCCCAAGGAAATTGCTGAGAGGCATGTTGAGCCCATTGATTTTTTTTTTTTTGTCCCAAGTGATTGAATAATGACAAAAAAAAAAAAAAAATTACAAAAAGTTGTCACTAAATGATATATTGCTCACACATGCCATGGTTATATGTGGAATTGCACCCCAAAATACATTCTGCTGCTTCTCCTGAGTACGGGGATACCACATGTGTGGGACTTTTTAGGAGCCTAGCCACGTACGGGACCCCGGAAACCAAGCACCGCCTTCAGGATTTCTAAGGGCGCAAATTTTTGATTTCACTCCTCACTACCTATCACAGTTTTGAAGGCCATAAAATGCCAAAATAGCACAAAACCCCCCCAAATGACCCCATTTTAGAAAGTAGACACCCCATGGAAATTGCTGAGAGGCCTGTTGAGCCCATTGAATATTTTTTTTCTTTGTCCCAAGTGATTGAATAATGACAAAAAAAAAAAAAAATTACAAAAAGTTGTCACTAAATGATATATTGCTCACACATGCCATGGTTATATGTGGAATTGCACCCCAAAATACATTTTGCTGCTTCTCCTGAGTACGGGGATACCACATGTGTGGGACTTTTTAGGAGCCTAGCCGCATACGGGACCCCGAAAACCAATCACCGCCTTCAGGATTTCTAGGCACAAATTTTTGATTTCACTCCTCACTACCTATCACAGTTTTGAAGGCCATAAAATGCCAAAATAGCACAAAACCCCCCCAAATGACCCCATTTTGGAAAGTAGACACCCCAAGCTGTTTGCTGAGAGGCATGGTGAGTATTTTACAGCTCTCATTTGTTTTTGAAAATGAAGAAAGAATTTTTTTTTTTTTTTCTTTTTTTTTTTCTAATTTTCAAAACTTTGTGACAAAAAGCGAGATCTGCAAAATATTTACAATACCTCTCAGCAAATAGCTTGGGGTGTCTACTTTCCAAAATGGGGTCATTTGGGGGGGTTTTGTGCCATCTGGGCATTCCATGGCCTCCGAAACTGTGATAGGCAGTGAGAAGTGAAATCAAAAATTTACACCCTTAGAAAGCCTGAAGGCGGTGATTGGTTTTTGGGGTCCCGTACGCGGCTAGGCTCCCAAAAAGTCTCACACATGTGGTATCCCCGTACTCAGGAGAAGCAACAGAATGTATTTTGGGGTGTAATTCCACATATGCCCATGGCATGTTTGAGCAATATATCATTTAGTGACAACTTTGTGCAAAAAAAAAAAAAAAATTGTCTTTTTTCCGCAACTTGTGTCAACATATAAAATATTCCATGGACTCGACATGCCTCTCAGTATATAGCTTGGGGTGTCTACTTTCCAAAATGGGGTCATTTGGGGGGGTTTTGAACTGTTCTGGCATTTTATACACAACATTAGGAAGCTTACATCCACTCTTCTAACCACTTGAAGACAAAGCCCTTTCTGACACTTTTTGTTTACATGAAAACATATTTTTTTTTGCAGGAAAATTATGTTGAACCCCCAAACATTATATATATTTTTAAAGCAAAGGCCCTACAGAATAAAATGGTGGGTGTTGCATTTTTTTTTTCTACACAGTATTTGCGCAGCGATTTTTCAAACACATTTTTTGGGGAAAAAATACACTTTTTTTTATTTTAATGCACTAAAACACACTATATTGCCCAAATGTTTGATGAAATAAAAAAGATGATCTTAGGCCGAGTACATAGATACCAAACACGACATGCTTTAAAATTTCGCACAAACGCGCATTGGCGACAAACTACATACATTTTTAAAAGCCTTTAAAAGCCTTTACAGGTTACCCCGTTAGATTTACAGAGGAGGTCTACTGCTAAAATTACTGCCCTCGATCTGACCTTCGCGGTGATACCTCACATGCATGGTGCAATTGCTGTTTACATATGACGCCAGACCGACGCTTGCGTTGGCCATTGGGCAAGAGCAGGGCAGGACAGGGGTGCTTTTTTTTTTTTTTATTATTAATTTTGCTTTTTTATTTTATTTTTAAATTGTTCCTTCCATATTTATTTATTTTTTATCATTTTTATTGTTATCTCAGGGAATGTAAATATCCCCTATGATAGTAATAGGTAGTGACAGGTACTCTTTTTTTGAAAAAACTGGGGTCTAGACCCTAGATCTTTCCTCTGCCCTCAAAGCATCTGACCACACCAAGATCGGTGTGATAAAATGCTTTCCCAATTTCCCAATGGCGCTTTTTATATCCGGGGGGGGGGGGGACATTCCCTCCCACTGCTTGTAAAAGCAGTCCAGAGGCTAATTAGCCACTAGGGTTGCTTTCTTTCTCGTACATCACGGGACACAGAGCGACATAGTCATTACTAATGGGTTATATAGATACCGTCAGGTGCTGGCACTGGCAACTTCCAAAACCGGAAGTACCCTCCCCTATATAAGCCCCTCCCATCCGGGAGCACCTCAGTTTTTTGCCAGTGTCTAAGGTGTTGGCCAAGAAGAAACATGTGTTTTTCACTGAGCTTGCGTACAGGTTCTTTTGGGCCTCAGTAAGCTATTCCGGATCCGACCAAAAAAGCTTCATAGCTAAACGGTCGGTACCCGGGCCTTGCAGAGAAGAGCAAGGTTTTGCCTGTAATGCTTCTCTTAGGAGAGCTGGACCCTGGGATCCAGAGCTCTGGTCATACCCACGACCAAGATGTTTTCTGTGCAGGGTGCTATACAGGTCCAGGGGAGTGGAATCCGTGGGAACCCGGTCCCTGAAGGTTTGATTACAATGCCTGCCGTGATAGGTGAAGTTTGGGCTTTTGTGGACCAAACAAAGTCCTGCGGCGGGGAACAGGTAAGTGGGGGCCCCCAGGAACTTGGTTCTATTGGGGGACCCCCAAGCCTAATTTGTCTTTCTGTCTGTTACCTAATGGTATTCCCGCAAAATTCTGTGCATGCCTGTAACTACTAAAAAAAAAAAAAATGTAATAATTTTTAATGGTGGTCAAGAAAAAAAAAAAAAAAAAAAAAATTTTTTTTTATATATATATTTAATATATTAGACTGCGGTACCTGTGTTTGTCCACTAGAGGCCGCTGTGGAATGTTTTCTTGTCATGTGGACTAGTTTCTTCTCAGCAGAGCAAAGTCCAGGCAGATGGTGAGTTCTCTTATAGGAAACTGCTTCCTCTGCCATGTTGCAGTGCTCGTCCATCCCCCGGCCTGCGGCAAAGAGGGGCCCTGGCTCCTGTCCCTTGTTTCCATTTTTTGAAATTAGCGCCGAAGGCGCACGTGGCCGCGCGCGTGCGCGTGCACGCGCCTCTATATATAGAGGTGAGCCGGGAAAGGGGGCGGAGCCTGGGGGATGACGCTCTGTGCGCGCCGCAGCGCTTCTGCGCATGTGCGGGCGTCCCAGCAGTTTAAAAAAACCACAATATTGTAGTAAGCTGGCTATGAAGTACAGAGACAGAGCTGGCAACATTTAAAGGCATACAGCAAGCGGTTGATACAGGCATCCCCTAGAAAGGCACATTAGTAGACACCAACTGTTTCTTATAGCAGCATTTATGCTAGACTATTATCAGTAACTGGTGTATTTCGGCTGGAATACCTCAGCTTTGTGGCTTAGGAATATGCCGTCTAAAAACTCCGGGACTAGAAATTCCAGGAGGAATAGGGGGTCTCCATCGGGCTCTGAGGATCTTGGGCATGCTTTGGCTGCACCAGTCTCCCCTGAAGAATCAGAGGTTAGTGACCGTAGAGCACCCTCAGGAGTACCTGGTACTGTGGCTGTCCTCAGTTCACCTGCTACTGT
This sequence comes from Rana muscosa, assembly GCA_029206835.1. Classification (NCBI taxonomy): domain Eukaryota; kingdom Metazoa; phylum Chordata; class Amphibia; order Anura; family Ranidae; genus Rana; species Rana muscosa. Next base: position 418,028,778 of record CM055117.1, read on the forward strand.
GTATGTAACAGAGGAGGTTTTTTCCTCAGCTCTGGGAGGGCTGGAAGAGAGATTGTCAGCATTGATCGCTGCTTCCCTGTCACAGGAGAAAAGCGCTCGATCTCCGTCTCCCCCCTCAGAGTGCCTGTTAACAGAGCAACAGTCCCATACAGAGGTCGACCTACCTGAGGGGGATCAGGATGAGGTCGATTCGGTTGCAGAGGAATCAACAGTGGAAGAGCCGTTCTCAGCATCACATGCTGAAAGGTTATGGGTTCAGTCCCTGACTAATATGGTCCGATCAGCATTTAAAATGCCACTTGCGGAGCCATCCTCCACCTCTGTCTCCTCGTTGGGGTCGCTAAAAGCTCCCCAGACTGTTTGTTCCTTTCCGATCCATCCTTTACTGGAGGGGCTCATTTACCAGGATTGGGAGCATCCTGACAAAATATTTACTCCCCCCCAAGAGATTTCCGGTGGTCTATCCCATGGAGGATAAGTTCATCAGAAAATGGAGGGTCCCTACAGTGGACGCAGCCATCTCTTGTGTGAATAAATCACTGACATGTCCGGTGGAAAATGTCCAAATGTTCAAGGACCCAATAGATAAAAAATTGGAGTCCTTATTAAAATCTGCTTTTTCTACAGCAGGATTGGTGACACAACCAGCAGTGGCAGCTATTGGGGTCTGCCAAGCAGTGAAGGATCAGTTGAAACAGGTCTTAAGGGACTTGCCGGATCAGCAGGCTCTTGCCCTAGCTGATCTACCTAGAGCCTTATGCTTTGCGGTGGACGCTATAAAGGATTCAATCCATCAGGCCTCCCGCCTTACGCTGTCTGTAGTACATATGCGCAGGCTTCTATGGCTCAAGAACTGGTCTGCTGAAGCTCCCTGTAAAAAATTGCTGGTCAGCTTCCCATTTCATGGGGAGCGCTTATTCGGGGAAGACCTGGACAAGTATATCCAGAGAATTTCCAGCGGTAAAAGTACACTTTTGCCGGTTAAAAATAGAGTTAGAGGTCCCTCTTTTAAAAGGCCGGCCTCTCCAGTCCCTAGGACATCGGCTGTGAAACAGTTCCGACGGCCTCCTCGGTCAAATCCCGGAGGTAGAAATCAGGGACAGTTGCAGGGTAACAAAAAGCCCTGGAGCAGGAGAGGTACAAAACCTCCCCCAAAGTCAAATGCATGAAGGGTTGCCCCCACCCAATCGGGTGGGGGGAAGACTTCAGTTGTTCACAGAGACCTGGCGGGACACGATCCGAGACAGATGGGTGCTCTCCGCAGTAAATCTGGGATACAAATTGGAGTTAAAAAACTCCCCTTCTTCCCGCTTTATAAGGTCAAACGTGCCAAGGGATCCCCAGAAGAGAGGATCCCTCCTGTTGGCACTAGAACAATTATTGCTTCAAGCAGTAATTATAGAGGTTCCCCTGGAAGAGTGGGGGTTCGGGTTTTACTCAAACCTCTTTACAGTTCCGAAGCCAAACGGGGACGTGAGGCCCATACTAAATCTAAAAGGGCTAAACAAATTCCTGCATATCAGGACTTTCCGGATGGAGTCGATCCGATCGGTAGCCACTGCCCTACAAGGGGAGGAATGGTTAGCCTCGATCGACATCAAGGATGCTTATTTGCACATTCCCATCTTTCCAGCCCACCAAAAATTTCTACGCTTTGCGGTAGAAGGCCGCCATTTTCAGTTCAGAGCCTTACCCTTTGGTCTGGCCACAGCACCAAGAGTGTTCACAAAAATTTTGGCCCCATTATTGGCCAATCTAAGAACACGAGGTGTAACGATAATGGCATATCTAGACGACTTGTTGCTGATAGACCACTCAGTGGAAAAACTAGAAGTGGTTGTTCACGAGACAATCAAGTATCTGGAATATCACGGTTGGATTATCAACCGAGACAAGTCAGCCCTAAAACCAGTCAAAAGTCTGGAATACTTGGGGCTAAGGCTGGATTCAGACCAGAGAAAAATTTTCTTGCCTCAAGAAAAGGGGTCATCTTTGAGAGATTTGATCCACTTAGTGGGCTCAAAAAGACAGCCATCCATACGCCTGTGCATGAGGCTGCTGGGAAAAATGGTGGCATCATTCGAAGCAGTACCCTACGGTCAATTCCATTCAAGGAAATTGCAAAGGGCCATACTGTCAGCCTGGAACAAAAAAGTTCAGGCTCTGGACTTACCAATGTCTTTGTCCCCTTCCGTTCGCAAGAGCCTCCGCTGGTGGTTGGTTCCCCAGAATCTGGAAAGAGGGAAATCCTTCAGTCCGATTTCCTGGAAGGTGGTCACTACAGATGCCAGCCTTATAGGCTGGGGAGCAGTACTGGAGCAATGGTCTCTCCAGGGCAAGTGGTCAGAAGCAGAAAAGGCCCTGCCCATCAATCTTAGAGATACGAGCAGCCCGGTATGCCCTAGTAGCATGGACATCCAAACTCCAAGGGTCCCCTGTCAGAGTTCAATCAGACAATGCCACAGCAGTGGCATATATCAATCGTCAGGGGGGCACCAGGAGTCGTGCAGCCCAAAGGGAAGTAAATTACATCCTGAGATGGGCAGAAAGATATGTCCCAGCCATATCTGCGGTATTCATTCCAGGGGTGGAGAATTGGAAGGCGGACTTTCTAAGTCGCCAACAATTATGCCCAGGGGAATGGTCCCTTCATCCCGAGGTTTTCCGGACAATATGTCAGCGGTGGGGAACACCGGATGTAGATCTGCTAGCATCCAGATTCAACGCAAAGGTGGACAGGTTTGTCTCTTGGACAAGGGATCCCCTAGCTTGCGGCTCGGATGCCCTAGTGTTCCCTTGGGATCAGTTCAAGCTGATATATGCATTCCCACCGCCACAATTGTTACCTTGATTACTCCGCAGAATCAGGGTAGAAAAGAAACCAGTGATTCTGGTGGCTCCAGCGTGGCCCCGAAGAGCATGGTACGCGGAGATTGTAAAAATGTCTGTGGGGAGTCCTTGGACCCTCCCACATCGTCCGGACCTGCTTTCGCAGGGACCGATATACCACCCTTCCTTACCAGCCCTAGGTTTGACGGCCTGGCTATTGAAGCCCACATTCTAAAAAAGAGAGGGCTCTCTAATGCTGTGGTGTCTACCATGATCAATGCCAGGAAACCGGTATCCAGGCAGATCTACTATAGAATCTGGAAGGCGTACATCGCCTGGTGTGAGGCCAGGAAATGGCATCCACGTAAATACGTAATAGGTAGGATTCTGGACTTCCTACAATGGGCTGTAGATAGGAAGCTTGCCTTGAGTACTATCAAGGGTCAGATTTCGGCCTTGTCAATATTTTTTCAAAGGCCCTTGGCTTCGCATTCACTAGTCAAAGCCTTTATACAAGGAGTGATGCGTATTAGTCCTCCGGTTAATATTCCCATATGTCCATGGGATCTAAACTTGGTTTTGTCGGTTCTACAGAAACAACCATTTGAACCACTACAGCATATTTCCTTGGTGCTTCTCACCAGGAAATTGATTTTTCTAGTAGCCATTTGTTCGGCTAAAAGAGTATCGGAATTAGCAGCTATGTCCTGTAAGGAGCCATATCTGGTTATCCATAAGGACAGAGTAGTGTTACGTCCTCATCCAGCCTTTCTTCCTAAGGTGGTATCGAGTTTTCATTTGAACCAAGATGTGGTTCTTCCTTCTTTTTTCCCCAAACCTACTTCGGTAGAGGAAAAGTTATTGCATTCTTTGGATGTAGTAAGAGCAGTTAAAGCTTATCTAAAAGCCACTGCTCAGATTCGCAGAACGGATACTTTGTTTATTCTGCCGGAAGGCCCCAGAAAGGGTCAGGCAGCGTCAAAATCTACTTTAGCCAAGTGGATTCGACAGGTCATAATACAAGCCTATGGCTTGAGAAGTAGACCGCCTCCGTTCAAAGTTAGGGCGCACTCCACGAGAGCAGTTGGAACTTCATGGGCAGTGCATCACCAGGCCTCCCTGGCTCAAATCTGTAAGGCCGCAACATGGTCTTCGTTACACACGTTTACTAGGTTCTACCACCTGACGGTATCTATATAACCCATTAGTAATGACTATGTCGCTCTGTGTCCCGTGATGTACTCCAAGAAAAGGATTTTACAGGTAAGCTGTTATAAAAATCCTATTTTTACATTAAAGCCGGCCGCTGGCTGAAAAGAATGATACCAAGATGATACCTAAACCCGCAGGCATCAATCTGGTATAACCATTCAAAATCCAGCAACATACCAGTACGTTGCTGGTCCTTGTTGGACATGTATTGTAATCTTTTTTTTTCATGCAGCCAGGTGGCTGAACGAAAAAAGAGATTGATCAGTGGGTATGCCCACCATTAGAATACCGCCCTTCATCCACCCACTTCTAATGATGGGCATACATGCACCATTTATATATGCCGTAGCATGGGGGCATCCTCCCGCAAAAAAGTTATGCCGCACACACATGGTCGGACTTTTCCACGGGCAAGCCTCCGTCGGAATTTCGACCGTATGTACGCGGCATTAGGAGCAAAATCACTCCTCCGCCCCTGCTGCCCCAATGCTTCGGCATATTTGCTTTTTTTTTTTTAACTGTGGTGGTGAAATCACCTCCTACAGCACTGGAGTCGCAGGGATCAGGCCTGTCTCTGCGAACGCTGCAGTTATGTGTGTTGTGTTTTGTAAGTGACAGTGATCGATCGAAACTGCACTTGGGTGGCCTGGGCTGGACGGAGGGTCAAAACGCAGGTGCTAGCAGGTATCTGGGCTGATCCCGCTAACACTGCGTTTTTGGGAACCCTAAACTGCTGGGGACGCTAGTATAGATCTGATCAGATCAGATATTGATCTGTTCAGATACTATACCACTAAGGGAGGTGTATGCTTCACGCGTGGGTGTTAGCATTACTGGCACTAACCTGACGCTGCCTGGGGTGTGACGCAGACCCTCTCTGACGCTAAAACCTAATTGATATCACCCGCCGGGCGATCAGGGGGTTAAACCTTTATTGGGTTATATACGGCGGGTGCCCTGACACTATAAAAAGCAAACTAACTAACCAGCGTCACCCGTAACACTTATATGATGATTACTGGTGAAAGGGTTAACTAGGGGCAATTAGGGGGTTAAAACCTTTATTAGATAATATATGGGGGTACCTGACGCTATAAAAACCTGCGGCGAACCTAAAAAAAATTACTGGCTACCGATCTGCATCACCGACGCTAAGACAGCGATCAGAAAAATGATCGCTTAGCGACAGTGGTGATAGGGGGTGAAAGGGTTACCTGGGGGGCGATCAACGGGGTTAAACCTTTATTAGATATTTTATGGGGTACCCGACGCTATAAAAACCTGCGGCGAACCTAAAAAAAATTACTGGCTACCGATCTGCATCACCGACGCTAAGACATCGATCAGAAAAATGATTACTTAGTGACAGTGGTGATAGGGGGTGAAAGGGTTACCTGGGGGGCGATCAAGGGGGTTAAACCTTTATTAGATAATTTATGGGGGTACCCGACGCTATAAAAACCTGCGGCGAACCAAAAAAATTACTGGGTACCGATCTGCATCACCGACGCCAAGACAGCAATCAGAAAAATGATCGCTTAGTGACAGTGGTGATAGGGGGTGAAAGGGTTACCTGGGGGGCGATCAAGGGGGTTAAACCTTTATTAGATAATTTATGGGGGTACCCGACGCTATAAAAACCTGCGGCGAACCAAAAAAAAAAATACTGGCTACCGATCTGCATCACCGACGCCAAGACAGCGATCAGAAAAATGATTGCCAAGCGACGGCCGTGCTAGGGGGTGAAAGGGTTATCTGGGGGGTGATCAAGGGGTTAAACCTTTATTAGGGGGGGTTAGGGGGCTACACTGGACCTAAAACTAAATGTAGTGACACTTTTACAGTCACAAATGTCACTGATTGCAGTGATCAGTAAATAAATGGTCACTGCAATCAGTGACACTGTGACTGGGGGCTGGGGGGTGATCTGGGGGGGGCTGGGGGGTGATCTGGGGGGGCCTGGGGGGGGCGATTTATGTGCCTATGTGTGCTGGTGTTAGTGTAGTGTTAGTGCACTGACCTGTGTGTCTTCTCTTGTACGACGCTCGGTATATGTGAGCGCCGCACAGGAGATGACGACATCACTTCCTCCTGCTTTCTCGGTCTGTGTAAACATTACACAGACAGAGGGGGCATTTCTATTCGCCGGGAGCGATCGCGGGGGGGTGGTCGGAATCGAACGGCCGCCCCCCCATCTCGGAACGCTCCCAGACGAATTCCGACCGCTCACTGTACAGAAGGGGGTTCCGATCGGACCCCCCAACTGTACAAAGGCAATCACGTATGCTCTACGTGATTGTGCCTGTCGGTGCCATTGTGCCGACGTATATATACAGTGAGCGGTCGTTAAGTGGTTAAAATTAGCACTTTAGATTTTTCATGTTTGAGTCCCATAGACTTTAACGGTGTTCGGATGTTCGAACAAATTTATTGCCTGTTCGCATGTTCTGATGCGAACCGAACTGGGGGTGTTCGGCTCATCCCTAACTTGGACGTGAATCATAGGGAAAAGGGAATATTTCTGTAATGACTAATGAATGATTTTTATTATTTAGCTCTCGTTTACCCAAAGACTCCGGTGAGTGCACAAGTGGGCCTTTTGTTTCTTTTCGAACCAAGAAATATTGGTTGTGGATATTTTAGCAGCGGCAGAGCAATTGGTGTGCAGGGGGTAGCAAATAGGCGTTAAAGAGCTTGTTATATGTTTAAGATGGATAGCTGAATTGATAGATCGATAGATAGATACACATATTTTTATTGTGGTGTAGGATCTGGGCCTGCTGTCCCTCCATCTCTCTTTCTCTCTCTCTCTCCCTTTTTCTCTCATTTCTTTCTCTTTTTCTTTCTCTCTCTCCCTCTTTCTTTCTTTCTTTCTTTCTCCCTCCATCCCTCATTCATCTCAGATTCTAACCACACACCCTTCCGAGCCACGCCCATTTGAGTCACGCCCACTATTTTGTGTGAACCACGCCCATTTTTCATAATGTATAGAAGGTAGGGCCCGAAAGTGACTCAAGCCCAGGGGCCCCCACCACCCTAAGCCCTGCCCTGGTCAGAGCAGTCATTATTGGCACCCAAGGCCAACAATTTCCCATCAAATCATCTCCCAATAGTCATATCAGACTGTGCAGGCAATGAATACTAAACAGCTACTTCCTATCCTTAATGAGAAAAGAGCAAGTTTGGTCCATTGGCACTGTTTACTCCCAGAGCACAGAATTTGCAAACAGCGCAGCTTGCTGGTGTGATTTAACCCCTAACACTTATCTAAACAAAAAGAAAAATGTGATGCATTGCAGCTTACAGTTCTTAAATGTGGTGTCTGCATTAATTTTCTATTTTAAGACTACATTTTCTTTTTTAGGGTAGAAGAAGTTTTTCAGCAAGTATCAAAAATATCTGTTGATCTTGCCAGAAATGCAGTGTCTTTGTCAATTCTTGGAAGTTGAAAAGATACCAAATACAATGTTATATTTCTTGTATAAACTGATAATCCCATCAACTACCATGCAATGGAGATGAATAAAATTTGAAATGTTTGAAGTCCAGCCTGTGTGATACCAATAGCTGAATCCATACAGAGAGTGGAGCCACAAAAAGACAAAATTGCCAGGTGAAAATAAAGAGAAACAGTCTTAAAAAAAGAAAACCAACACAGCCACCACATCTAAGGATTGGTAAGTTACATTATATTACATATTTGTTTTGGGGTTTAAATAAACCTTACTAACTTTCCCAGCCTATCCCCTCAATTTCCCCTGTTACAAGATAAAAATCTGTGGCAAACTTTGGAGATTGTAATGAGCAGACAGCCGAACAGACTTGATCAGTAGTCACTTTGAATAGCAACCAATCTATTTTCTGCATGATTAATCCTTTAATTTTAACAATGTTACAGCATAGCAGTGGAAGGATGAAAACAAACCCACAGACAGAATAGTGGTTACTGGTTTGTTTGTATATGTTTCAGCATACAGGTCTCTTAGATCCATCTTGGTGGATGCACATACACATGATCACTTCAGCTCACTTCAGCCTTATTAAAATACATCTGCCTTGCTGAACAGTATTTTTTTTTTTTGCATTTGTACATTTCAGTACTGGCAATGCCCAACTCCATGAAAATGGCCAAAAATTGATTCTCATGCTTTTTTTCCCATTGACTTCTTTGGGGTTTGCATTATTCTGGATGAGTTGAGGATGCGTTCCGTGAACAACCTGCAGTTTTAGCCCAAGCACATTTGCTCATCACTATTGAAGGCTGTAACATTTATTTTTTTAATGCAATACCTGATTGCAGCTATAGGAAAAAAATGTTTGCCATTTAGCAAGTGTGCAGAAGCTTGAGCAAAGGATTTTTTATTTTATTTATTAAAGTCAACAGAGTCTCTTATTTTTACTTAAAGCAGAGTTTCACCCAAAAGTTGAACTTCCGCTCTAAGGACTCTTAACCCCCTGACATGCCACATTTGGCATGTCATTTTTTTTGGAGTGGGGGAGTGGGTACCTAGTTTTGATAGGTACCCAGCTCCCACTTCCGCTCACGCCCCCTCCTCTCCCTCCCTCCTTGCAAACTTCTGGGACATGTCACAGGTCCCAGAAGATTGCTTGGCCATTCAGGACACGCAGCTCGACTCGCACCCAGCTGTGAAGCCGCAAGTTGTCACAGCCGGGTGCCCACACTAGTGATGCCGGCGACGAGGAGAGGAGAGGGAGAGAACCGAGGCTTCGGATGGCCGCATTGCTGGACCATGGAAAAGGTGAGTGTGTGTTTATTAAAAGTCAGCAACTACACTTTTTATAGCTACTGACTTTTAATAAACAGAAAAACGAGTGGAACTCCACTTTAACCCTTTTAAGATGACCTTACCATTTTCAATAATTTTCTCCAGGGCTGGTAAATGAATTACAGCCATTGTACTAGAAAATAACTATTATCTAGAAATTTTAAATATACACATTTGTTTTTCAACCTTGCAACACTAAAACATGAATTAAAACCCACACATATTTTGGTTTCCTGTTCTCTGGATAAATAGGAGAAAATGTTTGAAGTAGTAGCTTGCTTAATGTCTAACTTATTTCATATAATACTAAAACTGATTTTGTTTTTACATTTCTCTATTTTCTTGCTTATTACAAAATATATATCTAGATTTTAAAAAATTACCAAATGAAGACACCATATGTGGTAAAAAAAAATGTGTGATAATAATTTTGGTATGCAAAGTGCTTATAAATGTAATAATGTAGAAAGGGGAGTAATACCGCGCTAAAATAATTAAGTGAACTAAAGTACAGTTGCAACAAAAAAAATATTAAAATATCTCTATGGCAATTGAGTAAACGTCAAAAAGTAAGTTGCGCTAATAAACCAGTGACATCAAAGTTAATAAAAAACTTGGTGACAGAAAACCACATTCAATTATATATTGAGTCCATATGGAGTTCAGCAAACTGGTGGAAAAAGGAAACAAAAAAGGGTCCAAATAAATGAATAAAGGTCCAGAGTTCATCCACCTTCACCAAAAGATAGCAGAGGGGAAAGAGGAGATATGCAGGAGTCCCAATTGGAAAAGACGATCTTACTCTGTGAGTGGATTCCCTTACCAGATACGGTGGACCCCCTAAAGAGCAAGGTTGTATGTGCAGGCAGAATCAGCCCTCTGCAGGGACAAGTGGATCTCTGTATCTGGGATCTCCATGCTGTGATTCGATCTCCGTGGTCCCCAGTGGGGAGTAAGAAAAGCTGGAACTTCAATCTGTTGAAATCACTTCTGATCCGACAGGCCGTGAGTGAAAAGAGGGACAATGAGCTCCAATGGTGTAGTAAATTAAAAAGCCTTTATTGCTTAAAAAAGAGATAAGCGGGATCAACCGCATATACATAAAAATAGCCGGCAAGCATTAAAATACAAACACCCGTGTACCAGGGTCACTTGGGGCGTAAAAACGTAATAGCCGTAAAAACGTAATGGCGTCAGCACGTCGTGGCACCGCCCTACATGTTTCATCCTGGGGCACGTGCGACGTGCTGAACAGTCACCCTTATACCACAAAATAGAAGCCAAGCCTTGTTTTCGTCTGGGCGCCATCTTGTGGAACACAATACAAACTGTATTAATGAAACACCAAGCCTCGATCTGATGTTCTTACCAGTAAGTAAACAATATGGAGAAAAAGGAACATATTTAAAAAAATATATATAAAAAAATACATATATGTGGAATTACACCACAATGAAGGGCATAACAATATGAGGGCATATATAAAGGAAATATAAGGGAATATATAGAGGAAGCATGTCTGTGTACCAAAACGAAAAAAATCAACAGAATAGATACACCAGACAGGGCTATCGTAATAGAAATAAAGCAACATACTTACTGTATGTATGCATAGAAGGAATAATCTAATCTTTAAGGAAAGACATGGCAGACATCAAATCGTGCTGGTGTTCCCTCAATGTATACAAAAAGTATAGGCAAATGATCGGAATAAAAAGTTATTTATAAAATTCAATAAGGACAGAAAACAAAACTAGGCATTGTCAATAAAGGCGTTCGTTGATCTCTATATCGACATTGAGTCCCAAGGGCCTAAGACTTCTAATTTTTAAATTAGAGATGAATTGGATATACAAAATTAGAAGTCTTAGGCCCCTGGGACTCAATGTCGATATAGAGATCAACGCCTTTATTGACAATGCCTAGTTTTGTTTTCTGTCCTTATTAAATTTTATAAATAACTTTTTAGTCCGATCATTTGTCTATGCTTTTTCTAAACATTGAGGGAACACTAGCACGATTTGATGTCTGCCATGTCTTTTGTTAAAGATTAGGTTATTCCTTCTATGCACACATAAGTATGTTGCTTTATGTCTATTACGATAGCCAAGTCTGGTGTATCTATTCTGTTACATTTTTCAGTTTTGGTACACAGACATACTTCCTCTATATATGCCCTTATATTTCCATTATATATGCCATCATATTGTTATGCCCTTCATTGTGGTGTAATTTCGCATATATATATTTTTTTATATATATTTTTTTAAATATGTTCCTTTTTCTCCATATTGTTTACTTACTGGTAAGAACATCAGATCGAGGCTTGGTGTTTCTTTAATACAGTTTGTATTGTGTTCCACAAGATGGCGCCCGGACGAAAATGAGGCTTGGCTTCTATCTTGTGGTATAAAGGTGACTGTTCAGCACGTCGCTCGTGCCCCAGGAAGACGTCACGTATGACGAAACATGTAGGATGCTGCCACGACGTGCTGACGCCATTATGTTTTTACGCCACACGTGACCCCGGTACACGGGTGTTTGTATTTTAATGCTTGCCGGCTATTTTTATGTATATGCGGTTAATCCCGCTTATCTCTTTTTTAAGCAATAAAGGCTTTTTAATTTACTACACCATTGGAGCTCCTTGTCTCTCTTTTCACTCACGGCCTGTCGGCCCAGGAGAGATTTCCCCAGATTGAAGTTCCAGCTTCTCTTACTCCCCACTGAGGACCACGGAGATCGAATCACAGCACGGAGATCCCGGATACAGGGATTTACTTGTCCCCGCAGAGGGCTGATTCTGGCTGCGCATACGACCTTGCTCTTTAGGGGGTCCACCGTATCTGGAAAGGGAATCCACTCACAGAGTGAGATCGTCTTTTCAAATTGGGACTCCTGCATATCTCCTCTTCTCCCTCTGCTATCTTTTGGTGAAGGTGGATGAACTCTGGACCTTTATTCATTTATTTGGGCCCTTTTTTGTTTCCTTTTTCCACCAGTTTGCTGAATTCCAAATGGACTCAATATATCATTGAATGTGGTTTTCTGTCACTAACCAAGTTTCTTATTAACCTTGATGTCACTGGTTTATTAGCGCAACTTACTTTTTGATGCCTAAAGATGTAATGTTGAGTAAACCGCTGCATACCAAAATTTCACAATTTGGTCTGGTCCAAAAGGATTTTATTAATGTTGGACTCAAAGGGGTATTACCTGGAGATGGATTTAATTTATTTGTGTTTTACCTAAAGTCCATTTAAAACGACATGCCTATCTAAGACCAGAGCACTACTTGTAATTGTATTGCCTAATGAATTGCATTTTTTCTCTATTCCAGGGAGTGGAAACAAAACAGTTCTAATTAGTACTATGTTACAGGGGTTACTCAGAAAAAAATAATAATGTGCATCATATATTACAGCGAACGAGTTACTTTTTATGTTAATTCCTTTTGTCATTTCATGTTCATTATTTTATGTAAGAAGCCATTTTCTTATCTAAAGTGGTTCTAAAGACTTAAGGTTTTTTTACCTCAATGCATTCTCTGCATTGAGGTAAAAAACCTTCTGTCATCAGGATCACCCGCCCCCTCTAAATACTTACCTGAGCCAGTGCTGTGCCTGGCTACTCACAGGACAGAGAGGCAGCAGCATAGCCATTGGCTCCAACTGCTGTCAATAAAATCTTGTTAGGAGGGAACTGGGGGGTGGGGTCGAGACACGCTGTCTGTGTCTATGGACATAGGCAGCGTAGCTTAAGATTAAGCCTGCCTATAGGAAGTGGCTTCCTGTTGGACACTTCCTAAAGAGGAGGAGCCAGGAGTGATGGAGGGGACCCCAGAAGAGAAGGATTAGGGCTGCTCTGTGCAAAACAATTGCACAGAGCAGGTAAGTATAACATGATCATCATAAAAAAAATAAGGTTTATAATCACTTTAGAATCACTTTAAACCTCATAATTTGCTTTTCCAGGTCCTACATAATCTCTTTGGGTCTGATGGCTCCTTACCTCCTTCTCAAGGCTATAGGTTTTTTCCTTCTTTTGACAATTGGAATACCAGGGAACATCTTTATTATTCTTCAATTCACCTACATTAAGAGCGTAGAGAAGAAACTTGTTCCAGCCAACATAATATTTTCAGTACTGGCTTTGGCAAATGTACTCATCATCTTTTCTCGCATCATTCCACAGTCATTGAATGCTATAGGGGTAGAGGACTTGCTTAATGACATAGAGTGCAAATTTGTCATATACTCATACCGAGTAAGCAGAGCCATGTCTATTTGTGCCACCAGTTTGCTTAGCTGCCACCAGTGTATTCTTATTGCTCCAACAACTAAAGTTTGGCTTTATCTAAAGCGAAAAGTGGCACAAAACATTATGGGAATTATCATAATTTTGTGGATAATGAACTTCTCTATGTACTCTTATTGTTTTTTGAGTACTAATGCCAAGAAAAATATTACAACTTCGCCATATACTCTTCATTTGGTATACTGTGATGCTGACTTCCTAACTTATACAGCATATATTGTCAATGGAACATTTTACTTTATTCGTGATTTTATATTTGTAGGTTTAATGATATTAGCAAGCAGTTACATAGTGTTCATCCTTCTCCGTCATGAGAAAAATATAAAAGTAATTAGAAGCTCTAACAAAGCGCAAAAGTGGTCAGCCGAGTTCAAGGCCTCAAGATCTGTCATTTTATTAATTGTTCTATATGTATTATTGTTCGGTTTGGATAACTCCATGTGGATCTATACGCTGACTTTATCGAATGCAACTACTGACATGAATGAAATTCGAATATTTCTAGCATCCTCATATGCAGCTCTTAGTCCCATTCTCATCATATTAACCAACCCTAAGCTTCATCGTTCTTGGATGTTGTCTCGCAAGAACAAGCCTTTCCAAAAACATATAGGAAGCAGTGGAACTGTGTATTCTGTAAGTGAATAAAGCCGATAAAATATAGAATAGTATTTTTTATATACAGTAGAATTAGGAATAGGATCTATAAATAAATATGGGCATTGCTGGTCACACTTTTCTTCTCCTTCTCAAACACTAGTATTGTACCCTTATAACATGTGCTTGAGGCCCATGCATAGGGTTCAGTTATAGGTTGCTCATGCTATGGAACTTTTTAATGAACTAACCTACAATTATAGCATGTATTCAGCATCACCTAATTTTTTATGTTTAGCAAGCTGGAGCCACAACATGTGTTTCTAATCTGGTCAAATTCCATGCCTCAGGCCTGGTTCACACTGGGGCGACAAACGCTCCGACATTGGGAGCTCATGTCGCATGACGTGTGAAAATCAATGTTTCCCTATGGGAGCCGTCTCAACTGGTCCGACACATGTCGGTCCGACTTTGAGAATGCTCCCTGTACTAATTGGTCCGACTTTGATCCGACTTCAGCCCATTGACTATCATTGAAGTCGGATCAAAGTCGGACCACAGTCTTGCATGATCCGACTTTGGCATGCGACTTGTGCTGTACTACTCTTGAGGGGGAACTCCAGGCCAAATTTTAAATAAAAAACCGGCATGGGTTCCCCCTCCAGGAGCATACCAGGCCCTTAGGTCTGGTCTGGATTTGAAGGGGCGCCCCTACGCCAAAAAAACGGCGTGGGGGTCCCCTCAAAATCCAAACCAGACCCTTATCCGAGCACGCAACCTGGCAGGCCGCAAGGGAAGAGGGGGGGATGAGAGAGCGGCCCCCTTCCCTCCTGAACCGTACCAGGCCGCATGCCCTCAAAATGGGGGGTTTGGTGCTCTGGGGCAGGGGGGCGACCTGCGGCCCCCCACCCCAGAGCACCCTGCCCCCATGTTGATGAGGACAGGGCCTCTTCCCGACAACCCTGGCCGTTGGTTGTCGGGGTCTGCGGGCGGGGGGCTTATCGGAATCCGGGAGCCCCCTTCAATAAGGGGGCCCCCGGATCCCGGCCCCCCACCCTATGTGAATGAGTATGGGGTACATCGTACCCCTACCCATTCACCTGGTGGAAAAAAATTGCAATAAAAAAACCACACAGCTTTTTAAAGTATTTTATTGCACAGCTCCAGGGGTCTTCTTCCGACTTCGGGGGTCTCCGGTGTCGTCGCCGCGCTCTCCGGTTCTTTCTTCTGCCGGGCCTCCGCTAACTTCGTTTTAGCTCTTTTGCTAGCGGAGGCCCGGTCTTCTCCGTCGCCTTCTTCTTCTCCCGCTCTCCGGTTCTTTCTTCCGCCGGGCCTCCGCTAACTTCTTTTTAGCTCTTTTGCTAACGGAGGCCCGGTCTTCTCCGTCGTCTCGTCCGGCTCTCCGTTGTCCTTCTGCCGGCCCCTCCACTAACTTCTTTAGCTCTTTTGCTAGTGGAGGAGCCGGTCTTCCCGTCGTCGCCGTCGGCGTCTTCTTCCCTCTTCTCCTTCTCGATGTTGACACGTCGCTTCCTCCCGCTGTAATACTGGCTGTCCGCTCCGCATTAATATAGGCTTCTCATGACGTCACAGTCACATGTTCCTATGACGGAACATATGTGACTGTGACGTCATGAGAAGCCTATATTAATGCGGAGCGGAGAGGACAGCCAGTATTACAGCGGGAGGAAGCGACGCATCGAGAAGGAGAAGAGGGAAGAAGACGGCGACGACGGGAAGACCGGCTCCTCCACTAGCAAAAGAGCTAAAGAAGTTAGTGGAGGGGCCGGCAGAAGGACAACGGAGAGCCGGACGAGACGACGGAGAAGACCGGGCCTCCGCTAGCAAAAGAGCTAAAAAGAAGTTAGCGGAGGCCCGGCAGAAGAAAGAACCGGGGAGCGCGGCGACGACACCGGAGACCCCCGAAGTCGGAAGAAGACCCCCGGAGCTGTGCAATAAAATACTTTAAAAAGCTGTGTGGTTTTTTTATTGCAATTTTTTTCCACCAGGTGAATGGGTAGGGGTACGATGTACCCCATACTCATTCACATAGGGTGGGGGGGCCGGGATCCGGGGGCCCCTTTATTAAAGGGGGCTCCCGGATTCCGATAAGCCCCCTGCCCGCAGACCCCGACAACCAACGGCCAGGCTTGTCGGGAAGAGGCCCTGTCCTCATCAACATGGGGGCAGGGTGCTCTGGGGTGGGGGGGCCGCAGGTCGCCCCCCTGCCCCAGAGCACCAAACCCCCCATGTTGAGGGCATGCGGCCTGGTACGGTTCAGTAGGGAGGGGGGGCGCTCTCTCGTCCCCCCCTCTTCCCCTGCGGCCGGCCAGGTTGTGTGCTCGGATAAGGGTCTGGTTTGGATTTTGGGGGGACCCCCACGCTGTTTTTTCGGCGTAGGGGCGCCCCTTCAAATCCAGACCAGACCCAAGGGCCTGGTATGCCTCTGGAGGGGGAACCCATGCCGGTTTTTTATTTAAATTTTGGCCTGGAGTTCCCCCTCAAGATTCATACCAAACACAGTGCCTGATATTGGCGGGGATCCAAGTCGGATCCCCGTTCATTGAAAGTTGGACATATGTCGGCTTCATGTCGCAGGGCAAAGTCGGATCCAAAGTATGACAGATGTCGTGTCGCACTAGTGTGAACCCAGCCTCAATGTTTCATGCATTAAGGAATATTCCCTAGAACGATTCATTTTACTTGTAAAAAAAACTATATTTATAAGAGTCTTTTTGTGACATATTGCTGTGACTTATTCTGTAGCACAATTCAATTCTATGATCTTAGAAGAAAATAATCAATGTAGCTAATTCATAAGAGATGTGCTCCAATAAAAAAAAAAAAAAAAAATCTGCACTCTGAATTTTTCTTCACTCATTCCACATTTTCAAATATATTTGTTATGTTTTAAATAGCACTGTAAAATAAAAGATGCAAACCTATTCTAGAACCAAACTCCAAATTCTAACTAAGATAAAACATATGTAATCCCTGTATAGATAATTAACATTGTACATGCTGTTTCCATGAAAAAGTAGCTGTCTGCCTTAATGTGATAAATGTGTCAAGACATATTCATCCCCCTTGGCTTTTTACCTATTTTGTTACATTACAGCCTTTAGTTCAATGTTTTTTTTATCTGAATTATATGTGATGGATCAGAACACAATAGTTTAAGTTGGTGAAGTAAAATTAGAAAAATATATACATAAAACTATTTTTCAGAAATAAAAAAAAAATGATAATTGGCATGTGGGTATGTATTCACCCCCTTTGTTATGAAGACCATAAAAAGTCACATAAATAGTGAAATGATGTCCCCCTGCGTGCAATCTAAGTGTCACATGATCTGTCATTACCTATACACACCTTTTTTAAAGGCCCCAGAGGCTGCAACACCTAAGCAAGAGGCACCACTAACCAAACACTGCCATGAAGACCAAGGAACTCTCCAAACAATTAAGGGACAATCTTGTTGAGAAGTCAGGGTTAGGTTATAAAAAAAAATATCCAAATATTTGATGATCCCTAGGAGCACCATCAAATTTATCATAACCAAATGGAAAGAACATGGCACAACAGCAAACCTGCCAAGAGACGGCCGCACACCAAAACTCACGCAAGGAGGGCATTATTCAGAGAGGCAGCACAGAGACCTAAGGTAACCCTGGAGGAGCTGCAGAGTTCCACAGCAGATAAAGGAGTATCTGTACATATGGAAAAGTGAAAAAGGAAAAAGTACCCTCCGGTACTATGGGACTTTATGGGCGAACTCTTGTACACAGTATATTATAAAAATATGAAATGTATTAATATTTAGAGGTTAAAAACATTATAGTGGTGTAACACAACACCATGCACAATATGTAATACAGCATATAGACAAGGCACCATGCTCAAAAAGAACTACATTGACTTAAAGAAAAACATTTCTCCTATAGCCAGACGCGTTTCGGGAGATTTGGCATGTATCCCTTCTTCAGGGGCATGGAGAAGTTGGTATAAAGATACTCTGAAAGAAAACTAATATTAAGTTTCAAAACATGAACAGAACAAATGTTGCGTCAGACATATGGAGCATGCCAGCCATGACAAAAAATATATACATACCAATGCGGTGTCATATAGTCATATATTTCTTACAAGGGTTTGCCCATAAAGTCCCATAGTACCGGGGGGTACTTTTTCCTTTATTGGTTTTCCATAATTTAAATATCGGGATGTTGGCAACGAAAAACTTAGAATTTTTTATTCTCTATGGTGGTTCTTCCTCTATAAAGAGTATCTGTACATAGGACGACAATAAGCCACACGCTCCATAGAGAAGGGCTTTATGGCAGAGTGGCCAGAAGAAAGCCACTACTTTCAGCAAAAAATAAATAAATTGAGTTTGCGAAATGGCATGTGGGAGACTCCCAAAATGTATGGAGGAAGGTGCTCTGTTCTGTTGAGACTAAAATTTAACTTTATGGCCATCAAAGAAAATGCTATATCTGGTGCAAACCCAACACATCACATCACCCAAGGAACACCAAAGCAGTCAGAACTGGGAAACTGGTCAGAGTTGAGGGAAAGATGGATGGTGCTAAATACATGGATACTCTTGAGAAAAACCTATACCACTCTGTGTGTGATTTGAGGCTAGGATGGAGGTTCACCTTCCAGCAGGACAATGACCCCAAACACACCGATAAA
Organism: Rana muscosa; assembly: GCA_029206835.1. Lineage (NCBI taxonomy): Eukaryota > Metazoa > Chordata > Amphibia > Anura > Ranidae > Rana > Rana muscosa. The sequence continues at coordinate 418,047,215 of CM055117.1, forward strand.
GCAACACTTGAATGGTTTATGCAGAAACATGTAAATGTGTTTGAATGGCCTCGTCAAAGCCCAGACCTCAATCCAACAGAAATATCTGTGGTCAGACATAAAGATTGCTGTTCACAAGCGCAAACCATCCAACTTAAAGGAGCAGGAGCAGTTTTGCAAAGAGGAATGGGCAAAAACCCCAGTGGTAAGATGTGGAAAGCTCATAGAGACTTATCCAAAGCGACTTGGAGCTGTGATAGCAGCAAAAGGTGGCTCTACAAAGTATTGACTTTAGGGGGGGTGAATAGTTATGCACATTGACTTTTTCTTTTATTTTATCCTACTTGTTGTTTGCTTCACAATAAAAAAAAAAAAAAAACATCTTCAAAGTTGTGGGCATGTTCTGTAAATTAAATGATGCAAATCCTCAAACAATCCATGATAATTCCAGGTTGTGAGGCAACAAAGCATGAAAAATGCCAAGGGGTGTGAATACTTTTGCAAGACACTGTGTACTTTATAAGGACCAACATTAATATCCACATTCCTGTAAGTGTGATTATAAAGTGGAATATCACTCTCTCAGGGATGAGCCGAACACCCCCGGGTTCGGTTCGCACCAGAACCCGCGAACGGACCGAAAGTTTGCACGAACGTTAGAACCCTATTAAATACAATGGATGCGAACGTTCGAAATATAAAGTGCTAATTATAACGACTATTATGCATGTTATTGTCCTAAAAAGGGTTTGGGAACCCGGGTTCTGCACCAGGGGACATGTATCAATGCAAAAAGAAGTTTTAAAAACTGCAGTTTTTCGGGAGCAGTCATTTTAATGATGCATAAAGTGAAAAAAAAAAGTCAAATATTCCTTTAAATATCGTACCTGGGGGGTGTCTAAAGTATGCCTGTGAAGTGGCATGTGCTTCCCGTGTTTAGAACTGTCCCTGCACAAAATGACATTTCTAAAGGAAAAAAAAGGCCTTTTAAAACTGCTTGCGGCTTTAATGTAATGTCTGGTCCCGGTAATATGGATGAAAATCTTTAAGAAAATGGCATAGCTACCCCATCACCCCCCCCCCCCTACCCCAGCCCATTACCAGCCCCTTTGGGTCTTGTATGGATATTAAGGGGAACTCTGCACACAAAATAAAAAAAGGCCCTATATACTCTGAACAGCCGTATACAGGCGGTGCATACAAGACAGGGACTGTAGGTTTGTTCTTATGTAGAATCTGTTTGTAATTTTGAACAGGTACATTGTTTAAGTGTAGCTCCAGCCAAAAAATCTATTTTTAAGCTTTTTGGAAAACATAGGGAAGGGTTATCACCCCTGTAACATTTGTTTTGCTGTCTGTGCCCCTGTTCAGAACATTTCACCTCACTTTCCGTCCCAATGACAAATTTTTTGAAAAGTGGGGTTTTTATTGAAACAAGGATTGGTGATAAAGCATCAGTAGAGAGGAGACACCTTTTTCCCATATTAACTCTTACAGGAGAGAATTTCCCTTCCTAAGGGTAGATTTCCTCTCACTTCCTGTTGTCTCCTTCCGTTTGCAAGTAGGAGTCGTTTGTAAGTTGGATGTTTGAAAGTAGGGGCCTGCCCTATATACTCTGCTGAAATTTGCCCCTTACATGTTGGTGTTGCCACAACACTGTAAGCCCTCACAGTTACTCTTGGTGGGCGCATGAATGGGCCCTGCTGTGAATTATTAGATCAAGAATTGTAATTGCATGCCCCTGTTGAACAGGGGCTGAAAAATTGGGCCTTTGGTGGTGGTGGTGGTGGTGTTGACACAACACTGTAAGCCCTCACAGTTACTCTTGGTGGGTGCATGAATGGGCCCTGCTGTGAATTATTAGATCAAGAATTGTAATTACACGCCCCTGTTAAACAGGGGCTGAAAAATTGGGCCTTAGGCACTGGTGCTGGTCCCACGACACTGCAACCTCTCCCAGATACTCTAGTTGGAGTGCAGGAATGAGCCCTGCTGCAAAGCATTGCATAAAATTTTTTATTTACATGCCCCTGTTAAACAGGGGCTGAAAAATTGGGCCTTAGACACTGGTGCTGGTGCCACGACACTGCAACCTCTCCCAGATACTCTAGTTGGAGTGCAGGAATGAGCCCTGCTGCAAAGTATTGCATAAACATTTTTAATTACATGCCCCTGTTAAACAGGGGCTGAAAAATTGGGCCTTAGGCACTGGTGCTGGTGCCACGACACTGCAACCTCTCCCAGATACTCTAGTTGGAGTGCAGGAATGAGCCCTGCTGCAAAGCATTGCATAAAAAATTGTAATTACATGCCCCTGTTAAACAGGGGCTGAAAAATTGGGCCTTAGGCACTGGTGGCGGCACCCAGAAACAAAAATGTTCTTCCAAGCTATCATCATCAATCGGATCATTGAGGAGGAGGAGGACAGTCAGTCAACATAACAGGACAGTCACTCAGCATCAGCATCAGTCTTGAAGGGATGTGACATTTGAAAATAAATTAGTCTGTTATATCAGCTTCAGGTGTTTGGTAGCTGGTGGTGATCCAAGACTGGTTCATCTTTATGAAAGTCAGTCGATCAACCGAGTCGGTGGACAGGCGCACCCTGTGATCCATGACAAATCCTCCAGCAGCACTGAATGTGCGTTCTGAAAGAACGCTGGATGCAGGACAGGCCAGTAGCTCAATTGCATACTGTGCAAGCTCTGGCCAGTGATCCATCCTCAAGACCCAGTAAGCCAGAGGATTTTCGGTGGGGAAGGTGTCCAAGTCTGACCTTGCCCCTAGGTATTCCTGCACCATGTATATCAGACGCTGGCGATGGTTGCTGGAACCGATCATACCTTGGGGCTGCGGACTAAAGAATTGTCTGAACGCATCGGTCAGACGGCCACCTTCCCCACCGCTCCTTCTTTGACTGACCGAAGCCTCAGCAACTCGATGTCCAGGACCAGGAGTTTGTAACCTCCCAGTCTCTGGGAACGCGTTGCACAGACCTTTCTGCAAGGCCTCCCGGAGTTGTCTCATCCTCTGCTCCCTCTGCGACGGTAAGATAAGGTCCGCAACCTTACCCTTGAACCGTGGATCAAGGAGAGTGGCCAGCCAGTAATGGTCCCTCTCCTTGATCCGAAGAACACGAGGATCCTTCCGCAGATTTTGCAGGATCAGGGAGGCCATGCAGCGTAGGTTAGCTGAGGCATTCGGTCCGGAGTCCTCTGGGTCACAAAGAACGACATGATCCGCAGCCACGTACAAGTCCACGGGTTTCTTGGGACTGTAAATCATCCCTAAAAGACTGCTGCTGATGATGCTGAGTGCCAGGCTCCACCTCCATGCTGACACAATCCTCCTCCTCCTCCTCCTCTTCCTGTGCGATTGGTGGGACAGAAGGACAGAAGGAACACTGTCTGGGTAAAGGGGGCCTTGAGAGGCAAGGAAGTCCTCCTCTTCCTGCCTCTGTTCTGCCTCAAGTGCCCTGTCCATTATTCCACGCAGCGTATGTTCCAACAGGTGGACAAAAGGTACAGTGTCACTGATGCATGCACTGTCACTGCTCACCATCCTCGTGGCCTCCTCAAATGGTGCCAGGACAGTGCATGCATCCCTGATCATGCCCCATGGCATGGTGAAAAAAACCTGAGCTCCCCTGACCCTGTCCTGGTGCCGTAGTCGCACAGGTACTCATTGATGGCCCTCTGCTGTGTGTGCAGCTGCTGCAGCATGGCCAACGTTGAGTTCCACCTGGTGGGCATGTCACATATAAGGCGGTTCTTGGGCAGGTTCAACTCCTTTTGCAGCTCAGCCAGGCGAGCACTGGCATTATAAGATCTGCGGAAATGCACACAGACTTTCCTGGCCTGCCTCAGGACATCCTGTAAGCCCGGGTACCTGCCCAAGAACCGCTGCACCACCAGGTTAAGGACGTGAGCCACACAGGGCACATGGGTCAGTTGTCCCTGTCGGAGGGCGGAGAGGAGGTTGGTGCCATTGTCGCAAACCACCATTCCTGGCTTAAGCTGGCGTGGCGTCAACCACCTCTAGGCATGCCCCTGCAGAGCAGACAGAACCTCTGCCCCAGTGTGGCTCCTGTCCCCCAAACACACCAGCGCAAGCACGGCATGGCATCTTTTTGCCTGCGTACTTGTGTAGCCCCTTGAACGCCTATGGAGCACCGCTGGTTCTGAGGACAAAGCACAGGAAGAGGCCATGGAGGAAGAAGAAGAGGAGGGGGTGGAGGATAGAGGTGTGTCACAACCAGTAGTAGCATTTTGGAGGCATGGCGGCGGAACAACCTCCAACACTACTGCACCTTGTCCTGCATCCTTCCCAGCTGCCAAAAGAGTGACCCAATGGGCCGTGAAAGAAAGGTAACGTCCCTGTCCATGCCTGCTGGACCATGAGTCAGCGGTAATATGCACCTTACCGCTGACCGCCCTGTCCAGCGAGGCCAAGACATTGCCTTCCACATGCCGGTAGAGAGCCGGAATCGCCTTCCGTGAGAAAAAGTGGCGTTTGGGAACCTGCCACTGAGGAACCGCACATTGCACAAACTCACGGAAGGGGTCCGAGTCTACCAACTGAAAAGGAAGCAGTTGAAGCGCTAGCAATTTAGCCAAGCTAGCATTCAACCGCTGGGCATGTGGATGGCTGGGAGTGAACTTCTTTCGATGGTCCAGCAGCTGGGGCAGGGAAATTTGCCTGCTAGAATCGGACGTCGGTGTACTGCTAGCAGAGTGCCCGCAAGAACTTGGCTGTGACACACTTAATTCTACACCTTCTTTCCTCTCAGTGCAGGTTTCAGAGAGGACTGAAGGTATAGTGGGGTTGGAGATCCCAGCTGATGCGGTGCAAGGAGAGGTCCGCTTTGTTCTTTGGTGTGGGTCTTTAAGGTAGGCTTGCTAACGAGCTGCATGGCAGGTCAACATATGTCTGGTCAAGCATGTGGTGCCCAAGCGGGTGATGTTTTGGCCACGCGATATACGCTTGAGACATATGTTGCAAACAGCAGCTGTGCGATCTGATGCACTCGACTCAAAAAAGGCCCACACCAAAGAACTTTTTGAATAACGGGCAGAGGCAGCGCCCTGCACAGGCGGAGCTCTGCGGTGTGATTCCGTCGGTGTACTGCCCTTACGCTGGCCCCCCGAGGGCATCCTGCCTCGTTGGAGATGTGCCTCCTCCTCATCCTCCTCCTCCTCCTCCTCCTCCTCTCTCCTATTAGGCACCCACGTGGAGTCAGTGACCTCATCATCCCCTCCCTCCTCATCACTGGAGCCAATCTGGCAGTATGCTGCAGCTGCTGGAACATGACTGCCAGATTGGTGTCCTTCTTGAGCATCACCTCTCTCTGCTCTCACGCTACTGCCTTCCTCTAGCTGGGTATCATCATCAGACCCTTCGAAACGCTGGGCATCCTCCTGGAGCATGTACCCAACACTGTGCTTAAACAGTTCGGGGGACTCCTCAGGAGGACATGGTGGGTCTAGGGAAGGAGTGACTGATGATGACATTGATACCAGGGAAGAGGATGCTTTGGCAGCTGTTTTGCCAGTACCCTGAGCCTGGGTGAGAGAGGATGAGGAGGATGAGGAGGGCTTGGTCATCCACTCTACCAAGTCTTCGGCATGATGCGGCTCAACACGTCCAGCTGCCGAAAAGAAGGACAAGCGTTTCCCATGGCCACGTGCTGATGGCGATGCACCGCGTCCACGACCAGCACTGTTGTCTCTAGACACAGAGCCTGCTTGCCCTCTTTTATTGGCTCCTGACTGTCTGCCTCTCCTTGTTTGCCTTCCAGACATTCTAATGGCCTGCAGGGAGATGGGAAAACCAGCAATAAGGCCTAGCTTCAGGAGTATATTTTGCAGGAAGCACACTACACCCGCTGTAAGTGCTGCAAATGCCTGTTGGTGTAACACACCAGGAAAACACAGCAATACGGGCTAGCTTCAGGAGTATATTTTGCAGGAATCACACTATGCCTGCTGTAAGTGCTGCAAATGCCTGTTGGTGTAACACACCAGGAAAACACAGCAATACGGGCTAGCTTCAGGAGTATATTTTGCAGGAATCACACTACGCCTGCTGTAAGTGCTGCAAATGCCTGTTGGTGTAACACACTAGGAAAACAGAGCAATAAGGCGTAGCTTCAGGAGTATATTTTGCAGGAATCACACTACGCCTGCTGTAAGTGCTGCAAATGCCTGTTGGTGTAACACACCAGGAAAACACAGCAATACGGGCTAGCTTCAGGAGTATATTTTGCAGGAATCACACTACGCCTGCTGTAAGTGCTGCAAATGCCTGTTGGTGTAACACAGAAAGACAAAAATCTCCTGCGCTCTCGGTGTATCGTCAAAACACGGGTAGTGTGGTTCCGTCTAAAGGCAAAGTCTAAAGTCTTGCAGCCCTCCTCAGAACAATGGGTGTTCATGTGGCTAGAAAAAAGAAAGAAAAAAAGGAGGGCGCACGGACCTAGTGTATTACCACTTAAACGTTTTATTTAAAATATAAAAAAGCAGTAATCCTACTCACAGACGGAGCTTAAATAAAAGCTTATCGGACAAATCAGCTGGAAATTCTTTGGCACCTGCCGACTGGACTCGATGACAGAGAGGGTCGGACAATACCTCAAACAACTGGATAGCTGACGCGTTTCTGGGGCGCACCCCTTTCCTCAGAGCCTAGATGGTCCATGATAGCTCTCCCCCACAGAACCCTCCGTTATATGTGTGTGCACATGTGCAGAGGCCTCAGCTCAGGTGACCACCAATTAGCAAACCCCGCCTCCCACTCCTAACTGACCCCACCCATGTGGGTGGGCCTTCCACTAGCCCCCCTCCCACACAAATAGAAGGCACCCTAGTGGCTGTTCAAAAATAACTTGGGGGGGGGTTTGAGGAGAATGGGAGAAAAGAGTGGGTACCATATCACTACCCTCTAGAAATGCTGGCTATTATTGGACCATTAAGTCCTCTAGTGATGCAGACCACCAGTACAGCAATGTATGTCCTCCATAGGCATGGCCTATTAAGATGTAGTCACCCCATATACGGGGGGTGTGTGTAAGGAGGGGTATTGGCATAGGCAGATATCAGCATACATAGTAAAGGGCGGTGGGAACCGAAGGGTCTTACCCCAAAGCAGAAGCAAAGGCAGTTCGTCCTGACGCGGCATAAGCGGTAGCTGTATTTGTCACAGCAAACGTCCCCGCAGATCCGTTGGGACGCACACTGTCTAGCAACCAGGAAGTGCGGGTGCCTCCTGCGTTCCAACCCGCACTTCCGGTTGTGCCGAGACGTCAGTTCCGCTTCCCCTATACACAACACACCTCTAACCAAGGTACCAGGAAGTGCGGGTATGTTTGCATTCCACCCGCCACTTCCGGTCCGTCTAGGAGCCTCCCACCGCTACTCTTTGAGCCTATAGCCAATCCAGTGGTGCGACAAGCTAAACGGCGTCACTCCCTCTAGTGGCCAAGAACGAAAATGGCACAAACCTCTATACTGGAGCTAAATGCAAAAAAGGGGGGCACAAACCAGAGCTGGCTGATTGATCCTCAGAACATGGCCACACACACAAGAACGAAAGCTGTAGGTGCACACAGTGGGTGGAACCCCCTAAGGGGGTATGGAACAAATGATTACTACGCCTGCTGTAAGTGCTGCAAATGCCTGTTGGTGTAACACACTAGGAAAACACAGCAATAGGGGCTAGCTTCAGGAGTATATTTTGCAGGAATCACACTACGCCTGCTGTAAGTTCTGCAAATGCCTGTTGGTGTAACACACTAGGAAAACACAGCAATAAGGCGTAGCTTCAGGAGTATATTTTGCAGGAATCACACTACGCCTGCTGTAAGTGCTGCAAATGCCTGTTGGTGTAACACACCAGGAAAACACAGCAATACGGGCTAGCTTCAGGAGTATATTTTGCAGGAATCACACTACGCCTGCTGTAAGTGCTGCAAATGCCTGTTGGTGTAACACACCAGGAAAACACAGCAATACGGGCTAGCTTCAGGTGTATAATGTGCAGGAGGCACACTCCGCCCGCTGTAAGTGCTGCAAATGCCTGTTAGTGTAACACACCAGGAAAACACAGCAATAAGGGCTAGCTTCAGGTGTATACTGTGCAGGAGGCTTAGCAACAATGACACTGACACTGTCCCCTGCCTATCCTTCTCTCTCCCTGCACACAAGGTTTATCAAAGAATATGACACTGACACTCTCCCTGCCTATCCTTCTCTCTCCCTGCACACAAGGTTTAGTAAAGAATATGACACTGACACTGTCCCCTGCCTATCCTTCTCTCTCCCTGCACACAGGGTTTACCAAAGAATATGACACTGACACTCTCCCTGCCTATCCTTCTCTCTCCCTGCACACAAGGTTTAGCAAAGAATATGACACTGACACTGTCCCCTGCCTATCCTTCTCTCTCCCTGCACACAAGGTTTAGCAAAGAATATGACACTGACACTCTCCCTGCCTATCCTTCTCTCTCCCTGCACACAAGAATAGCACAAAGAATATCACACTGTCCCTGCCTATCCTTCTCTTTCCCTGCGCCGGAACACACTACACAAGGCCGCCGCGCTAGCGGCCTTTTATAGTGTGGGGCGTGTGCTAAACCCCCTGAGCTATAATTGGCCACAGGCAACCTGCCTGTGGCCAATTATGGCTCTCCTAGCTGCCGGCGCTGTGATTGGCCAAGCATGCGGGGTCACAGTGCATGCTTGGCCAATCACAGCGCCGGGATTGCACTGCGATGGCGCAGTGTATTGTGGGCCGTTCGCGTCACTCGAATTTGGCGCGAACGCCCCAAATCGTTTGATGTTCGCTGAACGATCGAACAGCCGATGTTCATGTCGAACGTATGTTCGACTCGAACACCGAGCTCATCCCTACTCTCAGTCAACATTGGCTACTTTTTCATCCTTACGCAGCTGGCATTAGTAAAATGTATAAGAAGGTATATCATATTTATTTGTTTTTAACTTTTTTATTACATTCTGTCACTTCGTAGTTTACAAGCCTAAACAAATTATGTCATACATCCCAGAAGTCCAGGTGGACCGGGTTGATAAATTACTGGGAGGGGCTGGGCATGACCCAGCTGTCTTGGTCCACGTTGGAACCGATGACAGAATATATGGAAGGTTGAGGCTCCTTAAGAATCAATTTAAAGAACTAGGCTGCAAGTTGAAGGGAAGGACCTCCAAGGAGATATTCTCTGAAATATTGCCTGCGCCATGTGCAACACAGGAAAGGCAGGGGGAGATTAGAGAGCTGAATGCATGGCTAAAGACCTGGTGTAGGAAGGACGAATTTGGATTTCTAGAGCACTGGGCTGACTTCTCATTGGGGTGTAACCTATATGCTAAAGATGGTTTGCACTTGAATGTAAGGGGGTCTGCTGTGCTGGGGGCGAGGTTTATGGGAAGGCTGGAGGAGTACTGTAATTAAACTAGGATTGAGGGGGGAGGGTGAACTAGAATTACATCGGGCAGACAGGTCAGTTAGGGGTCAGACATTATTGGAGGGTGGAATGGGGATAGATGGGGGGAGGGTTATGGCAGGTGACAAGAAAGTTCCCATGTTGAAAACAGCCAATAGAAATTATAGTGTCATTTGTACTAAAGATATGAAAAACACCAGAGTAAATTTAATAATGCATTAAAGTGTTTGTTCATCAATGCCAGAAGTCTGCCAAGCAAAATAAGTGAGTTGGAAGCTCTGGTGCACGTGGAAAGCTATGATGTAATCGGTATTGCTGAAACTTGGCTTCATTCCTCACATGACTGGGCTATTAATATTCCTGGCTATGCACTCTTTCGGAGAGACAGGGTAAAAAGGAAAGGTGGGGGGGCGTAAAGCGGTGACACTGACACAGCAGTGAGTAAATGTACACTGAAGACCATCCATGATGATCCCAGGGATTGTGACTGTGTGGAGAGAAACTGGGGGGAAGGAGGAGGGCAGGCGACTCACGAGGCATCCTCTCCATTACACGCCACTCCCCCCACATAAGGTCCAGGATCCCGACTCGTGCGACATGCTGTCCATCCACTTAGCCCACCCCACAGCCCGAACTTCCATCCACCGCCGCTTCTCCTGAGTCCTGCCTTTACCTGTCAGTGTGCTGCTACATGGCCCCGGCACTCTGACCCTGCACCGACCACCCCAGGGCTGGAGAAAACCAGGGCCAGGAGGAAGAGGATGAGCTATCATCCACACAGACAGAAGCCCCTTCTTACCGGCAGCTGCACATTGTGAGTTCTCCTCTACAGAAGAAACCTCTGTACGGGATTATGGCAGCCGGAGGGGGGGCTGGGGCTGAGCTCTGAACTGGAATCTGTTGTAAAAAGAGCAATGTATTTGGGGGGGATGTACACAGCACACCCCCCTTAACCCTGCACGCCACACACGGTGCACCCCCTCAACCCTGCACACCACACACAGTGCACTCCCCTCAACCCTGCACGCCACACACAGCGCACCCCCCTCAACCCTGCAAGCCACACACAGCTCACCCCCCTCAACCCTGCAAGCCACACACAGAGCACCCCCCTCAACCATGCAAGCCACACACAGTGCACCCCCTCAACCCTGCAAGCCACACAGTGCGCACCCTCCTCAACCCTGCAAGCCACACACAGTGCGCCCCCTTCATCCCTGCAAGCCACACACAGCGCACCCCTCAACCCTTCAAGCCACACGCAGTGCACCCGCTCAACCCTGCACTCCATACACAGCGCACCCCTAAATCCTGCATTCCATACACAGCGCACCTCTAAGCCCTGCATTCCGTACACAGCACACCTCTTAACCCTGCACTCCAAACACAGCACACCTTTGAACCCTGCATTCCATACAAAGCGCATCCCTCAGCCTTGCACTCCATACACAGAGCACCCCTCAACCCTCATTGCTAATAATTAATTCTTCTTTTTTGTCTATTGGTGGATCCCGTCACTTCCGCAGTCTGTGGTGTGCAGGCAGTGAGATGATGTGCTGTAACCTTAAGCAACAAATCAGTGGGTTGTGATTTGTAATGATGTGCTGCAATGTCTAGCAACCAATTAGGAAACATTAATAATGTGCAGTAACCTCTAGCAACCAGTGAGTGGTAATGATGTGCAGTAACCTTCAGCAACCAATCAGTGAACAGTAATGATCTGCTGTAATCTCTAGCAAGCAATCAGTGAGCAATAATAATTGGCAGTAACCTCTAGCAACCAATCAGTTTGTAGTAATGATGTGCAGTAACCTCTAGCAAACAATGAGTAAGCAGTAATTATGTGCAGTATCGTCTAGCAACCAATCAGTGAGCAATAATAATGTGTGTAGTAGACAGTGTAGGAATCAGGTGGGTCAGTGTAATGGTCAGTATAGGAAGCAGGTAGGTCAGTGTAGTGGTCAGTATAGCAATCAGATAGGAGAGTTTAGTGATCAGTGTATGAATCAGGCAGGTCAGTATAGGAATAAGGTAGGTTAGTATAGTGGTCAGGTAGGTCGGTGTAGGAATCAGGTTGGTCAGTACTACTGTACTAGCGGAAGGGACTCAGAGAGTGCTAAAAATCCGTGGGTTAGGGGGCGCAAATCTATTGCCCTGCCCCGGGCGCTGCCACTGTATTGGCATCGATAAACACAGAACAGAAATGGGAATTCTTCAAAAAAACTGTTTGTGAACTCACTGCAAAGTATATTCCCATGGGCAATAAGTTTAAAAGGCTAAAAATAAACCTATGTGCCTCACGGCCAAAGTTAAAAAAGCTATAAACAATAAGAAAAGAGCTTTAATGAAGGAACACTAGTGTTGTTTAAATGTTACAACGGATATAACAGAATATGTAAAAAGGAAATCAAGGATGCAAAAACTCAAAACGAATGACAGATTGCAAAAGACAGTAGGACAAACCCCAAAAAATTATTCAAATATATTAATAGTAAAAAGGTCAGGTCTGAGCATGTAGTCCCTTTACAAAATAATCTAGAGTGGGTGACTGGGGACAAAGAGAAGGCAAATTTATTAAATACTTTCTTCAGCACTGTGTATACAAAGGAGCATGGGGGAGCTCATGTCCATAATGGGGTTGATATTGACACAGCCCCAAATTATCTACAATGTCTCAAAAGTGATATGGTCCAGAAATATTTAGACAGAATAAAGGTGGATAAAGCACCTGGACCAGATGACAGCCACCCACGGATCCTAAAAGAATTGAGCTCTGTCATTTCAAAGCCATTGTTTCAAATTTTAAGGAACTCTTTAATGACTGGAATAGTACAACTGGATTGGGTTAAGGCCAATGTAGTGCCCATATTTGAAAAGGGATCAAAGTCTTTACAAAGTAGCTATAGACCTGTTAGTTTAACTTCTATAGTTGGGAAAGATACTGTAGAGTTTAAAAAAAGACTACATAGATTAATTCTTGCTGGAAAAAAATATTATAAGCAACAGACAGCATGGATTGATTAAAAACAGAAGTTTTCAGACAAATCAAATTACTTTTTATGAGGAGGTAAGTAAAACCTTAGACAAAGGAGTGGCTGTGAACGTACAATACTTGGATTTTGCAAAAGCTTTTCACACAGTTCCCCACACACAGATTATGTGTAAGGTAAAGTCTACAGACTTTACACCCCCCACAGTCTACAGTCTGTGGGGGGGGTCTACACCCCCCAGTTCGGTTCGCACCAGAACACTGCAAACAGGCAAAAAGTTATAGCGAACATGCAAACCCTATTAAAGTCTATGGGACACAAACATGAAATATCAAAAGATCTAATTTTAAAGGCTTATATGCAATTTGTTGCCATAAAAAGTGCATGGGGACCCAGGTACTGCCCTAGGGGACATGTATCAATGCAAAAAAAAGTTTTTAAAATGATAATTATTGCAGGAGCTGTGATTTTAAAAATGCTTAAAGTGAAACAATAAAAATTAAGTATTCCTTTAAATATTGTGCTTGGGTGGTCCCCTTTGTTTGCCTGTAAAGTGGCACATATGTGCGATGTATAGAACAGTGCTGTAATGTATTGAAAAATCAAGGAAACAAGTGGTGTAGGCCCCCCCCCCAGTCCATACCAAGCCGTTCGGGTCTGGTAAGGATATTAAGGGAAACTCCATGCCAAAATTGTACACCTACCCATTCACCCAAAAAAGTGTGAATAAGTAAAAACCACAACAGACAGTTTTTGTCAATTCCTTTATTAAAAAAGAAAAAAAAGTGTCCTACAATTTCCATCCTTCTTCAATCGCGCCGCCTGACGGACCCGAAAAATAGAAAAAACTCTGCCTCCCTGGGAGGCCTCCCAGTGACGGCTGTGCTCTCGCTTTGACAGCTCTTATATAGACAGGGGTGGAGTCATCCGCTGATGTAAACAGATGACCCCGCCTCCTCTGACATCACATGATTACATCAGCGGGTGGCCCCGCCCTTGCCTATATAACAGCTGTCAAAGCCAAGAGACAACAGTCGCTGGGAGGCCTCTCATGGAGGCAAAGCTTTTTACATTTTTTCTATTTTTCGGGTCCATCGGGCGGTGTGATTGAAGATGGATGGACATCACGGGACACTTTTGTTTTCTTTTTTTAATGAAGGAATTGTCAAAAACTGTCTGTTGTGGTTTTTACTTTTTGACACTTGCCCAGGGCTCGAGTCCTGCGGGAACGCGTGGGAACGGCGTCCCTGCACTTTTTTCACAGCAGGAACGCCGTTCCCTTTGCAGGACTAGAGCAGCGGAGCCGATCCTTCACTATGCGGCGATGCCCAGCATCGCCGCATAGTGAAGGACTCGATTCGAGTGATCAGATTGCCAGTCTCTGCTGGAATAGTGCAGAATGACTCATATGGCCTGGAGTGTCACTCACTGTGTGTGCGCGCCTATGCATAATGTGCTCAGCGTGCAAGCCCCACGGTTCGGGCAGCGCTGTCTGTGTGCAGTGTGCACTTTCGGATTGGTGGTGAGTTGCCGCCGCCCGCCAATCACTGCGGCCTCGCTAGCATTGTGTACCCAGGACAGGTGCCGTGCCAGCCAATGAGTTGCTGAGCGCAGGCACGTCACTCTGCCCACCTGAACATGACGTCAGCCCCTCCTCCAGGCTCCAGTCCCAGTGTCCCACCCACGACAGATCAGAGAGAAGCCCGCGCAGTCCCTCCCTGGCTGTCTGGCCTGTCCCACATGGTGTGTGGAATTGCTGAAGAGTCCAAAAAAGGCTGCAGCATTTAAAAATGAGAGAAAGAAGAAAGCACAGGGCTCTGGAAAAGTAAGAACACAACCTTTACTTTTGATGGGAACTGTTCTGGCCCAATTATAGGGTGGGTGACTGACAACAGGGTTCCTAAAAGCAAGCCAGGGTGGTAAATCCCATATTTCAACCCCAACAGGCTACCTTTTAAAGATGTCCTAATAGGTATTCTCCACAGATTTTGTCTGTCGTCTTCATTCATCCTCCCCATCAGCTTCCTCCCACCCCCTGTCGTCTTCATCCTCCCAGTCAGCTTCCTATCACCCCATCATCTTCATCCCCTCCATCAGCTTCCTCCCACCCCCTGTCGTTTTCATCCTCCCCGTCAGCTTCCTATCACCCCGTCATCTTCATCCCCTCCGTCAGCTTCCTCCCACCCCCTGTCGTCTTCATCCCCTCCATCAGCTTCCTCCCAGCCCCTGTCATCTTCATCCCCTCCGTCAGTTTCCTCCCACCCCCTGTCATCTTCATCCCCTCCGTCAGCTTCCTCCCACCCCCTGTCATCTTCATCCCCTCCGTCAGCTTCCTACCACCCCCTGTCATCTTCATCCCCTCCGTCAGCTTCCTCCCACCCCCTGTCATCTTCATCCCCCCCATCAGCTTCCTACCACCCCACCCCGTCATCTTCATCCCCCCGTCATCTTCCTATCACCCCACTCCCTGTCATTTTCATCCCCCTGTCATCTTCCTACCACCCCATCTCCTTATATTTACTGGTGCACGTCACATATGATGGATGCAGGGACAATTTTTTTTCTTCCAGTGACAACACATACAGAAGGACATTTGTGTGGATGAAGTCCAGGGCCAAATTTTTGTCCCAGTCCAGCCCTGCTCGAGTCACTGTCAGGGGCAGGCGAACTGAGCCGAGCAGACTCGGAGCTCCTCCTGCAGGCTCCGACCTTGCCTGCCACCTGTCCTTCAGTACACGGCCGGTTGCGTGTGACACCACGCGGAGGGCGGAGTCACACAGCAACGCTAGGGTGAGCCCGCGTCTCCTCTCCTAACACCGTCACACGCACTCTGCCCTGACACTGACACACTGACACTGTGTGTGCGCAGTGAGCTGTAAAAAAAAAAGACCTTTTTGTACCCTGAGCGTATCATTTTTTATTTTTTTTTGGTGGGGGGAGTGGATCTTGGGTGGGAGTTCCCACACTTTTTTCCCAAGGACTTGACCCCTGCACTTGCCCACCATGTTAAGGGCAAGTGGCCTGGAATGGTTCAGGAGGGGGTGCTCGCTCGCCCCCCCCCCTTTCCTGACCTGCCAGGCTGTTTGCTCAGATAAGGGTGTTGTATGGATTTTGGGGTTTACCCCACGCCAATTATTTTTAACATTTTGGCATGGAGTTCCCCTTAAAAATTATGCCAGACCCAAAGGGCCTGGTATGGATTTTGGGGTGGACCCCACGCTGTTCTTTTTCTTAATTCTGTCATAGGGTTCCCCTTAACCACTTCAATACACTATATTATATACTCTGCACTGCACTATATACCCTGCAATGTATTGTATATACTACACTGACTGCACTATATAATCTGCAATGTATTATATATACTACACTGATGGTACTATATACTCGGAACTGTATTATATATACTATACGGACTGCACTATATACTCTGAACTGTATTATATATACTATACGGACTGCACTATATGATATGAACTGTATTATATATACTACACTGACTGCACTATATACTCTGAACTGTATATATAAAAAATACTTGGATAGTTTCCAGAAACAGAAAACCGTATGGTCTCCCAGTCCCACGTCAACAGTATAAAAGTTCCTTTTATACTCTGAACTGTATTATTTATTCTATATGGACTGCACTATATACTCTGAACTGTATAATATATACTATACAGACTGCACTATATACTCTGAACTGTATTATATATATAGTACACTAACTGCACTATATACTCTGAACTGTATTACCGTATTTACTCGAGTATAAGCTGAGATTTTCAGCCCTTTTTTTGGGCTGAAAGTCCCCCCCTCGGCTTATACTCGAGTCAGCGAAATTTTACATTGTAAATAGTACCTGAAAAAAAGTTGAGGCTGCGCCGTCCATCGTTCAAATCCCGCGGTCTCTTCCTGGTCCCTTCCGTGATAGGCGATTCTCAGCAGACACTCTCCGCCTATCACGAACGTTCTCTCATCCTCAGTTTCCCAGCAGACGTCTGTGATTGGCGGAACACCCAACACAGTGTCTGCTGGGAAACTGAGGATGAGAGAACGTTCGTGATAGGTGTAGAGTGTCTGCTGAGAATCGCCTATCACGGAAGGGACCAGGAAGAGACTGCGGGATTTGAACGATGGACCCGCAGCCTCTCAACTTTTTTTCAGGTACTATTTACAATGTTAAATTTAAACAGTGAGGATAGGAACAGTGAGCTAGGGAACAGTGAGGATAGGAACAGTGAGGATAGGAACAGTGAGGATGGGAACAGTGAGGATGGGAACAGTAAGGATGGGAACAGCAAGGATGGGAACAGTGAGGCATTGTTAACCCTCGGCTTATACTCGAGTCAGTAAGTTTTCCCAGTTTTTTTGTGGCAACATTAGGTACCTCGGCTTATACTCGGGTCGGCTTATACTCGAGTATATACGGTATATATATATATATATATATATATATATATATATATTATACGGACTGCACTATATACTCTCCACTGTATTATATATACTACACTGACTGCACTATATACACTGAACTGTATATATATATATGGTATATGGACTGCATTATATACTCTGCACTGTATTATATATACTATACAGACTGCACTATGTACTCTGAACTGTATTATATATACTACACTGACATTGCTATTTCTAATTGTTAATATGTATTCAAATCGTAAGTTGATATTCATAAATCTTACGGGTATTCATATTTGTGATATATATGATAATTATATGGAATCTTAAACATTGCATTTTTGTTTTCTTTAGAAGTGGTTTAAAATCCCTGAAGAAGATTGTATTGATTTAACCCCTAATCGAAAAAGTGTTGGATAAACCTCTACTCGTCACCACCGGCCCCAAATTGGTGGCCATAGGACAAGTAGTAGGAATTACCACTTTGTTTTGTTCGACATATGTAATGTTTTAACAATTTGTACTTTATATGCAATCTGTTGAATTTTCAATATTTTTTTCTACAATGTTTATATGCTTAATATAATAATTTTTTATTCAAATAATATGTAGCAAGGTGTTACTTTGCACGTAGCTCATGGACTACAGTTTGTGCTTATAAGACCTTAATTCTTTCCATTATCCATTTGCCCAATATCGCTGCAAGTTATTGGGTTCAGCTATGGTAGGACAATGCATGACGGATCTTGTGGTGCGGAGAGACAGAGACTCTATTGCTACAGGTCAGAAATGGACTACAAGGCCCACAACGCCACTTGCTGGGAGGGAGCGTGGCGCCACGCACTGCCTGCTGGGAGGACCATTTAAAAGGAGAGGCGGGGCTTGGTTTCTGCCTCTTGGGACGCCATCTTGCAGTGACAAGAGGCCTGTAGCGAGGGTGCTAGGCCGGAAAAGCCTGGGCCTAAAGTGACGGAGGCCGGACCAGCTGTCGGAGGGATCCCAGCCATATTCCCTGTTGATCGAACCAGGGAGAGGGACAGCTCCACACTCCTGAGCATCCAAAGTCACCTATCCACCAACGCCTTGCGACTGGCTAAGCAGAGGAACGGAACAACGGCTCGTCCGGAGGCTGCGAACCAAGAGGACCTTGTTGGAGGATCCCAGCGAGGAAAGACCTCGTGTGGTGAGAGGGCACCTGCCCAAAAACACAACTAACTGTGTTGCAGGAAGGTGACTTCCACAACTTTACTTGTTTACTTAGGCTTGCTGGTATCTGCAGTACCGTAAGCCGAGTCACGTTGCATCCAGGATTAAGCTAGCGCCTAGAGAAGGATCAGCAGTCATCTGCCCCTTTCATCACGTATGTTAACTGTTCATTTCGATTTCATTTTCCTTTGGATTACAAATTATTGATCTGCACCAACCAAGGCTAGCGAAGACTACTGTTAACCAGAAGGAACAATTGCAGGATTCAGCTTGTCCATCTGAACTGATATAGTAGGACACGTGCATGGGAAGTGCCCGCTAGGGGGAACCAAAGTGTACATATACTCATGCTATAATATAACTTGTATAACGGTGGAGAGGTGCTTCAGTGCTAGCGCATTGCATTGGGGGAACCCCTCCACTTTGTACTTACTCAGGTCAGGGTTTCACTTTGCATTGTTCAAACTGATTGTTTATTCATATACCATTGACTCTAACAGGGCCCTGTTTAAAGTCAACTGTTGATGTTTAACTGTGCCTATATAAGGTAACAACTCTTAACTGTGTTTATATTGCTGCATGGTTTCATTGTGGTTCCCAACTGCCAGTAGGCTCCACAATCAGTGTATTATCCAGTTGTGCCAAGAGGAATTGAGACAGACTTACAGGGGTTGGTAGGCAGAGTACAGGTCCAAAACTAACCAGCAGCTCCTACGGGGGTAGTGCTACACGTGGGGGCTCGTCTGGGATTCCTGTGACTCTGTAATCTAAACCCCCCCTAGACAGAACCTCTACCGGCACAAAAAATGGTCGCTGCCGCTACCTATAGCGTGGTGCAAGGAAGAAAATGGCTGCTCGGAGCTCAGCATAGTCCTTGAAATTCCAGGAGAGTCCTGGGACGAAGAATAGTTAAGCCAAGCCATGAAAGTATTGTCCCCAGACAAGAAAGCATGGGTCATTGCTGTAAAGACAGACTCCGGGACACCAAATACATATGCACTGATCGAATGGAAGCAAGAAATTCCCGAACCTTTCAAGGGTCCAAGTGTAAAGTTGGCCAGCAAGGGAGAACTTAATGTGATACATCCAGGGGCACCCATACAATGTCCTTCCTCATCCAGTCATGCTGATTCTAGCAGACCAGAAGCTTCCGCAAGTCACCTCTGGCCACCATTGGGCCCAAACTTTGTGCTGTCCTGGGTGCCAGAAGGACCCCCAGGCCTGCTCAGCTGCAGGATACAGGAAATTCAGAATCTTCTCAGGAAGACAGCCAGTACCTTCATCGGAAGACAGTTTTGAGGAATGGCTGGACCAGACTACCCAAGCCTTGGATGAATGGGACATACCGGAGCCTCAAAAGAAGCAAATGATCACCAAAAGTCTAAAGGGACCTGCCTTGGAAGCTATCATAAACTTGAAGCTTAGCTACCTGAGTATCTTGCAGGATGTAGTCGGCTGCACGAAAAAAGCTGCTGACCTCATCTATCAAATGGAGCACTCTTACAAGAGAGAGGAAGAGAAATTGTCAGAATACATGAGATGCCTGGACAAGATCATACATGAAATCCTGTTGAAAAAGGGGTCAGACCCTCGAGATGTGGACAAGATCCGAGCAAAACAAGTGTTGAGAGGGGCTCAGCCTTTAGATCCCATTAGCCTCCTGTTAAGGACCCGACAAGATGGTGGTATTTTGAAATATCCGGACCTGATCCGAATTGTAAGGGAGAAAGGAGTTATGTTGGATAGCAAGAAGAAGAGTCAGAGAGCTGAATCTGCTGCTGGAGTCAGGGTGATAAATGCTGAAAAAGGTGACCCTCAGGTCGAGCTTTTAAAAACTCAAGTATCTCAACTAATAGACATGATGTCCCTACTGACCAATGAGCCAGCTGGGCTGCCCAGTGAAAACCCTCCAGAAGAGCTCAAGAGCAAGGTACTCTAACAAGCCTACCAACGCCTGGTATTGGAACAGAGAGCTCCCACAGAAGGGGTGGGCAAGATCTGGCGTTTGGATAGAGGAGAACGAATACTACAGCCCGGGCAAGTGACCTGTCTGAGAGCCTCTGTTAAACTCACTTGGAAACAACCAGGCCCCTTTGTTGTCCTTGAACCAGACCACGGAAGGGAAAAAGGGGGATAGAGATGATCCCCAAAGTGGTCCCATTGAAGGCCCTAAAGAGAAATCATGGGAAGGTCTCGGTGAGCATTCGCAACACAACCACTTCACCAGTGAAGGTGCCAGCCAGGATGCTACTGGGTCAGGTAAACACCGCCACCCCAGTCTCCCCATCTGACTTGAGAGAGGAAGAGAAGGGTGAGATCCCAGTGGGGGGATTCTGTCTGGAAGATGCCGCCCTCCCACCAGAATGGAGAGAGAGGGCCAGGGCCCAAATTGCCCGATGGGAGGCTGCATTCTCTAAGAATGAATTTGATGTAGGATGTGCTAAGAGTGCGACTCACGAGATCCATCTGCAAGAAGATAAACTGTTTAGAGAAAGGGTCCGACGGGTTCCTCTGGGGGACTTGGAGGATTTAAGGGAACAACTGGCGGAACTCAAAAGAGCGGGGATGATCAAAGAATCTAGGAGCCCTTATGCTTTCCCGATAGTGGTGCTACGAAAAAAAATGGTTCCCTGAGCCTGTGACTACCGAACATTAAACACTCCTCGGATAGAAGATGCTCTGCAGAGCCTGTCAGGAGCCAAGTGGTTCAGTGTGATGGACCTGAAGAGTGGCTACTATGAGATCCCCATGCATCCGGAGGATAAGGAAAAAATTGTTTTCATTACCTCAGTGGGGTTCTTCGAGTTTGACCGCATGCCCCAAGGGCTATCAGGAGCCCCAGCCACCTTCCAAAGGTTGATGGAGAAAACAGTGGGCGATATGAACTTGATAGAAGTACTGGTATACCTGGATGATATCATAGTGTTCGGTAGAACACTGGAAGAGCATGAAGAGAGGTTGGAGAAAGTCCTGAAGAGACTTCATGAGGAAGGCCTAAAACTCTCCATGGAGAAGTGGCAGTTATACAAGCCCTCGGTCCATTACCTTGGGCATATCGTGTCCGCTGAGGGAATAGCCACCGACCGAGAGAAGTTAGATGCTGTCACCTTTTGGCCAAGGCCTACTAATGTGACTGAACTACGGTCATTTCTGGGATTTTGATCTTACTACAGAAGATTTGTAGAAGGGTTTGCTAAGATAGCCCGTCCACTCAACGAGCTATTAAGGAGTGAAGGAGGAGAAGGTGTCCCAGAGCCCAAAAAGTCAGTAAGACCAATGGCAGGGCCTAGAAGGCCCAAAGCATCCATCCTGGATCAGTGGACTTCGGATTGTGAGGAGGCTTTCACTCAGCTGAAGAGGAGCCTAACCACTGCCCCAGTCTTGGCTTATGCTGACACCACCAAATCATACGAACTGCATGTTGATGCCAGTCGAGATGGGCTGGGCGGAGTACTATATCAGGAACATGATGGTCACTTGCGGCCTGTTGCTTATGTGAGCAGGAGTTTGATCCCAGCTGAAAGGAACTACCCCACACATAAGCTTGAGTTTCTGGCCTTAAAATGGGCTGTAGTGGATAAGTTGAGAGACTACCTCTACGGTGCTGAGTTTGTGGTGAAGACAGACAACAATCCACTCACCTACCTCCTCACCACAGCCACACCATAGCCAAGCTGGATGCCACAGGACATAGGTGGTTGGCCGCCCTCTCGATTTTCAACTTCAGCCTGAAATATTGACCTGGAGTGGGGAACAGGGACGCGGACGCCCTATCAAGAAGGCCTCATGAACACTACGGCCATCCTGAGGAGTGGACTCGGCTGACACCAGAAGGAGTGCGAGCCCTATACCAGGGGGCTGAACACCAGGCCAGAGGAAGATCCCAGGCGGAAGAGACTGGAGTTTCTGCTGCAGGAGTGCCCAAGTGTTACTGTAATGTGACCCAAGTGGTAGATGAAGGCCTAGCCAACTATCAAAGAAGGATCTGAGAAAAGATCAATTGGAAGACCCCCTTGGAAGACTGGTATTGAAGGCCTTGGAGGACAAATGCCCTGATATGCTTCTCACAGACTCTCCAAAAGAGGCTTTACTGTTGCACCGAGAGTGGGACCGGTTTCAGCTACATCAAGGGGTGGTCTACCGAAGGGGCCCCTCTGATGGTCTGGAACATAAATGGCAACTGTTCCTGCCCAGGAAGCACCGGGAGATGGTCCTAACTGCTCTCCATGACAATCATATTCATCTGGGGCCTGAAAGGACCTTCCAGCTAGTAAGAGACAGATTCTACTGGCCCTGCATGTGGTTCGAAGTTGAGGATTACTGCCATTCTTGTATCCAATGCATCCAGAGGAAAACCTTACCCTCTTAAACTGCCCCCATGGGCCATCTTCAGAGTCAGGGACCCATGGAGCTGGTGTGCATTGATTTTCTTTGCCTGGAGCCGGACCTAAGTTGACAAGAGAATATTCTGGTAGTGACAGATCACTTTCCGAGATATGCCCAAGCTTTCCCAACAAGAGATCAGCAAGCATCAACAGTGGTCAAGGTCCTGGTGGAGAACTTCTTTGTCCATTATGGTCTGCCCCAGCATATCCATTCGGACCAAGGAAGAGATTTTGAAAGCAGCCTCATTAAAAGACTTTTAGATATATTGGGCATCAAAAAGTCCAGTACTACTCCCTACCACCCCCAAGGAGATGCTCACCCGGAAAAGTTTAACCGAACCCTCCTTAACATGCTTGGCACTCTAAGCTCGGAAAATAAACAACATTGGAGCAAACATGTAGCTGCCATTGTCCATGCATATAATAAAACTGCAAATGATGCTATAGGATACTCTCCTTATCGATTAATGTTTGGAAGAGAGGCTCGCTTACCAGTAGACTTGGCCTTTGGCATATCTTTGGATCACACCTCAGCAACCTCCCATAGAGGATATGTGGATCGACTGCAGAGAAGTCTAAAGGCTGCCTATGACCAGGCTCAAGCTACCTTGGACAGGAGGGGGTTGAGAAACAAAAGAAACTTTGATCTTAAGGTCCGAGTGCAGGACCTACAGCCAGGGGATAGAGTACTGCTGAGGAATCTGGGTATCTCTGGAAAGCACAAATTGGCTGATCGCTGGAAGTCACAGCCTTATGTAATCCAAAAGCAACTGCCAGGACTCCCAGTATATCAAATCCGACCTGAAGGACCTTAAGGTCCACTAAAGACATGGCATCGGAACCACTTACTGCCCCTCTCCGAGGCGGTTCGCCTACCATCAATGTCAGATACACAGGATGCCCCTTCAACTTCCCAAAGGTCTCAGCCTGTCACTAGGTCACAGTCTATACCTCAGGATATGGAGGAGGAAGACACTGAAGATGAGGAGGGGGGATCAGATTGGTTGTGGTCATCTCAACTGTTAGAAGAACCTACAACCTCCTCATCGTCCCCACCGGAGATGTGTGATATTGGAACTCTTAGGCCAGAAGCTCAGGAGTTTGTGCCACACAATCTGCTTCCCGGAAGAGCTGGAGGATGATCAGGCCTCTCAGATATTGGAAGAACCTGAAGAAGTTCTACCCCTTTTTGAAGAAGAACAGGAAGATTTGGAAGAGACAATGCCAATTGTGTCTGAAAAAGGAGAGGAAGCTGTGGAGGAGCAAGAGCCTAGTATACCTGAGACTTTGGTACCCAGAGAGCAGAGAGAAAGAAGAGCTATTCACCCACCCAAGAGACTAACTTATAATCAATTGGGTGAATGGTCTGAGGAGGCTGTGCTCACCTCTAAAAGAACTGAAGAGCCTGGTTCCTCCACTACTCCAATGGTGGAAGACAACCCCAGATCACCCCCTGGCACATCTGTTTGGGCTATCCCTGTTAAGATGGCCTGTAGGCAGAACAACCTCCTTTCCAAAGCCTGGTGGGGGGTTCCTCTGCCTAGCTCTTATGAAAATGTGAATTGCCTTATTTCATGCACACACTAACTGGTCCTTTTCTCCCTGTGTACATAAACAAAGCATATAACAGG
This sequence comes from Rana muscosa, assembly GCA_029206835.1. NCBI lineage: Eukaryota > Metazoa > Chordata > Amphibia > Anura > Ranidae > Rana > Rana muscosa. Next base: position 418,071,291 of record CM055117.1, read on the forward strand.
TCACAAACTGCTACTGTCTTTGGGGACCAAAGATTTAAAGTGGGGGGTGTGTGTAGCAAGGTTTTACTTTGCACGTAGCTCATGGACTACAGTTTATAAGAACTTAATTCTTTCCATTATCCGTTTGCCCCATATCGCTGCAAGTTATCCACCTCCCTACTGTGCACGAAAACCCCCTTCCTGCCCAAGCCATTTTTCAGCTTTCAGCGCTGTCACACTTTGAATGACAATTGCGCGGTCGTGCGACGTGGCTCCCAAACGAAATTTGCGTACTTTTTTTCCCACAAATAGAGCTTTCTTTTGGTGGTAATGGATCACCTCTGCGGTTTTTATTTTTTGCGCTATAAACAAAAGAAGAGCGTCCAGTTTGGAAAAAGAACACTATTTTTTTAATTTTTGCTATAATAAATACCCATTTTTTTTTTTAAATAAAATTTTCCTCAGTTTAGGCTGATACGTATTCGTCTACATATTTTTGGTAAAAAAAAAATCGCAATAAGCGCGTATTGATTGGTTTGCGCAAAAGTTATAGCGTGTACAAAATAGGGGATAGATTTATAGCATTTTTATTTTTTTATTTTTTTATTAGTAATGGCGGCGATCTGCGATTTTTTATTATGACTGCGATATTTCGGCGGACACATCGGACACGTTTGACACATTTTTGGGACCATTCACGTTTATACAGCGATCCCTGCTATAAAAATGCATTGATTACTGTATAAATGTGATTGGCAGGGAAGGGGTTAACCACTAGGGGGTGGGAAGGGGTTAAATATGTTCCCTCAATGTGTTCTTACTGTGGGGGGAGGGGACTGACTGGGGGAGGTGACCGATGGTTGTCCCTGTGTACAAGGGACACACCATCGGTCCTCTCTCCCTCACAGGACGTGGATCTCTGTGTTTACACACAGAGACCCACTTTCCTGCTCGTTTCCCGGGCAATCGCGGGTGCCCGGCGGCAATCGCGGCCGCCGGGCACGCGCACCGGGGCCTCGTGAACGCGGAGGGCGCGCGCCGCTGGCTTCAAGCGCGCGCCTCCTAGCTCGTTTTAAAGAGAGGACGTCATATGACGTCCTCCCAGAACGAGAGTATCCTCCGCCCGCCGTCAATTGACAGTGGGCGGGGGACAAGTGGTTATTAGGTTCAGCTATGGTAGGACAATGCATGACAGATCTTGTGGTGCGGAGAGAGAGAGACTATTGCTACAGGTCAGAAATGGACTACAAGGCCCACAACACCACTTGCTGGGAGGGAGCGTGGCGCCACGCACTGCCTACTGGGAGAGGCGGGGCTTGGTTTCTGCCTGTTGGGACGCCATCTTGCAGCGACAAGAGGCCTGCAGCGAGGGTGCTAGGCCGGAAAAGCCTGGGCCTAAAGTGACGGAGGCCGGACCGGCTGTCGGAGGGATCCCAGCTACATTCCCTGTTGATCGGACCAGGGAGAGGGACAGCTCCGCACTCCTGAGCATCCAGAGTCACCTATCCACCAACGCCTTGCGACTGGCTAAGCGGAGGACCGGGGACAGCGGCTCGTCCGGAGGCTGCGAACCAAAAGGACCCTGTCGGAGGATCCCAGCGAGGACAGACCTCATGTGGTGAGAGGGCACCTGCCCACAAACACAACTAACTGTGTTGCAGGAAGGTGACTTCCACAACTTTACTTGTTTACTTAGGCTTGCTGGTATTTGCAGTCATGTTGCATCCAGGATTAAGCTAGCGCCTAGAGAAGGATCAACAGTCATCTGCCCCTTTCATCACATATGTTAACTGATCATTCCTATTTCATTTTCCTTTGGATTACAAATTATTGATCTGCACCAACCAAGGCTAGCGAAGACTACTGTTAACCAGAAGGAACAATTGCAGGATTCAGCTTGTCCATCTGAACTGATATAGTAGGACACGTGCATGGGAAGTGCCCGCTAGGGGGAACCAAAGTGCACATCTACTCATGCTATAATAGAACTTGTCGTATAACTGTTATATTTCTGAGAGCTGGCTGAAGCCTGGTGGAGAGGTGACTCAGTGCTAGTGCATTGCATGGGGGGAACCCCTCCACTGTGTACTTACTCAGGTCAGGGTTTCACTTTGCATTGTTCAAACTGATTGTTTATTCATATACCATTGACTCTCACAGGGCCCTGTTTGAAGTCAATTGTTGATGTTTAACTGTGTCTATTTTTTTCTTCACCAAGTAAACATTCATTCCTTGGTTAAACTGCATTTGGTGTGGAGTCTTATCTGGTGTCATTGGACAGATGGCCAATATAAGGTAATAACTCTTAGCTGTGTTTATATTGCTGCATGGTTTCATTGTGATTCCCAACTGCCAGTGGGCTCCACAATCAGTGTATTATCCAGTTGTGCCAAGGGGAATTGAGCCAAACTTACAGGGGTTGGTAGGTAGAGTACAGGCCCAAAACTAACGAACAAGTCTATCTAGTTCAACCATAAAAATAAATAAAAAATAATATCAAACAATCCCATATACCCAATCCTATACCCATAGTTGATCCAGAGAAAGACGAAAAACCCCATCAAAGCATGATCCAATTTGCTACAGCAGGGGAAAAAAATCCTTCCTGACCCCCAAGAGGCAATCGGATTTTCCCTGGATCAACTTTACCTATAAATTTCAGTAAAATATATATATATATATATATATATATATATATATATATATATACACACACACTATGAACTGTATTATTTATACTATACAGACTGCACTATATACTCTGAACTGTATTATATATACTATACGGTCTGCACTATACTCTGAACTGTACTCTGAACTGTATTATATATACTATACGAACTGCACTACCGTATATACTCGAGTATAAGCCTGCCCTGAGTATAAGCCGAGGTACCTAATGTTACCACAAAAAACTGGGAAAACTTACTGACTCGAGTATAAGCCAAGGGTGAGAATGCAGCAGCTACTGTGAGTGGAAGAGGGTCAACAATGCCCATTTGCACGCCTCACTGTGCCCATTGCAACTTCACTAAGCCAATTGTCACTGCCCATTGCCACCTTACTGTGCCCATCCTCACTGTGCCCAACCTCACTTTGCCCAACCTCACTGTGCCCCTAAAATTGAAATTGAACATTATAAATTGTACCTGAAAAAAATTGAGAGGCTGCGGCGTCCATTGTTTAAAACTTGCGGTCTCTTCCTGGTCCCTTCCGTGATAGGCGTTTTCTAAGCAGACACAGTTCCGCCTATCACGAACGTTCTCTCATCCTCAGTTTCCCAGCAGATGTCCGTGATTGGCGGAACACTGAACACAGTGTCTGCTGGGATGGGTGAGGATGAGAGAACGTTCGTGATAGGCGATTCTCAGCAGACACAGTTCCGCCTATCACGGGAGGGACCAGGAAGAGACCGCGAGTTTTAAACGATGGATGCCGCAGCCTCTCAATTTTTTTCAGGTACAATTTACAATGTTTCATTTCACTGACTCGAGTATAAGCCGAGGGGGGGACTTTCAGCCCAAAAAAAGGGCTGAAAATCTCGGCTTATACTCGACTATATACGGCAGGGATATGCAATTAGCGGACCTCCAGCTGTTGCCAAACTACAAGTCCCATGAGGCATAGCGAGACTCTGACAGCAGCAAGCATGACACCCAGAGGCAGAGGCATGATGGGACTTGTAGTTTTGCAACAGCTGGAGGTCCGCTAATTGCATATCGATGATATACGGTATATACTCTGAACTGTATTATATGTATACTACACTAACTGCACTGCATATTCTGAACTATATAATATATACTACACTAACTGCACTATATACTCTGAACGGTATTATATATATATATATATATATATATATATATATACCACACTAACTGCACTATATACTCTGAACTGTATTATATATATACTAAACTGACTGACTGCACACTACACTACACTACCTGCCTAATCTCCATTCATTCACTATATACGGCCGCTGTGTAAGCAGCAGCCTTATATAGTGTGGGGCGTGGACTTAGCCCCTGAGCCATGATTGGCCAAAGGCACCCTGCCCTTGACCAATCATGGCTCTCACAGCACATTGCGCTGTGATTGGCCAAAGAATGCAGGTTAGGTGCATGATTTGGCCAATCAGCAGCCGTCAGTGGATTATGGGGCGCTCCTTGGCAGGCAAACTTGCCACGAGCGTCCCATATGTTCTTTTGTTCTATGAACAAACAAACACCCGATGTTCGAGCCAAACTTACGTTCGACTCAAACATCAGAACCATCCCTATTTGTAAATAGAAAACTGTCTAAAAGTCCATATTCAGAGAGTAGTGGTTAATTATTCATACTCTGAATGTTCTAGGGTTTTTAGTGGTGTACCCAAAGGTTCAGTGTTGGGACCCTTACGTTTAATTTATATATATAAATTATATAGGGTCTGTGATTTAAAAAGTACCATTTCAGTCTTTGCAGATGACACCAAGCTATGCAGTGGGATAACATCCTTACAAGATGTGTCCAACTTACAAACCAACTTCAATGCATTGTTTAATTGGGCACCTATGTGGCAAATGAGGTTTAATCTTAATAAATGTAAAGCTTTGCACTTGGGGGCTAAGAATATGCGTGCATCATACATACTAAGGGGAGTACAACTGGGGGAATCAATGGTGGGGAAGGATCTGAGTGTTCTGGTAGATCATAAGCTTAATAATAGCAGAGAGAGATATAGACTCCAGAGAGAGAGATCTAATTTTGCCCCTGTACAAATCATTAGTTAGACATTATCTGGAAAATGCAGTTTAGTTTTGGGCACCAGTTCACAAAAAGGATATCAGGGGAACTGGAGAGAGTGCAGAGAGGAGCAACCAAACTGATAAGAGGCATGGAGCAGCTCAGCTATGAGGAAAGATTAAAGGAACTGTATTTATTCTCTCTTGAGAAGAGGAGATTAAGGGGGGATATGATCAATATGTATAAATAAATAAGTGGTCCATATAGTGAACTTGGGTGTTGAGTTATTTACTTTAAGGTAATCAGAGAGGACAAGGGGCACTCTTTACATATGAAGGAAAAGAGATTTTATCTCCAAATACGGAAAGGTTTCTTCACAGTAAGAGCTTTGAAAATGTGGACTAGACTCCCTCAAGAGCTGGTTCTGTTCATCTCGGTAGAGTGCTTTTAAAAAGGCCTGGATACGTTCATAAATGTACATAATATAACTGGATATTAATATTTATAGGTAAAATTGATTGATTGCTTCTTGGGGGATCAGGAAGGGATTTTTTCCCTTGCTGTAGCAAATTGGTTCATGCTTTGCTGTTTATTTGCCTTCCTCTGGATCAACTGTGGGTATAGGATTGTGTATGTCGAGTTGTCATTTTTTTTGCCCTTTTATTGGTTTAACCAGATGGACTTGTGTGTTTTTTCAACCAGACTAACTATGTACCTATGCAACCTAACATATGAGAAATTAATTTCTTTTTGGTCATTGCAGCTAAATAATATTAAATGCACTGTTCAAAAATGAACAGTTTTGTACTCTCTCTCTACTTTCCCCTCCTCACCCATTCCTCCTCTTGGCCCCCCTTTCCCTTTTCCCCATTCCCACCTCCTCCCACCCCTGCCTTTGTACAATAAAATTACTATGCATTTACATTTGCTCAAACTCTGTATATCCTCATGTAATGGTTTTACAGCTTACAAACCTGTATCTACGGTACCACTTTAATTGTTTGTTAAGTGACCTGTGTTGTTGAGCATTCACACTCTGTTATTTTTAAAAACTTCTATTGAACATCAAGAAAATCACATAATTAGAATTGCATTGTTTTGAGAAATGTGACCAAAAAAGGTGGAATGTGAAAAAGAAAATTAAAAAGACTGCAGAGCTATTAGTTCGTAACTGTTATTACTGAATCTCAAATTAACTCAATGGGCAATGCAAATCATGTATGTCCTTCAACAGTGGTAAAGTTCTGCAAAATGTCAAACATTTGCTCTCAAATGTAAAGCAAATTGAAAGAGATTAATATATTTTCATGTTGTAGTATAGGTATATTCTTTCCTCAGTCGTATGTTTTTTGGCCTTATTTATGTATGAACCCAAATAAGTAAATGAGCTATTTAACTAGATTAAGTGTTACTGTGACAGACTCACCTGGGACAGAGGCTTTTGGAGGGGACTGAATGCTAGCCTCTTTCCTTGCGATCAAGGGCCCTGGCATTTGGGGGAACGGTGCTCTTTGTGAGCTGTATGCCTGGGGACCCTGTATATGCCATATTAGAAAGAGGGACTGATTCATACTGTTGGGATATATACTGTAAGGAGATGCTAATGTCATCACATCCAGACACCTGTCCGTCTGTTGCCTTCTATAATGTAAATGAGTCTAGTGTGGCTTCTCTGTCACCCATTGTTGCTTGTGCTAATTGATCCTGCTATTGTGAGTAGGTGTTCTGTGTTGATATGTATGATAATGTGTATTGTAGTTAGGGAGTCACAACGGCTGCTTTATGGGGTTAGTTAATTAGCTCATGTTAATTTATGTTTCTGGTATTGTTAGAGCAATGTGAGCAGAAGGGGTGAACTCTCTCCTCTTTTACTGTATATAAAACATGTATTCTTGTTCTAATAAACAGTCCATGTTCAGCAGACAAACAAGCATTGTCTCGTTGTGTGCTTGTGAGCAGCTGGAATATTTGATATCTATATCAAGACTGATAGGAAGCGATATATGACAAAAGCACTCAAGTGGAGTGTGGGACGTTTCGTTACATTGGTGGAAAACATCCAACCTCCACCTGGATCCAAGGTCCGGATAGCAGGAGAGGAGAGGTACAGATACCAACCGCCATGGAGGAGGAATACAGAAGGAGGTTGCAAGAGAAGCAGATACAGCACAGAGGACCAGTATCAGAGCAGGTTTTTCTGATATGGTTTGATTCTATCTGCTGCAAACTCTGGAAGAAAGTGCTAGCCCGTGAGCAGCAACACCAGGGAAAAGTTCTCCCCTCCATCCAGGAAATGTACTGGTCGCAGTATGGATTGCGGGTGCTGTTGTTGGGAGAAAAAACACACAAGAAATGGACAGCTGAATTAAGCAGGCTGGTCTGGGCAGAGATGCGGCTGGATAAGAGCTACAGAGCCCTTCGGTGGCATGTATCCCAAGCATGTCCCTGGATACCAGATGACAGCCCAATGGAAGGCTTAAGCTACAGCGGCCTGGGACTGTTGTAGGTCAAGCTGACAGGGGACTATACCTTTGGGAGTGATTTGGAGGGGCGGTTGGACGAAATCATGTATTTCAGAGAAGGGCTACTAAACGTTTTGGAAGTGCACTGGGCACTGGAAGATTTGGAGTTTCTGGCCGTTCAGGAATGGGAGCTGGAGATCGCCTACAGACGGCTGCTAGACTCTTCTCAGCGACAGGGCTGGGCTCCCTTTGCCTGGGACTATCAGGAAATACCAGTTGACAACTCTGTAATCCTGGCTGAAGAGTCGGCAATGTGGCAGAGTAACAGTGTGCTTTGCCAACCTGCCCCCACAGCTATGGACGCGGAGGTCTTATGGCAGATGCAGCAAGTGCTGACTGACCTTGATGATCCTGTTTCTGCATGGGATGATCTTGAATGGAGGAATGTGCCTGTCCAGCAGCATGCCAGAGAATCGACAGTGGAACATATGGAGATTGCCACCCCCAAAGCTGAAGTGCTGACAGCAGGGTAGAGTTCTGCTAGCCTCTGCCCAGCACCGATAGCATCTTCTGGGTTCCACGGACAGGAGATGGTGAACCTCTATCCCCAGACACCAGTTGCAGAGACAGGGGATTTGATAGACTTTTCTGCTGAGGAAGAACAACCTGATGAGCCTCCAGCAGAAGAGTTGAGTTGAGTTGAGTTGAGAGGTATCTTAATATAGCGCGGTCGTACCCCGAAGGGTCCCGACGCGCATAGAGATGGTTTTAGGGCCAAACTTCACTGTGCTCTGCCCAGCAGTATCTGTGGAGTTGCAACGAACTTTCCCAGCTGAAGCGCTGGTCACCGGACAGAGGGTTCAAGACCTCTGCCCCACACCTGTGGCAGTTCCGGAGGCTCAGGGTGAGAAGGTGGCAATCACTTCCCAGCAGCAGATACAGGAGAAGAAGAGAGAGGAGGTGTTCGTCGTCCCTCCCCAACAGTTGGCCAGGGTGGAGAATGCAGTCTTTCCTCCCCAGCAAAGATCCGTGCACCTGGGAGACAGTACCACTGTCAGGTCACTTGTGGCCAGATAACAGATGCACACCGTAGGGGGTCAGGAGTGCACCGCAAGGTAGTGAACCCTATGGCTGACTGCTGCGGATAGGATACTGGGTGGTTGTGGAAAGCGGGACCAGAGGAGCACAACTGGGATCCACAGGAAGCTAGAGCCGAGATTCCCCAGGGCGCAGAGTCTAAGACCCAGCAGGTCTTCACCAGAGCCTCTAGTGGTGAGGATGTTACTCTGCAGCTAGGTCCAGGTCGCGACCCCAAGAGTCTCCTAGCTCATGCCTCGTAGGGTAAGGAGGAAAGAGGGGAAGCAGCAGCACAGGATACAAGAATAGTGAGGGGAAAGGCCAAGGTCAGGGCAACAAGCGGACAAGGATAAACGAAGGACAAGCCAAAGGTCAAGGTCACAAGCAGACAGGGATAGTTGGGAACAAGCCAATATCGGTAACACAGGGACAGACGTAGCACACGGCAGGCAGGAACCCAAACACACAATGCTTAACAAACACGTTGATCAGCAAAGCAGGCTTGCAGTGCACAGGTTAATATAGTGTTCTGTGATAGGGCCTGGGGTCAGGGGCGGATCCAGAGTCTTTTCTCTGGAGGGGCACTGCCAAAAAATGTTTTTTTTTGTGGGAAATTTATCGGGGAAATGGCTGGTGTTGGCGCTTCAATCATCCCGGCACCATGGTTGTTATGGTGTCAGGATGATTGAAGCGCATTATTTCTATTATTACATTGTAATATAAAATTAAATAGTTCAATGCAGAATCAGTGGGAGTCCCCAGTGTGTCACTTGCCACCGTCGCCTGCAATTAGTGGGAGCCCTGAGCGTGTCACCTGCCACACCTTGTGGATTGTCACTTGCCACACCTTGTGGATTGTCACTTGCCACATCTTGTGGATTGTCGCTTGCCACACGTTGCGGATTGTCACTTGCCACATCACCTGCCACACCTTGCTGATTGTCACTTGCCACACCTTGCGGGTTGTCACTTGCCACATCACCTGCCACACCTTGCGGATTGTCACTAGCCACACCTTGCGGATTGTCACTTGCCACGTCACCTGCCACACCTTGCGAATTGTCACTAGCCACACCTTGCTGATAGTCACTTGCCTACCACCAGATGCAGATTGTCATTTGCCACGTCACCTGACACAATTTGGGGATTGTCACTTGCCACACCTTGCGGATTGTCACTAACTTGCCTGCTAAGGTGTAGTTTTTGTTGTCTCTTGCTGTGTCCCAGACTCCCAGAGTCAGGCAGCAGAGAGATAATGTAATCTCTCTGCTGCCTGCACAGTGAGGGCGGAAGTCACTGCAGGAATGCAGGGCAGGCACGGGCAGTGAGAGATGATCTCATCTCTCTGCTCCCCCGCTCCCGGCTAGCTGATTGGCCAGCTGCCACACTGAGCCTGCTCTCTCACTCTCATCTGTGCTGCCAACACACTGAGCAGCACGGTCTGCCCACAAACCGCGCCGCCCGCCCACAAACCGCGCCGCAAACGTAGCTGCCCGCTTTCTTACCCGTCTGTGGAGCCGCACGGCATCGCACCTGCCCGCAGAACGGCCCGACGTGACTCACTGACGTCACTCGTTGCTAGACGCCAAGCGGCCCAGGTGTTAGCAACGAATGCAGGGAAGAGGCTCCACCCACCTCCTCCTCCGCTCCTGGTATCGTGTCAGTGCGCCGCGTAACTACATTAGACAAGTCTCTCGGCGCCGCTGATCGGCTGATGTGAGAAACTGAGAGAGAGAGACTCATAGAGGCAGCGGCAGCCGCAGAACAAGTACTGTATATACTCGAGTATAAGCCCACCCGAATATAAGCCGAGGCACCTAATTTTACCCCAAAAAACTGGGAAAACGTATTGACTCGAGTATAAGCCTAGGGAGTCCATCTGCATGCCTCACTGTGCCTCACTTTTCCTCACTGTGCCCATGCCTCACTGTACCCATGCTTCACTGTGCCCATGACTAGACTGATGTTTAACATGGGAGTCTACGGAAGGAGTGCCCGGCTTTGAAAAATCGGTTCTCCCCAGCTGTAGGTCTCCCAGACACCAAACTTTGCACACTTGTAGAGGTGACATGGGGCTACATGTGTGACAAGCTTGGGGTCCAGGGGACCTACGACCGACCAGTACCGGGTCTGCAAAATCGCTGGAGAAATGACCGTTTAACATTGGAGTCTAATGAAGGGGTGCACAGCTTTAAAAAATCAGTGCTCCCCGGCCGTAAGATCTCCAGACACCAAACTTTGCACACTTGTAGAGGAGACATGGGGCTACATGTGTGCCAGGTTTGGGGTCCAGGGGGTACCGGGTCCCCAAAGTCCGAGAGATCAGGCGCAAAAAAAAAAAACTGAGCAAGCGAGGGCAATTGCCCTGTTGCCCCCCCCCTGGATCCGCCCCTGCCTGGGGTGGAGTCAGGCTGGGAGGAGATTATAAAGGAAGCCAGGTGAAAGGGTCTGGCCTCTAAGATGAACACATGAGGAGGAAAGGTAAGCTGACAGACAAACATTACTGCATATCCATGACAACCACAGACATGTTGTCCCAGCAGCCAGATGAGGGAACGGAAAAGGAAGCAGCCAGCTCACCCCCCCAATGGCAGCTACACAGTTTGGGAGTGGAGGAATCCAGCCTCTTTCCCCAATGGTTAGCCGAAGCGGATGATGTGGAGTCCCCAGCAGAAGTGCTGGCAACAGGGCAGAGTGCTACCAACCCCAGCACCGGTAACAACTGTGGAGTTCCAGAGAGCTGGGGCAGTCGGTCCCTCTCTCCAGCGACAAGCTGATGTAGTGAACTTGCTACTCCCAATTGAATCACTGGCAACAGGGCAGAGCGCCGCTGGCCTCTCCTAGCGCCTACAGTGTCTCTACAGCTTCAGGAAGCTGGGGCGGTTGACCCCTCTGCCCAGCAGCAGACCGAGCCCTGGAATGTTAAAAGCCACCCAGCTGAAGCACTGGCAGCCGGACAGAGAGTCAATGACCTCTGCCCCACACCTACTGGTGTCAACTATTCCTTGCAGCCAAGGTTGGAGATCATGCGGACAGACTATGTGAGTTCACTTTGCCCGACTAACGCATGTCCAGACCAGGTGGAGGTCTGGGACCTTGTTAGTCGACTTTTGATGGGGGAGAAATGTGACAGACTCACCCGGGACAGAGGCTTTTGGAGGGGACTGAGTGCTAGCCTCTTGCCTTGCGATCATGGGCCCTGGCATTTTGGGGGAACGGTGCTCTTTGTGACCTGTATGCCTGGGGACCCTGTATATGCCATATTAGAAAGAGTGACTGATTGATTCATACTGTTGGGACATATACTGTAAGGAGATGCTAATGTTATCACCTCCAGACACCTGTCTGTCTGTTGTCTTCTATAATGTAAATGAGTCTAGTGTGGCTTCTCTGTCACCCATTGTTGCTTGTGCTAATTGATCCTGCTATTGTGAGAAGGTGTTCTGTGTTGATATGTATGATAATGTGTATTGTAGTTAGGGAGTCACAACAGCTGCTTTATGGGATTAGTTAATTAGCTCATGTTAATTTATGTTTCTGGTATTGTTAGAGCAATATGAGCAGGAGGGGTGAACTCCCTCCTCTTTTACTGTATATAAGACTTGTATTCTTGTTCTAATAAACAGTCCATGTTCAGCAAACAAACAAGTATTGTCTCGTTGTGTGCTTGGAATATCTGATATCTATATCCAGACTGTTAGGAAGCGGAATATGAGGAAAGCACTCAAGCGGAGTGTGGGACGTTTCGTTACAGTTATGTTTTAGGAAAACTTTTTATTTAATCAGAAAAAGATTGCCTTTGTTATTATCGAATGGTTATAAAAAGGAAAATCAATAGTAAACTAAAGCATTACCAGTCATTTTATGCACATACATTCTTCATTATCTGAATAACGGTGGTGTAGGAGGTGGTGTGTTTTCTCTGTTTTCTAAGATTTACTGAAGGTGTCTTTGTTTTCCATCTCAGAAGGTGTGGCCATATACAGGTATTTGTTGGCTTTGAAGATTACAAATCTTTACTACACGTCATGCATTGCGCTTTGTGGTATTTCCTTTATCTGTGCAGAAATATTTCATTTGCAAGTGTCATTGGGAGAAAACTATTCCACCTTAGGTTTTTAACCGCTTAAGGACCGCTCCACATACATATATTGCGGCAGGGCGGCCCTTACGTGCAAAATCACGTACCTGTACGTGATTTTTTTTCTCTGGCTCGGGGGGCACGCAGGTCCAGAGGACCCTAAATCTGCTGGGAACCCGGCGATCGTTCTGAGAGAGGCAGAACGTCAGTCTGCCTATGTAACAAGGTAGACAGAGATCTTGTGTTTCTGCTAAGCAGGAACACAGATCTCTGTCTTCCTACAGTTAAACCATCCCCCACACAGTAAGAAATAACCCCCAGGGAACACATTTAACCCTTTACTGCCAATGTCATTAGTACAGTGATAGTGCATATTTTTAGCACTGATCACTGTATTGGTGTCACTGGTCCCCGAAAAGTGTCAGTTAGATGTCTGATTTGTCCTCCACAATGTCCCAAAGGCTGTCGTTTACATGAAACCCTTTATTGGTTAACTTAAGTTTTTAAAGATGCAAGTTTTTAGGATTAGTTTGCTTCCTTCTTCAAGCCTTATACAATTCTTGAAATGGTTCCGAAACCCACATATTTGTACCCACAAGAACAAAGAGAAACAATACATTTTACGAATAAATAAAATAATTTATTTTTTTGAGACCCTTTTTTTGCTGTTGTAAAATGTTATGATATATAGATAGTAGTCAGTGCTTAAGAGTGTTATTAGCATAGCTGTTTAGGGTGCCTTGCCAGGGGGGTTGCTTTGCCCCCATCACATATACTGTAAGGAGATGCTAATGTCATCACCTCCAGACACCTGTCTGTCTGTTGTCTTCTATAATGTAAATGATTCTAGTGTGGCTTCTCTGTCACCCATTGTTGCTTGTGCTAATTGATCCTGCTATTGTGAGAAGGTGTTGATATGTATGATAATGTGTATTGTAGTTAGGGAGTCACAACAGCTGCTTTATGGGATTAGTTAATTAGCTCATGTTAATGGGCCTTGGATGGTCCCTCCCAATGTTGAAAGGCATGAGAAAAGGAGAAAAGGAGCCTGCATGCTCACTGTCCTTTCTAGCTGCCCAGGCTGCATGTTTGCATAGGGGGCTGGCTGGAACCCCATTATAATTGTATTGTCAAAAAAGAGGAACATGTCATGGGATTTCCCTTAAAAAGCCAGCCAGACCCTCATAATTATTTGAAAGTTAACTTCAAATTGCAGAAAAGAAAGACTGGAATGGAAATGAAAATGTACTACAAAATGCAAAACAAAAAACTGTGGTCTGAAAGGGGGCATTCATTTTTCTGTGCCTATAATCCTAATTGCAGCTAGGGTCGAAATTCAGGTTGGACCTGGGTTCGAGGTGAAAACAGCATGTTTGCCATTTGCCAAACTGCTGATTTATTGTGGCTGTCCATCTGCCCAAACTCCTAGCTGCTGTACTGTAAACACAGAGCTGGGGATCACATGTGATGTAATTAAAAGATTATTGGGGTTGATTTACTAAAGCTGGAGAGTGCCAAATCTGTTTAAGCTCTGCATAGAAACCAATCAGATTCTATTTATTTTTTTGTCAGAGCTTAAAGTGATAGTAAAGGTTCAGTTTTAAACAAAATAATAATAAACATGTCATACTTACCTCTACTGTGCAGTTTGTTTTGCACAGAGTGGCCCTGAACGTCCTCTTCTGGGGTCCCACCGCGGCTGTCTTGGCTCCTGCCCGCAAGAGCTAACCCTGGGAAGCTCCATCCCGAGGGGGTTACCTTGCGGGTGTACTCCCGTGTTATACACGCGGCGTGCATAGTGTATTATTCGGCCCCGCCCCCTGGCGCGCCGCATCATTGGATTTGATTGACAGCAGCGGGAGCCAATGGCTACGCTGCTATCAATCTAACTAATGAAGAGCTGACAAGCCATTTGGAAAGCGACGCGGATCGCGCCCACAGAGATTCGGGGCTCAGGTAAGTAAAATGGGGGCTGGGGGGGCAGAGAGTGCAAGGTGAAAAAACACAGAGCTTTACAACACCACAGGCACAGCTGCACCAGATTTTATATCCTCCAGTTTTACAAAATCAACCCCACAGTCATTCATTTTTTTATTAATTTATAAAAACACAAAACATCAATATCTCCTTGTTTAAACTAAAATATTACATCTAGGGATGAGCTTGATGTTTGAATCGAACATAAGCAAATATTATGGGGCGTTCACAGGAAATTTGAGTGCCGTGGAACGCCCCATAATGCACTGCGAGATCGCAGTGCATTGCTGTATGATGATTGGCCAAAGCATGCACCTGACCTGCATGCTTTGGCCAATCACAGCATGCTCTGCTGAGAGAGCCATAATTGGCCAAAGGCAAGGTGCCTTTGGCCAATCATGGCTCAGGGGGACTAAGTCCACCCCCACACTATAAAAGACTGCTTACAGAGCGGCCGTGTATAGTGTGTGGATGGAGATAGATTGAGCTAGATTAGGCAGGCAGCTTAGTTAGTGGCAGTGTATTTGACATACAGTATATATACAGTATATATATATAGTCTAGTATATATATATATATATATATATATATATATATATATATATATATATACACACACATACACTCTGCATTTAGCGTAGACTAGATATTCAGTGTAGATTCTCTATATTTAGTCAGTGCATTTGATATATATATATATATATATATATATATATATATATATATATATATATATATATATATATTTATGGTTGAAGCCCTATATCCGATACGGATATGAATAAGATAGATAGACTTAACATAAGACTTACAACATGAAATGGACCTGAAGTGTGCCCTGATCTGATGGATGGTATGCCAAAATAAGGGGGCATACCCAAGATTAGAATGATTATTTTGTGGAGAGAAATACATTTTGAGAAATGCCCTAAAAAAGGGAATGGGAGGGTGGGTATCACTCACAGGAAATCAACGAAGACTGCAGGTGAGTGGGCTGGTTAAATAGCCCCCCAGGCTCCTCCCATAAATTCAGGCCAGCATACTGGCCTTCTAACTTATGGTTGAAGCCCTATATCCGATACGGATATGAATAAGATAGATAGACTTAACATAAGATTTATACAACATGAAATGGACCTGAAGTGTGCCCTGATCTGATGGACGGTATGCCAAAATAAGGGGGCAAAAACATTCAGGTAGGGATGTAGTTTTATTGGTTTTAGCTTTGTTCATTGAGCAAGTTTGGTGAATGCTTGTGCCATTTCCACCTGAGGATTGGAGGATGTGCTGGACGAAGCAGGCAGACTTCCACCTGTCAAGTCTCTTAATAGTCGTGATCTGGGACCCCACACCGGGATGTGGCCGAGGCCGCTCCAATACGATAAGAGCGACTGGAGCACTGACTGGGGTTGAGGTGTGGTAGCGTGGAAGAGTGAGTGAGTGAGTGTGAAGGTGACAGGACCCAAATTTACCTAACCGCCCCACCGTTGATCCAGAGGAAGGCGAAAACCCCAGCCGAGCCTAGGCCAATTGCTACAGCAGGGGAGAATATTCCTTCCTAAACCCCCGAGAGGCGACCGGGTGAACCCTGGATCAACTTCCTATGGTTGGTTGGGCCCCGATGAATTCTCATGTGTTTGATGAACTGGCAGGCACTCAAGGGTTTGATCGGGAAAGGTAGTAGGGGACAAGAGTTTGACTGTTCAGGTAGGAGTGACAGAAGGTGATCGAGTAAGGTTACTGCACACCAGAGATTGTTTGTTTTTAGAGTTAAATGTCTAACCCGGTGCCTGATCGCTGGGTTTTGGATAGTGCCAGGTGGAGGATGAAACGATCTTGGTAGCGAGCCAAGTGAGGTCTACGTAGAACTTGGCCGGCGGGGTAGCTGCGGGTGAACTCGCTAGGCCGCAAGAACCCGTGGTAGGCCGAGTCGAAGGCTGCTTGAATGACCAGGCTGGGGAGAAGGCCAAATGGGGAACTAGCTAGGGTAGTGGACATTAACTGGTGCTGAGGGCATAGTTGTACGGGCCTGCATAGGAAGGACATGACTTGGACTTGCCTTTACTAATAATATCGGCCGTGGCCTGGTTGTCGGTGGTGAAGGCCACGGTTTGTCCTGTCCAGATATGACCCCCAGAGCTGAGCGGCTGCCACGATCTGGTATTGTTCGAACAGGGAGGAAGTCCGGGTAAACCCTGGGATTAGGAGTGTCTCTGGAGGCCATGGTCTTGCAAACCAATAGTGGCCAAAAATTGCAGCGAAGCCAGTGGAGGCTGCGGCATCTGTCACTACCAGCGGTGATGGGGGCGATATTGATGGTATAACTTTGATACTGTTTCACGTAGTAAGGAACTCCTCCCATAATGACAGGTCCGCTACTGCCGCGGTGTCTAAGTTAAGGATCTGAAGTTAAGGATCTGATCGGGGTCCTGTGTCTGGGAGAGGAAGACCAGGAGGCGTGATACAAAAAGATCGACCCTCGGGAATGATCCTTGCTGCAAATTGAGCATTCCCGGGAGAGACTGAAGCTGCTCCTTAGTACACCCCCGTGTACGGGTGAAGTCTTGGAGAACTGACCTGATGTGGGTCGGCTTTAAGGAACGACAAACGTAGTGAAAGCTAGTTTGCGTGTTTAGCATGACAGAGAATAGGTGAGCAGCCAAGTTGCTACTGGAGATGAGTGACCGATTTGAGTCGGAATGCTTGCAGAGACTGCAATTAAGCCGCTTTATTGGAAAAATGAAAACAAAGTTAGCGGAAATTTTGAGAATGTAGGAACGACCGTGCGCAACATTGTATATGCAGATGGAGTGAGATGTAAAGGTTTATGCTTGATAACGGACGTAAGGCCAGGGATCTGAATTGTAAGTACCACTTTATTGGTATCACTGATGCGAATAGTTTGAATCGGGCTGAGGTGTGAGCACCGGTGGGGTTTGGTTTGTAAAGGATCTTAAACGTTGAGCCGGTGCTGCGACTGGACTCGGATCGGTCGTTGAAGTTTGTATTGCCGAGGATCCGAATCAATGCGCCGATGATGCGACTAAATTTGGAACGGCTGTAGATGTAAGGTGATGAGGGAGCTCATGTTCCAGATCCGCGTCGTTGCACTGATGATATGACTAGACTCAGATCGGCTGATGGTGTTAGTGGTTGAAGGGGTTTGTGATTGCTGAGGATCCGAATCATAGGGCCGACGTTGCGACTAGATTCAGATTGGCTGTTGGTAAGTGCTTGGTACACATACATACTTATTTTATTTTATTTTTTTATAGTTTTTTTTTTTTGTTTTTTTAGGGAAAATTACGTCCAACCTGGTGCAGGGTGCACCTACTTGACTGACCTGGAGGAGAAATGACAGGTGATGAGTGATGAGGGGTTTGACTAGCTGATTTGAACACGACAGACTCCATCTGTTGTTTCATACACGCTGTTACACTCGGCACTGGTTTAGTGCCTTTTACATGTAAGTGCATTTCTTTTTATTAAATATCCTTTTATATGCGGAGAACACTATGGTCTGCCTGTCTTTTATATATATATTTATATACACACCTCATTGGAGTCATTTGTGATCCGGTCCATCTGCTGTTGTCATCCAACCATCCCGGAGCTGCAATACATGCCTGAGACGTATATACCCATATGGGAAGGTATCTGTGACCCTCTATAACCAAAGGGTCCACTTTGGGAGGTGAGCGGCCATTCTTATTACTGGTGGAGGTCTCTCACTGTGTTCACATCATCTGCATGCTTCCGATTCTATAAATCACTCTAGAAGATCACTGGGATTGTCTTTTGATCTATGGCCTTTTTATGTAAGTGAGCAGATCGGATGGTGGAGCGTGTCTGAGAAATTAGTGACAAAAATGTCCCATGACAGAGGCATGAATCGGTGCGCCGCAGGTGCGACTGACAATGACCGGGCTCTGAAGCATGTACTGAATTGAGGCCAACTACAACTGGGGCACGCTTAAGACGAGCCTGCACACGAGAATGCAAGTGGGTTCGAATCAGATGCGTGACAGTGAAACGAGTGACAGAAATTTCCCATGACAGACACGAATCGGTGATTCGCTGTGCGAGGAACAGAAAGCGAACTCTGGAGCATGTACCCGAAATGGGGCCAACAGCGACTGGGGCACGCTTGAGACGAAGCTGCACCTAAGGATGGGCGTGGATTCGAATCAGATGTGTTACAGTGGAACGAGTGAATAAAATGTCCCATGACAGAGGCATGAATCGGTGCGCCACAGGTGCGACTGACAACGACCGGGCTCTGGAGCATGTACTGAAATGAGGCCAACAACAACTGGGGCACGCTTAAGACAAGTCTGCACACGAAAATGCACGTGGATTCAAATCAGATGCGTGATAGTGAAATGAGTGACAGAAACTTCCCATGACAGAGACTCGAAACGGTGCGGTGCTGTGTGTTTAACAGCAAGCGAACTCTGGAGCATGTACTGAAAGGGGGCCAACAACGACTGGGGCACGCTTGAGACGAAGCTGCACCTAAGAACGCGCATGGATTCAAATCAGATGTGTTACAGTGCAATGAGTGACAAAAATGTCCCATGACAGAGGCATGAATCGGTGTGCCGCAGATGCGACTGACAACGACCAGGCTCTGGAGCATGTTCTGAGATGAGGCCAGCAATTGGGGCACGCTTGGCAAACCTGCACACGAAAATGCGCGTGGATTCAAATCAGATGCGTGGCTGTGACATGAGTGACAGAAATTTTTCATGACAGAGGCATGAATCGGTGCTGCGCTGTGCGACTATCAGCAAGCAAACTCTGGAGCATGTACTGAAATGAGGCCAGCAACTGGGACACGTATGGGACGAACCTGCACATAAGAATGCGCGTGGATTCAACTCAGATGTGTGATGGTGACGTGAATGACAGAATTCTCCCATGATCTAGGCATGAGACGGTGCGCCGCATGTGCGGCTGACAACGAGCGGACTCTGGAGCATGTACTAAAATGAGGCCAGCAACTAGGGCCCGCCGGGACGAATCGGTGCATTGTGGATGCGACTTGGATTCATATCAGAATGATGCAGAGGAAATCACTATCGATGCAAGACAAATCAGTAGCTATGTGCAGGGTTTCATGAGGAGAGAGAAGGGTGTGCGAGATGAGACAAGTGAACTTACGATCAGTGGAATGAGATGACAAACTAGCAGCGACTAGATTCGACCGGAGGGTAATGCAAAGTAAAATAACTGTAATGATAGACAGTGCATTCTAAGTGACATGGGCCTACTACTTGGCGTGAAACGACAAGAAAGAGAAAAAAAAAAAAAAGCACAAAACTAAACTGATAAACAGCTCTGCGTTTGTGTTCATAAATTGCACGACAAGACTGTGGTCTTGCACGAGGCTGAAATAAGGCCGCATATGGAGACTTGACTAATGACTCGCAAGTTCCACAGCGGGGTTTTGATGACATGGTTTACCTGGCAAACAGTGCGTGAAGCAAAGAAATTGCACAAATCCTACCTGTGACAGTTTGAAAACTTGATGTACAAAAAGCATGGTGGGTGTCCAAGACAATCAAAAAGTGTGGTGTTGTGCCATGCATGACGCACAAAAAATTACTTTGGTTTGGTAAACGAGTGAGAGGAAAAAACGTGTACAAACGATACGCAAGTTCCGCTGCGGGAACTAAAACACACGGCATGAAGGCAAACAACAAATGGCAACGATGGAAAATATGCAACGTATGTGACCCCAATCAGTTCGTAAATATACGAAAGGAATCCGATACGAATCGGTAGTGAGGAGTATAGAATTAATGTAATACGAATTGGTTGTATAGTGTATGCTGCCCTTTACTCTAAAACTGAACACCAATCAATCACCCCTCCCCCCAGGCTAACCAGTGCAGAGAGGCAGCAGGTGGGACTAATTAGAGTCTCCCTTTTATTTTTTCCTCTTTTTTTTTTTTTCCCAAATGGAAGAGACGGCAACCTTATGGACAGTGAATCTTTACGTCCAGTGAAACCTACGGCGAGTGATATCGGACAATGACCGAAAGCGACTCGGAGGTTTGGATTTATAAATGAATCGTATGTATGGGACAGACAATAACTCAGAAGCAGACTTTTAAAGAAAGGAATGCAGGACAGGAAGCATTACTAATTGCAAGATTGTACCTGACACAAAAGATTCGAAAAGTACCTGCGATAGTGAGCGGGAACCGCCGACGAAGACCACGAACGAAGACGCCGAAATGCCCTGCGATTGAAACGCCAGGACTCACAAACATGAGGTGAGCTGGTAAGAGTTGGCCTAGTGACATCTAGTATCACTCACAGGAAACCAACGAAGACTGCAGGTGAGTGGGCTGGTTAAATAGCCCCCGGGCTCCTCCCATAAATTCAGGCCAGCATACTGGCCTTCTAACATATATATATATACCGTCTAGAGAAAAAAAGAAAAAACGCAGCCTCCATGGGAGGCATCCCTCCGATTGCAGTCTTTTCAATGTGACAGCTGTTATACAGGCAAGAGCGTGGCCATCTGGTGACGTAACTGGTGACCCCGCCCCTTATCAGGTCATGTGACATCAGAGGGGGCGGGGTAACCCATTTACATCACCGGGTGGCCCCGCCCTTGCCTATATAACAGCTGTCAAAGCGGAAAATGGCAATCGGAGGTGGAGTTTTTCCTTTTTTTTTTCTCTGGACCGTCTGCGCTGTGATTAAAGATGGATTTACATTGCGGAACACTTTTTTTTTTAAATAAAGGAGTTGTCAAAAACTTTCTGCTGTCGTTTTTACTTTTTTGACCCTTTTTTTGGTGAATGGGTAGGGATACAATGTACCCCATACTTATTTACATAGGGGGGGAAGGATCTGGAGGCCCCCTTGTTAAAGGGGGCTTCCAGATTCCGATAAACCCCCCACCCGCAGACCCCCACAACCCCCGGGCATGGAGATGAGGCCCTTGTGCCCATCAACATAGGGACAAGGTGCTTTTGGGGGGGACCCCAAATCACCCTTCCCATGTTGAGGGCATGTGGCCTGGTACAGTTTGGGGGGGCGCTCTCTCTTCCCCCCCCTTTTCCTATGGTCCACCGGATAAGGGTCTGGTATGGATTTTGGGGGGTAACCCCACAACATTTTTTTTGTACATTTTGGCATGGAGTAAACCTGAAGGGGCCTAGTATGGATTTTGGGGGGCCCCCATGCCATTTTTAATTAAAATTTTGGCGTGGAGTTCCCCTTAATATCCATACCAGACCCGATGGGCCTGGTAATGGACTGGGGGGGACCTTTTTTTTCAATGATTTGTTATGTATATTGCCGGGATCTGACAATACATTACAGCCGCAAGCAATTTTAAATGATATTTTTTCCTTTAGAAATGAGAAATGTCATTTTGCTGCGGTACTGTTATAAACAAATGCGCTACTTTACAGGCAGATTAAGGGGACCCCCCAGGTACGATATTTAAAAGAATATTTAATTTTTATTGTTTCACTTTAAGCATTCTTAAAATCACTGCGTCTGAAAAAACTGTTTTAAAAACCTTTTTTTGCATTGATACACGTCCCCCGGTCCGCAAACAATGTTTATGGCAATAACTTGCATATAAGCCTTAATAAATGAACACTTGATTTTTCACGTTCATGTCCCATAGACTTTAACCACTTCAGCCCCGGAGGATTTGGCTGCCAAATGACCGGGCCAAGTTTTGCGATTCGGTACTGCGCCACTTTAACTGATAATTGTGCAGTCGTGCGACGTGGCGCCCAAACAAAATTGACGTCCTTTTTTTTCCACAAATAGAGATTTCTTTTGGTGGTATTTGATCACCTCTGCGGTTTTTATTTTTTGCTCTATAAACAAAAATAGAGTGACAATTTAAAAAAAAAAGCAATATTTTTTACTTTTTGCTATAATAAATATATCCAAAAAATATATATATAAAAAAAAATGTTTTTCCTCAGTTTAGGCCAATACGTATTCTTCTACATATTTTTGTTAAAAAAAAATTCCAGTAAGCGTTTATTGATTGGTTTTCGCAAAAGTTAAAGTGTCTACAAAATAGGGGATAATTTTATGCCATTTTTATTAATATTTTTTTTTTTAGTAATGGCGACGATCAGCGATTTTTATTGTGACTGCAACATTATGGCGGACACATCGGACACTTTTGATGCTATTTTGGGACCATTGTCATTTATACAGCGATCAGTGCTATAAAAATGCACTGATTACTGTGTAAATGACACTGGCAGGGAAGGGGCTAACCACTAGGTGGCGAGGAAGGGGTTAAGTGTGTCCTAGGGAGTGATTCTAACTGTGTTGGGGCTGGGCTACATGTGAAACGGCATTGATCACTGCTCCCGATGACAAGTAGCAGTAGATCAGTGTCATGCCACAAGGCAGAACAGGGAGATGCCTAGTTTACACAGGCTTCTCCCCATTCTGCAGCTCCGTGACACGATCGTGGGACACCGGCAGACAATTCAAAGCGACGTATATATACAGTACGTTGCTTTGCGCAGCCGTGCCATTCTACCAACGTATAGTAAATACGTGAGCCGGTCAGCAAGCGGTTAACGGTGTTCACACAAATTTTATGTCTGATCCCATGTTCAGGTGCAAACCGAACCGGGGGGGGGGGGGGTGTTGTTCGGCTCAACCCTAGTTACATCTAGCTATTGAAAAGTTCATCCTCAGTCCATGAAAAATACATGTAGACAAGTTGAAACAAGATGAATAGCAGGGATCTCACAACGAATTTCCACAGCCCAAACCCACGCAAATAGATAGCCCCATAAGCATCCAAGGATCTGTGTGGGTAGCAGACAGGGAGGACAAAAGAAATCCAATCACTTTATAGAAGAATATCTACAATATCTGCTTACATTTAAGAGCTGTATTACCAGTGGAGGAGATCCCAGGTGAAATGGCAGGATCTGTCTTCTGGCCAGGCCAGGGAGATCGTAAGGAAGCCAATAGCAGACTTCCTTAGATAAAAATAAATAAAAAATGCAGCTAATCTTTTTTAAATGCTCTTTTCTTGAAACTTCAGCCCCGTAAAATTCTACTAGTTCCTTTTGTTTATGAGGAGCTGGGGAGGAAGCCAATAGTGGGAACTGCTAGAAGGTACACAGCCAGTAGGAAGCTCCACTCAAGCTGATACCAGTGACACAAAGCCACTGACGGTGCTTGTATCCTGTGAGCAGGTCCAGCCCGGCGGCTTTGTGTCATCGATATTGGCGTGTACCTTCTAGCGGTTCCTGTTATTGGTTTCTTTCCCAGCTCCTCATATAAAAAGAAGAACTAGAAGGATTTTACAGTGCTGGAGTTTCTAGAAAAGAACATTTTAAAAAGTTATGCTACGTAAATGAGGACAAATATAAAGTAGGTTTTATCCCAATTTGGCTGTAAAGGGGGATAAACATTTTAAGTTAGTCCAAAAATATCTCAAAAGATATCATTTGAGCTCCAGATTTTTTTTTAAATAATTAAAGGGCAAGCATTTCAACAAAATTTTGTGTTATACGCAGTGCAAATACTGTAGCATTAGAACAAACTTCCTCTGATATTACAGTATATGTGATGCAATTACTGGAAAGACAGCAAATATTTCTATTGCTAATTTTTGAAGCAAGTAAACAGTAAAGTGATAAATACTCAATAAAATCAGTGTATAGCAACATCAATGATGGCAATTAGAGAAGCAATATAAGAACAAAATTGGTGGCCATACATTTTCATTTGAAATATACCTTTTATAAAGACTAGTCCATACATAATGTGGTACAAGTTATTTATGGCACACATAATCTTCATTCTAAAGAATATACCAAGATGTGTAGAAAGATATTACTCTTTTACTTACGTATAACACTTGCTGCTCAAATTATTAAAAAACATTTTTTTTACTTATACTAATAACTTTTATGTAAAAGCTCTTCATTAAATTTGGGTTTATTCAGAGTTAAAATTAATTGAGCAAATTAACAAAGCAAATGACATTAGCAAGTTACATATGTTGTTGAGCCGTAATTAATCCCCACTGAATTGTCATTACAGCAGCTATATAATATAAATACAAGGGAATTATATAGCTGAACGAATTCTAGCAGTGGTATACTGTTCGCAGAGGTATGTTTCTGACCTGATACCTTTCCATGAAATAATATACATAACCAGCAATAACAATAAAAGTATTCATTGATATAGAGTAAGATTTACATCTTCCTGAATATGATAAGATAAATAACACTCTACAGTATATATAGTATATCTATATATAGATATCTATATAAAGATATATATATGTATATATATATATATATATATATATATATAGATATATAAATAAAAAAAAAAAAAATATATATATATATATATATATATATATATATATATAGAGAGAGAGAGAGAGAGAGAGAGAGAGAGAGAGAGAGAGAGATAGATAGATAGATAGATAGATAGATAGATAGATACAGTATCTATATCTATATAGAGTGTATATATATAGCCCTTCATGCTGTTTGATTGCATTACTGAGCATTCATAATTGCTGTAACTGTAGTAAAAAGCACTTAGTTGGTATAAAGTGCTATGCAGCATTACTAGGAAAGCTCTTACTTTCTAAAATTTCTAAATGTAAAATTGTATTTCCTTATTTTTTAGAGAAAATTGAGTACTGTCCGTGATACTTTTTTTATTTGCACTAACATACCATTTTATTGTAGTGCAAATAAAAAACGTATCACGGACAGTACTCAATTTTCTCTGTCACAATTGCACTAATATGGCTACAATCACATCAAGTATGATGGAAGATACTTCTTTTTTTAGAATGGCTTGGGTCTGTAATTATTGCTTCCTTCTACAGTTGAAAAAGCAATGGACAGCAGCATTATATCAAAGGCTAGAAACAGTAATGTGTGAAATGGCCAGGTCCAGCAATAATAACTACTTGCAATGCTGGAAATAAAACTGCCTCCTAAAAAAAATTTGCATAGTGACTTTTGCACTGCTACACCAAAAACATTGGGGGTTATTTACTAAAGGCAAATCTACTTCGCACTACAAGTGCACTGAAAGTGCAGTTGCTGTAGATCCGAGGGGGACATGCAAGAAAAAAAAAATAGCATCTTAGCTTGCACATGATTGGATGATAAAATCAGCAGAGCTTCCCCTCATTTCAGATCTTCCCCTCAGATCTACAGCGACCACACTTCCAAGTGCACTTTCAGTGCACTTGTAGTGCAAAGTGGAGTTGCCTTTCGTAAATAACCCCCATTGCTAGCAAATACACCTAATCACTTTAATACTGCTACCTCGTAGTGAAGGGAATTCACAGTCCACCTCATGAATTTTACAACAGTTATTCATCTGCGCATTCATCTGCGCATTTCATACTTTTCAAAAGGATGAATTTTATTGGGAAAAATGTGGGAAAAAAATTCTTGTTTCAAATGTACACATTCTTTGTCATAAAATATAAAACAGACTGTTACAAAAAAAAATAACCTTCTAGGCAATAATACCACAACATTTCCATGTGCAAAGACACAAAAGTTCAGCTATTCATATTATATTTAGAATCTTCAAGTGATACAACAAGGACTTAAATAATTCAAACTAATCAGGGTAATTCAGAAAATATTTATCAAGGGTGTTAGCTAATATCCAAGTTGCATATGAAATATGAAAGGTGAATTAGCTAAATCAATGTAAATTCCACACAATCAGACACATAAATAGAAAATAATGTCCAGTATATTCTAATTAGCAAATAGCAAATATAGTTAAGATCTACAAGCAAAATAAACCGGATAAAACTATGACTGTGGGTAAGTTGAATCAAACAATGGACAATAAATTTTATCTAATGGCCATTTAGAATTATTCTTCAATGCCCAAAAATCATCTGAAACCAACCCGAGTCAGTAAAGAATTGACTAAATTCCAAGGTTTACTTTTAATTGATACTGCTGAGAGAGACATGTTGCTGATTGTAAATTGTAAAAGCTCTATTTCACCCATAACTTTATTTTTTGATAGAGAAGAAATGTGTAAATGCCTCTGTAAAGTTTGTATTACTGTCTGGGTTGCTGCTAATTATATTTTTCACCCTGCACATTTAAAAAGTATTGTGCAGAATAGAAAATGAGAGGAAATTCCCCCACTGGATACATGGACAACAAAAAAAACTTTTATTTAAGGAATAATTTAAGCAGTAAGACCTGGTTCACACCTATGCAGGTTGCATTTTGCATATTCCAGGTGCATTTTGCGTTTTTCAATGCACGTTTTTGATCCATTGAAGTCTATGGAACCAAAAAATAGAAAAAAAGTCCATGGCCCTTTTCACGAAATTAATAGATGTAAACATGACCCATAGGAAACCATGTTAAATGGACTTTAGTGTGTTTCTGCAAAACTGAAAATGCACAAAAAAAATGCATAGGTGTGAACCAGGCCTCAGGAAGGATTCGATTTAGGCTGGGTTCACACTTGTGCGGTGCGAATTCCAGCTCTCTTATCTCTTCAAAAAGATAAGAGAGCTGTTCAGCAGATCATCTCTGTTTTAGCTGCAAATTTGGTGACCTGGGAGAGAGGAGGGGGAGGGGGGAAGTGTAGTGAGGAGAAGGAGAGAAACCCTGATGAGAACTGAACACATCTGCGAATCAGGTGTGTGCCCATAGAAGATAATGGGCCTGAATTCGCACCTGAACCGCACCGCAATGCCTAGAAAATGCACACGGTTTTGGGCAATGCGCAGTGTGAATGCATTGCACATATGTGAACCAGCCTCATTGAAATCAATGTATTTTAAAATGTTATGCGAATTGGATGCGGTGCAAGCCGCAACCAATTCGCATAGGTGTGAACGGGGCCTTAGTTTCTTTTTGTGTCTTCACTGGAGAGATTTTCCCTCACTTCTTCTGAAGAAGATGGACATGAGGCAGAACATGGTGTGATGGGAAATATTCCTTGCAGTGTTTCAAAAAGCAACCACAATCTAATAGAGGATCTAATAGTTCCCCGAACAATCAAAAAAGGAAAAACAATGATTTGGGTTGAAGTTGGGCCTTATTATTAACAGTCAATCAAAATCTAAAAATAAAGTAAATTTTTTACACTTTGTCACTCAACTGCGTGTAAAATATGAGAAGGCTATAAAATATTCTGGCCTAGTCTTGGTATTTTTTAGGGGACTAAAATTGTCTTTTTTGATGCTTGGGGTTAGGGGGCACAATATTAGAGCGAAGTGTTTTGCATAATACAGCTAAAAAATGTATATAATACCTTCTAGTTTAAATTTAGATGGGATATGGATTTATATGTTCCATAATAATTTGCTCCTAGGTTTACTGTCGTACTGTATGAGGTGTTTAAGACTCCGTTTACATTAGTGCAACTTGTTATGCGAGTTTGGACACAAGTCACATGACGAGTTGCAGCCTACTGATTTTAACCACCTCGCGCCCGCCGTACGAGTATATACGGCCGCAAGGTGGTTGTCAAATGCCGGGAGGCCGTTATTATACGGCCTCCTCTAATTTGGCCACTGGGGGGCGTGTGAGTGCCGCCGGCGGCGCGCGCACGTGCCCGGCGCGTCACTGAAATGCCGATGCGCGTGCCTGGTGGCCGCGATGTCCGCCAGGTACATGCGATCGGCAGTTACAGAGGCAGGACGTGGATCTCTGTGTGTAAACACAGAGATCCATGTCCTGTCAGGGAGAGAGGAGACTGATGCTGTGTCCCTTGTACATAGGGACACAGATCGATCTCCTCCCCCAGTCCCTCCCCTCCCCCCCACAGTAACAGTCACTCCAGGGAACACATTTAACCCCTTCCTTGCCCCCTAGTGTTAACCCCTTCCCTGCCAGTCACATTTATACAGTAATCAGTGCATATTTATAGCACTGTTCGCTGTATAAATGTGAATGGTCCCAAAATAGTGTCAAAAGTGTCCGATGTGTCCGCCATAATGTCGCAGTCACAAAAAAAAACACTGATCGCCGCCATTACTAATAAAAAAAAAAATATATAAAAATGCCATAAAACAGTCCCCTATTTTGTAAACGCTATAACTTTTGCGCAAACCAATCAATAAACGGCGATTGCGATTTTTTTTTACCAAAAATATGTAGAATACGTATTGGCCTAAACTGAGGAAAAAAATATAAAAAAAAAAAAAAATTGGGATATTTATTATAGCAAAAATCAAACAATATTGCTTTTTTTCAAAATTGTCGCTCTATTTTTGTTTATAGCGCAAAAAATAAAAACCGCCGAGGTGATCAAATACCACCAAAAGAAAGCTCTATTTGTGGGAAAAAAAGGACGTCAATTTTTTTTGGGAGCCACGTCGCACGACCGCGCAATTGTCATTCAAAGCGTGACAGTGCTGAAAGCTGAAATTTCGCCTGGGCAGGAAGGGGGTATATGTGCCCAGTAAGGAAGTGGTTAATGGCACCTGCTCCAATCAATTTGACTTAAAGTTGCAGCTACTTTTAAAAGTAAAGCCCCGTACACACGATCGGTTTAACTGATGAAAACCGTCCGATGGATGGTTTTCATCAGACCAACCGATCGTGTATGGTACCCATCAGTCTTTTTTCCATCGGTTGGAAAAAATAGAACTTGTTTTAAAATTTTCCGATGGATAAAAAACCGATGGGAATTTCCGATCGTCTATGGGCAAGTCCATCGGTTCAAAAACCCACGCATGCTCAGACTGAATTAGGAGACGGGAGCGCTCGTTCTTGTAAAACTAGCGTTCCTAATGGAGAGAGCACATTCGTCATTCTGCAAGTTATTGCTTTGTTTAATGCAGCGCATGTTTTTTTTCTTTCGAACGGTCTTTAAAATGTCATTTTGGCAGCAGAACTTTCTCCTGAGTTCTGACAAATGTATGTCTTTCTTTTTTCTAGTGATCTTAGGAATAATTAGTAAAATTCTTCAAGGCCGACCTCACAAATTACACCTTTTTTTTTTGACTCTTAAAATTTGTTGTGCATTTTTTGGTGTGTCAATTTCTCAGAACAACATAATATTTAATTTGTGAAAAATCATGGAGGTTGGTGTCCCTTGTTCTTAATTACACATTGTATTTATGCAATCTTATTGCTACTTCACAAAAAACACATCAGGCATGTAGGTTGGCTGAAATCAAATTTCCCTTTAATTCGGAAAAAAACAAATCAAAAACCGAAGGGCAACTATTCCCAAATTAGAAGAGAATATAAAGTCATTAGATCCCAAATGCAGACCTGACTATGATCAATAATAAAATCAACAACAGCATGAAATCAGGAGCAGCAGCCAAAGACATACATCATCCCAAGCTGTGGTACTCCATCAACCTTCAATTTCTGGATGAGCAGCTCGAGGCCAGGGAATCACCTCCTGCTCTTCCTTGTAGCCTTCCTTCCACGCCTCTCTGCAGCGTTCTCTCCACGGCCCCGTCCACGCACCCTTGCAGGCTGGGCCACTGTGGGTGGTGATGTGGCAGGAGGAGGAGGAGAAGGAGGAGAGGGATTGGGCTGATGTGAGATATGGGTGGCCTCAGTCAGCAGCCCCCTCGCCCCCATGTGTACGGCCGTGTAGATAAGGTGCTCACAAAGGGCCCGTTGTCCCGCCTCCATTCTCAGCAGCTTATCTGAGAGATAGGTGCTAAACCCCTCCGTAGGGTTGAGGGGGGCCCTCATAATGGCAGCAGCCTCCTGAATCATCTTTAGTGACTCCTCCTCCACTTGTGTCATCCGCCGTTGTTTTGGCGGTCTGACGTGGAGGGGAGCCACTTGGGAGACGGTGCTGCCACTAGGCCTGGGGACCTGCTGAGTACCACTGGGCCCTGCCTCCTCCTGCCTGTCACACTCCTGACCCTCTTCCTCCTGGCTTGCCTCATCCTGTTTATAAAATAATATGAAAATTTCTATTATTTGAGGAATCAATCAAACACAATTTTGATCTCATTACTGTTTTTTTTTTGAGGGGGGGGGGTGGGATCATTTATGGCTAATCAAAACAGTTCAACTCAATATTACTTAGTGGACAATAATTAGCATCAAAAATACTATACCTGGCTGAAGATGCGAAGATCTGGCTCTTCGAGCTCAGGAGGCTCCTCCTCCGCCTCTGCAGGGGTGGAGGGAAGGGTGGAAGGAATGCTGGAGGGAAGGGTGGAAGGAAGGGTTGAGGGAAGGCTGGAAATAGATTCCCTGGCCTCGATCTGGTCATCCAGAAATTGGAGATGTCTGTAGTACAGCTTGGGCTTTACTACATCGTCGGCTGCTGCTCCTGATCTCTTGGACTGGCGCACTTCCTTGAATTTTTTTTTATAAGAATTGCGCAGGTTGTTGATTTTATTATTGATCATAGTGTAGTCTGCATCTGGGATCCATGGCTTCATATCCTCGGCTAATTTGGTAATAGTTGCCCGTCGTACATCACTTTTGTGATACGCAGGGTGTTTGAGCTCCCAAAGGTTGCGCTGTTCCTTATACTTTTCAATAAAAACAAGCATCACCTCCGGCTCTCTTAGTTTATGCATCTATTAGGATCAGCAAGTACAAAAAAAAAAGGATCAGAATTGATTCTCCTCAACTTATCACAATATTGCCCTTTACAATCATGACCCATTAATATGCCACTGCAGGCCCGAGTTCCCTTCTTACCTTAGTTCACTTCGTGGGTTCACTTCCGGTCGTCCTTACTCCGTGCATCCCTAATAACTTCTTTCCCCTTTTTATACCCTGCGCATGCGTGTAACTCCGCCCTCGTCGCCCGCCCATGACGGACTTTTTCTGCATTTCCCCGCCCCTTAACGATCGGCGCACAGTGTGAGACGGTGACATGTCGCAGACACAGGTGGCTTCTTTAGTTGAAATTACCGACGAGGAAAGCCCGGAGGCGGAAACGTCCCGATCCTGTAAAAAAAGATACAAGGCGACTAATATGTCTTTTTCTGAGATGGCGGAGATGGTGGACATTCTGCGGAGGAAGGATTACGACGGCAAGCATGGCTCATACGATACCCCTAATCTCCGGAAGTCACAAATTATGGACAAAGTGGCGAAGAGTCTTTATAAAAATATGGGGTCAGGAGATCCAAGGAACAACTCCGTAAAAGGTGGTCTGACCTCAAGATCAGGGAGCCAGAGCAGTATAAGAAGCTTATAAAAAGCATAGAAAAAAGTAAGTATATTTTACTGTGTTCTTTCACATTGTAATATGTATTCTTCCATGTTTTGCAACATGTTCTTGGCTTGACTGGGTTCACATTTTGAAATCTCATCTTTTAGGTTAAGTGGAGAGTCTACTTATTTGCCAAATGTTTTGACCAATAACTTGCTGCTCTTCCCCCAAACATGTTTGGCACATATCCACGTAAACTACATGTGGGCATGCCTCATTTTACTTCAACAATGTTTATCTACACATTGTTGGCTAGATGATGTGTTGTAAGGAAAATTAGAATGTGAATGAAAGGATAAACTGTATTCTGGGTAAAGGAGATGACACTCCTGCAGTTGTGTACTCTTTTTTGTTCTTCATCAAGATACTATACTCTGGGCCACATGACCACATTTCTTAACGGTGTCACACACAGGTGGTCCAGTGGATACCTTGGTGGTTATCCAAGTGTATTTGTGAATGTCCTCAAAAATAACATGTTGCTTTGTTGAGTTTGCAAGATCACATATGTTCATGTTGGAACTCAGGGCCAAATATCAATTGTACCCCACTTCAAAACATTGAGGATCCCTTTTCAGGCCTTAAAAAAGTCTGTGTGCTAAAGTATACATTTTGTTGTAAATTCCCATAGGGGAGAGGAGACTGGGAGGACACCATGCTCAGGAGACGAGTAACCCAACACCACAGAAACTCCCCGAAGCTCCCAAAGCAGACCAAGATCAGCAGGTTCAGGAAGCGGAGGTGGAGGAAGCGGAGGTGGAGGAAGGGGAGGTGGAGGAAGGAGAGGTGGAGCTTATCAGCACAACAGGTCAGTGTCTGTCACCACAACTTCAAGGTAAATACAGATGTAGGCCTGCCTAGTGTAAAAACTTTTTTTTTGTTTTAGGGACTGAACGTGGGTGTGTGTCAGGAAGTCCAAATCCGCCATTCTCGAGTGCCAGCGCCAAAATAATCATTCAGGAAATCATGGAATGCAGTAGCGAAATGAACATTATGAGAAAGAGAATGATTGTGATTGAGCAAAAATATAAAAACATGATAGATATTTTGGGGAGAATAGTGTGAACCCCCCCCCCTTTTTGTGTGTTTTGTTATGCGTCTGAAATTATCTCAGGGATTTCCAACATCCCAAATGTGAAGATGCACACACTGAAGACTCAACATGTGCTATCTGCCGTCACAGGATATCTATGTCCCTGTTTTGGGGGTGCAACCTCTTCCTCCCTCCTCAAGTAGGTGAGAGGAAGGGTTTACATCCCCAAAGCACGACCATTGATCCCCCATGATGGCAGATAGCACATGTTTACCTTAGCCATGGGATCATGTTGAAGATACCCATTTGAGCCCCAAAAGAAAGTGTGTTTGTTAACATTTGGGATGGATCAGGGGTACCATTACCCCATCTCCAGTTGGTATTTTTCACAGTGTTATTTTATTACTTTTTCAGACTAAAAAAAATGGCTTACGACCCATGCATGTTTCTGCAAAAAAAGCCGCACAGAAAAATAAAAGGCTAGTATTTCTAAAACCCCCAAAAAAATGTGGTGCAAACAATAAAAACATTTGGGAAGTCTAAAAAAGGTGTGCCTTGTTCTTTCTATGCTCAAGAGCAGTTCTGAAGATGCAAAAACCGTGTTTTTCGCTCTGAGTTTTGAGGCTATTTACTAAGGACAATTACACTTGGCACTACTAGAACCTGGGAGACACATAAACCCTAAATACAAGAATGACAACACAAGTTTGTAGGAATTCCATGATTTTTTTATTTTTAAAAGGTTAAATACTTGGTCAGATGTGGTCTGGCATTGCGATGGCCCCCTACCCGTGAAGTACTCTACGTATTTCTGGCGTACTTCACGGGCACTTTGGGGGGCCAAGCCAGTACGGGCAGTGCTGAGGCCGGTCAGATTAATCAGTTCAGTTGGACCGGCCTCAGGCCCAAACGATGAGACATAATTGGTAGCAAATTTGCGTAGAAAATTGTGCAATATGCAGCAGCAGTAGACGATGTGGTTCAGTTTATAATCCGCCAAATGTATCGCTGTCTGAAACAGGCGGAACCGGCTGGCCATTATCCCGAAGGCATTCTCCACAACTCTCCGGGCTCTGGCCAGCCGGTAAATAAAAACCCTCCTCTCCGGGGTGAGGGTGCGTTGGGGAAACGGCCGCATCAGGTGTGGTCCTAGTCCAAAAGCCTCATCCGCAATGAAAACGAACGGGAGCCCTTCAACGTTCTCTGCATCTGGAGGCAGTGCAATACCCCCAGCCTGCAGACGGTGAGCGAACTCCGTCTCCGCGAATGATCCG
This sequence comes from Rana muscosa, assembly GCA_029206835.1. Lineage (NCBI taxonomy): Eukaryota > Metazoa > Chordata > Amphibia > Anura > Ranidae > Rana > Rana muscosa. The sequence continues at coordinate 418,105,098 of CM055117.1, forward strand.
CCATCGGACATCTGGCCGTTCTTCCCCACGTCCACATACATGAACTCGTACCGTGCCGACACCACCGCCATTAACACTATGCTATTAAAACCTTTATAGTTGAAATAGTATGACCCCGAACGGGGGTGGCGGCACTATGTGGACGTGCTTCCCATCAATTGCCACTCCGCAGTTGGGGAAATCCCACCGCTGGGCAAATTGGGAGGCCACAGTCAGCCATTCCTGTGGTGTGCTAGGGAACTGTGGAGTCAAACAAAAAGAAGACATTAGTATGGTTTATGTTTACAGTGCAAGCAGATTACACACAAAAACATTGTTGAGTAACAGGGATTTTTTCCTATCAATAAACAAAGGCCCACTTAGCAGATGCCTCACCCCCACTGATTGGACATTCTAAAATAATCTACGGGGGGGGCCTAAGGTGGTTGTGGGGGATCCCAAAAAAGGCTCTACCACTCTGCTGAGCTTGATTGAGAACTACTAATTTTTTAACATCTTTAGGGGGGGGAGGGAGGGTTGTCAAACTACGAGGGCAATGACCCCCCAAAAATGAAAAGGAAAATAGAAGGCTAGCTGGGTTTGCGCCCACGATAGCATGCTGGAGAGGTTAGTGAAGGGAAATAGGCATGTAGGGCCCAAAAAGGGATTTACAGGTAAAAAAAGGCATGGGGAAAATGGGGACATTACCAGGATATTACAAACAGGCATATTTGTGTTAGGAGGAAAAAAAACAAAAAACAAACAAACAGATAATGTGAGGTTAAAGGAGCATAATTACCTTCATATAGTCCTTCTGCAGGACCTGAATGATGGCCGAACACGTCTCAGGGATAATGATCCCGAGAGCCTGGGGGGGAGATGCCTGTTGAGAACTTGAGGTCCTGCAAGCTTCTCCCAGTCGCCAGGTATCTCAACGTGGCAATAAGCCTCTGCTCGGCAGTGATGGCCTGGCGCATCACAGTGTCCTGCCTCGTGATATAGGGGGACAGCAAATCCAACAGACGGTGAAATACGGGGTCTGTCATCCTGAGATAATTCCTGAAATCATCAGGGTTATTCTCCTGGATTTCCCGCAGCAGAGGCATATGAGAGAATTGGTCCCGCTGGAGCAACCAATTCTTAGTCCATGAACTCCTCCTCACCCTGTTCACAGACTGAACTCGAGTTACAGTGTTAACTGCAACACCAAGTCCAAAGCCAGCACGAGCTCGAGAACGAGAACGCACTTCAAACATGGTTTTAAACCGGTCAGCTGGTCAGAAGGCACTCAAACAGAACGCACCGTGGAACAGCAAGGCCTGAGAAGAACGATCTGAAAAACAGTAAACGAACGGCCAAGAAGGCACTGCAAGGCAGTAACGACCTGACTGCACGCACTGAATCACAAATACAAACCCACAAGCACAAACTGAACAACAGGAAATTATCTGCAAAGCACGGAGACTGAAAAGCGCGAATAGGCTCTCACCAAACTTTTACTAACACGCGGTAACACGAAATCAGCAAAAGCAGCCCAAGGCGTGGCGCCATTAGATTTGTTCGGCCCTTTTATAGCGCGTCGTACGTTTTGAACGTGCCGTCGTTTTCTTGCCGTCGGTTTTTAGACTGATGGTGTGTGGCCAAGACTGATGAAAAACAGTTTCATCGGATTTCCGATGGACAAATCCATCGGACGAAAATCCATAGGTTATCCGATCGTGTGTACAGGGCTTAAGAGTAAAAAGTTGCATCAAAGTTGCATCAAAGTCTCACTCGAAAATTGCATAACTTTTTGCGTCGACTAGTGTTAACGGAGCCTAAGGGATGTAACTTCCAGTATTCTCAATTACCCCTCTTCTTACTGTTTTATATCCTTATACACTTTCAGCCAACTTTTACATAAAGTTCTATTTAAAAAAATTCTAGATTTTCTATTTTCTCTTCATGCATTTGTCCTTTTGTACCATTGCCGTGGTCATATTTGGTCCATAGCCCTGGCCATATTTGGTCAATAGCCCTGGCCATATTTGGTCAATAGCCCTGGCCATATTTGGTCAATAGCCCTGGCCATATTTGGTCAATGAGAGCAGACACCATCCCCACACCATTGTTTTTTTTCACCTGTCAGGCCAGGATGTGTCATTCAGTGTGAGCCTCCATTAGGAGCAGATTGTCATGGCAGTCAGTGTTTTTTTTTCATTAGGAGGGTCAGGGGCTTTGCTGTGATTGACAAGGATCTTCATAGTTGGACATGTTTGATGATGGATTTACTATGTGGGATATTAACAATTTTTTTTATTAAAGCACTTGTGTGTGATGTATTTATTAACTGTTAACTTTTTTTGAGAATGAGTACCCTTTATTCATTCACAAGTGTGCAGTATCTGAGGGGCCCCTTATTTCTAAAGTGCTTCTAGATCCTGATAAGCCTCCCGCCCACAGATGACACCCACAACCACTGGGCCAGGGTTGTGGGGAGGAGGGCCGTGTTCTCATCATCATGGGGACAAGGGGCTTTGCCGAAAGGGTTCCACCAGCCAAGGTACCCTTGTCATGTATGTCGAGAGAATGTGGCCTGGCATGGTTTAGGGGGTGGGCTTCATTGTTGTCATCCTTCTTTCCTGTCCAACCAAGCTGCATGCTCAGGAGAGCGTTTGGTATGCATTTTACCAAACACATAGGGAAGAGAACCCCACACATGTTCTACTACAGCAAAAGTGACATTTTAGCAAGAAAAAAAACATTTAACACTAAAATGCTCTTTTTTTTCTGAAGATACAGTAAAAGGCATTGGAACCCCCCAAAGGTCCTTAAGAGATTGGTATGCATTTTGGGAGGTCGCATGCTGTTTTCTTACCTACTTGCTGTCCACCTCATAACAGTTTTACTGCTACAGGGCGGCAGTTGTGCACCCGATAACACACAGTGCGAGCCTAGCGGCAGGTACCCGCCATTTATCCTGCAGACACACAGAACAGCGGTCTACCTATGTAAACAAAGCAGATTGCCATTCTGACAAGGAGGAAGACATGGATCTTGTGTCTCTGCAAAGCAGGGACCAGGATCCATGTCTTTCCCTAGTAAAAGTACAGTTAACCCCTTTGATCGCCCCTGATGTTAACCTCTTCCCAGCCACTGTCATTAGTATGGTGACAGCGCATATTATTTATCACTGATCCGTGTATTCATGTCAATGTTTCCCAAAAACTGTCAAAAGTGCCAATTAGTGTCAGAATGTCTCCTGCTATATCCCAGTCCAGCTATAAGTCGCTGTTCTACAAAATATCCCATAGTTTTTAGACGCTGTAGCTTTTGCGCAAACCAATATATGGTCATTGGGATTTTTTACCCATATTTTACCAAAAATATGTAGCAGATACATATTGGCCTAAATTTATGAAGAAATTATTTTTTTTCAGGCTTTTTATTGAATATATTCTTTAGCAGAAAGTAAAAAAATATATATTTATTTCAAAATTGTCAGTCTTTTTTTGGTCATAGAGCAAAAAATAAAATATGCAGAGGTGATCAAATACCACTAAAAGAAAGCTCTATTTGTGGGAAAAAAAGGACATACATTTAATTTTGGTACAGAGTCGCACCACGCGCAATTGTCAGTTAAAATATCGCAGTGCCGTATTTGCAAAAATGGCCTGGTCAGAAAGGGGGGTAAATCTTCAGGAGGTCAAGTGGTTAAATGGCATTGTTTATGCCATTTCTGCAGTAGTACGGGGTGTTTAGAAAAGCGCCAAAATGTGCATTAAAAAAATATGAGATGTTAAAAAACTGCAAAATGCGCATATATATATGGAAAATGCGCAAAAAAGGGAACAAAATATAAATTTAAATAATGTGCCAAGGTGTGCTTAAAAAAAGCTGTGAGTTAAAAAAGCACCAGTGGTCAGTGCTTATTATTTTCATGTAATTACATGCTCTTTTTAACTTTGGATTCACTTTTTACCTCTTCACGTCGGTGCCTTCCAGCCCTTTAAGAGGTTTATGATGCCGAGAGGCGGGGCGGGGCTTAAGAGCATGTGACTGCCATGATTGACTGTCACGGTGGTCACGTGATCTGAAAACACACGATCGCAAACAGCGGGAGGTTTTCGGTTAGGCACCGGTAACTGTGTCGGGAGCGCACACCGTGTACGGTCTTGGCACAGCTGTATGGACAAGAATTCATGCAAATACACGGCACCTAGGCACCAAGGACCAGGCACGGAAAGGCCTCATAATTGTGTGCAGCTGGCACCAAGGGGTTAAACTCAGCTGCTCTGTAAGTACACACTATCTCACAAGATCTCAGGCAGCCCTCCCTCTTTTACACAGATCTCAGCTGTTCTCAGAGGAAAAACTTCTCCTCTGTTCTCCCTCTGAGAACAAATGTTCTCCGCTTCATAAACAGGGTGTCAGAAGAGATGATTTTTCTCTGAGAACTGCTGAAAACTGAAATGAGATAAATTATCTTTGTTTAATAAACCTAAGACCAGTCACTGCTACTCTCTATCATTAGGGTGAGTGGTCTTGTATCCACCTTTTTCCTATAGTTTTCTGCAGGTGGCTTGAGGTGTGTGGATCTGTTGGGTCCCTCCAAAAGCTCTGCCCTCTACAGAGGCTACTTGCAGCACAGTGATGATGTCACCGGTCCTTTGATGATATAATAATTAGGTTTGCAAAGGCATTTGGTGCACATAAAATGGATTTATATTCTGTTGTGGCTAATAAGGAATATATTTACATGAACGTTTTTATGCCTGAAGTTTAGCTTCCACCTCCTTTGTTATTTTTTATTGCCTTCAAGCCCAGTAAATCCTGTATTGTTTTGTTACCTGCCGCTCTGCTGAGCACACTCAAACCTGTGACACCATCTTTCTTTTTGACATTATTGGGAGTCGGTTGTCTCTGACTGGGTCTTGCAACCTTGCTACTGATACCTCCAGGAACTGTGATGTGGATATCCCAGGAGGCTAAAATTTGTCTAGACAATATTTAAGGCAGGGGGTGGGGTATAGCATAAATAAAGAAAAATGGTCAGCTTTTTGTGTTTGTGGAGGTGGAAAAATAAAATGGACCCACAGAGCAGAGCTCAGTAGTGAGCACACTCGAGTGCCCCATAGCAAGTGGTTTTCTATGGTGGCACCTGGCGGACAGGGAAGCCAGGAGTGTTGGCGGAAGACCCAAGAAGCGGAGGATTGGGGCTGCTTTGTGCAAAAGCATTGCACAGAGCAGGTAAGTATGACATGTTTGTTATTTAAATTTAAAAAAAATCTAGCACTTACAATCGCTTTCAAAGTGAAAGGTCTGCTTTAATTTCGTCTTCTCAATAGACTCGAATGCATTTCTATGTAATAGTGACACTTTTCTGAAATGCGACCTGAAAAAGTTTTTGCTGAAATTTTGACGAAAGGCAAGATCGCATTTTCCCTCAGCCCCACTGTCTAATTATATCCTAATGATAACAAAGGGTTGTGAAAAATAGCAAATATACAACACTAACTAGTTTTATTTAGTCGTAATGTGTCTTTCTCCTCATATTTTTTAATGTACACATCTAAAATACCTAACTTTATCTTTGCAGATACATATATCCATGGACCCCCAGCAAATACTGAAAGCTACTGCATTTATGCTTTTGATGATAATAGGTATCCCAGGAAATTTGTTTATTTTAGTTCAATTTACTTACATTAGACTAAAGGAAAGAAAATTATTATCAAATAATAAAATATTGACAGTGCTCTCCTTTAATAATTTTCTTATTATCATAGCACGTGTTATTCCACAGACATTGGATGCTATTGCAGTTGAGAACTTGCTTGATGATACAGAGTGCAAACTTGTCCTATACACTTATAGAGTTAATAGGGCAATGTCTATAGGTGTTACCAGCTTACTAAGCTGCCACCAATGTATTCTTATTGCTCCAATGACAGGAATGTGGGTGTACCTTAAACAAAAAGTGTCAAAAAATCCAATTATTATCATTTTGGTCTTTTGGATTATGAATCTCTCAACTTACCCTGTCTTTGTCATGAATGCCCATGCCAGGAAAAACATATCCGCAGCTTATGCCCTTCATGTGATATATTGTGATGCTGAATTCCTAAACCAGATATCTTATATTGCCAATGGAGTTTTTTACACTGTTCGGGATTTGATTTTTGTGACACTAATGATTGTGGCAAGCAGCTACATTGTATTTACTTTGTTTAACCATGAAAAAAGTATGAGAAAAATTAAGAGTTTGAAAAATCCCCAAAGGAGATCAGCTAAAGATAAAGCTTCAAGAACTGTCTTTTTATTGGTAGCCCTTTATGTTTTGCTTTTCGGATTAGATAACTCTTTGTGGATCTATACATTAACGTTACCTAAAGTGGAGACTGAAATCAATGACATTCGTATATTTGTAGCTTGTTGCTATGCAGCTCTAAGTCCCATACTTGTAATAACAACAAACCCCAAACTGCAAATTAGCTTGTTATACCTGTATAAACAGAGACCCTTCCAAAATATGTTATCAAGCGATGAAAATGTGTATTGTATAACAACACAACAAAGCAATGGTAATTTCTCTACAGCATTACAAATGGTATTTGACGATGGGATACGCAGTGCAAATGAATGCAGTAAAAGAAAAATCATTGCCAAAACTTCAGCCAGATGAACAATTCTCTCAAAGGGCTAAGCTAATGTATGAGAATGTTTTGCATATTGAACAGAGCAACATATATCCTTCTTGTATATCTTGTATTCCCTACTGATTTCAAAAGGTGTTTTGTTTTTAATTAACTCCATCAGCTGTAAAACATAAAATGTGGATGTTGGAGTGCAAATAAAAGCTTTGTTCTCCATTTAAGTGGTTCTGAAACTAGTCAGTTATCTATCTTGAGAAGAGTGCCATTAGACTTGAAATCACAAGAGTTCTTTATAAAGGGGGAAAAAAAGGCAATCCAATCCAAAATGCTATATGTCAAATTGCAAAATATTATTATACACCCTTTATGCACACGATCAGAATTTCCGACAACAAAACCGTTGATTTATTTTTATGACGGATGTTGGTTCAAACTTGTCTTGCATACACACGGTCGCAGAAATGTTGCTCGGCAAGAACGCGGTGACGTACAACACTACGATGAGCAGAGAAAAATTAAGTACAATGATTCCGAGTATGCGTCAAATTGATTCCGAGCATGCGTAGGATTTTTGTGCGTCGGAATTGGATACACATGATCAGAGATTCCGACAAGAACTTTTGTTGTCGGAAAAATTGAGAACTTACTCTCAAACATTTGTTGTCGGAAATTCCGGCAGCAAATGTCTGATGCAGCCCACACACGGTCGGAATTTCCGACCAAAATCTCACATCGAACATTTGTTGTCGGAAATTCCGATCGTGTGTACGCGGCATAAGGGTTAGTTCACTATTAATAGTAAAAAAAAAAACTGTACAGTGATTAAAACTACTACCAAGCCAAAGCAATATGTGCAAAGACATATTCCTTATTTCTTTTTTTTACCCCCCCCCCCCCTTTCTGTTGGTGCATTTCAGTCCTCAATTCAAAGATGCACTGCTAAAGCTGTTTTTCCAGGTGTTGACATGTGATCAGGCACTGTAGTTTAGTGACCAGGATAAAACTACATATTCCATAATGCATTGTGCCGACAGCATGACTGCACAGGTGGGGCAGGTAACGCACGTAAATTAGATTTTTTTCTCCACACTCCTATACAAAAGAGCAGGCAATAAACGTATCTTCCTCCTGGGACCTTAATCTGCTATGATAGGGGAGGGAGAGCTGAGACTTGCTTATGTAAAGTCTGTCATTGCATCAACTGTTTATCTGTCCTGGTTACTATCTGGAATAGCAGTTAATCAGACTGAGTGGCGGTTTTATGGATGGGGCTTGTACAAGCAGCTGGTAACCTAAAGATACTCGATTTGAAGGAATAAAAATGTAGCTTCTCGTCTCAATGGTTTGCAATGTTCTAGGGCCCCTTGGATACACTAGCAATTTTACAACGACAATGAACTAGACATGTGCAATTGGTTTTGTCAAATTATTTTTTAACAAATTTCGACAAATTTGTTAATTCCAAAAAATACGAATGAACGAAAACCCATTTAACGAATATTCGGAAATTAGAACATTCGCAAATCAAGAAATTCAAAAATTCAGAAATCCTAAACCTCAAAATTTTGGAAATTCAAAAATTCGCCTTTTCGGAAATTCTAAAATTCTAAATTTCGGAAATTCTAAATTCTAAAATCCGAAAATCTAAAAATTCGGAAATTCGAAAATTCAGAAATTCAAAAATCCAAAAATAAGAATGAAAATCAAAAAATTCAAAAGAATGAAAATCCGAAAATTCGAAAATCCTAAGATTCGAAAACCCGAAAATTTGAAAATCTTAAATAATAATTTCAGATTTAACTGGAATTTTTATTTCAAATTTGGCTGTTAGTGAAAGTAACAAATGCGAATGTATCCGAAGTTATGAATTATCCAAAATAACGAATGCCATATCTAAATGAATGGAACGTAACAAATTACTTATTATTATTATTTATTATTAATTTGTTCCGTTCCATTTGTTTTGATGCGGCATTCGTTATTTCTGATAATTCGTAACTTCAGATTAATTCGTATTCATTACATTCACTAACAGCCAAATTTGAAAAGAAATTCCAATACCTATAATTTAATAGTTATTATTTAGAATTTTAGAATTTTAGAATTTTCTTTCTTATTTTCAGATTTTTGAATTTCCGAATTTTTGAATTTCCGAATTTCCGGATTTTCGAAGTTCCATTTTTCTGAATTTCAAAATTCCAAATTTACGAATTTGCAAATTTACAAAAAAAAAAATGAATGAAACTAAAACTAACACATTTTTCGGCAGTGCATATGTCTACCAAGAACTAACCTTTTAACATGGGTATGCTTTTAACTTAATCATGAAAATCCTTTCTAAACATAATAGGCATGTGTATGTTTAACCACTTGCCGACCGCGTCATGGACAAAAGACGTCCACAGCGCGGTCGAGTTATCCTGAGTGGACGTCCCAGGGACGTCCTCCCAGAATCTTGCTCCCGCGCGCCCCCTGGAGCGATCACTTGTAAACAGACCGGCGTCATGTGATGACGCCGGTTCCTCCCTCCCCTCTCTGTACCGATCGGTACAGTGTGAGAGGAGAGGGGAGGGAGCGGATCATGTCCGCTCCCTCCCCCATGTCAGATCATGTCAGCTGTGGGCTGGATCTGTGACAATTGCAGTCACAGATCCAGCCATCCATCCATCCCTGCTCAGCCATCCCTGTGCAATACCCTGCGCAATACTCTGCAAAATACCCTGTACAATACCCTGTGCAATACCCTGCTAATACTCTGCAATACACTGTACAATACCCTGTGCAATACTCTGCAATACCCTGTGCAATACTCTGCAATACCCTGCCCATACTGTGCAATACCCTGCCCATACTCTGCCCATACTGTGCAATACCCTGCCATACTGTGCAATACTCTGCCATATTCCGCAATACCCTGCCATGCTCCTCAATACCCTGCCATACTCCTCAATACCCTGCCATACTCCTCAATACCCTGCAATACCCTGCAATACTCCTCAATACCCGGAAATACTCCGCAATACCCGGCAATACTCCGCAATACCCGGCAATACTCCACAATACCCAGCAATACTCCACAATACCCGGCAATACTCCACAATACCCGGCAATACGCCACAATACCCGGCAATACGCCACAATACCCGGCAATACTCCTCAATACCCGGCAATACTCCTCAATACCCGGCAATACTCGGCAATGGCAATACTCGGCAATACCCCGCAATACCCGCAATACTCCGCAATACCCGGCAATACTCCGCAATACCTGGCAATACTCCGCAATACTCCGCAATACCCCGCAATACTCCGCAATACCCGGCAATACTCCGCAATACCCGGCAATACTCCGCAATAACCACTTCCCGCCCGCCGGCCGTCATATGACGTCCTTAACTTTATGTGGGGATATCTGAATGATGGGTGCAGCTACAGGCATCATTCAGATATTCGCTTTTTCAGCTGGCGATTCCCTGCACCATAAAAATGATCATAGCGGCTGTTCCACCGCTTGATCATTCTTACGGGGGGTGAGAGGGGATGCCCCCCCCTCCCGCTGCCCTCCGGTGCTTCTACCGACTCACCGCTACGATCAAAGCCAAGATTGTTTTTTTTTTGTTTTTTTTTCAGGCTTCCCAGCCTAGAGGTGAGATGTGGGGTCTTATTGACCCCATATCTCACTGTAAAGAGGACCTGTCATGCCATATTCCTATTACAAGGGATGTTTACATTCCTTGTAATAGGAATAAAAGTGATCAAAAAAAATTTGGGGCGGAAAAACATGTCAAACTAAAATAAATAAAGTAAAATGAACAATAAAATATATATATTTTTTTAAAGCGCCCCTGCCCCCGCGAGCTCGCATGCAGAAGTGAACGCATATGTAAGCCCCGCCCACATATGAAAACGGTGTTCAAACCACACATGTGAGGTATCGTTGCGAACGTTAGAGCGAGAGCAATCATTTTGGCCCTAGACCTCCTCTGTAACTCAAAACATGTAACCAGTAAAAATATTTAAAAGCGTTGCCTATGGGGATTTTTAAGTAGCGAAGTTTGGCGCCATTCCACGAGTGTGTGCAATTTTGAAGGGTGACATGTTAGGTATCTATTTACTCGGCGTAACTTCATCTTTCACATTATGCAAACACATTGGGCTAACTTTACGTTTTTTTTTTCTTTTAAGCACAAAACAGTTTTTTTCCGTAAAAAACGCGTTAGCAAAATTTCTGCGCAAATACCGTGCAAGATAAAAAGTTGCAACGACCACCATTATATTCTTTAAGGTCTTTGCTACAAAAACATATATAATGTTTTGGGGTTCTATGTAATTTTCTAGCAAACAAATGATGATTTTTACATGTAGGAGAGAAATGTCAGAATTGGCCTGGGTGCTCCAGAACGACTGAAGGTGCTCCCTGCATGTTGGGCCTCTGTATGTGGCCACGCTGTGTAAAAGTCTCACACATGTGGTATCGCCATACTCGTGAGGAATAGCAGAATGTGTTTTGGGGTGTAATTTGTGCTATGCATATGCTGGGTGTGAGAAATAACCTGCTAATATGACAATTTTGTGAAAAAAAAAGAAAAGAAAAAAAAAATCTTGATTTTGCAAAGAATTGTGGGAAAAAATGACAACTTCAAAAAACTCACAATGCCTCTTTCTAAATACCTTGGAATGTCTTCTTTCCAAAAAGGGGTCATTTGGGGGGTATTTGTACTTTTCTGGCATGTTAGGGTCTCAAGAAATTAGATAGGCCGTCAGTACTTCAGGTGTGATCAATTTTCAGATATTGGCACCATAGATTGTGGACTCTATAACTTTCACAAAGACCAAAAAATATGCACCAATTTGTACTTATTTTTACCAAAGATATGTAGCAGTATAAATTTTGGGCAAAATGTATGAAGAAAAAATACTAATTTGCAAAATTTTATAACGGAAACAAAGAAAAATTCATTTTTTTACAAAATTTTCAGTCTTTTTTCTCTTATAGTGCAAAAAATAAAAAACCCAACAGTGATTAAATACCACCAAAAGAAAGCTCTATTTGTGTGAAAAAAAGGACAAAAATTTCATATGGGTACAGTGTTGTATGACTGAGTAATTGTCATTCAAAATGTGAGAGCACCGAAAGCTGAAAATTCGTCTGGTTAGGAAGGGGGTTTAAGTGCCCAGTTGTCAAGTGGTTAAAGCAGAAGGCCAGCCAAAATATTAAGATTTGAATAGAGCAATTAAGACCTCTGTCAGGCTTTTATTACCTGTTGTTACTGTTGTGTATTTGTCCATTTCATTTCTGCACTGGCTGTCAACAATCAACAAAGTGGGCAGTGATGGTGAATTTGTTTAACCCTTTGGCTGCCAGACCATTTTAATTTTTTTAAACATGCTACTTTTGTGTACAGCTTTCAAGAACACTGTCAGCTGTGGTGAAAGTCATTTTGGCATCTGTAAAGCTGCCCACTCACTTTCACTTTTATCTTCAAAGATCCCACTTGTTGTAAATGCTGCAGAGACCACTGTAATCTCATAATTTTTTTGTGGCACTGCCCCAAATTACATTTGTACCATTTTTTTAACAGTGCAAACTCTGAATGCTGTATTTCAGGCCTCTATACAAATTGACCCAAAACATTATCTACTAGAGGTGTGCATCTTCACTGGTGTCACGATTAGATTCGATTACGATTATCTGGTCAACGATTCGATTTAATTCCGCGATGCATCATGATGCATCACGATTACTGACGAGCTCTCACTTCCGCTTGGGCCGCCTAGGCGGCCCATCCTCCCTGCAATCTTCAGGGACACATCACAGGTCCCAGAAGATTGCCTGGCTATGCAGGGCAGCGCAGTGAGACATGCGCACCGAGCTGTGAAGCTGCAAGCTGTCACAGCCGGATCCCCACAGTAGTATTGCCAGCGCCGTGGACAGGCGGGGAGAGAATGGAGGGTTCAGGTGGCCACGTCACTGGATTGTGGGACAGGTGAGTGTCTCTTTATTAAAAGGCAGAAGATACACTTTTTTGTGGCTGCTGACTTTTAATAAACAAAAAATTTACTGGAACTCTGCTTTGAATTAAAAATAACCTCACTCCCTTTAAGCGGAGTTCCACCCAAAAGTGGAACTTCCGCTTTAAGCACTCCTCGCCCCGACATGCCACATTTGACATGTCATTTTTTTGGGGGGAGTGTGTGTCCTCTTTTTAGTAGGACTTCCTGTCCCACTTCCTCCTTCCTGTCCTGGCCGCCTGCTCCTCTCGCCCTAGACGGCCCCTCCCTGCCAATGATCTTCTGGGACACAACACAGGTCCCAGAAGATTGGTTGGCCAATGGCAGAGCACAGTGCGGCTCGCGTATTCGCAGTGCGCGCCCGGCCGTGAAGCCGTAAGCTGTCACGGCCTGGTGCCCACAGTAGATTTGACTGCGCTGGGGAGAGGAGCGGAGCTTCATGCTGTCGCATCGCTGGACTGTGGGACTATGCTTTTTGTAGCTGCTGACTTTTAATAAATTAAAAAACAGGTAGAACTCCGCTTTAAAAAGTGCACTAATCCGGTGCACTACATAGTAGAGGAATTCACACACACGGCTGCTGGGAGGTCAGGAGGGATTAAAATCCACAGCTGACAAACAGCCCTGTGAAGTTCCCTGTACTGTCTCTGTGCTGACAGTTCCTGGCTCCCTCATTTGCACCTTCCAGCACACTAGGAGTTAACACAGTGGAATGTGCAAACAGGGAAATGTCAGCACAGAGCACGTGTAGGAGGCGTAAGTAGAGTACAAACACATTTGTACTCTACTTACTGCTGTTAAAATAACTGTGTGGTAATAAATGCCAAATTACAAGCCATTAAGTGCCCACCGCTGTATGTGCATTTTAAAATATATGGCGCTTCATACCTGCATTTCTTAGTGTGTGTAGACGTGAGACGTGAGAGGAGAGAGGCAGGCCGGGCAGTCACATGAGCGGCATATACAGTGTATACACACACTAAGAAATGCAGGTATGAAGCGCCATATATTTTAAAATGCATATACAGCGGTGGGCACTTAAAGTGGAGCTCCACCCTAAATAGCAACTTTTGCTATTTGGAACCCTCCCCCCCTCCGGTGTCACAATTGACACCTTTCAGGGGGGAGGGGGTTGAAGATACCTGTCTAAGACAGGTATTTTCACCCACATCCGGGAGTCCTGTCTCCGGGAATCTGCGGGAGTTACGTCACTTCCCGCAGACTTCCCTTGGTGTTCTGGGAGACACTCAGCTCCCAGAACACAGGAGCACCAATCAGAACGGCGCAGTGCGACTCGCGCATGCGCCGTAGGGAACCGGGCATGAAGCCGCAGGGCTTCACTTCCTGGTTCCCTCAGCGAGGATGGCGGAGGGAGCAGCAGAGCGACGAGCGGTCGCTCGTCCTCTGCTGCGGACGTCGCTGGACTCCAGGACAGGTAAGTGTCCAAATATTAAAAGCCAGCAGCTGCTGTAGCTGTAGCTGCTGGCTTTAAAAAATTTTTTTTCTGGTGGAGCAACCCCTTTAATGGCTTGTAACTCTGCATTTATTATCACACAGTTATTTTGACAGCTACGCTTGGAGGGCTTTCTCGGGAGAGGCAGGGCATGTTGAGATGACGTCACGGACATCGATTTTTCCGGTCGCATGCATCGATGCCGCATCGGGGACACCCGAATCGCGATGGATCGATGCAGCGATCAATTTCAGCACCCCTATTATCTACTAGGTATCATAGTCAATCTACAACTCCCCACAGAAACAAGGGAAGCAGTAGCAAGAGCCTTGTTCCAGGAACGCAGGGTCATTTTGGGATACTGAAAATCAGAGGATCCTCCTATAATTAAGAAATGACTACAATATATGGACGACACACTCAGAATGAAAAATAAATATACCAATACAGGGGTTGCCCTAAATAAATTTGAAATGCATTATGCCCCATGGTTAGATGCCCTGGGCCTGAGTCCCCTCGACTTAGGGGCAGGAAGAATCCTACAATGCTAGATATGCCTATGTTGGTTACATGGCCTCAAGTCATTGAAACTAATTCCATAATGTTGTCAGTACTCTAACCACTTAACCTCTTGCTTACTGGGCACATAAACCCCCTTCCTGCCCAGGCGAAATTTCAGCTTTCGGCACTGCGTCGATTTGAATGACAATTGCGCGGTCGTGCGACATGTCTCGCAAACAAAATTTACATACTTTTTTTCCCACAAATAGAGATTTCTTTTGGTGGTATTTAATCACCTCTGCGGTTTTTATTTTTTGCGCTATAAACCAAAAAATAGCGACAATTTTTAAAAAAAACACAATATTTTTGGATTTTTGCTATAATAAATATCCCAATTTTTTTTAAAAAAAAACTATTTTTTCCTCAGTTTAGGCCGATACGTATTCTTCTACATATTTTTGGTTAGAAAAAATTCCCAATAAGCGTATAGTGATTGGTTTGCGCAAAAGTTATAGCGCCTACAAAATAGGGGATAGAATTCTGACATTTTTTTTTTTTTTTTTTACTAGTAATAGCAGCGATCTGCGATTTTTGTCAGGACTGCGATATTGCGGCGGACACATCGGACACTTTTCCCCCAGTGGCCGGAGGAGCGGAGGCCGTATAATGACGGCCTCCCGGCATTATAGAACCACTTTGCGGCCGTCATTAGTCGTATGACGGGCGCAAAGTGGTTAATTAGTGGTAAAGCTGCTTATCATTCTATTTTGTGATTTTATTACCGTATTTATCGGCGTATAACACGCACCCCAAGTTTAGGAGGAAATTTTAGGGAAAAAAACTTTTAGCAGGGAAGTTTAAAGGAAAAATAACTTACATTTAAATGCAGCCTTGTCAGTGTCCATTGCAGCCTTGTCACAGTGCAGCCTTGTCAGTGTCCATTGCAGCCTTGTCACAGTGCAGCCTTGTCAGTGTCCATTGCAGCCTTGTCACAGTGCAGCCTTGTCAGTGTCCATTGCAGCCTTGTCACAGTGCAGCCTTGTCAGTGTCCATTGCAGCCTTGCCCCAGAGTCGATTTCAGCCTTGCCCCAGAGTCGCCGTGCAGCCTTGCTCCAGAGTCGCCGTGCAGCCTTGCCCCAGAGTCGCCGTGCAGCCTTGCCCCAGAGTCGCCGTGCAGCCTTGCCCCAGTGTCGCCGTGCAGCCTTGCCCCAGTGTCGCCGTGCATCATTTTAAAATTGGCGCCGAGACTGTGCGGACGCCGACGAGAACGCCGGGGATGCAGGGGACGCAGGGGACGCAGGGACTGGGCGGAGCCGCCGCCGAGATACACATAGCCGAGTGTACTCGGCTATACTCGGCTTTTCTCGGCTCCGCTCACAGTCACGCCAAGTCCCGCCCTATGATGGACATAACACAGGTCCAATGGTGGGACTGGGCGTGACTGTGAGCGGAGCCGAGAAAAGCCGAGTATAGCCGAGTACATTCGGCTATGTGTATTTCGCTCCGCTCCGCTCACAGTCAGCGGAGACAGCTCAGGGATGTCAGTATCGGCGTATAACACGCACCCACGATTTTCCCCTGATTTTCAGGGGAAAAAAGTGCGTGTTATACGCCGATAAATACGGTATTTACTTTTATGTGGAGTGTGTAAGGAAATGCAAATTCTGCTACCACATTTTTATTTCTATATTAGCTCTGGAAATATTTACTGTATTTATTGGTGTATAACACTCACTTTTTTACCCTGAAAATACAGGGTAAACTGTCGCTGCGTGTTATACGCAGGGGGCTGTGGAAAGTTTTTTCCTGAAACTTCCCTCTTAAAGTTAGGGTGCGTGTTATACGCCTGTGCGTGTTATACGCCGATAAATACGGTAACTTGTGTTTTATTGTGACTTCAATAAAGCTTTTTCTTATTTAACCACTTCTCCACGGAGGACGTCATATGACATCCTCAACTTTGTGCGGTGATATCTGAATGATGCCTGCAGCTACAGGCATAATTCAGATATCACTGTTTTCTGCCGCCAATTCTGTGCACGATAAGAATAATCATAGCGGCAGTTCCGCCGCTTGATCGTTCTTATAAACGGCAGGATGGGACGTCCCCCCCTCCGGCCGCCATCCGGTGCTTCTCCGGGCTCTCCCGTGCCATCGGGGGCCCGGAGAACGAGTCGGCCGATGATAGAGATTTCGGATGGGAAGCATAGAGATGACTGGTGACCAGATGGTCCCCAGTCATCTCTATGACCATCGGAGGCCTGGGCGCAATGTTGTGACATCACGCCCGGGTACCCGGAAGTAAACAAAGTCGCAATCGCGGCTGTCATCATGAGATCTGTGAATTTTTTTCACAATCTCATGCTTTCAAGCCTGGAGGAGAGATATGGGGTCTTATTGACCCCACATCTCTCCATAAAGAGGACCTGTCATAATGTTTCCTATTACAAGGGATGTTTACATTCCTTGTAATAGGAATAAAAGTGATCAAAAAAATTAAAATGTAAAAAAAGTGTAAAAATAAAAAAAATAAGTAAAATAATGAAAAAAAAACATTTTTTTTTTTTTAAACGCCCCTGTCCCTGGTAGCTCGCGCTCAGAAGCGAACATGCCTGTAAGTCCCACCCACATATGTAAACGCCTGTTCAAACCCCACATGTGAGGTATCGCCGCGTGCGTTAGAGCATGTGCAACAATTCTAGCACTAGACCTCCTCTGCAACTCGAAAATAGTTACCTGTAAAAAAATTTTAAGCGTCGCCTATGGAGATTTTTAAGTACCGAAGTTTGGCACCATTCCATGAGTATGCGCAATTTTAAAGCGTGAGATGTTAGGTATCTATTTACTCGGCGTAACATCATCTTTCACATTATATAAAAAAATTAAACTAACTTTACTGTTTTGTTATTTTTTAATTCATCAAACCGTTTTTTTCCCCAAAAAAAGCATTTGAAAAATTATTGTGCAAATACCGTGCGAGATAAAAAGTTGCAATGACCGCCATTTTATTCCCTAGGGTGTCTGCTAAAAAATATATAATGTTTGGGGGTTCAGATTAATTTTCTAGCAAAAAAATGAGGATTTTTACATGAAGGAGAGAAGTGCCAGAATAGGCCCGGTGGAAAAGTGGTTAAAAAAGGTAAACATGAAATTATACTGTTGGTGACACTCTTTTACTAACAATTGAAACAGAAAATGTCTCTTATTAATATATAAATAATTGATTCCAATGCAAGGGTGTCTAGGGGAAAAGTTATAGGTCAGTTTAACTCATAGGGATATAGAATTGTAATGGGGGTCAGAAGGTGAAACTTGTGGTGACCTTTCTTTCTGACATTTATAAAGTTAGTAATTACCATCTTATGAGTTGCTGGAAAAGCACAAAAAAATTATTTACCTTAACAAATACATTATTGGTCTTTATGATACATTATTAGTGATGATCAAATCTCCCCCAGTTTGGTTTGCAAGAAGTTTGGCAAACCCTGAACTTAGCAACAAACCCATTAGGCCTGGTTCACACTGGGGCGACAAACGCTCCGACATTGGGAGCTCATGTCGCATGACGTGTGAAAATCAGTGTTTCCCTATGGGAGCCGTCTTAACTGGTCCGACACATGTCGGTCCGACTTTGAAAATGCTCCCTGTACTACTTTGGTCCGACTTCAGCCCATTGACTATCATTGAAGTCGGACCGCAGTCTTGCATGGTCCGACTTTGGCATGCGACTTGTGCTGTGCTGCTCTTGAGGGGGAACTCTAGGCCAAATTTTAAATAAAAAACCGGCGTAGGTTCCCCCTCCAGGAGCATACCAGGCCCTTGGGTCTGGTCTGGATTTGCAGGGGCACCCCCTACGCCGAAAAACGGCGTGGGGGGTCCCCCCAAAATCCAAGCCAGACCCTTATCCGAGCACGCAACCTGGCAGGCCGCAGGGGAAGAGGGGGGACGAGAGAGCGGCCCCCCCTCCCTCCTGAACCGTACCAGGCCGCATGCCCTCAACATGGGGGGTTTGGTGCTCTGGGGCAGGGGGGCGACCTGCGACCCCCCCACCCCAGAGCACCCTGCCCCCATGTTGATGAGGACAGGGCCTCTTCCCGACAACCCTGGCCGTTGGTTGTCGGGGTCTGCGGGCGGGGGGCTTATCGGAATCCGGGAGCCCCCTTCAATAAGGGAGCCCCCGGATCCCGGCCCCCCACCCTATGTGAATGAGTATGGGGTACATCGTACCCCTACCCATTCACCTGGTGGAAAAAAATTGCAATAAAAAAACACTACACAGGTTTTTAAAGTAATTTATTACACAGCTCCGGGGGTCTTCTTCCGACTCCGGCGCTCTTCTTCCGACTTCCGGGGGTCTTTTCCGACTTTGGGGGTCTCCAGTGTCGTCTCCGGTTCTTTCTTCCGCCGGGCCTCCGCTAACTTCTTTTTAGCTCTCTTGCTAACAGAGGCCCGGTCTTCCCGTTGTCTCGTCCGGCTCTCCGTTGTCCTTCTGCCGGCCCCTCCACTAACTTCTTCGTAGCTCTTTCGCTAGTGGAGGGGTCGGTCTTCCCGTCGCTGTCGCCGTCGGCTTCTTCTTCCCTCTTCTCCTTCTCGATGTTGACGCGTCGCTTCTTCCCGCTGTAATACTGGCTCTCCGCTCCGCTCCACATTAATATAGGCTTCTCATGACGTCACAGTCACATGTTCCCATGACGTCACAGTCACATGCTCCGGGGCCATGTGCCCCGGAACATGTGACTGTGACGTCATGAGAAGCCTATATTAATGCGGAGCGGAGCGGAGAGCCAGTATTACAGCGGGAGGAAGCGACGCGTCAACATCGAGAAGGAGAAGAGGGAAGAAGAAGCCGACGGCGACAGCGACGGGAAGACCGACCCCTCCACTAGCGAAAGAGCTACGAAGAAGTTAGTGGAGGGGCCGGCAGAAGGACAACGGAGAGCCGGACGAGACAGCGGGAAGACCGGGCCTCTGTTAGCAAGAGAGCTAAAAAGAAGTTAGCGGAGGCCCGGCGGAAGAAAGAACCGGAGAGCGCGGAGACGACACCGGAGACCCCCGAAGTCGGAAAAGACCCCCGGAAGTCGGAAGAAGAGCGCCGGAGTCGGAAGAAGACCCCCGGAGCTGTGTAATAAATTACTTTAAAAAACTGTGTAGTGTTTTTTTATTGCAATTTTTTTCCACCAGGTGAATGGGTAGGGGTACGATGTACCCCATACTCATTCACATAGGGTGGGGGGCCGGGATCCGGGGGCCCCCTTATTGAAGGGGGCTCCCGGATTCCGATAAGCCCCCCGCCCGCAGACCCCGACAACCAACGGCCAGGGTTGTCGGGAAGAGGCCCTGTTCTCATCAACATGGGGGCAGGGTGCTCTGGGGTGGGGGGGCCGCAGGTCGCCCCCCTGCCCCAGAGCACCAAACCCCCCATGTTGAGGGCATGCGGCCTGGTACGGTTCAGGAGGGAGGGGGGCCGCTCTCTCCACCCCCCCTCTTCCCCTGCGGCCGGCCAGGTTGTGTGCTCGGATAAGGGTCTGGTTTGGACCCTGGGGGACCCCCACGCCGTTTTTTCGGCGTAGGGGCGCCCGTTCAAATCCAGACCAGACCCAAGGGCCTGGTATGCCTCTGGAGGGGAACCCACGCCGTCTTTTTTAATTTAAAATTTGGCCTGGAGTTCCCCCTCAAGATTCATACCAAACACAGTGCCTGATATTGGCAGGGATCCAAGTCGGATCCCCGTTCATTGAAAGTCGGACATATGTCGGCTTCATGTCGCAGGGCAAAGTCGGATCCAAAGTAGGACGGATGTCGTGTCGCACTAGTGTGAACCCAGCCTTATAGTCTACATTTGTTATTTTTGTATTCACTAGTTTAAAGGCTAATAGGCAAACTATTGCTGAAATGGACATGGGGAGTTTGGTATTGCCATGGGTATATCTACCAAAGCAAAATTAAAAAAATACATATACTGTGCAGAAGAGAGAGGGTCTTTTCATGTGGCTTGAAAGGCATCACTAAAAAAACATACAGACCCTTTAAATAACATACACATGGTGTTATGGCACACTACAATGCAGTCCCTTAGAAGGAAAAAAAACAGAAAAGGGGTGGAATTCCACCCACACCCTTTTGCAGGCATGCAGCTTGGGTGGCCAGGAAAGAGAGAACAGTGAGCCACTCAGGCCACACGCCTTTCAACATTGAGGCGGTATCTTGCAAGGGAAGTAGCAACATTTCCCCCCCTTGCAAAGGACCCTTGTCCCAATGTTGAGGGACAAGATACTCTTCCCCACCGCTAATGCCCCAATAAGAAGGTGGGGTAATATAGGGTGGACTAATAGTGGAATCTGGAAGTCCTCTTTATAATTAGAGGGGACCAGATATCCACCTCTTACCAGAGGAATGAGTATGTGTGTGCATAGTAAAAAGTAAATAAACACACATACATACACCCTGAAAAAATAAAACACAACCTCAACAAGTGGAGGACAAGATATCTGCCCCCTAAATTAACGAGTGAGTGATAGTACTCCTTGTTACTCATTCAGAAAAAATTGACAAAGTATATGAAATGATCACTATAAATGATTCGCTGATAACAAGCCAAAACAAGCACAATGATCTGCACTTCCAATTCTCTCCCACTGGACTCTTGCTGCTAATTTTGCATTGTAAGAATCCCTAAAGCATGCTATTTAAAATAATTTTTTTATTTTAATGGATCCCTTTATGCTTGTTTCCTATGTACACTTTTGAGTGCCCTTCTTTTTAAATGATAAAACTGCTCTTGAGGATATTACACTATAGATGTATTATTGGGATTTATATCACCAGAGTACCTGTGTAGAAAAGGCTGATTATACAGTACCTGCCAGTAGACATGTGCACACTGAAATATTTTGTTTCGGAATTTCGTTTTCGTCCGAAAAATAAATTTATTTAGTTACTCCCGAAATTCGTTGTTTTTTGTTAAAAAATGCATTAGTCCGAAAATCCAAATTAATTAAGGTCAAATCTGTCATTGAAGGCTTATGGTGTCTGTCGAATGTTCTAAGAAGATTCAACGGAGCGGCGAAACTTTACGATTGCTGCAATCGTACATTTCCGGTCGAATGTTCCGCCTACAAGCTATAGAAGAATTCTAATGTTGTATGACTAGTAATAATTATATTTATTAATTATTATTACTAGTCAGATAACATTAGAATTCTTCTATAGCCTATGGGCAGAGCATTTCACCATAAATGTCCGCTCGCTGCGATCGTATGTTTTTAGCTACTTCGTCGAATCTTCATGTCTCTATAATGTTGAATCTTTTGTCTCTATGTCAAATCTTTTCCATCTATGTTGAATCTTTTCCATCTATGTCAAAAATGTTCTCTCTATGTCGAATAATATTGGACTAATAGAGTTAAGGTTGGCACATTTGACCGCAGGTTCAATAGACACAGATTGTTATTGTCAGTGTCATGTTGAATCTCCTATCTATATTGAACTGTTGTCGCAACGAAAACGAAAATAAAGCATTTGTTTATGTCGGATTCTGCGCTTTCGTTATCGTTTGTTAAAACGATAACGAAAATACCTGAAATTCGGACTAAAACGAATGCACATGTCTACCTGCCAGTCTGTTGATTTTGGGAGATAAGGTGCTAGCTGCCCTCCATTACCTTGAAGTCTGCCTTTCTGATGAGATACATATTAAAAAAGGTGGTGGAGTACTTAATACTTGAGGGAGAAAAATGTATCTTTTGTTTCTGGCTTTTTTTTGGACTTTTAGTCACTTATTTAGCACACGGTTGAACTTTATATAGATATTTACAGAATAATTTTGGGATATAGGGCATATTTTATATATCAGTTTGTATACATTTTTTTTTACTTTGCCTTAAACGGATAGAGCAACACTTTTTTTATGCTTTTAAATATGTAAAGGTAAAGGCCCTATAACTAGAGGAGTGTCTGCTGTCCAGGGCATTTTTTTTACTTTTTCACACACATCTTAAAATCAGCATTTTTTGCTAGGAAATTACTTAGAAACCCAATCAATATATATTTTCTGAAAATAGAGGCCCTGGAGAATAAAATAGTGACTGCTGCAACTTTATAAATAACATGCAGACATTTATCAGACGCATATTTTTGGAAAAAATGCACTGATGAAATGAATTTTAGTGCACACAAACACAATATAATACCCAATTTTTAGGTAAAATTCTAAATATGATGTTGTGTCAAGTTAATAGATACCAATTATGTGTGCACACAAAAAATGCAGACAAACTAGGGTAACTAAAATAGTTTATAGATAACACTTTAAAAGCCTTTGCAGGTATCAGTGTACAGTTAATCATGAATGAGGGCCCTCACAATGATTGTGCTCACTCTGATGTTAATGTGATACCTCATGTGTGTGGTGCACTGGTTGTTTACATATGTAATAACTTTAGACAGGGAACGGGTTGTCACGGGCCGGGCAGGAGACTATAGAGGAGGCAAGAGGTGGATCCACTGTACCAGAGAGGGGATGGTACAAATCACACTGAGGGACCGGTTCTAAGCAGCTACCGGTTTTCACCAGAGCCCGCCGCAAGGCAGGATGGACTTGCTGCGGCGGTAGCAACCAGGTCGTGTCCCCCAGTAGCGACTCCACCTCTCTGGCGGCTGAGGCTGGTGCGGTACAAAAGGACTAGGCAGAGGCAAGGTCAGACGTAGCAAAGGTCAGGGCAGGCGGCAATGGTTCGTGGTCAGAGACAAAGGCAGAAGGTCAGGTACACAGGCAAGGTAAACTCAAAATACTTCCGCAAGGTACTAGGACAACAAGATCCGGCAAGGACAGGAAGGGGAAGTGGGTTTAAATAGGTTTTGGGTAGTGGAACCGTAATTGGACCGGGCACCAATCAATGGTGCACTGGCCCTTTAAATTTTAGAAGACCGGCGCGCGCGCGCCCTAGAACACAGCGGGGCCGCGCGCGCCGGGAGGAAGCATGAAGAGGAAGGTAAGTGGAGAGGAGAGCGGAGCAGCGCCCACGGCCAGGGGGGCTGGCCGGAGCGCCGCAGAGGGGACGACACCGTGAGTGCTCCGGGCTGGATGGGACACCCGGAGCACTCGGCGTTACAGTACCCCCCCCTTAGGTCTCCCCCTTTTCTTGGAGCCCAAGAATCTACGGATGAGCTCTTTGTCTAAAATGTTGGTCTCAGGCTCCCAGGATCTCTCTTCAGGACCACAGTTCTCCCAATCAACTAAAAAGAATTTTTTACCTCGGACGACCTTGGAGGCGAGGATATCTTTCACCGAAAAGACATCGGAGGAACCAGAGACCGGAGCAGGAGCGGTGACCTTGGGGGAAAATCGGTTAAGAATGAGGGGTTTAAGGAGAGACACGTGAAAAGAGTTGGGGATGCGAAGAGAAGGAGGAAGATGGAGTTTGTAAGAGACAGAATTGATTTGGTTTTTGATTTTATAAGGTCCGAGGTAACGAGGGCCCAGCTTGTAGCTAGGTACCCGAAACCGAACATATTTGGAGGAGAGCCACACTTTGTCACCAGGGAGATAGACAGGGGGAATTCTTCTCTTTTTATCTGCATGTCTCTTCATGCGGGCAGAGGCCAGTGATAGCGAGTTTTGAGTCTCTTTCCAGATAGAGGAAAAGTCCCGGGTTAATTCATCCACGGCAGGAACTCCAGAAGAAGTGGGAATGGGGAGGGGGGGCAAAGGGTGGCGGCCGTAGACCACAAAGAAAGGTGATTTGGAGGACGATTCAGAGTTCTTGAAATTGTATGAGAATTCCGCCCAGGGCAATAGGTCGACCCAATCGTCTTGACGGGCGGAGACAAAATGTCGTAAGTAGTCACCAAGGACCTGGTTAACTCTCTCCACCTGTCCATTGGATTGCGGGTGATAAGCAGAAGAAAAATTCAATTTAATCTTAAGTTGAGTACAGAGAGCTCTCCAAAATTTTGAGATAAATTGAACGCCTCTATCCGAGACGATATGTGAGGGAAGGCCATGGAGACGGAAAATTTGAAGAAAAAAGTGCTTCGCCAACTGAGGTGCAGTAGGCAGACCAGGAAGAGGGACAAAATGAGCCATTTTCGAAAAGCGGTCAACGACCACCCAGATGACAGTGTTACCATGAGACAACGGAAGGTCCGTGATGAAATCCATGGCAATGTGGGACCATGGTAGGTCAGGCACCGGTAGAGGAAGGAGAAGACCTGCAGGCTTTAGGCGTGGAGTTTTGTCACGTGCACAGATAGTGCAGGCTCGTACAAAGTCAGTCATATCTCTTTCCTGGGTAGGCCACCAATAGTGTCTGGCCAACAATTGTAAGGATTTTTTGATCCCAGCATGGCCGGCTAGATGGGAGGAATGGCCCCACCTAAGTATCTGGAGACGAAGGCCTGGAGGAACGAAAGTTTTTCCTGGAGGGACTGGCACCAGAGCAGCGGGAGCAGAGGAAATCAGGCACTCAGGGGGTACGATGTGTTGTGGGGGGTTCCCGGTTTCGGAGGCATCAGAGGAACGGGACAAGGCATCCGCCCTGACATTCTTGTCTGCGGGACGAAAATGGATCTAAAAATTGAACCGGGCAAAGAACAATGACCACCTGGCCTGGCGAGGATTCAAGCGCTGAGCGGACTGAAGGTAGGACAAATTCTTATGGTCAGTGTAGATGGAGATGGGGTGAAGAGAACCTTCCAGGAGATGTCTCCACTCTTCTAATGCCAACTTGATGGCCAACAGTTCACGGTCACCTATGGAATAGTTCTTTTCAGGAGGGGAGAAGGTTTTAGAGAAAAAAACACACGTGACGTTTCCTCCTTTAGCATTTCTTTGAAGAAGAACGGCTCCGGCTCCTACCGTGGAGGCGTCAACTTCAAGGAAGAACGGCTTAGTGGGGTCTGGTCGAGATAGAACAGGTGCCGAAGAGAAGGCGGTTTTTAGGTGAGTAAAGGCTTCTTCCGCCTGAGGTGGCCAGGACCTTGGATTCGCGTTTTTCTTAGTCAGCGCCACTATCGGTGCAACGATGGTGGAGAAGTGGGGTATGAACTGGCGATAGTAGTTGGCGAATCCAAGGAAGCGCTGGATAGCACGGAGTCCAGAGGGACGTGGCCAATCTAAGACTGCGGAAAGCTTGTCAGGATCCATTTGAAGACCTTGTCCTGAAACCAGATAACCTAGGAAAGGAAGGCTGCTACACTCAAAAAGGCATTTTTCAAATTTAGCGTAAAGATGATTTACACGGAGGCGCTGGAGTACTTGACGGACATGGAGCCGATGTTCCTCAAGGTTGGTAGAGAAAATTAGGATGTCGTCAAGATAGACAACCACACAGGTATATAGTATGTCCCGAAAGATTTCATTGACAAAATCCTGAAAGACTGCAGGGGCGTTGCAAAGTCCAAAAGGCATGATGAGATATTCGAAGTGGCCGTCTCTGGTGTTAAATGCGGTTTTCCATTCATCTCCTTTACGGATTCTGATGAGGTTATAAGCGCCCCTGAGGTCTAATTTTGAAAAAACCTTTGCTCCGCGCAGACGGTCAAAGAGCTCCGAGATGAGAGGCAGAGGGTAGCGATTTTTAACAGTGATCTTATTAAGACCACGATAGTCTATGCAAGGGCGTAGTGAACCATCCTTCTTGGTAACGAAGAAGAACCCCGCTCCGGCTGGAGAGGATGATTTCCTAATAAACCCTCTCTTGAGGTTCTCCTGTATGTAATCGGACATGGCCTTGGTTTCGGGAGAGGAGAGAGGGTAAATTCTGCCACGGGGTGGTGTAGTACCTGGGAGCAAGTCAATGGGGCAGTCGTAGGGTCTATGTGGAGGTAAGACCTCCGCCTGTTTTTTGCAAAAAACATCGGAAAAGTCCTGATAGGCCTTGGGAAGGCCAGGCAAAGGAGTAGAAATGGGAATTCGACTGGTAGGTATAGACTTAAGACAATGCTTGTGGCAGGAATAGCCCCAGGATTTGATGTCTCCCGTGGTCCAGTCGAGGGTAGGAGAATGACGCTGGAGCCAGGGTAGGCCAAGAAGGATGTCAGAAGTACAGTTCGGCAAAACAAAGAATTCAATCTTTTCTTGGTGAAGGACCCCAACGGACATGAGCAGGGGTTCGGTGCGGTAACGCACGGTACAATCCAGATTCTCTCCATTTACGGAGGAAATGAAGAAGGGTCTGATGAGACGGATAACAGGAATGTTGAACCTGTTGATGAAGGAGGCTTCAATAAAGTTTCCTGCAGAACCGGAGTCCAGGAAGGCCACCGCAGAGAAGGGGAGCCGGCAGAAGGAGAGATCCACACAGGAATAGTCAGACGTGGAGAGGAAGAATTCACACCTAGTAACGCCTCTCCCACGCTCACTAGGTGCGAGCGTTTCCCAGACGTGGAGGACGAATGGGGCAGTCCTTTAGGAAATGTTCAGAGCTCGCACAATAGAGGCATAAGTTCTCATTCCTACGGCGAGACCTTTCTTGCAGGGTCAGACGAGATCGGTCGACTTGCATGGCCTCCTCGACAGGAGGCATGGTATCAGGATGCGTAGGATTCAGGAAGAGAGGAGCCAGGCGCGGATAACGCCTGGTACGAACAAGATCTTTCTCCAGGCGAAGCTCTTGGCGTCTTTCAACGTAGCGGATGTCAATGCGGGTAGCTAAGTGGATAAGCTCTGTCAGGGTGGAGGGTATGTCTCGTGCGGCCAGAGAGTCCTTGATGTGGCTGGATAAGCCTTTCTTGAAGGTTGCGCAGAGAGCCTCATTATTCCAGGCTAACTCTGAGGCCAGTGTGCGGAACTGTATGGCATATTCGCCCACAGAGGAGTTTCCTTGGACCAGGTTAAGCAGGGCGGTTTCAGCAGATGATGCTCGGGCTGGTTCCTCAAAAACGCTACGAACCTCAGCAAAGAAGGACTGAACGGTGGCCGTAGCAGGGTCATTGCGGTCCCAGAGTGGCGTGGCCCAGGCCAAGGCCTTCCCAGACAACAGACAGACCACAAATGCCACCTTAGAGCGTTCTGTGGAAAACTGGTCCGACATCATTTCAAGATGCAGGGCACATTGAGACAAGAATCCCTGGCACATCTTAGAATCCCCGTCAAAATTCTCCGGAAGAGACAAGCGGATCTTTGAACTAGACGCGGCTGCTCGGAGAGGAGGAGATGCTGGAGCTTGTCGCGGCAGACGCTGCTGGACCATGGCGGTCAACTGCGCCAGCTGCTGTCCTTGTTGGGCAATCAATTGCGACTGCTGGGCAACCACGGTAGTGAGATCAGCGAGATTGGGCAGCGGCACCTCAGCGGCATCCATGGCCGGATCTACTGTCACGGGCCGGGCAGGCGACTATAGAGGAGGCAAGAGGTGGATCCACTGTACCAGAGAGGGGGTGGTACGAATCACACCGAGGGACCGGTTCTAAGCAGCTACCGGTTTTCACCAGAGCCCGCCGCAAGGCAGGATGGACTTGCTGCGGCGGTAGCAACCAGGTCGTGTCCCCCAGTAGCGACTCCACCTCTCTGGCGGCTGAGGCTGGTGCGGTACAAAAGGACTAGGCAGAGGCAAGGTCAGACGTAGCAAAGGTCAGGGCAGGCGGCAATGGTTCGTGGTCAGAGACAAAGGCAGAAGGTCAGGTACACAGGCAAGGTAAACTCAAAATACTTCCGCAAGGTACTAGGACAACAAGATCCGGCAAGGACAGGAAGGGGAAGTGGGTTTAAATAGGTTTTGGGTAGTGGAACCGTAATTGGACCGGGCACCAATCAATGGTGCACTGGCCCTTTAAATTTTAGAAGACCGGCGCGCGCGCGCCCTAGAACACAGCGGGGCCGCGCGCGCCGGGAGGAAGCAGGAAGAGGAAGGTAAGTGGAGAGGAGAGCGGAGCAGCGCCCACGGCCAGGGGGGCTGGCCGGAGCGCCGCAGAGGGGACGACGCCGTGAGTGCTCCGGGCTGGATGGGACACCCGGAGCACTCGGCGTTACACGGGTACTGTTTATGAAGATATCAAGGGACTGTTGGACCCCCAATGTCTCCCCTGTGCTTCAAATCAGCTAATCAAACACAGATTGTAACAGCCAGAAAATTACAGTTCTGAAACCAGAAGTGACAAAATCATCATCGCTTCCAGCTTCATTTGTCACAGATGAGATCAGGGAATGGATGTTCCTCCATTTCCTCTGTGTTCATGGATCCCAGCTGTTTACTGCTAAGACCCCATACTTGATACCACAGGTTGATCATCTAGATGCATAGCAGTGTGTACTGTATTAATTAAATTGGAAACAATTGTGAGTCATTGAAACACTAAGGAAGTACAATCTCCATAGAAGAGAACTGTAAGTGATCTGAATCAAAGATTATAATAGGGTAATGGGTTAATTGAGAGATAAGAGCCCAGTAGGGTCAGAACTAGCTTCCATCATTGAGGGCAATAAAGTGCCCTTGGAATGTTTGTGATTAGGGATGAGCTCGGTGTTCGAGTCGAACGCATGTTCAACGCGAACATCGTCTGTTCGCCTGTTCAGCGAAACCAGAACTTTGTGGGCCGTTCGCGCCAAATTCGTGTGACGCGAACGGCCCACAATACACTGCGCCATCGCAGTGCATTGCCGGCGCTGTGATTGGCTAAGCATGCATTGTGACACCGTATGCTTGGCCAATCACAGCGCCGGCAGCGAGGAGAGCCATAATTGGCCACAGGCAGGATGCCTGTGGCCAATTATAGCTCAGGGGGGTTTAGTACACGCCCCACACTATAAAAGGCCACCAGCGCGGCGGCCTTGTGTAGTGTGTTGGCATGCAGGGATAGAGAAGGATAGGCAGGGACAGTGTCTTTGATATTTATTCATTGACCTTGTGCATTTACAGTGTGTTGGTATACAGGGACAGAGAAGAATAGGCAGGGACAGTGTCAATGATATTCTTTCATTAACCTTGTGCATTTACAGTGTGTTGGTATACAGGGACAGAGAAGGATAGGCAGGGGACAGTGTTAGTGATATTCTTTCATTACCCTTGTGCATTTACAGTGTGTTGGTATACTGGGACAGAGAAGGATAGACAGGGGACAGTGTCAGTGTCATTTTTGCTAAGCCTCCTGCACAGTATACACCTGAAGCTACCCCTTATTGCTGTGTTTTCCTGTTGTGTAACACAGGCAGGCATCTGCAGCACTTACAGTGGGCGTAGTGTGCCTCCTGCACAGTATACACCTGAAGCTACCCCTTATTGCTGTGTTTTCCTGTTGTGTAACACAGGCAGGCATCTGCAGCAGTTACAGTGGGTGTAGTGTGCCTCCTGCACAGTATACACCTGAAGCTACCCCTTATTGCTCGTGTTTTTTTTTGTTTTGTGTTACACTAACAGGCATCTGCAGCACTTACAGTGGGCGTAGTGTGCCTCCTGCACAGTATACACCTGAAGCTACCCCTTATTGCTGTGTTTTCCTGTTGTGTAACACAGGCAGGCATCTGCAGCAGTTACAGTGGTTGTAGTGTGCCTCCTGCACAGTATAGAGAGACGATGCAACTTATTTCGAAACGCGTCGGGACATTCCACTGTTGCCACTGATTTTTATGAAGCGCTTTTTACTACTTCTTGAATGTAAGTGTAACTACCTGCATTAAATATACTGTTTTTAGCAGTATTACGCTATGTGCCTCTTTTTTTCCTTTTACACCTTGGTTGTCAATTTGGTATAACATCATTGAGCCACCATCTTTCAAGTCTGCATCCATGTTTCTACTGTGAGTCGCTTCGAGAGATGCTCCTTAGGTGAATCGCCAGCTGTTGACCCTTCAGGGATATACATCCAAAGCCTATGTTGACCCTCTGGACATAAGTTCAGCAGGGTCCACTTAGTCCGGTAAGCCCTCTTTATATTGGTGGTGTTTTTTTCTGTTTGGTTAAGGATTGTTTGATGCGGTTCAATCACCACAAATTTATTTTTGGACCACTATGGAACACTATTGGACTTTTTTTCTACACTAATTTGAATGTATTTTGGTTATTATCCGACAAGGACATTTTGATTGTCCTTTAATCACATCATTATTTACATTGGGAATTCATTTTTTCCCTTGTCCATTTGTTTTTTTTTTCATTTATTTGTTGACACACCCATTAGCGCTACAATTTTGTTGTTTTCTTGTTATATGCACCTTTTTGTTCACAGGTT
This sequence comes from Rana muscosa, assembly GCA_029206835.1. Lineage (NCBI taxonomy): Eukaryota > Metazoa > Chordata > Amphibia > Anura > Ranidae > Rana > Rana muscosa. Next base: position 418,135,842 of record CM055117.1, read on the forward strand.
TTGTAGCCGCTTTTTTATATATAGTATCAGCGCAGGAACTTTTGTGTTTGTTTCCTGCACAGTATACACCTGAAGCTACCCCTTATTGCTCATTTTTTTTTCTTATGTGTTACACTAACAGGCATCTGCAGCACTTACAGTGGGCGTAGTGTTCCTCCTGCACAGTATACACCTGAAGCTACCCCTTATTGCTGTGTTTTCCTGTTGTGTAACACAAGCAGGCATCTACAGCACTTACAGTGGGCGTAGTGTGCCTCCTGCACAGTATACACCTGAAGCTACCCCTTATTGCTCGTGTTTTTTTTTCTTTTGTGTTACACTAACAGGCATCTGCAGCACTTACAGTGGGTGTAGTGTGCCTCCTGCACAGTATACACCTGAAGCTACCCCTTATTTCTGTGTTTTCCTGTTGTGTTACACAGGCAGGCATCTGCAGCACTTACAGTGGGCGTAGTGTGCCTCCTGCACAGTATACACCTGAAGCTACCCCTTATTGCTTGTGTTTTTTTTTCTTTTGTGTTACACTAACAGGCATCTGCAGCACTTACAGTGGGCGTAGTGTGCCTCCTGCACAGTATTCACCTGAAGCTACCCCTTATTTCTGTGTTTTCCTGTTGTGTAACACAGGCAGGCATCTGCAGCACTTACAGTGGGCGTAGTGTGCCTCCTGCACAGTATACACCTGAAGCTACCCCTTATTGCTCGTGTTTTTTTTCTTTTGTGTTACACTAACAGGCATCTGCAGCACTTACAGTGGGCATAGTGTGCCTCCTGCACAGTATACACCTGAAGCTACCCCTTATTGCTTGTGTTTTTTTTTCTTTTGTGTTACACTAACAGGCATCTGCAGCACTTTCAGTGGGCGTAGTGTGCCTCCTGCACAGTATACACCTGAAGCTACCCCTTATTGCTTGTGGTTTTTGTGATGTTTGTGCTGGAGCACTGTGTGACTGTTCACCTTTTTCTCCTGATGCATGCTGGGAAGGGGCTGTACCAGGAAGTAGTGAGAGTGGTGTGTGAGACTGGAAGCAGCAGCAGCATGATGCATAGATCTGGTAATGACAGAAGCCTGTTGTATTAAGACTCCTCCATGTAACAAGTCATCATGTTTCTGAGTGAGTAATAAACCCTCTCCATGGTTAAGAAGTTCATCTGGCCTGTGTGTAACTTGCTGAGCAGATACTGGAGCATTGCTAGCAACACTCTGAGAGACCCTGTGTCTAAGGGACATAACAGTTTTTTTCTTTTGTGTTACACTAACAGGCATCTGCAGAACTTACAGTGGGCGTAGTGTTCCTCCTGCACAGTATACACCTGAAGCTACCCCTTATTGCTGTGTTTTTCTGTTGTGTAACACAGGCAGGCATCTGCAGCACTTACAGTGGGCGTAGTGTGCCTCCTGCACAGTATACACCTGAAGCTACCCCTTATTGCTCGTGTTTTTTTATTTTGTGTTACATTAACAGGCATCTGCAGCACTTACAGTGGGCGTAGTGTGCTTCCTGCACAGTATACACCTGAAGCTACCCCTTATTGCTCGTGGGTTTTTTCTTTTGTGTTACACTAACAGGCATCTGCAGCACTTACAGTGGGCGTAGTGTGCCTCCTGCACAGTATACACCTGAAGCTACCCCTTATTGCTGTGTTTTCCTGTTGTGTAACACAAGCAGGCATCTACAGCACTTACAGTGGGCGTAGTGTGCCTCCTGCACAGTATACACCTGTGTCATGGATATGCAGTAGTGTTTGTCTGCCATCTTACCTTCCTCCTCATGTGTTCATCTAGAGACCAGACCTCCTTCACCTGGCTTCCTTTATAATCTCCTCCCAGCCTGACTCCACCCCAGGCCCTATCACTGAACACTATATTAACCTGTGCACTGCAAGCCTGCTTGGCTGATCAACGTGTTTGTTAGGCATTGTGTGTTTGGGTTCCTGCCTGCCGTGTGCTACGTCTGTCTCTCTGTTACGTTATTGGCTTGTCCCCGACTATCCCTGTCTGCTCGTGACCCTTGACCTTCGGCTCGTTCTTCGTTATCCTTGTCTGCTTGTGGCCCCTGACCTTCAGCTTGTTATTCGGTTCTCTCTTATCGTGTGCTGCTGCTTCCCCTCTTTTCCCCTTATCCTACGGGGTGTGAGCTAGGAAACTCCAGGGGCCGCGACCTGGTCCCAGCCTGCAGCTAACATCCTCACCACTAGAGGCCCTGGAGAAGACCAGCTGGGTCTTAGACTCCGCGCCCTGGGGAATCTTGGCTCTAGCTTCCGTTTGGATCCCGGTTGTGCTCCTCTGGTCCCGCTTTCCACAACCACCCAGTTCCCTATCCGCAGAAGCCAGCCATAGGGTTCACTACCTCGCGGTGCACTCCTGTCCCCCTACGGTGTGCATCTGTCTCCTGGCCACAGGTGACCTTGACAGTTTGATCAGCCATGAACCTGGCTGACATCCCGCTACCCGCGGATGATCCATTGCAGGGCATAGTTTGCAGACTTGAAACCCAGGAATCGAATCAGACTCAGGTGATGCGATTCCTCCAGGATCTGGCTTCTCGCTTCGAGCAGCTTCAGGCCTCCTTGGGAACCCTGAATCCGCAACCTCAAATACAACCAGCGGCTGCACCTATTGCACCAGTCGCAGCCACACACTCACTACAACTGCCAGCTCCGTCCCGTTTCTCTGGGGACTCCAAGGCTTGCAGGGGGTTCCTTAGCCAATGCACGATTCATTTTGAGCTCCAGCCCCAAAACTTCCTGTCTGATCGGGCTAAGGTAGCCTATATCATTTCCCTCCTCTCTGGTGAAGCTTTAGCCTGGGCAGCCCCTCTGTGGCAACTGAATGATCCAGTGGTTTCTAGCCTGTCTGGCTTCTTGAAACTTTTTCGGAATATCTTCGAAGAACCGGCTCGTGTCTCTTCAGCAGCCAGCGCCCTTTTACGTCTCTGCCAAGAGTCTGCTTCTGTGGGACAGTATGCCCTTCATTTCCGCATACTGTCGGCTGAGTTGAGCTGGAACAATGAGGCCTTAGTCGCAACCTTTTTGCATGGCCTGTCTGATAGAGTGAAGGATGAATTAGCTGGAAGAACCATCCCCACTGATCTGGCCGGCGTTATCTCCTTGTGTAACCAGATCGATATTCGCTTTCAGGAGAGGACCTTAGAAAAGCAACGCCAGCACTCCTTGGTTCTTAGTCAGCCTGAGCTCCCCTCTCTTCGACCCGTAGAGCATCTCCTACCAGCTGAGGAACCCATGCAGCTGGGTCGGACCAGGCTATCCCCAGAGGAACGTGCTAGGTGCAGAACTCTTGGTCTGTGTCTTTACTGTGGGGGCAAAGTTCATTTTCGTGACACTTGCTCTCTTTGTCCAGAAAAACGTTCGGGTCCACTTCATCTGGAAAGTGGAGTATTGGACCCAGAAATATCACCTTCCCCTTCTCGTCTTCTGCTTTCTGTGTTCCTTCATGTTGGTGCTTCTTCTCATTCGGTCTCAGCATATCTGGATTCCGGAGCCGCTGGTAATTTCATGGACTGGGAAATCGCATCGTCCATGAGACTTACTCTTTTGCCCCTCACCACGCCTTTGGTGGTCTTGGCGATTGATGGTACTGTTCTCCCAGGGGGACCTATCCGCTTCCAGACCCTCCCTGTTAAGATGTCGGTAGGGACACTCCACCAGGAGTGGATATCCTTCCTTATCTTACCCAAGGCCTCAACGCCTATAATTTTGGGTCTCCCATGGTTACAGCTCCATTCTCCTCATGTGGACTGGACTACTGGACAGATCCTGGCTTGGGGTCCCTCCTGTTCCTCGTCCTGCCTACCCAAGGTTGCCCCCTGTGAATCTGAGCCGGTCATTCATTCCAGGTTGCATAACCATTTACATTTCTCTGTCCCTAACCACCCTTGGATGCACAGCCAGGCTAGCTTGTCTACAAGTCCTGCAGTCGCTACGTCTTGCGATGTGATTCAGGTAGTCGCTACACCTGACTCAGCTATTCACTCTGCCTCTGTACTAGTTATGCCAGTCCAGCCCATGCCCAGTGAGCCTCTCACTTTTTCTTGTTCGGGACATTCTGCTTGTCCTTCAGCTATTCAGCTTGACTCCGGCGACATGTCACCTTCTAACCAACCTGACTTCAGGGTTCCACTGACATCTGCCCAGTCTGATGGTCCTGTGCAAGATGACCAGTTCCCCTTTAAGGGTCTAGGGGACCCTCCTCAGATTCCTGTTGATCCTCTCATGCCCTTGCTTATTCCTAGAGAGCCTTTGGTCCTCAATAGATCTTCTTGTCATCTCCCTACCTCGTTTTGCTCTGAGGATAATTTTAAGTACAAGGTTAGACAAGTTCTGGATTCTCGGCTCTGCAGAGGCATTCTTCAGTACCTTGTGCATTGGAGAGGTTTTGGTCCTGAGGAGGCGTCTTGGATCGCTGCATCTGATGTCGCTGCACCTCATCTGTTGAGAAGGTTTCATCAGAGATTTCCCTTTAAGCCTGGGTCCAGGCGGGGGAGGGCCCATAAGAGGGAGGGTACTGTCATGGATATGCAGTAGTGTTTGTCTGCCATCTTACCTTCCTCCTCATGTGTTCATCTAGAGACCAGACCTCCTTCACCTGGCTTCCTTTATAATCTCCTCCCAGCCTGACTCCACCCCAGGCCCTATCACTGAACACTATATTAACCTGTGCACTGCAAGCCTGCTTGGCTGATCAACGTGTTTGTTAGGCATTGTGTGTTTGGGTTCCTGCCTGCCGTGTGCTACGTCTGTCTCTCTGTTACGTTATTGGCTTGTCCCCGACTATCCCTGTCTGCTCGTGACCCTTGACCTTCGGCTCGTTCTTCGTTATCCTTGTCTGCTTGTGGCCCCTGACCTTCAGCTTGTTATTCGGTTCTCTCTTATCGTGTGCTGCTGCTTCCCCTCTTTCTTGTTCATACATCACGGGACACAGAGCAGCATAGTCATTACTATGTGGGTTATATAGAATTACCTTCAGGTGCTGGCACTGGCAACTTCCAAAACAGGAAGTACCCTCCCCTATATAAGCCCCTCCCATCCGGGAGCACCTCAGTTTTTTGCCAGTGTCTAAGGTGTTGGCCAAGGTTAACATGTATTCATCTGGGCTTGTGTACAGGTTCTCTGGGCCTTAGCAAGCTATTCCGGATCCGACCAAAAAAGCTTCATAGCTAAACGGTCGGTACCCGGGCCTTGCAGAGAAGAGCAGGGTTTTGCCTGTAATGCCTCTCTTAGGAGGGCTGGACCCTGGGATCCAGAGCTCTGGTCATACCCAAAACCAAGAGGCTATCTGTGCAGGGTGCTATACAGGTCCAGGGGAGTGGAATCCTTGGGAACCCGGTCCCTGAAGGTCTAGTACAATGCCTGCCGTGAGAGGTAAAGTTTGGGCTTCTGTGGACCAAACAAAGTCCTGCGGCGGGGAAAAGGTAAGTGGGGGCCCCTCAGGAACTTGGTTCTATTGAGGGGACCCCCAAGCCTAATATGTCTTTCTGCCTGTTACCTAAAGGTATTCCCGCTAATAGCTGTATATGCCTAAGAAATCCTAGAAATGTCTTTTCATAAGGAAGTTTTAAAAACTGTAAACCTAGAAATGTTTTTCATAAAGGGGGTTTTAAAAAAAAAAAAAAAAGACAAAGTGCGGTACCTGTGTTTGTCCACTAGAGGCCACTGTGGAACGTCTTTTTTTCTTGGGACTATTCCTTCCATGGTGAAAGTCCAGGCAGATGAGTGAGCTCTCTATCAGGGAAGCTGCATTCCTCTGTCATGCTGCCAAGTAGTTTCCTTCCATCCCCGAGTCCTGGTGAAACAGGGACCCTGGCTCCTCTCCCTACATGGCGCCAAGAGCGCACACGTGCACGCCCGCGCGCGCGCACACACGCTTTATTTTTATAAGATTTAGCTTCAAAAAAGGGGGCGGAGCCTGGCGGATGACGCGCTCTGTGCGCCCAGCGCTTCTGCGCATGTGCGGGCATCCCAGCAAGATAAAAGGACTCAGTCCACGCTACTTGCTATGGACACAGAGCATGAAAAGGAGCTGGTAGCATGGTATAGGGGCTTACAGCGGGCGGTTGATACAGGCATCCCCAGAAAGACGCATTAGTAGACACCCACTGATGTACATAGCAGCAAATTGCATTAGACTATTTCAGTAAAGGGGTGTATTGCGGCTGGAATACCTCAGCTTTGAACTAAGGAATATGCCGCCTAAAAAACTCCGAGATATACCTCTCAGGAAGTGTAGGGGGTCTCCATCGGGCTCTGAGGATCTGGAGCAGTCATCTGCACCTTCCTCCCCTGAGAAATCAGAGGTTAATACCCATAAGGAACCCCCGGGAGTGCCAGGTACTGCGGCTGTCCTCAGTCCACCTGCTCCTGCATATATAACAGAGGAGGTTTTTGCCTCAACTCTGGAGGGATTGGAGCAGAGATTGGCAGCATTGATCGCTTCTTCTCTACAGGAAAGAAAGCGCGCCAGATCTCCATCCCCTCCATTAGAGTGCCTGTTGGCAGAGCAACAGTCCCAGGAAGGGACTGACCTACCTGAAGGGGATCAGGAGGAGGTTAACTCTGTTTTTGAGGAATCGACAGTAGATGAACCATTTTCAGCATCACAGACTGAAAGATTGTGGGTCCAGACCCTAACTGACATGGTTCGATCTGCATTTAAAATGCCTCTTGTTGAACCATCAACTACTGCTGTCTCCTCGTTGGGGTCGCTAAAAGCTCCCCAGATTAATTGCTCCTTTCCAATTCATCCATTATTGGAAGGACTTATATACCAGGACTGGGAACATCCTGATAAACTATTTGTTCCACCTAAGAAATTTCAGGTGATCTATCCCATGGAGGAAAAATTCACCCAGAGATGGAATGTTCCTACGGCGGACGCAGCCATTTCTTCTGTGAACAAATCACTGACATGTCCAGTAGATAATGTTCAAATGTTCAAAGATCCAGTAGATAAAAAATTGGAATCTTTATTAAAATCTGCTTTTTCCACAGCAGGGGCTGTTACACAGCCAGCAGTGGCAGCTATTGGGGTCTGCCAAGCTTTAAAGGATCAAATGAAAATGGTCCTGAGGGATTTGCCAGACCAGCAGGCCCAGGCTCTGGCTGATCTGCCTAGAGCATTATGCTTTGCGGTTGACGCCATCAAGGATTCTATCCATCAGGCCTCCCGCCTCACGCTGTCTTTGGTACATATGCGTAGGCTTCTGTGGCTCAAGAACTGGTCTGCTGAGGCTCCCTGTAAGAAGCTCTTAGTTAGCTTCCCATTTCATGGAGAACGCCTTTTTTGGCGAAGACCTGGATAAATATATCCAGAAGATTTCCAGTGGTAAAAGTACTCTCTTACCAATTAAAAAGAGGTCTAAGGGTCCGTCTTTTAAGAGGACTACCTCTCCTATCCCTGGGACGTCTGCTACTAAGCAGTTCCGACGGCCTCCTCGGTCAAACTCAGGAGGTAAAAATCAGGGACAGTCACAGGGTAATAAAAAAAGCCCTGGATCCGAAAAGGTACTAAACCAGCCTCCAAGTCAAGCCTATGAAGGGCTGCCCCCACTCAAACGGGTGGGGGGAAGACTTCAGTTGTTCACAGAGACCTGGCGGGAGACGATCAAAGACAGATGGGTGCTCTCCGCAGTAACTCTGGGATACAAGTTGGAGTTAAAAGAGTCTCCTCCTTCCCATTTTACGTGGTCAGGCATGCCAAAAGACCCTCTGAAAAGAAGGTGTCTCCTAGTGGCGTTAGAACAACTATTGCTCCAAGGAGTAATTATGGAGGTTCCTATGGAAGAGTGGGGGTTGAGTTTCTACTCAAACCTTTTCACAGTCCCGAAACCAAACGGGGACATAAGACCCATATTGGACCTAAAGAGTCTAAACAAATTTCTAAACGTCCGGTCCTTCCGGATGGAGTCGATCCGATCGGTCACCGCTGCCCTACAGGGGGAGGAATGGTTAGCCTCGATCGACATCAAAGATGCTTACTTGCATGTTCCCATCTTTCCAGGTCATCAAAAATTTCTACGCTTTGCAGTAGAAGGGTGCCATTTTCAGTTCAGAGCCTTACCATTCGGTCTGGCCACAGCACCACGAGTGTTCACAAAAATTCTGGCCCCACTGTTGGCCGATCTAAGTACACGAGGTGTAACGATAATGGCATACCTACACGACCTGTTGTTGATGGACCACTCAGTTGCCAAGCTAGAAGTGGTAATTGTCGATACAATCAAGTATCTAGAATCTCACGGTTGGGTCATCAACCTGGACAAGTCAGCCCTACAGCCAGTGAAAAACCTGGTATATCTAGGGCTACGGCTGGATTCAGACCAGAGGAAGATTTTCTTACCTCTAGACAAGGTATCCTCTTTGAGGGGCTTGGTCCGTCTGCTTTGTGCAAAAAGACAGCCGTCCATACGCCTGTGCATGAGGCTGCTAGGAAAGATGGTAGCATCATTCGAAGCTGTGCCATACGCCCAATTCCACTCAAGGAATTTACAGAGGGCCATATTGTCAGCCTGGAACGGAAAGATTCAGGCTCTAGACTTCCCGATGGCTTTGTCCCCTTCCGTTCGGAAGAGTCTCTGCTGGTGGTTGATCCCCCAGAATCTCCAGAAGGGAAAACCCTTCAGCCCGATATCCTGGAAGGTGGTCACTACAGATGCCAGCCTTATAGGCTGGGGGGGCAGTACTGGAGCAATGGTCTCTCCAGGGCAGATGGTCAAATGTAGTAAGGACCCTGCCCATCAATCTCTTAGAGATACGAGCAGCCCGGTATGCCCTAGTAGCCTGGACATCCAGACTCCAAGGGTTCCCTGTCAGAATGAATCAGACAATGCCACAGCAGTGGCATATATCAATCATCAGGGAGGCACCAGGAGTCGTGCAGCCCAGAGGGAAGTAAGTCACATCCTGGAATGGGCAGAAAAGCATGTCCCATGTATATCAGCTGTCTTCATTCCAGGGGTGGAGAATTGGAAGGCGGACTTTCTGAGTCGCCAACAGTTATGCCCAGGGGAATGGTCCCTTCATCCCGAGGTCTTCCGAGCAATATGTCAGCGGTGGGGAACACCGGATGTAGATCTGCTAGCATCCAGATTCAACGCAAAGGTGGACAGATTTGTCTCCCGGACAAGGGATCCCCTCGCTTGCGGCGCGGATGCTCTGGTGTTCCCTTGGGATCAGTTCAGACTGATATATGCATTCCCTCCGCTACAATTGTTGCCTCGTCTCCTTTGCAGAGTCAGGTTGGGAAAGAAGCCGGTGATCCTGGTGGCTCCAGCGTGGCCCCGAAGGGCCTGGTACGCGGAGATCATCAAAATGTCTGTGGGGAGTCCTTGGACCCTTCCACGTCGACCGGACCTGCTTTCGCAAGGACCGATATACCACCCTTCCTTACTAACTCTAAGTTTAACGGCCTGGCTATTGAATCCCACATCCTAAAGAAGAGAGGTCTCTCTAACTCTGTGGTATCAACTATAATCAATGCCAGGAAGCCTGTATCCAGGCAGATCTACTATAGAGTTTGGAAGGCGTACATCACTTGGTGCGAGGCCAGAAAATGGCATCCACGTAAGTACGTTATAGGCAGAATTCTGGACTTCCTGCAGTGGGCTGTAGACAGGAAGTTTGCCTTAAGTACTATCAAGGGCCAGGTTTCGGCCTTATCAATACTATTTCAAAGGCCCCTGGCTATGCATTCACTTGTCAAATCCTTTATGCAAGGTGTGACTCGTATTATTCCACCGATTAAAGCTCCCATATGCCCATGGGATCTAAATTTGGTTCTGTCGGTTCTGCAGAAGCAGCCATTTGAACCTTTGCGGCACATTTCCTTGGTTCTACTCACCAGAAAATTGATATTTTTAGTAGCCATATGCTCGGCTAGAAGAGTGTCGGAATTAGCCGCCATGTCCTGTAAAGAGCCATATCTGGTTATTCATAAGGACAGAGTAGTATTACGCCCTCACCCAGCCTTTCTTCCTAAGGTGGTATCGAGGTTTCACTTGAACCAGGATGTGGTTCTTCCTTCTTTTTTTCCCAAACCTACCTCGGTAGAGGAAAAGTTATTACATTCTTTGGATGTAGTAAGAGCAGTTAAAGCTTATCTAAAAGCCACTGCTCAGATTCGTAGAATGGATTCTTTGTTTGTTCTGCCGGAAGGCCCCAGAAAGGGTCAGGCAGCATCAAAATCTACTTTAGCCAAGTGGATTCGACAGGTCATAATACAAGCCTATGGCTTGAGAAGTAGACCGCCTCCGTTCAAAGTTAGGGCGCACTCCACGAGAGCAGTTGGAACTTCATGGGCAGTGCATCACCAGGCCTCCCTGGCTCAAATTTGTAAGGCCGCAACATGGTCTTCAGTGCACACGTTTACTAGGTTCTACCAGGTGGACGTTAGAAGTCAGGAGGATGTCGCCTTTGGGCGCAGTGTGTTGCAGGCCGCAAAAGATCCTCATGCCTGATAGCGCCCAGCTTATGTATGGTGTATCCCCCCCCCTCATTTGGCATTGCTTTGGGACATCCCACATAGTAATGACTATGCTGCTCTGTGTCCCGTGATGTATGAACAAGAAAGTAGGATTTTTAAAACAGCTTACCTGTAAAATCCTTTTCTTGGAGTACATCACAGGACACAGAGCGCCCACCCCTCTTTTGGGGACACGTATTGCTTTGCTACAAAACTGAGGTGCTCCCGGATGGGAGGGGCTTATATAGGGGAGGGTACTTCCTGTTTTGGAAGTTGCCAGTGCCAGCACCTGAAGGTAATTCTATATAACCCACATAGTAATGACTATGCTGCTCTGTGTCCCGTGATGTACTCCAAGAAAAGGATTTTACAGGTAAGCTGTTTTAAAAATCCTACTTTTCCCCTTATCCTACGGGGCGTGAGCTAGGAAACTCCAGGGGCCGCGACCTGGTCCCAGCCTGCAGCTAACATCCTCACCACTAGAGGCCCTGGAGAAGACCAGCTGGGTCTTAGACTCCGCGCCCTGGGGAATCTGGCCCTAGCTTCCGTTTGGATCCCGGTTGTGCTCCTCTGGTCCCGCTTTCCACAACCACCCAGTTCCCTATCCGCAGAAGCCAGCCATAGGGTTCACTACCTCGCGGTGCACTCCTGTCCCCCTACGGTGTGCATCTGTCACCTGGCCACAGGTGACCTTGACAACCTGAAGCTACCCCTTATTGCTCGTGTTTTTTTTCCTTTTGTGTTACACTAACAGGCATCTGCAGCACTTACAGTGGGTGTAGTGTGCCTCCTGCACAGTATACACCTGAAGCTACCCCTTATTTCTGTGTTTTCTTGTTGTGTTACACAGGCAGGCATCTGCAGCACTTACAGTGGGCGTAGTGTGCCTCCTGCACAGTATACACCTGAAGCTACCCCTTATTGCTTGTGTTTTTTTTTCTTTTGTGTTACACTAACAGGCATCTGCAGCACTTACAGTGGGCGTATTGTGCCTCCTGCACAGTATACACCTGAAGCTACCCCTTATTGCTTGTGTTTTTTTTCTTTTGTGTTACACTAACAGGCATCTGCAGCACTTACAGTGGGCGTAGTGTGCCTCCTGCACAGTATTCACCTGAAGCTACCCCTTATTTCTGTGTTTTCCTGTTGTGTAACACAGGCAGGCATCTGCAGCACTTACAGTGGGCGTAGTGTGCCTCCTGCACAGTATACACCTGAAGCTACCCCTTATTGCTTGTGTTTTTTTTCTTTTGTGTTACACTAACAGGCATCTGCAGCACTTACAGTGGGCGTAGTGTGCCTCCTGCACAGTATACACCTGAAGCTACCCCTTATTGCTTGTGGTTTTTGTGATGTTTGTGCTGGAGCACTGTGTGACTGTTCACCTTTTTCTCCTGATGCATGCTGGGAAGCGGCTGTACCAGGAAGTAGTGAGAGTGGTGTGTGAGACTGGAAGCAGCAGCAGCATGATGCATAGATCTGGTAATGACAGAAGCCTGTTGTATTAAGACTCCTCCATGTAACAAGTCATCATGTTTCTGAGTGAGTAATAAACCCTCTTCATGGTTAAGAAGTTCATCTGGCCTGTGTGTAACTTGCTGAGCAGATACTGGAGCATTGCTAGCAACTAGGGATGAGCTTCGTGTTCGAGTCGAACATACGTTCGACTCGAACATTGGCTGTTCGATCGTTCGACGAAGATCGAACGATTTGGGCCGTTCGCGCCAAATTCGAGTGACGCGAACGGCCCACAATGCACTACGCCATCGCAGTGTCATCCAGGCGCTGTGATTGGCCAAGCATGCACTGTGACCCCGCATGCTTGGCCAATCACAGCGCCGGCAGCGAGGAGAGCAATGATTGGCCACAGGCAGGATGCCTGTGGCCAATTATTGCTGAGGGTGTTTAGTACACGCCCCACACTATAAAAGGCCGCCAGCACGGCGGCCTAGTGTAGTGTGTTCCGGAGCAGGGATAGAGTAGCATAGGCAGGGACAGTGACTGTTATTTCTTTCTTGCTTAACCTGGATTCCTTTAGTTTAGGGAAAGAGAAGGATAGGTAGGGAGAGTGTCAGTGTGTTTTGTGCTTCTGCTATAGTGTGCTTAAAAAAAACATTTATTCTAGGGACAGAAAACTCTAGGTAGGGACAGTGTCAGTTTCTTTCACTCTGCAAGTCCTTGTTTCCAGGGACCTGTAAGGACAGTGAGTTAATTGTCCTTGTGCTATATTGTGCTTAAAAAAAACATTTATTCTAGGGACAGAAAACTCTAGGTAGGGACAGTGTCAGTTTCTTTCACTCTGCAAGTCCTTGTTTCCAGGGACCTGTAAGGACAGTGAGTTAATTGTCCTTGTGCTATATTGTGATTAAAAAAAACATTTATTCTAGGGACAGAAAACTCTAGGTAGGGACAGTGTCAGTTTCTTTCACTCTGCAAGTCCTTGTTTCCAGGGACCTGTAAGGACAGTGAGTTAATTTTCCTTGTGCTATATTGTGATTAAAAAAAACATTTATTCTAGGGACAGAAAACTCTAGGTAGGGACAGTGTCAGTTTCTTTCACTCTGCAAGTCCTTGTTTCCAGGGACCTGTAAGGACAGTGAGTTAATTGTCCTTGTGCTATATTGTGCTTAAAAAAAACATTTATTCTAGGGACAGAAAACTCTAGGTAGGGACAGTGTCAGTTTCTTTCACTCTGCAAGTCCTTGTTTCCAGGGACCTGTAAGGACAGTGAGTTAATTGTCCTTGTGCTATATTGTGATTAAAAAAAACATTTATTCTAGGGACAGAAAACTCTAGGTAGGGACAGTGTCAGTTTCTTTCACTCTGCAAGTCCTTGTTTCCAGGGACCTGTAAGGACAGTGAGTTAATTTTCCTTGTGCTATATTGTGATTAAAAAAAACATTTATTCTAGGGACAGAAAACTCTAGGTAGGGACAGTGTCAGTTTCTTTCACTCTGCAAGTCCTTGTTTCCAGGGACCTGTAAGGACAGTGAGTTAATTGTCCTTGTGCTATATTGTGCTTAAAAAAAACATTTATTCTAGGGACAGAAAACTCTAGGTAGGGACAGTGTCAGTTTCTTTCACTCTGCAAGTCCTTGTTTCCAGGGACCTGTAAGGACAGTGAGTTAATTTTCCTTGTGCTATATTGTGATTAAAAAAAACATTTATTCTAGGGACAGAAAACTCTAGGTAGGGACAGTGTCAGTTTCTTTCACTCTGCAAGTCCTTGTTTCCAGGGACCTGTAAGGACAGTGAGTTAATTTTCCTTGTGCTATATTGTGATTAAAAAAAACATTTTTTCTAGGGACAGAAAACTGTAGGTAGGGAGAGTGTTTTTTTTCTTTCACTCTGCAAGTCCTTGTTTCCAGGGACCTGTAAGGACAGTGAGTTAATTGTCCTTGTGCTATATTGTGCTTAAAAAAAACATTTATTCTAGGGACAGAAAACTCTAGGTAGGGACAGTGTCAGTTTCTTTCACTCTGCAAGTCCTTGTTTCCAGGGACCTGTAAGGACAGTGAGTTAATTTTCCTTGTGCTATATTGTGATTAAAAAAAACATTTATTCTAGGGACAGAAAACTCTAGGTAGGGACAGTGTCAGTTTCTTTCACTCTGCAAGTCCTTGTTTCCAGGGACCTGTAAGGACAGTGAGTTAATTTTCCTTGTGCTATATTGTGATTAAAAAAAACATTTTTTCTAGGGACAGAAAACTGTAGGTAGGGAGAGTGTTTTTTTTCTTTCACTCTGCAAGTCCTTGTTTCCAGGGACCTGTAAGGACAGTGAGTTAATTTTCCTTGTGCTATATTGTGATTAAAAAAAACATTTTTTCTAGGGACAGAAAACTGTAGGTAGGGAGAGTGTTTTTTTTCTTTCACTCTGCAAGTCCTTGTTTCCAGGGACCTGTAAGGACAGTGAGTTAATTGTCCTTGTGCTATATTGTGCTTAAAAAAAACATTTATTCTAGGGACAGAAAACTCTAGGTAGGGACAGTGTCAGTTTCTTTCACTCTGCAAGTCCTTGTTTCCAGGGACCTGGAGAGACATTGAGTGAATTGTCCTTGTGCTATATTGTGATTAAAAAAAACATTTATTCTAGGGACAGAAAACTCTAGGTAGGGACAGTGTCAGTTTCTTTCACTCTGCAAGTCCTTGTTTCCAGGGACCTGTAAGGACAGTGAGTTAATTTTCCTTGTGCTATATTGTGATTAAAAAAAACATTTTTTCTAGGGACAGAAAACTGTAGGTAGGGAGAGTGTTTTTTTTCTTTCACTCTGCAAGTCCTTGTTTCCAGGGACCTGTAAGGACAGTGAGTTAATTTTCCTTGTGCTATATTGTGATTAAAAAAAACATTTTTTCTAGGGACAGAAAACTCTAGGTAGGGACAGTGTCAGTTTCTTTCACTCTGCAAGTCCTTGTTTCCAGGGACCTGTAAGGACAGTGAGTTAATTTTCCTTGTGCTATATTGTGATTAAAAAAAACATTTATTCTAGGGACAGAAAACTCTAGGTAGGGACAGTGTCAGTTTCTTTCACTCTGCAAGTCCTTGTTTCCAGGGACCTGTAAGGACAGTGAGTTAATTTTCCTTGTGCTATATTGTGATTAAAAAAAACATTTTTTCTAGGGACAGAAAACTGTAGGTAGGGAGAGTGTTTTTTTTCTTTCACT
Organism: Rana muscosa; assembly: GCA_029206835.1. Lineage (NCBI taxonomy): Eukaryota > Metazoa > Chordata > Amphibia > Anura > Ranidae > Rana > Rana muscosa. Next base: position 418,150,981 of record CM055117.1, read on the forward strand.
CTGCAAGTCCTTGTTTCCAGGGACCTGTAAGGACAGTGAGTTAATTGTCCTTGTGCTATATTGTGCTTAAAAAAAACATTTATTCTAGGGACAGAAAACTCTAGGTAGGGACAGTGTCAGTTTCTTTCACTCTGCAAGTCCTTGTTTCCAGGGACCTGTAAGGACAGTGAGTTAATTTTCCTTGTGCTATATTGTGATTAAAAAAAACATTTATTCTAGGGACAGAAAACTCTAGGTAGGGACAGTGTCAGTTTCTTTCACTCTGCAAGTCCTTGTTTCCAGGGACCTGTAAGGACAGTGAGTTAATTTTCCTTGTGCTATATTGTGATTAAAAAAAACATTTTTTCTAGGGACAGAAAACTGTAGGTAGGGAGAGTGTTTTTTTTCTTTCACTCTGCAAGTCCTTGTTTCCAGGGACCTGTAAGGACAGTGAGTTAATTTTCCTTGTGCTATATTGTGATTAAAAAAAACATTTTTTCTAGGGACAGAAAACTGTAGGTAGGGAGAGTGTTTTTTTTCTTTCACTCTGCAAGTCCTTGTTTCCAGGGACCTGTAAGGACAGTGAGTTAATTGTCCTTGTGCTATATTGTGCTTAAAAAAAACATTTATTCTAGGGACAGAAAACTCTAGGTAGGGACAGTGTCAGTTTCTTTCACTCTGCAAGTCCTTGTTTCCAGGGACCTGGAGAGACATTGAGTGAATTGTCCTTGTGCTATATTGTGATTAAAAAAAACATTTATTCTAGGGACAGAAAACTCTAGGTAGGGACAGTGTCAGTTTCTTTCACTCTGCAAGTCCTTGTTTCCAGGGACCTGTAAGGACAGTGAGTTAATTTTCCTTGTGCTATATTGTGATTAAAAAAAACATTTTTTCTAGGGACAGAAAACTGTAGGTAGGGAGAGTGTTTTTTTTCTTTCACTCTGCAAGTCCTTGTTTCCAGGGACCTGTAAGGACAGTGAGTTAATTTTCCTTGTGCTATATTGTGATTAAAAAAAACATTTTTTCTAGGGACAGAAAACTCTAGGTAGGGACAGTGTCAGTTTCTTTCACTCTGCAAGTCCTTGTTTCCAGGGACCTGTAAGGACAGTGAGTTAATTTTCCTTGTGCTATATTGTGATTAAAAAAAACATTTATTCTAGGGACAGAAAACTCTAGGTAGGGACAGTGTCAGTTTCTTTCACTCTGCAAGTCCTTGTTTCCAGGGACCTGTAAGGACAGTGAGTTAATTTTCCTTGTGCTATATTGTGATTAAAAAAAACATTTTTTCTAGGGACAGAAAACTGTAGGTAGGGAGAGTGTTTTTTTTCTTTCACTCTGCAAGTCCTTGTTTCCAGGGACCTGTAAGGACAGTGAGTTAATTGTCCTTGTGCTATATTGTGCTTAAAAAAAACATTTATTCTAGGGACAGAAAACTCTAGGTAGGGACAGTGTCAGTTTCTTTCACTCTGCAAGTCCTTGTTTCCAGGGACCTGTAAGGACAGTGAGTTAATTTTCCTTGTGCTATATTGTGATTAAAAAAAACATTTTTTCTAGGGACAGAAAACTGTAGGTAGGGAGAGTGTTTTTTTTCTTTCACTCTGCAAGTCCTTGTTTCCAGGGACCTGTAAGGACAGTGAGTTAATTTTCCTTGTGCTATATTGTGATTAAAAAAAACATTTTTTCTAGGGACAGAAAACTGTAGGTAGGGAGAGTGTTTTTTTTCTTTCACTCTGCAAGTCCTTGTTTCCAGGGACCTGTAAGGACAGTGAGTTAATTGTCCTTGTGCTATATTGTGCTTAAAAAAAACATTTATTCTAGGGACAGAAAACTCTAGGTAGGGACAGTGTCAGTTTCTTTCACTCTGCAAGTCCTTGTTTCCAGGGACCTGGAGAGACATTGAGTGAATTGTCCTTGTGCTATATTGTGATTAAAAAAAACATTTATTCTAGGGACAGAAAACTCTAGGTAGGGACAGTGTCAGTTTCTTTCACTCTGCAAGTCCTTGTTTCCAGGGACCTGTAAGGACAGTGAGTTAATTTTCCTTGTGCTATATTGTGATTAAAAAAAACATTTTTTCTAGGGACAGAAAACTGTAGGTAGGGAGAGTGTTTTTTTTCTTTCACTCTGCAAGTCCTTGTTTCCAGGGACCTGTAAGGACAGTGAGTTAATTTTCCTTGTGCTATATTGTGATTAAAAAAAACATTTTTTCTAGGGACAGAAAACTCTAGGTAGGGACAGTGTCAGTTTCTTTCACTCTGCAAGTCCTTGTTTCCAGGGACCTGTAAGGACAGTGAGTTAATTTTCCTTGTGCTATATTGTGCTTAAAAAAAACATTTATTCTAGGGACAGAAAACTCTAGGTAGGGACAGTGTCAGTTTCTTTCACTCTGCAAGTCCTTGTTTCCAGGGACCTGGAGAGACATTGAGTGAATTGTCCTTGTGCTATATTGTGATTAAAAAAAACATTTATTCTAGGGACAGAAAACTCTAGGTAGGGACAGTGTCAGTTTCTTTCACTGTGAAAGTCCTTGTTTCAAGGGACAGAGAAGGACACCTGAAGGTAGCCCTTATTGCTTTTTTCCCATCTCCCTGCAGGCCATCTATTAGAATGTCTGGAAGGCAAACAAGGAGAGGCAGACAGTCAGGAGGCAATAAAAGAGGGCAAGCAGGCTCTGTGTCTGGGGGCAACAGTGCTGGTCGTGGACGCGGTGCATTGTCATCAGCACATGGCCATGGGACACGCTTGTCCTTCTTTTCGGCAGCTGGACATGTTGAGCCACATCATGCCGAAGACTTGGTAGAGTGGATGACCAAGCCCTCCTCCTCCTCCTCATCCTCTCTCACCCAGGCTCAGGGTACTGGAAAAGCAGCTGCCAAAGCGTCGTCTTCCCTGGTATCAATGTCAGACAAATCATCAGTCACTCCTTCCCTAGACCCACCATGTCCTCCTCCTGAGGAGTCCCCCGAACTGTTTCAGCACAGTGTTGGGTACATGCTCCAGGAGGATGCCCAGCGTTTCGAAGGGTCTGATGATGAAACCCAGCTAGAGGAAGGCAGTAGCGTGAGAGCAGACAGAGGGGATGCTCAAGAAGGACACCAATCTGGCAGTCATGTTCCAGCAGCTGCAGCATACTGCCAGATTGGCTCCAGTGATGAGGAGGGAGGGGATGATGAGGTCAATGACTCCACGTGGGTGCCTAATAGGAGAGAGGAGGAGGAGGAGGATGAGGAGGAGGCACATCTCCAACGAGGCAGGATGCCCTTTGGTGGCCAGCGTAAGGGCAGTACACCGACGGAATCACACCGCAGAGCTCCGCCTGTGCAGGGCGCTGCCTCTGCCCATCATTCAAAAAGTTCTTTGGTGTGGGCCTTTTTTGAGGCTAGTGCATCAGATCGCACAGCTGCTGTTTGCAACATATGTCTCAAGCGTATATCGCGTGGCCAAAACATCAGCCGCTTGGGTACCACATGCCTGACCAGACATATGTTGACCTGCCATGCAGCTCGTTGGCAAGCCTACCTCAAAGACCCACACCAAAGAACAAAGCGGACCTCTCCTTGCACCGCATCAGCTGGGATCTCCAACCCCACTATAACTTCAGTCCTCTCTGAAACATGCACTGAGAGGAATGAAGGTGTAGAATTAGGTGTGTCACAGCCAAGTACTTGCGCCCACTCTGCTAGCAGTACACCGACGTCCGATTCTAGCAGGCAAATTTCCCTGCCCCAGCTGCTGGACCGTCGAAAGAAGTTCACTCCCAGCCATCCACATGCCCAGCGGTTGAATGCTAGCTTGGCTAAATTGCTAGCGCTTCAACTGCTGCCTTTTCAGTTGGTAGACTCGGCCCCCTTCCGTGAGTTTGTGCAATGTGCGGTTCCTCAGTGGCAGGTTCCCAAACGCCACTTTTTCTCACGGAAGGCTATTCCGGCTCTCTACCGGCATGTGGAAGGCAATGTCTTGGCCTCGCTGGACAGGGCGGTCAGCGGTAAGGTGCATATTACCGCTGACTCATGGTCCAGCAGGCATGGACAGGGACGTTACCTTTCTTTCACGGCCCATTGGGTCACTCTTTTGGCAGCTGGGAAGGATTCAGGACAAGGTGCAGTAGTGTTGGAGGTTGTCCCACCGCCACGCCTCCAAAATGCTACTACTGGTTGTGACACACCTCTCTCCTCCACCCCCTCCTCTTCTTCTTCCTCCATGGCCTCTTCCTGTGGTTTGTCCTATGAACCAGCGGTGCTCCGTAGCCGTTCACGGGGCTACGCAAGTACGCAGGCAAAAAGATGCCATGCCGTGCTTGCGCTGGTGTGTTTGGGGGACAGAAGCCACACTGGGGCAGAGGTCCTGTCTGCTCTGCAGGGCCAGGCCGAGAGGTGGTTGACGCCACGCCAGCTTAAGCCAGGAATGGTGGTTTGCGACAATGGCACCAACCTCCTCTCCGCCCTCCGACAGGGACAACTGACCCATGTGCCCTGTGTGGCTCACGTCCTTAACCTGGTGGTGCAGCGCTTCTTGGGCAGGTACCCGGGCTTACAGGATGTCCTGAGGCAGGCCAGGAAAGTCTGTGTGCATTTCCGCAGATCTTATAATGCCAGTGCTCGCCTGGCTGAGCTGCAAAAGGAGTTGAACCTGCCCAAGAACCGCCTTATATGTGACATGCCCACCAGGTGGAACTCAACGTTGGCCATGCTGCAGCGGCTGCACACGCAGCAGAGGGCCATCAATGAGTACCTGTGCGACTACGGCACCAGGACAGGGTCAGGGGAGCTTGGTTTTTTTTCTCCACGCCAGTGGGGCATGATCAGGGATGCATGCACTGTCCTGGCACCATTTGAGGAGGCCACGAGGATGGTGAGCAGTGACAGTGCATGCATCAGTGACACTGTACCTCTTGTCCACCTGTTGGAGCACACGCTGCGTGGAATAATGGACAGGGCACTTGAGGCAGAACAGAGGCAGGAAGAGGAGGACTTCCTTGCCTCTCAAGGCCCCCTTTACCCAGACAGTGTTCCTTCTGTCCCACCCATCGCACAGGAAGAGGAGGAGGAGGAGGAGGAGGAGGAGGAGGAGGAGGATTGTGTCAGCATGGAGGTGGAGGCTGGCACTCAGCATCATCAGCAGCAGTCTTTTAGGGATGATTTACAGTCCCAAGAAACCAGTGGACTTGTACGTGGCTGGGAGGAGGTGGCTGCGGATCATGTCGTCCTTAGTGACCCAGAGGACTCCGGAGCGAATGCCTCAGCAAACCTACGCTGCATGGCCTCCCTGATCCTGCAAAGTCTGCGGAAGGATCCTCGTATTCTTCGGATCAAGGAGAGGGACCATTACTGGCTGGCCACTCTCCTTGATCCACGGTACAAGGGTAAGGTTGCGGACCTTATGTTACCGTCGCAGAGGGAGCAGAGGATGAGACAACTCCGGGAGGCCTTGCAGAAAGGTCTGTGCAACGCGTTCCCAGAGACTGGGAGGTTGCAAACTCCTGGTCCTGGACAACGAGTTGCTGAGGCTTCGGCCAGTCAAAGAAGGAGCGGTGGGGAAGGTGGCCGTCTGACCGATGCGTTCAGACAATTCTTTAGTCCGCAGCCCCAAAGTATGATCGGTTCCAGCAACCATCGCCAGCGTCTGATAAACATGGTGCAGGAATATCTAGGGGCAAGGTCAGACTTGGACACCTTCCCCACCGAAAATCCTCTGGCTTACTGGGTCTTGAGGATGGATCACTGGCCAGAGCTTGCACAGTATGCAATTGAGCTACTGGCCTGTCCTGCATCCAGCGTTCTTTCGGAACGCACATTCAGTGCTGCTGGAGGATTTGTCACGGATCACAGGGTGCGCCTGTCCACCGACTCGGTTGATCGACTGACTTTCATCAAGATGAACCAGTCTTGGATCACCACCAGCTACCACACACCTGATGCTGATATAACAGACTAATTGATTTTAAAATGTCACATCCCTTCAAGACTGATGCTGATGCTGAGTGCCTGTGCTGTTATGTTGACTGGCTATCCTCCTCCTCCGAGTCCTCAATGATACGATTGATGATGATAGCTTGGAAGATCATTTTTGTTTATGGGTGCCGCCACCAGTGCCTAACGCCCAATTTTTCAGCCCCTGTTTAACAGTGGCGTGTAATTACAATTTTTGAAGCAATACTTTGCAACAGGGCTCATTGCTGTGCTCCAAGTACAGTATCTGTGAGGAGTTGCAGTGTTGTGCCACCAGTGCCTAAGGCCCAATTTTTCAGCCCCTGTTTAACAGGGGCGTGTCATTACAATTTTTGAAGCAATACTTTGCAACAGGGCTCATTGCTGTGCTCCAAGTACAGTATCTGTGAAGGGTTGCAGTGTTGTGCCACCAGTGCCTAAGGCCCAATTTTTCAGCCCCTGTTCAACAGGGGCATGTAATTACAATTCTTGATCTAATAATTCACAGCAGGGCCCATTGCTGCACCCACCAAGAGTAACTGTCAGGGCTTACAGTGTTGTGGCACCAGCACCACCATCAAAGGCCCAATTTTTACTACCACTGTTCAACAATTATATGTAATTAAAATTCCTGATATAATAGTTGACAGCAGGGCGTTCCAGCACCAACCAAGAGTAACTGTGAGTGCTTACAGTGTTGTGCCAACACCAACAACTAAGGGGCCTATTTCTGCAGAGTATATACGGCAGGTCCCTACTTTCAAACATCCAACTTACAAACGACTCCTACTTGCAAACGCAAGAAGACAACAGGAAGTGAGAGGAAATCTACCACTAGGAAGGAAAATTCTCTCCTGTAAGAATAAATATGGGAGAAAGGTGTCTCCTCTGTACTGATGCTTTATCAGCAATCCTTGTTTCAAGAAAAACACCACATTTCAAAAACAGTTGTCATTAGGACGGAAAGTGAGGTGAAATGTTCTGAACAGGGGCACAGACAGCAAAACAAATGTTACAGGGGTGATAACCCTTACCTATGTTTTCCAAAAAGTTTAAAAATAGATTTTTGGTCTGGAGCTACACTTCAACAATGTACCTGTTCAAAATTACAAACACATTCTACATAAGAACAAACCTACAGTCCCTGTCTTGTATGCACCGCCTGTATACGGCTGTTCAGAGTATATAGGGCCTTTTTTATTTTATGTGCGGGGTTCCCCTTAATATCCATACAAGACCCAAAGGGGCTGGTAATGGGCTGGGGTAGGGGGGGGGGTCATGGGGTAGCTATGCCATTTTTCTTAAAGATTTTCATCCATATTACCGGGACCAGACATTACATTAAAGCCGCAAGCAGTTTTAAATGGCTTTTTTTTCCTTTAGAAGTGTCATTTTGTGCAGGGACAGTTCTAAACACGGGAAACACGTGGCACTTCACAGGCATACTTTAGACACCCCCCAGGTACGATATTTAAAGGAATATTTGACTTTTTTTTTTTCACTTTATGCATCATTAAAATGACTGCTCCCGGAAAACGACCGTTTTTAAAACTTATTTTTGCATTGATACATGTCCCCTGGTGCAGAACCCGGGTTCCCAAACCCTTTTTAGGACAATAACATGCATAATAGTTGTTATAATTAGCACTTTAGAATTCGAACGTTCGCATCCATTGTATTTAATAGGGTTCTAATGTTCGTTCGAACTTTCGGTCCGTTCGCGGTGTGAGGGGGCTAGCTCGGCAGCGGGTATGTGTGACCCCCGGGATGGGCTCCCCACCCAAAACAGGCCCAGCAGACGGAGGTTTGTGGTTTTCAAAATCAAAAAGGTGCGGTTTATTTTCCATTTACAGTGACAAAAACACAGCAAGGCAAAAAAAACATAAACAAAATAAATCCTGGTCAACTTGACCTCTGACTAAACTTACAGGTTTCCTAACTAACGACTGGGATCAGCCTAGTGCTGTCCTAGTCCCTGGTTTTAAATGTCCAAGCAAAATATAGCCACACAGGCTTTCTCTCACCGCACAGGGGTTCACTCTCCCTAGACAGTCCACACAGGTCTGCTTCCAGGCATGAGCTAACATCTAATGAATCTGGGAGTTTTTTATAGAGGCCTACATGAGCTGACAAGGTTCAGCTGATCTCATCAACTCCCTGTTTGCACGACGCCCAGCCCTCTCCCTAGAGGTATGAGTCATCAATGAGCCCACTAGTCTCAGCTGGGCTTATACAACTCTCCACCTAGCTGTATAAGTCAGCGTAAAGCCTGAATCTGGGCGAAATATATCTACCCCCCTGGATGCAACCAGGTGACTTTACCTTCCTGCTGTCACATACCCCCCCCTCTTGTTTTAACCTCGGGGTTGGAACACCAGCAATCAGGCATTCATGTACTCGAGACAAAGCATCCACATTCCCCATTTGAACGCCAGGGCGATGCTTTACTGTGAAGTTGAATTCCTGGAGGGCCAGGAACCACCTATTCACTCTTCTATTTGTTTCCTTGTTTTGAGCCATCCACTTTAACGGAGCGTGATCCGTAACCATGTCAAAGTGCCTACCTAGCAGGTAGTACCGAAGGGAATCTAGAGCCCACTTCACCGCTAAACACTCCTTTTCAACGGTGGCGTAATTTACCTCATGGGACTTCAACTTCCTGCTGAGGTAAATGACTGGGTGCTCTTCCCCGTTCCAGACCTGGGACAATACTGCTCCTAACCCCACATCTGACGCATCACTTTGTACGACAAAGTCTCTAGAGAAGTCGGGTGAGTACAACACTGGCTGGCTACATAAGGCTTGTTTCAAGAATTGGAATGCTGCCTCAGCCTCGGGGGTCCATTTAATCATGACCGACCCTTTCCCCTTCGTCAGGTTGGTTAGGGGCACAGCCTTAGAAGCAAAGTGGGGAATGAATCGCCGATAATACCCAGCGATTCCCAGAAAGGCTCGTACCTGCTTCTTGCTGTTGGGACGTGGCCAACTCTGGATGGCCTCGACTTTGTTGAGTTGGGGTTTTATTACTCCCCTCCCAATGGTGTACCCAAGATATTTGGCCTCCTCCTGCCCAATGGTACACTTCTTGGGGTTAGCCGTAAACCCTGCTTCCCGAACAGAGTCCAGGACTGCTTGCACTTTTGGCAGATGTGAGGCCCAATCTGTGCTATGGACAATTATGTCATCCAGGTAAGCCGCAGCATACTTCCGATGGGGCCTCAGCATCTGGTCCATTTTCCGCTGGAATGTGGCCGGCGCATTCTGTAACCCGAACGGCATTCTTTTATATTGGAACGCCCCGTCTGGGGTTACAAATGCGGTTTTCTCTTTGGCCGACTTGGCCAGGGGGATTTGCCAATACCCTTTTGTGAGGTCAAGAGTCGTCATGTATCGGGCTGTTCCCAGCCGGTCGATCAACTCATCTATACGTGGCATGGGGTAGGTGTCAAATTTTGTAACTTTGTTCAACTGACGAAAATCGTTACAAAATCGCCAGCTCCCATCCGGTTTAGGCACCAACACAATGGGACTAGACCAATCACTTTGGGACTCCTCTATCACCCCTAAGTTCAGCATTCTCTGTACTTCCTCCCGTATTGCCTCCCGTCGGGCCTCTGGGATCCGATAGGGTTTTAACTTCACCCTTTCACCGGGCGGGGTAATAATGTCATGCTCTACCCCAGATGTTTGTCCCGGCAGCTCAGAGAATACCTCCTTGTTGCGAAGTACAAACTCCTTAACCTCCTGTTGTTGGGGTTGTGACAAGGTGGCTGCGATTCCAACCTCAGGAATCACGCAACCAGTTTGAGCTGGTGACCAAGTGTCTGCGACTAGGGACTCTCTATCCCTCCAGGCTTTCAACAGATTAACGTGATAGATCTGTTCGGGCTTTCGCCTTCCTGGTTGTCTGACCTTGTAATTCACTTCGCTCACTTTTTCCATTATCTCGTAGGGGCCTTGCCATTTGGCAAGGAATTTACTTTCAACCGTAGGGACAAGTACCAATATCCTATCCCCCGGGGAAAAGGTACGGGTCTTGGCTCCACGGTTGTACACTCTCTGCTGTGCCAACTGCGCTTGGGCCAAATGTTCCTTCACGATGGGCATTACCTGTGCAATTCGATCTTGCATCAGGGCGACATGCTCAATCACACTCCTGTGGGGAGAACTCTCACTTTCCCAAGTTTCCTTGGCAATATCCAACAGCCCTCTTGGGTGTCTCCCATACAGTAACTCAAAGGGGGAGAATCCCGTAGAGGATTGGGGCACCTCCCTAATAGCAAACATCAAATAAGGAAGTAGACAGTCCCAATCCCTTCCATCTCTATCCACCACTTTCTTCAACATTTGTTTTAGGGTTTTGTTGAATCTTTCAACCAGCCCATCGGTTTGGGGGTGATACACAGATGTACGCAATTGCGTCACTTTGAACAATTTACACAGCTCTTTCATAACCCGGGACATAAAGGGTGTACCTTGGTCCGTAAGCAGTTCTTTACAAATACCCACCCGGCTAAAAACAAGAGATAGCTCTTTGGCTATGGTTTTGGCCGAGGTATTTCTGAGAGGGATCGCTTCTGGATAACGGGTGGCATAGTCCATTATAACCAATATGTACTGGTGCCCCCTAGCGGACTTGATTATAGGACCTACCAAATCCATTGCGATTCTCTCAAACGGGACCTCAATGATGGGTAGAGGGACCAGCGGGCTACGGAAATGTGGCATCGGGGCCGACCTCTGACACACAGGGCAGGAGGAACAATAATTTTCTATGTCCTTCATCACCCCAGGCCAATAGAATCTCTGTAATACCCTCTCTCGGGTTTTCTCTGTCCCCAGATGACCTCCAAGAATGTGCCCATGGGCCAACTCCAACACCAACTTCCTGTAAGGTTTGGGCACCACAAGCTGCTCAACGGTTTCTTCTGCCCTTTTTGCCACCCGATACAGTAGGTCCTTCTCTACGCTGAAGTATGGGTAAGTGCCAGTATTATCTGGGTTCACTAACTCGCCATCTATTTTCACTACGTTTTCCCGTGCCTTTATTAGGGCGGGGTCTTTCAACTGTTCTGTGGCAAAGTTTTCCCTGTGAACCTCAAGATCAGAAAACTCCACAGACGGTAGGTTTTCGTCTGAGGAGGTGGGCTCCTCTCCAGTTTCTTGAGTCTCCCCTGCCAATACTGACAAGGGAAATTCCGGAGAGTCCTCACCACTCTCAGGGGAGTTCTGGCTATCACATTCCTGGTACATAGGGGCACCAGTGGGGGGCTCAGGATCATCCCACAGTTCCCAGAACTTCGGAAAATCCCTTCCCACAATGGCGTCATGCGGTAACTGAGATACTAAGCCCACTGGATGAGAGAGGGTACCTTTGGGGGTCTCGAAACACACCGTAGTCACTGGATACTCTCGGGTGTCCCCATGCACACAAATAACGGCTACCTTGCTATTCCCAGAGACCTCTGTTTTAACTAACTCAGCCTTTATCAGGGTCACAAGGCTACCTGAATCCAGCAATACCACAACATTTCTACCATTAATACACATTTTGCATAAATGTTTCTCAGTTCCCCGAATGGCAGTGCATGCGACTGTCGCACACAGCGACTGACGTCTGCCCGTCAGAAAGTCACACTGCATGGGTTCCTCCAAAACCGGGCAATTTGCTGCAATATGTCCCGCTTGCCGGCAGCGGTAGCAAATGATCCTTCTTGCCGCCTCTTGAGCCGCTGATTTCCCAGGCTGTTCTCGCCAAACTTGGGGTAGAGCTCCCACCCTCTCACTCTCTCCACCCTTACCCCTTGGAATCATCTTATCCGCCCCTGGGGATGGTCTGGTCTTAGGGTGGAAAGTCCGAGTGTCTCTGGAAGAGGCCGTCAGGTTCTCTGTAGCCAAGTATTTCTCCACACGATCCACAAGACCATCGGCCGTCTCTGGGTCTCCATGGCTTACCCACTTTTGGATGGCAGTAGGAAGAGCTCTCAAAAACCGATCCATTACAACACGTTCCACAATCTTTGGTGCGGACAAAGTCTCTGGCTGTAGCCACTTTCTGCTCAGGTGAATGAGATCATACATTTGAGACCTGGGGGGTTTTCCAAGCTGGAAAGTCCAGTTATGCACACGCTGAGCCCGGACAGCCTGGGTGACACCCAGCCTTGCCAATATCTCAGCTTTTAGCATCACATAGTCTTTTGCTTGGTCAGGCTCCAGGTCATAGTAAGCCTTCTGCGATTCACCAGTTAACAGAGGAGCCACCAGTCCAGCCCACTGCTCCTCAGGCCACTTTTCTCTTTCAGCAGTCCTTTCAAATGTGGTCAAAAATACCTCTGGATCATCCTCTCCAGTCATTTTTGTCAATAAACGACTCACCCCAAAGGACGCGGTATTAGTGGGACGGCTTTCCTCACTGGTCTGCGGACGTTGCTGCATTACTGCTTCCATTTGTTGTAGTCTCTGCTCTTGCTTCTGTAACAGGTCTATGAAGCGGGCCTCAGATTGCTGCTGGGCTTGTTGCTGAGCTTCCAGACTCTGTTGGTGAGCTTGCTGCTGGGCTGCAAGGCTCTGTTGATGAGCTTGCTGCTGGGCTGCGAAGTTCTGTTGTTGAGCTGCAAGGCTCTGTTGATGAGCTGCAAGGCTCTTTTGCAAACCTGCATTTGTCTGCTGTTGATTGGCATTTGCTAGAGCCAGCTGCTTCAGTATCTCCTCCATGCTGGCTTAAAAAAAAACTGCCACTGGTTCTCCACCAACTGTGAGGGGGCTAGCTCGGCAGCGGGTATGTGTGACCCCCGGGATGGGCTCCCCACCCAAAACAGGCCCAGCAGACGGAGGTTTGTGGTTTTCAAAATCAAAAAGGTGCGGTTTATTTTCCATTTACAGTGACAAAAACACAGCAAGGCAAAAAAAACATAAACAAAATAAATCCTGGTCAACTTGACCTCTGACTAAACTTACAGGTTTCCTAACTAACGACTGGGATCAGCCTAGTGCTGTCCTAGTCCCTGGTTTTAAATGTCCAAGCAAAATATAGCCACACAGGCTTTCTCTCACCGCACAGGGGTTCACTCTCCCTAGACAGTCCACACAGGTCTGCTTCCAGGCATGAGCTAACATCTAATGAATCTGGGAGTTTTTTATAGAGGCCTACATGAGCTGACAAGGTTCAGCTGATCTCATCAACTCCCTGTTTGCACGACGCCCAGCCCTCTCCCTAGAGGTATGAGTCATCAATGAGCCCACTAGTCTCAGCTGGGCTTATACAACTCTCCACCTAGCTGTATAAGTCAGCGTAAAGCCTGAATCTGGGCGAAATATATCTACCCCCCTGGATGCAACCAGGTGACTTTACCTTCCTGCTGTCACAGCGGGTTCTGGTGCGAACCGAACCCGGGGGTGTTCGGCTCATCACTACTAGCAACACTCTGAGAGACCCCGTGTCTAAGGGACATAACAGTGGCGACGAGGATTGTGGATTTTAGCACACATGGCCTTCATAGGGTTTATTCAAACATTTGATCCTGTTGCTGAATCATGGAGCTCCTGGGTGGAGAGGCTGGAGCAGTATATGGAAGCAAATAGTGTGGATGCAGAAAATAAAGTTGCAGTTTTCCTCACAATATTGGGTCAAGCTGCATATGGCACTCTCAGAGACCTCATTTCTCCAGACAAGCCGGCCTCTAAGCCCCTGCCTGAGTTAATTCAGAAGCTACATGAGCACTACAACCCAAAGCCATTAGAGATTGCAGAGTGGTTTAAATTCTACAGTAGAAGGCAGCATGCTGGGGAGGACATAAAGACTTATATCATTGCTTTACGTAAACTAGCTGCCACTTGTCAGTTTGGAGACTACCTGCAGATGGCTCTCCGTGACATGTTTGTCACTGTGTTTGTCACTGCAGACGTCCCTGCAAATCCACTGGGACGCACGCTGTCTAACAACCAGGAAGTGCGGGTACCTCCTGCGTTCCAGCCCGCACTTCCGGTTCTGCCGAGACTTCCGGTTCTGCCGAGACGTCAGTTCCGCTCCCCAATACACAGCACGCCTCTAACCAACAGACCAGGAAGTGCGGGTGTGTTTGCATTCCACCCGCCACTTCCGGTCCGTCTAAAAGCCTCCCACCGCTACTTTTTAAGCCAATGGCCAATCTGGTAGTGTGACAAGCCAAATGGCGTCACTCCCTCTAGTGGCCAAATATAAAATTGGCACAAACCTATATAATGGAGCCAAATGCAAACCAGGGGTCACAAATCAGAGCTGGCTGATTTATCCTCAAAACATGGCCACACACACAATAATAAAGGCTGTAAGTACACACAGTGGGTGGGACCCCCCAAGGGGGTATGGGACAAATAATTACACAACTATACTAACCCAAATATTGGGAATTATTAATGATGATAAAAAAGCCACCAATGGACTAAAAAACATACACGATAGGGTAATACTACACTACCGGTCCATACTCATAAAATACATAAAATTCATAAATACAAATATATAAAAAAATGAAATATAATACATAATTTCATATAAAATTGGGAATTAAAATTATTACTGGTGATATTCAAAGAACCAGCAGCATTACTCCTAAGGAAAAAGTGTATACATGCACACACAATATACCTGTATACACACACAAAAGCAAGAACGGTAAATAGTATGCTAAACACGTATATATCAGTAATTTGTAATGTCCACCAACCCACTGTGTAACAGACCCACGAGATGTTCTCCTATTTGGACTCACGTCCAAACCAATAAAGACAGGTGCCCTGGGTAATCTACCAGAGGCACACATCTCAATGGCCTTACTATTTGTACATTTAAAATTGACCAATCAAAAAGATTGAGGCCCGAAAACTCGTGAGTCTGTAAAGAGCCCACTTCTCATCATATCCAGAACATACAGCAGTTAAGTATATTATATTGTTAAAAAAGCAACCCCCCCGTTAAAACTCACAACAGGTACTCAAAAAAGATCTCCCTGACAATCACCTATGTGCAACCCTATAGACCTAAAGAGCCACGCTCATCTACGAAACCTAGTTACCTAGAGGTGGCCACATGGCAGTACCATAAGCTACCCTACCAAACACCACCTATAGCGACTAATGGGAGATATTTAGCCATGATGCAAAGGGACAAGTCCATTTGCTCATGCCAGATGTGATGGCAGTAGACCAACAGCAAGGGGCAGGGGCCAAACCCCATCCCTAACCTGTCCGCACTGGTCTAACTGTGATCACACTATGTTGTGCAGCTCTATTTCCTCGTTGAGGCCCTGCGGGGCCATAGTTTTCAGGGTGAAAATCCAGAAGGCCTCTCTTTTGCACAGAATCTGGTATTTCTTGCCATTATCCAAACTACTTGATATGGCTTCTATACCAAAGACCTTGAGACCATCTATGCTGCTATCATGGAATTCCTTGAAGTGTCTAGGCACTGAACATTTATCTTTCTCTGTCAAGATGTTACTCCTATGTTCATTCATCCTAGTCCTCATTGGTCGAGATGTGCGACCAATATATAAGAGACCGCACGGGCAGAGTAAACCATAGATGACGTAAGGGGTGCCACAATTAATGAATTGTTTAATCTTGTGGCTCTTCCCATCTGCACCGGTCACATCTTTTTTCCTGTGACACATATGCACACAGTTTCCACAGTTGCCCCCTCCGCATCTATAGCTACCTTTTTGATCGAAGATAGTCGTCCAAAGGCTATTAAGCCCTTTATCCTTATTTCTCTTCACCCTACTCGGGGCAATGATGCTCCTCAAGTCTTTTGGTCTCCTAAATACTAAGTTTGGATGGGGTGGGAGGCATGTCTTCAAAAGAGGGTCTGATTCCAAAATCTTCCAGTTTTTCTTGAAGATTTTGTGTATAGTAGGTACTTTATTGTTGTACCTGGTGCAGAACCTCACCTGTGAAGGTTCATCTTCTGCATGCTTTGTGCTTTCAACACTTCCAGCATTACCTTCTCTGTACAACTGCAGGTATTTTTGAAAAGCCTCCTCTATATATGCAAGTTCAAGGGTGTCATTTGTTTTCTTTGTGGAAAGACTGGCCATATTGGGCGTGTTTGCCGCAGCTCACGCTCCCCGAACACTACCACAAAAGTTAAACGTAAACAGACATTTCATATGGATACTGACAATCACGGCTCCAGCTCTGATGAGGAAACCTGTGTCCAGCATGTTGGACTGTTTCGGGTAGCTGGGAGTACTCCTGCGATAAAAGTGGATGTCACACTCAATGGCTATCCTGTCTCCATGGATGTTGATACAGGGGCGGCTGTGTCTGTCATTTCATGGACTGATTTTAAGGCATCGGGTCTGTCCCTACCGCTCCAACCTACAAATCTCACACTACAAACCTACAGCAAGGAACTACTACAGCCCTTGGGTAATGTGAAACCCCTTGTTACATTAGGCAACCACAGTCAAACTCTACGCCTTTATGTTGTCAATAAAGGAGGTCCTTCGCTGTACGGTAGGGACTGGATCAAAGCCCTGGGCATGCCTCCTCTTGCCATTGCCCAATGTACATTGCTTTCTGAGGTAGACCATTGGGTGGAATCCCTGAAGTCATGCTTTAAGGATTTTTTTGAGGACTCTTTGGGCACAGTAAAAGGAAAAATGGCCCACCTCCTCTTGAAGCCGGGTGCTACACCTCGTTTTTGTAAGGCAAGATCAGTACCTTTTGCCTTGAGAAAGAAAGTGGAAGCAGAGCTGGACCACCTATTGGCTGAAAAGAGCATAACTAAAGTTGATAGAAGTGAATGGGCATCGCCAATTGTGCCTGTCAAGAAAAAGAATGGAGACATTAGAATTTGTGGAGATTTCAGGGTTGCCCTGAACAACCAACTTCTTGTGGATCAATACCCATTGCCTCGACTTGAAGATCTATTTAGCTCATTGGCTGGGGGGCAAAAGTTTACAAAAATAGACCTAAAGCAAGCTTACCTGCAACTGCAAGTACACCCAGATTCACGCCATCTGTTGACCATTAACACTTATAAAGGATTATTCCAATATAACCGCATGGTTTTTGGCATCGCCCCAGCTCCAGCCATCTGGCAGCGAATCATGGATGAGGTCCTGGCAGGCATACCTTTCACTCAATGTCTACTAGATGACATGCTCATCACTGGTCCCACTGATGAAGAACACAGAAAGAATGTTGAAGCTGTGCTAGAAAGACTCCAAAGGTATGGTTTACGTGTCAATCTTTCAAAATGCGAATTTCTAATGTCTCGACTGGAATTTTGTGCCCACACTGTGGACCGACATGGGTTACACACTACTGAAGAAAAGGTTAAAGCCCTTACCCATGCCCCTACTCCCCAGAATGTCACACAGCTCAGGTCCTACCTTGGCCTCCTAAATTACTACCACCGTTTCTTGCCGAACCTAGCACGCCAGCTTTACCCATTACATCGCTTACTTGATGCAAGAGCTAAATGGATATGGACAGCCAAATGTGAAGAAGCTTTTCGGCTTTCTAAAGAACTCATTCTGTCTTCTTGAGTTCTGGTCCACTATGATTTAAAGAAACACGTCACCTTGGCTTGTGACGCTTCACCTTATGGACTGGGTGCTGTGCTTTCCCATGTCATGCCAGATGGCACAGAGCGCCCCATTTCTTTTGCTTCCAGGTCTTTAACCTCAGCAGAGCAAAACTACTCCCAGATAGACAAGGAAGCTTTGCCCATTGTGTGGGCCACCAAAAAATTTCATACGTACATCTATGGTCGGGAGTTCACACTTATCACTGACCACAAACCTCTGTTGTCAATACTGAACCCTCAGAAAGGAATTTATACAACAACCGCATCTCGCTTACAAAGGTACGCTTTATTCTTGGGAGCTTATACTTATTCTATCAGATACCGCTCCCATGATGCCCATGGCAATGCAGATGCGTTTTCCAGATTGCCAATTGGAGACCACTCACCAAGAGACGTACGCATAGTGGAAATACACAGGCCGAAATCCTGCATGTCCACCTCCTTAATTGCCAGACATACAGTCACAGATCCTTTCCTGTCTCAGATATTCTCATATGTTCAGGCTGGATGGCCAGAGAAAGTCCCAGGTGAATTTTGTCCGTACTTTGCCAGAAAATGTGAGCTTGTGACTAATGCTGGTTGCCTACAGTGGGGTAACAGAGTGATCATACCTCAGTATTTGCAACCAACCATGCTAAGGATACTGCATGAGGGCCATCCTGACGTGGTGCGCATGAAGCAGCGAGCCCGGAGCTATGTTTGGTGGCCACAAATGGACACAGCAATTGAAGATTATGTGGCTCAATGTCCTGGGTGCTGTCAAGCTCAGCGACCCCAAAAGAAAGGAACCCTGCTACCTTGGCCATGGCCGACAGAACTGTGGTCAAGACTCCATCTTGATTTTGCTGGCCCAATCCAGGGTAAAATGTATTTGATCATAGTAGATGCACATTCAAAATGGCCAGAGGTTTTTCAAATGTCTTCTGTTACCTCAGCTGCTACCATTCTAGTATTGAGGAAGCTCTTTGTTCAATATGGCTTGCCAACAGCCATAGTCTCGGACAATGGGACTCAATTTACATCGCATGAGTTTCAATCCTTCCTCAGTGGCTTGGGCATCCAACACTACAAAACAGCTCCTTATCATCCAGCCTCGAATGGGCTGGCAGAACGGTTTGTGCAGACGTTTAAGAAGCACTTACTGTCCACTCTGGACCAGGTCAGACTGTCAGAGGAGAAGCTTCTGGAGTTCTTGACCATGTACCGAAACACAAAACACGCTACTACTGGGCTGTCCCCAGCTTTTCTTATGTTTGGTAGGCATCTCCGCACCAAACTGGATTTAGTTTGTCCACAGGAGCAGTCACCGACACCTCCGCCGCCAGGCCGTCCTGGATTCCGTGCTGGTGATCTTGTATGGTTTCGGAATTACAGAGTTTTGCCTCATTGGCTTCCTGGCATTATTGATGGACCTCTTGGACAACGAATGTACCTTGTTCGCCTGGAGAATGGCATTTGTGTTCGAAGACACCTTTCGCAATTGAGAAAGCGCATTTGCATGCCAGTAGAAACAAACCCGACCTCTCTTTCTACCCAACCACCAGAGTCTACTCAGGGCTCTACTGGTGACATATGGCATGGTGTCTGGCATGATCCCACAAGTTTACAACCAACCCCTGAAGCAGTTGGTGACCGTATTCCTGAGGAGCCTGGACATGTGCCTGGAGTTACAGAGACTGATTTGTCTGTTGGACACCCACTGACACCTCCAGAACCTTTGACAGCCTCTACCCCTCCTGGTGCTGTGCCACTTCGTAAGTCTGGCCGCCAAAGACATCAAACTCCTCATTGGCAAAGCACTGAAATCTTACGGGACACTTTGAAGGTCAGGAAACAGAGACAAAGGGCTCATAACGTGATGCGGGAGCCATAGAACTGAGTTGGAGATACTACTTGCTGAACTGATCCTGCTTGCCTTGTTTCTTTATGTGTTGAGTATTTTGTTCTCTTGTTATGTTTATTTTTTATTTTTTACTATTGTTTTTTTTTATGGGAAAAAGAGGAGATGTGATGTTGGTGCTGGAGCACTGTGTGACCCTTCACCTTTTTCTCCTGATGCATGCTGGGAAGGGGCTGTACCAGGAAGTAGTGAGAGTGGTGTGTGAGACTGGAAGCAGCAGCAGCATGATGCATAGATCTGGTAATGACAGAAGCCAGTTGTATTAAGACTCCTCCATGTAACAAGTCATCATGTTTCTGAGTGAGTAATAAACCCTCTCCATGGTTAAGAAGTTCATCTGGCCTGTGTGTAACTTGCTGAGCAGATACTGGAGCATTGCTAGCAACACTCTGAGAGACCCCGTGTCTAAGGGACATAACAGTTTTTTTTCTTTTGTGTTACACTAACAGGCATCTGCAGAACTTACAGTGGGCGTAGTGTTCCTCCTGCACAGTATACACCTGAAGCTACCCCTTATTGCTTGTGTTTTTTTTCTTTTGTGTTACATTAACAGGCATCTGCAGCACTTACAGTGGGCGTAGTGTGCCTCCTGCAAAGTAAATACCTGAAGCTACCCCTTATTGCTCGTGGTTTTTTTCTTTTGTGTTACATTAACAGGCATCTGCAGCACTTACAGTGGGCGCAGTGTGCCTCCTGCACAGAATACACCTGAAGCTACCCCTTATTGCTCGTGTTTTTTTCTTTTGTGTTACACTAACAGGCATCTGCAGCACTTACAGTGGGCGTAGTGTGCCTCCTGCACAGTATACACCTGAAGCTACCCCTTATTGCTGTGTTTTCCTATTGTGTAACACAGGCAGGCATCTGCAGCACTTACAGTGGGCATAGTGTGCCTCCTGCACAGTATACACCTGTAGCTACCTCTTATTGCTGTGTTTTCCTGTTGTGTAACACAGGCAGGCATCTGCAGCACTTGCAGTGGGCGTAGTGTGCCTCCTGCACAGTATACACCTGAAGCTACCCCTTATTGATGTGTTTTCCTGTTGTGTAACACAGGCAGGCATCTGCAGCACTTACAGTGGGCATAGTGTGCCTTCTGCACAGTATACACCTGAAGCTACCCCTTATTGCTGTGTTTTCCTGTTGTGTAACACAGGCAGGCATCTGCAGCACTTAAAGTGGGCGTAGTGTGCCTCCTGCACAGTATACACCTGAAGCTACCCCTTATTGCTTGTGTTTTTTTCTTCTGTGTTACACTAACAAGCATCTACAGCACTTACAGTGGGCGTAGTGTGTCTCCTGCACAGTAAATACCTGAAGCTACCCCTTATTGCTCGTGTTTTTTTTCTTTTGTGTTACATTAACAGGCATCTGCAGCACTTACAGTGGGCGCAGTGTGCCTCCTGCACAGAATACACCTGAAGCTACCCCTTATTGCTCGTGTTTTTTTTTCTTTTGTGTTACACTAACAGGCATCTGCAGCACTTACAGTGGGCGTAGTGGGCCTCCTGCACAGTATACACCTGAATCTACCCCTTATTGCTGTGTTTTCCTGTGGTGTAACACAGGCAGGCATCTGCAGCACTTACAGTGGGCGTAGTGTGCCTCCTGCACAGTATACACCTGAAGCTACCCCTTATTGCTTGTGTTTTTTTTCTTTTGTGTTACACTAACAGGCATCTGCAGCACTTACAGTGGGCGTAGTGGGCCTCCTGCACAGTATACACCTGAAGCTACCCCTTATTGCTTGTGGTTTTTTCTTTTGTGTTACATTAACAGGCATCTGCAGCACTTACAGTGGGCGTAGTGTGCCTCCTGCACAGTATACGCCTGAAGCTACCCCTTATTGCTCGTGGTTTTTTTCTTTTGTGTTACACTAACAGGCATCTGCAGCACTAACAGTGGGCGTAGTGTGCCCCCTGCACAGTATACACCTGAAGCTACCCCTTATTGCTATGTTTTCCTGTTGTGTTACACTAACAGGCATCTGCAGCACTTACAGTGGGTGTAGTGTGCCTCCTGCACAGTATACACCTGAAGCTACCCCTTATTGCTGTGTTTTCCTGTTGTGTAACATAGGCAGGCATCTGCAGCACTTACAGTGGGCGTAGTGTGCCTCCTGCACAGTATACACCTGAAGCTACCCCTTATTGCGTGTGTTTTTTTTCTTTTGTGTTACACTAACAGGCATCTGCAGCACTTACAGTGGGCGTAATGTGCCTCCTGCACAGTATACACCTGAAGCTACCCCTTATTGCTCGTGTTTTTTTTTCTTTTGTGTTACATTAACAGGCATCTGCAGCACTTACAGTGGGCATAGTGTGCCTCCTGCACAGTATACACCTAAAGCTACCCCTTATTGCTGTGTTTTCCTGTTGTGTAACACAGGCAGGCATCTGCAGCACTTACATTGGGCGTAGTGTGCCTCCTGCACAGAATACACCTGAAGCTACCCCTTATTGCTGTGTTTTCCTGTTGTGTATCAAAGGCCGGCATCTGCAGCATTTACAGTGGGCGTAGTGTGCCTCCTGCACAGAATACACCTGAACCTTCCCCTTATTGCTCGTGTTTTTTTCTTTTGTGTTACACTAACAGGCATCTGCAGCACTTACAGTGGGCATAGTGTGCCTCCTGCACAGTATACACCTAAAGCTACCCCTTATTGCTTTGTTTTCCTGTTGTGTAACACAGGAAGACATCTGCAGCACTTACAGTGGGCATAGTGTGCCTCCTGCACAGTATACACCTGATGCTAACCCTTATTGCTGTGTTTTCCTGTTGTGTAACACAGGCAGGCATCTTCAGCACTTACAGTGGGCGTAGTGTGCCTCCTGCACAGTATACACCTGAAGCTACCCCTTATTGCTTGGGGTTTTTTTCTTTTGTGTTACACTAACAGGCATCTGCAGCACTTACAGTGGGCGTAGTGTGCCTCCTGCACAGTATACACCTGAAGCTACCCCTTATTGCTGTGTTTTCCTGTTGTGTATCAAAGGCCGGCATCTGCAGCATTTACAGTGGGCGTAGTGTGCCTCCTGCACAGAATACACCTGAACCTTCCCCTTATTGCTCGTGTTTTTTTCTTTTGTGTTACACTAACAGGCATCTGCAGCACTTACAGTGGGCATAGTGTGCCTCCTGCACAGTATACACCTAAAGCTACCCCTTATTGCTGTGTTTTCCTGTTGTGTAACACAGGAAGACATCTGCAGCACTTACAGTGGGCATAGTGTGCCTCCTGCACAGTATACACCTGATGCTAACCCTTATTGCTGTGTTTTCCTGTTGTGTAACACAGGCAGGCATCTTCAGCACTTACAGTGAGCGTAGTGTGCCTCCTGCACAGTATACACCTGAAGCTACCCCTTATTGCTTGGGTTTTTTTTCTTTTGTGTTACACTAACAGGCATCTGCAGCACTTACAGTGGGCGTAGTGTGCCTCCTGCACAGTATACACCTGAAGCTACCCCTTATTGCTGTGTTTTCCTGTTGTGTAACACAGGCAGGCATCTGCAGCACTTACAGTGGGCGTAGGGTGCCTCCTGCACAGTATACACCTGAAGCTACCCCTTATTGCTCGTAGTTTTTTTCTTTGGTGTTACACTAACAGGCAGCTGCAGCACTTACAGTGGGCGTAGTGTGCCTCCTGCACAGTATACACCTGAAGCTACCTCTTATTGCTCGTGGTTTTTTTATTTTGAGTTACACTAACAGGCATCTGCAGCACTTACAGTGGGCATAGTGTGCCTCCTGCAAAGTATACACCTGAAGCTACCCCTTATTGCTTTTTTCCTGTTGTGTAACACAGGCAGGCATCTGCAGCACTTACAGTGGGCGTAGGGTGCCTCCTGCACAGTATACACCTGAAGCTACCCCTTATTGCTCGTGGTTTTTTTCTTTTGTGTTACACTAACAGGCATCTGCAGAACTTACAGTGGGCGTAGTGTGCCTCCTGCACAGTATACACCTGAAGCTACCCCTTGTTGCTGTGTTTTCCTGTTGTGTAATACAGGCAGGCATCTGCAGCACTTACAGTGGGCGTAGTGTGCCTCCTGCACAGTATACACCTAAAGCTACCCCTTATTGCTGTGTTTTCCTGTTGTGTAACATAGGCAGACATCTGAAGCACTTACAGTGGGCGTAGTGTGCCTCCTGCACAGTATATACCTGAAGCTACCCTTTATTGCTGTGTTTTCCTGTTGTGTAGCACAGGCAGGCATCTGCAGTACTTACAGTGGGTGTAGTGTGCCTCCTGCACAGTATACACCTGAAGCTACCCCTTATTGCTGTGTTTTCCTGTTGTGTAACACAGGCAGGCATCTGCAGCACTTAAAGGGGGCGTAGTGTGCCTCCTGCACAGTATACACCTGAAGCTACCCCTTATTGCTCGTGTTTTTTTTTCTTTTGTGTTACACTAACAGGCATCTGCAGTACTTACAGTGGGCGTAGTGTGCCTTCTGCACAGTATACACCTGAAGTTACCTCTTATTGCTCGTGGTTTTTTTATTTTGTGTTACACTAACAGGCATCTGCAGCACTTACAGTGGGCATAGTGTGCCTCCTGCACAGTATACACCTGAAGCTACCCCTTATTGCTTTTTTCCTGTTGTGTAACACAGGCAGGCATCTGCAGCACTTACAGTGGGTGTAGGGTGCCTCCTGCACAGTATACACCTGAAGCTACCCCTTATTGCTCGTGTTTTTTTTCTTTTGTGTTACACTAACAGGCATCTGCAGCACTTACAGTGGGCGTAGTGTGCCTCCTGCACAGTATACACCTGAAGCTACCCCTTATTGCTCGTGTTTTTTTTCTTTTGTGTTACATTAACAGGCATCTGCAGCACTTACAGTGGGCGTAGTGTGCCTCCTGCACAGTATACACCTGAAGCTACCCCTTATTGTTGTGTTTTCCTGTTGTGTAACACAGGCAGGCATCTGCAGCACTTTCATTGGGCGTAGTGTGCCTCCTGCACAGTATACACCTGAAGCTACCCCTTATTGCTGTGTTTTCCTGTTGTGTAACAAAGGCCGGCATCTACAGCACTTACAGTGGGCGTAGTGTGCCTCCTGCACAGAATACACCTGAAGCTACCCCTTATTACTCGTGTTTTTTTTCTTTTGTGTTACACTAACAGGCATCTGCAGCACTTACAGTGGGCGTAGTGTGCCTCCTGCACAGAATACACCTGAAGCTACCCCTTATTGCTCGTGTTTTTTTTCTTTTGTGTTACATTAACAGGCATCTGCAGCACTTACAGTGGGCGTAGTGTGCCTCCAGCACAGTATACACCTGAAGCTACCCCTTATTGCTCGTGGTTTTTTTCTTTTGTGTTACACTAACAGGCATCTGCAGCACTTACAGTGGGCATTGTGTGCCTCCTGCACAGTATACACCTGAAGCTACCCCTTATTGCTGTGTTTTCCTGTTGTGTAACACAGGCAGACATCTGCAGCACTTACAGTGGGAATAGTGTGCCTCCTGCACAGTATACACCTGATGCTACCCCTTATTGCTGTATTTTCCTGTTGTGTAACACAGGCAGGCATCTTCAGCACTTACAGTAGGCGTAGTGTGCCTCCTGCACAGTATACACCTGAAGCTATACCTTATTGCTTGTTTTCCTATTGTGTAACACAGGCAGGTATCTGCAGCACTTACAGTGGGCATAGTGAGCCTCCTGCACAGTATACACCTGAAGCTACCCCTTATTGCTGTGTTTTCCTGTTGTGTAACACAGGCAGGCATCTGCAGCACTTACAGTGGGCATAGTGAGCCTCCTGCACAGTATACACCTGAAGCTACCCCTTATTGCTGTGTTTTCCTGTTGTGTAACACAGGCAGGCATCTGCAGCACTTACAGTGGGAAGAGTGTGCCTCCTGCACAGTATACACCTGAAGCTACCCTTTATTGCTGTGTTTTCCTGTTGTGTGACACAGGCAGGCATCTGCAGCACTTACAGTGGGCGTAGTGTGCATCCTGCACAGTATACACCTGAAGCTACTCCTTATTGCTCGTGTTTTTTTTTCTTCTGTGTTACACTAACAAGCATCTGCAGCACTTACAGTGGGCGTAGTGTGCCTCCTGCACAGTATACACCTGAAGCTACCCCTTATTGCTCATGGTTTTTTCTTTTGTGTTACACTAACAGGCATCTGCAGCACTTACAGTGGGCGTAGTGTGCCTCCTGCACAGTATACACCTGAATCTACCCTTATTGCTGTGTTTTCCTGTGGTGTAACACAGGCAGGCATCTGCAGCACTTACAGTGGGCGTAGTGTGCCTCCTGCACAGTATACACCTGAAGCTACCCCTTATTGCTTGTGTTTTTTTTCTTTTGTGTTACATTAACAGGCATCTGCAGCACTTACAGTGGGCGTAGTGTGCCTCCTGCACAGTATACGCCTGAAGCTACCCCTTATTGCTCGTGGTTTTTTTCTTTTGTGTTACACTAACAGGCATCTGCAGCACTAACAGTGGGCGTAGTGTGCCCCCTGCACAGTATACACCTGAAGCTACCCCTTATTGCTATGTTTTCCTGTTGTGTTACACTAACAGGCATCTGCAGCACTTACAGTGGGTGTAGTGTGCCTCCTGCACAGTATACACCTGAAGCTACCCCTTATTGCTGTGTTTTCCTGTTGTGTAACATAGGCAGGCATCTGCAGCACTTACAGTGGGCGTAGTGTGCCTCCTGCACAGTATACACCTGAAGCTACCCCTTATTGCGTGTGTTTTTTTTCTTTTGTGTTACACTAACAGGCATCTGCAGCACTTACAGTGGGCGTAATGTGCCTCCTGCACAGTATACACCTGAAGCTACCCCTTATTGCTCGTGTTTTTTTTTCTTTTGTGTTACATTAACAGGCATCTGCAGCACTTACAGTGGGCATAGTGTGCCTCCTGCACAGTATACACCTAAAGCTACCCCTTATTGCTGTGTTTTCCTGTTGTGTAACACAGGCAGGCATCTGCAGCACTTACATTGGGCGTAGTGTGCCTCCTGCACAGAATACACCTGAAGCTACCCCTTATTGCTGTGTTTTCCTGTTGTGTATCAAAGGCCGGCATCTGCAGCATTTACAGTGGGCGTAGTGTGCCTCCTGCACAGAATACACCTGAACCTTCCCCTTATTGCTCGTGTTTTTTTCTTTTGTGTTACACTAACAGGCATCTGCAGCACTTACAGTGGGCATAGTGTGCCTCCTGCACAGTATACACCTAAAGCTACCCCTTATTGCTGTGTTTTCCTGTTGTGTAACACAGGAAGACATCTGCAGCACTTACAGTGGGCATAGTGTGCCTCCTGCACAGTATACACCTGATGCTAACCCTTATTGCTGTGTTTTCCTGTTGTGTAACACAGGCAGGCATCTTCAGCACTTACAGTGGGCGTAGTGTGCCTCCTGCACAGTATACACCTGAAGCTACCCCTTATTGCTTGGGGTTTTTTTCTTTTGTGTTACACTAACAGGCATCTGCAGCACTTACAGTGGGCGTAGTGTGCCTCCTGAACAGTATACACCTGAAGCTACCCCTTATTGCTGTGTTTTCCTGTTGTGTATCAAAGGCCGGCATCTGCAGCATTTACAGTGGGCGTAGTGTGCCTCCTGCACAGAATACACCTGAACCTTCCCCTTATTGCTCGTGTTTTTTTCTTTTGTGTTACACTAACAGGCATCTGCAGCACTTACAGTGGGCATAGTGTGCCTCCTGCACAGTATACACCTAAAGCTACCCCTTATTGCTGTGTTTTCCTGTTGTGTAACACAGGAAGACATCTGCAGCACTTACAGTGGGCATAGTGTGCCTCCTGCACAGTATACACCTGATGCTAACCCTTATTGCTGTGTTTTCCTGTTGTGTAACACAGGCAGGCATCTTCAGCACTTACAGTGGGCGTAGTGTGCCTCCTGCACAGTATACACCTGAAGCTACCCCTTATTGCTTGGGGTTTTTTTCTTTTGTGTTACACTAACAGGCATCTGCAGCACTTACAGTGGGCGTAGTGTGCCTCCTGCACAGTATACACCTGAAGCTACCCCTTATTGCTGTGTTTTCCTGTTGTGTAACACAGGCAGGCATCTGCAGCACTTACAGTGGGCGTAGGGTGCCTCCTGCACAGTATACACCTGAAGCTACCCCTTATTGCTCGTAGTTTTTTTCTTTGGTGTTACACTAACAGGCAGCTGCAGCACTTACAGTGGGCGTAGTGTGCCTCCTGCACAGTATACACCTGAAGCTACCTCTTATTGCTCGTGGTTTTTTTATTTTGAGTTACACTAACAGGCATCTGCAGCACTTACAGTGGGCATAGTGTGCCTCCTGCAAAGTATACACCTGAAGCTACCCCTTATTGCTTTTTTCCTGTTGTGTAACACAGGCAGGCATCTGCAGCACTTACAGTGGGCGTAGGGTGCCTCCTGCACAGTATACACCTGAAGCTACCCCTTATTGCTCGTGTTTTTTTTCTTTTGTGTTACACTAACAGGCATCTGCAGAACTTACAGTGGGCGTAGTGTGCCTCCTGCACAGTATACACCTGAAGCTACCCCTTGTTGCTGTGTTTTCCTGTTGTGTAATACAGGCAGGCATCTGCAGCACTTACAGTGGGCGTAGTGTGCCTCCTGCACAGTATACACCTAAAGCTACCCCTTATTGCTGTGTTTTCCTGTTGTGTAACATAGGCAGACATCTGAAGCACTTACAGTGGGCGTAGTGTGCCTCCTGCACAGTATATACCTGAAGCTACCCTTTATTGCTGTGTTTTCCTGTTGTGTAGCACAGGCAGGCATCTGCAGTACTTACAGTGGGTGTAGTGTGCCTCCTGCACAGTATACACCTGAAGCTACCCCTTATTGCTGTGTTTTCCTGTTGTGTAACACAGGCAGGCATCTGCAGCACTTAAAGGGGGCGTAGTGTGCCTCCTGCACAGTATACACCTGAAGCTACCCCTTATTGCTCGTGTTTTTTTTTCTTTTGTGTTACACTAACAGGCATCTGCAGTACTTACAGTGGGCGTAGTGTGCCTTCTGCACAGTATACACCTGAAGTTACCTCTTATTGCTCGTGGTTTTTTTATTTTGTGTTACACTAACAGGCATCTGCAGCACTTACAGTGGGCATAGTGTGCCTCCTGCACAGTATACACCTGAAGCTACCCCTTATTGCTTTTTTCCTGTTGTGTAACACAGGCAGGCATCTGCAGCACTTACAGTGGGCGTAGGGTGCCTCCTGCACAGTATACACCTGAAGCTACCCCTTATTGCTCGTGTTTTTTTTCTTTTGTGTTACACTAACAGGCATCTGCAGCACTTACAGTGGGCGTAGTGTGCCTCCTGCACAGTATACACCTGAAGCTACCCCTTATTGCTCGTGTTTTTTTTCTTTTGTGTTACATTAACAGGCATCTGCAGCACTTACAGTGGGCGTAGTGTGCCTCCTGCACAGTATACACCTGAAGCTACCCCTTATTGTTGTGTTTTCCTGTTGTGTAACACAGGCAGGCATCTGCAGCACTTTCATTGGGCGTAGTGTGCCTCCTGCACAGTATACACCTGAAGCTACCCCTTATTGCTGTGTTTTCCTGTTGTGTAACAAAGGCCGGCATCTACAGCACTTACAGTGGGCGTAGTGTGCCTCCTGCACAGAATACACCTGAAGCTACCCCTTATTACTCGTGTTTTTTTTCTTTTGTGTTACACTAACAGGCATCTGCAGCACTTACAGTGGGCGTAGTGTGCCTCCTGCACAGAATACACCTGAAGCTACCCCTTATTGCTCGTGTTTTTTTTCTTTTGTGTTACATTAACAGGCATCTGCAGCACTTACAGTGGGCGTAGTGTGCCTCCAGCACAGTATACACCTGAAGCTACCCCTTATTGCTCGTGGTTTTTTTCTTTTGTGTTACACTAACAGGCATCTGCAGCACTTACAGTGGGCGTTGTGTGCCTCCTGCACAGTATACACCTGAAGCTACCCCTTATTGCTGTGTTTTCCTGTTGTGTAACACAGGCAGACATCTGCAGCACTTACAGTGGGAATAGTGTGCCTCCTGCACAGTATACACCTGATGCTACCCCTTATTGCTGTATTTTCCTGTTGTGTAACACAGGCAGGCATCTTCAGCACTTACAGTAGGCGTAGTGTGCCTCCTGCACAGTATACACCTGAAGCTATACCTTATTGCTTGTTTTTTTTTTCTTTTGTGTTACACTAACAGGCATCTGCAGCACTTACAGTGGTTGTAGTGTGCCTCCTGCACAGTATACACCTGAAGCTACCCTTTATTGCTGTGTTTTCCTGTTGTGTAACACAGGCAGGCATCTGCAGTACTTACAGTGGGCGTAGTGTGCCTCCTGCACAGTATACACCTGAAGCTACCCCTTATTGCTCGTGTTTTTTTTCTTTTGTGTTACACTAACAAGCATCTGCAACACTTAAAGTTGGCGTAGTGTGCCTCCTGCACAGTATACACCTGAATCTACCCCTTATTGCTCGTGGTTTTTTTCTTTTGTGTTACACTAACAGGCATCTGCAGTACTTACAGTGGGCGTAGTGTGCCTCCTGCACAGTATACACCTGAAGCTACCCCTTATTGCTGTGTTTTCCTGTTGTGTAACACAGGCAGGCATCTGCAGCACTTAAAGGGGGCGTAGTGTGCCTCCTGCACAGTATACACCTGAAGCTACCCCTTATTGCTTGTGTTTTTTTTCTTTTGTGTTACACTAACAGGCATCTGCAGTACTTACAGTGGGCGTATTGTGCCTCCTGCACAGTATACACCTGAAGCTACCCCTTATTGCTTGTGGTTTTTTTATTTTGTGTTACACTAACAGGCATCTGCAGCACTTACAGTGGGCATAGTGTGCCTCCTGCACAGTATACACCTGAAGCTACCCCTTATTGCTGTTTTCCTGTTGTGTAACACAGGCAGGCATCTGCAGCACTTACAGTGGGCGTAAGGTGCCTCCTGCGCAGTATACACCTGAAGCTACCCCTTATTGCTCGTGTTTTTTTTCTTTTGTGTTACACTAACGGGCATCTGCAGCACTTACAGTGGGTGTAGTGTGCCTCCTGCACAGTATCCACCTGAAGCCACCCCTTGTTGCTGTGTTTTCCCGTTGTGTAACACAGGCAGGCATCTGCAGCACTTACAGTGGGCGTAGTGTGCCTCCTGCACAGTATACACCTGAAGCTACCCCTTATTGCTGTGTTTTCCTGTTGTGTAACACAGGCAGACATCTGCAGCACTTACAGTGGGCATAGTGTGCCTCCTGCACAGTATACACCTGATACTACCCCTTATTGCTGTGTTTTCCTGTTGTGTAACACAGGCAGGCATCTTCATCACTTACAGTGGGCGTAGTGTGCCTCCTGCACAGTATACACCTGAAGCTACCCCTTATTGCTTGGTTTTTTTTTCTTTTGTGTTACACTAATAGGCATCTGCAGCACTTACTGTGGGCGTAGTGTGCCTCCTGCACAGTATACACCTGAAGCTACCCTTTATTGCTGTGTTTTCCTGTTGTGTAACACAGGTAGGCATCTGCAGTACTTACAGTGGGCGTAGTGTGCCTCCTACACAGTATACACCTGAAGCTACCCCTTATTGCTCGTGTTTTTTTTTTGTGTTACACTAACAAGCATCTGCAGCACTTACAGTTGGCGTAGTGTGCCTCCTGCACAGTACACACCTGAAGCTACCCCTTATTGCTCGTGGTTTTTTTCTTTTGTGTTACACTAACAGGCATCTGCAGTACTTACAGTGGACGTAGTGTGCCTCCTGCACAGTATACACCTGAAGCTACCTCTTATTGACACACAAAAACAGTCTCCTGCGCTCGGATGTACAGTCTCTTAGTGGCACAACCAGAGTATTCCGTAGGGAAATGACCAAGAATCTTGCTGCCCTCCTCAGAACAATTGGTATTCTTTAAGACTGAAAAGTAAAGGAAAACAGAAGGCGCACCGACCTAGTGCATTACCAGTGGCTAGGTTTTATTTAAAAGGTTGGAAGAATTAAAAATACTCACAAAGCAAGTATAGTATTGAACACACAATCTTTCCATCAAAAGGAGATAGCCTCCTACTGGAACCGGACGACCAGAGAGTCCAGACAACAAAATTCACAGCCACGGCTGACGCGTTGCGAGGGCGCACCCTCTTCCTCAGAGCCAGCACTTACAGTGGGCGTAGTGTGCCTCCTGCACAGTATACACCTGAAGCTACCCCTTATTGCTGTGTTTTTCTGTTGTGTAACACAGGCAGACATCTGCAGCACTTACAGTTGGCATAGTGTGCCTCCTGCACAGTATACACCTGATACTACCCCTTATTGCTGTGTTTTCCTGTTGTGTAACACAGGCAGGCATCTTTATCACTTACAGTGGGCGTAGTGTGCCTCCTGCACAGTATACACCTGAAGCTACCCCTTATTGCTTGGTTTTTTTTTCTTTTGTGTTACACTAATAGGCATCTGCAGCACTTACTGTGGGCGTAGTGTGCCTCCTGCACAGTATACACCTGAAGCTACCCTTTATTGCTGTGTTTTCCTGTTGTGTAACACAGGTAGGCATCTGCAGTACTTACAGTGGGCGTAGTGTGCCTCCTACACAGTATACACCTGAAGCTACCCCTTATTGCTCGTGTTTTTTTTTTTTTTGTGTTACACTAACAAGCATCTGCAGCACTTACAGTTGGCGTAGTGTGCCTCCTGCACAGTACACACCTGAAGCTACCCCTTATTGCTCGTGGTTTTTTTCTTTTGTGTTACACTAACAGGCATCTGCAGTACTTACAGTGGACGTAGTGTGCCTCCTGCACAGTATACACCTGAAGCTACCTCTTATTGACACACAAAAACAGTCTCCTGCGCTCGGATGTACAGTCTCTTAGTGGCACAACCAGAGTATTCCGTAGGGAAATGACCAAGAATCTTGCTGCCCTCCTCAGAACAATTGGTATTCTTTAAGACTGAAAAGTAAAGGAAAACAGAAGGCGCACCGACCTAGTGCATTACCAGTGGCTAGGTTTTATTTAAAAGGTTGGAAGAATTAAAAATACTCACAAAGCAAGTATAGTATTGAACACACAATCTTTCCATCAAAAGGAGATAGCCTCCTACTGGAACCGGACGACCAGAGAGTCCAGACAACAAAATTCACAGCCACGGCTGACGCGTTGCGAGGGCGCACCCTCTTCCTCAGAGCCAAAAAGTGATGGTGACTGGACCCCCCTCTCTCTCTGGGCTCCTTTTTATCCATGTGTAAATGGGCCTGAGTGGTCACCTGACTACAACTCCACCCACCACAGGCCACTCCTCCTCTCGCCTAAAAGGCAAACCCATATAGGCTTAACCCCTCACTATACACTCTCATATGTCTATATCTTACATAGTAACTATTAGTACGCCATACCTATATACCTAAGTGCCAGCTAGCAAATGGCAAATAAAAAGCCATTGCCTGGCAGGACTTACCCATGCCATTCAAACTATCATGGGCCGCCGATCGCTGCTGCCACCCGTCTACAGGTAGTCCAACGTCATGGGAGCTGATGCATCTATCTTCCCACTACTAGATGGGACGCACACTGGCCGGAGAAACCGGAAGTAGCGGTGGATGTGCGTTCCACCCGCCACTTCCGGTGGATGTAACCGTCACTTCCGCCCTCAGATGGGCTGGACAGGTATCAAGGATTATCCCGGATATGAAGGCGGCTCTCGCACTCCGTATCCGGTTTTGTTGATCCTCTCTGCATAGGCGCAATTACCTGTCAGTCACAGTGTCCCCGAGTTGCTGATCTGTGCGCGGCACAGCACAAACGTAACCCGCGCTGACCAGAAGCTAGGAGGACATATTGGTGCCAGCACAGCCTCCAATCTATATCGGGTCCCAAAGCCGCTATGATAGTGGTGGCCCCCACACCCTCAAAAACGAAAAAAAAAAAAAAGGAAAAGGAATAGGGGGGGGGGGGGACCCTAAACTATTAAAAAAGGGCAGTGTCATACTAGGTGGCCTGTGAGGGCTATTGCCCCAACACCTGACTCCACACCTATGCAAAATACCACCAGAGAATATAATTGATAAAATTAATCAATTTAGAATAGTATAAGCACCCGTAGTGGCATAATTTACTCTTGCCCAAATACACATGGAATCAATCTATCAAATACACTAGGTATAGGGAACAATTATTCTTCAGTTGCTCCAGGGGAGGTCCAATACCACACTTCGGTCCATCATAATATAGGACCAGACGACACAAAACTCAGCAATAGAAATATGCATGTGTGCATGCACGCCACCCACCCGGGGCCCACATCCGCCCCACCGCATACCCATAGTGGTTGGGCCAGCGGCAGGCGCATATGTGCACCGAGTCGCCCAACACCTTGGGCTTGTGCACACGCGCCCACACACATGCACAAACTCTCAAACAATGCAACAAATCAGTATGCGCGCATTGTGCAACCTCTTATTGCTCGTGGTTTTTTTATTTTGTGTTACACTAACAGGCATTTGCGGCACTTACAGCGGGCGGAGTGTGTCAGTTGCTGTGAGACCTTTGGAGTGAGAGGATGTGCCTGTAGGGAGCTCCAGGAGGAGGGGGTGTGATGGCCTCCTCCAGCCCAGGACCGGGGCAGCTTTCCCGGACTGATGCTGCTGCCTCCTCCTTGGGGATTAAGGACCTATCCAGGGAGGAGATGCTCTTTTTGTGGACCCAAGGTGAATTAATGGATTGGACCTTGCCCCAGCCTGGGGAGGGTCCGGCAAAGTTACAGAGAAGAATCGTAAGGGTCAAGGACCTGATCCAGAAGGCCAGTCGGGCCTTCTGTGGGAAGACTGCATTCCTATCGGATCTAAGGAACAGGAGAGACCGAGCCAGCAGTTTCAGGAGAGGCGAGTATGCCGAGGCCATTGGCCTTTTAAAGGGCCAGAACGGTGACCTATGGACCCTGCTTGGTGGGCTATGTGAGAGAGGCCGTGGGGAGACAGAATTCCTCCTGGAAGTAAGGAGTGAACTCCGGAGAGCGAGTAAGGAGGGCTCCCAGGCTGCCAGACGTAGCAGCCAGAAAAACCCGCAGGACCATCTGCAGCCTAAAGAGCCTATGGAGGTGGTAAGCCCCGGTGACGGTGAAAGACCTCCCCCCTCCCCCATCCCCCCCTCCCTGGGAAGTGCGGTCCCTGTGGTCCCGGCTGTGGAGGGTCCCCGAGTCCATGCTGTGTTGCGGCCAGGAAAAACTGCCAGCACGCAGGCAGATTCGGGTAGGGTACCCCGTGAAACAGCCGGGAAAGGCCAGGAAGGGTGCACTGCGGGGGTAGGGAAATTGGGGGGGTTTCCAGTGGTGGTCCTCACGCCACTCCCGGGGTTTAAGCTGGAGGAAGCAAGGAAGGAAGCGGCCAGGCAAAATGGTGGTGGGACCCCCTTGACCCCTGTGAATCCCGCGTGCTGCATGGTAAAAACCGCGCATGTTGTGGAGGAGGGGGAGGGGTCCGCCAGGCAGGAAGAGACTACTGGAGAGACTTCTGGAGTGGAAGAAAGTGGAGCTACAGGCGTACCGGATTTTGGGGGTCAAGGGACTGTTGGGGGTGGGTTGGTGGTTGCAGCGGGTGTAAGGGTTATTGTTGGTGGAGGGGGGGAGATGCCATTGTCCGGTGGAAGTGGTAGTGGAGGTGGACTGGGTGATGCTGGAGAATGTACACAAGCTATGGACGCTATGGCGCTGGGATGTGCGGCCTCCACTGCTGACAGTGGGGGCGTGGCCAGTGGACGGAGCCTGGGCGGGCTGGGGAGCCAGGGGGAGGAGTTGGGGCGGGAGTCTGGGCGGCGGGGGGAAGTGGGAGGGGCGAGCGGCATCCATGCGGCCACTTCCGGTTTCACTGGTCAGCCTGACCCGGAAGTGGGCGGGGAGGTTGGCCAGGAAGTGAGATCTGAACCGGAAGTGGTCGGGGACTTCCGGTCTGCGGCTGCTGATGACCATGGGAAAGATGGGAATGATGGGATGGAGGTAAGCAGGGAGACATCTGGGGGTTTATTGGTAGAATCCTCTGGCGATCTGAGCTTAGGCCTTGGCCTTTATCAGGGGTATTGAGTCCCAGGAGGGACAGTTGTATGTTAAGGGGAAGGAGCAGCCACAGGAGCAACCACGGGAGCAGGGGCTCGGGCCCGCTGTTCCAGTGGGCCCCCAGTGGTAGACCCTCCTCCGAGTGTTAGGAGGAGGGATGTTACGGGTGTGGCTTGCTCCGGGGGGGCGGTGGATGGGAGGGACCCCCCCCCGGCAGGATTAGGCCGGGCCCCCCCCGGCAGGATTAGGCCGGGGGGTTCCCCCAGTTGGTGTGTCAGCCATGGGTGCTGGGGTGCCCTCCGAGGGTGCCCCTGGTGATGCGGCGGAGGGCACTTCTGGCGCTCAGGCTGGGAGTATTTTGGGGCAGGCCCAGGAGGCAGAGCTGCTTGAGGCGCTTAGGGAGACCAGGTCTTTTGCCCGGGTGGCAGGGACCAGCGTCCCTTTGGCCCCCCTGTACGGCCAGTTTGGCGCCCAAAACTTCCGGGTTCCCCCGCAGACCAGCTCCAGGGGGTGAACCCGTGGTCAAGGGGTACAGGGGGTCCGGAGAGGCGCAGGCGCAATGTCGTGCAGCTGCGGTGGGAGGGACCTGGACAGTGCCCCAGCAGGGGGCAGCTAGTGGATCTTCTGCTGAAGGGGGCCAACTTCAAGGTAGCCGACCTCTTCGCGGTGATCCATCCCACGGGCACCAAGGAGTTTGATGTCAGTTTTTCCTCCTTGGTGCTAATGGAGCTCTTTCTCACCGTCCATGAGCTCCTGAAGAGGTCGGAGCCTTGGAAGTTCTTTAGGGTGGTCCCCCTGTCCAGGCAGGAAGATATAAAGTCCCTGACCATTTTGGTCAGGAACGAATCCCTCCCACCTGAGGACATTGCCACCTGGTTGGGGAGGTATGGGCAGCTGCAGTCTCCCCTCCACAAAAACCTGGATGAGCGCGGGGTCTGGACCGGGGCGTGGTTGGCCAGGATCCGTCTCAAGCACCAGGGGACTAGTGTGACCCATGTCCCCGGAAGTGCGTTTATTGGGAGAGATAGGATCCTGGTCTTTTACCCCGGTCAGCCCCGTCGCTGCTTCAAGTGTGGGAGTCCCACCCATTTGAGTGCGGATTGCACAACGCCCCGGTGCGTCAGGTGCAACAGGCCTGGGCACTCCTCGGAGACTTGCAGACTAATTGTCTGCAACCTCTGTGGGGTGTCCGGCCACCCATTCAGCCGCTGCCCTAAGGCTTTTAGCGGGCATGCGGCTGATGGGGATGGGCCAGGCCCAGAAGACGTACCGGAGGGGGTGGGTCTCCCACCTCAAGCGCCTCAGGCAGGCCCAGGTGATGGGCCTGGGGTTGGTGGCCCAGAGGGGTCTTTGCCGCAGAGGCAGAGGTCCGGGCGTAGGCGTGGTGGAGTTGGGGCCCCTGCTGGGAATGTGCCTGGTCCCTCGGGACTTGTTTCTGGGGGGCCGGGTGTGCCAGCATCGGGCCCAGTAGGGGTGAGGGGCGGAGGGGGTGAGGGGCCCTCTGTTAGGGGCCTCCCCCCTCCCCCTCCCCCTCTTTTTTCTGTACCCCCTTCTCCTTCTACCCCCTCTCTTCCCCCCTCTACCCTTCTCCCTACCCCCTTCTTTCCCCCCTCCTCCCCCTCCCCCCTTTCCCCCCTCCTCTCCCCCCTTCTCCCTATTCTCCTTCTTCCCTTCCCCCTTCCTCTTCGCCCCCTTCCCCCTCCCGTCCCATCCTGGATCCCCTTGTGTTTTCCCAGGTTTCGGGGGGGGGGATGGAGGTGGCCGAGTCGTCGAGGGGCCTGCACAAGAGGCCCATGGGGGCCTCTAGCGGGCACTCCGGCGACGAGGTGGGCAGCCAGACCCAGGCGGGCTGGCTGCAGAGGAAGGTGAGGAAAAGGAAGAAGAAGAGGGATCCTGGGGAGGGGGTTGCGGGACCCCGGGTTGTCCTTGGTAGGGACCCTGGGGGCCCCCCCCCAGTGATCCTAGGGAATATGTATGGGGTCCTCTCCGATTCGGAGGAGGACCCCGGGGTGTAGGCAAAAACGCAGAGCAGAATGCAGGCCAAAATCACTAAGGATGGCGGTACCCTCTCCAATACGCGTTCCGACCATTAATGTCGCAAGTGTGCGTTCTGCGGTGGCTCGTTTCATGGCCTTCGATTTTCTCAGCCGAGTTGAAGCTGACATTTTGTTTTTTCAAGAGACCTGGCTGGCATCGGTGGCAGAGATGCATCTAGCAAAGAGGGAGTGGAGGTGCGGGCCCTCCCTCTGGTCTCTTGCGGCCGAGCCCTGCAGTGGAGTTGCAGTCCTTTTTAAGACTGGTCCAGTGGCTTGTCGACGAGTGATTGAGGTAGAGGTCGGTAGGTGCCTGGTAGTGGACGCCGTCGTGGGGGGGCAATTCCTTAGGCTGATCAACTTCTATGGCCCTCAGACCAGGAGGGACAGGAAGAGCCTCCTCACGATGGTCAAGCCCTACCTGTTTACGTCCCAGCTGGTGGTCTTTGGTGGTGACTACAACATGGTCACCAGATCAAAGGATCGGGCAGGCGCCTCAGGCCCCCTGGGATATGATAGCATTTTCTTGAATAGTATAGTAAGGGAAGCTGGGTTGGTGGATGCGCATGTTCAGCGCCTCCCCAACCACACTGTTCAGCGCCTCCCCAACCACACTGGGTTCACCTATGCCCGAGGTAGTAGTAGGAGTAAAAATTTTTTAAGGGGGGACTCTGCCTTTACGGCACCAGTGTTGCAGGCGGAATAGTTCTCCGATCACTGTATGGTTTCTGTGACCCTGAATATGGCCGACACTCCTCAGAAGGGTCGAGGTCTCTGGCGTCTTAATGGATCGCTGCTCGAGGACCTCGAGGTTAGGGAGGCCTATGAGATCTTCCTTGCGGATCAGGCCTTGCTCCTTGAGAGCGGGCGACATCCAAGTACCTGGCCTACCAGAAGTTGCGCAGGCAGTTAGACCGCCTGGTTTCAGCTGGGGGCCCTCAGGAACAGATATCCGATCTGAAGCTTGGATGAAGGGGTGTCAGTATGACCGTCTTGCCTCCCTGGTCCTTGAAAGGGATTACGGTAAGTTCTCCTCCCCGGATCCCTGTGGTGAGGCGGTGAGTTCAAAGGTCATACATGGCTTGAAGGATGCCTCGGGGTCCCTGGTCTGGTCCAGACCGGGTATCCTGAGAATCATCAGGGACCATTTTTCAGACCTCCTTCGAAGGAAGCCTTTGGATATGGAGAAAGCCAGGGCGTTTCTTGATGAGACCCCGCTTCGTGCGGGGCCTGATCTCCCGGACTCTCTGATAGCGGAAATCTCGGTTGCAGAAATCGAGCAGGCCATCGACTCTTTGTCCTTAAAAAAGTCGCCGGGGCCCGATGGGCTTACGGCTGAATTTTATAAAACCTTTAAGAGTCTTTTAGCTCCTCACTTGAGGGAGGTTTTCAATGAGTGTTTGGCCAACGGCCTGCTCCCTCCCTCAATGAGAAGGTCAGCCTTGATTCTGCTGTCAAAGGGGAAAGATCCGACTGTGATTGAGAACTGGTGCCCGATCGCCCTTCTCACTACAGATAGGAAGTTGTTGGCGAAAATACTCTTATTGCGTATGTCAGCAGTCGCTGACAAGATGCTGTCTGTCTCCCAGCACTGCGCAATTCCTGGCCGGAGCACCTTTAGTGCCGTCCTGAGCATCCGGGAGGCTGTGGAAAGGTGCAGGGCAACGGGGGATGGGCGGTATCTGCTGGCATTAGACCAGGCCAAGGCTTTTGACCGGGTGAACCATGAGTACCTCTGGCTTCTTCTGAGAAAGTACGGTTTGCCTGAGCAATTTGTGAATTGGCTGAAAGTATTGAACAGGGGGGCGGTGAGCTTCCCTCTTGTCAATGGTTGGGTGGGTCCTGCCTTTGCTGTGGACTCTGGGGTCAGGCAGGGTTGCCCGTTGAGCCCCCTTCTCTACGTCTTTGCCGTCGATCCCTTTGTGAGAAGGCTCGACTGTGAACGTTTGAGGGGGGTTCCGGTGGAGCCTTGCATTGGTCCGGATCCGGCAGTGAGGGTGGTGGCCTACGCGGACGATGTCTCGGTGGTGGTGTCCAGCCGCGAGGAGGCCCTCTTTGTGGAAACGCAGATTGGGAGCTACTCCGAGGCATCTGGTTCATTGGTCAATTGGGGCAAGAGCGAAGTTCTCTGGTTGGGGAAGGAAGGCGAGCAGTTCGCTCTTCCGGACGTATTTCCTCAGCCCCAGCCAGAAGTTAAAATCCTTGGCATCCTATTTGGCCCGGGTGATTACCCCAAGCTAAATTGGGAGCGCAGACTGGTCGGTGCATCTCGGAAGGTGAATGCCTGGAAGGGCTGGAAGCTGTCATTGAGGGAAAGGGTAAGCCTGGTCAAAACATACCTATTGCCAGAATTCCTCTATGTCAGCTACATTTGTATTTTGCCTGCATCTCTCTATGCCCGGATTTCTGGCCTGTTTTTCCTGCTGTTGTGGGGAAACAGGCTAAATCTCATCAAGAGGGAAGTCACGTACTGACAGAGGAGTCACGGTGGGTTGGATATGATCAATCCAGTGGTGTTTTTCATCACCTTATTTGTGAAGTTCAACCTGCAGTCCATCTTTGTGGACCTGCCTACTCTGTGGGAGCGCTCATGCAAGAACTGGTTCTTGCTGTTCCTGAGTAGGTGGGAGGATGGGGGTCGGCCCGGTGATCTTCGCAGATCACACGGGTATCTCCCGTCCTATGTCCACCAAGCTTTAAAGGTACTGAGGCAGTGGCGGATAACTGCCCTTGAGGTGGGCTCTTCGGGTCGGCGTGAGCTGTACTCAAGAGTCATGGCCTCGGACATTTTGAAGCCTCTGTCTTTAAGGGATTGTCCGGAGAGAGTCCTTGAGAAGGGACTAGCCCTTCTGAATTCCCCAAGAATCCCAAGCAAGTTTTGGGATCTTGCGTGGAGGGCCTTCCACGGACACCTCTATGTCCGTGGAAACCTAAAGTACAGAAACCTAGGGGACAGAGGTTGTCCTCGTGCAGAATGTGGGGGGGCATTGGAGACCATGGACCATTTTTTGGTCGAATGCCCCTTCAACATTGAGGTTCTCGAGGGGGCAGGGGAAGCCATCGGTTATCCCCGACTCTCGTCCTTGACTTACTCTGAGGTGGTGTACGGCGACTTCAGGGTACACAGAGGGTTTGAGTTATCGTCACTTTATTTAGCTAGTTTAGTGGCTCTCTATTACACATGGCATGCTCGGTGTTTGGTGTCCACTAGGGGCAAAGTCCTGTCCACGCATGAGGTGGTGGGTGATATCTTCCGGGAGTTGGTGAAGGTGAGGAGTCTTGAGAGGGAGAGGGTTGGAGCCAATAGGAGTGCCCGGCTGTGGAGGGGTTTCTCCTTCCGGCCTCCTTGAGGCTCTGGGCCTTTTTCCTTTCGGGGGGTGGCTCTTTCTGTCCTTTTCACCCCCCTTAGATTTTGAGTTTCTTTTTTATCAGTAGGGCTTGCAGGCATTCTAGACCTCGTTTGCGTTCTCGCCTGTAAGTAGCCGATGGGTGGTTGGTGTTAGTGTTAGGTTTGGTGTTAGTGTTAGGTTTGATGTGTGTTAGTATTAGGATTTTTGTAGGAATAGTGAGTGATGTGTTTTTCTTCTTGTATTTTAGGATTTCGGGTATGTATAAAATGTGAGACCCACGTGTGGGTGGTCGGTCAATGGGTAAGGGTGGTGGTGGTGAGTTTTTGTAAATATGTGTTAGTTTGATGTGTTGGGTTTCTTTAATGTATATGTTATTTCTTTTTGTATATACTATAAATATCGGCAGTAGTTTTCAAAATAAACAAAAAATTACAGTGGGTGTAGTGTGCCTCCTGCACAGTATACACCTGAAGCTACCCCTTATTGCTGTGTTTTCCTGTTGTGTAACACAGGCAGGCATCTGCAGCACTTACAGTGGGCGTAGTGTGCCTCCTGCACAGTATACACCTGAAGCTACCCCTTATTGCTCGTGTTTTTTTCTTTTGTGTTACACTAACAGGCATCTGCAGCACTTACAGTGGGCATAGTGTGCCTCCTGCATAGTATACGCCTGAAGCTACCCCTTATTGCTGTGTTTTCCTGTTGTGTAACACAGGCAGGCATCTGCAGCACTTACAGTGGGCGTAGTGTGCCTCCTGCACAGTATACACCTGAAGCTACCCCTTATTGCTCGTGTTTTTTTCTTTTGTGTTACACTAACAGGCATCTGCAGCACTTACAGTGGGCATAGTGTGCCTCCTGCACAGTATACGCCTGAATCTACCCCTTATTGCTGTTTTCCTGTTGTGTAACACAGGCAGGCATCTGCAGCACTTACAGTGGGCGTAGGGTGCCTCCTGCACAGTATACACCTGAAGCTACCCCTTATTGCTCGTGGTTTTTTTCTTTTGTGTTACACTAACAGGCATCTGCAGCACTTACAGTGGGCGTAGTGTGCCTCCTGCACAGTATACACCTGAAGCTACCCCTTTTTTCTGTGTTTTCCTGTTGTGTAACACAGGCAGGCATCTGCAGCACTTACAGTGGGCGTAGTGTGCCTCCTGCACAGTATACACCTGAAGCTACCCCTTATTGCTGTGTTTTCCTGTTGTGTAACACAGGCAGGCATCTGCAGCACTTAAAGTGGGGGTAGTGTGCCTCCTGCACTGTATACACCTGAAGCTACCCCTTATTGCTCGTGGTTTTTTCTTTTGTGTTACACTAACAGGCATCTGCAGCACTTACAGTGGGCGTAGTGTGCCTCCTGCACAGTATACACCTGAAGCTACCCATTATTGCTCGTGTTTTTTTTATTTTGTGTTACACTAACAGGCATCTGGAGCACTTACAGTGGGCATAGTGTGCCTCCTGCACAGTATACACCTGAAGCTACCCCTTATTGCTGTTTTCCTGTTGTGTAACACAGGCAGGCATCTGCAGCACTTACAGCGGGCGTGGTGTTTCAGTTGCTGCAGGATTTTGGACTGAGAGGACGTGCCTGTGGGGAGCTCCTGGTGCTCCAGGAGGAGGGGGTGTGATGGCCTCCTCCAGCCCAGGACCGGGGCAGCTTTCCCGGCCTGATGCTGCTGCCTCCTCCCTGGGGATTAAGGACTTGTCCAGGGAGGAGACGCTCTTTTTAAAAACGCAGTTCGAGCTTATGGATTGGACCCTGCCCCAGCCTGGGGAGGGTCCTGCAAAGTTACTGAGAAGAGTTGAAAGGGTCAAGGACTTGATTCAGAAGGCCAGCCGGGCCTTCTGTGGGAGGACCACGGTCCTAACGGATTTGAGGAACAGAAGGGACCGGGCCAGCAGCTTCAGAAGAGGCGAGTATGCCGAGGCCATTAACCTTTTAAAAGGTCAAAATAACGACCTATGGACCCTGCTCGGGGGGCTGTGTGAGAGAGGCCGTGGGGAGACAGACTTCCTCCTGGAAGTAAGGAGTGAGCTCCGGAGAGCAAGTAAAGAGGGCTCCCAGGCTGCCAGACATAGCAGCCAGAAAAAAAAGCAGAACCATCAGCAGCCTGAGGAGCCTATGGTGGTGAGCCCCGGTGATGGTGAAAACCCCCCCTCCCCCTCCCCCATCCAACCTCCCTGGGTAGTGCGGTCCCTGAGGTCCCGGCTGTGGAGGTCCCCGAGTCCATGCTGCATTGCGGTCAGACTCGGGTAGGGTACCCCGTGAAGCAGCCGGGAAAAGCCAGGAAGGGTGCACTGCAGGAGTAGGGAAGCTGGGGGGATTCCCAGTGGTGGTCCTCACGGGTATAAGTCGGAGGCAGAGAGGAAGGAAGTGGCCAGGCATGGTGGTGGGACCCCTATGACTCCTATGACCCCTGTGAATTCCGCATGTTGCTTGTTAAAAACCGCACATGTTGTGGAGGAGGGGAAGGGGTCCGCCAGGAAGGAGATGGAAAAGACTGCTGGAGTGACTTTTGAAGCAGAAGAAACTAAGTCCGTGGACAAAATGCTGGATTTTGGGGGTCAAAGTACTGGTGGAGGGGGGGCGGTGGTTGCAGTGGGAGTAAGGGTTACTGAGGGTGGAGGAGGGGAGACGCCATTGTCCAGTGTAAATGGGAGTAGAGGGGAAATGAATAATGCAGGTGAACATGCAGAGAAAATGGATGCTGTGGTGCCGAGATGCGTGACCTCCGCTGCTGACAGTGGGGGCGTGGCCAATGGACGGAGGCTGGGCGGGCTGGGGAGCCAGGGGGAGGAGTGTGGGCGGGAGTCTGGGTGGCAGGGGGAAGTGGGTGGGGTAAGCGGCGTCCATCTGGCCACTTCCAGTTTCACTGGTCAGCCTGACCCGGAAGTGGGTAGGGGGGTTGACCAGGAAGTGAGTCCCGAACCGGAAGTGGTCATGGACTTCCGGTCTGCAGCCGCTGGGAGGGATGAGAGCGGTGGGATGGAGGTAAGCAGGGAGGCATCTGGGGGCACTTTGGTAGAATCCTCTGGCGATCTAAGCTTAGGCCAGAGGATAGGTAGATGGAGTGAGGCTGAGGCTGGGGACCTTTCTGGGGATCACCCAGCCCTGGCTTTCATCAGGGGAATTGAGTCCTAGGAGGGACAGTCACATACTAAGGAGGAGGAGTGGCCACGGGAGCAGCCACGGGAGCAGGGGGGGAGCCATCTGAGGCTCGTGCCTGCTGCTCCAGTGGGCCCCCAGTGGTAGACACTCCTCCCAGTGTTAGGAGGAGGGACGGTAGGGGTGTGGCTTGCTCCGGGGGGCGGTGGATGGGAGGGACCCCCCCCAGCAGAATTAGGCCGGGGGTTCCCCCGGTTGGTGTGTCAGCCATGGGTGCTGGGGTGCCCTCCGAGGGTGACCCTGGTGATGCGGCGGAGGGCACTTCTGGCGCTCAGGCTGGGGGTGTTTTGGGGCAGGCCCAGGAAGCAGAGCTGCTAGAGGCGCTGAGGGAGACCAGGTCTTTGGCCCCCCTGTACGACCAGTTTGGTGCCCAAAACTTCTGGGTTCCCCCCGCCGGCCAGCTCCAGGGGGCGAACCCGTGGTCGAGGGGTACAGGGGGTCCGGAGAGGCGCAGGC
The DNA here is from genome assembly GCA_029206835.1 of Rana muscosa. NCBI lineage: Eukaryota > Metazoa > Chordata > Amphibia > Anura > Ranidae > Rana > Rana muscosa. Next base: position 418,195,441 of record CM055117.1, read on the forward strand.
GCAATGTCGTGCAGCTGCGGTGGGAGGGACCTGGACAGTGCCCCAGCAGGGGGCAGGTAGTGGATCTTCTGCTGAAGGGGGCCAACTTCAAGGTAGCCGACCTCTTCGCGGTGATCCATCCCACGGGCACCAAGGAGTTTGATGTTAGTTTTTCCTCCTTGCTGCTAATGGAGCTTTTTCTCACCGTCTATGAGCTCCTGAAGAGGTCGGAGCCTTGGAAGTTGTTTAGGGTGGTCCCCCTGTCCAGGCAGGAAGAAATAAAGTCCCTGACCATTTTGGTCAGGAACGAATCCCTCCCACCTGAGGACATTGCTACCTGGTTGGGGAGGTATGGGCAGCTGCAGTCTCCCCTCCGCAAAAACCTGGATGAGCGCGGGGTCTGGACCGGGGCGTGGTTGGCCAGGATCCGTCTCAAGCGCCAGGGGACTAGTGTGACCCATGTCCCCGGAAGTGCGTTTATTGGGAGAGATAGGATCGTGGTCTTTTACCCCGGTCAGCCCCGTCGCTGCTTCAAGTGTGGGAGTCCCACCCATTTGAGTGCGGATTGCACAACGCCCCGGTGCGTCAGGTGCAACAGGCCTGGGCACTCCTCGGAGACTTGCAGACTAATTGTCTGCAACCTCTGTGGGGTGTCCGGCCACCCATTCAGCCGCTGCCCTAAGGCTTTTAGGGGGCATGCGGCTGATGGGGATGGGCCAGGCCCAGAAGACGTACCGGAGGGGGTGGGTCTCCCACCTCAAGCGCCTCAGGCAGGCCCAGGTGATGGGCCTGGGGTTGGTGGCCCAGAGGGGCCTTTGCCGCAGAGACAGAGGCCTGGGCGTAGGCGTGTCGGAGTTGGGGCCCCTGCTGGGAATGTGCCTGGTCCCTCGGGACTTGTTTCCGGGGGGCCGGGTGCGCCAGCATCGGGCCCAGTAAGGGTGAGGGGCCGAGGGGGTGAGGGGCCCTCTGTTAGGGGCCTCCCCCCTCCCCTCCCCCTCTTTTTTGCTCCCCTCCCCCCTCTACTACCCTTCCCCCCCTTCTTTCCCTCCTCCTCCCCCCCCTTTCCCCCCTCCTCTCCCTCCTTCTCCCTATCCTCCTTCTCCCTATTCTCCTTCTTTCCTTCCCCCTTCCTCTTCGCCCCCTTCCCCCTCCCGTTCCATCCTGGATCCCCTTGTATTATCCCAGGATTCGGGGGGGGGGAGATGGAGGTGGCCGAGTCGTCGAGGGGCCTGCACAAGAGGCCCATGGGGGCCTCTAGCGGGCACTCCGGCGACGAGGTGGGCGGCCAGACCCAGGCGGGCTGGCTGCAGAGGAAGGTGAGGAAGAGGAAGAAGAAGAGGGATCCTGGGGAGGGGGTTGTGGGACCCCGGGTTGTCCCTGGTAGGGACCCTGGGGGGCCCCCCCGTGATCCTAGGGAATATGTACGGGGTCCTCTCTGATTCGGAACAGGACCCCGGGGTGTAGGCAAAAACGCAGAGGAGAATGCAGGCCAAAATCACTAAGGATGGCGGTACCCTCTCCAATACGTGTTGCGACCATTAATGTCGCAAGTGTGCATTCTGCGGCGGCTCGTTTTATGGCCTTCGATTTTCTCAGCCGAGTTGAAGCTAACATTTTGTTTTTGCAAGAGACCTGGCTGGCATCGGTGGCAGAGATGCATCTAGCAAAGAGGGAGTGGAGGTGCGGGCCCTCCCTCTGGTCTCTTGCGGCCGAGCCCTGCAGTGGAGTTGCAGTCCTTTTTAAGACTGGTCCGGTGACTTGTCGACGAGTGATTGAGGTAGAGGTCGGTAGGTGCCTGGTGGTGGACGCTGTCGTGAGGGGGCAATTCCTAAGGCTGATTAACTTCTATGGCCCTCAGACCAAGAGGGACAGGAGGAGCCTCCTCACGATGGTCAAGCCCTACTTGTTTACGTCCCAGCAGGTGGTCTTTGGTGGTGACTACAACATGGTCACCAGATCAAAGGATCGGGCAGGCGCCTCAGGCCCCCTGGGATATGATAGTATCTTCTTGAATAGAATAGTAAGGGAAGCCGGGTTGGTGGATGCACATGTTCAGTGCCTCCCCAACCACACTGGGTTCACCTATGCCCGAGGTAATAGTAGGAGTAGGTTAGATAGTTTTTTTTTAAAGGGGAGCTCTACCTTTGCGGCACCTGTGCTGCAGGCGGTGGAGTTCTCCGACCACTGTATGGTTTCTGTGACTTTGAATGTGGCCGACACTCCTCAGAAGGGTCGAGGTTTCTGGCGTCTTAATGGATCGCTGCTCGAGGACCTCGAGGTTAGGGAGGCCTATGAGATCTTCTTTGCAGATCAGGCCTCGCTCCTTGAGAGCGGCTGCTCCCGCCAGGAATGGTGGGAAGTGGTGAATAAGAGGTCGGAGGGCTTTTTCCGCAGGATCTCTAGGTACCGGGCGACATCCAAGTACCTGGCCTACCAGAGGTTGCGCAGGCAGTTAGACCGCCTGGTTTCAGCTGGGGGCCCTCAGGAACAGATATCCGATCTGAAGCTTCAGATGAAGGGGTGTCAGTATGACCGTCTTGCCTCCCTGGTCCTTGAAAGGGATTACGGGAAGTTTTCCTCCCCGGATCCCTACAAGAGCTGTGGTGAGGCGGTGAGTTCGAAGGCCATACATGGCTTGAGTGATGCCTCGGGGTCCCTGGTCCGGTCCAGACCGGGTATCTTGGGCATCATCAGGGACCATTTTTCAGACCTCCTTCGTAGGAAGCCTTTAGATATGGAGAAAGCCAGGGTGTTTCTTGATGAGACCCCGCTTCGTGCGGGGCCTGATCTCCCGGACTCTCTGACAGCAGAAATCTCGGTTGCAGAAATCGAGCAGGCCATTGACTCTTTGTCCTTGAAAAAGTCGCCGGGGCCCGATGGGCTTATGGCTGAATTTTATAAAACCTTTAAGAGTCTCTTGGCTCCTCATTTGAGGGAGGTTTTCAATGAGTGTTTGGCCAACGGCCTGCTCCCTCCCTCAATGAGAAGGTCAGCCTTGATTCTGCTGTCAAAGGGAAAAGATCCGACTGTGATTGAGAACTGGCGCCCGATCGCCTTTCTCACTACAGATAGGAAGTTGTTGGCGAAAATACTCTTTTTGCGTATGTCAGCAGTCGCTGACGAGATGCTTTCTGTCTCCCAGCACTGCGCAATTCCTGGCCGGAGCACCTTTAGTGCCGTCCTGAACGTCCGGGAGGCCGTGGAAAGGTGCAGGGCAACGGGGGATGGGCGGTATCTGCTGGCATTAGACCAGGCCAAGGCTTTTGACCGGGTGAACCATGAGTAGCTCTGGCTTCTTCTGAGAAAGTACGGTTTGCCTGAACAATTTGTGGATTGGCTGAAAGTATTGTACAGGGGGGCGGTGAGCTTCCCTCTTGTCAATGGTTGGGTGGGTCCTGCCTTTGCTGTGGACTCTGGGGTCAGGCAGGGTTGCCCGTTGAGCCCCCTTCTCTATGTCTTTGCCGTCGATCCCTTTGTGAGAAGGCTCGACTGTGAGCGTTTGAGGGGGGTTCCGGTGGAGCCTTGCATTGGTCCGGATCCGGCAGTGAGGGTGGTGGCCTACGCGGACGATGTCTCGGTGGTGGTGTCCAGCCGCGAGGAGGCCCTCTTTGTGGAAACGCAGATTGGGAGCTACTCTGAGGCATCTGGTTCGTTGGTCAATTGGGGCAAGAGCAAAGTTCTTTGGTTGGGGAAGGAAGGCGAGCAGTTCGCTCTTCCGGACATGTTTCCCCAGCCCCAGCCAGAAGTTAAAATTCTTGGCATCCTATTTGGCCCGGGAGATTACCCCAAGCTAAATTGGGAGCGCAGACTGGTCGGTGCATCTCGGAAGGTGAATGCCTGGAAGGGCTGGAAGCTGTCATTGAGGGAAAGGGTAAGCCTGGTCAAAACATACCTACTGCCAGAATTCCTCTATGTCAGCTACGTTTGTATTTTGCCTGCATCTCTCTATGCCCGGATTTCGGGCCTATTTTTCCTGCTGTTGTGGGGAAACAGGCTGAATCTGATCAAGAGGGAAGTCACGTACCAACAGAGGAGGCGCGGTGGGTTGGATATGATCAATCCGGTGGTGTTTTTCATCACCTTATTTGTGAAATTCAACCTGCAGTCCATCTTTGTGGACCTGCCTACCCTGTGGGAGCGCTCATGCAAGAACTGGCTCTTGCTGTTCCTGAGTAGGTGGGAGGATGGGGGTCGGCCCGGTGATCTTCGTAGATCGCACGGGTATCTCCCTTCCTATGTCCCCCAAGCTTTGAAGGTACTGAGGCAGTGGCGGATAAATGCCCTTGAGGTGGGCTCTTCGGGTCGGCGTGAGCTGTACTCAAGAGTCATGGCCTCGGACATTTTGAAGCCACTGTCTTTAAGGGATTGCCCGGAGAGAGTCCTCGAGAAGGGACTAGCCCTTCTGAATTCCCCAAGAATCCCAAGCAAGTTTTGGGATCTTGCGTGGAGGGCCTTCCACGGACGCCTCTATGTCCATGGAAACCTAAAGTGTAGGAACCTAGGGGACAAGGGTTGTCCTCGTGCAGAATGTGGGGGGGCATTGGAGACCATGGACCATTTTTGGTCGAATGCCCCTTCAACATTGAGGTTCTCTAGGGGGCAGGGGAAGCCATTGGTTATCCCTGACTCTCGTCCTTGACTTACTCTGAGGTGGTGTACGGCGACTTCAGGGTTCACAGAGGGTTTGAGTTATCGTCACTTTATTTAGCTAGTTTAGTGGCTCTCTATTACACATGGCACGCTCGGTGTTTGGTGTCCACTAGGGGCAAAGTCCTGTCCACGCATGAGGTGGTGGGTGATATCTTCCGGGTGTTGGTGAAGGTGAGGAGTCTTGAGAGGGTCGGAGCCAATAGGAGTGCCCGGCTGTGGAGGGGTTTCTCCTTCCGGCCTCCTTGAGGCTCTAGGCCTCTTTTCTTTCGGGGGGTGGTATCTTTCTGTCCTTTTCACCCCCCTTAGATTTTGAGTTTTTCTTTTAACAAGTAGGGCTTGCAGGCATTCAAAACCTTGTTTGCGTTCTCGCCTGTAAGTAGCCGGTGGGTGGTTGGTATTAGTATTAGGTTGGTGTTAGTGTTAGGTTTGATGTGTGTAGTATTAGGATTTTGTAGGATTAGTGGGTGATGTGTTTTCTTTTCTTGTATTTTAGGATTTCGGGTATATGTATATTGAGAGACCCACGTGTGGGTGGTCGGAAAGTGGGATTTTGGGTACATGTGTATTGAGAGACCCATGTGTGGGTGGTCGGAAAGTGGGTAAGGGTGGTGGTGGTGAGTTTTGGTAATTTGTGTTAGTTTGAAGTGTTAGGGTTTCTTTATTGTATATGTTGTTTTCTTTTTGTATATATTGTAAATATCGGTAGTAGTTTTTAAAATAAACAAAAATTTACAGTGGGCGTAGGGTGCCTCCTGCACAGTACACACCTGAAGCTACACCTTATTGCTCGTGTTTTTTTTCTTTTGTGTTACACTAACAGGCATCTGCAGCACTTACAGTGGGCGTAGTGTGCCTCCTGCACAGTATACACCTGAAGCTACCCCTTATTGCTGTGTTTTCCTGTTGTGTAACAAAGTCAGGCATCTGCAGCAGTTACAGTGGGTGTAGTGTGCCTCCTGCACAGTATACACCTGAAGCTACCCCTTATTGCTTGTGGTTTTTTTCTTTTGTGTTACACTAACAGGCATCTGCAGCACTTACAGTGGGCGTAGTGTGCCTCCTGCACAGTATACACCTGAAGCTACCCCTTATTGCTGTGTTTTTCTGTTGTGTAACACAGGCAGGCATCTGCAGCACTTACAGTGGGTGTAGTGTGCCTCCTGCACAGTATACACCTGAAGCTACCCTTTATTGCTGTGTTTTCCTGTTGTGTAACACAGGCAGGCATCTGCAGTACTTACAGTGGGCGTAGTGTGCCTCCTGCACAGTATACACGTGAAGCTACCCCTTATTGCTTGTGGTTTTTTTCTTTTGTCTTACACTAACAAGCATCTGCAGCACTTACAGTTGGTGTAGTGTGCCTCCTGTACAGTATACACCTGAAGCTACCCCTTATTGCTTGTGTTTTTTTTTTCTTTTGTGTTACACTAACAGGCATCTGCAGCACTTACAGTGGGCGTAGTGTGCCTCCTGCACAGTATACACCTGAAGCTACCCCTTATTGCTGTGTTTTCCTGTTGTGTAACACAGGCAGGCATCTGCAGCACTTAAAGTGGGCGTAGTGTGCCTCCTGCACAGTATACACCTGAAGCTACCCCTTATTGCTCGTGTTTTTTTTTCTTTTGTGTTACACTAACAGGCATCTGCAGTACTTACAGTGGGCATAGTGTGCCTCCTGCACAGTATACACTTGAAGCTACCCCTTATTGCTCGTGATTTCTTTCTTTTTTGTTACACTAACAGGCATCTGCAGCACTTACAGTGGGCGTAGTGTGCCTCCTGCACAGTATACACCTGAAGCTACCCCTTTTTTCTGTGTTTTCCTGTTGTGTAACACAGGCAGGCATCTGCAGCACTTACAGTGGGCGTAGTGTGCCTCCTGCACAGTATTGTTTTGCTTGCGTCTATCTAGCAAGGTTACTCTGTGGTATAACAAGGAAGCTGAGACTTCTGCAGTGTGTAAATGTGCCTTTACTATACAAAGATGCTGTACATACAAAACTATTACAATATTAGGAATATACTACAAGACTGACAGATTTCTATAACAAGCAAAATGCCTAGAAAAATAGAACAGCCTATGGTCTATTACAGTACAAATACATTACATTTAAAGGTTACTTAACTTCGATTACGCTATGTTCATGATCTTCATTGTTGAGACCAGGCATCTTCTTCTTATGATGAGTGGCTTCTCCTCTCTTACAGCAACATGGTGTGTGTTCTGTGTGTCCTAGCTTACTGCTTGTATGTGTGTCAGGCTGTTTACCATTATCAAAACTGTAGCTGTATTTCAACAAAAGCATTGAATACAACAATGCTATCTACTTATTGTCTACTCAAAACGAACCTGTAATCTAAACTGTGATTTCTTTCAGTTTGAGAGCTGAAAGAAATCTCAAACAGGTAATGTTTACTTGTTTATTGTGGCTATAGAGACATTAGCATATTGGATACAACAATGGTATCTAACCTATTGTCTACTCAAAACGAAACCTGTAATCTAAACTGTAATTCTTTTCAGTTTGAGAGCTGAAAGAAATCTCAAACAGGTAATGTACTAAAATACAACAATGGTATCTAATCCCATTGTCATTTGTTTGAGAAATCTACTCAAACCAAATGCTGACAGGTAATCTGACCAACCCACTATTGTAAAATTGTCCCATGTATCCTATGTCTGATTAATATAATAAAAAATCATATTTTTAACAAACGCAATACAAGTATACACCTGAAGCTACCCCTTATTGCTGTATTTTCCTGTTGTGTAACACAGGCAGGCATCTGCAGCACTTAAAGTGGGCGTAGTGTGCCTCCTGCACTGTATACACCTGAAGCTACCCCTTATTGCTCGTGTTTTTTTCTTTAATGTTACACTAACAGGCATCTGCAGCACTTACAGTGGGCGTAGTGTGCCTCCTGCACAGTATACACCTGAAGCTACCGATTATTGCTCGTGGTTTTTTATTTTGTGTTACACTAAAAGGCATCTGGAGCACTTACAGTGGGCATAGTGTGCCTCCTGCACAGTATACACCTGAAGCTACCCCTTATTGCTGTTTTCCTGTTGTGTAACACAGGCAGGCATCTGCAGCACTTACAGTGGGCGTAGGGTGCCTCCTGCACAGTATACACCTGAAGCTACCCCTTATTGCTGTTTTCCTGTTGTGTAACACAGGCAGGCATCTGCAGCACTTACAGTGGGCGTAGGGTGCCTCCTGCACAGTATACACCTGAAGCTACCCCTTATTGCTCGTGTTTTTTTTTCTTTTGTGTTACACTAACAGGCATCTGCAGCACTTACAGTGTGCGTAGTGTGCCTCCTGCACATTATACACCTGAAGCTACCCCTTATTGCTGTGTTTCCTGTTGTGTAACAAAGGCTGGCATCTGCAGCAGTTACAGTGGGTGTAGTGTGCCTCCTGCACAGTATACACCTGAAGCTACCCCTTATTGCGCATGTTTTTTTTTTCTTTTGTGTTACACTAACAGGCATCTGCAGCACTTACAGTTGGCGTAGTGTGCCTCCTGCACAGTATACACCTGAAGCTACCCCTTATTGCTGTGTTTTCCTGTTGTGTAACACAGGCAGGCATCTGCAGCACTTACAGTGGGCGTAGTGTGCCTCTTGCACAGTATACATCTGAAGCCACCCCTTATTGCTTGTGGTTTTTTTCTTTTGTGTTACACTAACAAGCATCTGCAGCACTTACAGTGGGCGTAGTGTGCCTCCTGCACAGTATACACCTGAAGCTACCCCTTATTGCTCGTGTTTTTTTTCTTTTGTGTTACACTAACAGGCATCTGCAGCACTTACAGTGGGCATAGTGTGCCTCCTGCACAGTATACACCTGAAGCTACCCCTTATTGCTCGTGTTTTTTTCTTTAATGTTACACTAACAGGCATCTGCAGCACTTACAGTGGGCGTAGTGTGCCTCCTGCACAGTATACACCTGAAGCTACCGATTATTGCTCGTGGTTTTTTATTTTGTGTTACACTAAAAGGCATCCGGAGCACTTACAGTGGGCATAGTGTGCCTCCTGCACAGTATACACCTGAAGCTACCCCTTATTGCTCGTGTTTTTTTTCTTTAATGTTACACTAACAGGCATCTGCAGCACTTACAGTGGGCGTAGTGTGCCTCCTGCACAGTATACACCTGAAGCTACCGATTATTGCTTGTGGTTTTTTTATTTTGTGTTACACCAAAAGGCATCTGGAGCACTTACAGTGGGCATAGTGTGCCTCCTGCACAGTATACACCTGAAGCTACCCCTTATTGCTGTTTTCCTGTTGTGTAACACAGGCAGGCATCTGCAGCACTTACAGTGGGCGTAGGGTGCCTCCTGCACAGTATACACCTGAAGCTACCCCTTATTGCTCGTGTTTTTTTTCTTTTGTGTTACACTAACAGGCATCTGCAGCACTTACAGTTGGCGTAGTGTGCCTCCTGCACAGTATACACCTGAAGCTACCCCTTATTGCTGTGTTTTCCTGTTGTGTAACACAGGCAGGCATCTGCAGCACTTACAGTGGGCGTAGTGTGCCTCTTGCACAGTATACATCTGAAGCTACCCCTTATTGCTTGTGTTTTTTTTTCTTTTGTGTTACACTAACAAGCATCTGCAGCACTTACAGTGGGCGTAGTGTGCCTCCTGCACAGTATACACCTGAAGCTACCCCTTATTGCTCGTGTTTTTTTTTCTTTTGTGTTACACTAACAGGCATCTGCAGCACTTACAGTGGGCATAGTGTGCCTCCTGCACAGTATACACCTGAAGCTACCCCTTATTGCTGTTTTCCTGTTGTGTAACACAGGCAGGCATCTGCAGCACTTACAGTGGGCGTAGGGTGCCTCCTGCACAGTATACACCTGAAGCTACCCCTTATTGCTTGTGTTTTTTTTCTTTTGTGTTACACTAACAGGCATCTGCAGCACTTACAGTGAGCGTAGTGTGTCTCCTGCACAGTATACACCTGAAGCTACCCCTTGTTGCTGTGTTTTCCTGTTGCGTAACACAGGCAGGCATCTGCAGCACTTACAGTGGGCGTAGTGTGCCTCCTGCACAGTATACACCTGAAGCTACCCCTTATTACTGTGTTTTCCTGTTGTGTAACACAGGCAGGCATCTGCAGCAGTTACAGTGGGTGTAGTGTGCCCCCTGCACAGTATACACCTGACGCTACCCCATATTGCTTGTGGTTTTTTTCTTTTGTGTTACACTAACAGTCATCTGCAGCACTTACAGTGGGCATAGTGTGCCTCCTGCACAGTATACACCTGAAGATACCCCTTATTGCTGTGTTTTCCTGTTGTGTAACACAGGCAGGCATCTGCAGCACTTACAGTGGGCGTAGTGTGCCTCCTGCACAGTATTCACCTGAAGCTACCCCTTATTGCTGTGTTTTCCTGTTGTGTAACACAAGCAGGCATCTGCAGCACTTACAGTGGGCGTAGTGTGCCTCCTGCACAGTATACACCTGAAGCTACCCCTTATTGCTCGTGTTTTTTTCTTTTGTGTTACACTAACAGGCATCTGCAGCACTTACAGTGGGCATAGTGTGCCTCCTGCACAGTATACTCCTGAAGCTACCCCTTATTGCTGTTTTCCTGTTGTGTAACACAGGCAGGCATCTGCAGCACTTACAGTGGGCGTAGGGTGCCTCCTGCACAGTATACCCCTGAAGCTACCCCTTATTGCTCGTGTTTTTTTTCTTTTGTTTTACACTAACAGGCATCTGCAGCACTTACAGTGGGCGTAGTGTGTCTCCTGCACAGATTACACCTGAAGCTACCCCTTGTTGCTGTGTTTTCCTGTTGTGTAACACAGGCAGGCATCTGCAGCACTTACAGTGGGCATAGTGTGCCTCCTGCACAGTATACACCTGAAGCTACTCCTTATTGCTGTGTTTTCCTGTTGTGTAACACAGGCAGGCATCTGCAGCACTTACAGTGGGCGTAGTGTGCCTCCTGCACAGTATACACCTGAAGCTACCCTTTATTGCTGTGTTTTCCTGTTGTGTAACACAGGCAGGCATCTGCAGTACTTACAGTGGGCGTAGTGTGCCTTCTGCACAGTATACACCTGAAGCTACCCCTTATTGCTCGTGTTTTTTTTCTTTTGTGTTACACTAACAAGCATCTGCAGCACTTACAGTTGGCGTAGTGTGCCTCCTGCACAGTATACACCTGAAGCTACCCCTTATTGCTTGTGGTTTTTTTCTTTTGTGTTACACTAACAGGCATCTGCAGCACTTACAGTGGGCGTAGTGTGTCTCCTGCACAGTATACACCTGAAGCTACCCCTTATTTCTGTGTTTTCCTGTTGTGTAACACAGCCAGGCATCTGCAGCACTTACAGTGGGTGTAGTGTGCCTCCTGCACAGTATACACCTGAAGCTACCCCTTATTGCTTGTGTTTTTTTTATTTTGTGTTACACTAACAGGCATCTGCAGCACTTACAGTGGGCATAGTGTGCCTCCTGCACAGTATACACCTGAATCTACCCCTTATTGCTGTTTTCCTGTTGTGTAACACAGGCAGGCATCTGCGGCACTTACAGTGGGCTTAGGGTGCCTCCTGCACAGTATACACCTGAAGCTACCCCTTATTGCTCGTGTTTTTTTTCTTTTGTGTTACACTAACAGGTATCTGCAGCACTTACAGTGGGCGTAGTGTGCCTCCTGCACAGTATACACCTGAAGCTACCCCTTATTGCTCGTGTTTTTTTTATTTTGTGTTACACTAACAGGCATCTACAGCACTTACAGTGGGCATAGTGTGCCTCCTGCACAGTATACACCTGAAGCTACCCCTTATTACTGTTTTCCTGTTGTGTAACACAGGCAGGCATCTGCAGCACTTACAGTGGGCGTAGGGTGCCTCCTGCACAGTATACACCTGAAGCTACCCCTTATTGCTTGTGGTTTTTTTCTTTTGTGTTACACTAACAGGCATCTGCAGCACTTACAGTGGGCGTAGTGTGCCTCCTGCACAGTATACACCTGAAGCTACCCCTTATTGCTGTGTTTTCCTGTTGTGTAACACAGGCAGGCATCTGCAGTACTTACAGTGGGCGTAGTGTGCCTTCTGCACAGTATACACCTGAAGCTACCCCTTATTGCTTGTGGTTTTTTTCTTTTGTGTTACACTAACAGGCATCTGCAGCACTTACAGTGGGCGTAGTGTGCCTCCTGCACAGTATACACCTGAAGCTACCCCTTATTGCTGTGTTTTCCTGTTGTGTAACACAGGCAGGCATCTGCAGCACTTACAGTGGGCGTAGCATGCCTCTTGCACAGTATACACCTGAAGCTACCCCTTATTGCTGTGTTTTCCTGTTGTGTAACACAGGCAGGCATCTGCAGCATTTACAGTGGGCGTAGTGTGCCTCTTGCACAGTATACACCTGAAGCTACCCCTTATTGCTGGTTTTCCCATATCCCTGCAGGCCATTAGAATGTCTGGAAGGCCAACAAGGAGAGTCAGACAGTCACGAGCCAATAAAAGAGGGCAAGCAGGCTCTGTGTCTGGGGGCAACAGTGTTGGTCGTGGACGCGGTGCATTGTCATCAGCAAGTGGCCATGGGACACGCCTGCCCTTATTTTCGGCAGCTGGACGTGTTGAGCCGCATCATGCCGAAGACTTGGAAGAGTGGATGACCAAGCCCTCCTCAGCCTCCTCATCCTCTCTCACCCAGGCTCAGGGTACTGGCAAAGCAGCTGCCAACGCGTCCTCTTCCCTTGTATCAATGTCATCAGTCACTCCTTCCCTAGACCCACCATGTCCTCCTGAGGAGTCACACGAACTGTTTGAGCACAGTGTTGGGTTCATGCTCCAGGAGGATGCTCAGCGTTTTGAAGGGTCTGATGATGATACACAGTTAGAGGAAGGCAGTAGCGTGAGCGCAGAGAGAGGGGGTGCTCAAGAAGGACAGCAATCTGGCAGTCATGTTCCAGCAGCTGCAGCATACTGCCAGGTTTGCTCCAGTGATCAAGAGGGAGGGGATGATGAGGTCACTGACTCCACGTTAGTGCCTGATAGGAGAGAGGAGGAGAAGGAGGATGAGAAGGAGGCATATCTCCAAGGAGGCAGGATGCCCTCCGGGGGGCAGTGTAAGGGCAGCACACCGACTGAATCACACCGCAGAGCTCCATCTGTGCAGGGCGCTGCCTCTGCCCGTTTTTCCAAAAGTTCTTTGGTGTGGGCCTTTTTTGAGTTGAGTGCATCAGATCGCACTGCTGCTATTTGCAACATATGTCTGAAGCGTATCTCGCGTGGCCAAAACATCAGCCGCTTGAGCACCACATGCTTGACCAGACATATGTTGACCTGCCATGCAGCTTGTTGGCAAGCGTACCTTAAAGACCCACACCAAAGAACAAAGCGGACCTCTCCTTGCTCCTCATCAGCTGGGATCTCCAACCCCACTATACCTTCAGTCCTCTCTGAAACCTGCACTGAGAGGAATGAAGGTGTAGAATTAGGTGTGTCATAACCAAGTACTTGTGGGCACTCTGCTAGCAGTAAACCGACGTCTGATTGTAGCAGGAAAATTTCCCTGCCCCAGCTGCTGGACCGTCGAAAGAAGTTCACTCCCAGCCATCCACATGCCCAGCGGTTGAATGATAGCTTGGCTAAATTGCTAGCACTTCAACTGCTGCCTTTTCAGTTGGTAGACTTGGCCCCCTTCCGTGAGTTTGTGCAATGTGCGGTTCCTCAGTGGCAGGTTCCCAAACGCCACTTTTTCTCACGAAAGGTGATTCCGGCTCTCTACCGGCATGTGGAAGGCAATGTCCATGCCTCGCTGGACAGGGCGGCCAGCGGTAAGGTGCATATTACCGCTGACTCATGGTCCAGCAGGCATGGACAGGGACGTTACCTTTCTTTCACGGCCCATTGAGTCACTCTTTTGGCAGCTGGGAAGGATGCAGGACAAGGTGCAGTAGTGTTGGAGGTTGTTCCGCCGCCACGCCTCCAAAATGCTACTACTGGTTGTGACACACCTCTCTCCTCCAGCCCCTTCTCTTCTTCTTCCTCCATGGCCTCTTCCTGTGCTTTGTCCTCGGAACCAGCGGTGCTCCGTAGGCGTTCAAGGGGCTACGCAAGTACGCAGGCAAAAAGATGCCATGCCGTGCTTGCGCTGGTGTGTTTGGAGGACAGGAGCCACACTGGGGCAGAGGTTCTGTCAGCTCTGCAGGGGCAGGCCGAGAGGTGGTTGACGCAACGCCAGCTTAAGCCAGGAATGGTGGTTTGCGACAATGGCACCAATCTCCTCTCCGCCCTCTGACAGGGACAACTGACCCATGTGCCCTGTGTGGCTCACGTCCTTAACCTGGTGGTGCAGCGGTTCTTGGGCAGGTACCCGGGCTTACAGGATGTCCTGAGGCAGGCCAGGAATGTCTGTGTGCATTTCCGCATATCATATAATGCCAGTGCTCGGCTGGCTGAGCTGCAAAAGGAGTTGAACCTGCCCAAGAACCGCCTTATTTGTGACATGCCCACCAGGTGGAACTCAACGTTGGCCATGCTGCAGCAGCTGCACACGCAGCAGAGGGCCATCAATGAGTACCTGTGCGACTACAGCCCCAGGACAGAGTCAGGGGAGCTCGGTTTTTTTTCACCACGCCAGTGGGGCATGGTCAGGGATGCATGCACTGTCCTGGCACCATTTGAGGAGGCCACGAGGATAGTGAGCAGTGACAGTGCATGCATCAGTGACACTGTACCTCTTGTCCACCTGTTGGAGCATACGCTGCGTGGAATAATGTACAGGGCACTTGAGGCAGAACAGAGGCAGGAAGAGGAGGACGTCCTTGCCTCTCAAGGCCCCCTTTACCCAGACAGTGTTCCTTCTGTCCCACCCATCGCACAGGAAGAGGACGAGGAGGATTGTGTCAGCATGGAGGTAGAACCTGGCACTCAGCATCAACAGGAGCAGTCTTTTAGGGATGATTTACAGTCCCAAGAAACCCGTGGACTTGTACGTGGCTGGGAGGAGGTGGCTGCAGATCATGTCGTCCTTAGTGACCCAGAGGACTCCGGACCGAATGCCTCAGCTAACCTACGCTGCATGGCCTCCCTGATCCTACAAAGCCAGTGGAAGGATCCTCGTATTCTTCGGATCAAGGAGAGGGACCATTACTGGCTGGCAGCTCTCCTTGATCCACGGTACAAGGGTAAGGTTGCGGACCTTATCTTGCCGTCACAGAGGGAGCAGAGGATGAGACATCTCCGGGAAGCCTTGCAGAAAGGTCTGTGCAACACATTCTCAGAGACTGGGAGGTTACAAACTCCTGGTCCTGGACAACGAGTTGCTGAGGCTTCGGTCAGTCAAAGAAGGAGCGGTGGGGAAGGTGGCCGTCTGACCGATGCGTTCAGACAATTTTATAGTCCGCAGCTCCAAGGTATAATTGGTTCCAGCAACCATCGCCAGCGTCTGATTTACATGGTCCAGGAATACCTAGGGGCAAGGTCAGACTTGGACACCTTCCCCACCGAAAATCCTCTGGCTTACTGGGTCTTGAGGAGGGATCACTGGCCAGAGCTTGCACAGTATGCAATTGAGCTACTGGCCTGTCCTGCATCCAGTGTTCTTTCGGAACGCACATTCAGTGCTGCTGGTGGCTTTGTAACCGATCACAGAGTGCGCCTGTCCACCGACTCGGTTGATCGACTGACCTTCATAAGGATGAACCAATCTTGGATCACCACCAGCTACCAAGCACCTGAAGCTGATGTAACTGAATAATTTTTTTGGAAATGTCACATCCCTTCAAGACTGCTTATGATGATGCTGAGTGACTGTCCTGTTATGTTGACTGACTATCCTCTTCCTCCTCAATGATCCTGCCGATAGCTTGGAAGAACATTTGTGGTTCTGGGTGACGCCACCAGTGGCTAAGGCCCAATTTTTCAGCCCCTGTTTAATAGGGGCGTATAATTACAATTTTTGATGCAATGCTTTGTAACAGGGCTCATTGCTGCACTCCAAATACAGTATCTGTGATGGGTTGAAGTGTTGTGGCACCAGTGGCTAAGGCCCAATTTTTCAGCCCCTGTTTCACAGGGGCGTGTAATTACAATTTTTGATGCAATGCTTTGCAACAGGGCTCATTGCTGCGCTCCAAATTCAGTATCTGTGATGGGTTGAAGTGTTGTGGCACCAGTGGCTAAGGCCCAATTTTTCAGCCCCTGTTTAACAGGGGCGTGTAATTACAATTTTTGATGCAATGCTTTGCAACAGGGCTCAGTGCTGCTCTCCAAATACAGTATCTGTGCTGGGTTGAAGTGTTGTGGCACCAGTGGCTAAGGCCCAATTTTTCAGCCCCTGTTTAACAGGGGTGTGTAATTACAATTTTTGATGCAATGCTTTGCAACAGGGCTCAGTGCTGCGCTCCAAATACAGTATCTGTGATGGGTTGAAGTGTTGTGGCACCAGTGGCTAAGGCCCAATTTTTCAGCCCCTGTTTAACAGGGGCGTGTAATTACAATTTTTGATGCAATGCTTTGCAACAGGGCTCAGTGCTGCTCTCCAAATACAGTATCTGTGCTGGGTTGAAGTGTTGTGGCACCAGTGGCTAAGGCCCAATTTTTCAGCCCCTGTTTAACAGGGGTGTGTAATTACAATTTTTGATGCAATGCTTTGCAACAGGGCTCAGTGCTGCGCTCCAAATACAGTATCTGTGATGGGTTGAAGTGTTGTGGCACCAGTGGCTAAGGCCCAATTTTTCAGCCCCTGTTTAACAGGGGCATGTAATTACAATTTTTGATGCAATGCTTTGCAACAGGGCTCATTGCTGCTCTCCAAATACAGTATCTGTGATGGGTTGAAGTGTTGTGGCACCAGCACCAGTGCCTAAGGCCCAATTTTTCTGCCCCTGTTCAACAGGGGCATGTAATAACAATTCTTGATCTAATATTTCACAGATGGGCCCATTCCTGCGCCCACCAAGAGTAACTGTGAGGACTTAGAGTCTTGTGGCACCAGCACCACCACCACCAAAGGCCCAATTTTTCAGCCCCTTTTCAACAGGGGCATGCAATTACAATTCTTGATCTAATAATTCACAGCAGTGCCCATTCATGTGCCCCCCAAGAGTAACTGTGAGGGCTTACAGTGTTGTAGCACAAGCACCACCACCAAAGGCCCAATTTTTCCTACCACTGTTCAACAATGGCATGTAATTACAATTCCTGATATAATAGTTCACAGCAGGGCGTTCCAGCGCCCACCAAGAGTAACTGGGAGGGCTTACAGTGTTGTGGCAACACCAACACCTAAGGGGCAAATTTCTGCAGAGTATATACGGCAGGCTCCTACTTTCAAACATCCAACTTACAAATGACTCCTACTTGCAAACGGAAGGAGACAACAGGAAGTGAGAGGAAATCTACCCCTAGGAAGGGAAATTCTCTCCTGTAAAAGTTAATATGGGAAAAAGGTGTCTACTCTCTACTGATGCTTTATCACCAATCCTTGTTTCAATAAAAAACCCACTTTTCCAAAAACATTTGTCATTGGGACGGAAAGTGAGGTGAAATCTTCTGAACAGGTGCACAGACAGCAAAACAAATGTTACAGGGGTGATAACCCTTCCCTATGTTCTCCAAAAAACTTAAAAATTGATTTTTTGGCTAGAGCTACACTTAAAAAATGTACCTGTTCCAAATTAGAAAACAATTCTACTTAAGAACAAACCTACAGTACCTGTCTTGTTTGCACCGCCTGTTTACTGCTGTTCAGAGTATATAGGGCCTTTTTATAATTTTAGGTGCGGGGTTCCCCTTAATATCCATACAAGACCCAAAGGGGCTGGTAGTGGGGTGGGGGGTACCCATGCCATTTTTCTCAATGATTTTCATCCATATTGCCGGGACCAGACATTAAAGCCGCAAGCACTTTTAAATGACCATTTTTTTCCTTTAGAAATGTCATTTTGTGCAGGGACAGTTCTAAACACGGGAAACACGTGGAACTTCACAGGCATACTTTAGACACCCCCCAGGTACCATATTTAAAGGAATATTTCACTTTTTTTTCACTTTATTCATCATTAAAATGACTGCTCCCGAAAAAACGGCTGTTTTTAAAACTTTTTTTTTGCATTGATCCATGTCCCCTGGGGCAGAACCCGGGCCCCCGAACCCTTTTTAGGACAATTACTTGCATATTAGCCGGTATAATTAGCACTTTTGATTTCGAACATTCGCATCCATTGTATTTAATAGGGTTCTAAAGTTTGCACGAACTTTCGGTCCGTTCGCAAGTTCTGGTGCGAACTGGGGGGGTGTTCGGCTCATCCCTATTTGTGATAAGGATTTCCTATTCATTTAACACAAAATGAAATAAAATCAGAATTGAAAATGAGGCCTGGTAGACACTGTAGGGCTTTCAGGCCTAGTCAGTGAAGCTATACTACAGGTTGTCAACTTATGAGGTAAAGGGGGCCTCAAATGCAGCCCCTGACATCATCAAATGGCCACACATGATGTTTAATATACAGTATCTCACAAACGTGAGTACACCCCTCACATTTTTGTAAATATTTTATTATATCTTTTCATGTGACAACACTGCGGAAATGACACTTTGCTACAATGTAACGTAGTGAGTGTACAGCTTGTATCACAGTGTAAATTTGCTGTCCCCTCAAAATATATCAACACACAGTCTAAACCACTGGCAACAAAAGGGAGTACACCCCTAAGTGATAATGTCCAAATTGGGTCCAAAGTGTCAATATTTTACGTGACCACCATTATTTTCCAGCACTGCCTTAACCCTCTTGGGCATGGAGTTCACCAGAGCTTCACAGATCGCCACTGGAGCGGTTTAGACATTAATGGCTGTGTGTTGAGTTATTTTGAGGGGGCAGCAAATTGACACCGTTATACAAGCGGTATACTCACTACTTTACATTGTAGCAAAGTGTAATTTCTTCATGTGAGGGGTGTACTCACTTTTGTGAGATACTGGCGTGTGTATACGTGTGTATATATATATATATATATATATATATATATATATATATATATATATATACAGATATGCAGTATATATTGTATATGGGACAGATGTGGCAAAAAGCTTAGGATAAATAAAACTGTTGGTGTCCTGTTTTTGCACCTGAATGTTTAGTGTTATTTTTATGTACAAGCTTTGAGTGGATCAGCTACTAATATTAGAACCTGTAAGTGATACAACCAAAAATTATATAATACAAAGTAATCAGAGAAATCAATAACAATAAAATATGTTAGCTAAAACCTAAGTTGAAAATAAAAAAGGGAATATGCAGGTAAATACATAGTTTCAATGTAACTCCACAAAATGAGATATTTGGCAACTAAAATATCAAATATGGAAAATAACTTTTAGTAAAATACATTAGGAAAATAATTAGCTGTCGGTACATTGAATCAAATGATGACCACTTACTTAGTTTATTGTAATATCTATTTGCATATATTTTTTAAAGCCCGTAGAAAATAGACTCATAGGGTATATTTATAAAAGCAGTAAACATGAAATTTACCAAATGTTTACTGCAGGTGTATATTCTATGTACATGTTTTTTTTTGTTTTGTTTTTTTAATTACAGTGCTTGATTTATGACTGCAGTGAAGGTTTATCCCATAAATATGCCCCATTTAGATCTTATCTTTAATGGATGCTTAAGAGCGACATGTTGCTGATTGTAAACTGTTGAAAACCCTATTTTGGCCTCCAATTTTTCAGTCAGTTTTTAAAAGAGTGGAAAAGTATTAGAACCTCTGCCAAGACTGCATCACTGTCTGTGTTCCTGCTAATGAGATTCTCCATCACTACCAGCTTATTTGACAGGTGTTGAGCAGAATAAAAAGGTGAGAAGAACTTACTCCACTTGACCATCAATAGCAATAAAAAAAAATGTATTTGAGTAAGGAAGCTTAGAATCGTTGTCAGCTTTTGTTGCTTTTTGTTTCTACAGTAAAAAGATTTTTCCTCAGTTACATTTTAGAAGATTGGTATGAGGAGGAACAAAAAATTCCCAGAAATCTTCCCAGCAGAGGTGCAAAAAACATCCAATATAAGAAATGTTTTGGCAGGGGTTGGGCTTTAAAACCATACTTTAGTCAACATCTAAAAAACACAATTTTATTTTCACTCCACACTTTAGTGTGGAAAATAACAAGCTTTTAACCACTTCAATACCGGGCATTTTCACCTCCTTCCTGCCCAGGCCAATTTCCAGCTTTCAGCAGAGCCACCTTGTGGCCATCATATTACAATAGCCGGGATGTGAAGTGGTTAACAAAATTAAAGCCCATGGTTTTAATTTCATCAGTAAAGGGTAGGGTCCTCCACATTAAAAACCCCTAATACCTATTACCGGTAATTCTTCTCCCAAACAGACAACTACTTGTCGATTAACCACTTAACGACCGCTCACTGTATATATACGTCGGCAGAATGGCACCGACAGGCACAATCACGTAGAGTGAACGTGATCACCTTTGTACAGTTGGGGGGTCCGATCGGACCCCCCTCCTATACAGTGAGCGGCCGTTAATCGTTGGGGAGCGATCAGAGATGAGGGGGTAACCATTCGATTTCGGCCACCCCCTCGCGATTGCTCCCGGCCAATGAAAATGCTTCCTCCGCCATGTGATGTAAACACAGGCAGGAGGAAGTGATGTCATCTCCCTCGCGGCGGTCTTTTCGATTCCGGCGCCGAGGAGAGAGGAAGCAGGTTAGTGCACCAACAGTCCACTGACACATAGGTACACATAGGCACACATTTCACCCCCCAGTCACCCCCAGATCACCCCCAGGTCACCCCCCAGCCCCCAATCACAGTGTCACTGATTGCAGTGATCATTTATTTTACTGATCACTGCATTTAGTGTCATCTGTGATAGTAAAAAGTTGCAGGGCAGTTAGGTTTAGGCCCCTTTAGGTCCAGGGTAGCCCCCTAACCCCCCTAATAAAGGTTTAACCCCTTGATCGCCCCCCAGGTAACCCTTTCATCCCCTAACGCCAGCGTCACTAAGCAATCGTATTTTCGATCGCTGTATTTAGTGCCGGTGGTGCCCTAGATAGCCAGTTATTTATTTTTAGTTTCGCCGCAGGTTTTTAGAGTGTCAGGTACCCCCATATATTATTTTAACCCCCTGATTGCCCCTAGAGTTAACCCTTTCACCAGTGATCACCGTATAAGCGTCACTGGTGACACTGGTTACCCAGTTAGTTATTTAGTTATTTAGGTAACCCGTCAGGTTTTTATATAGCGTCGGGTACCCCCATATTTAACCTAATAAAGGTTTTAACCCCCTGATTGCCCCTAGTTAACTCTTTCACCAGTGATCACCATATAAAGGTTACGGGTGACACTGATTGGTTAGTTTGCTTTTTATAGCATCAGGGCACCCGCCGTATATAACCCAATAAAGGTTTAACCCCCTGATCGCCCGGCGGGTGAGATCAATTAGGTTTTAGCACCAGAGAGGGTCTGCGTCGCCCCAGGCAGCGTTAGGTTAGTGCCAGTAACGCTAACACCCACGCGCAAAGCATACACCTCCCTTAGTGGTATGAGTATCTGATCAGATCTATACTAGCATCCCCAGCGGTTTAGGGTTCCCAAAAACGCAGTGTTAGCGTGATCAGCCCAGATACCTGCTAGCACCTGCCTTTAGCCCCTCCGCCCAGCCCAGCCCAGCCCACCCAAGTGCAGCATCGATCGATCACTGTCACTTACCAAACACAAAACACATAACTGCAGCGTTCGTAGAGACAGTCCTGATCCCTGCGACCGCTAACAGTTTTTTTTGTAGCATTTGATATATTTGCTGACGACAGTCGGGTGCTTTTTTTCCTGTGAATCTTACTAGTGTACCCCTAAATTTAGAGCCCAAAATGGCAAGTCGAAGGTACACTAGTAAAGAGGCCTACGAGATTCTGAGCATGACAGATAGTGAAGAGGAGGTCACGTATCTGTCAGATTCAGGCTCAGAATATCTTCCCGTAGAAGACAGTGACGTCAGCGGCCCCACGTCAGATAGCTCTGACAACGAAGTTGAGGTCCCTGCTAAGGTCAGGCATACCCGATCCCGATCTTCTGAGGTTGTTGAGGAGCAAGAACTGCAGGGCTCTCGTATCATGGAGCAGAGGAGTACTAGCGCCGCTATTCCTTCTGGTGAATTGGCAAGCACCAGCGGCCTAGTACAGCCTGGGCGTACATCCAGCACTGCAGTATCACACGGTGACGTGGCGAGTCCCATAAGTGCAGTTCAAGCTGGCGAGGTGGCAAGCACAAGTAGTGTCCCGCTGCCACCAAGAAGACAAAGGCAGGCCCGTCGTACCCATAGTGCTCTTCCTGCAGAATTTGCCTATCCTGATTGGGTCCCCACCACTTCTGCAGAACCCGTACTTCCCCCATTCACTGCCCAACCCGGTATTCAGGTGGAAACAGCTGATTTTATGCCAATCGATTATTATTCGCTGTTTTTCACGGAAGATCTCTATAGATCTATTGTGGACCAGAGTAATTTATATGCTGGTCAATTCATCGCCGCTAATCCTCAGTTGCCTTCCATTGCCAAAGATTGGAAACCAATTACGGTTTCCGAATTTAAGACCTTTCTGGGCCTTTCCCTCAACATGGGCACACATAAATTCCTGTCATTGCGTGCTTATTGGTCCACACACCCAATTGACCACATGCCCGTGTTCTCTGCCTCCATGCCCAGGAAACGATACGAGCAGATTTTGCGGTTCATGCACTTCAACGACAATGAACTTTGTCGTCTATGTGGGGACCCTGAATACGACCGGCTCTATAAAATTCGGCCCCTCATAAACCACTTCAACGAACGTTTTGCAGCCTTGTTTATTCCCGATCAAGCTGTCTGCGTTGATGAGTCCCTGATTAAATTTTCTGGCCGCTTGGCTTTCAAGCAGTACCTTCCCAGCAAGCGTGCCAGATACGGGGTCAAGCTCTATAAGTGCTGTGACAGGGCAACAGGCTATGTATGGAGCTTTATGGTTTATGAGGGAAAAGATAGTCAGGTTGAGCCAGTCAACTGCCCGGATTACATAGGAGCGCTGGCAAGATAGTGTGGAACTTGGTGTCACCCTTATTCGGAAAGGGGTACCACTTGTATGTGGACAATTATTACACAAGCGGGCCACTGTTTAGTCACTTGTTTGATCATCAGATTGGAGCATGTGGCACCGTGCGACCTAATCGCCGGGGCTTTCCCCAGCGGCTTGTAGATGCCCGTCTTAGGCTGGGGGAGAGAGCCTGCGTAAAGTGTAATAACTTGCTCGCTATGAAGTGGAGGGACAATAAGAATGTTTTCCTTCTTACCTCCCTTCATGCAGACACGACAGTCCAAATTCGTACGGCGACTGGTGTTGTGGAGAAACCCCTCTGTGTCCACGAATATAACAAAAATATGGGAGGGGTGGACCTCAATGACCAGTTGATGGCGCCGTATCTAATTGACCGTAAGGCGAGACGCTGGTACAAAAAAGTGTCTCTATCCTTATTACAATTGGCTTTGCTGAACGCTCATGTGCTATACAGAGCTTCAGGCGGGACTTTATCTCTTCTAAAATTCCAGAATGAGATAGTCACAGAACTCCTGTATCCAGGCGGTTCTGCACCTCACCATCCCCTACCAAATGCAGTAAGCCGGCTGCATGAGAGGCATTATACGCATCTCCTCCCGAGTACCCCTACCCAACGAGCCCCCCAAAAAAGATGTTGTGTCTGTAGCAAGCGCGGATTTAGGCGTGACACCCGTTATTATTGTCCACTCTGTCCTGACAAACCTGGTCTTTGCCTTGGTGAATGTTTTGAACGCTACCACTCAAAAGTGAAGTTTTAGCGTAGGGTACAGCATTTCACAGACTAGGACACACTTACACAGGGTCTCCCAAGATGCCATTACATTTTGAGAGACCCGAACCATTACAGTTGTTAAAGTTTAAAAAAAAAAGTGTAAAAAAGAAAAAAAATACGTAAAAAACAAAAACACAAAAAAAATATAAAATAAAAAATAAAAAAATAGTTGTCGTTTTATTGTTCTCTCTCGCTCTCTCTATTTTCTCTCTATTGTTCTGCTCTTTTTTACTGTATTCCATTCTGCAATGTTTTATCATGCTTGCTTTTCAGGTATGTAATTTTTTGTTTTCAGGTGCGCCATTCAACTGCAGCGCGGAATTATTTATCTTGACAGCAACAGCGTTTGCTCCCACGATACATAAAGCCGTGACTCCAGTGCTGTAGAAGGTGATTTCAGCACCACAGTTAAAAAAAAAGAGCATATATGCCGAAGCATGGGGGCAACAGGGGCGGAGGAGCGATTTGGCTCCTAATGCCGCGTATATACGGTCGAAATTCCGACGGAGGCTTGCCCGTGGAAAAGTTTGACCGTGTGTACCCGGCATAACCTTTTATGCCGCGTACATACGGTCGAAATTTCGACAAAGGCTTGCCCGTGGAAAAGTCCGACCGTGTGTACACGGCATAACTTTTTTGCGGGAGGATGCCCCCATGCTTCGGCATATATATATTTTAGGCACAGGTTGCGTTAAAAAAATGTTTTATTTTTTACTAGGTTTTGTTTTGGAATTTGCTTTGCAGGTATGGTATGGTAAGGTCTTACTGTTGTACTGTAATGTTACTTTGTTTTAATGTTAACCATCATTTGCTTAGCAGGTACGCCATTCAGTTGCATCGCGGATTTATTTATCTTGACAGCAACAGCGTTTGCTCCCACGATACATAAAGCCGTGACTCCAACGCTGTAGGAGGTGATTTCACCACCACAGTTAAAAAAAGAGCATATATGCCGAAGCATGGGGGCAGCAGGGGCGGAGGAGCGATTTTGCTCCTAATGCCGCGTATATACGGTCGAAATTCCGACGGAGGCTTGCCCGTGGAAAAGTCCGACCGTGTGTACGCGGCATAACTTTTTTGCGGGAGGATTCCCCCATGCTTCGGCATATATATATTTTAGGCACAGGTTGCGTTAAAAAAATGTTTTATTTTTTGCTAGGTTTTGTTTTGGTATTTGCTTTGCAGGTATGGTATGGTAAGGTCTTACTGTTGTACTGTAATGTTACTTTGTTTTAATGGTAACCATCATTTGCTTAGCAGGTACGCCATTCAGTTGCATCGCGGATTTATTTATCTTGACAGCAACAGCGTTTGCTCCCACGATACATAAAGCCGTGACTCCAACGCTGTAGGAGGTGATTTCACCACCACAGTTAAAAAAAGAGCATATATGCCGAAGCATGGGGGCAGCAGGGGCGGAGGAGCGATTTTGCTCCTAATGCCGCGTATATACGGTCGAAATTCCGACGGAGGCTTGCCCGTGGAAAAGTTCGACCGTGTGTACGCGGCATAACCTTTTATGCCGCGTACATACGGTCGCAATTCCGACGAAGGCTTGCCCGTGGAAAAGTCCGACCGTGTGTACGCGGCATAACTTTTTTGCGGGAGGATGCCCCCATGCTTCGGCATATATGCCCATCATTAGAAGTGGGTGGATGAAGGGAGGTATTCTAATGGTGGGCATACCCACCGATCAATCTCTTTTTTTCGTTCAGCCAACAGGCTGCATGAAAAAAAAGATTACAATACATGTCCAACAAGGACCAGCAACGTACTGGTATGTTGCTGGACTTTGAATGTTTATACCAGAATGATGCCTGCAGGTTTAGGTATCATCTTGGTATCATTCTTTTCAGCCAGTGGCCGGCTTTCATGTAAAAGCAATTCTAGCAGATAATTAGCCTCTAGACTGCTTTTACAAGCAGTGGAAGGGAATGCCCCCCCCCCGGATATAAACAGCGCCATTGGGAAATTGGGAAAGCATTTTATCACACCGATCTTGGTGTGGTCAGATGCTTTGAGGGCAGAGGAAAGATCTAGGGTCTAACCCCCCATTTTTTTTCAAAAAAAGAGTACCTGTCACTACTTATTGCTATCATAGGGGATATTTACATTCCCTGAGATAACAATAAAAATGATTAAAAAAAAATATTGAAGGAACAGTTTAAAAATAAAATAAAAAAGCAAAATAAATAATAAAAAAAAAAAAAAAAAGCACCGCTGTCCCCCCCTGCTCTTGCGCAAAGGCGAACGCAAGTGTCGGTCTAGCGTCATATGTAAACAGCAATTGCATCATGCATGTGAGGTATCACCGTGAAGGTCAGATCGAGGGCAGTAATTTTAGCAGTAGACCTCCTCTGTAAATCTAACGTGGTAACCTGTAAAGGCTTTTAAATGCTTTTAAAAATGAATGTAGTTTCTCGCCGCTGCGCGTTTGTGCATCAAACATTTGGGCAATATAGTGTTTTTTAGTGCATTAAAAATAAAAAAAGTGTGTTTTTCCCCCAAAAAATGCGTTTGAAAAATCGCTGCGCAAATACTGTGTGGAAAAAAAAAATGCAACACCCACTATTTTAATCTGTAGGGCCTTTGCTTTAAAAAAATATATAATGTTTGGGGGTTCAACATAATTTTCTTGCAAAAAAAAAAAATGTTTTCATGTAAACAAAAAGTGTCAGAAAGGGCTTTGTCTTCAAGTGGTTAGAAGAGTGGATGATGTGTGACATTAGCTTCCTAATGTTGTGCATAAAATGCCAGGACAGTTCAAAACCCCCCCAAATGACCCCATTTTGGAAAGTAGACACCTCAAGCTATTTGCTGAGAGGCATGTTGAGCCCATTGAATATTTTTTTTTGTCCCAAGTGATTGAATAATGACAAAAAGAAAAAAAAAATGTACAAAAAGTTGTCACTAAATTATATATTGCTCAAACATGCCATGGTTATATGTGGAATTGCACCCCAAAATACATTCTGTTGCTTCTCCTGAGTACGGGGATACCACATGTGTGATACATTTTGGGAGCCTAGCCGCGTACAGGACCCCGAAAACCAAGCACCGCCTTCAGGATTTCTATGGGTGTAAATTTTTGATTTCACTCCTCACTGCCTATCACAGTTTCGGAGGCCATGGAATGCCCAGATGGCACAAAACCCCCCAAATGACCCCATTTTGGAAAGTAGACACCCCAAGCTATTTGCTGAGAGGTATGTTGAGTATTTTGCAGATCTCGCTTTTTGTCACAAAGTTTTAAAAATTGAAAAAAGAAATAAAAAAATATGTCTTTCTTCATTTTCAAAAACAAATGAGAGCTGTAAAATACTCACCATGCCTCTCGGCAAATAGCTTGGGGTGTCTACTTTCCTAAATGGGGTCATTTGTGGGGGTTTTGGGCTATCTTGGCATTTTATGGCCTTCAAAACTGTGATAGATAGTGAGGAGTGAAATCAAAAATTTGTGCCCTTAGAAATCCTGAAGGCGGTGCTTGGTTTTCGGGGGCCCGTACGCGGCTAGGCTCTCAAAAAGTCCCACACATGTGGTATCCCCGTACTCAGGAGAAGCAGCCAAATGTATTTTGGGGTGCAATTCCGCATATAACCATGGTATGTTTGAGCAATATATCATTTAGTGACAACTTTTTGTAATTTTTTTTTCTTTTTGTCATTATTCAATCACTTGGGACAAAAAAAAAAATATTCAATGGGCTCAACATGCCTCTCAGCAATTTCCTTGGGGTGTCTACTTTCCAAAATGGGGTTATTTTGGGGGGTTTTGTGCTATCTTGGCATTTTATGGCCTTCAAAACTGTGATAGGTAGTGAGGAGTGAAATCAAAAATTTACGCCCTTAGAAATCCTGAAGGCAGTGCTTGGTTTTTGGGGCCCCGTACCCGGCTAGGCTCCCAAAAAGTCCCACACATGTGGTATCCCCGTACTCAGGAGAAGCAGTAGAATGTATTTTGGGGTGCAATTCCACATATAACCATGGCATGTGTGAGCAATATATCATTTAGTGACAACTTTTTGTACATTTTTTCTTTTTTTTTTTCTTTTTATCATTATTCAATCATTTGGGACAAAAAAAAAATATTCAATGGGCTCAACATGCCTCTCAGCAAATAGCTTGGGGTGTCTACTTTCCAAAATGGGGTAATTTGGGGGGGTTTTGTGCCATCTTGGCATTTTATGGCCTTCAAAACTGTGATAGGTAGTGATAGGTAGTGAGGAGTGAAATCAAAAATTTATGCCCTTAGAAACCTTGAAGGCGGTGCTTGGTTTTTGGGGTCCCGTATGCGACTAGGCTCCCAAAAAGTCCCACACATGTGGTATCCCCGTACTCAGGAGAAGCAGCAGAATGTATTTTGGGGTGTAATTTCACATATGCCCATGGCATGTGTGAGCAATAGATCATTTAGTGACAACTTTGTGCAAAAAAAATAAAGTTTGTCATATTCCCGCAACTTGTGGCAAAATATAAAATATTCCATGGACTAATCATGCCTCTCAGTAAATAGCTTGGGGTGTCTACTTTCCAAAATGGGGTCATTTGGGGGGGGGTTTTGTGCTATTTTGGCATTTTATGGCCTTCGAAACTGTGATAGGTAGTGAGGAGTGAAATCAAAAATTTGCGCCCTTAGAAATCCTGAAGGCGGTGCTTGGTTTCCGGGGTCCCGTACGTGGCTAGGCTCTTAAAAAGTCCCACACATGTGGTATCCCCGTACTCAGGAGAAGCAGCAGAATGTATTTTGGGGTGCAATTCCACATATAACCATGGCATGTGTGAGCAATATATCATTTAGTGACAACTTTTTGTAATTTTTTATTTTTTTTTGTCATTATTCAATCACTTGGGACAAAAAAAAAATATTCAATGGGCTCAACATGCCTCTCAGCAATTTCCTTGGGGTGTCTACTTTCCAAAATGGGGTCATTTGGGGGGGGTTTGTACTGCCCTGCCATTTTAGCACCTCAAGAAATGAGATAGGCAGTCATAAATTAAAAGCTGTGTAAATTCCAGAAAATGTACCCTAGTTTGTAGACGCTATAACTTTTGCGCAAACCAATAAATATACGCTTATTGACATTTTTTTTACTAAAGACATGTGGCTGAATACATTTTGGCCTAAATGTATGACTACAATTGAGTTTATTCGATTTTTCTTATAACAAAAAGTAGAAAATATCATTTTTTTTCAAAATTTTCGGTCTTTTTCCGTTTATATCGCAAAAAATTAAAATCGCAGAGGCAATCAAATACCATTAAAAGAAAGCTCTATTTGTGGGAAGAAAAGGACGCAAATTTCGTTTGGGTACAACATTGCATGTCCGCACAATTTACAGTTAAAGCAGCGCAGTGCAAAATTCTGAATTCACCTCTGGTCCTTTAGCTACCAAATGGTCCGGGGCTTAAGTGGTTAAGGGCTTTTTAAGATGTGGCACAAAAATAATAATAATAACTGCTTTAAACTTAATATGAAGTGGCCAAATTTTACATACAGTATTTGTGCCAATAAAAATAACTTGCACACCCTCTGGTTTAAATTCAGTTAAGATATTATTAATATACTCACATTTGGTCTTGAGTATACATTTCAGTATGCATATTTTTTATTTTTACAAATTCTTTGGTTTGCATATATTAAAACAAAATATTCAAACTGAACAAA
Organism: Rana muscosa; assembly: GCA_029206835.1. NCBI lineage: Eukaryota > Metazoa > Chordata > Amphibia > Anura > Ranidae > Rana > Rana muscosa. The sequence goes on from CM055117.1 coordinate 418,224,628, forward strand.
GAAAAGGTTGTTTCCCATGATTCCTGTATTACTATCTCTAAAATTAACAAGGAAGAAATGTTTTCTCATCTGCATAAAGAACATCTTATATCAATTATGGATTAATATGTCTGTCTTAATACTTAAATCATGTATAGAGTTGAGCGGACACCTGGATGTTCGGGTTCGACGGGTTCGGGCGAACTTTGGAAAAAAGTTTGGGTTCGGGACCGAACTTTAACCCGGACCCGAACCCGAACCCCATTGAAGTCAATGGGGACCCGGACTTCTAAGGACTAAAAAGGCTCTAAAAAAGTAATGGAAAGGGCTAGAGGGCTGCAAATGGCAGCAAAATGTTGTTAAGAGCATGGCAAGTGCTCTGCAAACAAATGTGGATAGGGAAATAACTTAAAATAACATAAAAAAATAAAAATAAAAAATAATAATCTTGACCTAGGAGGACGAGGTCCATATGGAGTAGGAGGTTGAGGTGGCGGTGGATGTGGCTGTGTAGGTGGAAGCGGCGGTGGAGGAGGACGAGGTAGCCAACACTGGTTCAAAAATACAACAATGGCTGGGTAAGGCCGGTGATGTGTCGAATTCTGTCCCCCGTCAAATAGTGTCCACCCTGTACTGCGCTTGCTCAGTATGTAGGACAAGGGGATTTCGAAAATCTCCCAAGACGAACAGCGCCTGCGTGGTGAGTTCAGTTGAAGGCCACACCATCCGTGGTTCAAGCCGAGCCAAGTGAGGCCGTGCCCGAAGCGTGGCGATCGAACCGAGCCCGTGAGGGGCCCTGTTACTATGTGCTACCGTATGTCCACTTGGATGGTGGGGCTTGAACCTGCACTCACAGCGCAGGCGCCGTTCATCTTCGGAGATTTTGTGAATCTCCTTGTCCTCTGTACTGCGCAAGCGCTGCGCCTTCGCAGTATGGGCCGGACACAATCCAATGGCCGGACAGTTTTTGTCACAACACCGGTATACATGTCTATTCTGCACAAGGTACGGACAAGTCCTGTGGGATCCATGCCTGGTTCATTTTAATGAACGTGAGCTTGTCCACATTGGCTCTGGACAGGCGGCTGCGCTTGTCTGTGATAACGCCCCCTGCCGTGCTAAATACACGTTCAGATAATACACTGGCTGCAGGGCAGGCCAGCACCTCCAAGGCATAAAGGGCAAGCTCAGGCCATGTGCCCAATTTGGAGACCAAGAAGTTAAAGGGGGCAGACCCGTCATCCAGTATGTGTAGGCCTGTGGACACATACTGCTCAACCATGTTGGTGAAATGCTGCCTCCTGCTAAGACGTTCCATCTCAGCTGGTGGTGCTGGTTGTTGTGGCGTGCTGACAAAGCTTTTCCACATTTCAGCCATGCTAACCCTGCCTTCTGAGGTGCTGCCGGTGCCCCGGCTGCGTTGGCGACCTCTTCCTCCTCCTCTGCCTTCGCCTTGTGCTTCCACCGTACGCCCGCTGTCAGGTGGGAATGCCACCAGCAGCGCGTCTACCAGCGTGCGCTTGTACTCGCGCATCTTACGATCCCGCTCCAGTGAGGGAATTAAGGACGGTACGTTGTCCTTGTAATGGGGATCCAGCAGGGTGGCCACCCAGTAATCAGCACCAGTTAAAATGTGGGCAACTCGGCGGTCATTGCGGAAACACTGCAGCATGTAATCGCTCATGTGTGCCAGGCTGCCCAGAGGCAAAGAAAAGCTGTCCTCTGTGGGAGGTGTATCGTCTGTGTCCTCTGTATCCCCCCAGCCACGCACCAGTGATGGCCACGAGCTGGTCTGGGTGCCACCCTGCTGTGAAAATGGCTCCTCCTCCTCCTCCTCCTCCTCCATCTCCTCCTCCACCTCGTCATCCTCCAGAACTGTGCCCTTTCTGCCGGACAATTGTGTACCTGGCGTTTGTTGGTGCAGGAACCCACCCTCGTTGCCACTTGTGAAAGACTGCCCTGAAAGCCTTTGAAATGATCCCGCTTCCTCCTCCTCCTCCTCATCCTCCTGTGCCACATCCTCTTCCATCATCGCCCGAAGCGTTTTTTCAAGGAGGCATAGAACTGGGATAGTAACGCTAAGAACGGCGTCATTGGCACTGGACATGTTGGTGGAGTACTCGAAACAGCGCAACAAGGCACACAGGTCTCGCATGGAGGCCCAGTTATTGGTGGTGAAGTGGTGCTGTTCCGCAGAGTGACTCACGGGTGATTGCTGCAGCTGAAACTCCACTATCGCCTGCTGCTGCTCGCACAGTCTGGCCAGCATGTGCAAGGTGGAATTCCACCTTGTGGGTACGTCACATATGAGGCGGTGAGCGGGAAGGCCGAAGTTACGCTGCAGCGCTGACAGGCGAGCAGCAGCAGGGTGAGAACGCCGAAAGTGCGCACACACAGCCCGCACTTTCTGCAGCAGCTCTGGCATATTGGGGTAATTTTTAAGGAACCTCTGGACCACCAAGTTCAGCACATGCGCCAGACAAGGGATGTGCGTCAAACCGGCTAGGCCCAGAGCTGCTACGAGATTTCGCCCATTATCGCACACCACCAGGCCGGGCTTGAGGCTCACTGACAGCAACCACTCATTGGTCTGTTGTTCCATGTCCCTCCACAACTCCTGCGCGGTGTGGGGTTTTTCCCCCAAACAGGAAAGTTTTAAAACTGCCTGCTGTCGTTTACCCCTGGCTGTGCTGAAGTTGGTGGTGAAGGTGTTACGCTGACCGGATGAGGAGGCGGTAGAGGATGAGGAAGCGGAGTAGGAGGAGTTAGCAACAGGAGGCAAACTGAAGCGCCCTGCAATCCTCGGTGGTGGAAGGACATGCGCCAAACTGCTATCTGCCTCAGGCCTGTGCTGTTAGGGAGATATAACGTCCCTGACCGTGCTTACTGGTCCACGCATCCGTAGTTAGGTGGACCTTGCCACAGGTGGCGTTGCGCAGTGCACACCTGATTTTGTCCCCCACTTGGTTGTGCAGGGAAGGGATGGCTCGCCTGGAAAAATAGTGGCGGCTGGGCACGACGTACTGTGGGACAGCCAATGCCATCAGGCTTTTAAAACTCTGCGTCTCCACCATACGGAATGACAGCATTTCAAAGGCCAGGAGTTTTGAAATGCTGGCATTCAGGGCCAGGGATCGCGGGTGGCTAGGGGGGTACTTCCTCTTCCACTCCAATGTTTGGGAGATAGAGAGCTGAACGCTTCCATGGGACATTGTGGAGATGGTCGGTGACCCAGGTGGTAGTGTTGCTGGCAGATCCTCTGTTTGCGGGGTGGCAGGTGCCACTGTCACTACAGAGGTGGATGAAGAGGCCGAGACTGCAGCAGAAGAGGAAGCAGGAGGAGCCAGAGACCTTTCTTGGTTTTTGAGGTGTCTACTCCACTGCAGCTCGTGCTTTGCACTTAGATGCCTGGTCATGCAGGTTGTGCTCAGGTTGAGAACGTTTATGCCTCGCTTCAGCCTCTGATTGCACAGCCTGCAAACCACTCGTGTCTTGTCATCAGCACATTGTGTGAAGAACTGCCACGCTAGGGAACTCCTTGGACCTGGCTTTGGTGTGCTCGGTCCCTTGCTGCGTTGGGCAGTAGCAGACATACTGTCTAGCAAATGGACGCTCCGCTTTTGCACCCTGCTCCCTCTTCTGCTGTGCTGGTGGCTCTGTGCGACCACCGCCTCTTCCTCCAAACTACACTGGTCACCTGCATAACGTTCATTCCATGTGGGGTCGAGGACCTCATCGTCCTCCACATCATCTTCCACCCAGTCTTCACCCCTGCCCTCCTTGTCTGTCTGCACAATTGCGAAAGCAGCAGCAGTTGGCACCTGTGTTTCGTCATCATCCGAGGCGTACTGCGATGGTCCTCCCATGTACTCATCATGAAACATAAGTGGTTGGGCATCGGTGCACTCAATCTCTTCCACTTCTGGGGCAGGGCTAGGTGGATGGCCCTGGGAAACCCTGCTAACAGAGTCATCGAAAAGCAGAAGAGACTGCTGCATGATTTGGGGCTCAGACTGCTTGGCTGATTTGCAAGGGGGTGAGGTGAAAGACTGATGGACATGGGTTTCAGGTGCCAACTCTGATCTTTCATCAGAAGAGTGGGTGGGAGACAATGTGAAGGAACCCGAGGCACTGTCAGCAACCCAATATACTATCGCCTGTACTTGTCCTGGCCTAAACATTCGTACAGCCTCATTAGGCGCGACAAAATACCGCCGCAGGCTCGGTCGCCTACTTGCACCTGAGGAAGGTGTTTCACTTGTGCGTGTATCTGGCACAGATCCACCACGTCCTCTCCCTGCAACAGGAGCTCCACCAGCAGCACCACGACCGGGGCCACCACGTCCCTTTGACCTTCTCCTCATATTTTCCAAATTTAGGATGTTGCCCTAAATGGGTGTTTTTGGAAGAGCAGAACACACCCACTGTATGTAACCGCTGAATCGCACAGCTACAGAACTGCAGAAAATGCTATTCCAAAAAAAAATTGTTTTTTTAGTATAGCACAGTAGAAGAAAACTATTTAGAAATTGTTTATTTCACACACCTCCAAATATGTATAACACACTGCAAACTATTTTTTGTGCCCCTAAAAGGCGTTTTTTGGAAGAGCAGAACACACCCACAGTACGTAACCGCTGAATCGCACAGCTACAGAACTGCAGAAAATGCTATTCAAAAAAAAATTAGTTTTTTTAGTATAGCACAGTAGAAGAAAACTATTTAGAAATTGTTTATTTCACACACCTCCAAATATGTATAACACACTGCAAACTATTTTTTGTGCCCCTAAAAGGCGTTCTTTGGAAGAGCAGAACAACTATTTTTTGTGGCCCTGAATGGCTCTTTTTGCAAGCGTACATTAAAGTGCAATTTTTATTTTTTTTATTTTTTGCCCTAAACGGGTCTTTATTTGCACAAGCAAAATAAAATGCAAATTTATTTATTTTTTTGCCCTATGGGTCTTTTGGAAAAGAGCACAATAAAGCGCCTTTTTTTTTCCCCCGAAAAGTTAGATTTTCTCTGACACTGGGCTCATGGCAGTGTAAAAAGACTGCACTGCAACACAAACAGGTAAACCTATGCAGATCGCTGATTTTAATCTCTGAATCTGGACTTCTATATAATATTCTCTCTCCCTGAAAGCACCAACACAGGAACCTGGCCCTACACTACACTATCTCTCTATCTTTTCCCTCAGATTGCAGAATCAGGACTACCTCATGTATTTTTCTATCTCTCCCTAAAAGCAGCAGCAGCAGACTAGATCCTCTCCCTATCTATTCTGAAGCAGAGTGACGTGTGTGCTGTGTGCCTCTAGCTTATATAGAAGCTGGGTCACATGTTGCACTGACCAATCACAGCCATGCCATTAGTAGGCATGGCTATGATGGCCTCTAAGGGCACACCAGCTAATCAAAAGGTGATTGGCTGGCCCCTGAAGCATTTCTAAATGCGTAATTAGATTGCCGAACCCGAACCCGGACTTTTGCGCAAAGTTCGGGTTCGGGAAAAAGCTAAAGTTCGGTACGGCACAAAACCCCCCCAAATGACCCCATTTTGGAAAGTAGACACCCCAAGCTATTTGCTGAGAGGTATGTTGAGTATTTTGCAGATCTCGCTTTTTGTCACAAAGTTTTAAAAATTAAAAAAAGAAAAAATAAATAAAAAAATATGTCTTTCTTCATTTTCAAAAACAAATGAGAGCTGTAAAATACTCACCATGCCTCTCGGCAAATAGCTTGGGGTGTCTACTTTCCAAAATGGGGTCATTTGTGGGGGTTTTGGGCTATCTTGGCATTTTATGGCCTTCAAAACTGTGATAGGTAGTGAGGAGTGAAATCAAAAATTTGTGCCCTTAGAAATCCTGAAGGCGGTGCTTGGTTTTCGGGGGCCCGTACGCGGCTAGGCTCTCAAAAAGTCCCACACATGTGGTATCCCCGTACTCAGGAGAAGCAGCCAAATGTATTTTGGGGTGCAATTCCGCATATAACCATGGCATGTTTGAGCAATATATCATTTAGTGACAACTTTTTGTACATTTTTTTTTTCTTTTTGTCATTATTCAATCACTTGGGACAAAAAAAAAAAATATTCCATGGGCTCAACATGCCTCTCAGCAATTTCCTTGGGGTGTCTACTTTCCAAAATGGGGTAATTTTGGGGGGTTTTGTGCTATCTTGGCATTTTATGGCCTTTAAAACTGTGATAGGTAGTGAGGAGTGAAATCAAAAATTTGTGCCCTTAGAAATCCTGAAGGCGGTGCTTGGTTTTCGGGGGCCCGTACGCGGCTAGGCTCCCAAAAAGTCCCACACATGTGGTATCCCCGTACTCAGGAGAAGCAGCAGAATGTATTTTGGGGTGGAATTTCACATATGCCCATGGCATGTGTGAGCAATATATCATTTAGTGACAACTTTGTGCAAAAAAAAACAAAGTTTGTCATATTCCCGCAACTTGTGGCAAAATATAAAATATTCCATGGACTGAACATGCCTCTCAGTAAATAGCTTGGGGTGTCTACTTTCCAAAATGGGGTCATTTGGGGGGTTTTGTGCTATTTTGGCATTTTATGGCCTTCGAAACTGTGATAGGTAGTGAGGAGTGAAATCAAAAATTTACGCCCTTAGAAATCCTGAAGGCGGTGCTTGGTTTTTGGGGCCCCGTACCCGGCTAGGCTCCCAAAAAGTCCCACACATGTGGTATCCCCGTACTCAGGAGAAGCAGCAGAATGTATTTTGGGGTGCAATTCCACATATAACCATGGCATGTGTGAGCAATATATCATTTAGTGACAACTTTTTGTACATTTTTCCTTTTTTTTTTCTTTTTATCATTATTCAATCATTTGGGACAAAAAATAAAATATTCAATGGGCTCAACATGCCTCTCAGCAAATAGCTTGGGGTGTCTACTTTCCAAAATGGGGTCATTTGGGGGGGTTTTGTGCCATCTTGGCATTTTATGGCCTTCAAAACTGTGATAGGTAGTGATAGGTAGTGAGGAGTGAAATCAAAAATTTATGCCCTTAGATACCTTGAAGGCGGTGCTTGGTTTTTGGGGTCCCGTATGCGACTAGGCTCCCAAAAAGTCCCACACATGTGGTATCCCCGTACTCAGGAGAAGCAGCAGAATGTATTTTGGGGTGTAATTTCACATATGCCCATGGCATGTGTGAGCAATATATCATTTAGTGACAACTTTGTGCAAAAAAAATAAAGTTTGTCATATTCCCGCAACTTGTGGCAAAATATAAAATATTCCATGGACTAATCATGCCTCTCAGTAAATAGCTTGGGGTATCTACTTTCCAAAATGGGGTCATTTGGGGGGGTTTTGTGCTATTTTGGCATTTTATGGCCTTCGAAACTGTGATAGGTAGTGAGGAGTGAAATCAAAAATTTGCGAACTTAGAAATCCTGAAGGCGGTGCTTGGTTTCCGGGGTCCCGTATGTGGCTAGGCTCCTAAAAAGTCCCACACATGTGGTATCCCCGTACTCAGGAGAAGCAGCAGAATGTATTTTGGGGTGCAATTCCACATATAACCATGGCATGTGTGAGCAATATATCATTTAGTGACAACTTTTTGTAATTTTTTATTTTTTTTGTCATTATTCAATCACTTGGGACAAAAAAAAAATATTCAATGGGCTCAACATGCCTCTCAGCAATTTACTTGGGGTGTCTACTTTCCAAAATGGGGTCATTTGGGGGGGTTTTGTACTGCCCTGCCATTTTAGCACCTCAAGAAATGAGATAGGCAGTCATAAATTAAAAGCTGTGTAAATTCCAGAAAATGTACCCTAGTTTGTAGACGCTATAACTTTTGCGCAAACCAATAAATATACGCTTATTGACATTTTTTTAACTAAAGACATGTGGCTGAATACATTTTGGCCTAAATGTATGACTACAATTGAGTTTATTCGATTTTTCTTATAACAAAAAGTAGAAAATATCATTTTTTTTCAAAATTTTCGGTCTTTTTCCGTTTATATCGCAAAAAATTAAAATCGCAGAGGCAATCAAATACCATTAAAAGAAAGCTCTATTTGTGGGAAGAAAAGGACGCAAATTTCGTTTGGGTACAACATTGCATGTCCGCACAATTTACAGTTAAAGCAGCGCAGTGCAAAATTCTGAATTCACCTCTGGTCCTTTAGCTACCAAATGGTCCGGGGCTTAAGTGGTTAAGGGATTTTTAAGATGTGGCACAAAAAAAATAATAATAACTGCTTTAAACTTAATATGAAGTGGCCAAATTTTACATACAGTATTTGTGCCAATAAAAATAACTTGCACACCCTCTGGTTTAAATTCAGTTAAGATATTATTAATATACTCACATTTGGTCTTGAGTATACATTTCAGTATGCATATTTTTTATTTTTACAAATTCTTTGGTTTGCATATATTAAAACAAAATATTCAAACTGAACAAAGAAAAGGTTGTTTCCCATGATTCCTGTATTACTATCTCTAAAATGAACAAGGAAGAAATGTTTTCTCATCTGCATAAAGAACATCTTATATCAATTATGGATTAATATGTCTGTCTTAATACTTAAATCATGTATAGAGTTGAGCGAACACCTGGATGTTCGGGTTCGACGGGTTCAGGCGAACTTCGGAAAAAAGTTTTTGTTCGGGACCGAACTTTAACCCGAACCCAGACCCGAACCCGAACCCCATTGAAGTCAATGGGGACCCAGACTTCTAAGGACTAAAAAGGCTCTAAAAAAGTAATGGAAAGGGCTAGAGGGCTGCAAATGGCAGCAAAATGTTGTTAAGAGCATGGCAAGTGCTCTGCAAACAAATGTGGATAGGGAAATAACTTAAAATAACATTAAAAAAAAAAAAAAAATCTTGACCTAGAAGGACGAGGTCCATATGGAGTAGGAGGTTGAGGTGGCGGTGGATGTGGCTGTGTAGGTGGAAGCGGCGGTGGAGGAGGACGAGGTAGCCAACACTGGTTCAAAAATACAACAATGGCTGGGTAAGGCCGGTGATGTGTCGAATTCTGTCCCCCGTCAAATAGTGTCCACCCTGTACTGCGCTTGCTCAGTATGTAGGACAAGGGGATTTCGAAAATCTCCCAAGACGAACGGCGCCTGCGTGGTGAGTTCAGTTGAAGGCCACACCATCCGTGGTTCAAGCCGAGCCAAGTGAGGCCGTGCCCGAAGCGTGGCGATCGAACCGAGCCCGTGAGGGGCCCTGTTACTATGTGCTACCGTATGTCCACTTGGATGGTGGGGCTTGAACCTGCACTCACAGCGCAGGCGCCGTTCATCTTCGGAGATTTTGTGAACCTCCTTGTCCTCTGTACTGCGCAAGCGCTGCGCCTTCGCAGTATGGGCCGGACACAATCCGATGGCCGGACAGTTTTTGTCACAACACCGGTATACATGTCTATTCTGCACAAGGTACGGACAAGTCCTGTGGGATCCATGCCTGGTTCATTTTAATGAACGTGAGCTTGTCCACATTGGACCTGGACAGGCGGCTGCGCTTGTCTGTGATAACGCCCCCTGCCGTGCTAAATACACGTTCAGATAATACACTGGCTGCAGGGCAGGCCAGCACCTCCAAGGCATAAAGGGCAAGCTCAGGCCATGTGCCCAATTTGGAAACCCAGAAGTTAAAGGGGGCAGACCCGTCATCCAGTACGTGTAGGCCTGTGGACACATACTGCTCAACCATGTTGGTGAAATGCTGCCTCCTGCTAAGACGTTCCATCTCAGCTGGTGGTGCTGGTTGTTGTGGCGTGCTGACAAAGCTTTTCCACATTTCAGCCATGTTAACCCTGCCTTCTGAGGTGCTGCCGGTGCCCCGGCTGCGTTGGCGACCTCTTCCTCCTCCTCTGCCTTCGCCTTGTGCTTCCACTGTACGCCCGCTGTCAGGTGGGAATGCCACCAGCAGCGCGTCTACCAGCGTGCGCTTGTACTCGCGCATCTTACGATCCCGCTCCAGTGAGGGAATTAAGGGCGGTACGTTGTCCTTGTAACGGGGATCCAGCAGGGTGGCCACCCAGTAATCAGCACCAGTTAAAATGTGGGCAACTCGGCGGTCATTGCGGAAACACTGCAGCATGTAATCGCTCATGTGTGCCAGGCTGCCCAGAGGCAAAGAAAAGCTGTCCTCTGTGGGAGGTGTATCGTCTGTGTCCTCTGTATCCCCCCAGCCACGCACCAGTGATGGCCACGAGCTGGTCTGGGTGCCACCCTGCTGTGAAAATGGCTCCTCCTCCTCCTCCATCTCCTCCTCCACCTCGTCATCCTCCAGAACTGTGCCCTTTCTGCCGGACAATTGTGTACCTGGCGTTTGTTGGTGCAGGAACCCACCCTCGTTGCCACTTGTGAAAGACTGCCCTGAAAGCCTTTGAAATGATCCCGCTTCTTCCTCCTCCTCCTCATCCTCCTGTGCCACATCCTCTTCCATCATCACCCGAAGCGTTTTTTCAAGGAGGCATAGAACTGGGATAGTAACGCTAAGAACGGTGTCATTGGCACTGGACATGTTGGTGGAGTACTCGAAACAGCGCAACAAGGCACACAGGTCTCGCATGGAGGCCCAGTTATTGGTGGTGAAGTGGTGCTGTTCCGCAGAGTGACTCACGGGTGATTGCTGCAGCTGAAACTCCACTATCGCCTGCTGCTGCTCGCACAGTCTGGCCAGCATGTGCAAGGTGGAGTTCCACCTTGTGGGCACGTCACATATGAGGCGGTGAGCGGGAAGGCCGAAGTTACGCTGCAGCGCTGACAGGCGAGCAGCAGCAGGGTGAGAACGCTGAAAGTGCGCACACACAGCCCGCACTTTCTGCAGCAGCTCTGGCATATTGGGGTAATTTTTAAGGAACCTCTGGACCACCAAGTTCAGCACATGCGCCAGGCAAGGGATGTGCGTCAAACCGGCTAGGCCCAGAGCTGCTACGAGATTTCGCCCATTATCGCACACCACCAGGCCGGGCTTGAGGCTCACTGACAGCAACCACTCATTGGTCTGTTGTTCCATGTTCCTCCACAACTCCTGCGCGGTGTGGGTTTTTTCCCCCAAACAGGAAAGTTTTAAAACTGCCTGCTGTCGTTTACCCCTGGCTGTGCTGAAGTTGGTGGTGAAGGTGTTACGCTGACCGGATGAGGAGGCGGTAGAGGATGAGGAAGCGGAGTAGGAGGAGTTAGCAACAGGAGGCAAACTGAAGCGCCCTGCAATCCTCGGTGGTGGAAGGACATGCGCCAAACTGCTATCTGCCTCAGGCCTGTGCTGTTAGGGAGATATAACGTCCCTGACCGTGCTTACTGGTCCACGCATCCGTAGTTAGGTGGACCTTGCCACAGATGGCGTTGCGCAGTGCACACCTGATTTTGTCCCCCACTTGGTTGTGCAGGGAAGGGATGGCTCGCCTGGAAAAATAGTGGCGGCTGGGCACGACGTACTGTGGGACAGCCAATGCCATCAGGCTTTTAAAACTCTGCGTCTCCACCATACGGAATGACAGCATTTCAAAGGCCAGGAGTTTTGAAATGCTGGCATTCAGGGCCAGGGATCGCGGGTGGCTAGGGGGGTACTTCCTCTTCCACTCCAATGTTTGGGAGATAGAGAGCTGAACGCTTCCATGGGACATTGTGGAGATGGTCGGTGACCCAGGTGGTAGTGTTGCTGGCAGATCCTCTGTTTGCGGGGTGGCAGGTGCCACTGTCACTACAGAGGTGGATGAAGAGGCCGAGACTGCAGCAGAAGAGGAAGCAGGAGGAGCCAGAGACCTTTCTTGGTTTTTGAGGTGTCTACTCCACTGCAGCTCGTGCTTTGCACTTAGATGCCTGGTCATGCAGGTTGTGCTCAGCTTGAGAACGTTTATGCCTCGCTTCAGCCTCTGATTGCACAGCCTGCAAACCACTCGTGTCTTGTCATCAGCACATTGTGTTAAGAACTGCCACGCTAGGGAACTCCTTGGACCTGGCTTTGGTGTGCTCGGTCCCTTGCTGCGTTGGGCAGTAGCAGACATACTGTCTAGCAAACGGACGCTCCGCTTTTGCACCCTGCTCCCTCTTCTGCTGTGCTGGTGGCTCTGTGCGACCACCGCCTCTTCCTCCAAACTACACTGGTCACCTGCATAACGTTCATTCCATGTGGGGTCGAGGACCTCATCGTCCTCCACATCATCTTCCACCCAGTCTTCACCCCTGCCCTCCTTGTCTGTCTGCACAATTGCGAAAGCAGCAGCAGTTGGCACCTGTGTTTCGTCATCATCCGAGACGTACTGCGATGGTCCTCCCATGTACTCATCATGAAACATAAGTGGTTGGGCATCGGTGCACTCAATCTCTTCCACTTCTGGGGCAGGGCTAGGTGGATGGCCCTGGGAAACCCTGCTAACAGAGTCATCGAAAAGCAGAAGAGACTGCTGCATGATTTGGGGCTCAGACTGCTTGGCTGATTTGCAAGGGGGTGAGGTGAAAGACTGATGGACATGGGTTTCAGGTGCCAACTCTGATCTTTCATCAGAAGAGTGGGTGGGAGACAATGTGAAGGAACCCGAGGCACTGTCAGCAACCCAATATACTATCGCCTGTACTTGTCCTGGCCTAAACATTCGTACAGCCTCATTAGGCGTGACAAAATACCGCCGCAGGCTCGGTCGCCTACTCGCACCTGAGGAAGGTGTTTCACTTGTGCGTGTATCTGGCACAGATCCACCACGACCTCTCCCTGCAACAGGAGCTCCACCAGCAGCACCACGACCGGGGCCACCACGTCCCTTTGACCTTCTCCTCATATTTTCCAAATTTAGGATGTTGCCCTAAATGGGTGTTTTTGGAAGAGCAGAACACACCCACAGTACGTAACCGCTGAATCGCACAGCTACAGAACTGCAGAAAATGCTATTCAAAAAAAAAATTTTTTTTTTAGTATAGCACAGTAGAAGAAAACTATTTAGAAATTGTTTATTTCACACACCTCCAAATATGTATAACACACTGCAAACTATTTTTTGTGCCCCTAAAAGGCGTTTTTTGGAAGAGCAGAACACACCCACAGTACGTAACCGCTGAATCGCACAGCTACAGAACTGCAGAAAATGCTATTCCAAAAAAAAATTGTTTTTTTAGTATAGCACAGTAGAAGAAAACTATTTAGAAATTGTTTATTTCACACACCTCCAAATATGTATAACACACTGCAAACTATTTTTTGTGCCCCTAAAAGGCGTTTTTTGGAAGAGCAGAACACTCCCACAGTACGTAACCGCTGAATCGCACAGCTACAGAACTGCAGAAAATGCTATTCAAAAAAAATGTTTTTTTTTTAGTATAGCACAGTAGAAGAAAACTATTTAGAAATTGTTTATTTCACACACCTCCAAATATGTATAACACACTGCAAACAATTTTTTGTGCCCCTAAAAGGCGTTTTTGGAAGAGCAGAACACACCCACAGTACGTAACCGCTGAATCGCACAGCTACAGAACTGCAGAAAATGCTATTCAAAAAAAAAGTTTGTTTTTTTAGTATAGCACAGTAGAAGAAAACTATTTAGAAATTGTTTCGGGAGCAGTCATTTTATTATTTAATTTAATAATTTGTATTTGAAGTTTTAAATGATAACAGAAGATTATCAAACAATCAGGTAATACAGTGCATTAACTAAGTGTGTGACCCTATCAGCATAAGTTCCTATAGAAGAAACATAGGTGAGTCATGTGAGGTACTTCAAGCTAGATCATCCTAGCATTACTAACCTATCGAAACAGCATGCTCTACCATAACCAGTCGGAGAGAAACTCAAAACTAAGTAAGTACTGTGACTCCAGCCCCTGGGACGCCCCTTAGGGATCACACTGCATCCCAGAAGGTGGAGAATCCAGCACCCAGAAAGCGTCTATCAGCCTGGTATGTCAGTCAAGATGAGTAGCTGATGCACCCCCACCATGTGACTAAGCATAAGGTTTTCATGTTACAATATGAGGTCAATATGCTCAGCTAGTAAATGGAGAGTCAACAAGAACGAATACAAACCACAGATCAGTAAAATAATCCTAAGAAGAACAGCGTGCTCATATTGAGCGTAATAACCCAGAGATGCCAAGGGAGGCAGAAGAAAGGAGAAGAGGTATAAACGTGTGAAGGAAAAGGGGGGGCTGGGGGAATACTCACATGCTAGGAATGTGAGACGCGACTGCTCAGAAATCCAGGTTGGACTCCTGTTATAAGAGAAACATTGCATGAGGTGGCCCAAGGTTCCCAGGTGGCCATAAATTTTTCAGTCTTGTCATTAAGTTTAGCAACAATTTGCTCTTGTACCATGATCCAGGATACCTTCCTCCTGAATCCTGTAAATGAGACGGTGGGTTTCTTCCAGGCCTTGGCTATGGTTAATTTGGCTCCTAGTAATAGAAAAAATGAAAGTGTCTGGGAGTGTTTGGGCATATTGGGAAAAGTATGATTTAGAAGTGCTATATTGGGCTGTGGAGTTGTCTGTACTCCCGTCAGAGCTCTAATGGTGCGAAATACTTTGCGCCAGAAAGATCTGATGCGCGGGCATGACCACCAAGTATGGAACATAGTGCCCTCTAGTTCGCAGCCTCTAAAGCATACTGGGGATGTGCCTGCATACATTATAGCCAACCTGGAAGGAACGTAGTACCACCGGACCAGTACTTTCAGACTAGCTTCGATCAGAGAGACATTGAGTATACCTTTAAACGAATGCTTCGATGCGCGGAACCATACCTCAGTGTCCCATGAGCCATCCACATCCTCCTCCCAACTCTGAGCGTAGGTGGGCTTGGTCAACCTAGTCGACAGAGTCGTGTAAATTAACGAGATACCTCCCCTCTGATCCATTGTGTTCGAGCACCAGTGTTCATAGGGTGTAATCGTAGGAGCGATTGTCTTGTTATTCCAAATGGAGTGCAGGAAGTGAGAGATTTGGGAGAATCTAAAATGCTCAGAGTCGGGCATATCTAGTCTCTTTTTGCAGTGGGAAAAAGAAATGGGCCCCGCAGGAGAGAGAAAGTGGCCAATTCGGTATAAACCCTTATCAGTCCACCATTTAAATGCCCCAATGTTCATTCCCGGCAAGAAGTCTGTGTTATGGAACAGGTGAGCTAGGGGTTTCAGCGGAGACGTCACTGATGTGTGATTATATAATCGGGAACATAGAGCAACAGAGTGGGAGAGTGTGGGGGATAAAATCGCAGGTCTGGCCTTCGGGTCACAACATAACAGATAGTCAATGGTGGTCGATGGGACCGCTTGCCTTTCTATAGAGAGCCAGTCCGGCTTCTGGCCCCTCGAGAAGACCATTGAGATTTGTGCGAGTTGAGCCGCCTGGTAGTAATTCCATAGATTCGGGAGACCCAATCCTCCCTGTGATTTTAGGCGGAAGAGGATACTCGAGGGACATCTGTATCCTTTGTTGCCCCAGATAAAGCGAACAACCTCAGACTGAAATTTACCCAGAACCTGTTTCTTGATCGAGATTGGGAGGGATCGGAATAAATACAGCATACGTGGGAGAAGAGTCATCTTAATCGCATGGATCCTGCCGAGCCAGGATAGGCGGCTTCTCGACCAATTATTCATGTCATCTCTACATTTCTGCATCATAGGGGGATAATTCGCCTTAAAGAGGTTGCTGATGTCGGAGGTCAGCTTGATGCCCAAGTATGGGATCGCCCCAGATGCCCAGACAAAATTAAAGTTTTTAGAAAGTAGTAACCGAACGTCCTGCGGAACATTAATGTTTAGGGCCGTCGATTTACTCATATTTACTTTCAAGCCCGATACCTCACTGAAGACCTTCAATATTTTAAGAACTACCGGGGTAGATGTTAGTGGGGAGGTCACGAATAGGAGGAGGTCATCAGCATACAGTGCACACTTATGTTCTTGGGGCCCGCACATGACCCCCCTAAAGTCAGGGTTCGATCTGAGAGCTATGGCTAAAGTCTCGATGGCTATTGCAAAAAGGAGGGGAGAGAGTGGACAGCCCTGTCTGGTACCCCTGTTTATGATGAAAGATTCCGAGTACCTCCCCATCAGGCGCACCTGAGCAGTGGGTTGAGAGTAAAGTGAGTGTATTAGATTTAGGAAGCATGGTCCAAAACCCCATCTCTCCAGGACACCAGACAGATATGCCCAATCTATGGAATCAAATGCTTTGTGTAGATCTATGGAGAGCAAGTAACCTTTTTGTTGGGTTCCCCCATCCCACTGAGACTGTAAAAGTGAAACAATGTCAATGGTCCGTCTAATTTGGTCCGGGCCCTGTCTCCCAGGGATGAAGCCCACCTGATCTTTGTGAATGTATGAGGCGATGAAGCCAGACATTCTATTAGCTATAATCTTGGTCATAATATTAATATCGTTATTAATAAGCGAGATCGGTCGATAATTGCACACCTCACTAGGGTCCTTATCAGGTTTGGGTATGACCGAGATATAAGCCGCGTTTAGGTCTGTTCCCAATTGAGCCCCATCCCTGAGAGAGTTGAAGAACCGGGCCAAATGTGGAGCCAGAGTCAGGCCAAATTTTTTATAATACCCGGTTGAAAAGCCATCTGGGCCGGGGGAGGACCCCACTTTAAGCAATTTAATCGTAGCCATGACTTCCTCTTGGGTGAACGGGCTCTCGAGGATGTCTCTATGTTCATCCGTCAGGGAGGGGAATTGTAGGTCTTGAAAAAAGTTGTTGTCGTGCTTACTGTGGGTCTGTTGGTTCTGTTTGTAAAGGTCAGAGTAGAACCGTAGAAACGTGTCCATAATTTTAGCCGGGTTCTGTGTCAAATCCCCCGCTACTGTCCGGATTTTAGGGAAAGCTAAAGAGCGGTGTTTAGGGGTAAGTTTTACTGCCAATTTAGAACCTATCCTGTCCTTCTGGGAATAGAACCTTGCCCCGGACCATCTAAGGTGTCGTTCTGCAGCTGTCGTCAGGTTTAGGTTAAGGAGAACCCTAGCTCAGTCTAGATTTGCTAAGGAACAGGTCGTAGGGTTACGTTTATGCGCTTTAGCCAGGGAGTGGAATTCTTCTGTGAGCCTGAGTGTATCTGCCCTGTGTTCCTTTTTGAGTTTTGAGGACAATTGAATGAGTTTCCCCCTGATGACCGATTTGTGTGCCGCCCATACGGTAGAAGGGGAGACTTCCTCCGTTGCATTTATCAGGAAATATTCCTTAATAGCTGTCTCCACTAATGAATATTGAATTGGGTCATTCAATAGGGATTCTTGTAACCGCCAGCGCGGTGTGTCTCTTTTTCCCGACGACCGCAGAGTGATTACAGTGACCATCGAGTGATCTGACAGCGGGGATTCTATTATTTTGGAACGTATAAGTAGAGGAATGGTATATGAGTGTGTGAAAATGTGATCTATCCTGGCAAAGGATTTGTGTGGGGCTGAGTAGTGCGTGTAGTCTTTTGTGCGAGGGTTAGCCTCCCGCCACGCATCCACGAGTCCTGCCTCATGGATCAGTTTTGCTATGTTTGTACTCTGATTGGAAGGACGTTTGGGCTTGGTTGACCCATCTGCCAGTTTATCTAGGGCAAGATCAAAGGCGATATTAGAATCACCTCCAATGAAGACTGACCCTTTGAGATGTGGTTTCAGCGTCCGTATAAGGGAATCAAAAAAGGGCCTTTGGCCCTTGTTAGGGGCATAGTAGGACACAAATGTGTACTGCTCTCCATCTATGTGACCGGATACCAAAATATATCGCCCCAGGGGGTCTACTACAGTTTCTGGCTGAGAGAGGTTGATGTGTTTGGCGAAGCATACCGCCACCCCTTTTGTCTTATTATCCGCTGATGCCAGGAAAAATTGTGGGAAGCATTGATGTAGGAAAGAGGGTTTGAATGTGGACGGGAAGTGGGTTTCCTGTAACAGGAGTATATCTGCTTGCATGGAGTGGTATTGCTGGAAGACCTTCCTGCGTTTTACGGGGGAATTGAGGCCCTGTGTGTTATGTGAGACTATTTTAAGTGTGGGTATGGGATGGTGTGCATTAGTCATGGATCAGAGGGGATGAGTCTATGATAAGGCTCAGTTGCTTACCTTGTCCCTGGGAGAGGAAGACCCCGGCAGGCCGTGTGAGCAGGCAGAGCGAAATTCCGTCGTCAGAGATGGGAGGAAGGATGTGTTCATGGATCCTGAGAGCATTCCGTCGAGCATGAGTGAGAAGAGGCGAAAGGATGAAAAGAGAGAGAAAGAGAAAAAATGGGGTTATACAATTGTAAGCCAAACTGTACCGTCTGTCCTTCAAAGTCAACTTAAACAAATTCCGAATTGGGAGGTCCCCCGACCCCCACCCCCCCCCCCCCGGAGATGTATGGGCTGGCCATACCACACTCCTTCAACCTGAGAGGTCCAGAAAACCCCAGTCACAGGGATTCCTGATCGGAACCCAGGAGCACCAATAGTGCTCTAGATTCCTAGGGTAGGTGCACTGAGTCCACCACAGCCCAGTCACCTGGTAACATATTAATCTTAAGGCTGGAGGTAGCCCATAATATCAACTAAACAGAGCGCCCTAACTAAGTGAGCCAATAATGCAATAAACAGCCCCTACCATTCCTCCCGACTCCCGCCCCCTCCCCCCCGACCTCCCCCTATAGTGGGAGGCCAAGGGGGCCAGGTAGGACCCGAAAGGAATGCCATCTGAAAATACATGACCTAAAATAAGGGGTATCCCCGTATCCGCAATCAGGAATCTATAACAAAAATGGAACAGTGAGAAAAAACAAACCATGGGGAGCTAAAACGTGAGCAAAAGGAAAGGCCTTATAAGGCTGGCCGCAGACCAGAAAGCTACCTGCGGTTTGCAAGAGAAAATATCCCCCCACCCGCCCCAAGTCCAGGACTCCTGGCCCCCACAGTCACACTGTAGCCTTCAGCAAAAGTCGGTAAAGACAGATGTCTATCCACGGGAAGCAGTGGGACGTGGAACACTCGGACTTCCAGTAATGAGGTGGGGATATAAGTCCCAAACACTTAGGAAAGGTGGCAAAGTCCCAGATCAGGGCCCTGATCTTGTAAAGGGTAGTCGACCTTCAAGGTGGGAGATTTTCTTTAGACCTCTTGGAGCTTTGTGTCAGCCAGTTGTGTTGCAGTGGACTTGCTGGCGGTGGTCTTTTTGACGAAGTTGGGGTGTTTCTAGAGATCTGCATGGGGGCAGGTTCCTGTGACAGAATCCCCAGGTGCAACAGGAGACGCTCCCCTTCCACCAATGAGGAGAATCCATAGCTTTTGTTCTTGTAGGAGAAGTTCAGGCGAAGGGGGAACGACCACCTGTATGTGATTTCTTTATCCATTAGGATCTGAAGTAAAGGCTTTAACGAACGCCTTTTTTGAATAGTATAGGGTGACAGGTCAGCAAAGATCTGAATTCTCTGTCCCTGGAAAATGAGATTATCAGAGCTCCTAGATTTCTTCATCACCTCTTCCTTGACTGTGTAGTAGTGAGGTTTTACCACGATGTCTCTGGGGAGACCATCAGAGCGGGGGGTTGAAGGGCTCTGTGAGCTCTATCCAGCTCCAGGCGAATATCTGTAATATCAGGAATCAGGCTGTGTATGATAGCTTTTACAGTTCCCTGCACCTCCTTTTCAGATTCGGGTACACCCCGTATCCTAAAATTGTATCGTCTCGATCTGTTTTCGAGGTCGTCTATCTTCGCGAACGCTGTTTCCAATTGGTCTTGTACATCTTGCAGCCTAGCAGTATTTTGGTTAATACGTGACACAGCATGGTCAGCTTTTTGTTCTATAATGTCCATTCTCACCCCTATTTGCTGCAAATCAGCATGAATGGATGCCGTGATCTGCGCAGCGTTCTGTGCCAGCCCTGTTGTGAGCATTTGAGCAAAGGCAGCCATCATGGATGAAAAGTCAGAGGGATTAGGAAAAGGATCTGTGGCATCCTGTGCATCTAATATGAGGCCTGTATGAGGATCCAGCCTAGGGGTTGTGGGGGTGCCCGGGTTCATTCTGCCCAGCAGCGATTCCGTGGAAGCTGGGGATGCGGCCAGGGTCAGGGGAGGGTAGTCTGTACCTGAGGGGGACTGCGGAAGCATGTCCTGGTCAGCTATATCGTCCCCTGTGAGCTCCGTACTGTGAGGGCCTCGTGCAGCCGCCGCCATCTTGTCATAACTGAGGGGGCCGGGACTCGCGGCCATCTGGCCTGTCAGATTCCTGCTCGCTGACGCCGCTGACATTCGGGGGATCAGGGGGGCTTCCCCTGCACAGATGACCCGGTAAGAATGCTGGGGGGCGCTCTGTGAGCTCCAGTGGCTAATATTGGGCCGTGGTGGAGCGGAGCTCTAGATGCCGGTGGCCATCTTGGGAGCTGCCGCGCATGCGCCTCCCTATTTAGAAATTGTTTATTTCACACACCTCCAAATATGTATAACACACTGCAAACTATTTTTTGTGCCCGTAAAAGGCGTTTTTTGGAAGAGCAGAACACACCCACAGTACGTAACCGCTGAATCGCACAGCTACAGAACTGCAGAAAATGCTATTCAAAAAAAAATGTTGTTTTTTTAGTATAGCACAGTAGAAGAAAACTATTTAGAAATTGTTTATTTCACACACCTCCAAATATGTATAACACACTGCAAACTATTTTTTGTGCCCCTAAAAGGCGTTCTTTGGAAAAGCAGAACACACCCACAGTACGTAACCGCTGAATCGCACAGCTACAGAACTGCAGAAAATGCTATTCAAAAAAAAATTTGTTTTTTTAGTATAGCACAGTAGGAGAAAACTATATAGAAATTGTTTATTTCACACACCTCCACATATGTATAACACACTGCAAACTATTTTTTGTGGCCCTGAATGGCTCTTTTTGCAAGCGTACATTAAAGTGCAATTTTTATTTTTTTTATTTTTTGCCCTAAACGGGTCTTTATTTGCACGAGCAAAATAAAATGCAAATTTTTTATTTTTTTTTGCCCTATGGGTCTTTTGGAAAAGAGCACAATAAAGTGCCTTTTTTTTCCCCCTAAAAGTTAGATTTTCTCTGACACTGGGCTCATGGCAGTGTAAAAAGACTGCACTGCATTTTAATCTCTGAATCTGGACTCCTATATAATATTCTCTCTCCCTAAAAGCACCAACACAGGAACCTGGCCCTACACTACACTATCTCTCTATCTTTTCCCTCAGATTGCAGAATCAGGACTACCTCATGTATTTTTCTATCTCTCCCTAAAAGCAGCAGCAGCAGACTAGATCCTCTCCCTATCTATTCTGAAGCAGAGTGACGTGTGTGCTGTGTGCCTCTAGCTTATATAGAAGCTGGGTCACATGTTGCACTGACCAATCACAGCCATGCCATTAGTAGGCATGGCTATGATGGCCTCTAAGGGCACACCAGCTAATCAAAAGGTGATTGGCTGGCCCCTGAAGCATTTCTAAATGCGTAATTAGATTGCCGAACCCGAACCGGGACTTTTGCGCAAAGTCCGGGTTCGGGTTCGGGAAAAAGCTAAAGTTCGGTACGGACCCGAACTTTACAGTTCGGGTTCGCTCAACACTAGTCATGTATGAAAAACGCTCTTGAGGCCTTTGCTATATTGGAAGAACAATTCAGCAAGTAAAAGAAAAGATTTCTAGACATACTGTAGGTATGCTATCAGAGATAATTTAATAGAGCAACCTTTAGCTGGGCACTTCATACAGAAATCACATACAGTGCCCCAATTAAAATTCATTGTAATTGATTTAGTACTTATACTTAAATGTGCAGGAATTATGATGCTGTTGTTAACCACTTAAGCCCCGGACCAATATGCAGCATAAAGACCAGGCCCCTTTTTGCAATTCGGCACTGCAACGCTTTAACTGACAATTGCGCGGTCGTGCGGCGTGGCTCCCAAATAAAATTGGCGTCCTTTTTTTCCCACAAATAGAGCTTTCTTTTGGCGGTATTTGATCACCTCTGCGTTTTTTTTTTGCGCTATAAACAAAAATAGAGCGCCAATTCTGAAAAAAATTCTATATTTTTTACTTTTTGCTATAATAAATATCCCAAAAAAATATATTAAAAAAACATACTTTTTTCCTCAGTTTAGGCTGATACGTATTCTTCTACATATTTTTGGTAAAAAAAAAACGCAATTGCCGTTTATTGATTGGTTTGCGCAAAAGTTATAGCGTTTACAAAATAGAGGGTAGTTTTATGGCATTTTTATAAAAAAAAATTTTTTACTAGTAATGGCAGCGATCAGCAATTTTTTTCATGACTGCGACATTATGGCGGACACATCGGACACTTTTGACACATTTTTGGGACCAGCGATCAGTGCTATAAAAATGCACTGGTTACTGTAAAAATGACACTGGCAGTGAAGGGGTTAACCACTAGGGGCGCTGAAAGGGTTAAGTATGCCTAAGGGAGTGATTCTCACTGTTAGGGGGCGTGGCAACGAGTGACACATCACGGATCTCCGTTCTGATTACACAGAGCTGAGATCGGTGACAATGTCAGTAGGCGAGCGAGGAGATGTTGTCTTTACACTAACATCTCCCCGCTCCATCCCTCCGTGAGATGATCACGGGGATCCCCGCAGCGATCGAGCCTGCGGGACCCGCGGTCCGATTCACAGGGATGACTGCAGGGTCGCAAGCGCGCCGCCGGCGGTGCGTGCGCGACCACACGGCCGGCAGTTAGAGGGGACGTACAGGTATGCGATTGTGCCTGTACGAGCCATTCTGCCGACGTATATATGCCGTGAACGGTCATTAAGGGGTTAAAGAGAAAGGAAGTGTTCTGGATATACAAGTAAAATACCTTACATCTGTTTGGATAACATTTGTATCTGCATTTGTTTTTTTTTTAATATTGTATTTATTGCATTGTTATTATTTTTTTCGGATTATGTTTGGTCTTTGTTGTTTTTCCTCACTGAGTAGTGAAGAGATGCAGCAGTCGCTAGTATCTTTAATAGTATTACTATGTATGTACACCTGAGAATAATTTGTAATTCAAACACTGGGGTTGATTCACTAAAGGCAAATAGACTGTTCACCATGCAAGAAAAGGTACACTTTGCAAGAGGATGTTTCCCAGAGCTTGGTGAATGTGGTGAAAAAAATATGTCATCATATGCACATAAAAAAAAGCTTTTTTTTTTGCACATGTTTGAATTGTGGAAGTCAACAGAGCTTAACTCATTCACTAAGCTCTGGGGAAAACTCCCTCAAAAAGTGTAACCTCTCTTACAAAACCGTCTGTTTGCCTTTAGTAAATCATCCCCAATGTTTCACATTTGCCTGTAACTACTACTTTCAGTTTTATCACTATTTGTATCACTTATACTGTGCTTTAGATGTGCTAGTTGGCGTGTGAAAAGGCATTAATGCCTAAACGTATGATTGTTAAGTATTGTTACCACATACTGGACAGTATCTTTTATGCATGTGCATCTATGGTGTTACACCGACGCTGATTAACTAAAGGGCTCGATAATATTAACACAATAAATTGTGTGAAGTTTTGGCTTCATTTAAACAATCATGTGAAAAGAAAATCCCTGTTTACCTAATTAATAATCTGCACATGACTGGCTAATTAAAGTTAATACTCACACATGTCATTCTGAAAGCCTTAGGCCGGGTTCACACTGGGGCAACAAACGCTCCGACATTGGGAGCTCATGTCGCATGACGTGTGAAAATCAATGTTTCCCTATGGGAGCCGTCTTAACTGGTCCGACACATGTCGGTCCGACTTTGAAAATGCTCCCTGTACTACTTCGGTCCGACTTTGATCCGACTTCAGCCCATTGACTATCATTGAAGTTGGATCAAAGTCAGACCGCAGTCTTGCAGGATCCGAATTTGGCATGTGACTTGTGCTGTTCTGCTCTTGAGGGGGAACTCCAGGCCAAATTTTAAATAAAAAACCGGCATGGGTTCCCCCTTCAGAGGCATACCAGGCCCTTGGGTCTGGTCTGGATTTGAAGGGGAACCCCTACGCTGAAAAAACGGCGTGGGGGTCCCCCCCAAAATCCAAACCAGACCCTTATCCGAGCACGCAACCTGGCAGGCTGCAGGGGAAGAGGGGGGTCGAGAGAGCGGCCCCCCCTCCCTCCTGAACCGTACCAGGCCGCATGCCCTCAACATGGGGGGTTTGGTGCTCTGGGGCAGGGGGGCGACCTTCGGCCCCCCAACCCCAGAGCACCCTGCCCCCATGTTGATGAGGACAGGGCCGCCTCTTCCCGACAACCCTGGCCGTTGGTTGTTGGGGTCTGCGGGCGGGGGGCTTATCGGAATCCGGGAGCCCCCTTTAATAAAGGGGCCCCCGGATCCCGGCCCCCCCACCTTATGTGAATGAATATGGGGTACATCCTACCCCTACCCATTCACCTGGTGGAAAAAAATTGCAATAAAGAAAACACACACAGCTTTTTAAAGGATTTTATTGCACAGCTCCGGGGGTCTTCTTCCGACTTCGGGGGTCTCCGGTGTCGTCGCCGCGCTCTCCGGTTCTTTCTTCTGCCGGGCCACCGCTGTCTTCTTGCAGCTCTTTTCCTGGCGGGGCCGGTCTTCTCTCCTCCGGTTCTTTCTTTCTTCTGCCGGGCCTCCGCTAACTTCTCTTAGCTCTTTTGCTAGCGGAGGCCCGGTCTTCTCCGTCGCCTTCTCCCCTCCGGTTCTTTCTTTCTTCCGCCGGGCCTCCGCTAACTTCTTTTAGTTCTTTTGCTAGCGGAGGCCCAGTCTTCCCCGTCATCTCGTCCGGTTCTCCGTTGTCCTTCTGCGGGCCCCTCCACTAACTTCTTGTAGCTCTTTTGCTAGTGGAGGGGCCGGTCTTCCCGTCGTCGCCGTCGGCGTCTTCTTCCCTCTTCTCCTCCTCGATGTTGACTCGTCGCTTCCTCTCGCCGTAATGCTAAATCTTCGGTCCGCAGAGATTAATATAGGCTTCTCATGACGTCACAGTCACATGCTCCGGGTGGCCCCGGAGCATGTGACTGTGACGTCATGGGAACATGTGACTGACGTCATGAGAAGCCTATATTAATCTCTGCGGACCGAAGATTTAGCATTACTGCGAGAGGAAGCGACGAGTCAACATCGAGGAGGAGAAGAGGGAAGAAGACGCCGACGACGGAAAGACTGGCCCCTCCACTAGCAAAAGAGCTGCAAGAAGATAGCGGTGGCCCGGCAGAAGAAAGAACCGGAGA
The DNA here is from genome assembly GCA_029206835.1 of Rana muscosa. Lineage (NCBI taxonomy): Eukaryota > Metazoa > Chordata > Amphibia > Anura > Ranidae > Rana > Rana muscosa. The sequence continues at coordinate 418,249,784 of CM055117.1, forward strand.
GAAGGCGACGGAGAAGACCGGGCCCCGCTAGCAAAAGAGCTGCAAGAAGATAGCGGTGGCCCGGCAGAAGAAAGAACCGGAGAGCGCGGTGACGACACCGGAGACCCCCGAAGTCGGAAGAAGACCCCCGGAGCTGTGCAATAAAATACTTTAAAAAGCTGTGTGTGTTTTCTTTATTGCAATTTTTTTCCACCAGGTGAATGGGTAGGGGTACGATGTACCCCATACTCATTCACATAGGGTGGGGGGGCCAGGATCCGGGGGCCCCTTTATTAAAGGGGGCTCCCGGATTCCGATAAGCCCCCCGCCCACAGACCCCGACAACCAACGGCCAGGGTTGTCAGGAAGAGGCCCTGTCCTCATCAACATGGGGGCAGGGTGCTCTGTGGTGGGGGGGCCGCAGGTCGCCCCCCTTCCCCAGAGCACCAAACCCCCCCATGTTGAGGGCATGTGGCCTGGTACGGTTCAGGAGGGAGGGGGGCCGCTCTCTCGTTCCCCCCCCCCCTCTTCCCCTGCCAGGTTGCGTGCTTGGATAAGGGTCTGGTTTGGATTTTGGGGGGGACCCGCACGCCGTTTTTTCGGCATAGGGGTTCCCCTTCAAATCCAGACCAGACCCAAGGGCCTGGTATGCTCCTGGAGGGGGAACCCATGCCGTTTTTTTATTTAAAATTTGGCGTGGAGTTCCCCCTCAAGATTCATACCAAACACAGTGCCTGCTATTGGCGGGGATCCAAGTCGGATCCCCGTTCATTGAAAGTCGGACATATGTCGGCTTCATGACGCAGGGCAAAGTCGGATCCAAAGTTGGACAGATGTCGTGTCGCACTAGTGTGAACCCAGCCTTCATGACTTTATCTACATGCATATTTATTTTTCACTTTTGTGTGCACAGACTGAATATTAGGTAACATCTTTTATATTTATGGTTCTGAATTTAATTAATTGCTTTGCATTATATCATTTCTGAAATGACTTACAGAAATACTAGTATTAATTGTATCAGTTATTACATGGTTTGACTAAGGACAAGTACATCTGGAATTAGTTATTTTTCTTTATTTTGCTACATATTTTCTTTTTAGAATGTGTATTGGAGGTAAGAAACATTTGTTAGCAAACTATTTCTGGTTCTACATCTTACTGTTTTATTATTTAAAAGCCTCTGATCCTATATTTGCCCTCTGCACATGTTTGCATTGAGAGAAAATCGAATTCCTGTAAACCTTTGTGTTACTACTCCTGGGTTACTTACCGTATATACTTGAGTATAAGTCGACCCGAATATAAGCCGAGGCACCTAATTTTACCACAAAAAAATTGGGAAAACGTATTGACTCGAGTATAAGCCTAGGGTGTCCATCTGCATGCCTCACTGTGCCTCACTTTGTCCATGTGCATGCCTCACTGTGCCCATGACTAGACTGACGTTTAACATGGGAGTCTATGGAAGGGGTGCCCGGCTTTGAAAAATCGGTGCTCCCCGGCTGTAGGTCCCCCAGACAATAACCTTTGCACACTTGTGGAAGAGGTGGGCTACATGTGTCAAGTTTGGGGTCCAGGGTACCTACGGCCGGCCAGTACCAGGTCCCCAAAATCACCAGAGAAATGACCGTTTAACATGGGAGTCTATGGAAGGGGTGTCCGGGTTTGAAAAATCGGTGCTCCCCGGCCGTAGGTCCCCCGGACAACAAACTTTGCACACTTGTGGAAGAGTGGGGCTACATTTGTGCCAGTACCAGGACCCCAAAGTCCGGGAGATCAGGTGCAAAAAGGTGACTCGACTATAAGCCAAGGGGGGCATTTTCAGCACAAAAAAATGTGCTGAAAAACTTGGCTTATACTCGAGTATATACGGCATATCACTGTCTTCTACCGCTTATACATTCTATATGAGTATCATTATATATATTGAAAGCATAAAGACCTGTTATGTTTTTTTATTTTGCCCTTGTTATATAAAGCGCTAGAATGTCCCACTGTTGAAGTGTATCTATAGCAAAACCTTTTTTCCCTTTATTTTGGATAGGGTGGTGAGGGGTTATAATCCCTATCAGGTTTTTTTTTCCTTCAATTTCATAGAGAGCAGGATGCCAATAAATTTTATGTCCAGCAATGCATGCTGACCACAGAGTTCATTTAAAAATGCCAATGTGTTTTGGGGCACCCCTTCACCAGGGCTATAATATAACAGATACAATTTGAACTAATGCTATATTTATAAAACAATCTTTGATGTTTTGGGAGCCCTTACATCAGTAAAAAACACATAAACAATTTAAGACTATGTAGTTTAATTAAACAGAGCACAAGTACCAACATATACTGTATATCTTATAAAACAGATTTAGAAATGATAATTTTACATATAGTAGAATGTCATATAGGAACTCTCATTTGTATTGCCATACAGTCATTACTCCAAGGGCCTAGGTATAGCCTTGGTAAATGAAAGATGCCTATACTGTATATAGCCACTACACACTTACCTATGCCAGAGTGCAGTCCCCTGCCACTTATTTGCCCACTTGTTTTTGTAATCTGCACCCCCACTAGGATAAATCACCTTTTCATTTTTCAGTCCCCATTGTCACTGGGATAAAAAGTAATGAAAAATCTATATATATTTGCTTACCTTATTTTACGGACTAGAAGTTGGAGTACCCAGTGAGCAGAAGTTGGCTCAGTCCCCTCCTTCAACTTCTGCAGAAAGTGCAACCAGAGCCACAGAGTCTGACTCTCAGACAGTCTACAGTACTAGAGGTCAGAAACTATTCGTACTGGCTGATAAATCTTCTGCATGACAGTATATCCTAATCTCAAGACAGGGCAGATTGTGATTCCTTGTGAGTCATTAGATAGTTTTCTCTTCAGGCATTCAGGTGCAGGGAGCACCCCTTTAGGCTCATTCCTGTCTCTATTACTGTCTTTAACTACTCCCTCTTTGTGTCACCAGGACAGAGGAGAAATCTTTCAAATGGGACCCTTGTTCCAGTGATACCTGTCTAAGATAGGATTTCCCTCATTTTAAATAAATTTGCTCTCACTTATTTTGCCTCTAGAACAGAACATAAATGAAAATCACCTAAACCAAATATCGTTGACGAACAAAAAACTGACAGGAATTTTAAACATTCTTTACTCTATACACAATAGATACAATACTATTACTTTTGCATAAAAATATTTATCTATGGAATTGTTAAATTGTCTTTTCTTAATTTTTAACTGGTAGCTCTTTTCTTTTGTATAGTTCTTCGAATGAAAATAGAATTTGCTAATCATTATATTATATATGCCAGTGATGGCAAACCTTTTTGAGTCTGAGTGCCCAAACTGCAACACAAAACCAACTTCTTTACTTCAAAGTACCAACACTGCAATTAGCAAGAGGGGGGTGAGAGAGAGAGCTGAGAGAGAACGAGAGGGTGTGTGTGAGAGAGAGATTGAGAAAGGTGTGTAAGAGAGAGAGGAGGGTGAGTGAGAGAAAGGGGGGTTGAAAGAGAGAGGGGGTGTGAGAGAGAGAGAGGGTGTGAGTGGGGGTTGTTGTGGAATTTTAGGCTGTTGTTTACAGAGCACACAGCCTATAATTCCTGTGCTATCTAAGCACAGTTCAGATTTCATCTTTTTGCAATAATGCTATCTTTAAGTTTGCTAAGATCCACTCACCGTTCATCCCATCATTCATTCAAGGAAAGCACCATCACAGGTCTTATCATCAAGTCATCTCAGAGCAGAGTCTCCCCTGGGATAGCCAGCTCTCTTTATTTATAGTCAACATGGGCAACAAAAGAAGGTGTTGGCTTCACAGAACAGCCATTCAGACATTTTGTATATTTTCAAAAGAACCAATCACAGACATGTTTAAATTCAAATATAATGCTAGCAGTGAGGTGTGCAAACGGCTGTGTACAGGGGTCATGCTTTCTGTGAACAGTTGAAAGCATGGCTTTGTACAAAGCCGTGTGCAAGCCAAACTTACTGCTACCAATGACGGGAACTATACAACAATTATGCCTCAATGGACCACAACTGTTGTATAGTTATGCTACTGTTCTTGTGGACAGATCTGTGCGCTCGGTGTCATTTAACGCCCCCCGTCAGGAGGTGGCCAGTCCCCCGACGGGGCGTAAAAACAACATCTCTAAATGGAGCAAACATCGCTGTTTCCATAGGAAGATTTTCCCACCACCGATCTTCCACCAACATCTGTATGTGCAAATACGCTCAGATGAGCGCATTACAGCAAAACTGACATTGGGGGGACATTTGACAACATACATTAATACATTTTTCCACAACAGTCCTCCCTTTGTCATATGCACCCCATGTCCATCGATGAAAGTTGATCTGCTTCTTACACCTGGAAATGAATCAGTCCTTAGTCCATAAAAGGAAAAAACACGGCTTGACATGTAGACTCTACTCTTCAGGGGCATGACTTATAAAGGAGGACACGACATGGTGAGCTGTAGTAATCGCCGATCCATCTGTGATCCTCTGTGTCTTGTATGTGGGTCCGGTTTCGGGGCGTCTCATCAAGGAAACTCTGGTCACGCGTCAAATCAAGCAACAGGAGCACCTTGTCACGACATAGAAAGAATAGAAATAAAAACGACATGAGTATAAATATTCCCACTTCCTTTAACCACGATCCGCTGTAAAATAAAAATTAGATCCCCAAAGATCCCCAGACCCTTAAAAAGACTCCCAACCTTCACTTAGCTACAGCTCTGGCTTCAACAGTTACATGAAGAACCCTATCCTTAACGGATGAGAATTGTTCAATCGTATCCCAAGCCCGAGCCCCCCCCACCTTGTACATCCAGGACCCCATGCCCAGACCTGGTCGGGGTTGGTGAACAAATCCCTTCTAGCTGTCCCTGCCATTCTTAATTTCCTGCGCCATCAGATCCTCGCGATCGGCCATGAGATAAGGTGCTGGGACAGCTTCACCATCATGCATGAACCTCTTGCTTTGGGGGAATTACCTTTATAAGCTGCAGATCCGAATAAACACCAAACTAATGTTCAAACAAACTTGTGGCCTACCTAGATACTCAAACCGACAAGAGGCAGAGCCATTAAAACTATAACCAATTTTACCCTCTAAAAATACATCGTTAGATTCCATTGACAAGTGTCTGTTTGGAGTCTTCACCAGTCTGTCAAAACTCCTCATACCCATAATAACATCATAAATGGCATGTACCTCTGTCATCGCTGGGGACTAAAACTCGGTGAAGACTCAGACCAGACCTAGCAATCGGTCCTGTTCGCTTTCTGAGCTAGTCAGGTAATACACTTTAAATAATAACTTGGGATGCTTCATCGTTACCCTTGCTAAAATTTACTAAACAAAAATATAAATAAACAAAGATACTCCTCATTCTTTGGTGTGGTTGAGCCGCTTCTTGCAGTGGCTGGCGTGGTCTCATCCCTCAAGCTTCTTTACAATGACCCAGTCACCTGGTTGGAAAGAATGTAAACTGATTATTGAGTCAGGGTCCAGGAGGGACTCGTGAACCCTGTGGTGGACATTTTGAAGTTCATGTCACAATGATCGCACCTCCCCCATCAGCCGAGAATATAAGTGACAGCTAATGAGGAAAGTACATCTCTGGTTTTGATTGACCTCCAAACAACCCTCATATGACAATAACCCAGACATCGGGATTGTGGTCACTGCATAACCTGTGCGTGGCTTACAATACCTGGAACCATTGACAAAAGGTTCTTAGCATCTGGGATGGGAACCTACTTCACCAGACTGCTGCTTGCCGATTCAAATTCTATCAAAGAAAGACAGTCTTGGCACAAACTTGGTTAGAATTACAGAGGTTATTATTAGTTTGAAAAAAAAAAACTGTCACTCTTACAATTATCACTTCTCCCCCCTTTTCTTCCTCATTACAGACTGAAGGAAGAAATGCGCGGTGCAGGAAAAAAGAAACAATGAAATAGCCTATGATACTTTTACCTCCTTAGACTCATATTTATCCATATGTACAGCTGTCTACATACACCTGTTCTCTGTGTACAAACTCCTTGGACCTGAAAAATACTTATAAGCAAAATCATTACTCTATTCTTCATATTTAACCTGCAAAGAATGGTAAACAATAATGACATTCCTGTACATTGGTAAATTGTCAATGACATTCTTTCAAAACCGAAAGAAACAAAACCCTCTGTAACCCTTACTTTTCCCATTCCTACAAAAATACAACAGCCGCGACGCATCGGAGGATCGCCGCGGTAAGTTCGAACATATTCACGTTACTACATACAAACATTCCGATACAAACGTGGGGGAAATACTTCCCAGTTTCCAAAACCACAAATGAAAACAAAAACAGCCAGAATTCTCCCTTCACTCTTTCAGCAATAGAAAAAAATACAATGGGAAAAACATGAGAGCAGCTCGAGAACCTTGCATGGACCAGCCATACAAAGTTCAAACAAACGGGCATGAGAATTTAACCACCGTTCTTCCTCTGAGAATCACAAAAGTGTACTACACCTCCATCAACACTCATCATTACAGATTTCTGAAGCCGCAGCTGAACTACATCCATTCCAGAGGGATACCGAAAATAGTATCCTTGGACCACCTATGTTAATCTTTTTGGGGTTCAAAGGCCTTTGCCCCAAAACTAGGCTTCGTGCACTGTGTGACCGTCTGACTGTGGGAAGCCTCCATTCCTTCCCTTTGCACAGACCTCCTTGTGTCCATGGCGATTCGAATCGGCTTATCGTCTTAAACCTGCGTCCAGGTTAAACCGTTGCACCCATTTCAGAGATCACCGCCGGTGTCTTCTTATACGGTGGATTGAAGAACTACAACCACTATATTTTCAAGTCCTCCAACTAGAAACCCTAACTGAGGCGTCAACTCTATGGCTTGTTGTCCCAACACTTTTGGAACTACAGCAACAACCACAGATCAACCCCCGAATTAGGCCTCTACCCCTCACAGTGTATGCATACACAAGCATTTTCCGCTATACACCCATACACTGCGTTGCCAGACTAAACCACACAGAACAATTACGCCAGTTTACCACCTGCAGAACAATGTGGCTTCTCTCTGTATCTAGATGTTACAATAATGGTGATTCCCCTGTTTGCTCTCTACCCAAAACTGTATTACAGTACAAAACTTCACAAAACTGGAACAAAATCTAAAAACACTTTTAAACGCCAAAATGCTTTCCATTTTCCTTCCAAGCACAAATCTCATGGCTCACCTTTAAAAACCGCAAGCTCCTCCCACCAACTTTCTACTGATATATAAATACTGAAAAGAAACTTCCGGTTACATGCTCAGCTACTTAAAAAAAAAACTGGTTTATTTACATATCAATTGTTCAGGAAGAGGGAGGGGAGGGCTAGCCCTAATCGCCTTGTCTATCAAGACTCCAATTTAAACATAAAAACACACCATTGTGCAAAATTCAGTGCAAAGTGGAGTTTTTACTTAAA